>CM053784.1:517255933-518525933 GCA_028749045.1 Cupressus sempervirens | reverse complement strand
AATTATGTCTATCATACAATTAAACAATCTTTATTAAATCTTTATTCTAATAACAATTTTGTTTAAATTTATGATCTATTCTAAAATAATAATATTAATATGACTAAAGTTAAATAAAGTAAAATCTAAACTTAAACATATTAAAATAATTTATAGTTAAAACCATAATAATTAACCTTCTATTTTAAAAACAATATGGTCACTTAATTTTTTAAAAATATACACAAATTCTAAACATATTTAACTAAAATAAAATTATACTGATCTACTTAATAAGTACTATTTAATAATTAAAACTATCTTAAATTTAAAAACTTTAAATAAAATAAAACATACTAAAACTAATATTCAAGAACATTTAAATTAACTACATACATGGTACTATCCAAATCTTAAAACTTTATTAAATATAAACTAATCTCAAAATGAACTACTAACTAATACTATAAAACTAACATTTTTGGCATACGAATAAACAACTACATTACTAAACATATTAACTTACTACAATGCTTTTTAACTAATAAAATCTTTAAAACTTTAACTAACACTTAATTAATACTAATCCGAACATTTAAAAAAAAAACTAACTAAATTAAAACAAGCCTAAACTAAAACTAACCTATACTAACTACCTACTAACACTAACTCCTAATCTACCCACCCCTCAGACTGCCCAACCCTACAACTTGCAGCCCAAGGTTTGAGAAGGTAGAACAAAGTCCAATTCGATTTGATTTGGGAGAAGATAAAGTTTTCTTTTTAAAAAAGAACCTTTTCATGAGCTACCTGGGTATACGTTTTAATGCCCAATATAAAAATTTGTCCCCTCAAGTTTCAAATTCACTGGTACACCTATCATATGACAGATCACTTGGGGCATGTGAAAAAGCATTCTTTGCAAACTTGGGTGGATTTGGGAAATTGTCTAGAAAGGAAGAATGTTGTTTTTTTTTAAAGTTTAAGTGGATAGAGTGCTAAGTAAAGTCAATGTGACAATTAAACTTTATAAAAAATTTCCCCCTTCCACTTGCATACTGCGTCCAGGGTGAAGGGATAGGTAGGTGACTTCATTGACATCATTGATGGCTTTTTTTTTTTTTTTTTTCCTAATTGCTATGCCTAGATAAAGGCATGATGAGGGTGCAGTGATTAGATAGGATTTTAGGGTAGTTATAGTAAAAAAAATTTATTGTTGAGACTTAGGATATTTAGATTATTAAAAGGTATTTTCTTTCTTTATTATTATTTTTTTAATTTACATTTTAAAGTAAGGAATCCACAGAGAATATTCTCTATTGCAACAAGGGAATTGAATCATTTTCCCATACAAAATACAGAGGGCCTTTTTAGTCCTACGAACACATTTTTTTCTAAGTGCTATTTTTATCTAAGTGTTAGTTTTTTTTTAATGCAATATATTTTTTTCTCAAGGGGGTATATATATATATATATTTTTTAATTTGATTTATAATAAGGATGTAACTGCAATGCTTGAACATTTGAAAAGGAGCATTATGCCTCCTTACACTTATGAAATTTATGAAATGAAATGCCAATCGCATCATTAGAATCCTTTAACATTTTTTGACCTTTTTACATGCAAATTATACATCATCATTTGATCTAATTTTCATTACATACGTGCGTAAACTAAAATGCTAAATGACTCCATTTCAAGAATATTATTCAATCTCTTTTTCAATTAAACCACCTGATTCAAAGGCTGCACCAGGAAAGAACCGGTAAGAAAACCTGACATTGTTGCCACTTCAATAATGAGTTTAAAAAAAAACATTTTTACAGAGGATTTCAATCCCAAGGAAAAATCTCCTCAACATAACTGAATTTTAATAACAAATTGAATTTCCTTCTTGGCCCTTACTAAGGGATCCATTTCAAATTTTGCAATACATCATGGTGATCATGGAGAGAATGAAAACTAAATAGGAGACAACCAATCATAACATGAAGACAAAATCAGACATTCACTCCCATATCGAGTTTTCACAACAGGTTTGACATTGAACCAAAATAGGGAGAAGATGGATTTTTCCAATAGGAGATGTCAGACACAACACCAAAACATGTGCCCTATTGGGGCTATCACTCAAGAACTTTCATTCTTCATTCTTACATTCCAAAACTCATACATGGTTTGTGCTGATGAGTAGGGGCCCATAACACCCTACCCTCTCTCGCTCTTCTTGTCCTAAGAAGAGACTCTACACTATCATAGTCCAACTAAAGACCTTTCCTTGAACATGGCCACTTATGCCCTATCCAAGGGTGAGTAATGGCAATACACCCATACAATCCCTTCAAAAATTCAAAACAAAACACAAAGGAAAGACATCTAAGAAAACCAGTTTACCATCCCTCCCAAACATTCTCAACACACACACATACATACATAGCAAATAAAACTAAAACATGAAACACAACATGGACAAAATAGGTGAAATATTCCTACCTTTAAAAATCAAGTTATGGCAATTGAACAAGTTTGAGATGAGCTTTCTTTCCTCTCATTCTCCTTCAATTCTGAAATCCACTCTAAAACTAGAGGTTGGGTGAACACCCCAAACCCATTCAAAATTACTTCTAAATAAGATCCTAAACTCAACCACCTCTAAAATAAATAACTCCCCCACTTGCCCAAAAGTTTTAAAGGCTTCTAACACAACTATACATAAGGCTAACCTCAAGGTGGAGTTAAGGTCATCCAACTTATGATGGAATCAATCAATTTTTGCAATAAAGCAAAAATTGGGTTTTTGAGTGACCATAAAAGTCAACAAAAGGGGCTAGGGGGGTGGAAAATGCCCCCAACCCATACCCATACCCCTTGGGTAATTAGATTTTATTAATTTAGGCATTTAGGATTAATTAGGGACCTATCAAAAGCTAGGAAATTTTAGGACTATCTAACAACCTTCAAAATGCACATTAAACACTAATTTAGATTAGGGGTAATTAATCTTGATTATAACTGATTAGCAATAGGGTCAATAACCTAGTCCAACTTAGATCTTTAGGTTACTTAGTTAACCCTAACCATCGTGTTGGAATGCATATGCAATTCATGAGTGTCAAGTGACACTATAAAAACACTGTTATGAAACATTTACATTTACTGATTATGAAATGATACATTCATACATCTCATGATACAAATAAAATACAAACAATGGGATTTCTAGAAATGGTACATAGGGTTCAGTTTCATTTCTCCATTAGGTTTCTTGGCTGAAATATCCTGCACACTCATTGCACATATCAGTAGCTCAAGAAAATCACATGCACATATGCATATAATGTATCTGGGAAATCTCATAAATTAAAACATTCATCTCTCAAATAATCAAATTTTTATCATGTTCTACTCATATTCTCAATCATTAAAATTGAATAATCAAAGTGTTAATTCTGCATTCACTTACTTCATCAAAATACATGTTCATAAGACATTAAATGATGAAATCAAATATTTGAAAGTAAACATCACACATGGAATAACATAATATGTTCAGTGTATTCGATAGTGTCTCAACATATCGAGTCATGAGTATCAAAATAATAATGTATCAACTATGCTATGATGGGTCAGGGAGAGGCCTCACATCCTCTCCACTAGGCATGAACTTCCTCCTAGAGTTCATAAAAAATATAAGGGTACTGAGATCACATCCATGCTGCATCCTCCCATGAAGCTGTGACCTCATTGTAACAATCCCATTGGACCCTAACCTATTCCAGCTCTTAGCCTTGAAGAGCTAGGGTTTGTTGGGCAATAATATAGATAAGCTCTAATGCTAGCTACCCATCCGAATCCACTTGCAAAGCATCCCAATCTCTAATATGAGACTCATCATAAATGTACCCTCTAAGTACTAAAATTTGAAACACGTCATGGATGTGTGACAGGCTAGGTGGAAAGGCTAAATGTTATGCAACTAGTCCTATCCTCTCTAGGATATCTAACGGTCCAATGAATTGGGGTGCCAACTTAGAGCCCTTTCTGAATTGAATCAAACTCTTGTGTAGTCACACCCTCAAGAAAACTCTATCTCCAACCTAATACTCTCGATCTGTCCTCTTCACATCAGCATACTTCTTTTGCTTATCATCTGCCTCTCTCAGGCACTGTATAACCAAGGTCACCTATTGCTCCATCTCCCTTACTAACTAAGGACAAATAGATACTCGATCCTCAATTCTATCCCAACTCAAGGGCATTCTACATGGTCTTCCATACAAGGCCTCATAAGTCGATATACCTATGGAGGAATGGTTCCCATTGTTATAGGCAAACTCCACAAGATGTAGGTATTCCTCCCATTTGATCTAATGGTCCATCACATGCATACATAACATGTCCTCCAAAACCTAATTCACTCACTTGGTCTAACCATCGATCTAAGGATGGTACTTTATATTGAAATTGAGCCTATTGCCCAAAGCTACCTACAACTCTCTCCAAAAGGATGAAGTGAATAATGAGTCTCTATCAGAGATGATCTTATGGGGAATGCCATGAAGTCTAACAATGTCTTGCAAGAACACCTAAGCTATGTCTCATGTTGTATATGTAATACACATGGGTGAGAAATGGGCAACCTTGGTCAACGTGTCAACTGTCACCAAAATGGCATCATGATAGTGAGATGACATGGGGAGACCCACAATAAAATCCATAGATATAGTGTCTCACTTCCACTCTAAAATCTCATGAGGGTGAAGAAGCCCACTAGGATGATAGTGCTCTACCCTCACCCTCTGACACTCAAGGCATCTCACAACTATGCTAGCAATCTGCACTCTCATGCTTGGCTAGTGATACAACTATCTTAGATCTACATGTAACTTCTTAACACTGGGGTGCACTGCATAAGGTACTCTATGAGCCTCAAGTACAATGAGCTCACACAAATCCACAATGTAAGGTATATACATACATCCTCTATGATGTAAAAGTCCATCAGATTCCAAAGAATACTCTGAATACTTCCCTTTTAAGGGTCTTTGAGAATGCACTATCTGACTAACTTCTGCATAAAGCTCATCTACTAGCAAGTGTTGTAGGATTCACTCCCTCAAATCAGTGAAAGTAGTCATAGATGAAAGCTCATGGCACCTTCTACTTAAGGTATCTACAACCACATTCTCCTTTCCCTTGATGTAATGAACATCAAAATCTTACTCACAAAGGAACTCCATCCACCTTCTTTGTGAAGAATTAAGGTTCAACTGAGTAAATATGTACTGCAAGCTCTAGTGGTTGGAATGAAGCTCAAATCTATGACCTAGAAGGAAGTGTCACCACCTCACTAAAGCTTGAACCACTACCACAAGCTCTAGGTTGTGAGTAGGGTAATTGAGTTCATGATTTTTCAACTTCCTAGACTTGAAGGAAATAGGTTGTCCATCCTACATAAGGATTGCCCCTATACCATCTAAAGATGCATCGGTGCACACCACAAAATTCATAGAAGGATCTAGTACTGCAAGAATTGGTGCACTTGTGAGGGCACTCTTGAGCTCTTGAAAAGCTCTATCACACTTCTTTATCCACTCATACTTCTTCCCCTTTTTCTAAAGAGATGTAATAGGGTGTGCCAATCTAGAGAATCCTGCAATGAACCATCGATAATATATGGCTAGCCCCATAAAGCTCTTCACTTCAGTGACACTGGTGGGTGCTAGACAATTCATGATGGCCCTAATCTTTGATGGGTCTACTAAGACAGCATCGCCTAAAATGATATGACCCAAATAATGTATCTTAGGTCTATAGAATGCACACTTCGAGAAGCTTCCAAACAACTGATTCTCTCTCAACTTTTGCAATACTTGTCTTAGGTGCTCCTTGTGCTCCTTTCATCATAAGAATAAATCAAAATGTCATCAAGGAACATGACCATAAACTTATCAAAAAAGGTATAAAATACTCCATTCATGAGGCTCATGAATACAACTGGAGCATTCGTGAGGCCAAATAGTACCACAATGAACTCGTAGTGACCATACCTTGTACAAAATGTAGTCTCGGGGATATCACTATCCACAATCCTCAACTAGTGATAACTTGACCTCAAATCAATATTTGAAAATAATTAGGCACTCTATAACTAATTGAAGAGATCCTCAATTCTAGGAAGAGGATATCAGTTCTTGATGGTCACTTTGTTCAACTGCCAATAATCAATACACAACCTAAGTGATTTGTCCTTCTTCTTTATGAAGATCACTAGTGCACTCCAAGGTGACACACTAGGTCGAATATGCCCATTCTCTAGGAATTCCTCCAACTAATAGCTCACTAAGATCATGAGTAGTCATCCTGTATGGTGCTCTTGATATAGGCTCAGCTCCTGCCACAAGGTCAATATGAAAATCCACTGCTCTAGGTGGTGGCATATCAAGGAGCTCTGAGGGAAATACATCTACAAACTCCTATAGGATTGGAAAATCATCGAGGGATGGCTCTCCCTCTGAATCTTCCTCTCTATCACTAATGGTGATAGTGAACAATTGACACCCCTTTCACATGCACTGCCTAAGCTGCATAGCAAAAATCATATGAAGGGATACTAGTCTCTTCACTCCAAAGATCTCTCTAGAGATATCATCTTCATCCACACATTCCACCCTCTTCTATAGAAAATCCATCTTGGTGTTGTGGCCATAAAGCCAATCTATGCTAAGGACTACATCATAAGAACCTAGAGGGGTAATGTGTAGATTAGACATCATGGCTATGCCTCTAATTTGCATCTAGCAATTATGCACCATGGAACTAACTGACACTCTGGATCTTGAGGCTAACTCTACTTCCCAATTGAAATCCTATCTAACTACCACTAGCTCGCAATGCTCCACTACATATGGAGATATAAATGAGTTAGTAGCTCCATAATCAAATAAAATTGCAACCATATAGCCCTATATAATACTTGTAACCTTGATAATTGTGGCCTAATGCGTAGGCTGGCAGTTATCAACCGCTGGAAAAACTTTGTGGGATTTACCCATGTCACCAACTATTGACTCTAAAAAAGCCCCTTTCTAACCATCGGATGACTATCCCTAGGGACACTCTCTAGCTATATGACCCATGCCACCAAAAGTGTAGCATGGTGCTCAGGTATAAGATCATGCACCCTATGATCCAAACTATTGTGGCCCTCCTAACTTGCTAGATCCATTGTATCCACCCCTAGAAGACTATCAAGTCTTCACTGATTGTGACTGTGGGGCTTGTACCTTCTAATCCTATTTGGGACCTTGTGACTACCACTGCTTGGGCTTGGAGCCCTAATAACCCTATGAAGGTTTCTGCTGCTGTTGCTATGGTTTCTCCTACTAAGTCTATTGGCCCTTAGAGGACCCTGCTATATAGTTTTGATTCCCTTTCCAAGGGGGTTTCTGGTGGGTAGAGTTTTAGTTCTAAGACCAATCTCGTGACTCCTGTCTACCCAAAGTATCCTTGGCAACTAGTGCTATCTCAACTACTTGTCTAAAGGTAGTAGGGAAGGCCAATAGACCGAACCCTAGAGTGTAAAATTTAGTCCCATGATGAAGAGATGTACTTGTAGTTTCTCATCCATCATGTATTCAACACAAGGAAGGAGCTCGAGAAACCTGCTCTCATACTAAGCTACTATAAGACCCCTCTGATATAGAGAATGAAATTCCTCTATTTGCTTCAATCTGAAGTGCTCGGATAGGTACCTCTCCCAAAATCTCTCCAAGAATGACTCCCATGTTAGGGTATCCATCCTCACTCCTCCTATAGTCTCCTCCTGATGCCACCAATTGGAGGCATCTCGCCTTAGCTGATGGACTATTAGACCTACCTTTAGCTTACTCCCATAAGGACATATTCCAAAGCACTACTGAAGACTCTATAAATAGGTCTCTGCTACTGTTCCCTTAGTGGAATTAATAAATAATGGTGGCCCGAGTCATATCAACTCCTTGATATCATCCCCTATATGTCTAGGAGGTCTATTGAGTGGTGCTCCTCTCTAATGTATCAACTCACCCTCATGCTCACTATGTCCCTCTACCTACCTTGGTGGGGGACTCCTACTCCTCTCTCTACCTCTGGCCCTGCCTCCTCTAGGTCCCTCTACTTTCCCTTCAAGAGTCTGCTACCCTGGTTGTACTACAAGTAGTACCCTCTGTTGGACTACACCAATCAATGTTTTAAGGGCATCCAAAATATCCTGATTCAGGTTTGATAGCAATGGTGGTGGAGGTGGTGGTGGTCCATCCTCCTGTCTCGCTCTACCATCTCTCACCCTACGACCTCTGCATTGTCGATTGCTTCGAGTAATAGGAGGCATCCTACACAATTTAAAGTTTAGTTGAAGTTATTGAAGCATAGTGGTTTTAGGTTCCTAGTGTTCAAACACGAGCTTTGATACCAAAATGTCTAGACCAAAATACGAGAGCAAAAACACAATTTTTTAAAAAAGGTTAATAATTAAATTCACTAGGTTTGATGTATTCATTTTCACAAGTTAATGTACATGTACAATGTAAGATAGAATAAGTTCTCCTGTGGATAACTTGACATTCCCTTTTGGGTTTAGAAAACAAGGTGTAGGTTCAGATTGATAATTGAACTTTTATCTTTTAATTGATTAGTTAATTCCAACAATCCAAATTAGATTAATTAAAAGGTCTAGCTCATTATTACTTTTAATTGTCCTTAGAATATTATACCATAGAACAATAATACCAAGCTAACTAGTAAACATAACTTACAATTAAGTTAAAACCTATTAACATTAGCCAATAAAATATCTTTTAAACAAAAATATCAATTAACAATATAGTTCATCTATTTGAATGACCATTTAAGTAATATAATTCTAATCATTTAAAATGTTGAATAAAACGAACTTGCTAATTAAAATTATGTCTATCATACAATTAAACAAACTTTATTAAATCTTTATTCTAATAACAATTTTGTTTAAATTTATGATCCATTATTAAATGTTAATATTAATATGACTAAAGTTAAATAAACTAAAATCTAAACTAAAACATATTAAAATAATTTATAGTTAAAACCATAATAATTAATCTTCTATTTTAAAAACAATATGGTCACTTAATTTTTAAAAAATATACACTAATACTAAACATATTTAACTAAAACTAAATTAAACTAATCTACTTAACAAGTACTATTTAACAATGTAAACTATCTTAAATTTGAAAATTTTAAATAAAATAAAACATACTAAAACTAATATTTAAGAACATTTAAATTAACTACATACATGGTACTATCCAAATCTTAAAACTTTATTAAAATATAAACTAATCTCAAAATGAACTACTAACTAATACTATAAAACTAACATTTTTGGCATACAAATAAAAAACTACATTACTAAACATACTAACTTACTACAATGCTTTTTAACTAATAAAAACTTTAAAACTTTAACTAACACTTAATTAATACTAATCCTAACATAGATAATAACTAACTAAATTAAAATAAGCCTAAACTAAAACTAACCTATACTAACTACCTACTAACACTAACTCCTAATCTACCCACCCTTCACGTTGCCCAACACTGCAACTCGTAGCCCAAGGTTTGAGAAGGCAAAACAAAGTCAAATTCAATTTGACTTGGGAGAAGATAAAGTTTTCTTTTTAAAAAAGAACCTTGTCATGAGCTACCTGGGTATACATTTTAAAGCCCAATATAAAAATTTTCCCCCTCAAGTTTCAAATTTTTTGGTACACCTGTCATATGATAGACCACATGGGGCATGTGAGGAAATATTCTTTGCCGATTTGGGTGGATTTGGGAAATTGCCTAGAAAGGAGGAATGCTATTTTTTTTTTAAAGTTTAAGTGGATAGAGTGCTAAGAAAAGTCAATGTGACATTAAAACTTTATAAAATTTTCCCCCCTTCCACTTGCATACTACATCCAGGGTGAAGGGACATGTAGGTGACATCATCAACGTCATTGATGGCTTTGTTTTTTTTTTCTTCTCATTGCTATGCATATTTAAAGGCATGATGAGGGTGGGGTGATTAGATAGGATTTTAGGGTAGTTATAGTCAAAAAGTTTTATTGTTGGGACTTAGGATATTTAGATTATAAAAAAGGTATTTTCTTTCTTTATTCTTATTATTTTTAATTTACATTTTAAAGTAAGGAATCCATAGAGAATATTCTTTGTTGCAACAAGGGAATTAAATCATTTGCCCATAAAAAATTCAGAGGCCCTTTTTACTCCTATGAGTACATTTTTTTTCTAAGTTCTATTTTTATCTAAGTGTTAGTTTTTTTCAATGCAATGTATTTTTTTCTCAAGGGGGTATATATATATATATAATTTGATTTATAATAAGGATGTAATTACAATGGTTGAACATTTGAAAAGGAGCATTATGCCTCCTAACACTTACCAAATTTATGAAATGAAATCCCAATCATATCATCAGAATCCTTTAACATATTTTGACCTTTTTAAATGCAAATTATACATCATCATTTGATCTAATTTTCATTACATGTGTGCATAAACTAAAATGCTAAATGACTCGATTGTAAGAATATTATTCAATCTCTTTTTTAATTAAACCACCTAATTCAAAGGCTTCACTGGGAAATAACTAGTCAGAAAACCCAACGTCATTGCCACTTCAACAATGAGTAAAAAAAATACATTTTTACACAGGATTTCAATCTCAAGGAGAAATCTCCTCAACATAACTAAATTTCAATAACAAACTGAATTTCCTTCTTGGCCCTTAACAAGGGATCCATTTCAAATTTTGCAATATATCATGGTGATCGTGGAGAGAATGAAAACTGACTAGGAGACAACCATCATAACATGAAGACAAAATCAAACATTCACTTCCATACCGGGTTTTCACAACAGGTTTCACATTGAATCAAACTAGAGAGAAGGTGGATTTTTTCAATAGAAGACATCAGACATAACACCAAAATAGGTGCCCTATCGAGGCTATTACTCAAGAACTTTCGTTCTTCATTCTTACATTCCAAAACTCATACGTGGTTTGTGATGACAAATAGGGGCCCATAACACCCTATCCTCTCTCCCTCTTCTTGTCCTAAGAAGAGATTCTACACTATCGGAGTCCAACTGAAGACCTTTCCCTGGACATGGCCAATTCTACCCTATCTAAGCTTGAATAATGCCAATACACCCATACAATCCCTTCAAAAATTCAAAACAAAAAACAAATTGAAGACATCTAAGAAAACTAGTTTCCCATCCCTCCCAAACATTCTCAACACACACACATACATACATATGCAATAAAATTGAAACATGAAACACAACATGAAAAAAATGAGGTGAAGTATTCCTACCTTCAAAAATAAAGTTATGGCAATTGAACAAGTTTGAGATGAGCTTGCTTTCCTCTCCTTCTCCTTCAATTCTAAAATCCACTCTAAAACTAGAGGTTGGGTGAACACCCCAAACCCTCTCAAAATTACCTCTAAATAAGATCCTAAACTCAACCACCTCTAAAAGAAATAACTCCCCCACTTTCCCAAAAGTTCTAGAGGCTTCTAACACAACTAGACCTAAGGCTAACCTCAAGGTGGAGCTAAGGTCATCCAACTTATGATGGAATCAATCAATTTTCGCAATAAAGAAAAAATTAGGTTTTTGAGTGACCATAAAAGTCAACAAAAGGGGCTAGGGAGGTGAAAAATGCCCCCAACCCATACCCATACCCCTTGGATACTTAGATTTCATTAATTTAGGCCTTTAGGATTAATTAGGGACCTATCACAAGCTAGGAAATTTTAGGACTATCTAACAACCTTCAAAATGTAGACTAAACACTAATTTGGATTAGGGGTAATTAATCTTGATTATTACCAATTAGGAATAGGGTCAGTAACCTAGTCTGACTTAGCTCTTTAGGTTACTCGGTTAACCCTAACTATCATGTTGGAATGCATATAGAATTCATGAGTGTTGAGTGACACTATAAAAACACTGTTACGAAACATTTACATTTACTGATTATAGAATGATACATTCATACATCTCATGATACAAATAAAATACAAACAATGGGGTTTCCACAAATGGTACATAGGATTCAGTTTTGTTTCTCCATTAGGTTTGTTGGCTAAAATATCCTACACACTCATTGCACACATCAGTAGCTCAAGAAAATCACATGCACATATGTATATAACATACTAGGGAAATCTCATAAATTAGAAATTCATCTTTCAAATAATCAGTTGTTTATCTCGTTCTACTCATATTCTCAATCATTAAAATTGCATAGTCAAAGTGTTAATTCTACATTCGCTTACTTCATCAAAATACATGTTCATAAAACGTTAAATGATGAAATCAAATATTTAAAAGTAAACATCACACAACATGAAATAACATAATGTGTTCAGTGAATCTGATAGTGTCTCGACATATCAAGTCATGAGTATCAAAATAGTAATGTATCAACTATGCTACGATGGGTCGGGGCGAGGCCTCACAGACAATTGCACGAAGCACGCAAAAAAATCCCCTTTCTTTGAAAACTTTCTTCCTCAAAATTGCTCCTCCAAAACCTGTGTAATTGCAAAATGAGCTCTAAATCTCTGATAAATAGTTCTCCCCTAAATTTGGGGCTTTGATTGTACAATCATGAGAGAGAAATTGATGATCATTATCTTTTAATATTTAATTATCTGTTATATTTTCATGCATGTCTTTTGCAATTTAAAATATCATTTTTTTCTCTCTCTAATTAATTTATTATATTTTAATATCATGCATAAGCTTTATGAAATTTAATTAAAATAAATTTGATTAAATTATATTTTCTCTCTCTTATTAAATCATGAGATGCTTTAATAGTATATTTATTAATTCAACCAATAATATTATTTAGAGTTTGATATTAAAATAAAACCTTGAAATAAATTATTATTAAATTAAGTAAATATAAATATACCAAAAATAGGACTTTAATAAAATCTTTAAACTTAATTCTTTTATTTAATTAATTCTTCAATTAATTAAGTTTAATCAAATATCAAATTTCTTTATTAAATTTCCATTAAATTAAATCATTAAATTATCTTTGAATTTGATTTAGTTATAAGAAAAAATCACAGCAAGCCCACTAAACCAAATACAACAACTTAACTAAAAGTCAAAGAATAAAGTCAAACTCTAGGGTTAAAATCACTTATTCAGATAGGTAAACTAACTTAGATACTTGTCCTACTTTCTAAGATAATTGTCTTAGTGTCTAGGATTCAGACTCAAGAGTTATCTCCTCACTTACACCATTAAAATATTGTGATAGGGTACGCTTATCATGGAAATTTAGGGAAGTCGATACTTGGTACCTACAATTTCTATAAAAACCACGCATGTACAAACACATATATATTCTAAACTAAATAGACAATGGTAGGAACTGGTGCATCATGTAGATCTCGACTAGCAGGTGACTATGACTCACTTCCTCAGCCACATTAGAAATGTCACACATAAAGAAAATACAAACACACACACACACACACACACACACACACACACACACACACACACACACATGCAAGTATGGGGTAAGTATCCATAGGAACCACATAAAAATCATTCCTCTAACTAATAACCTTACATAACTGAAAGTCACTACATGAACATATATATCATCATTGAAACAATCATGAAATAACTGGAATAACTAGTACTAAAGTAACTCAACACATATATCAACTAACTATGAAATACAATTAATCTAGTAATCAACCACTACTAATCACAAAACATAATCATAGAACATGCCTAAAAGAATCTGATCAAAACAAACAAAAAACTGACCTAAAAGAGTTTGACAGTACAATAGAAAAGTCAAGTAGGGGTAGGCATTACATATTAATTCTACATTGAAATAATAACATTATTAAATATAAATAATAGAAATATATTAACACTAATATGTTACTAATAAAATAATAAATAAGTAATACGTGATAGTTGTATTGATTTAATAATAAAGATTAATAATAACACTTATAATAATATTGGTGCTTATATTACTATGTTTTACTATATACTAATCAAAATATTAATTAATATATAAAATGAGTTTATTTATTAAGCACATAAGTAATGAGCTATTATATGTTATTTAATTAATATATAAAATATATTTAAGTTTATAAGTTTTTGCATATATATAATTAAATGAAGTGTCATGACTATGAAGAGTCATGATTTGAAAGGTCTCTTCTTCCATATAAAATGAAGGAATAAGATACGAGTTTAGACATTGAGGGAATTAGAAAATAAATCATTCATGATTTTGTAAGCTAACATTACAAACAACTAAGGATTGAGAGGGAGAAATTACATATTTTCTTAGTCACGTTTGTATGTGTCCATATTCTCTTAAATGTTTATATGCTTTGTTTTTTTCTCCCTTCCTATATGACGTTTAGTCTTTACATTTTTATTTTTTCCTTTAAAGTTTAAAGTAATCTTCCATTAATATAAGCTAGCCAAAAATATGGCCATTTTCCCCTAATTTATTGTTATATAACAGTTTGGTGTCTTATACAACTCTAACATTTAGAATTATTTATCAATTTCATAGGTCATGATGTAGCACATCCTACGTCGTACTTTTTCTTAGTTGGCAAGTCCATCAATGCTCTTAGGTAATATAATTATAATTCATCATTATTGTTATTAGTTTACTTTAGAAATGAGAGAGTATATAACATAATATTTTATAATAAATTATAGCTTGATAATTTATAATTAATTTATATGCGAGTAATTATTTAATATTGTCTATTTAATTATTTTTTAATAAAAATTGGCTATTTATATTTATTTTGTAGTGTCATTCATTTTAGATTAAATATGTTGGAAATTATCAATATTCATTATATTCAATTTACATATCATTCAATCAATTATAAAAATGAATGTCAATCATGATTTAGTATTAGATTGTATTATGAGAGGAATATTGAAAAAAAAATGTGATAGGTTATTATTTATTTATTGTTCTTGTAATTACCTCTCAAATCTTATAGTTTTTTCTATATTGTATCAGAGTAAATTAAGATTTTTTTGACTATAGATCTGACCATTTCATTAGCTAGTGAAGGGTGTTGATGTAGATCAACTCATTGCCTTTTTGCATCTATGACCATGGTGTCCATCACAACCTTAGGTCATGGTCCCCTCTAAGAATATTGACACCCATCTATAGCTCATTTTCAAATGATAGATCTATGTGGTACAGGCAATAGGTCTACATGATTTGAGGCAAGTAATCCATCCACCTCATCCCTATCCTAATGAGTGTGTCTCTATAGATATCCACGTACCCTCAATCCAATTCACCTTAGTACTCACATGATACTTTTTAAAAGGGAAAATACCTCTTTAAACATTCATAGACCCTCAATATTTGTCTTTACCTTCTATTTCACTAAACAATCCCTCAGAAGCTCACAGAGAATGTTCATGCTAGATAAATTTAGTTTTGATGTTACAAGGGTACAAGGTAAGCTAATTAATTGGGTACTTTAAAATCTACTAAGGTAAAAGATATAATTTCTAGAAATAAAAAAGCATTAAAATACTAAAGGAGAGAAATATAAAACTAAAATGTACAAAGAAGGAAAGAAATAAGACAAATTTGATAACTTTACATAGAATAAGTCATCTCAACAAAGTAAATCAATTATAGAAATATTGTAAGACTTATTTTATGATAAAATTGGTCATAAAAGATATTTGCATGAAAAAAAATTGAACACCTCACTTCTCTACTCAAAAAGAATAATATTAAGGTAACTAATTCTATTAAAGAATCTTCTTAGATCCCCATTCCAATCCTCCTAACCTAGATGATACATAAAAAAATAGTCATATCTAGAAAGACTCATCAATAGAATAATCATATATGTGAGGGTCCTTGTAGTCTTCTTTACTTCTTATCTCCTTTTTTAGGGGATAGTTTTTCCCATTGGGCCTTTTATATTTCCCCTTTTATGGGAGATTGCATTTTGTATGGGTACCTCACCAAGATAGCACTCAAGTATAATATATTTTATTTCCTCTTAATTTATTCTTAAGGAGGAGTATTAGTGTGATTATTTAATTAAATTTTACTTAATATTATTAAGCCTACTTAGTCCATTTTGTTCATTCAACACTTGTTCATTAAAGCTATTACCATTTGGGAGTTGTATAGAGAGGTTTCAATTGCATTTCAACACCTCATCCAAGGCTCATGAGAGGAAACTAACCACCATATTTGAATATTAGGTTTAACTGTTTGTTAAACCTAACCACTCTTCATATATGAATCTTTCTTCTTCAATCAATAGATTGTGAATTTGACTCATTTTGCATCTTATTCTTCTAATATATTACTCAAAACTTCAATGTGTTTATAATTTAGCAAGACCTATTGCAAGCTAGCTCATGTGGTGATGAATGATCCCCATTTATGATAACTATTTTTGACATAATTAAAAATAATATGTAACACACATAAATTTTTAAAAACCTTCATTTTGTATGGGATTTCACTTTCTCTATACATTTCTTGCACTTATGAATATAAAGAAATCATACTCTTCCTTTCTTTACTACTTTCAATAATTACTTTCAAAATACATTTAACCCATTAGAGTTAATATTTTCTTGCTCTTATTTCTCTTTTAGTTATCTTAAGGAGAATTTGTTATTATTCATAAGTGTATATACCTACTTATCCACCATTGTAAATCACAAATTATTTATCAACTAAATTTTCATAGCCTATAGAATAACATGTAGCATACAGGCATAGACATGATATTATACCAACATTCCTTTATGTATATATTATAATCTTAAAACTTAACTACTGATTTTCATTTACCAAAATTTAAATTATTATTTTTAAACCATAATAATGCCATGACTTTGAATTCTAGCTCTAGCTCCTTTAATAGCGAGGAGAAACTTGCTAAAAGGGAAAGACTCCACTAGGACATCAAACATAGTCCCAAATTTGTCAACCTATCCCATGTCTTTGATACCTTGGAAGCTACTTTTTGGGTGTTCATTTTGCATCAGGTCAACCGCAAGAATCCATAGTGTAATTCCTCTCTTGAAAAGTAAATCTTTTTAAGGACTCACTCCAAGGTTCAGTGTTTGTCTTGCGACGCACCAAAATCCGCTCAGTAGAAGAAAAATGTGAATGTTCACAAGGAGGCCTTTGCTAGTTCCAAAAACTCTTTTACCTTGGAATCAAGTAAAATCTATTCACTATCCCTAAATATCACACCAAAAGAACAATATTTTTTGTATTTTCTATTTTTCAATGAATGCAACTCTAACAATGCCGCTACTATGAGGTCCTACTCTAACAGGGGGGTTAGCAAAGAAAATAACAAAACTGAAAGCAAATAACATGAAATCAAATAACTTGAAATTTAAGCTACAGAACACAACACGCTGCGAGTTAAACCTTCAAAGAAATTGGTAGGAAACTAATGAAAACAGGAGTAGCGCTTCCTAGAATCCACTAATGCAATCGTCGGTGAGAATCTTTAACAAATTAGATGATGTTTCACTCTTCATCAAATCACAAGGCCATGGAAAGTGCACTCATGCGAGACAAAAAGCTATGTAGACACAATCGGGCGATCTCTTCTCAAGCTCATTACGTCAAAAAAATTCATATATCTGTAGCAAACACTAGAACTAAAAGATCACACAACCAAAAAAACACAATAAAACCTTGGCTCAATCACAATCTCATGAATAAAATTCACAAAAAAATGACACATTCAGGCAAGAATAACTACACTCCAAATGCTAGCACCAAAAGCATAATTTTATTGCATAATAATAGCCACCCTTTTTACATTTTACAATGGGGTATTTATAAGAAATTGTCTCCTCAATTTGTGTTGAGAGTGAGAGATGTCTTGATGCAATAAAATGCTTTTAAAACATTAAGGGTATGTGCAGGATCATGGTGTGCCAAAAAGTGGTGATCTGAAAAATATGTAGTTCTGAAATGCCTCAAAGAATTTCAAACTCTATTCCAACTTTTTTCCCACCCATCCTGATACTAAATGAAAACAATTAATACCTTTATAATTCCTACTATATCTTTCGATACCAACCTTATATGGTCATCTTTAAAACATCCCGAAAATGTGTTTTTTGCATCTTCTTATGTGTTTTTTACTTCAAGCATGTAGCTGACGACTTTTTTAAAACCAAAATTTGATGTAATGAAAAGGGTTTCTTAAGAATGTTCTTAGCTTTTCATAAATGTAAGGTTTGTCAAATTATGAGTTCAGTAAGTAATTATTACTTATTTTCTAATGGAGTTAGCTGCAAAGTGTTGATTGATATACTGGTTGAAAAATAGCTATAACTTTCAAACCGTATAAGATTTGTGAAATCCAAAAGATGCATCACATTCTATGATTCAACTAGTATAAGAAAAAAAAAAAAAAACTTAATTTTGATTTTTTTTGAACTAGTTAAGGTGGTCAGACACGAGAGTTTTTTAATTCTGAAAATAGTATAGTAGAAAATTCATAATTAATTATTTATTTGGAATAAAAATTCCCAAAAATATGCATCACATCTAGGCATGAGTCTAACTTTTATATCTAAAATTATATTTAAAAATATTATCATTTCATTATGATTAAGATGGTCAGACATACACCTACTTTTTATTTTCACCCTAAAATTTTTGTAGTACTGCATTAAAATCTAAACTTTTGACCAATCAAATATTTTTTTCTCCAGATAAGGCCTTATATTTTGGAAACTAGATTCAATTTCCTACAGATTATTTTCTTACAACTTTTTGATATAAAGTATAGAACCACTTTAAAATTATGTGTCAAGTTGACATAACCCTAATTTTCTGGTTTTTCACTGCCACTTAAGGCCATAGTTTGGTACACCATGATCCTGCACATACCCTTAAAACAAACTAAATATATACAAACTGGTAATCTAACTAGTGCTTAGAGGGACTCCATCCATATTTTATTCATTAATTGGATGCATGAGCCCTTTACATGTCAAAAACAATGAAATCATGAGAGAGAAAGTAGGAGGAAGCCATCAATCAAAGTAAAAGTGCATGGAGACACCAAAAATAGAAGTTGGCCCTTCACTTGATGTGTGTCGATGTTAACTTGCCATCAAAATGCATTTCCAATGCATGGAAAGTGCTATTTTTGGAATCAGAAATCAATTGTCGATGCACCTCTGAATTGCGAAGCTATGGACCTATGTACCTATGGAGGTGTAGACCTGCAGACCTATGTACCTGTAGAGCTGCAGAGCTCAATTCGCCAAAAATCAAAGTTCTCAATTTTGAAAATGATTTCTGGGTTTTGCTCAAATGAGGTTTTAGTTCACTTTTTGTATATGCTTCATGCCCCTTTTTGATGATTTACACCCTCTTTATAGCCAATTACTTTCATAAACTTGCACTCCCTCTACTTCTTCAATCGAAAATCTTAAGGCACCTGAATTGAATCTTGTCCCCAATAGCCGCATAAGATGAGGAACCTAATTTTCTTTATGTGTCCAACCTATGTATCTTTGACCTTTGTCTTCTCTCCACCTATCCAATCCTTCCCGATGAGAAACCAAGTGATCCAGATTATCCAAGAAAATCAATTGTTTGCAACTTTTTCATATTTTTTCACAAATTTTCTAGGCATTTTTAAATGACCTTTTTGCAGGTCTTTTGCTCAAAATTTCAAGTTGAAACTTCGTTGGTCCCTAAAATTCGGTAGCCAAAGGCTCACTATTTTAGGGACTAAAATTAGATCTTCGGTTCTTTTTTCCAATGGTGTAAGCAATTCTGAATTCTGAGGCTCGAGTTAAAAGTTATGATCTTGACAAGTTGAGGATGCAATTTTTACCTACAAAAGAAGCAAGCATTAGTCTGTAGAGTTAACAATGCATATTAAAGACATTGGCTACTCAAACAAAACTAGAGGTGAATCCTAAAATCTAGCTAAGTCTAAAATTTTGAAGCCCTAAAATTTGGCTAAGTCTAAAATCTTGAAGCCCTGAAATTTGGCTAAGTCTGGATTTCTTAAGCCTTGAAATTTTCTAGAATCTTTACCTTATCTTCAGGAGGTCTGAAACCTATCTCAAAAGATTCGTCACATATATTAAAATATATCTTAAGTATAATTCTTATACTTAAAGGATATATTTTAAACCCCTTTTATGGCTACTCAGGCAAAATTGGAGGTCAAAGGGCAGCTTGGCAAGAACGCATAGTGCCTTAGGAGCGCGCGGTGTGAATGCACATGAGGTGCCTTTATTGTGCATGTGTGCACATGCACGAACTATGGCAACATGATTGTGCATGCACCACAAAGGTGCAATCATGCGCACACCACAAAGTCGTAAGTCATAGTGGCACAAAGGCAGAAGTGCACACGAGAGAGTCACGGAGGTAGGCAAGCATGCACGCATGAGCATCGCGGCAGCACGCAGGCACACATGCAAGATTGGCATTGTGGCACGCACATGTAAGCATTGTGGCAGTGTGCAGGAATGCATGTACGAGTGGCATGGTGGCACGCAGGCGCGAGCGCGCATGCAAGCCGCAGCAGTGCAAATGCGCTTGGTGGCACAAATGTGATGCTTTTTCAATTTTCTTAAAATTTTAAAATTTTTATTTTTTTTAATTTTTCAATTTTTTGATTTTTTTGTGATTTTTGGACTCAACTTTCTAACTTATTTAACTGAGTTTTCTTCTCCTAACTCCTGAACTATGAGTTCGGGAGTCAAAAAAAGTAGGGGGTCCCCATTCCTAGTAAGGAATGGGGCGTGTGTTGTGGAGACCACAACACTACCCTAGCTCGTAGTGGAGGGGGAAGAAATCACTTCTCCTAAGAAGGCTAACCCTAAGGTTACCGGGAAGAAAGTCAAACATAGTTACAACAAGATTAGGTTAGAGAAGCTTGAGATGGATATGAGGGATCTAGTGGATAACCATACCAGTATATGCCACAAATTTGAAGCCATGGTGGAGTTCTCTAGCAAGGTTATTCACTCCATAGCCACAACCCTCTACATCCTACATGCTAACAAAGAGGAATAGGACCTGGGAAAGACTACTAAGATAACCTAATCCATTTATGGGTTCTTGGTGAGGGATTGGTTGAAAACAATCTTGGAAAAACCAGTGAAATTGGAGGAGGAGGATGCAGTGGGGGGAGCTTCTTAGGAGAAGAAGAATGGTAATTAAGAGAAGGAAGAGGGCATCTAGCCTAGGTTCTGTTGTGTTTATTTATGTTTTTATGATTATGTCTCTAAACTTTACACCACATGGGATTTTTCAGACTATGTTGATTAAGTGGACCATTAACAACGTGATTTTTTAATGATGTTGGTTTATTATTCAGTTTCTTATGCATAGTAGTTTCAGGACTGTGGTTAATGACAATTTGGCTCATGAATTTTTATGGTTCTTGATGTTTAAATTTGGTATAGGTTAGAATTCTAGGAGGTAAACTCTGGCTAGTTCCTAGCCTTCTTGTACTCCAGGATCAACACCCACCCCCATCTTTTTGGTAGCTATGAACTACTTCAAAAATGCCATGACTTTGGATGTGTATATTTGTAATCTCCTCATGTTAGCTATTTACCTTAATGCCAAACTGTTAGAATTGAGGATAATTTTACTAAGCTCAATAAATGTTATAAACCTTTCAACCTTATTAATCTAATTACATAACCATAAACTAGTTGCAACTGAAAGTAAATAGTAGATGGACAAGTAAATCATCCATAAAGTTATGAATCCATGATTATTGCATAGAAACCATATTAGGGGATAGTTCATTATAGTGATTGAACCCAATAATGATTACTTTATAGAAGTAATAACTCTATTAAATATTTGAGTACTAAACATGAATGCTCTTGGATTTTTGGAGTACTACCAAGAGCTTACTCCATAGATTACAAAATATAAATGCTTACTTCTAGAAAAAGTCATTGGACTACAATCTAAAATTTGGAAAAAAGAAATAACATCAGCTATGATTGTGGTTGCATATGGATACAATAAAAAATCATAACCTGATATCTATAATTAGGTTCTTTTCATATGGAGCATATCAACATGATTACTTTGCACTTCACTTTTTATATAGTAATAACTCAAATATTTGTCCTCAAGAACATAAAGTAAAAAAATTATAATGTTGTTCATATCCATCCATAAAAATTTGTGCTATCCTATAATAAAATCATAGATATGATGAATCATATTGTCTCTACCAATGGTGACTCTGAAACCTATCAAATCATTGATTTGTTAGGATCAATGATCAATCCAATAGCTTTCTAAAATTGTTCTTCATTATTGAAAATATAGAATACTATATTGTATAACTTGTAGACATCTATTTTTACTATTTTTATTATTATTTACATGACTCAAATATAAATATTTTTTTTGCATTGACCAATATACCAAGACATGTACACTATTTTTGTTGTAGCGTACTTATCCAATTTATCAATATAACTTGCAAAACAACAAAAATATGATGAGACTAACACAAATGTGTATAAGTTTCATTAGTGACAATTTACAAGTTGTGAAATAAATATTTATTTGTAATAATATACCCCATTGCCATTGATAATAATACACTAAAAAATGCTCAACTATTAAAAAAATGCTGATAACCAAAAAGATCTCTCAACCAAAATCTTGTTCTTCCCTTGAAATGATAATTTCATTTTTCACTTCTTATCTCTCCCCTTTAACATCAACCACAAAGGTTGGGAATCAATACAAAATTTGTGTTCCAGAATCCTACATATTCTACCCATATACACAAGTATGCACAAAAAATAATACTTACAAGTATAACTACTTCTTTGAAACCATTTTAAAAATATCAAGCTTCTAAACTATTAGAATTTTGTATTCACAAGTCCTCCCCTTTATAATATCTTTCTCTACACAAGTGTTTTTGTGTGGGTACAAGAAGTTGATTCCCACTTTTGCACAAAAGGTGAAAGTGTTTTCCCTATTTTAGAAATTTCTTGTCAATTGATGTCAAAATTTGACACCTAGAAATTGAATCTCTGAAAACTTTAGTAATAAAAATTGTAGTGGTTTGAATCTAATTTTAAAATATTTAATGCATTTCAATACCCACATGGTGTAAATTATTTTTTTGGTAGGCATCTTAAAAAACTTCTTTTTCAAAATGTATTTTCAATACCATAGAAAAGTTGTGTCTTACCACCATGTTTTGACATAAATAAATGTATTTTTATGAATACTTCTTATGGAAGATACTTAAGACACAAAAGATTGATGATAAATTTTTAAAACTAAAAAAAAAAACTTATTCTTTTATTAACTGTAAAATTATTTTTTAAAGCCTGTGGTTTATAACCAACATTAGTTGATAAGAATTTCAATTTGTTGTTAAAATACCGTCTTTAAAGGAATTGTATGTAGGTTGATGACATATAAGTTTTATTTTCTACAACCCTAAAAAAATGTTATTAACTTTTTATTGGATCTTGCTAGTTTATATTTAGCTACCACTCTTAATTAATAAATAATCAAAAAATAGTAAAAATAATCATATAATTATGAAATTCATTTTCTCTAAAACTAGGATAGTAAGAACTTTAATGGGATTTTTATTTGATCGAAAGATTAATTAGGAAGGCCCTAAAAGAATTACAACAAGGTTGAAACCTATTGTTCCATTGTCTAAACAAATATTTTTGGAGGTCAAGATATAGGATTGGTCCCACCGAGTCTATCTTGAACCAAAAAAATTTTGTGGAAAGGAAAATCATGCTCCATGTTTTAAGAAAAGGGTGCTCATTATTTAAAATTCAAAAACTAGGTGCCAATTTTTGAAATACAAAAAATAATGTTTCAAATGGTATTTAAAATCATAATAATTTATTTTTTTCTTAAAATGGACAATAATGTTTTGAATTTTGGATTGTGCATTCAAACCTAAAATAGGCACCCATTTTTCAAAAAATGGGTGCCAGTTTCTAGTGATATTTTCTAGTTTTGCAAGACTTCCTTGAAATTGACACCTAACTTCTTTCTCTTATCATATATATTTTTCAATGAATGAACTCATTTGTACTACATTAGTTGAGGCTAAGTTAGATCCAAAGGCAAACACTTCTTCAATACTAGTTAGAAAAATTCACTATCCTTTATGATTTTTCCTAAATAAAAAATAGACATAGGATCTATAATGTAAGATTTAAAGATATTACCTCATTTTGACAATGCATCCTTCAACGATTGAATAGAAAGTCCTGAAGAAATTTTTTTAGTGATAGTCAATGATTTTATCAAACCTCTTTGTATTAAGTTTATTCTGAACTTCCACATTAGAAGACTTCTCCAAAGATTCAAAATATAAATTTAGTTCATTCAGAAATCCATAAATTTGAATAGATGTAGAAATTTATTCTAGTGTGCAAACTTGGTAGCCATTATAATATATCAAATGCAAGAGGAACTAGTTCATTTTAGTTCTTATGTGTCTTCAAATTTTTCTTTTTCTCTTTGTCCTTAGCTACTAAAGCAAGTCCCATCAATTGAATCGAGATTAAAGTGTCCAATTCAATCGAACATTGTGTAATCTACATGTCCTCTATATACACTACATACTCATATATTAATTCAACCATTACCTTTGTATTTTCTTTTACATCAAACTTATCTTTAAATTTATCCTCAAGAGCCTCCCTTTTAACTCCTCCATGAGTGTGATCAATATTTGCATTAACCTCTTCTCTAACTTCAATTATTTTATCAGCTTTTCCTTTAATTTTATCTTTTTTCAAATCAATTATTTGTTAATAACCAATTTTTATCCTTTTACTATATATTATTTCTCCTCTCATTAAAATTATAATCTCCTTCAATAAAATTCATTAAATGTTAGGAGCTTCATTTCTTCTTCTTGCATGTAAGATGAACTTAAAATGTGACATGTAAATTAGATTAAAAACTATCAGGTTCTTCATTATTCATCAAGAGTCTCAATGGTATCAATAGATGAATTATTTTTCTATTATCCTTCAATGCTAGTTCATATTGGTTGGTTAACAAGATTATTTTCATTACTTCCGATATTTCCTTAAAAACTTCATCAATTTGACCAATCATGAGCTTATTTATCCTTTGTTTTCTCATTAACATATTTTTTAACTTCCTTGAGATTAATATCAATTTCTTCCTTAGTAATAACTAGATAGATATTGAGTTAATTTTCCTTTGTAAACTTCTTATTCTCATCTTCTATAACCAACCTTCTTTGCACTTATTTTGGTTAACCGCTATCCTACTATTCTCATGTTTTTTTATTTTTCTTTCCACTATAGTGCAACTTTGTCATGATCAAGATAAATGTTGCAACATAATTATGGAGAAGAAATGATCACATGGGAGTAACATTTGAAGGGAGTTTTATGTTATTAAGCATTTCTTTTGATATTTGATTTCAAATGGATTCTATGTTAGTCCATTGGATTAGTTTTCATATTTTAAAGTTTTTTGGTTATCTTTTGTGTAGATTTACCTATTTTATAGTTCTATATTTGGTAAACTGAACATTAATCAAATATAGAACCTTCTATCTAGGCTAGGTATCTTTTTTCCTCTTGCTAATTTAATGACAAGTCCTCATGCCTTTTCTATGCACCTTGCATTTGCTTTTTGTGGCTTTCTATTACTATTAATAAAGTTTGACCAATGTTTGATCAATATTGACCAAAATCTACCTAATTGACCTATGTTTTGACCTATTCTATGGATTTTACCATGTTTACATGTTTTTGGGGTATTTTGACCTATTTTGGGCTATTTTTGCATTTTTAAGCCCCTACGTACATAGTTGGGCCTACCAATTGTGTACCCTATGTAGTTGGACCTCCCAATTGTACACCCTATATAGGTTGGCCTCCCAAATATATAAAATATGCAATTGGGTGCATATTTTTCATAGAATATGTATTTAGACCCTTAACGCTACCATTGGGACCTATTTGAACCTGTTTGACACCCTTATGCACCTAAAAATGTGTGAAAACATAAAAAGGACTTGAAGTACTTAGTTGTGGTCTTATGCTTGCATATTATCAATATCTATACACTCATTCCCTATTATTCTTTTTCATAGATAGACTATATATATTCCTATCTCTAAAGACTTTTTCTTCAGAATGAGATGGTGGAATGACCTCCAAATCCCTCTTAAAGCCCTTTTATAGCCCATTTTCTCACTAGATAGATATATAAGTGGGATTTTCCTACATTGGTCATGATTTTGTTTGCACTCTAAACCCCATAAATTTTGCAATTGAACTTTTATTTTGGATTCATTAGTTGATATGGATTCATCTATTTGTTCTTGATAAATTGACCTATCACTTGTATTTTTTGGTCAATTTTTCAAGGGCCCTCCTAGATATCCTCCCCTTAATGAGGAATTTTTTTGTGTCCCTTTCATTATTTATCTATGATTCAATTCTCATAATAACATTGTATTAAAGAGGGGGGAAATATAGATGCTCAAACATGGTTTATGCCTATTCTTTAATCATTAATATGCTCTAACACTTCACATTTTCTCATTTTACTAACTTGGATCTTTTGGCCAATTTGATCATCATTCAAACTTATTTTACAATATTCTATAACCTCTTTACATGATTTTTCATCATTTTTGACCCTCTTTAACCAAATGTAGATCAACTTAGAATCAATTCACAACCAACATGTATATTTCAAAATCATTTCAAAATAATGGAAATGTCATCAAGACCACTTGCAATCAACTATGAATCAGTATTAGACATTCCAAAAATCCTTCAATTATTCTAAAACATATGAAAACCAAACCTCAAGAATTTTTAATCAATTTTGGGAATCATTCAATTTGTTAGTGTTTAGTCAAACCTTATCAAACCCTAACCAAACTTTATAAAGCCAACCTAATAAGTGATCATCAATCAACCCTTAGGCATTAGCGAGCCCCATGGTTCCTTATTAACCTAATTTTTTCACCACTATCATCAATCAATCATTAGTATTGATGAGCCCCTCAGTACCTTATCAACCAAACCCCATCATCTTTAGTCATCGATTTGATCATTGACATTGTTGAGTCCCTCTTTTTTTTATCATATCCTTATTCAATATATTTAATAGAATAAATAGAACCATTGATATCATTCTGACCAATATTTATAATAATTTTTGATCAATTCTATAGCATTTATAAAGTTCAGTAGCGTAATCTGTCATTAATCCTTGTCTAATCAACCTTACTCATTGTTATTTTGTGTTAGTCAACCTAGAATCCTTTATTCAATCAATATAATCATGGCTTTAACATTTCAATATCATTATATTTGATCTTCTTTCTCATCATGATCCTTCAAAAGGGCTATCCCTACATTTATTTTATCATTTGGCCAATAATTTAACTATTTTTTTGTAGGAGTAGATAACCCATAGTCTATTCCTAAGTGTTTAATAATTTAATTCATCTCATCTTATTAATTCACCCTTTAACTATTTTTTCCCTATTAATTAATTTTATTAATTAACTATTTTATTTCCATAAAATTTGGAGATTTATTTTATTACTATATAATCATTTTTCATCTTGAGGGAATTTATGAGTTTTTGATTTTTTACATTGTAACTCTAACACCTTACTCTAATGGTGCTTTGAAACTTCCTTGAATCATGCTTCCTAGTTTTCCTAATAATTTTCTTCACCATTTCCCTTCATTTTCTCCACTAAGTTTGTCTTCTAATTTCATATTAATTTTATCACTCTTTCCACTTCTACACTTCCACTAGTTTATGCATTGATTGTGCCTTCCAAACTATGCATTCAATTAAATATCATATAATTATGGTAATCAATCCAATTTGTACAACTCATTTCTAATTTTTATATTTTGGCTCCCAAATCCTATAAATTGAGCCTCTTCACACTTATTTTGGTTAATCACTATACTAGTCCTCTTATGTTGTTGTTTAGCTTTCTACTATAGGCTAACTTTGTTATGATCAACATAAAACATCACAATATACCTATGGAGAAGAAAGGAGAACATGGAATTTACATTTGGAGTGATTTTTATGTTATTATGTATTTATTTTAAGTTTTCATTTTAAATGGTTTTCATGTTAGGATTGGATTAGTTTGCACATTTATAGGTTTTGCGGTTGTCTTTTATGTAGATTTATGAGTTTTCTCATCCTACAATTGGATATGAGATAGATCATTAGAAATGTCACATTTGATCTATACTAAAGCTATATTGTACTTATTAAAGTAATCAATTATTCCATACTTTAACATTTATCATTCTTTTTCACCATACTAATTTTCATACCTTTTCAATTGTACAAGCATGTCATAAATTGTAATATATTTCAATGCATCATTAGATGAGAAATATGCATTACCTATATCAATATTTTCATCATAGCTACATGATAATATATAAGTCTAAGATTACTCACAAATTTGATTTCCATACGTCCTTTTATCCTTAACTTCTTAACTATATCATCAGAGTTCATGACATTGTCATTTTCACCATCCTTAGTTTAGTTATTTGTTATCTTCCCTTTAGGATTCATTCTTTTATTAGTGGATTCTGGAAAAATATTTTCTTTCATATATTTGGGTGGACTAACCTTTAATTAAGATGATTTATTATTCTCACATTGGTTTGTAACTACATACAATTTTTTAATATCTTACTGCACTTCTTATTTGACTTACTTTATCTAAGAAGATATGATAGGTGTGGTGCTAGTTGATAGTGCATCACCATCAACATCTATATATTTACATCTAATTTATCTTTATTCTGATCTTCATCATCATATTTCCTCTTATTATTTTCCAATTTATCATTATTCAATCACATTCTTTCTCCCATCATGTAATGCCTACCCCTACTTGACTTTTCTAATTGTATTGTCAGATTCTTTTAGGCCAGTTTTATGATTGTGTTTTATGATTATCGATACTTGGTTACAGGATTTGATTATATGCCATTTCATACTTAGTTGATTTTATGTGATGAGGTGTTTAATTATTTCATGTGTTTATGTTTATCCTTTTAATGATGATATATGTATACATTCAGTTAAGTGATTTTAGTTATTTCATGATGGTTAGTTAAATGAACTTTTATATGTGTTTCTGTGGATATTTACCCCATGCTTAGATGTGTATGGTGTCTGTGTATGTTTTATTTATGTGTGACATTTTTGATGTGGTAAAGAAAAGGAGTCATAGTCACCTGCTAGTCAAGATCTACACAATGTACCACTTCCTACCATTGCCAGTTTAGTTTAGAATATATGTGTTTGTACATGCATGGATTTTATGCAGAGTGTAGGTATCGGGTATTGACTTCCCTAAATTGCTAGGATGAGCATACCCTATCATAGTATTTCAATGGTATAAGTAGGGAGAAAATTCTTGAGTCTAAATCCTAAATCCTAACCCAATTGTCCTAGAAAATAGGACAAGTATCTGAGTTGTTTGTCCATCTAAATTCATCTAGTGATGTGAATTCATGACTTTGACCCTAGAGTTTGATTATGCTCTTTTTCTTGCAGTTGAGCTATCGTATTTGGTTTTGTGGATTTGTTGTGATTTCTGTTATAATTAAATCCAATTAAAAAATAATTTAATGATTTAATTTAATAGGAATTTTATAAAGAAATTTGATATTTAATTATATTTAATTATTTTATAAATTAATTAAATAAAAGAATTAAATTGAATTTTTTTATTAATGTTCTATTTTTGGTGTATTTATATTTATGTGATTTAATAATAATTTGTTTAAGAGTTTTATTTTAATAATAAACTTTAAATGATATTATTAGTTGAATTAATAAATATATTATTAAAGGGTCTCATGATTTAATAAGAAAGAAAACATAATTTAATAAAGTTAATTTTAATTAAATTGCATAAAGCTTATGCATGAAATTGAAATATAATAAATTAAATAAAGAGAGAAAGCAAATTAACTTAATAAAGATATTTTAAATTACAAAAAAAAGTGCATGAAAATGTAAAAGATAATTAAATATTAAGAGATAATGATTATCGAGTTCCATCATGTGATTGCACAATCAAAGCCCCAAATTTAGGGGAGAACTCTTTATCAAAGATCTAGAGGTCATCATTGCAGGAACCAAGTTTTGGAGAAGTTTTTTTGTGAGAAGGAAGCTTTTTAAAAGGAAGGGGTTTTTGTGTCTACTTCATGAATTTGTGTGTTTGCATGTTAGCATCAGATCTAGGTAGGATCTCATAGTTTTTGAATTAATAGTAGCCAAAACAAGGGGGCTGGCCCATAACAAAAAATTGGTCATCTACCAATGGATTACCATCAAAATTAAACTAACCCCTATTACTGCTAGAAACAAAAAACAAGGTTCGCTACCATAATTAACAGAGTATCAACAGGCTTAAACAAAATGCTTGAAATAAAACTTAAGAGTCTAAAGAAAAATATTAACAAAGGCATAACAACCTTGCAAACTAATAAGTTTGGTAACTAGTAGATTAATAGTATAAAAAAGAAAAAGGAGGGAGCCCTTAAGATTTATTGGCCTCTTTCCTCCCCAAGAGGATGTTTGCCTAGTCTTCTACTAGGATGTCAAATAGCATCTTAGAGTTCTCCTTAGGTAGGTCCCCATCATCATCCTTGAGTAGGCACATAGTGGTATCTGTCGCATGTGTCACTTTAACCATGAACTTGGTCAGTAAGTGCATTCTCTTCTCTAGTGCATGAATTCTCTCCCACACCTCATTACTAACCTTATGTAGACCACTTGGATAGCCATTAGTACCAATCTTTGTGGTATCCTACACAAATAGGGGGTTATTAGTATTTTTAGAAATAGCCTTAACAGATGAGGATATTGTCATGGGGGAGGGCATCCTATCCACCAAATCAAGGAGCTAGTTCTTTCTTAGGTCCACACACCGCAACTCAATTGTCATCGAAACATGTGACACATCCTTATTCTCCTTTCCATCACTCAAATCTAACCTAGAGGACTGAATCCTCCTCCTCCACCTCCTCCATACCTCCCACCCCAAAGTTAACCACTTTTTCTTTCATCCTCTATTTTGGGGTAGCTCGAATCCTCTAAATCTAACTCCTTCTACGAGGCTCCCTCCTTCAACTTCCTCTTAGCATGGAATTTAGCCAACCTCCCTAACCTTTTCCTATCCCCTCTCCCCTCATCCTCTGACTCCACCACCACCTTCTCCTTCCCTTTATCCTACTTCCCTCTCTTCCCCATGTGGGAGGGATTCACTAGGGATCCACTAGGTAAAGGCTATGGGGTAGGGGCTCTAGGACTCGTAATACTAAGGGGAACAATTTGGGGTCGAGGGTTCAGATGGACAAGAATATCAATTTCAAAAATCCTAGGGGGGCCAGGGTGAGGTGGAATTGGTATAGCCTAAAAATTAACCCCCTTTTTCATTTTTTCTTTCACATCAACAATAGAATCCTCTAAATCATGTAGTAGGAAGAAAGGAAGCAAAATGAAACCATGGTGGTGAAAATGATTAAGGAGAGGAAAGTGATAGTAGTAGCAGACTCCATGCCTTCCTTCTAGGGTAAGATATTTCATCAAAACCAAAAAACCCTCATTACATGGGTCAGGAAACTTCTGCATAAAACCACCTCTATGCCAAATCGGTTCCTCACCATCCACAAAGAAACATTGCAAGCTTGGATCATCAATCACCCTCATCACCTTTTTCCATTTCCTACCCCTCATGGGCAAGCTTGTCGCCAAAGCAATCGCCTCCTAAAAAATATGAGTCGAGATACCATTTATGGTAACTCTACGATTCTCCTAGAAGTTAACAAATTACATAGAGCAATTCTCTTTGTGCCCATTAACTAGTGGCTCCATAAATGAGACAAGACCACCCTCCTTTAGAATATACCACACTAGGGGCTTTGTCATTTTTTCATCAATCACATCTAGTTCAATGTGCATCAAATCGCTGCCCATCTCTACAATTTTTACCTCTTCTCTCTTTCTCTTCAGAGCCTAGACACAGTTTCTAAAAAAGAATTCACTCTTAGGAAAAAAAACCCACAAGAGGAGATGATAATCACAATTAATAGTAATAATGAAAATAGCAAACTTGGTAAGAAAGATCATGTGTCAATCACCATGATCTATTCCCCAACCATTTCTATCATTTCCAACACACATCAAACGTTTAAAAAATAATTCCTTTCTCTACACAATGTATGATGACACATTTAGGGAAATAAATAAAAAAATCCCCCATTTCAAACTTCCAATTTTTGGGCCATGCATAATTAATATTACCCATACTTGATTCTTCACACCTTGCCACTTGTACTTCAAGGACATGTCCACCCTGCCTACTCAATAGCATTATACAAAATAGCTAGCTAGGACTCATCATTTCTCACTTCATGGCTCACTAACTCCCTTACCAACTTTGGCAATGTGTTCAAATTTCTCCAACATCTAAGCCCATTCACCTTTAATCCAATTGCCACCATTTCATTAGCCACACTATTTCCCTCCTGAAAGATGTGATTCAAATCAAACCTATTAAGAGTAGTTAATAGGTAATTGATATCATCAGTCACAGATTTCATGGCCCATCCCTCCCTCATATTACCTTTAATTGTCTCAATAATTATTTTAGAATCTCCTTCAATTTGTACATCCCTCCAACCCAAACTTATGACCAATTTTAAGCCCTAATATAGAGTCATCACCTACATTGTATTGTTAGAAACTTTCCCTAACTCTCTAGTATACACCAACAACATCCTTCCCTTACTATCCCTAACTATCCCTCTCCTTATTGAGCCCTCCTTTCTAACTACACCATCAAAATTGAGTTTGACCCAATTTGCAGGGGTGGTTTCCATTGGGCTCTTTTTCTAGCCAGAAGATTAGAATTATTGATTTCCATAATCCCTTCTACCAATGACCAACACTTGGCCACCCTGACCTCAAGGGTAGAAGGGAGAAATGCCAATTTTCTACACTTGGTACAAGTAATGTTCTCAACTATCAATTTATAGATCATTTCCACCATGACAACCTCCTCTCTCTCCTAATTTCTAAACACCCTATTATTATGCTCTTTCCAAATACCCCAACATAACTTTGGGGGAATGATCTTCCATAGACAGATAAGGAGGGGGTGGGTAAAAGGCCCTCACCGATTCATTACCAGTTGCCCCAAGTCCACATGAAACACCCAGTTCACCTCCAGCATTTGAAGAATACTCTGCCACACCTTTGATGCATATCTGCAATGCAAGAATAAGAGGTTGATGTTTTATTCCTCCATCTTACACATATGACATCTATTTGGTAATTGAAATTCTTGCCTTATCAAGTTGTCTATAGTGAGAATTTTCCCATGAATGGTGGTCCACTAGAAAATATTGATCTTCAAGATTAAGTGATTATACCAAACATTCTCCAAACCATTAGCTTCAAGGGTTTTGTCAACCATTAACTTGTAGGTAGATTTAACTAAGAACTCCCCATTGAGTTAACCTTCCAAATGAATTCATCAATCTTATCTCTTCATAGGATTCTATACTTCTCTAGCAAAGAATTAAGCTCATTAATCAGCTCCCTTCTAACCACTACATTCTATTTTAGCTTTGCCTTTTTCCACCTTCTTCCCTGACAAATAAAATTAGCTACCATTCCACCCCCTAGGCCTGTAGGTAATACCGGAGAGACCCAAACTTAGTTTTTATTAAAGGTTTATTTGTAAGCCATGGAATCTCCCATAAATTAATCTGGTTACCATTCCCCACAAGCCACCTAACACCCTCCTTCAAAATGGTTTTGTTTTTCACAATATTTCCCCAAATTTTGGAGCCAATAGGAAGATCATTTCTATAGGTGCAGTGAGAGAACATCAGATTTCCAAGGTACTCAGCTCTCATTATATTACACCAATTAGCTTCTCCCTTCATTAGGTTCCACCCCATCTTAGTGAGAAGCACATTGTTCAAATCAATTATCCTCCTTACTCCCAAACCACCTTTTTGTTTTAGTTTACAAACCATTTCCTAGCTGACCAAACTTATTCTAATCTTCTTGTTCCCTCAAGACCAAAGGATCTCATAGTTTAATTGTACAGTGGATTTTCATTCTTTGAATTCATGTCTTCTTTGTGTCTAGATAAATATATTTTATGAATTATTTTGGTCTGAAACCCTTATTTGCACATTTATTGTTCTCCTTTTTTGGGAACTTTTGTAAGAAATTTTATGATTGAAAACCTTGTGTGTCAACTTGGTTGTTCATTGTTCTTAGGAAACATCTATATACAAATTGGAAATTTTGAAAACCCTCATGTTAAGATTCACTATTCTCTAAACTTGGATATATCTAACAAAGAGTTAAATTGAAACCCATGTTTGATTATTTTGGTATTTTGTAATTGGATGTTGGAATCAGGTTGTGGGTTTGAAAAGAAAACAAACTTTATTTTATAGATTTTAACTATTTGATCTAGGATTCTCTAGTAAATTCCTATTGGAAAATTTATCAAATTTTTTTTTAAAAAAAATATAATTACATAGTAATTATATTATTAAAAGTATTAAAATGAACTACAGAGGGGGGGCATTTGGGTTTATTTTAAAATAATAAATAAAATAAATTGCTAGCAGCGGTACTACTATTGTGCAGCAAATACTGTTGCAACACAATTGTACAGAGTACTGCTGTTGCAATAGTAGCTAGCTATGGTAGTGCTACCACAAGGCCGATGGGCCTTTCAATAAATGTTAGTATGTTTTTTAAAAATTTATTTTATTTTATTTTTTTAATATTTTATTTATTAAAATTTTTAAATAAATAAAAAATTTATATATAGTTTTTTATATATTTAAAATTTTAAAATTTTAAATAAATTAATAATTTTATATATATATATAATTTTTTAAATTGTTATTAATTAATTAAATTTTTATTAATTAATTAAATTATTATTAAACTTAAGGTGTTAATATTAATTAATTAATCAATTGTGTTATTATGAGTTTAGAATATATGTAACTAGTTTTAAATGATGAGTTTGGGGATGGTTTTCTATTTTAAAACCAATTAGGTTATTTGTGAATTAATCTAATTGCAAATTAATTAATTAAAATTTGATAATGGTTTAATTAAATAATTATAATTTTGAGAATTGGGAAAGATTGGTAAACTCAGGTTATGCTTGATAGTTTAGTTTAGTCATGAAAATGATTTTTATCAGTAGGGTAATTTTATTTCTTAGAAACCTTAGTAATTATTATAATTTGGAAAGACAAAAATTGAACTCTGATTGTAATCAAGAACTTTAGTGAATCTATGACTTAAAATGAAATGAAAACATAAACCTTTTATTGTAATAAAAAACCTTCATCATTATAATACTTTGAAATAGAAAATGAAAACTAAAACCCTTACTTTGAACATCAAATCTTGTGTTTGTTTGATAACAAATTGAACTATGAAACTATGTTTAATCAACTTTATATGAATTAGTTGAATCATCTGGGATTATAGTGAACTCAAAAACCATAGTGAATCCAATAACTAGAGAAATGAAAATTGAATCCCTATTGTTGTATATCAAAGTCATGTGGTTGAAAATGAAATAGAAACTTGAAAACCTATAAGTGAAAATTGAACTATTGTGTTTTCAAACCTAATGAATTATGAAGATGACTTTTCAATGTACTATGTTTATGATGTGTGATTTTACTATTGGGTGTCAGGTTGACTTAGTACTTTGACCAAATTAAGATGTTTACCAGAGACTCAGGAGTTCTATTTTGTGATGTCATGATGATGTTTTGATCATAATCTTTTATACTCAAACATGGTAACATTTCTTGTATGCTCTATGAGGTGTTTTGATCTATCGATTGTTATTGCTTTCCAGTGCTCTTGTGTGAAACTAAGGTGAATGGTGTGACCTATCTGATATAACCTTTGAGTCTTTGATCAGTTGTGTTTGGATTGTTTTTCAGTCGGTTGTATAGGACTGAGGTGTTTGTATGATTTGTTCTTGGTGATGTCATGTTATGACGTGGATTGGTTTATATATACTTGATTTTGGGATCAATCCTATTAGGATGTTCATATTGGTGGAATCCATGATTATGATTAGTTTATTTCAATGCTTGTGAAATGCTTGTTTAAGAACTAGTGTATGGTATGTGGTCTTTTGAGATCTTTTTTCTTTACTAAGCTTAGGGTAGGTTATTTGTATGTCATGTTGGGACGTGGCTTGCAATGGAGGCTGATGCCCTAAAGAGGCTAATGGGAACCCATTGTAGGTTATATTATTAAATGATAACATTTCATTAAATGGGTTTAAAATGAATTAATAAGATATTGGTAACATAGAAAGTCACTAGGGGGCTAGAGGATTAAAAGACTAGCCAGGTAACCTTAGAGATGACTCATTGGTATGCCCTGTCAATATGGAAGTATATTAGTGTTGTATAGAGTCACTTGGGGGCCAAAGGATTAAAAGACTAGTCAAGTAACCTTAGAGTTGGCTCCCCATTGAGTTTGTTTTCTTTCAGGTGATTCCTTTAACCTAGATGTTGGTTTTGAATTTGGAGTTTGTTATCCTATTTGGGACTTGAGTTTATCTCCTCAACATGGTGGGAGTGGAAGTTTTTAGGTTTCACATGGTTAGGTGGTAGTGCTTTTTCTTATACCATTAAGATTTGACCATTGGATGTATGCTTTTTCTTAGTATGGTTAGGTGGTAGTGCTTTTTCTTATACTAAGATTTGACCGTGTGAACTCTCACGGGGTGATCTTGTATCCCCTGACCATTTTTTTTTCATGAATTGTAATCTTAGTATATTAATTATTACTAAAAAAGGACTATTCATAAAAAAAAAAGGTTTGGAAAACCTAGTAAAACTTTAGGTTAACTTCCTTTGGGTGTTACACATCAATTATACCTCTCTTCTTAGGTTTTGGTAACTTCAAGATTAAAATTTTTATATTCTTTTATTAATAAGTACCAAACCCCTCCTTGTTTAGATCAATTTATTTCTCCAATAACTATTTCACATAAAATTTAAGTAGAACAGGATCTACCTTATGTATCCCATCAATATGATCAAATATGTCATTGGCTCAACTTTCTCCATCATACATTCATCAATTTATGTACTATAGCAAACTTGTGTTCACATATTTGTCACAAATCTCAGTAAGAATGATGTATCTAGTATCCATCATCATTCCTTGAAAATATTTAAAGTACCTCTATATATAGTACCTCTCCTTGTTGAATTGCCGAGCATCTAATAATAGTTTTCAATCTCCTTAAAAATAGGAATATCCTTCTTGCATGTTTATTTTTTATGACTATAGAAAATAATTCATCAAATAAAAGAAAATTTAAATAACTAACGATTTATATTTTGTCATGCCTGACCACTACTCCGAGTTTTTCTGCACATTAGGACCTTGCTATTTTAGGATTTCTTTCTAATGCTATGATTGAATTTCTGTAGAACTTGGTTATAATACTATTGTTGAATGATGAGACTGATGCTGAACATGTTTTCAGTGATAAACTATGTTTTAGCAATAAATATGATTTAGGATTTTATATATTGAATTTGGCATATTATTGATTTCTAGTTGATAGATTATCGATTATGTTATTATGTTTTTGACTCTTTGTTTACTACATTCTATTTCATGTTGTATGTTGACGTAATATTGTAGATATTCTTTAATGGTTATATGCTATATTTAATCAGAATCCTTCATTGTACTTTCATACATGTAACTATACAGGGATTTAATGTTTAGATCGTGTTAACCCCTTAAGATGATTTCGTGTCTTGACTCATATTGGATTGGTAATTGAGGGAACCATGGTTGCATTTATATATATGTGTGTTCATATATGTGTTGTCTTATGACTAAGGTTTAATATCTTAGTGGAGCTTGGCATAAATTTAATTAAATCACTTCATATGCAAATAGAAATGATATAACCCTAAATGGGTATCGGTTGCTATGAAGGAGGGTAACATTATTATTTGTTTGTTTGAGCCATTTTCATGGTGGTGGACTTGGACTGCCGAATTTATGGCACTGAAGTTGCAGTCGGCCATACCTTGATATGAGTCGGGTTTTGCTGATTTCAGGTCGAGTTTTGAGCCACATTGCTTTGTTGATTTTACATCTGTGGTTTCGTGCTGAGATATCAGCATTTTAATGGGAATTGGTTGGAGGCTTAACATGCATATCTGGTTTAACTTGATGGAGTTATTTCTCAGAGTTTGGCTATTGTGGTTTATGAAGTTTCTATTTCACTCTATTGTGAAGTCTTTTGTGAATGGTGTGAGTCGACATTGTGGAGTTTTTCTCACCGGTGTTGGATTTAGTTTTTGGAGTTTTGGCATCAAGTCGGTTTGAGGAACATTCTTCCATCTCCAGTTGTTCAGGTAGGGGGCAATTTCTTACGCTACTCTTTCACTTTGTCTGCGAATGCCATGTAACTTTCATTTGCAAAATGTAAAGGAATATTAGATTTGTATATTGTGAAATTTTACATTCAAAGATGAGTATGTTCATTTCGTTCTTTATAAAGTTTTGCATGTACTCACCTTTGTATGTGGAAGTTGAGGAGGGATATGTTTAAAAGTTGTTTAGTTTATGTTTACAAAGCTATGCCCAAACAGATGTTTCTCACCAAGTCGAGTTTTGGGAGAAACATATGGTTGCGGCATTTAACATGTCGACTGTTTTGTAATAGTGAGCAAGTTTGTGCTTTCATTGGTATGAGCTCGTGAGAACCTATACCTCCAACTTGCATGGTAATTCATAAAAAAATTCGAGAGGCTTGGCCTCGGACTTGAGAATGTTTTTTATGTGCTCATGTCTGCTGTTAAGGGTAGATACGTTTTGTCAAATGGTTGGCGTGAAACCATAGCAGTGTTAAAACTGTCATGTTAATTTGCATAACATTTCAAGGGTAATGAAATGTATGAAATTTATTCATGAACCATGGTCGATTTACAGTGAGAACATAGTTAATTCGAATCTCTTATGACAGATATTTTGTTTATGATAATAATAAGTAATTCGAGGCTTATCTCATTATATTTTTAAATTGTGTCAAAACCGATAATTTAGTTGAATTATTATTGAAAACAATAACTTAGTAAACTATTGATAATGGTTTTGGATATGACAATTTGTTAAATGTTTTAAAAGAAAATTTGATCTGAACAGACAACTCTGTAATAGTATAAAATTTTCTTCATAAGTTATGATGTAGAATAGTGTTAATGAATAACTGTTGTTGTGAAAATTGTTGCAAATAAACAAGACATTACTTTGAGAACATAGATATAAGAAGATGTTGTAGTATCACCAAGGTCATTATGTGAACAGCTTGGGAGCATCTTACTTTTTGGGATTTTGCATTTTTAGTCTTTTTGATCATTAATGTAATATATGGTATTTTACATGTGGTGAGTTGTATTTCAAATTTTAATTTTGATATTGTATTTTAAATGTTGTTTGTGGTTAAAACAGGGTGATATTTCACCGTCAAACAGTGGTAAAACAACAATGGAGACTTGGATATTCATTAACCTAGTAAATTATCTTTTGTTCAGCATTGACTGTACTTAGTTTTAGTAATACTTGATTTTATTATACAGTGTTTGAATAAGCATTTTTAGATTGTTTTGCAATAAGATGTAATTCTGTTCTTAGAGAAAATGGATAGTCATTTTAAGATAGGAGACAGATTATGATAAATGTTGATGTGATGAAACAAGGGTCTCTATTTCGTTATTTCACAAGTATTATAGAGAACCCCACTATGAGATATCTAAGGGCATACCATATACAGATGCAGTATCTTGACACCTTAGTATATATATGGTTCATTAACTAGTTATTCTTAGTGCGAGTTTGATTTTGCATTGTTTAGAAGGTATTACTTCTTGCATAGTAATCTTAGTATTGCACTATGTTACATAGTTGGATATCTGTTTTAAGGTTATATATATATATATATATATATATATATATATATATATATATATATATATATATATATATATATATATATATATATATATATGTTGAATTCTGACATGTATGCAGGTGAACTACGCTTTTAACTCAGTGTGTATTGAGCCCTCTGTGTGTGTGTTGTGTTGTATGTTTTTTTTTGTTATTTTCAGGTGTTCAAGTTGAATATCTAGTTTGAAGGAAGACTGTTGAAGTTACTTCATGAAACTGAATTGGATACTTGTAAAATTTCATTTGTTGGACCTAAGTGTCTTTGAATGATACTATTCATCAATATTGTACTAAACTCTTTACGTATAGATATTTTTATGGAAATATATTGTAATGATATATTCTTTTATACACAGGTTTATATTTCTGAGAATGATTCAATCTTTGTATTGGATCTTGAAATTTGATGATTATATATATAAAATAAATTTTTAGGTTCTTTATGTTTGTTCGTAGTTAGTTTATATTTTGTTTTTGTTGTGGTGTGTTACATATTTGAAGATTTATTTCATGTCTATCATGCCCAAAATATAGGACAAAAACACACGTGTTTTTTTTATAAAGAAAAAACATTACTAATACAAACTTAAATCTTACATGATAAAAATAATATATGTTTTGATTAAATTGAATTAATCTAAAACAATATATTATTTTTATTTACTTTTAAAAATACCATACGTAAAACAATAATTACACTAAACCTACTAGTAAATATGAATTACAAGTAGAGTTAATTTTAAAATATAATTAGCTTAACCATTATAATATTAACTAAGCAAAATACTAATTATCAACATAATTAAATTACTTTAATAATTATTTAATTGCAATTCTTACTAATCAAAATATTAAATATAAACAAAATAACTAACTATACTAGTAAAATAAACCTTACTAGTCTACTAACATCTTTTAATTAAAATAACTACCAACTAATTTAATACAACACAAAAGAAATTAAAACTTACCCATCTTAACATCGAATATATTTACAACTTGAAACTTACCACTTTAACTTTTAACCATAGATCCTAACTATAAATTTTTAACATGATTTAAAAGAAATTATAATCCTAAAATACTAATCACTAAAATTATCTTTAATAAGATAAAACAACGTAACAATTTAAAACATCTAACTCCAAGCTTTAATATAATTAAATAAACTAAATTTAAACATTTTAATATAAATTTTAACTATAACATAACTCTAAATACTATCTAACTTAAACACTACTAACTATACTAACATTTAACATTATTTAATTTAAAAAGACTTACTAAAATCATATTATATAAAAATGAATACTAACTACAGTAACTAAAATTGAAATAAATTCTAATATTAAAATATATTAATATTAAAAAAATATAATAATTACTTTTGCTTTAATTAACTTTAACTTAACAAGTAACTAAAATCTATTTCAAAAAATATTAACTATCTAACTTAACATCCCAAAAAAAAAAACCAAATTTTGTTAATACTACTTACTATTAACAATTTATAACTTACTAACTAAACCCTTACTAATAGAATTTAATAAAATCTAATTTCAAAAGAAAAAAATAACTACAACTTTCTTTAACTAGCTAACTAACCTAGCCCTTTACTAACTTAACCACCCCTGTCCCTACCCATCCTACCCCTAGGCCACATGTTATTACCTTTTTCCAAGACATGGGCACTTTCCAAGATTCCCCACGCATACCAAGGGCTTGAAAAAAAATGCAGCCAAGGGGAATGTACTCCTAGGTTCACGTGGAGACAAGGAGTAAAAAAGAGACAATGAGTATAACTTTTAATACCAACCTGCTCCTCATTAATTTGTCCTCCAATCCCCTTTTGACTTTAAACTTTTAAAATTTCCCCCCTTCCACATGCATGTTGCATCCAGGATGAAAAGATAGGAGGGTGATGTTAGCAATGATGTTGAGTTAAGGGGAATTCAAGTTTGGAAAGTTTAGAAAGTTTAGTGGTTGGGTTCTAAGGATAGAGTAGGATATTTAGGATATTTGTTTTAATAAAAATAAATTCTTTCTTTTCTTTTCATTTAATCATATAGTATTAAATATGTCCAAAAAGGATATTTGAAGAATCTTTGAGATTCTCTATTGAAAAAGGAGATTATTTTTTTCCCCATACAAAATCCAGAGCATATTTACTCTAGGGATATTTTTTTTTTCAAGACCATATTTTTTTCTAAGTATGGATTGTGAATGCCCAATATTTTTTCATGTTTAAGGGGGAATAATAATTTTCTTTTTTCAAGTGTTGAATTTGTGCAAAGAAAATCTATTAAACCAAGGGGGAATATTATTTTTATTTCTAAAGTTGATTATAATCATCAAGTTTAAATATTTTGTTTAAACAATAATGTAGGATTATTTTACTTCCTAATAATTATAAAAATACAACGAAGTCCAAATCTAGCATCAAATTTTCTTTAACATACTTTGAATCTTAAATTGCATAATTATATATCATCATTTTATCTTATTAATTTAAGCCAAATGAAAATGATTTTGAAACATAGGAATGCCATAGGAAGAGTGAAACATCATTTTATCCATTTTTTGATACACACATACATATAACTAAATTACAAGAAGAAACTCATATGAAAGAATACTACTCATCATTTTTTATTTTTTATTTTTATTTGAGCCACCTGATTCAAAGGCTCTACTGAGAAAGAACCAGGAAGAAAACCTAACATTATAGCTATTTCCACAATAAGTTTAAAATAACATTTTTACACAAGATTACTATCCCAAGGAGAAATCTCCCAACATATTTTAATTTCAATAACAATTCTAAATTTCTTTATTGGCTTCACAATAGGGAAACCATTACGAAGTTTGCAGCACATCAAGGTGATCATGGAGAGAACAAAAAGTGACAGGAAGACAACCAATCTTAACATGAAGACAATTTCAAACATTCACTTCCATCTAGATTTGCATAATAGGTTTTTTATTGAACCATACTAGGGAGAAGGTGGATTTTTCCAATAGGAGATGTCAGTCACAACACCATAATAGGTGCCCTTTTGGGGCTATAAACTCAAGAACTGCCATTCTTCCATTTCTTAAAATCCAAAACTCAAAACATGGTTTGTGCTGACGAGTAGGGGCCCATAACACCCTACTCTCTCTCCCTCTCCTAGTCTTAAGAAGAGACTTAATACTATCCGAGTCCAACTAAAGACCTCCTCCTATACATGGCCACCTCTATCCTATTCGAGGGTGAGTAATGCCAATACAAACCATACAATCCTTTCAAAAATCAAAGAAAAATACTTAAGGAAAAACATTTAAGAAAAACCCATTTCAATCCCTCCCAAACATTTTCATCAAACACATGAACATACATATGCAAGAAAACTACTTAAGCATGAAACATATCATGAGCAAAATGAGCCTGTAGAATTCCTACCTTCACAATAAGGTTATGGAAACTGAACAATTTGAGATGAGCTTCCCTTCTTTTTTCCTTCTCCTTCAATCCTAAATTTCTCTCTAAAACTAGAGGTTGAGTGCACACTCTTCCTCTCTCAAATTTGCCTCTAAATAGGATATTAACTCAACCACCTCCAAAATGCAATAACTCCCTGACTTGCCTAAAGGTTCTAGAGTCTTCTAACTCAACTTGTCATAAGGCTAACCTCAAGGTGGAGTTTAACTTATCCAACTCATGGTGAAACATTGAATTTTCATAATAAAGCAAAAATGGGATATTTAGGTGACAATAAACATCTACAAAGGGGCTAGAGGGGTAGAAAATGCACACAACCCATACCCATACCCCTTAGGTACTTAGTTTTCATGATTTTTTGCCTCTAAGACTATTTAGGGACCTATCAAAAGCTTGGAAAAAATTATGGATTTTCTAACAACTCTCAAAAATGCAAATTAATCACTAATCTTGATTACTAATTGATTAGAAAAAAGGTCACTAACCTAGTCCAAATTAGATCTTTAGGTTACTTGGTTAATCCTAACTATCAAGCTGAAATGAATATACAAGTCATGAGTGTCAAGCGACACTATAAAATCACTGTTACAAAACATTAATACTTAATGATTACAAAATGATACATTCATTGAATCCATGATATAGATAAAATACGAACAATGGGGTTTGCATCTTTCATGAGATTCAACCCTAGTTATCACAAACTGTACATGGGGTTTAGTTCTAATTCTCCATTAGATTTCTTGGCTAAAATGTCCTACACACTCATTGCACACATCAATAGCTCAAGAAAATCACATGCATATATAACTCATTAGGATAATCACACAACTCAAAACATAAATCTTTTAATTAATTAACTATTTATTTCTTTTCTGCTGATATACTTAATCACTAAAATTGCAAAATCAAAGTATTAATCATAGTCCTAATTTTGCATTCACTTTCTATGCTACATCATTAGTATACATGTTCATAAATCATTAAATAACCTATTTAAACATCTAAAAGTAAAACATCAAACAACATAAAATAACATAATAATGTTTAGTGTATCCAACAGCATCTTGACATATCAAGTCATGAGTATCAAAAAAATAAAGTATCAACTATGCTATGATGGGTCAGGGCAAGGCCTCACAATGTCATTCATTATCAATGCCCAATTCTCCATGGTGTACACTTCTTGATCCTTACAAATTTTATACTAAGGATTCTCCTTGACCATCCTCTAGGTTGCACATATTATGATGCTAAAAATTGATTTTCTCTCCTTGAATGGATTATTTTATTTTCCGAAACCATGGATGTAAACTTTACATTAGGTTTCTTGATATTTTTATATTTATAGCTCTTCCATCCCACTAAGAATCAATCAATATTTTCAATAAGATTCTTCTTTATAGTCCCTAAGGCATGGACTTCATCATTTTCACTAAAACATGTTATAACTTTGAATACCTCCTTAATGATCTTGTACAATTTATCCAACCACATGAATTGATCATTGATTCCTTTGAGAATGATTTGTATCCATTTAAGCTTCTCAAAGTTACAAAATTCCATAACTTAATATTTTTTCACAATTTCTAGTTTTTTGAATTCATCTTTAAATTTACCATTCTCATACAATGATTATACTTCAAGAATATATAATATTATTCTAAGTATTCTTAATGACATTGAATGTATGTCTTAATATCCATTAAAAATAGGAAGTGAGCAACAAAGAGGGGGACGTAAATCAATTTCTTCTAGAACATAGAAAACTTCAATGCTCAAGATAATTTTGAATCACAAACACATTTTATGTGTAAACCCTTAATTCTAAGTAGTGGGATGTAAATCATATGAAAATTACTTAGAAAGAATCAATCCACCAATAAATAAAAAAGTACTCTAATTGTGGAAATGCAAATTGGGGGGAAAATTTGTCTAAGGATGATCATACCTACAATAAATGTGTGCCAAGTGTTAGAAGTATAGCTTATTATAATATGGGGAATACATGTGCATTTTGGCTCACTACCTAGAGTCCATTACATATTTTTTCCTCAAGATGGAACCCTAAGTAAGTCATAGTGACATATAAATACATCTCAAACTACAATGTCATGCCCAAAAATATGAGGGCAAAAAAAAAATTTTTTTTTTTTTAAATAAATAATAATAAGGTTCTCAAAGGTTTGAGAGTTTGATTTGCAAGAATGTATTAGCTATGTTCATCTTAAATTTATAATCATGAGAGGAGATACATTGATACAATGAAATACTCGTTATTAAATTGGTATCAACATTTAGTTCATTATTACATTAAGATTTCAACGATATATATTGAAATCATTTGAACAACAATACAAATTACATTATCTTAGTAGTCTAACATGACTTGTTATGTTTACAACATAATGATTAATTTTCTTAACAAATAATCTAAATTTACATTTAATCAAATTCCTAAAAAACAATAATTAAGAGTGTAACATTTATCAATTTTGAAAGAATGTCTCTAACTACACTTTACTAATCAAATTTAAAAAAACATTAAAAATTACGACCAAGATAAAGCTTAATTAAGTGTAAAACTTTAACCAAAATTAATATAAAAAACTAGCTAATATTAATTCATGATTAAAAATATAGATATTAAAATTCTAACAACTTTAAAACCAAGTTCTAGCTTAACAAGACTAACTACGATTAACATAACACTTTAAAACCATTAGTAATATTAACGTTTACTAAAACAAAGCATATTACTTTAGTTAATGAAACTAACTAACATTTCATTATACGAGAACTAAATTACACTAATTAAATGATAATGAAAACATAAAAATAAAATTAATTATACATAAGACTTAACTAACAAAAAATTAAATATTGATGCTAACTACGATTTAAACTAACTTATTTCAAGAATCTATCTAGCCTTTAATATACATACCATAGAGATAAACATTATTATCAAATATGCTATCTACGTTTTAATTTCAATTTATCTCCTACGTTCTCATAACAATCTAATTTATATTAATCTATTATTTACAATTAAAATTGAGACTAGAATTAATTCAAATAAATCTATAAGTTAAACTAAACTTTATTAAAAACTATTATAAAATTAAGTCCAATATTAAGGTGCCAATATTACGATTAATCTAACTAATTCACAATAGTATTAAACTAATTAATAAAACGCTAAAATTATTTTAATTAAAATATACAAATTTCAAATTTAAAACTTTTTAAATTAGAACTAATTATCAATCTAACAACTAAGTCACTATTCTATACTAACATCTATACTAACATGTAAATATTATACTACTTCCTAATAACATCAAACAAACACTAATCTAATTATAAATGTAATGCTACTCTTAATTTGAAATAATAACAAGTCCAAAACTAACCAAATAAACTATACTAACCTAGACTACATACTAAATAATACTATCAAACTACACCACAAAATAAATATAATACTAACTTAACAATATAATCTACTAACTAAACATTAACTAACATACTAACTAATATTAACAACTATACAAACAAACAAAATATATAATGCTATACTACTAACCCTAAACCCCCCCCCCCACCACCCCTAACCAAGTGCTCTGCCCCATACATGGCCCCCACTTCCCAAAGGATAGAGCACTGCCTAAGGTCTGCACATTACATACGTGTCCCCTCCCTTTGCCTTGCATGAGTGATGCTCACACCTAGGATCAAGTGCAAGGGGGGATAAAGTGTAGGGTGGGGTAAGGTATAAATCATAATAACTTGAAACTTTCTTGTTCCCCTTTGCTGATAAGATAGGTTCGTCAGTGTTAATGTACTCATGTTGACAGGTGGTTGGATGAAGTCCACGCCTAGCCTTTGGAAGGTGATAAAAAGGTATGAGATGGGTGGGAAGGAAACTTTAAGGTGGGTGTGTTATCATTTGGGTGTGATATTTTTTTTTTTGATTTAAAAACAAGATGAATTGAGATGAAGACCTAGGCAAGTACCTTGCCTCTTTTGCCCAAGAAGTTTTAATGCTAATGCATTTTACCTGCACTCAAATTTGGTAGGAGGTGATTTGAAGCTAGATTTAGTGATGGCTAGATAGCTCTAGGTGTAAATGCTAAAAGTTTTATTGTTGAGAGAAGACCATAAGATTTGCATTAACATATGCATTTATATATCTTTATTTTGAATTTATTTAATTTATATTGCATAAAGAATTAGCAAATGAGTTTTTTTTAATTGAATTTCAAAGGAATAACTCAGAGAATATTCTTTGTAAAATTGGGGGAATTAAAATTTTCCCCATACATTTTCTAGAGAGGGTTTTTACTCTTGGAGATGCACTTTTTTTTTTGAAGCCACTTTTTTTTCTAAATGTTGATGTATATTTTTCTTTGCTATATTTTTCTTTTGTTATACTAGGAGTGATATCCATTCCTAGTGACAACATAGATTTCTTTTAACAAGCATACTGATACAAGGATGAGAATAAGATTATTCTTTTTATAACTTATGTTTTATAATTCATCATACAACAAGGGTATATGAACCCTTCATTCAGAAATCAAGGAGATACATAATTCTTAATCAAATTTGATTCTGTTAATTAAATAATTTAACAAGGAGAGAGATAACTTCATTCTCCACAATGTAAGATTTTCATTGCCTCTTAATACATACAACATCGAATTGAAACTTCAACATATCAAATTACTTTTCTTTAACATAATTGAAAACTTGAAAATTCATAATTCAAAGACATTATTTATTAATCTATTTTCTCCCATACATATGCATAGTTTTAAATCACATAAGAACAATGCAAGGAGGTTTTCACAATCTTTTTCTTTCTCTATTATTCATCCTTGTTCAAGGCTCCACCGGGAAAGAACCAGTAAGAAAACCCAACCTCTTTGCCAATACATCAAAATTTAAAATACATTTTACATAATATTACAATTCAATTGAATCCTCTTCTAGGACCTTCACAAGTTCTTTCTTCCAATACCTTAATACCTCAAGGAAAACAAGGAGAAGACAAGAGCTGACCCGGGGTGAAACATCACAACATCAAGAACAAATCAAGCATACACCCCAACCCGATTTTACACAATAGGTCCAAACATAGAACCTGACTAGGGGGAGGTGGATTTTCTCAATGGGAGACATCAATCACCATACCATAACATAGCCCTTTCAAGGCTAAATCTTCAAGAACTTTCGTTCTTCTACAAGGCCCTTTCGAGGCTATTACCACAAAAAAACTTATTTCATTCCATATCAAGAATTTACAATATCAACAAGGTATGTGATGACAAGTAGGAGCTCATACACCCTACCCTCTTTCCCTCCTCTCACCATGAGAGGAGACTCTACACCATTGAGTTCCAACTAAGGCCCTTCCCTTGTACATGGCCACTTCTTCCCTATCCAAGGGTGAGTAATGCCAAAACAATCCCCATGAAACCTCCTCAAAACACCAAACATCAAAGCAAGCATGAGAATAACATCAAAAGAAAAATAAGTTAAGATCCCTCCCAATCAACCTCAACACACAAGCAAGCAATACAAAAATAACACAATGCCTTATGCATGATTCAAGCAAGATTCAAGCATGAGAAAATGAAGAAAACAATTCAAGAAGTGAAGAACTCCTACCTTCACCAAAAGAGTTATGGAAAAAATAGTGGGTTGAGAAGATCTTTTCCTTTTCTTCCTTCAATCTTCAAACTTTCTCCAAATCTAGAGATTGGGTAACAACTCCAAAACTACTCCAAAATGCCTCTTATGATCCCTAACTCAACTAGACTTCAAGAAATCTCAAGATGGAGTTTGAGTCACCAACTCATGTAGGATAAAATCAATTTTCGTAATCAATCAAAAATAGAGTTTTTGAGTCACTCTAAAAGTCAAACAAAGAGGCTAAGGGGGTGCAAAGTACTCCCCACCCATACCCTTACCCCTAGGGCACTTAAATTTAATGTCTTTAAGCCTTAAAGACTTAATATGAACCAAACAAAAGTTAAATTTTTTTTAAGACCAATTAACAACCTTCAAAGAAGACAATGCAAAGATAACACAACTTAACAAGGGGTTTTAGTTCCGTCTTTCCATTAGGTTTTCTGACTACATATCCTGCACACTCATTGCACACATCAGTAGGTTCAAGAAATCACATGCATTATGTAATTTATGTATCAAAAAAATCATATAAATTAAAACATCCATTTTTCTAATAATAAATTATTTATCTAATTCTACTCATATTTTCAACTGTTAAAATTGCATAATCAAAATGTTAGTTTTGCATTCATTTAGTTCATCATCGTACATGTCCATAAAGCATTAAATGACGAAATCAAATATTTGAAAGTAAAGCATCACACATCATAAATAGCATAATAATGTTCAGTGCATCAAATAATGTTCTGACATACCGAGTCATGACTATCAAAATAATAATGTATCATCGGTGCTAGGATGGGTCGAGGTGAGGCCTCACATACAATCTAACACATTATAAACTACATAGTAGCATCTTCTATGACTTGATCTATTCTATCTAGGTATAAACAAATTTAGCATTGTATCTCTCTTCTAGGACCTCCCCAAAGTAAAAAAAAACAACACAATATCCTATGGCACTTATTGATGTTTAAAATCAATTCTCTATGTAAGCAACACAAAACTATAACAAATCAAGACATAATTCATCTCCTTTTATTAATAATTAGTTAAAAAATTGTCTTCCAAAATTTAATCTATGCATGCTAAAATCAATCATAAGGATCTTTGCATGCAAGTTAGAGATCACTTGGATCCATCTCAAATACCTTGAGATTGTTGTCTTAATAATAAAATGTTTTACTAATCTCTATATGTTATGTTTATCATGTTGGTTGAAAATAGAAAAATGTAATGTGTACTTGGGTATATCTTCCACTTCTGATCACCTTGATCAATGTAAACAACCAAATTATCTTGAACATAATGAAAGATAACCTAAGGCATTATTAATTTGGATAAAATAATTAGTTCCACCACATTCATACTTCTTGACAAAATAGATCCATAAATACTCTTCTCAATAACCTTTATCTCTGATACCACTTCATAGAAAGAGTTAGAGGAAAATTAAAGAAAACAAAAAAATAAAGAAACCGTAAAGAAGAATTAAAAAGATGAATTTAGTAAAAACATTTTATATTTCATTTTTTTTAAAATATAAACACTTACATACATATACAAAACTCCTATGCTTGCATTTACGTATAAAATAGAAATAGAACAAATAAAGGTGTTCTATTTTTCTACCCCTTTGTTATTGCTACAACTATATTTGCATTCTCTCTCTTTCTCATGAATTCATACAAAAACTGATCTAAATCTTTTGGCTATATCTTTAGAATTTAGAAAAATGGCTTCTTGACTCTTCCTTATGAAAAAATAACCCTCAGTTTTTCTTATCATATATGCAAAGCAATGGAATATAAAGAAAAAACATTGATTGTAGCTCTTTTATTTCATCAATAATAGAAATCTTTAAGTCTTGAGTGGAGTGGGACATTGAGTAGAGGTTAAGAGAATAATTAGGGACAAAACATGGTTTAAAAGATTGATAATACATATTACTTGTGTGTGTGTGTGTGTGTGTGTGTGAGAGAGAGAGAGAGAGAGAGAGAGAGATAGAGAGAGCTCACCTATATAATTAGTGGTGATTAGACTCCAACAAAAAAATGTTAATCCAACATCATATTTGATAATGTGGTCCCGAAGCCTTTGTTATAAGTATGAGATTTTCCAAGTATACTTTTATACACAAAAAATATATAGAGCATTTTGAAATTCTCATATAGAATTTTGAAAAGCACGAAGTTAAGGTGTTCGGCTATTTGATTGTTGAACTTATATACTTTATACAATTCTAACAATTAATTAGTTAACAGTTGTCACTAATGAAAATAATAACTCTTAAATTAGAAAGAAAGGTGTACTATGTTAAAGAACTTTGACCTTAAAATCAATTCTCCTCATGCTGAATAATCTAATAATAGACTTCTTCAAATTGAAACCCCGTTCAAAAAATCAACATTTTTTGAACAACATACCACCCACCTACTGTTTCCACCCAAATGCAAACACACCGACGGATTATAAAGCCTTAGTCAAAACTAAATATTTTCTTAAAAGAAAGAAAATCTTGGCTTTTAACAAGCGTATCATGAAAAGATGCTTCAATTCTACGACCGAAAAGAGCTGCTATTGATATAAATGGTGATGGGCCCTTTCACTGTTATACACTCTTCTCATCATATCAAAAATCATCTGTCCTAATAAACAAAACACAATCTTGTGAGATTTCTTTCTGGTTTCCTTTTACCGATTCAATTACAAATTTGAGATTTCCTTTTTGCAGGCATGCCACAGTTATCATGGAGGCACTTGATTACCTCTTGCAAATTGATCCATCATTATCTTTTTGCCAGACCCACTGAGAAGATAACCTTCGCTTCATCAAGGACGGGTCAATCAGAAGGCCGAAAAAGGAGTGACAATCTCATATCCAATCGAAATAGACAGAAAATGATGTCCTAATCATCATCACCATAATCTATTTATCGTAATTGGTAGACAATTATTTCCGTAGATTCATTTCTGCAATGGTTAATATTGATGTTCAACTGACAATCCTCTCTTCTTTAGTCCGCCGCAGTAACTTATTGTTTTGAGATTGACCCTCACATTGTTTTAAAAAGATGACGCTGAAAAGAATTTGAGATCAAATGTGACGTCAAAGATGACCCATGATAAGGAGGAATAGTGTAGATCTAGATGAAGTATCTAAAATCATTATAACAATTAGAAGAAGGTATGGATGATTACAGCCACAATATATATAGTTACTCACAATCTTTCTATAAAACAAGTTCTAAAATTATTATGTGTCAATCAGTCTTTAATCTACTCATGAAGTTGAATGGCTCACAAAAAGCCTTAACAAACTGTTCAAAATTGACATAGAATATCAACCGTCTTCTTGACCATAGAATCCAATTTTCCATACTTACAACATATGAACTTATCTTAAATTATATCATGTCATGAAAAGTAAGCATCGTATTGATCGATTAATATCCTTCTTCGGATGGGTTTATATTTCAAAGTGAAATGGTCCATATGTAATTCACAATGCCTTGGCTCTGGTGTACTCTTTACCGAACAAAGCTTAAACCCTGAGTTTCAGAAATAGTTCAAGGCAAAAGTCTGACGGTGTCAGAAAGATCCAGTTGCCTTGTTTTGTGTAGACTTACATTTATAAGTAAAATTTTGTGCATTACAATTGTTTAAATAGCTAAATCTTGTCGAATGTAGTGGTCGATGCAGTTAGGAGTATGCTCTAAGAATTTCATATACTTGAAATCTAAAACAAAAGTCATCTTTGTCAAGATTTTAAAAGAAAAATAGAACAATCGACATCAAAACAATGCTTCCAAAAACAAATTAAGTTTTCACCCGATTTGTGCAGAGCAGTGGAAAAAAAAGACGGTTGCTCTGTTTCCAACACGCAGCGAAATAAGCCAAATAAAAATAGAGAGAATGGAAGTGTTGGAGTACTAGATGCAATCTATTAAATAACTGAATCACAACAAATTAGAACTGGTAAACATCTACAACTAGTACTCTATTGCTATTACAAATCAAAAACTACAACACTACAGGGTTGTATACCAAATTGTACTTTCCTAGAGTAATCGTTGCTTTCAACTAAGTTCAATACCAAAATCTCTAATAAAACAAAGTATACAAAAGAAGGGCCATCTTCTACTACAAATTTGACTCTTGTATATGCAGTGTAACAAGATCTGTTTTGAGCTCTGAGTTAGATTACATATGCATCACTTTCTACTTGTTCTCGAACTAAAAAAAATTCTCCTTTTATAATTTATAGGAAACTAAGTTAACTTTTCATGCTTCAAAAATGAACTTCACTACTAAGTTACTAGAAGAAGAAAGAGATTAGATTTTCTGAGCAAGAATAAATATTATCCTACTGACAACCTTCAATGCTCAAGCTTTTGGAACACATGTGAAAAACATAACCAAAAATACTCTTTCTATCATCTAGAGTTCTAGTTTAATCACTACTTGTATAACCAAGTAGCCTAGAATCATTATCAGAAGTAGATAAAATATCATATCCTTTCATTCCTTTTACATGCCTCAGGATTCTCTTGCCCTCTAGCCAATGAGTGTCCTTTGGTGTTTCCATAAACCTACAAATCAAACTCACTACATGCATAATGCCAGGCCTAGTTGCTGTTAAGTACATCAAACTTTCAACAAAATTCTTGAACATAGTTGGATTCACACTCTTGCTGCAATCTTCCTTACTTAACTTAAGACCTACCACTATTGGTGTTGGGGCTGCCTTTCTATTCAACATTCTAAACTATTCTAGAATCTAATGTGCATACTTCTCTTGAGAAATAAAAATGTCATCATTCATTTGCTTAACTTCTATGCCTAGAAAGTATCTAAAGATTCCTAAATTTGTTATTTCAAACTCATCCTTCATAGCTTGTTTGAAATCAAAAATAAGAAAATCATTATCCCTAGTAAAAATTAGATCATCAACATATAAGACAACAATTAAAATCTTACCATAGATTTCCTTAGTGTAAGGAGTGGGATCACCATTGCTTTTACTAAAACCGTTGCTCAACAAATATGAGTCAGTCTAGTTGTACCACGCTCTTGGCACTTGCTTCAGTCCATAAAGAGCTCTCTTTAGCCTATACACTTTATCTTCTTTACCCATAACGTCATAACTAGGTGGCTAATCCACATAGACTTCTTGTTTCAACACACTATTAAGGAAGGCAAATTTCATATCCATTTGAAATACCTTACACTTGTGTTGGGCTGCAATTGCTATGACAACACACATAGTTTCCATCCTTTCCATAGGTGCATATGTCTCATCGAAGTCTGTACCAAACTGCTATATGTATCACTTGACCACCAAACATGCTTTATGCTTATCTATTTTCCCATCAGCATTACACTTGGTTTTATACATCCATTTCGAACCAATAACTTATTTATTGGGGGAAAAATTAGTTATCTCCCAAGTTTCATTTCCTTTTGTTGCATCCATTTCATCATCCATGACCTCGTACCATTTCTCTTCTTTCACAACTTCTTCAAAGTAAATTAGATCACTATGTGAAAATAATGCAAAATTACTATTCTTGTCAAAATCATTATACCTTTCATCTTGGTATATCTCCTTAAGGCTTTTAGTATTTCTTGGTAGAAGGGAGGTGAGAGTAGGATCTAAACTCTCACTACTAGTGTTGTATTGCATAGGGTCAATCCAAATGTATATGGAACTGTCAAAAATTCTCTATGTATTATTACAAAGTTATCGAGAGCTATCTAGAGCTAACTATCTAGCTATCTTTGGTTGCTTCCCTTTTTGCCTATTTCTGTTAGGAGCAATCCAGAGATATCCAAAGCTTTATGTTTCTACTGCCAATTCATCTTGTTGATCATCCAACTTATCATCTTCATCAAAAATAGGCATTTTACATGAAGTGCTAGATGATGCATCCACTGAGCCATCCCATGACTCATTCTTTAAAATATCAACATCTCTTGAAATAATATTTTTCTTGGTGAGAGGGTTAAAAAATCTATATGCTTTATATTTTGAACTATAACCCGTACAAATACACTTCTCACATTTATCATCAAACTTTTCTCTTTGCTCCATTGGTATGTGTGCATATGCTACACACCAAAACACTCTCAAATGTTCAACTGTCCATCTATGCCTTGCCCATGCCTCAAGAAGTATCTTATGATGGACTAATTTTTTAGAACTTCTCTTAATCAAGTAAATTGTTCTTGCTACAACCTCTCCCCAATATTCAGCCAAGAGAACTTTTATTTTTAGCATACTTCTTGCTATCTCAATGATAGTTCTATTCTTTCTTTCAGCCACTGCATTTTGTTGTGTAGTATAACTAGTTGTTATTTCGTTATATAATTTTTCTTGCAAAAGTTCACAGAACTATTAGAGGTATACTCTCCTCCTCTATCCAACCTTAGGAATTTAATGCAATTTCCACTTTCTTTTTCAGCCTGGGCTTTAAACTGTAAAAACTTATCAAAAGCTCTAGAATTATTTTCAGAAAATATACCCATGTTCTATGGCTGAAATCATCAATAAAGGTCATAAAATAAGCACTCCCTCCTATGGAAATAACTTGCATAGGGCCTACCAAATCAATATGCACCAACTCTAATGGTGCTCTAGCCTTTGTGGAATTACTGGATTTAAAGGGAAGCTTATGTTGCTTACCCAAAATGCAAGCCTCACACTTGCTACTAAACTCTCCAACACTTGGCAAACCATCCACTATTCTTTTTTGGGATAAAAAATTCAAACTGACATAGACAAGATTTCATTGTTGGAAATATAAAAGAAGTAACTAAGAGGGAAGGGGTGAATTGGTTACCACTAAAATAAATCTCATATCCCATAGATGTCAACAAAAAACATAATCTCTGCTAGAACTATTGTTATTTGGTTGACACATAGGCACTCAGATAAAACTAACAATATGTTGTGACTTAGCAAGCACAATAATAACAACTGCTACTTGATAAATACTGAACATGTAGATCTTAAGATATTATGTGTGATTAACCTTAATTAACTTAGTTTCATACATAAAATAAATAGCATGAACACAAGTGACACCAAGATATATTGTGAAAACCCAATCTAGAAAAAATCACCAATTGCAACTAGCTATTGACTTTCACTATTTTGATGTGAGCCTTGTTAGGAGTCAACCCTATTAAAGGTTACAAAACATATTGTTAGGTGTGACCTAGTGCTTAACCCTTGTGAGAATGACCTAGATTCAATGAGTGCTAAGTGTTCCATTTATTCTCATGAGAGATGGATTCATGTTGAATCACTACTCATGAAACATGGTCAATGAGTTTGACTCAAAATCACACAGTTAAATCTTGATAGCAATATCACAATTTGAATTGTTGTAGAAATTAGCTCCTACTTAGTAGGTGTGACCATGCTAGAGGGTTTAATCACCGTCTTAGGAGTGGCCTTGTTAGAGGTCTTTAGATAGTTCAATCTAGAAATACCACCTTGTTAGAAGATTTGAAAAATAAATGTTAAGCCAGCTCAATTATGAGATTTGATACACTACTACAATGGTTAGAGAGTAACAATGATATGACTTGATTTTTTATGTAGCTATATTGCTAATTTTAGATCTCAATTTTGGCTCAAACACTTGATCCTTCCTAATTAGATTAATCTTTGCCTCTCAACAAGGGTATTCTGCTTATCATTCCAATTCACTTTCTCTAAGCACCTTCTTCTCTTCACACTCTCACACTCATTCAATCCTCAACTTGACCTTATAATTATATCTTATACATTATCAAGTCAGCTTGAAAATAACCTAGAATAACTAATATTCATCTCCATAGTTGGCTAGAACCAACAAACAAATCCATTAAACTCAATATGCCACAACAAGAAAATCCTTTGTTAGCTGACCTTACTCAATAGATACTAATGCAAAAATATTTTCTTGTATTAACCAAGTGAACTTGGTTACTCAATTAACATTGTATCTTTTGCAAACTTCTTTTGGTAACCGAATGAGCTTGATTAGCACTAGTTCCATCCAAATTTTCTTTTTTACTGAAGTGAGCTCGGTTAACACTCAATTTCTACAAACTTCTCTTCGATGCCCAAGTGAACTTGCTAGACACTCTCTTCTAAACTTAGCGAACGTTGCAATGCTTAGTAGACACATGAAACTATATTCATCACCTGTGTGATCTTGACATACAATAACTAGTAACGATATAACATTTTGTGTAATATCAAAGACAATATACAATTGATCAATAATCCCCCTCTTTAGCATTGATGGAAACACAACATGTCATAATACAATAAAATTTTAGAGAAAAATAAAGTAAGAAAAATATCCTTAGTTTCACTCTAATTCTCATCCATGAGAACTCCCTCTATTAGTGTGAGCTCCCTCTTATTTCAATTTCTCCCTCTGTTAGTGAACTTTGTCTTCAGCATCTTCTTCTAATAGCAAACTCTCCCTCATTGATATGAGAGCAAGTTCTTCCACTTTGACATCTTCAAACAAGAATTTTTTGAAATGTATACTCTCCCTCTTTAGAATTTTTTTGTAATATGAAACACACAAACTCTCCCTCTTTGATATGTTATGCTAAAGACAATATTTAATGAATATCAATGTACTTGATGTCGTATTCATATGCATTCTTCCCTTTCATTACCGCATCAACATGACCGATCTTCAATATGCTCTGGTTGATGCATCATTAAACTTTATTAGTGAGCTTTAGATAGGGGAATAACCCCTAACTTACCTCTTAGATACAAAAATGCATCCTTAGGTAATGGCTCTATGAATATGTCTACAATTTATTCTTTAGTATTCACATATTTGAATCTTACATCTTTGTCTTGACCAATTCTCTTAGAAAATGATGTTTTATTGCAATGTGCTTTGTCTCAGTATGCATCACAAGATTCTTTGAAATATTAATTGCACTTGTGTTACCACTGAAGATAACCACTCAATCCTTGATCTATAGCTTCATACCTACCAACAGTTACTTGAACCAAAAAATATTGGAATAATTTACTAGTGCTGCAACATACTCTACCTTTGTTGTAGACAGAGAAATGCAATTTTTCTTCTTGTCCAAGACACTAGTCTCTTACCAAGAAAGAATGCTCCACCACTGGTGTTTTTTCAATCATCAACACTTCCTGCCCAATCTGCATTAATGAAGGCTTCCAAATCCAGATTACCTCCTTTCTTGTACCATAATCTAGAGTCTTCAGAATCCTTCAGGTACCTCATGATTCTCTTTATTGTCATCATATGATTTTCTTTAGGATTAACTGAGAATCTCACCACCATACCAGTTGCAAACATAATATCAGGCCTAGTATGTACAACATACTGAAATTTGTCAATCATTGATTTTTATGTGGTTTGATCTACCTCCTTGGAATCATAATTTTTTAAATGATTGTTCCTAGTAGACATAGGTGTTCCAACTGAACTTGAATCCTCCATTCCAAAATTCTTCAACATCTCCTTGATATATTTAGACTAAGTAATGTAGATACCATCTTTCTTCTATTGAATCTATAAGCCAACAAAGAATTTTATTTCTTCAAACATTGACATATCAAATTCCTTACTCATTTCCTCTAGAAATGCTTTGCATATATCATCATTTCCAATAGAGAATGTGTCATCCACAAAGATTTCTACAAAAATAATCTTCTTGTCTAGTCCTTCTTTGATGTAAAAGTTGTTGTTATCATTTTTCATTTGAAAATCAATCTTCATCAAGTAATTATAAAGTCTTCCATATCAAGCTCTAGGAGCTTGCTTGAGATCATACAATGCTTTGTGCAGTTTACAAATCATATCCTTTTTTCTAGGATCTACAAAACTTCAAGTTGTTCAATGTAAACTTCTTCTTCAAGAGTTTTATTCAAGAATGCAGATTTCACATCCATCTGATATACTTTAAATTCTTTAAATGTAGCATATGCAGGTAAGGTCTTAACACCTTCTAATCTTGCTATTGGAGAAAAAGTTTCACCATAGTCAATACCTTCCTCTTGAGAATAACATTTGCATACTAACCTTGCTTTTTTTCTTGAAACTTGTCCATATTCATTCAACTTATTTTTGAAAACCCACGTTGTGCCAGTCACATTCTTATCCTTTGGTCTAGAAATAAGAGTCTAGGTCTTATTCCTTTCTATCTGATCTATCTCTCCATTCATTTCTTCAATCCAACTATCATTATCCAAAGCATCTTTAACTAATATATGTTCAAATTTAGTAAGAAAACATGTACCTTTTAGTTTGTTTTGTCATTGTACCATCTAACTTGTTTGCAATAATCCTCTTAGGTGCATGGTGCCTTCTCATATATCTTGCTAATATAGGTACTTTGGATTCAGAACTTGTTCAACTTATCTCACCATGATCTTTTGCATCATGCTCGAGTCCCACTTTCTGTGAATAAGGTCCTTTAGATTGTGAATCAAGTTGCACTAGCTGCAACTCAGTAGCCTTTGACTGTGACTCAAGTCCTTCAAAGTATGACTTGGGGTTGCATTATCTGCAACTTGGGTACTTTTAGAGATTCTGGGGACTTGTGAGGTGAAGTCTGCTGACTTTCAATTGGATTAGTGAATGTATCAAGTTCAATGTAAACAAAATTTTTATAATCTTTAGGTTCTTTGTTGCTCTCTACTTCAGTCTTTTCTGCAAACTCCTCAATCTTCACATGTGCACTTTTTATGATCTTATGAGTGGTTAGATTTAAACATTTGTATTCTTTATTTCTGTTGGAGTATCCTAGGAATATGCTTTCATTGCTTTTGACATCAAATTTGTGTTTCCCGATCTCCTTCAAAATATAACATTTACTACCAAGTACTTTCAAGTAACTTAGATTAGGTCTGCATCCATACCATAGTTCATAAGGAGTTTGATTTGAGTCTTTCTTCAACTGTACTCTATTTAAGGCATGAATTGGTGTACTGATTGCTTCCTTCCACTATTTGATTACAATATTCTTTTCTGTCATTAAGGTCCTTGCACAATTCATGATTGATATGTTCCTTCTTTGTGCTATACCATTCTGCTGAGGTGTACCAGGGGCTCATACTTCTCTTTTGGTTCCTCTTTCAGTGAAAAATTCATTGAATTCATTAAAAATGAATTCATCTCCTCTATTTAATCTCAAACATTTCATCTTCTTTCCTATTTCCTTTTCTACTCTTGCAAGATACTATTTAAACTTTTGAAATGCTTTAGATTTATCTTTTAGATACATGTCTATCATCATTTTAGAGTAGTCATCAAAAAATAAAATAAAACATGTATCTCCACTTTATCTCTCAATGCCAATTGGTCCATAAAGGTCTATGTGAACCAGCTCCAAGACTTCTTTACAATGATAGTTCTTGCTCTTGAAACTTGTCTTACCCATCTTACCAATTTGATAATTTTTTTATAGGCTCATATTAGGTTTCCACAAACTAGGAATACCTCTTACTCTTTTTTTTTTTTTTGCTTATCTTGATCAAGTTATCAAAATTCACATAAAATAACCTTATTTTCCATGACCAACTTTCTTCTACTTGAGAAATGAAACATGAACTTTCACTAAGATCTAGGTAGAATAAGTTACCTTTTGTTTGGTTAACCCAACTAGATCTCTTTTTCCATCTAGTAGCTTGGCCTTCCCATTCATGACTTCTATCTTGAATCCAATGTTATTCAAATGTACCACACTCAGTAGATCATGTTTCAATCCTTCAATCGAATAAGCATTATCACATCTGAGTTTATTGGTTAGAGAAATACAACCTTTTTCTTTTATGCAACATGGTTCATTGCTTACAAATCTTACACTTCCACCATCATAATGTTCCATATATTCAAATTTTGTCTTATCACTAGTCATATGATGACAAAAACCACTATGAATAATTCATGTATCATTGTTTCTAACATGAGAGATAAGTGTCATTTTATCTTCTTCATTATTAGATTCATCTTTTACAACAATATAGACCATTTCATCATCGTCACTACTATCTAAATCTTTAGCCATAAAATAAGACTTCTTACCTTAGTCCTTGTATATTTTGAAATCCTTCTTGCCTTTATACGTGTTCTTCTTCTTTTCATCTTTGTCTTTACTGTTTGGAAACCTTGCAATAGTTTGGCCAACTTCTTCACAAGAAAAATAAATTAGAGGAATTTTACCTTTGTATTTTCCTTTTCCTTTGGGATACCTCCTTGCAAGAAATGCTTCAATGGCTTCAAGATCACTATTAGAATTATCTTCCTCTTCACTTTTATATTTTTTTCCTTTGGACTTTGTAACTTTCTTCTTGAGTGATAACTCAGCTTCAAATGTAGACTCAAGATTACTAGAACTAGGAACATAATTATGTTGATCACATTGTGGTTTTGACATATGAGCATGATACTTAATAGTACTTAGTACATGCCAAGTAAGTAGTGTATGTTGAGCATAAGTTGTCAGATAATGCATGTTGAGAAACATATATAGTATATGCTGAGAAGATAGTTACTGCAAAGTCACACCAGTGATGAGAAAGCTAATACATTTCAAGTCATTCAAAGGTCATGTTACAACATTGAAGATATAATGGAAGTTGAGAATCAAAGGCTTCAAGTGCCTACTAAGCATTTTTGGACATAATTGTTTGTATTGGCATGAACTCCTATGTAAATTATTTTTGGGCCTATTGAAGGATTTTTTAATGATTCCAGAAGATCAGAATGAATGTACATTGAAGATCCCTATGCAGTGCATGTAACTAGTTACATAAAGGGATGAATTAAGTAGAAAAATGGGTGAATCATAGTCATTGATTCCTACATAACGTTAGGTGACATAAGTCTTCTTAAGGAGGGAAGACCCTAAAAGAGTAAGAGTGTAAAGAGAGAAGTTTGCATGCACAAACAAAGCATTCATGGTGACTAAGGAGTTGTGAGAAAGATATGAATTGCAAAATCAGTTAGAGAGAATAGAGGAAAGTAGAGAGAGGACATAATTGATACATTTGATCAGGAGGGTCAAGTATACATTAGGAAAGACATGATCTGATATCTAGCAAAGAGGCACTAATCAAAGGATCAAGGCTAAAAATGTTTTAATCGAGTAGTTGCAGTAGGCTTTTGTAAATCCTTTAACATGGTGCTTACTTTATTTTAAGTTGAAGTCCTCTAATGAGACACACTTTTAGTAGGGTGTTGAAATCCTTTAATAGGGTAAGAATTAATAGTCTTTGTAATCCTTTAATAGGGAAAACCTTTCATAGGGTAGATCATAGTTTATGATTAAACTTATTGTAACCTTCACTGGATACACTTAAAAAATATAGTAGCAAAGATTTATGGATGTCATCCCTAGCCCTTTTTTACCTTCTCATTGGAGGGTTTTTGGGTATCCAAATATCTTGTGTTATGTGTGTTATTTGTTTCATGCTATGGATGAATATGTTTAGTTTGGTATTTCAATTTACATTCAAATTATAAGATGGATGTGTAGTGAATATTTTAATGGCTAAAGTTTTTAAGTACTTATTCAACACCCTCCCCCCCTCCTCAAAGTTTACTTTCCCTATTTTTATTTTCAACACATTATCATAGTTATCTATCTCGAATGTTGTCAATCTTCCCACTAGAGCATCCAAGGTTATCTTATTATTTGGATCACTTGTCATCTATTGAATAGAAAAGACTCTAATTGCATAGATATGAAGAAGGATTTTGAGTACCTTGCTTACCACTGTCACATCTTCAATTTTTCCTCTACAGGATTTGATTGCACTGACACTAGCTTTGATTTTGTCAACATATTTTGCAATGTTTTCATCCTCTCCCATCTTCATCTGATCAAATTGGCCTCTTAAGCTTTCTTCCTTGACTCTTCTCACATTATCATTGCCTCCATAGATATCCTTTATCTATGTCCATATCTCATGAGTAGTAGCACACCCTTTGACCTCATCAAATTCAATATAGTTAAGAGTTGATGCAATGTCAATCATCATGATATTATGATTTTTGTTTTTAGGAATCGCCTCTATAGTCAATGTTGCAATAGGAGCCTTATACTTAGCATTCAAATATTTTAGACTTGAATAGTTGATGATTTCCATGTGTAGCTTCATAGGTTCTATCAGAGCCCAAGTTTCAACATTTGGAGCTCTGGGTATATTGGAATGCCACTAGTTAATAACTGGTTGAACAAAATGAAAACTTTGAACTATCATGTGTATCTCTTTCAAACTGAAAACTTGAAACTAGATGAACTAAAATAGAACCTAAACTGTTACTTGCATATTTTTCATACTTCAACACAGCTTTCAAAATTAAAAATTCTACTTAAACCTAAATGAGGGCAAAACTGAAAAAATTGAAACTCATTCTAGTTGCAAAACATGTATCTTTTATCTATGCTTTGAGGTAGTATGTCTTTGATTTTCTTTGTGAGCATTAAGTTGCTCTTGTTTAGAATGTATTAGGGGATCTATTTTAGTAGTTGTTAAAAGACTGAATGTTGGATCGATATGGTTTTCGGTTTATCATTAAACCAAAATCATATTGCTCTATGTGAGTTGTAGTGTTCTTAGTGGAATCATATTTCCCTATAGGAGGGAAAGGGTTCAATGAGACCTGCATAGTGAGTATCTTAGTTTTTCCTTCTTGTAGGCTTCTAGGAGTAAGCCTAATCCCACGGGGGGTGAATGTAGTGCCTGCCCCTAGGTCGCATTTTTGTTGTCATTGTCAAGCTCTTTTGGGGCTAGTTTCATGTTGATGGTTAGCAACATTGTTTTGAGACTATTAGATATTATGCTATGGATTCAGTTTATTATGTGATGAGATCACTTAGACTTTATATTTCATGTATGCATGATGATTATTTTCAGTGATTTCAGTTATTGATGGTTATTAGCTAGATGGTTTTTATTATCATATGTGTTTCTTATGGATACTTACCCCATACTTGCATGTGTATGGTGTGCGTGTTTGCTTTTGTATGACGTGTTTGATGTGGTTAAGGAAGGGAGTCATAGTCACCTGCTAGTTAGGATCTACACAATGCACCACTTCCTGCCATTGCCTATTTAGTTAGTATATATTGTGCTTGTACATGCATGGTTTTTATGCAGGTTGCAGGTATCGGGTATCGACTTCTCTGAATTGCCAGGATGAGCGTACCCTATCACATTATCTCAATGATAAGAGAGGGGAGATAATTCTCAAGTCCAAATTCCAACCCTTTAAGCCATTTGTTCTAATTGAAAATTAGGACAAGTATCTGAGTTGAGTACCCTCCGAATACGTTAGATGACGTAATTCGTGATATTAACCCATGGCTTGATTTTGTATGTATTTTGGCTATGATGAGTTTTCATATTTTTACCTTGTGAGTCTTTGGAGTATTTTCTATTAATTAAGCCTAATTAAAAGATTTAATTAATGGTTTAATTAAATGGAAAATTAATATGATATTTTAATATTTATTTTATTTAATTAATTGAGAAATTAATTAAATAAAATAATTAAAATTGAAGATAAAAGTTATAATATTAAATTTGGAATGTGACAATATTTATTTTAATAATAATATATTTGGAGTTCATTTTTAAATAAATGACTAAATAATATTATTATTAAAGCTAATAAATATTTTAGCAATTAAGTTTTGGAAAATGAAATTTAAAAGTAGAAAATATATTTAAAATTATTAAAAGATTCTAGATTTCATGTGATTTAAATATAAATATATTAAGACTTAAAAAGTGGAATTATTAAAGTTAGTGCATGAGATTTAATAAATAAATAAATAAAATTGGAAAAAATAAATTAAATATTATATTAATTATTGTGCATCTTTGATCACATAGGAGTTTGTAAATTCTCGGGAGTTGTCATGTAGACAACACAGGGGTTTCCGCTCTAAGAATGCACTAAGTTGTCTACACTTAAAAGTTAGCATTTTATTTGAGCACATGGTGTCTACAACCTTAAGACTCATCTAGAAGGTTGGAGAAGACCCATGCTTGGTTGTCATGCTTATCTTCTAGTTGTTTCTAGAGACACTCTAGATGCATCTTAGAGGCCTTTAAATAAAGACTCTCCTAGTGTGTTTGGACAAGCTTAATGGAAGCTACAAGCTACAAGCTTCAAGCTAAAAATGGAAGCTTCAAGCTTATATGCTCATATTCTTCTACATGCTCATATATTTTTACATGCTCATATGCTTCTACATGTTCATGCTCATATGTTTCTACATGTTCTTATGCTTCTTCTAGCACTTCTAGTCACTTGGAGGATTCAGTTGGCTTGGATCTTGGAGGAATTCCAAATGATGGAGAAGGAAGGGATTTTTTATGGACTTCTGAGGCATGGCAAAATTAGCATCAGTGTCCAGGTGCACTCGTGATATTCGCATATTCTCTTTGCACTATTTCTCTTCCTATCTTCATCATGTCTGTTATATGTGTCTGAATACTGTTTGTGATTGAATCTAGAATTTAAAATTGGAATCTAGATATTTTATTGGTTGAGAAGAAAACAATAGAAAAACCCTAGATCCAATTAAGGAAGAAATTAGATCTAAACGGGTTTGGGTTCGAATTAGAATCAAATTGAAATAGATTTGAAAATGGTTTCAAGATTTATTGCCAAATCTATTAGTGAAATTATTGGATAAATTTAGAGAACAATTACCTTTTAGGAGAAATTCTTAATTCATCACAAATTGTCCTGTTGTTGTCCCTTGGATAGACCCGAACTCAGTCATTCATAACTTTTTATCGTGATCGAATTTATTCGATCGCTCCAGAAAAAATTGGTGCAACTTGATCCTCGCCAACATATTTCAATTTCAGCCCGATCCAACAGTTCATTAGGGAGATATGACCCTCATACTGGGACTGTTTTATTCAAGGACAAATATTTCTCCATTTCTCATAACCAAGAGTTCTTTATGCTTAAACTTCACAAAAATAATATATCAAAGCATGGAATGAATTAAAGATATTATTGAAATATTTCCTTATTAAATCTTATTAATATGCATTAGTTTTATAAGATTTATTATCTAATCTAGTTAAATCAAATTTAATTAAGATTAGTTAATAGTAGAAGAAGTGTAATTAATTATTAGTCAATCTAAGTAAATGGATTTTTAAATAAGAGAAAATTAAAAGAAAAGAGATTATAAATTATTTATTTGATTATTTATTTATTTTAATGACTCATGAGAATGTATCTTAAGGAAGTTATATTCAATTACTAGTGACATTATTGTTAACAATGTAATGAAAAATCTACCATTATAGATTTATTTTAATATAACTTGTTATTTGCTCAAATGTTAATGAAATGGAATATAGTTGATTATCAATAATATGAGTTTGATAAGAAAACATTAGAATGACGAATGTGGTCATTATAGAATTATTATTAAGACTTTCAATATATCTTGTTATTAAATATTAAGAAGTTATTATTATTGAATTATTAATATGATCATTTGAGTATTGAAGTATAATTGACTTTTATCTTACAGAATTCTAGTTAGTTATTAATTGGAATGTTGCTATGATTGTGTAATTATTAATTAAATCAATTAATGAGAGTTAATTAGATTTAATTAATAATTAAGTTAGGTAATAGAGATTTAATTGATATAATTCTTTTAATGAGATTGTAAGTTAATAAGTCTTATTCTAATGACTTGAACAATGACCTTAAATATTTTAATGGTGAGACTTAGTAATATTTAATTGAGAACTATTAAAAAGTTAAAAGGTCATGGATTGTGTTCTTGTGTTAATTGATTGAGATAAATAAAGTTATAATTCTTCTTATTCAAAGATTGAGAATTGGTTATCTTATAATATAACGAATAATGATCCTTTGATTATGTTGAAAAGTTGAAGTAACATTAAAGAAGAGTTAATCAATTAGAATATGGATCATAGTTAAATAAAGAGAAAATTTAATTAAAGATCAATGATGATCAGTTTAATGAGTAAATATTTATCCTTAAGTTATTCTTAGAATGTAATTCTTAAGAATGTAAGGATAATGTTTTCAGGGAACAAATGGGTTGACTTGTAGGTCAAATGATGAAACTTAAGACACTTGAAGTATACTTGCAAATGAAAAATTGAAGCTCTACAAATTATTCAGCTATGTGATTTTAATAAATTAAAACATGTGTTTGCATTATGTATTCTATATGCTTCTTGTTTTGGGTTTTGGGTTGACTAGTGTTGACCAGTCCTAGGTTGTGACTAGAGGCTCGGGGGTTATGAGATGTGTTGGCGTGTTGATCTTATTTGGTCTCGATCTTTATAAGCCCAACCATGGTAATGTGATCGTGTGCTCTATGAAATGTTTTTATTTGTTCATCAGTCTTCATGTGTGAAGCTGAGATGTATGTGTATAAGACACATGAGCTAATCATTTTCGAGTCATCGATCAGTTATCCTTGGATTATTTTCTAGTCACCATGATGGGACTGAAATGTTGATTTATTTCTTGATGATATCATGTTGTTTGACTCAACCATTTTGGAGTCTTTGATCAGTATTATTTTGAGATATTCTTGGTTGCTTGTTAAGAACCAATGGATATTGGGATTCATATTGGAGATTATATTTATGAGGTTTATTTTGTGGAGCTTTTATGTGTTCTTGGATGGGAGAACCATCTTATTATCAGATTTCCTATTAAGGAACTGAGTTTGATCTTTATGAGTGTTGTGGTATGGGACACAACTATGGATTTATGTGCTTAGGAGAGGTTGTCTAGGTACATGACTATGGGAGTGGCTTGCATAGGGGTCCGAAGCCCAAAGTGGTCAGTACCAGGGTAACCTAATGCAAGTTATGTAATAAGTGATAATCTAATAATTAAAATTTATAGGGGGAAAACACGCTAAAAAGATAAGTTAGAGATATTTAAACCACCCATGCCTTGAGTGCTTGTATAGACTAAGGATGGGAGAAGTGCCTCGTCTTCTTGAGAGGGTTTCTTGGTTTCCACATGTGCCACATTGAGGGTGTAGGGTTCAGAGTAACCAGTCCAGGGTAACTCAAGTAGCCATGTGATGACACTCCCTAGTATGTAGCCTGAATCTCCTCTATAGATTTTGTGTACCTTTGGTGGTGTACTTATTGTTGTGCCTCTGGGATTAGATGTCGATTTTGTGATTGAAACCTTTGAGTTAGTATACTTTTAGGATTCTTGGGCTTATGGAGTTTTATGCTATGTGATTTTGATAGCCTATTTGGGACTTGAGATTATCTCCTTAGCATGGTGGGAGTGGACCACTTAGGTTCCATGCGGTCGGGTGGTAGTGTAGTTTCCACTCTTATCATTTAAAATCCATTTGAGACACCATGGCTGATGCTTTCTTGGTTTGTATTTATCTTCATTATGATCTTGGAGCATTATGATAGATGATATACCTTATGATGGATGTATTTACTGGTATGTTTCTTATATGATTTTCATATGTTAGATGATGGTATCCTATGCTTTACTTTACATGTTAGTAGGATGTTTTAGGAGTGACATTCCTACTATGATAATACCGATGATCTCTTTGGTGCTTTGGAATGTTTAGAGGGATTTCTAGGATCCATGATGGTCTAATGATGCTATTTATGGTTGGGAGGAACCGTGCACTTAGTTATTTATGTTTGTGGGATATGGTTATATTTTATGAAGGATGTCTATATCTTTTGTGATGATGTATCATGTATGACATGTGGTTTCATTTACTTTAATTACATCATGGATTAATATTGGATGTTGATGTACTTTATTTATACAGATGTTATATTCTTTTAAGCCCTTCATACCTTGTATCATGTATAGTGGATGATTGAGCTAAACTAAAATGTAGTTACAAAAAGGACACTTGTATATGGTTTAAGAATGTTGGATGTATCATTGTTATTTCATAAGAATGTGATGTTAGATGAATGGTTGATCTAGATGTAATTCAACATTAAGGAATTTTTAAAGAATGTAATCTATTATGTTATGTTTACTTTTAGTTGGATGTTACTATTTCTTCTGTAGATGTTATGAATGGTTTTACTTTCATGTTTAAAAAATAAAATAAAAATGTTTGGCAAACTTTAGGTTAATTCTTTGGATCCCTTGGTGGGGCATTACAGGTTCTTTCCATGTCTCAAAGTTATTCTTGTTCAACTTGGGAATCTCTCTTCTATAAGACATCATGAGCTTTAGCTTAGGTTCTTAAAACCTTCTTTGCAAGTACCAAAATCTCTGATACCAATTGTTGGAAATATAAGAGGAGTTACTAAGAGGGGAGGGGTGAATTAGTTACCACTAAAATAAATCCTAGAACCATTAGATGTCAATTGAAAACATAAACTCTACTAGAACTATTGTTACTTGGTTAATACACAAGAACTCGATTAAAACTAACAATATGTTGTAGCTTGGAAAGCACTACTACAACACATGTTACTTGGAAAATACTAAACATGAAGATCATAAGATATTATCTATGATTAACTTCAATTAACTTAGTTGCATACACATAAAAGAAAAAGCATGAACACAAGTGATAGAAAAATTTAATGTGGAAACCCAATTTGGGAAGAACCACCAATTGCAACTAGTTACTAATTTTTACTCTTCTAAAGTGAGCCCTATTAGGAGCCAACCTTATTAAAGATTAAAAAATATGTTTTTAGGTGTGATCCCATTAGAGGATTTAATCACTTTGTTAGGAGTGGCCTTGTTAGAGGTCTTTAGACACTTCAATCTAAAAATACCACCTTGTTAGAGGATTTGGAAAATAGTCGTTAAGCCAACTCTGTTAGGGGATTTGGTACATTGCTACAATGGTTAGAGACTAATAATGATATGAACTAATTTCTAATGCAACTATATTTTTTATTTTAGATCTCAATTCTAGCTCGAACACTTGATCCTTCCTAATCAAATTAATCTTTTCTACCTAGTAAGGATACTCTTCTTATCCTTCCAATTCTCTTCCTCTAGGCATATTCTTCACTTCACACTCACACTCATTCAATCCTAAACTTGACCTTATACTTATATCTTATACATTTTCAAGTTAGCTTGAATATAACTTAGAATAATTAATATTCTTCTCCCCAGTTGGATAGAACCAACAAATAAATACATTAAACTCAACATGCCAAAACAAGAAAATATTTTGTTTAGTTGACCATGTTCAGTAGATACTAATACAAAACATTTTTTTTGTGTTAACCAAGTGAACTCAGTTAACACTCAACTTCTAAAAACTTCTCTTCGACACTCGAGTGAACTTGGTAGATACCATCTTCTGAACATAGAAAATACTAGAATGCTCGGAAGACATAGGAATCTATCTTTATCACCCAAGTAATTTTGACATACAGTGACTGGTAAAGATATTACATTTTATGTAACATTAAAGAAAATATACAATTTATCAACAATCATGGCTTATAAGGTTATTTAATCATGCTTTTAAAAGTTTTTTCCTTTTGCTCTATTGTACATACTTTCTTGAGAGGTGAAACAACAAATTGAAAGCTGAAAAATGTCTCAATCTTTAATGGAAACATTTGGTTCTTTGTCATGTAAACTATTGCAACAACTTTCTTTCTCCCATCTTTCTTATGAATGACACACTGGTCATTTTCTAACAACACTTTATATCCTCTTTAAATGAGTTGTCCAACACTCATAGATTGTTCTTTATACTAGGAGTAAAATAAATATTCCAAATTTCTTTCTTCTCACCTTGCTTGGTGTAGATCATAATAGATCCTTTTCTCACCATAGGAACAATTTCATTGTTTCCCAACTTGATTTCAGATATATAGTTCTTATCAATGAAAGAAAATATACTTTCATTACTACTCATGTGGTTATTATAGTTGTTATCCAAATACCAAACTTCAGGGCTGCCTTCTTCACTAGTATTACACATGATGAAGGTTGTATTGTTATTTCTTTCTCTAACATTTTCATCAGCAACATTAACATGTTGTTGTGCTAGTCACTATGTTTCTTCTAGTATTCATTTACATAATGCCCAAACTTGTGGCAATAATAACATTTAATGTTGCTCTTATTAGAGATGTTATTTCTTCCTCCTCCTCAAAGGTTATACTGAGAGCTACTTTTTGATATTTCTCCTCCAACATTTTTTTGTCCAAAGTCTCCATGTCATCTTCCTATAGAACCATGTCCAATGTTGTTTCTTCCTCTCCCCCTACTTCTTGTATTGGCTTGAGGTCTAAAAGCAAGCTCTTGAGAAGACTTTGTTGATCTATTAATGTGATTCTCATGAGTATGGAAATAACCCATCAAATCATCAACTATCAACTTAGACAAGTCTTTTGACTCTTCAATAATAATCACAAGCATATCAAACTTTTGAGATAAACTCCTCAAGATTTTATCCACAACTCTTTGTTCTTCAATTTCTTCTCCATTAGCTTTCAACTAGTTTATTAAAGTGGAGGCTTTAGTTCTAAACTTAGAAATAGATTCATTCTCTTTCATAATTAGAGACTCATACTTGCAAGCATTTTTAACTTTACAATATGAACTTTATTAGTTCCTTGCAATGCAGTGTCAATAATATCCCAAGCTTCTTTAGAATAACTAGCTATTGCTATTCTAAGAAATAATGCCTCTGTCAAGGCCACTTCAATCATGCTCGTTACCTTAGCATCACAAGATCCCACAAATCATTAGCCATCATGGAAACCTTATTTTTTCTCACCCAAACATGATAGCATTGTCCATTAAAGGACAAAGGTTTCTATAACACCTTTCTTTCATCTCTAGCCATGTCTCTTGCACAATAACTTCAAACACCCAATGAATACAAATACCTGAACTCACTCAAATTAAGAGCTATAGAACATTGATATCATGTCAAGATTTTAGAAGAAAAATATAAAATCAAATATCAAAATAATGCTTGAAAAATCAAATTAAGTTTTCACTTGAACTAGGTAGAGTGGTGGAACATAGAGATGGCTTCTTGATTTCTAGCCACATAATGAAATAAACCGAATAAAAATGGAGACAATGGAAGTTATAGAGTATTAGATGTAATCTATATTTAAATAACTAAATAAAAAAATTTACAACTGATAAACATCTACAACCAATACTCTACTGACGTTACAAATCAAAAACTACAACACTATAGGGTTGTATACCAAATTGTACTTGCCTAGAACAATCACTTCTCTATAGGGCAATACATTAAATGAAGTTCAAAACAAAAATCTCTAATAAAAAAAGTATACAAAAAAATGGATATTTTCTTCTACAAATTATGTTGTATATGCCCTATAACAAGCTTTTTTATGAGCTCTAACTTATATTGCATACACATCACTTTCTCCTTGTTCTCAAATTGAAAATCATTCTCCTTTTATAAAATAGGAAACCTCATTCCTAATTTAACTTGTCCTACTTAAAAACTGAACTTCACCACTAAGTTAGTAGAAGGAGAAAGAAATTAGATTTTTGAGCAAGAAGAAATATCATCCTACTGATAATCTTCAGCTAGTCAAGCTACTGAAAGCTCTTGAATTGTCAATGAGTTTCTTGGAAAAAATAAGATGGATTTGGGGAAAATCTAATTTACAGAATCGATAATTCTAACAAGCTTCACAAATAGAATACAATAGTTGTAACCAAAAGTGGCTAAATACATAAATAGTGAAATAAAATAGGGGTAATGTCAGCTAAGGATGTGTAGTAGATGTTTTCCTGATTAACGATTGTGGCATGTCATGATATTAAATCATAAATAATAAAGCCAAACAATTCTCATTAAATTTGGAGGAATGATATCAAGCTTATAAGTTTTCTACAATTCTAATTATATTCAAGCAAATCAACTATACATAATATTTATGTCAAGATCAAAAATTAGAGTTTAATACATTATACTCTTGTATACTCAAGTTCTTATCTATTAATAAAACTTACTCATAAACCTATTCTTTTAGATATTTGGATTAGAATGTGTGGGTAGTAGTAGTAGGACTATGTTGTGAAATCCACATATTTACTTGATAGTGGGTAGGTACCACTATAAATAAATTAAAACTTTATTTTTATTAGTGAGTGGGATGATACCAACAATGTGATTTGAAGAAGCCAAAGAGTGATGCTATTGTAGGTAAGGGCATGTCCTCATGCAATTGTATAACTTATTTTGGTTAGCAGTCATTGTTCTATATTTTTAAGAGCAAATTGTGAAGCCATTGACCTATTGAATATTTAAATTTGTTACTTTATACTGAAATTCATTTTGGAATAAACTAAGTAATAATTTTATTTCACTAAAAAAATTGGAGGAAAAAGAGGAGGGAAAGAAACATATGTGGAGGCACATCACATTTTTTAATAACCCTTATTTTTAGCCCCTCACTTTTTCCCAAAGCTTAATTTTATTTCCTATATTTTAGTTGCTCCATTATAATAGGAAACAATTCTTTTGCATTTTTGGAATTTTACATAGCAACATACAAATTCTTAAATTTAAGAAGAAATTACACTTAAGGAGCTACATGGTGACATAGGTAAGTGTGAGTTTGTTGAATAATATTGATATCTAAAATGTTTGAGAGTCGGAGGAAGTGGATTCGGTGGCAGAGAAGGAAAGTGAGTTGGAAGATGATAAGGAAAAAGATAATGACAAGAAGGAGACGACCCCCTTGGTAACCCAGGATAACCCCAAGAAATGAAAATTGGACCAAACCCCAACCCATGATCATCTCAGCGATAACGCTGATTTGTCCCCCAGCCCCACTACGCCCACCTCCCCCCTGGAGATCCCCATTTCGCCCCTAGAAGAGATGATAGAAATTATGGTTGAAAAGGGAGGGGAGGCCATCAGGAGAAATAAGAGAAGAGTCTGGCAAAATTTCAATATGGATGGTGTTAGTATGGGCATTGTTAGAGAACCTGCTAAAATCCAGGTGTTGGGGGATCTCGACAGTAGCACCCACTATGACGAGCTCCTTGACCCGACTCTTCTAGTTCTCTCTAAAAATGCCTGTGAAATGGGTTTCAACTTCCTCAACAATGCAAAAAATAGCCTGATTGACAATTTTTGCTCCATTAAGTGGCTTTTTTAGGAAATTGAGACTCTGAAGGACAGGTCCAACCAGACCAACAACAGGAGGGAAGTCAAGGATCATGAGGCCAGAGGCAGTAAAGACCAGGTGGGTAGCCAGGAAAAAGACAAAAGCAAGGACCCCAGTGACAATCAGGAGGACAGAATCACTCAGCTCGAGCAAAAGGTCCAAAGGCTAGATTTTGTCCACCAGGTTGTGACTAAACAAATATTGGATACCCTCCATACCTTGAATGAAAACATTGTTAATCTACGGGACTATCTGACCAATGCCGATCTTGTGGGGAATGTGGAATAGAGTACAGAGAACGAAACCAGCTGGGAGGATCCTTAGAAAGAGACTAGAATCCAGGAAAGCTAGGGGGACTAGTTGCATTTCCCCCTTGCAACCCAGGAGGAGGAGGCCATCCATAAGGAAAGAGACACTGCAAAAATCCTGCAGGCAATGGAGAAGAAGGGACACTAGTCTGCCTGCCAGGCTCTGTTCTTGGCCTTTGTTTCCCTGGCTTCGAGCCTTTTTGTTTCTGGCCTTTTGAGGCTGTTTTTGTTTTTTCTGACTTTTACGCTTTAAGTTGTTTAATGTTGTAAAACTTTGGGTGTCAGGATCCCTGTAAAATCCTATTTTCCAAATCAAAAACAATTAGGAGATATGAATTTTAATATTTCATAGACCTTACACTAGAAACATCAATATTGTAATATATACATCAAAACAATTCAATGTACCAATTTTAACAATATATAAATTTCATTTTCATATTTGACATATTGTTCAACTATTTAAAACTTCATTCAAGAAATAAATTTAAAAACACTAATACTAATAGAAAACAAAAATATTAGGCAAGAGTCTATGTCACAATGGTAAATTATGACTGTCTTATTTAGGAGGTCTTGAGTTTGAATCTACTCGAACTTAATTAATAATCAAATCATTATAATTAATCACAACAACAAAAAATAGAAGTAAAAAATATTATAATAAAATAGTAAAATCTAACCTGAATGCTAACTTTTTGATTAGAAACAATTTTTGAAGTTTGATTTATGAACAACCTTATATCATTTTCTATCTTTTTCCATTCTACTTGTTTAAATATTAAACAATCATCTATTTATTTATTTTTTATATATTTTCACATAAATAAAAAAATATACCCCATCTTTTGATTCTATTCTTCCTTCTACAAAATTTCTATTCCATTTTTTCTACAAATATTCTATTCTATTTTCTACTTCTACAAATTTCCTATTCTAATTATTCCTATAAACTTTCTATTATATATTTACTTTTATTATTTAAAATTCAAATATATTAATAACTAGAATTAAAATACTTATTTTTAAATAATTTTAATTACACATAAATTTTCAATTATTATTTCAATAATTATATTTCAAAATAAAAATCTACAAATTTTCCCCTAATTTTTCTATAAATTTTCCATTCCATTTTTTCCTTTATTATTTCAAATTCTAATATTTTAATGATTACAATTAAAACACTATTTTTAAATAATATAAATTACATACAAAATTTTAGTATTATTAGAATAAATCAAATTTTTGACAAAATTTGAGTTCAAGTGAGAAATCTATTTTAGGCTTCATTCATAAGTATTATTCTATAAATCAATAGTATTGAAATATTAGAGATATTGAAAATCCATAACCATAAGAAAAATAATTTTTTTAAAATTGTAAAATATAAACTAGTAATTAACATGTTATTGGAAATAATTTTTAAAGTTTGATTTTTAAAGAAATTACTTTTATTTTCTATTTTTCTATAAGAAACATTTATTAACTTTTTATAAGAAAGATTTCTTAGGTTTGATATATAAAGAATGTTCTATCACTTTTCAATTTTTTTTGTTTTAATTATTTAAATAATAAGAAATCATAAATATTTCCTTTTATTTTTTAATAATAAATTTTCCATTCTAATTTTCAATATTGTTACATGAAAATAAATTCTCCTCTTTTATTTACCTTAAATAAAACAGGTCTAACAACTTTATATTGTAGTTTTCCTAAAAGCTTTCTATTCTATTTTTTTACTACAAACATTGTATTCTAGTTTTTTTATAAACTTTATAATCTTTTGTTGGAAATGATTGAAAAGATCATGGAACTGGTAAACAATGTTTTCAACCATTGTTTTGTCATTGATGTCAAACTTGCTACTTGCAGGAATGACAATTGCTGAAGTGGTCCAAATACTATCAATTGGTTGATTGACAAGGAGGAGGCAATCAATAAGATGTAACTAGTGCACCTAGAAAAAGGTTGAAGTTATGATGTTGTAATAAAGTATAATGATCAGCTAAGCCATTGATGAGATAGTGTATTGATGACATACTCTAAGAGGATGGACACACAGAGACACATCAAAGATGTAAGGATTAACTAATTCATTTGTAAAGCCTAACTAAGTTCATTAGAGAGAGCCGAGCAAGCTAGTTAGAGCCAAGCAAATTCTTAGTTGAAGCTGAGCAAGTTCAACTTCAATGTGTATCGAGCAATCCTTCAAGTGTCTAGTAACATAGGAATGTTCAGGTGCCAAGTAATTGTTCAGGTGCCGAGTAATTGTCCAAGTGTCGAGTAACTCAAGAAAAGACATTAGGTGCCAAGCATCAGTAAACCAATGATGTCGAGTTGTTAGATTATTTGTTAAGTCAAAAGATTCTCTAGACTAGTAACGATAAATTTGTTATATTGAATTTTATGAATTAGTTGGATGATAAGGATGATGAGTAGATGTCACAAAATTTAATGTAAACCATGCAAACCAATTCACAATGAATGCTAATGGATTTATCATGAAGTTTCTAAAAGAAACAATTTAATGGAGGGAAAATAATATTGTTTTCTCATATCAAATAAAGATTTGAGGGGGAAATGAAGAGCATAACTTCTTTATAAGGAGTTACAAGTCAAGGTTCAAGTGTACGTGTGAGAGGGAGTTGATCATAAGTGTGGTCATGCAAAGAAGCCAAGAGAAGGCTAGTGTGAAGTGTCAAGAGGAGGACATAGTGAGGACTAAGCACAAAGCATCAAGACTCTAAGTTGATCAAGTGACCATAGAGTGCATTGGCATAATAAATGGAAGAACTCAAGGAGATAGATCTTGAAGGGTGAACAAATTGTCAACACTGCAAGGGAGAAAAGCCAAGAAAAGAAAAGAACTGAAGAGTGATCTGAAATTTGCAAGGTTAAAGTTGCATTCTTTATCAGGTCAAAACCTTTCTAATACTCTCTTACCATTGTATTAGACATTGAAATCCTACATTGCTAGGTTAGCTTAATAGCTAGGTGGATAAGCCTCAGGAAAAGGATAGAAGATCCCTAGGAGAAGGATAAGAGATCCTTAGGAGAAGGATAGGAGATACTTAGAGAGGGATAAAAGATTCTTTTGAGAAGGTGACTGTAAATCCCATGGACTTGAGTGAGCCTAACAGCTCTATGTAAATCCCTTAACAGGGTGGCATTCTATGTTGAATGTTCTTAAGTCCTCTAATAGGGCACACTCCTAATAGGGTGTAGAGATCCTTTAACAGGGTCACATTTAACAGTGTGTAAAGCCTTTAACAAGGCAGGCCTTTAAAAGGGGAAACAATTAGAAGTGGTTGAAATCAATTGCACAGTTATTTTGTGGGTGTCATCCCCACCCCATTTTTACCTTCTTATTCCTGGAGGGTTTCAGGGTCACCAAAATCCTTTGTGTTATGAAGTGATGCATGATTACTTTTCATGATTGTTTAATGTTTAATTGCATGCATGATAAGAAAGTAAAAAGGATAGTACTTATGATTCACTATCATTTTATTAGAAAATTTGGACTGGACATTATTGGACCTTGAATAACTGATTCACCCACCCTCTCAGTTATTCTAAAGAATTCTAACAATTGGTATCATAGTGCATTGCTGAATTCCAAGAGAGAAGTTCCCAAGCTAAACAAAGACAACTTTGTTGCATGGAAAAGTCTGATAAAGCTACACCTCAGACCAATAGGCAACTATGCACAGACCTCAATCATAGGTGATCATGTAGACCTTGCAGGACCCCTCACTGCAGATGACATGAGCAAGAAGGAGCATAATCAAGCGATGTTAGATAGTGCTTCAGCACTAAGCTATGTCGAGTATGATGACATCAAATAATGTGGTACTGCACATTATATGTGAGAAACATTATCAAGAATTGATGGAGGAGATGATAATGTCAAGAGAGCCAAAAGAGAGAGCCTAAGAGGAAAGTTTGATGACATGAAAATGGAAGAAGGAGAAAATGTTTCTCAATATGGTGCAAGGATGAAGGAAGTGGTAAGTGGCATAATAAGCCTAGGAGGACAGTTAGCAGAAGAAACAATATGTAGCAAATACCTAAGATCTTTTCTTTCTATCTATGCTATAAGAGTATCAGCCATCCAAGAGCTAAGATGTGTACCAGGCAACACATTATCATTTGAAGGAATAATTGGAAGACTCACTACCTTTGAGCTATCCAATTTGACAACTACAAGCTAGAAAACTTTGAATCTGCATTCAAAGCCAAGATGACAATAAAAGACAATGAGGAGGTGTAAACAAAGAAAACAAGTGGAAAAGGAAAGAATTTATCTAGTGACAATAGCACTGATGAAGATGATGTAGACCAATTGGAGGCATTACTAGCAAGAAGATTTCATAGAGGAAGAGGAAAATTCAAAGGTAAGCTACCAATCATTTGTTTCAATTGTAATGAAGTTGGTCACATTGCATCCAGATGCACACAAAATTAAAATAACAAGGATGGAGGAAACTTCAAGAACAAGAAAGAGGACAATAAGGACTACAAAGGTAAAGGCAAAAGATGCTACATTATTGAAGAAGACTCTGACAAGAATGATGATGAAGTAGTCTATTTGGCTATGAAAGATGAATTAGATGAACATGAAGCAACTACCCTATTAACTTGGATGAAAAAGAATAACAAATGGATCATAGATAGTAGATGCTCTCATCACATGACTGGAGATAAAAGTAAGTTCATTTCCTTTACTCAATATGAAGGAAATAGTATTAGATTTGGTTTCAATGCACCATGTCAGATCAAAGGGAAAGATAGTATCAAGCTTACTAAAAAGACATCATGTGATAATGCATAATATGTTGAAGGCCTGAATTACAACTTGTTAAGTGTCTCACAGTTAGGCAACATAGGATGCAAGGTTGAATTTGAAAATAGAGTTGCTAAGATCTATGATTCTCAAGGAAGTTTAATAGGAAAAGGTGACTAGACTAGGAGTAATTTGTTCAACCTAGACATGGAAGATGCTTCTTGTCTCATTGTTCAAACTAATGATGTATGGTTATGGCACAAGAGGCTATGTCATGTAAATTTTGACAACCTGATAAGCATCAACAAAATGAAGAAAGTCATAGATCTACCAAAGTTGAAGAAGCCTAATAACACCATGTGCAAACAATGCTAACTAGGGAAGATGACCAAGTCAACTTTCAAAAGCAAGGCCTATACTTCTAATGAAGTATTAGAGCTAGTTCATACTAACATGTGTGATCCTATTGAAGTGCAAAGCTACATAGGTGATAGATACATAATGATATTTGTAGATGACTATTCAAGGATGATGACATTCATGTTCCTAAAACAAAAATTAGATGCATTCCAAATGTTCAAATGGTACTTGGCTAGAGTTGAGAAAAAGACTGGGAAGAGCCTAATATGTCTTAGATCTGATAGAGGAGGTGAATTCACATCAAGAGAATTTGAAGAATTCTGCAATGAAAGAGGAATCAAAAGGCAGACATTAGCACCCAGGACTCCACCTAAGAATGGTATAGCAAAAGGAAGGAATAGATCACTTATTGACTATGCTAGGACCTTAATGATGGAGAAAAATGTTGCACTCAAGTACTAGAGAGAAGCTGTAAGTACTATAGTCTACACACTCAACAGAGTTCAAGTCAAGAAAGGTACAAATGCAACACCTTTTGAATTATGGTATGGGAATTCTCCTAATGTAAAACATTTCAAAATATTTTGATGCAAATTCTATATATATAAAGAGTCTATAAATGGAAAGTTTGATGCAAAAAGTGAGGAAGGCACATTTCTTGGTTATTCTACTAGAAGCAAAGCTTATAAGTGCTTGAATGTCAACACTAACAAAGTAGTAGAAAGTAAAAATGTGAAATTTGATGAGCCTGTAGAAGATCAAAGTGTTGAGAACACCAAGAAAGTAGAAGAATACAAGACCTTTCTTTACTTTTATGAAGGTATACCTAATAATGGTGAATTTGCAACTCAGAATGACAATCAACAACAAAATCCAACATCTGCCAAGTCACAAACAGTGAATGCCGAGCAATAGACACATTTAGAAGCCAAGCTGTAGAATATAGAGAATGTTCATTCAGATTCTGAGAACTATCAACAGGAAGGAAATGAAGAAATCTCTGATGAAAATACACATGAAGATTCAGATTATAAAAGAGACAACATGCAAACAAGGAAAGAACCAGTATTGGAAAAGTATGTAAGAAGACATAATCTTGCATATCAAATTATTGGAAATAAAGAGGTAGAACCAATGACAAGGAATAGACTTAGAAGTGAGACATGTCTACTCAGCAAAATGGAACCAAAAATAGTAAGCGAAGCCATATATAAAAGATGATGATTGGTACAATTCTATGAAAGAAGAAATAGAACAAATTGAAAAGAATAAGACATGGACCTTAGTCTCAAGACTAGTTGACAAGAATGTAATTGGAACCAAGTGGGTGTTTAGAAACAAGTTAGATGAGAATGGTGAAATCACAAGGAACAAGGCAAGACTAGTCTGTAAAGGGTATGCACAAGAAGAAGGACTAGACTATGGAGAAACTTTTGCTCTAGTTGCTAGAATGGAAGGATTAAGGACCTTACTGGCATATGTTTCCTTCAAAGGATTTAAAGTCTATCAAATGGATGTTAAGTCTGCATTTCTAAATGGTATACTTGAAGAGGAAGTCTACATAGAGCAACCAAAAATATTTGTTGATGAAAATAACAAAAACAAGGTATGAAAAGTACATAAGGCTCTATATGGATTAAAGCAAGCCCCTAGAGCTTGGTATGAGAGACTTCACAAGTATCTAGTGCAAATAGGATTTGAAAGAACTGATGATAAGAGCAACATGTACATGGAATCAGAAGAAGGTAAGGATATCATTGTATCTAAAATCTTTGTGGATGACATAGTTTTTGGAGGAAAGGAAGGGCTTTGCAAAAGTTTTTCTGACAAAATGAAACATGAGTTTGAGATCTCTATGTTTGGAGAAGTCAAGTTCTTTGTTGGATTGCAAGTACATCAACTAAAACATGGTATATTCGTGACCCAATCAAAGTACATCAAAGAGATACTCAAGACGTTTGGATTGGAATACTCCAAACTAGTTAGCACACCAATGGCAACAGGACATAAGCTATCCAAAAATGATGAATCACCTAAAGTCAATCAAAAAATGTACAGATCCATGATTAGAAAACTACAATATGTTGTGCATAGCAGACTAGACATAGCATTAGCAATTGGAATAGTGGCTAGATTCTCTACTAATCCTAGAGAAAATCATCTCATGGTAGTAAAAAGGATAATGAGGTATCTCAAAGGGACTGATGATTTTGGCCTATATTACAAAAAGAATGAGAAGTTTGAGCTCAATGCATACACAAACACAGATTGGGAAGGCAACATTGATGACAAGAAAAGCACAAGTGGAGGAGCATTATTCCTAGGTAAAAGGCTAGTTACTTGTACTAGCAAGAAACAAACATGCACATCTCAGTGCACTGCAGAAGCAAAATATGTGGCAACAACAGTCAATTGTACAGACATTGTGTGGCTCAAACATCTATTGAAAGGAATGAAAGAAGAGGTAACCAAACTTATGATACTGTATTGTGATAATACAAGTGTTATAAACATATCCAAGAATCCAATAATGCATGCAAAAACCAAGCATATTGCAATCAAGTATCACTATGTCAGAGAATTGATGGAAGACAAACAAGTGAAGATGGAGTACATTAACACAAAGGAAAAAATTGCATATATCTTCACCAAACCATTGCCCAAGGATACTTATGAATATCTTAGAGGCAAGTTGGGGGTAATACCCCTAACTCATGTAGTTTAAAGCAACAAAGAAGCTTCCCTATATCAACATGAGTAGATCATTGAAATATCAGAAGAATGATGCACAACATGACAACAAGAACATAAATTCTAGATTAGTCACAAGCATGGTGATAGAGGGAAAACATGAGATGGAAAACTTATATTTAGCATGTTGAAGATGCTACATCTTTGGCATTTATGTCAAAGAGGGAGATTTATGAGAAACTGATCAATGAAATGTAAAGATATTGAGATGTATTAGAAAGTGTGAAAGGAGAGATGAAAGAGGGAGATTCAAAAGAGATAAGAAATTGATCAGCAAGCAACTATGAAAAAAGGATCAAGAACACAGAGTAAGGGTGCAACAGTACAGAGGGAGAAGCAAAACAAAGGATTCAATTTCTATTAGCAAAAGAGGGAGACATGATACAAAGAGGAAGCTATTTAATGACAACAAATTTTCTGTTTGGTATATAATTCTGATGGTAACTAGGTTGATTAGCTCAATCAATTGATTAGTTTGGTTTGCCATCAATGCCAAAGAGGGAGATTGTTGGAAATGATTAAAAAGATCATGTAACTGGTAAACAATGTTTTCAATCATTTTTTTGTCATTGATGTCAAACTTTCTACTTGTAGGAATGAAAATTGCTTAAGTGATCCAAATACTATCAATTGGTTGATTGACAAGGAGGAGGCAATCAATAAGATGTAACTGGTGCACCTAGAGAAAGGTTGAAGTTATGATGTTGTAATGAAGTATAAGTATTAGCTAAGCCATTGATGAAATAATGTATTGATGACATACTTTAAGAGGATGGACACATTGAGACACATCAAAGAATATGTAAGGATTAACTAAGTCATTTGTAAAGCCTAACTAAGCTGATTAGAGAGAGCCAAGCAAGCTAGTTAGAGCTGAGAAAATTGTTAGTTGAAGCCAAGCAAGTTCATCTTTAGTGTGTGTCAAGCAATCCTTCAGGTGCTGAGTAACATAGGAATGTTTAGGTGCTAAGTAATTGTTTAGGTGTTGAGTAATTGTTGAAGTGTCGAGTAACTTAGGGAAAGAATTCAGGTGCCAAGCATCAGTAAACCAATGATGCCAAGTTGCTGCATTATTTGTTAAGTCAAAAGGTTCACCAGATCAGTAACAATAAGTTTGTTACATTGAATTTTGTGAATTAGTTAGATGATAAGGATGATGAGTAGATGTCACAGAATATTATGTAAACCATGCAAACCAATTTAAGGCGAATGCTGATGGATTTATCATGAAGTTTCTAAAAGAAAAAATTTGGAGGGAAAACAATATCATTTTCTCAAATCAAATCAAGATTTGAGTATTTAATGAAGAACATAACTTCTTTATAAGGAGTTACAGGTCAGAGATCAAGCGTGTGTGTGAGAGGGAGTTGATCATAAGTGTGGTAGTGTGAAGAAGCCAAGAGAAGGCTAGTGTGAAGTGTCAAGAGGAGGACACAGTGAGGAGTAAGCATAGAGCATCAAGACTCTAAGTTGATCAAGTGACCATAGAGTGCATTGGCATAACAAGTGGAAGAACTCAAGGAGATAGATCTTGAAGGGTGAACAAGCTATCAACACTGCAAGGGAGAAAATCCAAGCAAAGAAAAGAATTGAAGAGTGATTTGAAATCTACAAGGTTAAAGTTGCAATCTTTATTAGGTCAAAACCTTTCTAATACTCTCTTACCATTGTATTAGACATTGAAATCCTACATTGCTAGGTTAGCTTAACAGCTAGGTGGGTAAGCCTCAAGAAAAGGATAGAAGATCCCCAAGAGAAGGATAAGAGATCCTCAGGAGAAGGATAAGAGATCCTTAGGAGAAGGATAGGAGATCCTTAGAGAGGGATAAAAGATTCTTTTGAGAAGGTGACTGTAAATCCCATGGACTTGGGTGAGCCTAATAGCTCTATGTAAATCCCTTAACAAGGTGGCATTCTAAGTTGAATGTTTTTAAGTCCTCTAACAAGGCACACTCCTAACAGGGTGTATAAGTCCTTTAACATAGTCACATTTAACATTGTGTAAAGCCTTTAACAGGGCAAACCATCAAAAGTGGTTAAAATCAATTGCGTAGTTATTTTGTGGGTGTCATCCCCACCCTAGTTTTACCTTCTTATTCCTAGAGGGTTTCTGGGTCACCAAAATCCTTTGTGTGATGGTGTGATGCATGATTACTTTTCATGATTGTTTAATATTTAATTGCATGCATGATAAGAAAGTAAAAAGGATAGTACTTCTAATTCACTCTCATTTTATTAGAAAATTTGGATTGGACATTATTGGACCTTGAATAACTGATTCACCCCCCCTCTCAGTTATTGTAAAGAATTCTAACATCTTTATTATATTCAATTCTAATGTTCTAATATAAAATTAAAACATTTATTTTTATATGATATATATAGCATATAAAATTTTAATATTATTACAATAATTTAATTATTTTCAAAAATCTCCAAGCTTTCTATTCTATTTTTTTCCTCTTTACAATAATTCAATTCTATTTTTTACATATAAAGTTTCTATTATATAAAATACATAATAATTTAAAATTCTTACAATAAATTATTTTTTCCCAAAATTGAATTTTAAAATGTACATAAATATTAAATTTTATATGAACCATAAATTAATGATCGAAATATTAACCATTGAAAAATCTATGATACACAAATAGGAAAAACCTCTTGTTAGAGTTTGCCAACCATTATTGACATTGGAGATTTTAAATGTAATAACAATAAATTTTTATTTTTTTGGTATAAATCACAATAGAATGAATTTTTTAGCTTATCTTTTATATTCCCACATTCTCCTCTAAGCTTCTTTTAAACTTTTGATAAACAGAAAAAATAGATCATACTCTTGGAGTCTCTAGTTCATGTTCAAGACTCATTTTAAGATTGATTCATAAATATTTAAAAATAATATTAATTATAAATTAACAGTAGCAAAAGTAACAAAAAATCTATGACAGAAATAAGAAAAATGTAATGCCTATTGAGAACTGTGTCTCAACCTTGCAAGCTTTTTTCAAAAAGTTCTAGAATTTGTTTGTGGTAGTTTTCCGCATGGTTATGAGTTGGAAAAAGGTGTATGAGTTGTTAAAAATATGTCTTATCCCTAGTAGAATATAGGAAGGCTATTTTAGAGTATAGGGTTTATTGAGCTAATCAAGGTTTGAGTGGGAACTTGTGTAAAGGTTTTCTTTTCTTTATTGCAGGATTGCAAAGATGGTAAGCATATCAAGGAGGATTTATGTTGAGAATTTTTCTAGCATAAACTTTAAGATGTGGAAGCTAAAGATGGAATATCTATTGAATGATCAAGATATATGGGATGTGATTGATGAGAAGAAGTTGAGGCCCATAAATCTAACTTAGCCACATAGTATTATATGACAAATAGAAAAGCTAAAGGTCTCATCAGATTGTGTCTTGCAGACTTGATTCTAATTAATGTCCATGAAGAACCTACCGCAAAGAAGCTTTTGAAGAAGCTAAGTGATATCTATCAAGAGAAATCACTTGTGAACAAGATTTTCTTAAGGAAGAAGTTGTATTCCTTGAGAATGGAAGAAGGTGGATAGATTTCTGAGCATCTTAAAAGTTTTAATATGTTGGTGACTTAGTTGACTTCAGTTGGGGTGTCGAGGGATGAAGAAGAAAGGTTCCAAATCTTTCTATGTTTGTTGCTAGAGTCATGGGATAGCTTTTTCATGGCCATAGGGAGAACTTTTTTTGTCTTGAAAATGGAGGACATTGTTGGTTCTCTACTTTCTAAGGAGATGAGAAGGAAGGTCTCTCTGAATGCCAAGGAGGCTTTGAGTGTTCAAGGAAGACCAAAAGAAAGAGGCAAGAATGAAAAGTAGTATGGCCATTTTAAGTCCAAGAATAAGGGGAGATCAAAATCTCCTAGTAAATCCAAGGCGATCTGCTAGCATTGTGGCAAGCCTAGACACTTCTAAAAGGACTATAAAGAGGAGAAGAAGAAGAAGAAGAAGAAGCAAGATTTTTATTTTGAGTGCAAGAAGGAAGATGGAGATGTTTTCATCATAGCCTTGGCCACTCATGCAAGTGAAAATACATGGTTGATAGCTTTAGGTGCATCTTTTCACATGACTCTTAATAGAAAGTGGTTTAGTAAGTATGAAAAGTTTGATGGTGGGAAGATGTGTTTGGGTGATAACTCAGTTCTTGATATTGTTGGTCATGGAAATTTTTTTGTGAAATTTAATGATGGTAGAATTAGAAGATTTGATGGTGTCTTGCATATCCCAAGACTAGCAAGAAATTTTTTATGTGTTAGCAAACTAATAGATGTGGGTGTGCATGTACAGTTTTCTAAAGTCGGTGTGAAAATGGTGAGAGGTGCTATGGTAATAGCAAGAGGAAGTAGATTGGGTACATTATACTAGCTTGATGCATGCATGGTTGAGTGCAATAGTACTTCTAATAAGATTGTGAATAGGACTACTTTTATGGAGAAGGAGGGTTTCTCTTTCAATAGATGGTCATGGTTTTCAGGTACCCAAGGGTTCTTTATCTACTGAATCAAGATTACCTATAGAGAAGACTATGTTATGGTACTAGAGATTTGGCCACATAGGTGAGAAGGGTCTACGAACCTTAAAAAGTAAAAATCTTGTTGATGTGTTGAATGACTACAATCTTGAGTTTGATTTTTGTGAGCATTGTATTTATGCTAAAAAAAATTGTGTTTAGTTTTACTAAAGTTCTCATAAGTCCTCATATATTTTGGATCTAATCCATTCAGATGTATTTGTTCTAGTTGATGTTCCTTCTATTGGTAGATCAGATTATTATGTTTCTTTCATTGATGATTTTAGTAGAAGAACATGGCTTTATTTCCTTAGGGATAAAGATGAAGTTTTCAACTGTTTCAAAGAATTTAAAGCAATGGTTGAGTTATAGACTAGAAATAAGATAAAGTGTTTGAGAACTGATAATGGTGGTGAATTTTTCTCCAATGATTTTGACACATTTTGTAAAGATTATGGTATTAATAGAGAGAAGACAACTCCATATTCTGTATAGTAGAATGAGTTGTAGACAGACTGAATAGGACCTTGATGGAGAAGGCTAGGAATATGCTGAGTGGAGCTAGATTGGAACAAAAGTTCTAGGCTAAAGCTATAGCCATTACCTATCACCTGATAAATAGGCATCCTACATCAACTCTTATTGGTAAGACACCAATCGAAGCATGGTCAGGCTAAAGGCCTTCACTTAGACATTTGAGATTTTTCAGTTGTGAGGCATATGCTCATCTGTCAAAGGAGAAGCTGATAAAATTGGACAACAAAGCTATCAAATGTATCTTCATTGGATATAGTTATGGTGTGAAAGGATACAAGCTTTAGGATCCTTTTGCACAAATGGTATTCTATTATAGAAGTGTTATATTTAGAGAAACTAAGCCTTCTTCTATTATAGTACAACCAAAATGGATAGAAGAAAAGAAAGATGTGATTCAACTTCCTACTACATCTGAGAAAGCTAAATCAAGGCCTTATAAAGACAAGATGTTGAAGAGAGCTCCAAAGTTTCAAATCATTAGAGGAAGAGGGAGAACCTAATCATGAACTCGAACCAAATCTTGTTTGGAGGTCTTGTAGATAGAGGAAAGCACCAGAAAGGTATGGATATTCTCCTAATGATTGGAGATGTATATTTTCTTTGAATGCTAATATCGATGAACCAAAATCTATAGAAGAGGCTCTTGGTATGAATGATTCATAGTCCTAGAAAATAGCCATGGAAGAAGAGATGGTACCTCTTAAGAGAAATGACATGTAGGACCTTGTACCATTGCCTGGAGGATGAAAGCATGTTGGTTGTAAATGGGTGTTCAAAAGGAAGATGGGTTTAGATGGAAGCATTGGGAAGTATAAAGTATGATTGGTTGGAAAAGGTTACTCCCAAGTTGCAAGAATTGATTATGGTGAAAATTTTCTCCTATAGCAAAAATGGCATCCATTCAATTTTTAATTTCTATTGCAACAACTTATGATCTAGAAGTTGAGTAGATGGATGTGAAGATAGCTTTCCTTCATGGAGATATAGAGGAAAAAAATTATGTGACACAACCAGAGCACTTTATGGTGAAAGGTAAAAGTCATTTTGTTTGTAAATTGAAGAAATCCTTGTATGGTTTAAAACAAAGTCTTGGGATGTGGTACCAAAAGTTTGATAGATTTGTATTGAGTTTTGGATTTGTGCAATCCAAATCTAATCATTGTATATACTACAAGTCTAATGGTCATTATTTCTTGGTTATTTCCTTATGTGTTGATGACATGTTGTCTATTAGTAAAGGAAAAGGTTTGATTGCAAAATTAAAATCTTAGCTCTTAGCAAAGTTTGAAATGAAATATCTTGGTGTAGAAAGGTACATTCTGGGAATGGATATTATAAGAGATAGACAAAATAGAAAGTTTATACTAGGCTAGAGTATGTATGTTGGTAATATTTTGAGAAGATTCAATATGCAAGATTCCAAACCATTGAGTGTTCCTCTTACTATGGGAACAAAGCTTTCTAGGTCATAGTTTCCTACATCCCCATCGGAGATGGAAGAGATGAGTCACATACCATATCAAAGTTTTGTTGGAAGTTTGATGTATGCTATGGTTTGTACAAGACCAGACATTACCCAAGCAATGGGATTACTTTTTTGTTACATATATAATCTAGGAAGAGCACATTGGGATGCAGTAAAAAGAATTTTTAGATACTTGCGAGGTACCTCAAAGTACTCTATATGTTTCCATGGAACAAGAAATAAGCATTCCTTAGATATTAAAGGCTATGTAGATTCAGAGTGGGTTGGTGATGTTGATAGAAGAAGATCCACTAGTGAATATGTATTTACATTATTTGGTGTTGTAATCAGTTGGATGAGAAAGAGACAAGTTGTGGTCACTTTGTCCACTATAAAGGTAAGAGTATATGGTAGTTGCTCATGCCTACAAGTAAGCTATCTACCTAAAGAGATTATGTTCAGATATAGAGTTCAAAAAGGTTGCAGTGACAATTTATAGTGATAGTTAGAGTGCAATTTTCCTAGCAAAGAACCCAACTTTTCATTCCAAGACCAAGCACATTGATGTACAATATCATTTTGTGAGAGATATGGTCGAGGATGGTAAGGTGAATTTGGAGAAGGTAGAAACTTTGGAAAATTTTTTTGATGCATTAACCAAGTCTGTAAGCATAGAGAAATTTAGATGGTGTTCAGAGTCTATGGACCTCTTGACCCCTTGCAGTTAAGTCCATAACCCTTTGGATCCCTTGACTTTTGCAAGGTGTTCGACAAGTGGGAGAATGTTGAGAATTGTGTCTCAGCCTTGCAATCTTTTTTCAAAAAATTCTAGAATTTGTTTGTGGTAGTTTTCCACATGTTTATGAGTTGGAAAAAGGTGTATGAATTGTTAAAAATATATCTTGTCCCTAGTACAATATAGGAAGGCTATTTTTAGAGTATAAACAACTCATTATATGACTTTTATGGGGGTGTAAACTAGAGGATAAAATTATGGACGAAAATTCTATTCTTGTAGTTACAAATGAGAAGTAGGTAACATGTGGCATGGTTATTTTTTCCATGGTTTTGGCCCATGGTTTTGTAAGATGACAAATGGTTTCCAAGTTGTAAATCACTATAAAAAGAGGGCTTGGAGAGGTCTTTGAATTATCAAATTCTATTTGCAAGATTGGGTGCTAAAAGGAGTCTCTCTAAGTCCAAGTCTAAGTTTGAGTTGTGTTGATGCACTCCTATAAGAACTTGCATTGCAAGTGTATTGTAATCTTCTTGATTTGAGAACACATTGTGCAGGTTTTGGAGGGTGAGATTTTTCTCTTGGAAGGGTTTTCTCATGGTAACCATTGTGTTATGAGTTTATTTTGATTTTGATTATGTTATTATGCATTTCTTGCGATCTGTGCAATAGTTTGTTGAATTTTCTTTATTGTCCTCTCAAAGATTAGTGTAGGAAGAAATTTCACACACCTTTGTTTCCTTACAATGCCCTGCTAGGGAACCCAGAATAAAATAACCTAAAGTTTCACTAAGTTTGTCAAAAAAAATTTTTATTAAAAGGATAAAAACAAAAAGAAATAATATAGTAGAAGCAATAACTCACATACATTTAACCTTCATAATTAGATTACATCTCTTAAGGGTCCCATGACATTGAATCGCATATATAAATAAGTTTTATTAATACTAAACTTGATACTCAACAAATCCACATCAAAGTATAATTACAAGTACAATTACAATTAAATAATATACAATTATATAAGATACCACTTAGCATAACTAGAATGCTTAATCATCCACTATACAAGTCATAAGGTATGAAAAGATCAAGGAATATACAAGATGAGTAAATACATCATGTCATACGATCTCTGATAATCAAATATAGTATAATAGAAGATAACCATCCAACATAAATATAATATCAAAAAGAAAGGAATAACTACACAAGTACATCCAACTATCAGATCTCAATGGTATAAGAAAAAGTACTGCTCCCTAACCTCATCGATCCCAAATGGCCCACTCCTATAATGCTTTGATCTAAATTCTATTGTAGAATTAGTTAAATGAGAATAGAGGAAGGAAATAGTGAATATCATAGAGTCGTCTAATCAAGAAGGATAGAGTACATAGTAGAATATAGGTGTTCTATCATCAAGCATTAAATTGCTAACCACATGATCAATGTTGAGACATTCTAATAGGTGAATCAGTTAAATCTCTTAATAGAGTAATCTTAACAAGTTATATTGAAATCCTCTAACAATGTGCTTACTTAATTGTGAGTTGAAGTCCTTTAATCAGGCACACTTCTAATAGGGTGTTGAAATCCTTTAATAGGGTAAGACCTAATAGTCTTTGTAAGCCTTTAATAGGGCAAACCTTTCATAGGGTAGATCATGTTTCATGATCCAACATTATAACCTTCATTGCATACACTTTATTACTACAGTAGTGAAGATTTGTGGGTGTCATCCCCACCATCATTTTACCTTCTCATTGGAGGGTTTTTTGGTAATCATATCTTGTGTCATGAATGTGTGAATTCTTATTTACATGTTTTAGATGTATATGCTTTACATGGTATTTTAGTTTACTTATTGAATATGTGAGATGAATGTGTGGTGAATATTCTAATGGATCAAAGTTCAAAGCACTGACTCACACCCCCCCACCCCCCCCAACCTCCCCCCACCACCACTCTCAAAAGTTTAATTTTCCTATTTGTAATTCCAACAATTGGTATCAGAGAAAAATTCTCTAAAAGGAAGCCTAATGACTTTGAAGAAAGATCTTGGAAATGGAAGTCTACAACATGGTAAAGATCATTGAGAATTAGGAAATTGGAATACAACTCATTCTACATTAGTTGAATGAAGCAAGAGATGATCTAAAGAAATCATTAAAGAGAAGGAAGGAAATTTCTACTAAGGAGAATGACATACAATAGCAAGAGATGAACACTACTAAGCTATTTCCAAATGGAAACTCCAATGGATTTAATGCAGTAGTTGCAGATCTAATGGAAAAGAATAGAATCCTGGCTGAAGAGATCATAGATCTTAAGGTAGAACAAGAATCACAAGCCATATTACTATGTAAGGTGATTGAAAAGAAAAAGAAAGCTATAGAAGACAAAGCCATGGTTGAAGATGACAAAAGAATTTTGATTAGCAAACTAGAGGAAAAATCATTAGAAATTGATAACATGCAATTGGAAATAATGAATTAAGTCATGATTGCTAATCATGAAATAAATAGTAAAGACATTGAGATAATGTCATTGAAGTTGGAGAATGAATAGTTCAGCAATGATCTAAAAAGGGAAAAGGAATTTTCTAAAAGATTCAATAAACTAAATGAAGCTATCAAATAATTTGAAGAGTTGATAAGATCTCCTAATTCTAACAATGATGCATCTAGACTGGGATACACAAGTACTAAAGAAGGAGAATCATCCAAAATTGCTGAGAAAAGAAGTAACAAAGGTAAGATTTCAAAACCTACTTGTCATAATTGTGGTAAGAAAGGACATACTACTAATGTGTGTAGGAGCAAGACTATAAATTAGAATGTTAAGTAGAAGAGCATGGGTCACTACCATAAGTGCAACAAAAAAGGTCATCATGCACATGAATATAGAACTAAGACCATGCACATTCAAAGATTTGAAGGATATTGCTATAACTATCAGAAGTATGATCATACAGCTTTTGAGTGCAAATCAAAATGTGGTCATAAGAAAACAAATGTAAAGAAAAATGATAACTTTTATAATTGGGATTATAATACAAGGTATAGTTTTTGCTACTATCAAGAGTATGGACATGTTCCTAAGAACTATATTAGAACACACTTCAAGAGTGACTACAAAAGGTGGTTGAGTCAAACCACATGTTTTAGTTGTTTGAGGACTAGTCACATTAGTTGATATTATCTAACAAGGTCAAAGGAACCAAATTGTGAGTTCAACAAAGGAAAAGGCAAGGTAGATATTAAAAATGTCAAAAATGAGATGAATGAGACATGGAAGAGAAAGGAGGGTTGCAACACATCAAGTACAAATAGGATCACTTCACCCAATGGGTCAAGTAATTACACCTCATCAAACTAAGCAATCAAGAGGTATGTGGGACTAATATATAAAAATTTATAACATATATTAGTTCCAAAGATCTAATTCTGAAAATATTACATATGCATGAATAAACATGCAAAGTGCTATTTGAAATCAAGGAAAAATCCTTAAAGTTTTTTTATCTTTTTCTTGTTGTTGCTAAGCATCAAATTTTTCTTATGGTTGCTAAGTGAAATTTTAGTGGATGCTAAGCTAATGGAATTGGTTAGTTAAGGTCAAGCTCATAATGGTTGCTATGTGTATGGAAAAACATGTGGATGCCAAGTGAACTAGAAATCAGTTGATGCTGCGATTATAGCTATGTAAGAACTTAGCATTAATTACAATGTTCTAAGGGCTATTTGATTGATTTCTACTCATTTAACATTATTTGAATTTGAGAAATAAGATGAAGACTAAAGGTGATCTAGAGAATTTCATCTAAACATTTGTAGGAGATTTTAATGGCTATTCAATGCCATTTCATCAAGATTTGTAAGGTATTTATTGTGTGTTGAGTTACACAATTTCAAACTTTGAAAACACTAGATTTATGTGATGGAATCTAGTTCTTCAAAATAGAAAAGTGAAGTGGCAAAAGAGGTTTAAATTTTTTAGTTAATTAGTAACAAGATTAAAAAACCTATTTTCAAGGCTATTCAAGATAGCATATAAGTAGGATCCCTCTGGTGCATTGTCTATGATACCATTGTGAGTCTTAATGATACAAGATGTTGGGATTTTTTATAATTGCAAGGATAGGTGGCATGGAAATCAAAGAATCATATGGAAGACTATGTGAAAATGGAGCATTAAGAGAAGAATTCAATATTGTTGAGAAGAAAAGGTTAACTCACGCACTAGATATTTTTAATGTCTTCAAAACTCAATGGATAAGAATCAAATTAAGCAAAATACATGAGAAATTAGTATGGTTAGAGAATGGGCTAGTTAAAATTACAAAGAAAATTGTTCATAGGGTAATAGGATATCCAACCCTAGATTAGCCAAAGATTATGAGAAGTGGGTCAAAAGATGCTATTGAAAAGAACATAAGGGCTATATGGAACAAAAGGGGAATGCCAATTGATACAGTCACAGAGCCCTAGATAGATTTTGCAGTGAGCGTAAACAAGATTAAACTATGTACCTTGCATTGCAGTAGACATGGGCTATAAAATTGTGAAGAAAGGTCATACTTATGATCTGCCCGATTTTTAGTTGCAGCAATTGATTGAAAACGTAGGAGCAATAAGGAAAACAAAGAGTGGTCAGTGAAAATTTAGATCTATTTTGGTATGTATTTTCTTCTATTTGTAGAATACATTTTCTACTTTTGGAAAGGTTGCATGGAAGACAAATAGATCAGTTGCAGTATAGATAGGAGAGTTCAATGAATAATTAGGAAATAGCTTTGAGTCAATAATGACTAGTTATTTTGAAGATTCTAAACAATTCATGAAGGAGAGGTTAAGGATATCAATCTCACTAGTAGAGAAATATTATGATGATGTTTTCTTCCTAGTTGACACTGATCACACATATGTACAAGAAACAATTCTTAGAGTGAGATGGCTAAGGTCATTAAGTTATGAGATAAATGTTGATGAGGCCTCTATAGTAATCACGACATTACTTGTAAAAGAAGTGGACAAAGAAACCCAAAGCATTTGATAACTATGAACTGGCCAAATCTAAAATCACTATGGAGTTGAAGACCACCTCTATAATCAAGAAGAAGAATAAATTGGTGAAGAAATTAAAAAAAAATTGGTGAAGGAGCTAAGGAAGAGGAAGAAGAAGAAGATGAAGAAGAAGAAGAAGACACACAAGCTCAAGCACAATTGGCTCTAACATAAGGTCAAGGAGAGGATCAACAAGAAGAGGAAACAAAAATTGAAGAAGGTATCAAGGGAGAAGAAGCTGATGAAGAACCAACTCCCACTAACAAAAAGAAAAGAAAGGTAAAAACACTTGCAGTGACAATATCAAAGAAGGTTGCGAAACCAAGTTAGACCAAACCAATAGAACCTACCACAAGGGCTAGTACAAGAGTCACTACATAGAAGGATAAAGAGGTAGCCAAGCCTAAATAGCAAGAAGGTGGACCACAAAAAAGAATAAGAATAAATTATGTTGCTTAGGCTAAATCTGATGAGGAGAAGATTGAATATGATGTTAACAGCTAATTCCAAGTGATGAGTCATAGTCACTCCTTAGACCTAGATAATTTATGTGAGAACATTAGAAAAAATATTTATTTGTTAGGTTTCTCTCACATTGAATTTCATAACCTTAGAACGATTGAGAAAAATCAAGTAGAGGAGGCAATATATGCCATGATGGCTACATTCAAGAAGGCCCCTCTAGAAATTGCCAACTCCTTACCTAAGAGTCTATATGATAAAGTTGAGAAAAAATGACATTATTGTTTGAACATAGAAAGGAAAATTAGGGAGACATCCCTCGCCCAAGTTATGCTAGAACTCAGCAAGGCTAAAATGTCAAAAGACATAAAGATATATGCTGTGAGATTTGTACCTAAGTATAGGGCATTCAACATATTACAGAATAACATAGAGGATGTTGTAAAGAAGTCCAAACAAATGTGCAAGATTACATATGGACTAGCCATAGGTAAATATGATAAGCAAGAACCTATTGAGGTAGAAGATGAGGAAGAGGATAAAAATGGAGAAGGCACAGTTAAGGGAGGCACTGATATGAACATTGATGATTAGGAAATAGCCAAGGAAGACCAACAACCAAAATAGAGTGTACAAGATACACAAATTATGAGTGCCATCCCTCTATAGGTAATAAGTGTAAGTACTAAAAGTGTCACAATAAAGGATGTTTCTAATCCTACTAATAAGAATGTCAATCCCCTAACCAGAGGAAGAATTGAAAAGGATACTTAAAAAATCCACACTACATGCCAAATTATGTAACAATGCTATATTGGTAAGTATTGATGAAATTTAAAAGTTAGAATCTATGACTATAGGGGATGAAGTGAAAACACAAGAAACAACTAAATTCACTCCTCAAGTCACAAGTGTAAAAAATTCATCACACTTACTTTTATATTGAAAAAAGGAGATAGTAGGATGCACTATCAGTACACCTATGGAAAGCACTTGAGTCTCAGAAAATGTTCAAGAACCTAAACAAGACAAGGTTGAGAAAGTTGGAGAGGATAATGTGGGAACACTAGTCAATGATGGGAATCCAAGTCAAATAGGTCAAGTAGATGTACCTACACCTCTAGCACAAGTTCAAGGTGCAACTAGAATAAAAAAGGAAAAACATGAGAATCCTGAAGAGCTAAATGTGGTAATCAAGCCGAGGGAGCTAGAAACAATTCAAGAACTAGTAGCATTACCAAAATTAGGAACTCCTTCCAGTCAAACTCTTCAAAGGTCAAGAATAGATGCAACACCTTTCCAATTCTTAGTGCCAAGTCCTAGCTCATCGAAGGCAGAAGAGATAATAAATTATGGAGATGTTAGCCTAGATGTTGAAATTATACTACTTAAGTTTGACTATGCTACAATAACAATTGAGTATATGGGTATACTTCAAGAGGCCCTAGTAAGAAAGAAACATCAAGAACTACTTAGAAGGGAGCATAGGTAGAAGCAAGCTTTTATTGAGATCAAAGACATTTTCTTAGATGCATTTAGTTTGCCTACTCCAAATTAAACAAAGTCAATCATTGAACAATTGACCAACTTAGTGAAAAGAGTAAGTTATATAGACCTACATACTAATTCCAAATTACTAGAATGGTCTGAGAAGAAGTTTCAAAATAAATTAAATGAGAAGATATCTAGTTATATAACACTAACACAAGTTGCATTGGAAACTAAGATAGAAAGTTTGAAGAAGGTACTATAGAATAATTTTACTCTATACACCACATTGTGTAATCCTACACTCTTCACACAAGAGATAAGGAATCACATCATGAGCTTGGAAAGTCAAATGCAGTCATCCAAAGCTAAATTTTCCATGACTCCAACTCAAAGTGAGAAACACTTTAGGTCCCTCTTTTAAACCCAAAGTCAGTTAACAACACTATAAGTAGATGAAGCCAACATAAGGGATTGATTAGCATCTAATTTACATTGACTTTTCACATGGAGGTTCTACACAAGGAGATAGGCTATGCAAAAAAAATTATGAAGAAAGACCCAAATCTTTCAACATTAGATGGATTAGTACACCTTGCTACTAAGCTAACCATATAGATTTAAGTCTTTGGAGTAGCATGTAATAATTGTAATATAGCTCTTAAGATTATTCTTGAGATCTATAAATATTTTTTTGACAAATACACTCTTAGTGTATAATCCATTGACATCAATGTCAAAAAGGGGAAGTAAGAGATATAGGGGAGTAGAGAAAGTATGTGAGAGTAAGAGAAAAGGGGGAGTAAGAGAAGAAAGTAGAAAATAGTGGAAGAGTATCTATTGAGGAAAATCTACTCAATAGGAGAAAGATTTTGATACAAATTTTAGTATAGAACAAATCAAATAGTTCAAGGGGAGTTATAAGAATTTGAGGTATAAGTCATATTGCAAAATTTTGATATTTTGAAATTTTATATAAAATCCAAATAAGATTTTATGTTATGCTCATAAGAATAAGATTATTAATGTATGAGAAAGTGTTTTTGACACTCATGTCAAAGGGGGAGATTGTTGATCTTAGATAGGTTTTGACTAGTGAGTGTCTATAAACTTAAGTCATTTACTTAGTTCATGCCAAACAAGTAACATATGTCAAGTACACCATGTAAGTTAGAGCATCTAGAGTAAATGGTGAGGGCTGAGTCACTCAAGTACCAAGTAGATAGTATGTGTCAAGTGATTCAGGAGCTAAGTAAGTAGTATATGTGGAGTCGTTCAGATGCTAAGCAACAACATTGAAGTCACAATATGTGCCAAGAACTAGGGACTTTAGATGTTGAGTAACATAGTTTTGTAATATTTTTTTGCATTGGCACAAACTAAAATCTAAACCATTTTTGAGTTGACTGAAGGATTGAATTATAATATTTGGTGATAAAGATGGATCTTAATTGGGAATCCCTATGTATTACATACACCCATTTAGGTAAAGGGAAGGTTTAAGCAACAATATGGATGAATCATAGTAATTGATTCATACCTAACCCTAAGTCACCTAGGCCTTTTTAAGGAGGAAAAAATATAAATTTATGTATGATAGTAGAAGGGAATGAGTGAATGATCAAGAAAAATTTTGCATCCACAAACTAGGACATTCATGGCGACCAAGGTATTATGATCTGAATTGTATTGCAGAATTAGTTAAAGGAGAATAGAGGAAGGAAATAGTGAATATCAGAGAGTCATCTGATCAAGAAGGATAAACTACATAGCTAAATGGAGTTGATTTGTCATCAAGCATCAGAGTAGTAATTGTAGGATCAATGCTAAGGAATTCTAAAAAGTGAATCAATTAAATTTCTTAACAGAGTATTCCCAATAGGCTATATTGAAATCCTCTAACAAGGTGCTTACTCAATTGTGAGTTTAAGTCCTTTAATCATGAACATTTATAATAGGGTTTTGGAATCCTATAGTCTCTATAAGCCTTTAATAGGGTAGACCTTTCACACGTTAGATCATGGTTCTTGATTAAACATTGTAACCTTCATTGGATACACTTATTACTGTAGTAGTGAAGATTAGTGGGTGTCATCCCCACCTTAGTTTTACTTTCTCATTGGAGGGTTTTTGGTAAATCATATCTTGTGTCATGAATTTGTGAATTCTTAATTACATGCTTTAGATGTATATGCTTTACATGGCATTTCAGTTTAGTTATTGAATATGTGAGATGGATGTGTTGTGAATATTTTAACGGTTCAAAGTTTAAAGCACTAATTCATCCCCCCCTTCTCTCAGAAGTTTACTTTTCCTATTTATAATTCCAATAGATGCTACTTGAATGTAATGTTGTCATTGTCGTCATCATAGAATAAAAGTTGTGTTTGTTTTTGTTGTAAGCAAAAGGTCAAATGGTGTTAATGTTAATGTGTTAGATAAACATTGTCATGTTTATTTTTGATATTTTTGGAATGTATTTGGATGTTTTTAGCATTTTGTGGAATATGTAGATATTTTTGAAATTTTTGAAAGATATTAGAATGTTTTTGGCATTTTTGATAGATATTTGAATTTTCTTGGGATTTTGGCAAAAATTGGGAACAATACAATCTATAGAGGAAGAAAGACCTTTACTTATGCATGGGGTATGGAATGTCAATGTGGGCTCTCAATGAAAGATGAGTAAAAACTTGTGTAACATTTAGAGAGTCATGGTGTTTAAGGTGTAAAAAGAAGGAAGTTCTAAACCATGAATTGTAAGGCATAATTTTGTATATTATTGATAGCCTTTACAGATAAGCTTAAGACTAAAGTTGGTATTTTTTCTAGGTGTGTGTCAAGATGAATACTCACAAGGCCTGTGAAAAGGTGTTTGGTCCTATGGGAGACACTGATGAACAAATGAGGTTGAAGAGGGGCCTCAAGAAAGGTGCTTAGGGGTCCAAGAAGGAAGTTTGGTCTTTGAAAAAAAGGCACTTGGGGCTTGAAAAGGTGCTTGAGGGCCCAAGAAGTCACTTCAAGGGCTTGAATAGGCAAAAAAATGCCTTGAAAATGGCATTTGAAGGCCTAAAAGGGCACTTGAGGGGCTTGAAATGGCAAAATAGGGCCTTGAAAAAGGTGTTTGAGGTCCTAAAAAGGTGCTCAAGGGCCCAACAAGGGTGTGTGGGGCCTAAAAAGATGCCTTGGGTGCCAAAAAAGAAAGAAGACCATGGTGATCTCTTAAACTCACACTTACTTATTTTGTACTCCACGTTAGGGGATGATGAAAGAACCTAGTGGATATCTGGGCTTTTCCAAATAGCATTGATATATTTGTTGAACGGGTCTAGATCAATTATGGCCATTCAAACATAAAAAAGACTAGTAATCTATTCGAAATTGTTGTTCTTGATAGGAGTAAATAAAAGTGGCCTCTACTGGGGCCTCTTTCACTAGATGTGTTGTGCCAAATTTTCCAAAGCCCAATGAGATGTTCCAAGACATAACTATGCTACTTCTTAATTTCATCGGGACACTCTTTATTGTGTTGGTAGAGGTAATAGAGTCATGCCATAAAATCTTTAGATACTTTCCAATATAGTGGGCCTCACCATTGATTTCATAAAAAACTAGTAGATCTATGCAAACCTATCCTAAAGGAGCTATAATTATAGATGAACACCAACTCAACATGAAATCAAAGGATCATTAGTTTGAAAATACAACAATAATTTATGCCTAATTAAATAGCCTATTTGAATTGAGATGGGCCACGAGTGACTAGAATTTTGGGCTATTGTTAATCTTTTTGGATTTTTCGGCTATTTTTGGAAATTATTACCTATTTCTAAATATTTATGGTGAATTTTCAACAATTTTTGCCAATTTTCAAACTACTAAGAGTGAAACAAGGGTGTTAGTAAGACTTATTGGAATATGGAGATAACCAAGATCATGTGGTGGCACCTAAAGTGTCAAAGAGACCAAAAGTGGGCAAAAAAAGGCTAAGAGTGGGCTTAGGGAGCTATATTGGAGACAATGGGGGAAAAAAGGAAATTTAGGAGTGAAAATGGATTGAAATAAGATGACAATAGATATTAGGAATCATTGGTCATGGAAGATAGCTGAGATGTGCACTGATTTTCTTGCAACTCATGTCTATGATATCTCAATACATAATCCAGCTCCATGATTTTTTTGATTTTTTATTGTTCCTATTGGTGTTTTTATGTTGACTATCTCTACTACTCTGAACTATGTTTGATGCCAAGAAACCACTAAACTATAACACACAAGTGTTTCTCAATTAGGTGTGTGTGAAATTAACTCAACTGTGTTAGGTAAGCCACAAATAAGAAAAATTTGTCTCTAAGAAAGTTTCTTGATTCTTGCCATCTCTTGCTCCTTTTAAAAGTAAATGTGGCATTTCTAATATCTTTTATACCATTTTTTTGTGTGTTTTCTAGTGTTTTTTATTTTTTTGGTGTTTTTGGTGATGAGGTATTTCCTCCAAGTTTTAGCTATAAAACATTTTGAGATGGATGTTGTTGATGGGCTTTGCTAGGTCTTCTCCATCACAATTAGAAAGTCTATAAGTACCAATCCCAAAAGACTCTGTGATAATGTAAGGACCAATCAATTGGCCTCCTATTTTCCTTTTTTTTCCCTAGTAGCTTGATTCTTAGGATTTTCTTCGAGGACTAGGTCACCAACCTGAAAAGCATGAGGTTTTACATTTTTTTTGTAATGTCTTGATAGCCTATTCTAATACAAATTGAGGTGTTCATGCACTACACATTAATGTTCTTCTAATAATACTAGCTATTCTAGATGGGCCACTATGTATTCTTCATCAGACAAGATATCACAAAGAGTAACTCTCAATGACAGGACCTCAACCTCTAAAGGAAGAATGACTTCACAACCATAAACCAAGGAGAAGGGTGTTGTGCCTATAGGTGTCCTAACACTCATCCTCTAGGCCTAGAGGGTGAGATTTAGTTGTAAATGTCAATCTCTACCAATATCATTGATGGTTTTTTTAAGAATGTTGATAATGGTCTTGTTGGTGGCCTCTTCTTGGCCATTTCCCTAGGGATAATAAATTGATGAGGAAGGGTGTATAATGTGGAATTTCTCACATAATTCATGAGTTATTTTATTTTTAAAGTACAAGGCATTGTCTATGAGAATGGCATGAGGTATGCCAAATTGACAAATGATATGGTTTAGAATGAAGGAAGAGATTTGTTTTCCTGTAGAGTCAACAAGTGGTGCCGCTTTAATCCACTTGGTGAGATATTCTATTGTGGTTATAATCCATTTATGTCCATTGGAGGAAGGTGGGTGGATGGATCCAATTAAATTGAAACCCCATTGATAAAAGGGCAATGGTGTGGCTAAAGAGTTGAGCTCTTGGGCTAGCGCATGAACAAGGTTACCATGGATTGGAAACTTTTTGCAAGTTTTAACATAGTTGATAGAATCTATTTCCAAGATTGGCCAAAAATAACCCATCCTCAAAAAAAAATTTCACTTGTGTAAACCCTTTGAAGTGTGACCCATAGATCCCTACATGGACTTCTTGTAGAGTTACTCTCAACTACTCCTTTTAAAGACATTTAACCAAAGTATCATCAACACCCTTCCTATATAGTATATCAAAAACCAAAGTGGAGCACGAGGTCTATTAGATGAAATTATTTCTTTGATTGCACAAGAGATTGGAGAGAATGGTGTTATCAAGGAGGTAGGTGATGATGGAGTTATACCAAATTTAATCAGGGGTGTCTAAGTGGAAAATAATAAGGGAATTAGGTTGAGTAAATGTGGGTTGAAACACCTCTTCTACTAAGAACTCATATCACTCATGCTACTTTGCTAATGAAATAAAGGAGGCCAAGTTGGCCATGGAATCTAATACACTATTCTTATCTCTAGGAATTTTTTCAAAAGTAATGTGAACAAAATATGATGTAAGTGTGTCAACCATATGTTTGTAAGGCAATAAATTTTCATCCTCGGTCTAGTATGTGTTGATGACTTAATTAATGATCAACTGAGAATCTCCATAAACTTGTAGCATTGTTAATCTTCGTTATAGGGCTAGGTTGAGGCCTAAGACTAGGGCTTCATATGATGCCATGTTTTTTGTGCAAGGAAAAGGTAGTTTGTAGCACTTGGGGATCATAATGCCCAAAGGATTAATGAACAAAATACCAACACCTATACCATGGTGTGTATAAAAACCATCAAAGTAGAACTTCCAAGTTACCAGCTCCATTTGAAGAATGTGCATATCTAGAAAATAAGCTAAGATAGGATTCAAGCTCTCTATGGGTGCATCTACCAATTTATTAACAATGGCCTATCCTTTTATTGCTTTCCTATTGACATACTCAATATCAAACTAACTTAGGATCATCACCCACTTGGCCAATCTGCTTGTTAACATTGTCTTGATGAGAGGATACTTGAGGGTATAAATCTTAGAGATGGGCTTAACCTTATGTGTCAAAAGATAATGGAATAGATTTTGGGAAGCAAAGACTATGGCTAAACAAGCCTTTTTGATAAAGGTTTAATTGAGCTCATAGTTGACCAATGTGCAAGTAATGTAATAAATGGCTCTTTCTTTTCCCTAGTGATTTTCTTGTGCTAAGAGGGATCCAATTGATTTATTTGTTAGGGAAATATATAGAAACAATAGTTTGCACAATACTAGAGGTACCAACATAGGTGGATTCATCAAGTATTTTTTGAGTAAATCAAAGGTCATTTGACATTGATCATCCCATTTAAAATTATATCCTTGTGGAGTAAATGGGTGCAGGGAAAACACTTTTCTACTAATTGGGAAATGAAAGAACAAACTAATTGAAGTCTTCCTTGAAGAGAACATAGCCAACTCAAGTTATTTAGATGTTGCATGTTGACTATAGCTTGTAACTTTTCAAGATTAACTTCTATTCCTTTCGCTGAGACAATGTATCCTAGAAGCTTGCTAGATTTGATGCCAAATGTATTTTTTTGGGATTTAGCCTAACTTTAAATACTTATAGATGGGTAAATATCTTGTCCAAGATGGGGAGATGATCTTCTTGGGTATGATATTTAACAAAGATATTATCAACATAGTCTTCCATAAAAATGTGCATCATGTCATGAAAGATAGTGGTCATGGCCCACTAATAGGTGGTTCCTACATTCTTTATCCCAAAAGGCCTTACATTCTAACAAAATGTGCCCCATGCACAAGTAAAGGATATTTTCTCTTGGTCTTCTGACACCATAAATTGGTTGTACCTTGAGAACCCATCCACGAGTGAGAACATGGAGTGACCCACTGTCGAATCTATAATTGTGTCAATGCTAGAAAGGGGGAAATCATCTTTAGGACATACTTTATTTACATCCTAGAAATTAATAATGCTACAATATTTTTTTGATATAGGCACACTATTTGATATCCATGATGCATATGCTAAGGGTAGGATGAATTTGGTGCTGAGCAATTTCTCTAATTCTATTTTGATTTGTAGGGCTATGTAGAGATGCATTTTCCTTAGGTTTTTCTTGACTAGTTTAGCCTCTAGAGAAATGTTGAGGTAATGAAGGATTAGAGTTGATTCTAACCCTAGCATGTTGGCATAAGACCATGCAAAGTTTATTTTTCCTCTCTTTGAAGAAATGAATGAATGCACTTCTTTCTGTTATATCTAAAGATTGTACCAAATGGATGATCCTTGGTTCTTGTTCTATTCTAATGTTGAATTTTTTTGTAGGCTCAATTAGGATAGATGATCTTTCCTCTAAGTATTCAAGTAAGGTATTAATCATCACATCTATGGGTGTCATAGTTGGGTTTTCACTTTTGGATGCATCATTTCTACTTTTTTCTTTTTTTTTCTCAAGATCAACTACAACTTGGTGGTGGTCATTAAGGATTTGAAGTGCTTGGCCTATTCTAGTATGATTGAGATGATTTATATCAAACTCTTCTTATTTATTTTGTCTATTCTTTGTGGATGAGATGGTTCAATCATGTTAAGGTAGATGAAGACATCATGGTTAGTGTCAAAATAGGAATATGGTGAGAACTAATGAGTTTGGGATGGATTAAGGAGAATGGCTCATAATATGGATAGGATTCAATAGGGTTTAAAGACATGACCTTGTTTGATACTTCATAGAATATATCAATTAGGTCTATAACATGCACTTCGTCTAAAGTGTTAGGAAAAGTAGAGCTAGTGAGTGGCTCATAGTAGTCATCTTCAACTTCTATTGAAATGAAGTTGGGAAAAGGGGTTTAAACCGAAACCTTTCAATAGGTTCATCATCCTCATATGATGTGATGTAGTGTGTCTATTTTGTATCAGCCTCTAAGTTGTTTTGATGTGTGTTGCCTCTTGGTGCAAGAAAAGTTTGGATAAGAGGTTGATCCTTATGCAATGAAACTATTGGATGCGGGAATATGAACAACATCACATTCTTTGTCATGAATGGACTCTTCATATAATGATTCAAATTCCCACTTGGTAGAATCATCATTTTCTTTATTATTAGAGGTGTCCATGAGTGGTTCTCATGTTTGATGTGAGTCTAGGAAGGATAGATTTACCTTTTTAATGTCAACTACTTTTTGGTTACTACCATTCCTTTCTTTAGGCACCCACGCTAAGGTGGAAAAGGAGAAATCATTATATTTAGGATGAGACTTAGGAGTGATCTATACATTATCTTGTCCACTATGTCCCACCCCTAATTTGGATCTCTTAAACCTCAACTACACTACTAAGGGTTTGACGATGCCTTTCCCTTTCCCTAAGGGGACCCTCTCCCATATATCTTGTTTTTTCATTAAATCAAAACCTTTTCCATATAGGTGAGGTGAGATGTCAATATTTTTTTCACTAATTTATTCTATAGAGCTTGAAAGTACACCACTTGATTTGATAAAATGTACATTGTAAGGTCTATTGGTGGATGATAGTTTTCCATGAGATTTTGGAGAAAGTGGGGATCAAATAATGAGACCAAATACTCACCTACCCTTTTGCATTTTAGTTTGCACTTCCTATTAAAATCTTTCATTAGCCTATCCATTTCTTCATAATGTGACTATTTGGGGTCCTTTGATGATGATGGTAAAGGAAGGAAAGAACTTGAACAACCAACTTTCTCTTTACCCTTAGTTGACATAGATAAGTGGTCATTATTTTGGCTAGTAGAACATGAAGTGTCTATTGATGTGGACTAGTTAATGTCATCTGTCAAGGTACCAGTTTCTTCCCTCTTATGAGGAACAAGGGAGTTACAATATTGGGCAAGGTTTTGATCCCCAAGTATGGTAACCTCTTGACCCATGTATGCAAATTTGAGACATTGATGGTAAGTGGATGAAATAGCTTGCATGTCATGAATCAAATGTCTCCCTAACAAGATATTGTATGTTAATTGTAAGTCCAAGACTTGACAAACAATTTCTTTTATAACTATACCTACCCTCATTGGTAGAATAAGCATGTCCTTGGAGGATCTTTCCTTGTCATCATAAGCCTTAATGGTGATTTTCTTTTTGGGGTTGACAACATCCTCTTTATACCCTAAGGCTTTTACCAGATTTAGTGTGCAAATGTTTATTCCTACTCTGCCATCAATCAAGGCTCTTTTAAGTATGTTTCTATGAAAGAAAACTTCAATGTGCAATGACGAGATTTATGGATGGATGGCTATTATGTCATCTTGAGTGGAAAAGGATACATAGTGAGGAGCAACAAGGTTGCTGACCATGTTTTGAATTCTACTAACATCAAGGTCATTTGTCACTAAGGCTTTGGTGAGGATTTCTCTATGCTTAGGAGAAATTTGCAACAACTCAGAAATAGAGATATGAGCAAGAGTCTTGAGTAATTGGTTGACCAAGTTGTATCTGGGTAAGGAGGAACTTTTAGTTTCATGATTAAAATTTGTCATGGGTCCTGGTAAAATGACTTTAGAGGCTTGGTCTCAGGTAACAAAATTTGATGATTATTTCTTATTTTTATCTTTAATTATGATGACATTTATGATGTCATCAAATTTGGAGATCATGTTGATTGTGTTATCATAGTGATAAGAATAATTAACCTTATCATGAGGAGGTACATTCTGATTAGCTCTAGAGGATTCACATTTTTTGTGGCTCATGAAAGGGTTCTTGAAGGTCTTATGGTCTTCATTGTTGTTAAGGTTATTCACTTCGATAGTTCCATCGTTGATAAATTTTTGTTTGGCCCCCTTAAGGGTAAACCAATTATTTGTTAAGTGCCCCATGTTCTAATGGTAGGAAAAAAAATGATTGTCACTCTACCACTTCAATTTAATTTGTAGTTCATCAGGTTTGGCCTCAGGGAGTACAATAAGGTCATCAACCAAGAGGGTTTGCAAAGCATACTCATAAGACACCTAGAAAATAGTGTATACTTGTTGGGTATGTCAAAAGAATGATATCTTGTGGGAGGAGGGGCTTGATTATAAGTGACTTGTTGATTAGACATCAAGGTAGTTATCATGTTATGTCAGTAAAGTGGACAGGCATTATCTTGTTGTAGTTTATATAGATTGGTGTTATTGATGATAGGATATTGTTGATTTGGATGGGGTTGGTTTTTTGGTTTTATATGGTTAGCTTCAACCACCCCATCGTTGACTATGATTTTTTGTTGGTTCTCCACCATGACTTTCATTTATTAGTGGATTGATCAAATGAATTGTGAGTTTGTGAGGAGTTTTTTGAGAAACCCTTACCATCTTTTGATAACTTGATGATACCATTTCTTATTAGGGGCTCTTCTACTTTGGAAACATTCTCTAAGGTATTCTTAAAGTCTTTAGGTCCTTAAAGCTATAGCCAATAGCTCATGGGTTTAGAGAGAGTATTGATGAAGATGTTGGTCTTCTCTTTGTCTTGGAAAATAGAAATAAAAAATGGATTTGGGATTTTGATCACTCTAGAAGAGTGAGAACATATCCCTACTATCCTAACCTCCCAAATACAAAAAAAAACAATTTTTCAATTACAAGCCCTTTAACTATAGAAGACAAGGGGCTCCTAGTTAAGCTATGTATGGGTTCTTTCCTTGTTTGATTGTATAGAAAATCAAGCATTTTGGTCAACTCAAAAGAGTTAAGAGCATAGGCCTACTCCCATTTAGGTCAAAAAGATCAAAAATTTATATTAAACTATGTTTTTAACTTAGGAATGACACACTTTGAATTAAAGAGGGTCGAGGTTCACATACCTGATTCGATGCTAGCAAAGGCTAGGCACATTTCTGAGGATCTTCATTCCTATTACACATTGTCAATGACCTAGGATTTCCATTTAGCTTGGAAGAGATCTCTAAGTAACCAATAATTAAATATGTAAGTAAGATTCAACAATTTATGACTTTAATCAAATGCACTACATTAATTAGCATTTGCATTATGTAATGTATCATATGTGTTATTTAAACTTGTAAGTGTGCTATAGAAAGTTGCAAATGCACTATAGGAAACTTTAAATGTGTTATAGAAATGTTTAAATGGGCTACAAAAATCTTTAAATGCACTACAAAAAGATTTAAATGCATTAAAAGATTACTTGAAAGTGTTAAAACATAGTTCAGAAGTGATATAACATCATAAAATTGCAAATCTAGCCTTTGTGCATTCAGGAAAGTCTTTGAGAGTTTGTTGTTGCTATTATGAAGCTTCCAGAATATTGTATAACATGCAACCAATCAGATCTGTACAAGAAACAAACAAAAGAATTTAGATCTACAATGAAAATAGAAGAATAGAAAGAAAGATTGAAGAACATAGAGGCTTTAAGTTCAAACCCAATGGTGGGCACCAATTTGTACATGGTATATTTATGTATTCATGAGACTTTAATGTAGATGCATATAAAATGACAACGAACTAAACTAAACCCAAGAAATCATTGTCAAAATGTAAACTTCTATGAAGGTCCCATGTTTCTCTAACTACAACCACTAAGAATGCTCTGAGGGTAGCATTTTAGTGATAGTTCTAGAATGGGAGAATGCTTAAAATGCAGATCTATAAGAATTGATGCAAGATTTATGACTAAAATGTAGATTATATGTGGGTAACAACTCTAGAATGCTATTACATGGATATTTAGTGAGATAAAAGTGTACTAAAAGGATACTAAATGACATGAAAGGAAAGGTAAAAATGTTATCAAAGTGAGATGAGCTTTCTATAATGACAATGCTAAAAGATGATAACTCAAAATGTGCGTATAGTGTAGATGCCTAAAACTTGGGGTCCCTTAGCTCTTGAAATTCCCTCCTATTTATAGATTTTTGGGAGGGGTTGGGGTAAGAATTAGAATTTTACCTTTGACTAGAGGATGGAGGTGAAACTAAAAATATCTCATAAGGGACCAAGAGGAAGAGTCCAATAGACCTAGTTTTGAGGATAAATGAGGATTTTTCAATTCTTTTAAATGTAAAAGGGGGATTTTCACTTTTATGAGGATAAATGACTTTATCGATTTAATAAATGCTCTATTTATTTTCAATTTATTTTCCTTTTCCTTTTCCCTTTTTGAATTTCATTTTATGATTTTGAATTATTTTTCTCCTCTTTTTAATATTGATTTAGGACTTATTGATTTGATAAATGATTTGATCAATTAATGGCCTAATGTGATCCTTGATTTGAAAGCCTATTATGTTTCTCTAATTTTATCCTTAGTTTTTGTCAATTGATCAAAATTGTGTAGTTTAGGTCTTTGCCAATTTTTGGGTGTCTACAATAGGTTCAAGGTCCCTTGGCACCCAATAATTTTTAGTAGCTATTCTCAATGCTGGAAGAATAACTTTAGTGAAGAGTTAAGTGTAATGAGTTTAAGAAGAAAGTTTTGCTTCTGGATAAATGTCATAATCATGAGGTTCATTCCCTTGTAGAAGCCATAACCCAATTAAATATACATATATATCAACCCAGCTAATAAGAAACTAGACATATTTTTTCTAAAATTTCTAGTGAACTCTATTCATTTTTCCTAGTCTACATTATTTTTGTGGAGGATGTTGAGGTAAATCACTTAGTGCCTTAAAAAAGATCTCTCTGCATATATATGTATGTATGTATGGTCAATTTTTTTATTAGTGACTCACACTTAGTCAAAATGGTTAGCAGTTGCCACGCTTATCATTTAGATTATAGTAGTAACCAAGTAATTCAGCTTATCTTTAGAACCCAAGTACTAGCAATTGAGTTGACTTTGGGTATTTTGGATTGATATATATGTAATGTATTGTATCACATCCAAATATGAGAATAAGATATATGAGATACACCAAGAGTATATGTGTTAAGTAAGAAGGTTACAAGTAGTATAAGGAGTAGCAAAGATTTATCTATCACAACAAGGTGATCATTACACTCCAAAGGAATCTCAACTAGCAAATTAGAGTTGTAGATTAGATATTAGCCACTAGTTTATCCTAACAAGTGGAATAGTTAAAGCCTTTCACAAGGTAGACTTAACTATGTTTTGCAGATATCTTTTTTGAGGCCATACTTCATTGTATATTTTGTAAATGCTTTAGCAAGGTGTCCCTATTAGCCCCTATTGCTCCTAATAGGGAATATAATCAGAAGTGATCAATTGTAATCTTTAACTGGCCAACTTTATACCACAGTACTAAAGCTTGTGGGTATAATCTCCACCTCATTTTTACTTCTATTTTGAGGTTTCTAGGTCACCATATCTTGTGTCAAAGTGTTATGAATATTTTAATGCTTTCAATTATTCATGCATGCAATTAACTTAGAATACATACATATATATGTATGTATGTATGTATGCATGCATGTGCCCTTGTGGTCTCTAAATTTTGTTTTTGTGCCCTTCTGATCTCCATTTCTATACCCTCTACAACTTGATTTATCATTTTGAGGGCTGTATTTAGTTGACTTCATATCCTCTCATTAGCAAGAAGATTGGGGCATAATAGTAGTCCACCCTAAAAACCACTTTGTTGCTTCATTAAAATTAGGACAATGATATAAAACCTACTACCACTTTTGAAAAATTGTTACCTCAAACATTGCAACCATATGATAAATGGGAATAACACATGCCCAAGCCATAACCTAGTTAAATTGGTCTACTTGTTGATTAGCTGGGTATTGAAGTTAATTTGGGCATATCACTATAGAGATTTTTAGGACCATGGATTATGGATTATAAACAAGAAAGAAAAGAAAACATGATATTAATAATTCCCCATTTGTATGTTACTAAATAGAGAGTTCTTGGCACAACATAAAAACAATAAAACTCACTCAACAGGTTGACATTCTCTTGTGATCTATGTATATGTATGTATGTTTTTATCTATGTATGTCTATGTATATATATATATATATATATACACACACACACACACATATATGTATGTATATAAACAAAGAGATCTTGGCACAACAAAAAAGCAATGAAAGTCACTCAATAGGTAGCATGACCATAGATGTGATGGTTACACCTATTAGTAAGTAGATTCTTCTTTCTCTCTCTCATTTTTTCATGTGTTTATTTCACTTGAACTATTATTTCTTAGGGGGCATTTTTTAATATTGGATTCATTTTATACAAGAGGCGATGACAACATTCTTGGATGTACCTATGTGATGAATTACCCATGAGAAATGAAGATGGACTTCCCTTGAGAGTAGTAGGAGGTGATGAGGAAATTCTAGATACTTTAAAGATTGATCCTTTCTTAAATATTTTAGATGTTAATGGGAAATTTAGATGTTGGGGGGTTAGAGGGGGAATGAGATTCCACCTTTACATGGTTGGCCCTAATTAGTAGAGAATATTAAACTATTCTCAAAGCCAAGTGAAGCTCAACAATAACCTATGACTATATGACAACTAATTATGTGAATCTCTTGGTTTCAAGAAATGTAGAAGGATGCCATAGTTGATTATGCAATGTCAATTCCTAAGCATACGACATCAAGTGGAGCTAAAAAATGCAACAAGTTTGCATTTTCATTAGAGATCTTCAATTAGGTATTTCAAGTTATAGACTGGATCACGAACATTGTTCATGATGATGGTCGATAATTTTAAAAACTTAATAGACCTATCAAATAAATGTAATCATGCTGCATTTTTTAAGCTCCACCTATTATCCATGCATAAATAATGTAGTTGCACATGCATTCTTGATTTAGAGTGGCAGAATCTTATTTTGGATGTGATAGAAAAATGACACGCACTTGAAGATGGAAAAGTGATGTCACTTTTGCAAGTCTAGAACCATTTTTTGTACTTTAAATATTGATCATTTCTTAAATATTTTATATATTAATAAGGAATTTAGATGTTGTAGAGGGGATCATGGGTGGGGCCAAATGAGCTTCCACCTTCACATGGTTCACCATGATTAGTAGAGAATATTAAACTATTCATGAAACCAAGTGAAGCTCAATATCAACCTACAATTGCATCATAGCTATTCAACCTTTGTTGCCAATTTTTTTATTAATAGAACATGATGATGCAATTGTGATGGCTAGCCATCAATCTCACAATATTCCTACTACATATTTGTCCCCATTATAGTGGAAGTTTTTGATGGCTTATCGTTGGACCCATAGCATTTATATCACAATTGTGATGTTTTCTTTGATATATTTCCATCATAATATTTATGGTTGAAATGAATGGTTTTCCAAAATGATAACCCAATTTATGACACCTATATGTATTGTGATTACAATGGTAACCCTTGACATTGCAACTTGTGACAGAAAAGGTTTGACACCCTTCTGACAGGAGCCAATTTCAACTAATATTAGTTGGACAACACTTTACTATCATGATTGCAATGGTCTACCATAGCAAGTTAGGCCCAAACTTAGTAGTGGGAGTCGAATTGAAAGACAACTAAACCAAGTGTCCGAGTTCTATCCTCACTAAATAATACAATTGTAATTAAACACTATCCAACATAAAATTATTCTCCTAGAATATATTTCTTTGTCCACTAACCATGTGTAACTCCACCATATACTTCTTTGATCAAAATTCATTTGTTAATAGTTTCATTGGATCACACATACAAGTTTGCATACTCACAATACACAAATTTTTGCATTAGATGATTACAACCATGGAAACCATCCTTTTATACCAAGTTCTAAAATAAATTATTGAGTCAACCTTGAGAATTTCTCAATTTAAAATTATAATATAGGACCAAATTAAGATATTATATTTACACATGATATTACAATATTACATCATTTCATAATTGTAATTAAGTTTTCATCTCAAAGTCTTCATAACTATTCATGCAACACTCATCTAGGTGGGTGTGATAAACCAAAAAATATTCATCATGTCTTCTACCTGTTACCAAGTTTGCATGATAAGGTTTTATCTCTATTAGGAGAGACTACCCAAACAAAAATAACTACTACATAGAAAATGTGTTTGAATGCTACCTTTACTAAAATCATCATAGCTCTATCCAATCTTCATATTTTTGTAAGTGATCTTGACACAGTGCAAGAGAAGAGAATCCCCAAAGGAGATGTCAAAACCCCCCAAAAAATAACCACACTGTGGAAACACAATAAAAAAGCAACAATAATGCAAGATTTGATACCAAATCACAATGCCTTGTTCATAGATATAACTAATTACATGCAATATGCTTAGCTATAAAGCCTTCTGAGTTAGGGCCAAATACAAACGACAATTAAAAATTTAGTTCTACAAGATCCAACAAGATCCACTTAGAAACTTGATTCCAACTAGTCGAGATCCACAACTAGATAAGAACACCAAGAAAATCCACACTTGTACCCTCAGGTCCACTAAGAAATCTTCTAGTTCCTAAGTTACAACCCTAGCTCTTCAAAATTTGTATCTATACTTCATCCCTTCTCCAAGATAGAATTAATAACTCAATTCCCCATCCTCTTCCTATGTAAAGACACTATAGGAACCTTACTTATACCTAACTAAGCCATAAGTCAGCCAAAACTATATTAAATTCCTTACATTAAATATAGGTCGAGCCACAAGTTAGCTACAACACTAAATTAAATACCCATACAAAAATTAAATTCTAAAAGTCAGCTCATGGATAGCTCAACACCAATAGAACCAAGACCAAGCTAAGTGTCAGCAAAGCAAAACTGAGCACCAGTAAATCCCAAGCATAGCCAAGCTCTAGAGACCATGTTGGGTTTCATAGACCATGTCGAGCTCCTAGACCATGCTGAGCTCCATAGACCATGTTGGGTCCATAGACCATTTCAAGCTCCTAGACCATGTGAAGTTCCATAGACCATGCCAACTCCCAAACCATGTTGAGTTCCATAAACCATGTCAAGCTCCTAGACCACACCAGTTTCCATAGACCATGCTGAGCTCCCAAACCATGTTGAGTTCTACAACACTTAACCAAAATCCCTCCAAACATGTAGGATTGCAAGCAAGACTAGGATGCTCATGCATCAGACACCCAAAGTTTGAAAAGATGTTCTTAGTAGCTAGAAGAACATCTTTTGCAATTCAACACATAAACCCCAAAGTGGTTCCTTACATACATATCCTCCAAGTCCTCAACTTGGACACTCTTTCATTTGATCTTCTTCTACTTCTTCACATCCATCTATGGTGTTCTACAGGTGTGATTTCCACATTGATCTCCAACATTCCCAAAATCTACCAACTCAACTTAGCTACCAATACTCAAGTTTCTCCTATTGAGCCCTTCATTCTACAAATGAATCAAGGAAAACTTCCTACTATCTTTATCAATAGTAAACACATTCTTGACATAATCATGCATAGCCCTACAATCATACTACCAAGGTCTACCAAGTAGCACATGACAATAGTTTATGTCCACAATATCACACAACACTTGATTCTTATACTACCTAATCTAGAAATCAACAAGGCATTACTCCCTTACTTTCAAAGCATGCTCATCTTGCAACTAGCCAATCCTATAAGGATAAGGATTCTCATTCTTTTCAAACAAATTTTCTAAACCATATCTTTAGCAACAAGGTTATCAGTACTACCACCATCCATAATCACCTTATAGATTTTGCCACTAGATTTACAACAAGTCCTAAACAAACTAGTTCTCTGACAAGAATCCAACATCCTCTCAGCAAGAAATACTCGGTGAGCTAGCAAACTCTCTCTTTGCTTAGGCTAACTATCCTAGACTACAACCTCATTCACAACAATAGTTTTCCTTCCAATAGGATACTCAAAAGATCTATTGTAAGGCCCACACTCATATCATATTATAAATTGCAAAGAATAAATATGATTAGGAGTTAATCAGGTCATGATCAACATTTTCGTTATTAACAATGATTTATGAGATCTTATTAGAGACTGATGTAGATTTTGATTATTATAAGGCTGATACCCTATCTAATAACATTAGGTTGATAAGATAATACCACATGAAAATGAGAATCATATGTTCAAGCTGAGAACATGCTCACAAGATTCAAGGTATGATCTACAAGGCAATTAAGAAAGATAAATTAAGATTCATTCTAGTGAGAACAAAAATGAATGTAGGATATAATGACAACAAGACATATGGTTACATTTGGAAAAAAAATTTAAATTATGATGACATAATTATGGAAACATTCTAATAATTTGAGGAATTAACCCTAGAAACTCACACACAAACCCCTTGTAATGTGATAAAAGGATATTGCTAGGAATGTCACTATGTTTAACTTGATTGAAAGGATACTAGTTAAGTCTACATATTAGCGATTTTCACTTAGGACATATATATTGAGATCCATTTTTTATGTTTTAATGATTTAGTAGATACGACTTTAGTGTTTCATTATTATAAGTATAGTGTTAGTGTTTAGAATGGTAATTTTGTTATGATAAGAAAGATAAATGTTGATACCCATATGTTGATATTACAATGTTTTGAATATTTTATGGAAATGATTAGAAAGGGGAATCAATTGTGTATGTTAATGTGATAATGGATTATTCTACATGTATTTCTATATTATTCCATTGGACTACTGATGCTTAAGTTGTGTGTGCAAGAAAATTGAACCATGGAAATTATTTAGGGAAACAAGGTTCAAACCTATGTGAAAATGGTAAAGCCAAGGTGAATCTTTGGAAGATTCAAAACCTCATAGTATTGTGTCTATTTCATAATTTGATTGTGCATGGGTGTTATAAGTTTAAATATCATGATTAATTAGTGACATGTCATTGTGATGTGTAAAGTATTTAATGTGTGTGTGTCATTTGACACTTGTGTTGTCTATGTGTAAATGACATGTCATATAGAATTTTTTGGCATGAAGTCACTTAACCTAAACTTAATCCCATGATGAAATTAAGTTAACCCACCTTGGGTAGTGTTAGGATGAGTCACCTTTATGATGTAATTCAAATTAAATTTTAAAGGAACTTTAATGAGCCTAAAAGTGGTTCTTGAGTGTTATTTTGGTGAAAATAAGTCACCCACATGGTAGTAGTATAGGTTGGGGGTCTAAATATAACCATAAGTTGGCCTAGGGGACTTAGGAGACCCTCTAAACTAGTCATTTTCAAGCCAATTCGAAAATCAGAGTGTCACATGACTCCTTTCCTCATCCCTCCACTTGGGTAAGTTCCTATTGGTAAAAAGGTACAAGGGTGTAAGAGGGGTAGGCGAGGATAGAAGTGGAGGTCTTTTTAGGGAGCTTGTGCCAAACTTAGTGATTGTTCACCCACTCTCTAATTCTAGATACATTTAGGGTTTTTTGGGAGATGAAACTTGGAAGCGCTCTTCATCACCATTCATCAACCATTAGCTTGGAAGGAGGTTAGTGTTTCATGACATGGTTTTTGTCTCATCTCATGGAAGTTGAAATATGGAACTTGTGATAGTATTCTTGTAGGAATTATGTGATTTTCATATGGTGTATGTTGTAAATGTTAGTGCATGTAAATGAGCTTGTTGGATTCACTTGCAATTGGTTTAGTTTTCTCTAATGTTTTGTGGTGGAATGAATGTTGTGTTGGGTGTGAAGGCTTTACTCACCCTTGGGAGGGAAGATAAGAAATGGGGTGAAGGGTTTAGTTGGGCTCAACGTTGAAGTTGAGAAATCCTCCTCTTGGAGAGGGGATAGTTTCATGGAGAATGGGCTCCATTGAAGCCATATAATTTTTCTATTGTTCCATAGGAGACATAAGTGAGAATGTGTGAAGAAGAGTAAGTGTTGATAGCCTTGTTGAGGCATGTGATTTTTGATATCCTTGTTGTGGAATGATTTTTGAAAGCCTTATTAGCATATTTCAATTGCAAGATTTTTTGTTCACAAGGATGTGGCATTCTTCTCCTTGAAGAGCCCACCTTCACCCAATGTTTATTATTCCATGTCTGAATCATTGTGCAAACCTTGGTTGGGGTTGTAAATGTGTTGTGATATTCTTGAATCCATGTTGTGCTTGGCTTGTGATATTGTTTGAATGTATCCTAGTTGAGCCATTGTTTCCCCTAGCTTGGTGGGTAGCCTCCTTGAGGTTGGGAGGTGAGCCTCCATGGTTCCAAGCTTCTGTGTTGTGTGCAAGTTTGTGAAGATGCATACCATGAAGGAATTAGGGTTTTACGTTGATGAAGTGGAAAAGATTTAAGAGTGTTAAGAGAAATTAATGTTATGTCATCTTAAATGTGTTGTGATTCTAAGTCTCTATTGTTATTTCAATATGATGTAAAATGAAAATATCAGATTTGTGTATATTGATGAGAGGAGTAAGGATATTATTGAGAAGTATATGATTTTACTTGCAAGGAATTACTCATTGTAAGATTTGATGTATTAGAAGGAGGTCATGTAAGAGATCTTTCTTCTCCTTTTAATATAATTAGTAGACATATGTCATAAATTTTTTGTGGAAGAAAATTATGTGTATAGTTGGTAAATTCAAGGCCATAGTTGTTACTTTGCAAATTTATATGCATTCAATAAGATAGAAGAAAATTGTTATGATGAATAGCTCTTTGTAAATTCATGATGATTATTTCCTTTGGATTCCAAGTTCAAACAAATGCTAGTAGATAACACTATCCTCTTATCAAAATGATCACTAAAATTCATGGTAGGATAAACAAATATTTTCTTAAGGAAAGAAAACCCATAGTCCAATTTATGAGAAAATTTTCTATAGCTACCTATTTCCTCTCTAGAAAATGTATGGGAGGAGGAAATAATGTTTTCCCAAGAATACAGGCTAATAAAATAATAAGGTATATGCTTGATATCTCTAGTAGATACCTATAAGATGTAGGACTATCATGTAACCTAGAATTAAAGTAGCTCCTAAATCTTTCCCCAAAATAAATAAATAAATTCACATGATCTAAAAGGGAATGTACAAACTTCACTCATAAAAATTAAAAAATATATATATAATAATAATAGTTCCTCACACTTGTCCCAACAAATGAAGTATATTATACTCCTTTTGCTTCTAAACTACAACTTTATGCAACTCTTACACTTAGGTTTCCATACCCTTGTCAGTACTTAGAAACCAATTAAATTAAGATCCTTTCTCTAACTTGTGTTAGCTCCTCTCCACTAAGCATTAACTACTTGGGAAAAGAAAAATGGGCTAAGTCAAAGCCTTTCCCACCAATCCACACTTAGGGAGGAGTAAGGGAAGGACTTTGGAAAGTGAACCATGTTCGAAGAATGACACAAGTCAATTTTTCCTTGGGATTTTACACCACCACATGATATGATTGCTGATTTGACCATCCTATCTTGGGATTTGGTTTAAATAAAATGGTGCTTGCATAAAAGAAAAGACGAGTTTACTTTTTAAACAATTCATTTCCAACCCAAGTACGTAGGGGGAATAAATTTGCAGCAAGGTGTCCTTTAAGCCTTGTCACATGGACCTAGGTAGGAGCTAGGTGAGTTAGTGGTGAGCCATAAATGTGGGATTTAGGCACCAGATTTGGAGGGGAAAAGAAGCAGTATGGTGTTAGGTAGATTTAGGGGTAGAATTTAGTAGAATGTTGGGAGTATCAATTTAATATGCATTTTTCTTTTGATGGTTAGTAAAGTATGGGATTTAAGTAGGTCTTTCTTATTGTGGTAAAATAACTACGTTAAATATTGAACTTAAGGGTAGTTCATAATTATGATAGTAAAGTTAGAGTAGTTAATGATGGTAGTTCCAGATAGGATGTTTTTTGATACTAGAAATATTGAATATTGTAGATGTAAGTTAGTAAAGTAGAAAAGTAAGTTAGGATTAGATGGTAAAAAAAAATGACAATGGCTTTTTGAAAAAAAATTATTATAAAGATTGATATTGTTTAGTCATATGAAAATTTGGTACATCAAAATTATAATGACCTTTGAACATATGTTATAACAAATTGATTTAAACAATTGGTATAGGAAAACTTTATATCATTAGAATTTTTGTGGGTTGGTTAGAACATTACAATTGGGTTGGGAAGAGTGGTTAGGAACAATATTATCATGACTTAGAACATTATCTTGTTGAAAGAGAATAGAACATTTATATATATATATATATTAATGATGTATGTTATCAAAGAGTAAGATGAGAATTGTCTAGATTGTTAGTGATGGGTAGCTTGTAGTTCAGGAAGTAAATAGTAATGACTAGAATAACTAGACTTGATTATTTATGGTAATTAGTGAATAAATATTGAATAAAAGATGTTACGGTTAATTATTCATTCCTTAAAACTAGTGATGTGTAATTAGATTCGTTAATATTTAAACTATACTAGAGTTTACAATGTAAATTTTTCTAGGAAGATAAAGAAGATATGTATAAAATAAAATAAACGTATATATACATAATAATGTCATAGAATGAGCATGGCTTGAGGAGTTAATAATGTAGAGTGTGTGAGGTGACAATTATATATCTCTAAATTTAGCAAGCAACAATGCTCTAGTTTAAATATCTTAGCAAACCCTACACTCACTTACCTTAACTTGATCGAAAACTAGTATGGTTAATGCTCTAATCCAAACACATAGCTATATGGTTAGAATAGTGACCTAGTGAGGATTCCAATTACAACCTTTAGATGTTTGTAGTATAATCAATTAAATAACCTAGTTCACAATTGTAAGATTCGCATGTCAGATACTAAGTGATATTGTAAATATATTTATTTTTAAAAAAAATGTAGTTGTGTTCTTGCCCTATAAATTTGGGCATGAAATCTATGCCCTTCTTTACCACACTTGGAATAATTACCTTTGAAACCACCTCCACCTATCCTCCTTTTCTATTCAACAAGTTTTGGTTCACCTTCTACTTTTGGTTGTGCTGAAATATCTTGCTTCTCCATCCCTTGGGAACTACCTTGATTCTTCTTCTTTAGCATCTCCTCTGCTCTCAAAGCATACTAATAAGCATCCTCAACTAAAGAAATATTCAACATACCAACCTCATCTTGAATATTGAATCTCAAACCATTAATGTACCAAGCTATCTTTTCCTTTGACAATTCTCTATGCCTAAACCAAATAGTCAACTTGTAGAACTCCTCTGTATAATATTTCACAATCATATCCTTCTACTTCAGATTATACAACTTCTTAAACAACTCAAGTTCATAATCAACAAGAATGAACTTAGCCTTCAATTTAGTCACTATCAACCTCCATCTAGTGATCTTTATTTAACCTTCCTCTTCTCTATCTCTTTGTAGTTCTTTCCACTAAAGAGTTGCATGTCCCTTTAGCTTAATTTATGACAACTTTACTAAGAGTGGATCCTTAATATCCTCAAGCTCAAAGTAGTATTCCAATTCACTAATCCAATCAATCAAGTCTTTAGGATTCAAAGTACCTATGAAATTAGAAATCTCCATCTTATGCTTCAACTTCAACTAAGATTTGGGTTAGCAAACTAAACAACCCTAGTTCCAATAGGTCTCTCGACATGATTAGTTCTTTCCTCACCACCAGATCTAGTAGCTTCAAAATATTTAGTGACTTCCTCATAGCTACCTTTAGTACTCACATACCTAGGTACACCACCTAAAGCACTTACAATTTTAGCAATAATGTCATTGTTCATAAATGCTATATAAGATCTGAAACTAGCTTTAACCTCCTCCATCTTACATCTAAAATTTGCTTTAACCTTCTCTAAGATCTATTCTTCTACAACATCACTAAGATCAAAAATTTCCCTAGGGTCCAATCTTCTTGGAGGCATCTTCCAAAATTTCAGCAAACCCTAAGCAACAAATCCACCAATCTAGAAGATCAATTAGCCACAAGATCAACCTTCTTTGTAAATCTTGGTGTAAATTGTCTAAACTTCAGTGATCTATCAACACACTCAGGAACAACCTTGGCTATGATACCATTTGACGTAGTGCTAGGCATGAGAATCCCTAAAGGAGATGTCCAAAACCCCAACAAATAACCATATAATGGAAACACAACAATGAAGTAATAATAATACAAGATCTAATACCAAATCACAATGCTTTATTCATAGATACATCTAATTACATGCAATATGCCCAATTGTAAGGCTTTTCAAATTAGGGCAAACTATAAATAGAAATTACAAAATTAGTTCTAAAAGATCCAACAAGATCTGCTTACAAACTTGATTCCAACTAGTCTAAATCTACAACTAGATAAGAACACCAAGAAAATCCATAATTGTAGCCTCAGGTCCACCAAGCAATCTACTACTTCCTAAGCCATAGCCCTAGCTCTTAAAAAATTGCATCTATACTTTATCCCTTCTCCAAGCTGAAATTAATAACTTAGCCCCCCATCCTTTTCTTTCCTAAGGACACTACAAGACCCCTTACTTATACCTAACTAAGCCATAAGTTAGCCCAATGCATAACAAACTAAACTAAATTCCTTACATTAAATATAGGTCAAGCCACAAGTCTACTACAACACTAAATAAAATACCCATATATAAATTTAAAATTCCAAAAGTTGGCTCACAGACAACTCAGCACCAACAGAACCAAGACCAAGCCAAGTGTCAACAAAACCAAGCCGATGACTAGTAAATCCCAAGCATAGCCAAGCTCAAGAGACCATGCCAAGCTCCATAGACCATGCTAAGCTCCATAGACCATGCCAAGTCCATAGACCATGCCGAGTTCCATAGACCATGCCAAGCTCCTAGACCATGTCAAGTTCCATAGATCATGTCGAGCTCCCAGAACATGCTGAGTTCCACAACAGTTAACCAAAAACCCTCCAAACATGTAGGATTACAAACAAGCCTAGGATGATCCTACATTAGATCTTAGCTATATAATATAGACACTCTATAGAACATAACATAAACTAAATATAAGCTCATCTGTTATCCTGAAGTCTCATAAATTCAAACTCAATCTATTGTGATGGAATTCCTCATAGAATAAATAGCATGTTGAAATCAATGATAAACTATCATGAATGCAACATAAAACCTCTATATCATGTCTCTAGCAATTTTAGGATACTTCTCCATAGTAACACAATCAACATTCACACTAACCAATCTCTGCCTTTGACACTTATAGAAATATATATGAAAAACATCCAATTTCCATGACTATCAAGTACCTTTGCAACTACTCCTCCATTCAAAATGTCCATGAATGTTATCTATTCTATAACCAACAAGAATAAGGAAGGTGTTAATCTCTCCCATACATTAACATCTTTCAAAATCCTCTTCGTTAATCAAATATTTTCTTCAAAAACAACTCTCCCCCAAAGGATATTCTTCCCCCATTGAAATCAATATACAAGTATATTTCATGTGTATCTCTGCCTCATAAGAAATCTCAAAATATTAAATATTTGTTTCACATGCTACTCTCCCCCATCAACATCAATGGAAAAGGTATCATTATGCCAATTCTCTTCATAAGATCTGCAATAAGATCAAATGTCCAATGACACTATTATGTACTAGTACCAAGAGTCCTTATTGACCCAATTCAAACATACATACTTCCCCATAGAGGAAGCATCAAGCATTCATTCTAGATAAGAGAAATAGTGCCCTATTACCACTCAAGCAGTGCAATCTCTACATTATCTACCCAATAGTAGGATGGGGTATATCCCTAAGCATACCTCACAAGTATGAAAATGTGTCCTTTGGAAAAGGTTTTGTCAATATGTCTAGTATATTCTCATTTGTGCTAATTTAGTCCATTCAAATCTCTTTATTTATAACTTTTTCTCCCAAAAAGTGATGCTAAATAGATATATGCTTTTTTTTTCAATGTAAAACTTGATTCTTTGACATACTCACTATACTTGTGTTATCACAATGTATGATAACAAGCTCTATAAATTTGATACCAATGTCTTACAGTATTTGTTTCATCTCTATGATTTGGTTACAACTATTTTCTGTTGCTACATACTCTACTTCTATTGTAGCCTATGATTTTATTTTCTTTCTTAGCCAAGAAACCAATCTTCCTCTCAAGAAAAATACTCCATGACTAGTTCTCTTTCTAACATCTACACTTCCGGTCCAATCCACAACAATGTATGTACATAAGGTAAAATCATTTGATCTTCAATACCATAATCCAAAATTAGGTGTACCCTTCAAATACCTAAGAAAAAAATACTGTTGCATAATATGATTCTTTAGGATTAAATTGAAATCTTCCCATAATTCCAACTATAGTAGGTATATCAAGTCTCATTTTTTTAAAGTATTAAAATCCACCAATCATAGATCTATACATTGTCTGCACAATATAGTGGTTTCATCTTTGCAAGATAATTTGTCACTAGTTACCATAGGTGTTCCAACAAGTTTACCACTCTCTAAACCAAATTTTTTCATCAAGTCATTATGATACTTATCTTGTTATATGAAGATACCATCGTTTTTTTAAACAATATGAAATCCTAAGAAATACTTCATCTCACCAATCATACTCATCTCAAATTCCTTCCTCATCTCTGTTGTGAACACTTCACTTGATCCAAAATAACCTCCAAAGATTATGTGATCCAAAAATACTTCAACAATTAGTAGGCCATTGTCAATCTCCTTCAAATATAAATTGCTATTAGTATTACATTATGCAAATCCAAAACTTCTCAAATACTTATCTAATCTCACATACTAGACTTTAGGTTCTTGTTTCAATCCATAGAATGCTTTTTTAAACTTGCAAAGCATATATCCTTGATTTTTCAAATTTAAACCATTAGGTTGCTCAATGTATATTTGTGTCATGTAAAAAACTATAAGAAAAATACACCAATTTTGTTGGTGTGTTTTTTCCCTAGTTTTGGGCATGACCTTTTGGTATCATATCCTAGGCTTATAACACTTGGAAAACAATGGGTCCATGTTAAATTTAGAAATTTAAATTTTACTATATGAATTACGAATTTATCATTGCTGAATTTTAATAAGCTAATGTATTCTTTCTAAACTATGAAACTAATGGGTAGACCTAAGTAAAACTTGAAATTGGTATTAATGATTTTAAACAATGAACCATTATGATAACCCAATCTTAATGGCTTTAAACAAATGATTAAATGAAAGAATGTTGTATTTATATTAAGGTAGATTATAATCTCATAAAATATTTAAAATTAAATTGAACACTATCACCCTTGGTGATAACTAAGTTAATCATTGAACCCTGAAACATTTTTCAATCATGTGATTATAAATGAGTAAATAACTTAGTAATCAAAGAGAAAATGTTTAGCATCATATTTAATAGAAGTCAGATTATGCCTAATCGTATCATTTGTAAAAGTATTGTAGTCCATATCTAGTATGGAAGTGATCAAGTACACTAGCATTGATTTAGACATTTTAACATAAATAAAGAAAACCTATGATCTTCATAATCTACTTTTGCTCCTTAGTATTGAAAAATTGTATAGATAAAATAGAATGGTGAGTGAATAGGAGGGTAACACTTTAAAAGTATACAATTTTATCAAGCTATTGGGATACCCCCAAAATATTACAGCTTAAAATGTATTGTTTTGGTAATCTTTTGAAAGAAAACAAGAGCTTAATTTAAATTTGAAAGCAACCTTTGGAAATAAAAAATGATATGATAGTAATCCAAGAAGATAATTCAATAAGTGAGTTATTTAGAAACACAAAAAGAATAGGAGTATCTTAGTATACTATGAGGAATAGACCACTAATTAGGTAATAAATTTATCTAAATATGATGGTAAGAACGTAACTAAATTGTAAGAAGTATGTAACATATAGTGTTGAACTAGTGGGATAGTCAATATAAAATTTTAAGTTAGGGCTATGCACATCTATTTATGTTACAAGACTTATTGTATAAGAATGAGTGATATTAAATTATAACTATCAAGAGAGTACTCTTAGACCTTACTATTTAAATTCTTGGATCAATAACCCTATCATAAAAAGAAAGTAGAGTCACAATGATATTATCAACCTAATATAAAATAATGGTTCAAGTTTCAAGGTTTAAGTGATAGGAGGATTAGGAGCCATGTGATGAAGACATGACCCAAGCACAGAATGGACACAATAGGAAAGGGGAAAATTTTATTAACTATGTAAATATGGTAATACATTCAGTACAGAGAAAATAGACTTCAAGACATGCCCTAAGGGCTTACAATAGTATAAATCTAGAGATAAATTCTTTTCCTAGTACCTTCTCTCAAACTCCACTTCGAACTGCCTTTTACAATGCCAAAAATGTTCTTAAATAGACCCTAGAGGGTTAAGGATTAGGAATACATTCTAGAAAGTGCTAGTAGGCATCCACAAACCAAATATAAGGCTCTAGAAGTCACATTAGAAGTTGGCACAAAATTAGAAGAATCCAGAAATGGTAACCAAACTTTCAGGAGGCATAACTTTTGAACCGTAGCTCTGATTGACAAACCGTTTACATTTCTAAAAAGCTCTCAAAGTGCTCTATAGCCCTATGGAGGAGCTTCACTCATACCCCATTTTTTGGCCCTATTCAAGGTCATTTAATGCCCCTAACTTGACTTTGAAGCATTTTTAGGATGTCTCTAGAAACTGAAAAACTGCAATAACTTTCAAACCATGGGGCCTTTTGACCTGATTCTTTTTTTGAAATACTCTAAATTACAATGACAATCTTTCAACAAATTTACACCTTCTAGTTCACCAAAATGATGGCTCAATTACATACTCCTATTTTTTTTGCATTTACACATATCCTAAGGTGATTAAAAACTCCATCTTAGAACACTGATAGTGGAACTGTGAGAGTCAGAACCTTTAATTGACCTAAATGGGTATCAAAAAATGAAAACACCTAAATAGAAACAAAGTCTAAGTACATTTTTTTTGGGTGACACAAGATTGCCCTTATACCTTTGGATGCTCTTGCATCAGACACCTAGGGTAAATTGAAAAGTGAACCTGTCACTTTATGAATGGTAGAGGAAATCCCAAATGGGAAACCTCAGCTGCTGATATCCAAGTTGATTCCTTGATCGGTCGTCCTTTCCACTTGACCAATAACTCTTCATATTGCTTATTTCTAGTACTCCTATCAACATGATGATCTAGAATGTCATATATCTCTTCCTTCTTAGAAGAAAGAATTGGACATGGTTCTAACATCGGCTCCTCATCTGCACCATCATCATGATACTCTGTTAAGTCTAAAATATTGAAAATGGGAGAAATGTGAATACCATTTGGAAACTCCACCTCATATGCATTTCTTGAGTCATGTTTCTTCAAAATTTTGCAGGGGCCAAATTTCTTCATTTTCAGCTTGTTGAAAGTACTGGCTAGAAATCTTTCTTTTCATAAGTGTACCATGACTAGATCCCCTACTTGGAATTCCTTATGTCTTCTCCTTTGATCAGCCCTAGCTTTATACTCTTGATTCATCTTGGTAATGTGTGCCTAAACCTCCTCATGTAGATGCTTGATATGTTCAGCAAATTCTACAGCTTCAGCACTTGTCCTCTCCCCTTGCTCTATCTTCCTCAATTCTGGTGCAGTCCTTGGGTTACTTCCATATACAATTTGGAATGGTGATCTACTAGCACTCCTATTTACAGAGTTATTGTAAACAAACTCTGCTTGTGGTAGAATCAAATCTTATCCCTTGGGCTTATTCCCAACTAAACATCTCACCAAATTTCCCAAACTTCTATTTACCACTTCTGTTTGGCTATCAGTCTATGGGTGATGTGTGGAACTAAATTTCAAGTTTGTTCTCAACTTCTTCCACAATGTTCTCAAGAAATACCCCAAAAATTTGGAATCTCTGTCAGAAACTATACTCCTTGGGAGACCATGTAGTCTTACCACCTCTCTAAAAAAAAAATCTGCAATATGGACATCATCATGAGTTTTGTGGCATGAAATGAAATGTGTCATTTTGGAGAACCTATCAACCACCACAAATACCAAGTCATTACCCCTTTGTGTCTTAGGAAATCCAAGAACAAAATCCATACTTATGTCCTCCCATGGATTTGATGGAACAAACAATGGCTGATATAGTCTAGTATTGTGACTAAATCCCTTGGCAACTTGACAAATCTGACAACTCTGTACAAACTTCTTCACATCCTATGAAATCTGAGGCCAAAAATAATGTTCTCTAATAATGGAAATGGTCTTATCTTGACCAAAATGTACTACCATCCCTCCACTGTGTTTCTCCTTAATCATATTTTCCCTCATGGAACTCCTTGGAATCCATAATTGACTGCCCTTGAATAACATACCATCCTGAATCATATAGTCTAACCACTTAGTTCTGTCTATATCAACAGGCTCTTTACAAGCTTTCCACACTTCAGAAAGATCAAGATCCTCAAGGTACAGATTCTAGAGTTCATCAAACCCAACTACTTCAACTTGCATTGTTGTAAGAAACAACTGTCTCCTACTTAGTGCATCTGCAACCTTATTAGATTTTCCACTTCTATGCTTCAACACAAATCTATAGCTCTATAAGAACCCTACCCACTTCATATGCCTTTCATTCAATTTACCTTGGCTATTTAGGTACTATAATGCCTGATGATCAGTATACAAAAAAAATTCCTTTGGCAATAAATAATGCCTCCATTTCTTTAAGGCTTGAACTATTGCATAGAACTCTTGATCATAAACAAAATACTTATTTTTTGCATCATTCAATTTTTCACTAAAATATGCAATAGGCTTACCTTCTTGGCTTAATACAGCCCCAATAGCACTGCCACTAGCATCACAATCAACTTGGAACACCTTTCTAAAATCTAGAAGTGCCAACATAGGTTGTTATGTCACCTTCTTCTTCAGCAATTCAAAACTTTTCACAGTTGCCACAGTCCATTTGAACTCTTTTATATCCCCTCTTATTGTGTCAGTCAGGGGTGCACATATGCCACTGAAATTCTTAATGAACTTCCTGTAAAAACTAACCAAACCATGAAATGATCTTACCTTAGTAGCAAACCTTGGAGTAGGTCATTCCAAGATGGCTTTTACCTTCTCTGGATCCATTTTGAGACCTTCAAGTGATATAACAAACCCCAATTAGACTAATTCCTTTTTAGCAAAGGTACACTTCTTCAGATTAATTAACAGTTTCTCTTCCCTTAACCTTTCAAGGACACTATGAATATGCAATAAATTTTCTTCCAAATTCTTGCTAAAAATTAAAATATCATCCAAATAGACAATAAAATTTTTTTCCAAGAACTTCTTAAGTACCTCATTCATAAGCCGCATGAAGGTGCTTGGGGCATTCATCAATCCAAAGGGCATGACTAACCACTCATAAAGACCATCCTTGGTCTTGGAGGCTATTTTCCACTCATCTCCTTCTTGAATCCATATCTAGTGATAACCACTCTTGAGATCTATCTTTGTGAAGTACTGAGCTCCACTCAAGCAGTCCATAAGATCATTCATTCTAGGAAAATGAAATCGACACCTGATGGTTATCTTATTTATAGCTCGAGAGTCTATACACATCCTCCACTCTCCATACTTCTTTGGTGCTAGTACTGCAGGTACTGCACATGGACTTAGGCTCTCTCAAATCAAGCCCTTTCTCAATAGCTCCTGCAGTTGTCTGTTTAGCTCCTCAGTTTCAGCAGGAGTCATCTTATGAGCAGCCTTGTTAGGAAAACTAGCTCCTGGGATTAAATCTATCTGATGATTGATTTGCCTTACTGGTGGCAATCCTTTTGGAACATTATCAGAGATAATATCTCCAAACTCACCTAGTAAATCTAAAAATTCAAGTGGTATTTCACTACTACCTTCTTTATCTTTCCTAGGAATCAAAGCATAGCACATACACTGATGTTTCATGCCATCTAAAAACTTCCTTCCATCAACAAGACAAATCCTAGCACTGCTACATACCTTTTCATCTTCCTTTTTCATGGGCTTCAGTTTGTGGCAAACTCCATCCTTTGTTAGAGAGTATATGTTTGCATGACCATCATGTATTGCATGCCTATCAAACTGCCATGGTCTTCCCAATAATAGATGGCATACATCCATTGGAATAACATCATAGAGAACTTCATCATGGTAACTCCCAATTTTGAATTTCACTAAACATTGTTCACTTACCAGGACCTTATGATCATCTTTCACCCAAGCAATCTGACAGGGCTGGGGGTGTTTCTCCCTCTTGAGCTTTAGCTTAGAGACCATCTCCTCTGACACCAAGTTATTAGTGCTACCACCTGTTGGTCTAACTTTTTGTGCAGCAAAAGTTTTTGTTAAATTGTAGAAAAGTCAGAATTTTTATTTCTAAGTGAAACATAGGGTTTCTAGATAATCCATCCATAAAGAAAAAAACTCATGAAAACCCTATGTTCTCTCTGTTCATAAACTATCGAGCGTGAAACTTTTGAATTTTCAAGTGACACGAATATTCTGTCCCCTTTATTTTTTGTTCCCCTGAGATCCCCTTTTTTCTCAATCTTTCCAGCCATTAGATCCAAGTAGATCTACCACTGTTGTTACCTCGCTATGAAGAATTGCATGCTTTTTAAGCCATGCGAGGTAGCGAGTGCTGAGTATTTAATGAGGTGGGACCGCAAAGTGAAGATACAGTGGTTGGAGATTTGTTTTCTGAATGATTTATTGTGCAGGTACATGTTGCAACTACTGCCCAAATAGGGAAGGGGACCCAATAGAATATCTAAAAATAGAGCCAGAATGATGATTTTTCTGACACTTTGCCACTTCGCTATCGAAAAAATCAAACACTTCACCATTAGTGAAGTAGCAAGGCCATGAAATATGAAGGGGCAGTGACGTTGCATTTTGCCGGTACTGTGACTACACCAGGTGGTGTGACAAGTCATAAATGCCATTGTCAAAAGTAGTTTAAATAACAGTAATAATTATCTTCTACCCCTTGCATTTTTTAGTATAGAATTCATTAAAAATGTTGGAGCTCGCTACCTCTCTATCAAAAAAATCAGATACTTTACCATTAGCGAAGTAACGAGGCCTCATGAAATTTGAAGATCGGCAGGACCTTTGGTGACATGGAAAGATAATTATGACTACAATAAATTTTTGATAGGCGCCAACTATGCATAGATCCATTTTTCATTAATGCCTTTCTGACCAAATGTACAAAGAGATCTTGAACATCAGCTTAGAATGGAATCAACGGAGCTTGCTACCTCGCTATGCAAAATTGCATGCTTTTAAAGCCATGCGACATAACGAATATGAATCAGAAGACCCCGTGTAGTTTCCTCACCCTTGATTGAGTATGTGATCAATGGCTGTCATCTTCTTGCTATGAAGAGTTGCGAGGGAGATAATTATAGTGACATAGCAAATAGGGCCCACCACCTTCTTTCTGAGAAAATCCAGTAGCATATCATTTGATTGATTCCAAATCAGATCGACGATTGTCGCTGCTTCGCTATGGAAAGATGCTCATTTTTTATGCATAACAAAGTAGCGACATGCTGAGACATGTCCTCAGATGTCAATGGGTCCAGATACAAGCACCATCAAGGAAAGAATGATATATGTGGTAAGTTCTCATTGGGTAAATTGACTGACATGTCAAATGCAACTCCTAGTTGTTCTCTCTGTATCACATGATCGTAGGATCTTTGAAGATCAACGGCGTAGTTTTAAACACAGAATGTAGTGCCACTCCTTGTATTAATTAGACATGAAAGCATTGTCCGTGAAAAAAATAGAGTATAATACAGAGAGATTTCATCAGTTTCATCTTACGTGAGCAAAGATTTGAAGCCATTCTTGTGTAGAAGCAATTACAGAAGGAAAGTGTGCCAAAGCCTCGTAGAAATTGTGAAGTTGTCTGTTCGCAGAAAGTTTGCAGAAATACAGAGGAAAACAAAGAAAAAATTCAAGTAAGTAATACTACCATAATCCTTGTAGGATTTTCAGTTCTGTGAAAAATAAGTCCAAGATGCCTCCGAAGAAGGGATTTTCAGGTGCAGTAAATTATTTGGATAGGAATGTACATGATGATTTGCTTGAGTTGCTTCCTGAGTCTACTATAGAGATAGCACAAGTAAAGAGGTTAACCTCATTGAACCCTAGGCTAAGAATAGCTGATGGACTATATGATAAGGGTAATTGGGTTCAGGATGCTCAGACTTCTCAAACTTGTTTGAGTCTGTTCAAAAAATGGTTTGTAGAAAGGAAGTTATATGCCCCTCATGCCAATATATGGAATTTTGATCTTGGGAAGCTTGTTGTTCCCAATGTGTTTATGGATTATGACCTGCTTGAAACTATAGCAAAAAGCTATGATCCAAACACTAAGGTAGTGAGAAGAATGGATGGTGAGGTTTTAATTACCATTAGTCCAGAAGAAATTAGGAAGGTTTTCAGTCTGGGACCTCTCACCATGTATCATGTGCCCATTAATTTGATAGAGTTAGAAAAAGAATATATGTCCAAAAGGGATATAGTTAGGCAAGGTGCATTGAAAGCCCACATAGGCAAAATTGGAAACCTACCAACAATAACATCATCTTCTAAGGAACCTTTCAAGAAATCATGCTTTAATTCCAGGGTAGTAGAAATATACAGGACCCTGTGCAGAGTCTTCGAAGAGGGTGAAGAAGACTTTATTCCAGTGAGCTTCATGTATATGATCACCCAAATCTCTTCTTTTGGTGTAGAAATATTTTTTGATTTTGCATCTTACCTGGGTAATGAGATTCACAATGGATTGGTGGGGATTGCAAAGGGCAAGGTGGAAAAGGTTTGGGGTCAGTACTCCCTATTGATGCATATGTTTCTTTTTAAAGGGGTTACATATTTCGGTAAAGAAATGGTTTTAAATAGGGAACAAGAAGGGGAGGCACTACCAGTTCAATTATGGAGTGCAAACATGACTTGGGAAGCAGAAAATGCTAGTTTTGTTAGATTTGATAGGCAGTTTGCTTCTAAACTAAGATGCCTCATATTAAGTGACAATCCCAGAATTCCTAAGGCACTAATGCATCTTGTTAGGCCTATGGACAGACGCCATAGTTTAAAGGTTTCACATAATTGGGGAGATATCATCCCATATCCAGTCTCAATTGTCATTAGGGTCTATGGTTTCAAAGGGATACCCCATGTACTACCCTATCAGGTACCTTTAAAGGTAGGGGTAGCTGAATTTTTATGGTAGTTAGGAGGAGTGGAGGAAACCTTTTTGCACAAAAGGGGAACAGGATCAATTTTTCCTACTTGCACTATAGCTCACCAGTTTGTAATCACTAAAGAAGGGTGGATCTTCCTCTAAAATTTTTTGGATCGGTCTAAGATGGTAGTATCTCATGCTCATTTTTGTGACACAGAAGACTTCTTTAATTCTGCTCTTAGATATAGGATCAAGCTTCGTCCGAGTTAGCATGAATTCTACTTCCCTGAAGATATAATAAGGAATGAATACTCTCTCCAGGAGCAAGAAACAAAGAAAGAAAAATGGAGAGTCTATTCAAAAGTTTTGGAATTCATTAATTGTTTTGACAAAGATTACAGTCCTCTTAGTAATGCTACAACTAATGCAGATAGGATAAATAAGCTCATGAGTACATTTTCAGAAATAGTGGAGGTAATGAATGAAAATAAACAACATTTTATTGATTCTTTTCCAGATAAAGCCAGAGAAGTTATGAGGAAATTGGGTTTCACCCCTAACACAGGAGTAGGTCCACTGGTTGTCTGAAAGAGGACAGGATATACTGTTATTCGGGAGAAGATGCCCATTGCAAACAAAGAAAAATAGGTAATTGAATCTACTAGTACTGTCCTTGAAGAAAGACCCCCTGAACCTTCTCCCAAAAGAAGAAAAATAATAAGGGAAGAGGAATCCCATGATGAAGGTTACTCACCTTCCCAAACTCCAATGAGAATTGAGAAAGAGCAGCTCACCAATGAGCAAATTGAACAAATGGGGTCGCAAGGAGGAGTTTTTGTTACTCAAGCAGAAATTGATGAAGGGAACCCCTAGGAGCCTCCTGTGCCAAGTTTTGAATTGACTATAGTAGATTTTAGAGGAAGAAAATTAGACCCTGTTTTGGAGCAAGCCAGTCAACAATTTTTGTTTGATAATAGTTTTGTAAAATCTAGGGCTTTCCATCAGTTTGCATGGAGGGAAAACATGCACATTTTTTAACAAAGGTGTAGGAATATGAAAGTAGAGCATCTAGAAATGGATGAAGCCTCCATTTAGAATCAAATAAAAGAGAAAATGATACAAAAATTCCAAAATATAACCCCTGACAAGGGTAGACAGATGGTGAAAAATGCAAATATTTTATTATTGCCCAATTGGGATATTGCTAATGCCTTAATTTTTAATTCTGTGTCAAATAATTTAGGATTACAAGATCCAGATAAAAAGGAATTCTTAGGAACAACATTTAGTAATGATCAAGCTACCCTTGTTATGTGGTCACTAAGAAGAGGATCCAGGACTACTCCATTACAGCCTGATGATTCAGGACTAACAGGGAATATCATTTTGAGGAGGGTCGCTAATACTTCAAATGTACAGGCAGCCTACATGAATGTGGACTATTCTAAATTTTCCTTGGCCACTACAGAAAGAGAAGAAAAGGAAATGACTAATTTGCAGAATAAGTATGAAATAGTGGTGGATGCCTACAATCAAGAAGTAAAAAAGAGAATTGAGTTGGAAACCAAGGTATCTCAATTGGAGAAGATACTTGGGAAAAGAAAGGTGGGAGAATCCAGTACACTTAGAATTGCATACCCTTCATAGTCATTTGTTGGATCAACCCCTATCATTGAAATACCTGACACCCCTGAAAGGCCCCAATTCTATACTGCAGAGGACTTTGAAGCAGAAAAAACAAAATTGCATGAGTTGCAGATAGAATTGAGAAATCAATATGAAGAAAAGTTGAAACAGGGTATAATATATTTGAGGGATAAAATACAATGGTCAAAATTCTTTGATCAGTTGGCTAGAATTGCAGCCCTCATGGATGACTTGAACAGGGATAAGGATAAGCTAACTCTTCTTGCACAGAAATGGAGGGAGAGAAATAATGATATTACAATCATATGTATATCTGTAGTTCAAATGCCCTATCATCAAGTTGAGAAGATTTTTTATTTATTAAATAAGCTAGAGAATTTTGATGATGAAAGGGATTCTTTACAGAGAAGATTAACACTCTGCTTTTCCCAATACATCGCTGAAAATTTTACACTTTTTCCTTGTGCTTTAGAATCTATGGATATGCTAAAAGAAAAAGAAAAGTGGAAAAGGGAGATGGATGAATTATTAAATGAAAGAATGATAAACATCATGAGTGAGACTGGTCACTGGTTCTGGGCTAAGACTAATGAGGAACTAGTAAAAGTATAGTTATTTTATACTGATATGGGGAAAGAATTTGATGTTTTAGAAGAAAAAACAAATTCCTTGATAATGATACAAAGAGAAGTTCTGAGCTTTGATTGGCCAGATGATGATGCTTTTAATAAATGGAAAAATCAATTTCTAGAAAAAATATCAGAAGATGATGAGGAAGAAGGTGAAAAAGTAACAATCACCCCGAAGTTAATACTGAGGACATAGAAACTCCCTAGGCTGAAGTAAATTTACAGATAACTGAAGACAATACATCACTTTCAAACCTCATGGCTACTTACTCTGAGGATGAAGAATAATTGGAGAATCAGGTCCTATCTTCTTGTTAAAACAAATGAGAAGTATAACAGAAAGGGACCACCCAGGATGTTTTGATGTGTTAGCTTATCTGTTGTTTTTTTTTTGTCTTTTACTACAAACACTCATTAGTATCTTTTAAAGGACACGTGTCACTCTCTTTAGCCCTAAGCTTGTTGCATCTCATACTATTTAAGTGAGATCCCAAGGCTAAAGAAGGGTCTGAATTCTTTTTCTTCTAAGTATTGTGCTTAGTCTAGTTTTTGGTCCAAATTTTGAAGGCAAGTTTGTAATGTGTTTCTCTGTCAAATTTTCTGAAAATACATGAAGATAGAATGAACTGTGTTTATTTCTGAAGGCTATTCTGAGTTTATTGTAAAAGATGTACCATTTTCAAAGGAAATGAATACAAACTATGAACTGTCCCCATATCAGTTCTTTCTAAATTTTGTCTCCTACTCAATACTTAGCTACCTTGATTTTGTATGAGTAAAAGCCTGTACAATTGAATGCAATCTAGTTAGGTTGTATATCCATCTATCATTTCTATTAATTCAGTGGATTAAGTAAAAGCTTTGATGAATGTGATAAGATTATTTAAGTATTGAAAAGGATTTTGAATGATAAGTTCTGATAAGAATTGTTGATACAATTTGTTGTAAGGCAACAAATTAGATCTTAGATTTTTCTATAGACTCTGAAACCCCAATGGATTAGGCACTGATCAAGTTATTTCAGCTGAAAGAAAAGTATCTTAAAAATGGTTGTTCAAATGCATCATGAAATCAAATTTTACTTTTATTTCCTGTAGATCTTCAAAGTTGGCCAGCACTTGTCTGCATGAAATCTTTTTAGCTTCAGTTAGCCATTGTTGTTGAAAACGTCTGCAGATCTATAGAAGATTTCTTGGCCATATCTATTTATGGGATGTGTTTGGCAAGTTAGTAAGAATTATGTATATATTTGAGGATTTTGAAATAAGAATAAGAATGAAACTAAGAATAATCCTCATACAGTAGTTTCATATTTGAACCATCCCTGGGTATACCCACCCTGGTTGTGCAAAGCCAAAAGAGTAGAAAACCATTTGTGGTTTTGTTGAAGTTGGGTCCAAATACCTTACATATGCAATTGTTGATAAGAATAGGCTAGTCTTTAGATTGTGTATGTACTGTCATTCTGGTATTAAGCTTTTTGTCGCTTAGTAGTTTTAGTACCAGTTAAAACACCAACACCACCATCAATGATCACATCACAACATTTATCCTCACACTTGCACCTGGTACAAAATAAACTCCTCCTTTGTCCTAGTTCAATCTCACCACTTAGTAGGACCCTTTCATTTACTAAAGTCTCTCCTCTTTTTGCATCCTCTGAATGTGATGATTGTGCATCCTCATCCACATGAGCAACCCTAGCTTGACCCTCAACTCTCCTATCTATCCTTCCTTGTCATTGAGGATATTCAAAGGCACGATGACCTTCTTTATTACAATAGAAATAGGTACCACAGAAGCCTCCTCTTCCTTTTCCATGTCCTCTACCTCTTCCTCTCTAATTTCCAAAGTCTTGATCTCTAGAGCAGTTGAAACCCTCATTCCTCTGGTTCCTGCTAGTACCCACATCTTCATTTTTCTTTTGGGTTTCATTTTGGCCTCTAGATGACCTACCACTACCCCTTCCTCCTTGACCACGCCCTCTTTATCTCCCTTCAAACCTCTTATTTAGCTTCTATTCCACTCATAGGGCAAATTGATATGCCTCTTTAATGCTAGTCATTCTTACTAGACTTAATTCCTCTTGGATGATAGGTCGCAACCCACTGATATAATGAGAAACCTTCTCCTTATTTGCTTCTACATGCCCTACTCTGATCAGAAGTCAATAAAACTCCTCTGTATATTCTTGGACTGATTTTCCTTCTTGCTTTAACCCATGCATCTTCTTAAACAAATCAAGCTCATAATCAATAGGAATGAATTGCTTCTTCAATTTGTCCACCATACGATCCCACCTTATGATCTTCTCCTTTCCTCTTCTGTTTCTTTCCAATTGAACCTCTTGCCACAAGATTTTGGCATGGCCTTTGAGTTTGGCCTTTGCAAACTTAACTCTATTTGGATTCCTAATATCCTCATACTGAAAGTACTCTTCTAGTTCATTGACCCAATCGATCAACTCATCTGGTTTCAGATTTCCTGAAAATACACCCACATCAATTGTAGGTCTTTTCCCAAACTTATTAATGGCCCTAAAAATCCTTTCCTCTGCCTGATTCAAAACTCTCCTATCAAATTCCCCTTCTAATCCAATTTCTTCTTCTTTATTGTCATCTTCACTTTGATTGCCTGCGGCAACATTTGTTCCTCTATGGAGCTCCTCCTGCAATCCTTGTACGTTCCTTTGGAGGGCTCTAACCTCCTCAAGATTAATAGCTCTAGCCCTTCCACCATGCTCTCTTCATGGAGGCATCTTCTTAACTCAAACCCACAACCACACAGTCTTAGTGCAGACTGCCTCACAGTCAACGCTCTGTCTACACACTCAGGAAAACTATGATACCACTTGATGAAGACACGACCCAAGCACAGAATGGACACAATAGGAAAGGGGAAAATTTTATTAACTATGTAAATATGCTAATACATTTAGTATAGAGAAAATAGACTTCAAGACATGCCCTAAGGGCTTACAATAGTATAAATCTGGAGATAAATTCTTCTCCTAGTACCTTCTCTCAAACTGCACTTCGAACTACCTTTTACAATGCCAGAAATGTTCTTAAATAGACCTTGATTAGGAATATATTCTAGAAAGTTCTAGTAGGCACCCACCGATCAAATAGAAGGATCTAGAAGTCACATTAGAAGTCGGCGCAAAATTAGAAGAATTCGAAAACGGTAACTGAACTTCTAGGAGGTATAACTTTTGAACTGTAGCTCCGATTGACAAACCGTTTACATTTTTAGAAAGTTCTCAAAGTGTTCTCTAGCCCTATGGACAAGCCTAGCTCATCCCCCATTTTTTGGCCCTATTCAAGGTCATTTAATGCCCCTAACCTAACTTTGAAGCATTCTTAGGATGTCTCCAAAAACTGAAAAATTGCGATAACCTTCAAACTGTGGGGCCTTTTGACCTGATTCTTTTTCTGGAATGCTATAAATTACAATGACAATATTTCAACCAATTTATACCTTCTAGTTCACCAAAATTATGGCTCAATTACATACTCTTATTTTTCTAGCATTTACATGTATCCCAAGGTGATTAAAAACTATATCTTAGAACACTGATAGTGGAACTACGAGAGTTGGAACCTTTATTTGACCGAAATGGGTATCCAAAAATGAAAACACCTAAAATAGAAACTAAGTCTAAGTACATTTTTTTGGGTGAAACAGGATTGCCCTTATACCTCTGGATGCTCTTGCATCACCATAAGGTATGATAGGAAAAGTGATGATGACCTATGAGGAGATATTTTTAATAGTCAGTAAGCAATTATTGACAACATGCTTCTAATGATTTATACGCCTACCTAGTTACAAACTAGAAACCTAAGGCTGAATTCATAAGTCATGTATGACTAGGGGACATGAAATATGGATTATAAATAAGAGCCCCAACATTCAGTTCATTCTTTGATGATAATTAGAATTTGTGTAAGCAATGAAGTAACATAGGATGTGTGTGTGTGTGTGTGTGTGTAGATGACCATACCAACTTTGGTGACTTTGATAGCATAACTTGAACTTGAATATTGTGGTGAATTTGACCTATGAAAGATGGTGGGTAGATACCCTAGTATGTAGTTATAGTGAATTAAGGATAAGGGATTTGGAATTATAACTACAACTTAGAGTACAACTCTACTATCAGTAATATCCCCACATGTTTAGATTCTTCAAAACGAAGCCCATGTAGGAAGAACAGGATGGAAGGAAAATCAATTTGGTTATCCTCAAATTTTCATTTTTGGGTGGGTTCTATTCTATAAACACCCTTAGTATAGTAAACCCTAACTATTGGGTGATGTCAACAAAGATAACTATGTTGGTAGTACATGGTATCAATCATAGTTTTAACAATATGTTGTGTAGAAAACATATAATTTTGATGCAAGTTCCATGCAATGCTTTTAAAGACCTGAGATTCCTCCTTTCCCTTAGTGACCCTAGTGTGACCATATTATGCTAGTGATATTGTTGGAATTATTTTAGAAGTACTGAGAAGGGGAGGTGAATCAGTTATTCAATATCTAGATGTATAAATAAAACTTTTTACAACTTACTGAACACATAAAACATTCTTCATGTATGCATCCATAGATTATGCAATCACTAAAACTAGTAGGTTACTATTAAATCAACTTGCAGAAATGTAAGCATGAAACATAAAAGATTCATCGACACACTTGGAAAAATGATTTACATAGAAACCCAATTTGAGAAAAGCCACTAGTAACATGGTACTCCTTTTCACTCTTTTGAAGTGATGCCTTATGAAAGGCCAACCTTGTTAACGGTTATAATACACACTATTAAATGTGACCCTATTAAAAGATTTCAATCAACTTGTTAGGAGTGAGCCTTATTAGATGATTTTAGACCATTCACTTGGAATGTCACCCAATTAAAGGATTTACAAATGGATATTAGGTCAACTTTAATCCAAAGGATGTACCCTAGACTGATACAATTGTTAGAGACTAATAGTAAGGCTTGATCCAATAACAACTGACAACTTCATTTGTAGATTAAAAATAATTGGTTTAGTCCTCCATTCTACTTCGCCTTCATACTTTTTAGTTTTGATAGCTTGTTCACCCTTCAATAATTCATATCCTTAAGCCTTCTTACTTAATATGCCAATTTAGTCTCTTCTCTTAGGTCACTTGATGAAGCAAAACCATTGACTCCCTATCTTCCTTAGATTCTCACACATAACTCCTCTTCCTTTTGACCAATCATTCCTAAAAATAGAAAATTAATATTTTTTATTTTCTAATGTTAATTCCAATTTGCATTTCAATTTTTTATTTTCTAATTTTTTTGTGTTTTTATGTTTTCCAATTTTTTTGGGGTTTTTTTCAATTTCTAATTTTTTTTTGATTTTTCAACTTTTTGACTCTAAAATTCTAACTTTTAAACCATATTTTCTTCTTCCAACTCTCAAACTATGACTCCATGAGTTGAAAAAAGTAGGGGGTCCCCATTCCTAGTGAGGCATGGGGCATGTGTTTTGTACACCACAATAGGTCTCAAGAAAGCTCACAGATCTTGGTATGAAAGATGTCATAATTACTTGATAAAGGTTGGTTTTCAAAGAACAAATGATAAAAAAAATCTATACATCAAAGAAGACTAGATAAGAAGACTGTGTTGGCAGAAATATTTGTGGATGACACTTTATTTATAGGAAATGATGACTTATGCAAGGAATTTTTACAAGATATTAGTAAAGAATTTGAGATGTTTATGTTTGGAGCAATAAAATTCTTTGTTGGATTACTGATCCAATAGAAAAAAGATTGTATTTATATCACTCAATCCAAATGTATCAAAGATATACTAAAGAAGTTTGGAATGGAAGATTCAAAACCTATTTGAATACCTATGTCCACTGGACATAAAATTTCCAAAAGTGATGATTCCAAAGAGGTAGATCAAACCACATACATATCAATGATTAGAAAATTACAATATGTGGTGCACACAAGGCCTGGTATTGCATTAGTAGTCAGTATGGTGGATAGATTCTTAGTAAATCCAAAAGAAAATCATATGATCACTATCAAGAGAATCATGACATATCTAAAAGGTACTGAAGAATATGGTTTATGGTAAAAAAAGGAGGCAACTTGGATTTGAAAGGATTCACAAATGTTGATTGGGTAGGAAGTGTTGATGATGAAAAAAAGTACAAGTTGTGGAGCATTCTTTCTTGGTAAAAGACTAGTGTCTTGGACAAGAAAGAAGTAGAATTATATTTTTTATTCCACAATAGAATATGTAGTAGCAATAGTTAATTGTTCAACAATGAACTTCATGAGAACATCCACTATCTGCAATCTTTGCATGATCGATCTACTTTTCTATGAGCTAGGAGCTACCCTTTATGAAATGAATCCACCTACATGAAGTGAATTTCTATCAAACATGCAAGTGTTCAAGCATCCAATTCATGAAGGAGGACCATTGTTAGCCATTGAAGGATTCAATCTCTACGGAGCCCTCTTGTTGAAGATTTCTATATCCACATTCATTCAAGCCTTCTTGTATGCAAAGATAAATTTAAGATTGGTATTGAAGATCCAATGACATTAATTTGGGACATCCATACTTGTGGATTAAAGGATTCAAATCCTCCACAAGGATTTCCACATAAGCAAGGTGAATAGTTCCATTTACTTTGTTTATGCATATATATTATTTTAATTATATTTCAAGGTTAATTCCAAACTTTACTTTGACTAAGGTAAAACCCCCATCCAAAAAATAGAATCATTTTTCTTGTAGAGACATGTGTGGAATAGAAAATCAAAAAATAGATGCAGATACCCTTTTTGTTGAACTTGTGAGATCTGTGAATAGAAATTTCATTAGAGTAGTTTAAGTCAAGGTCAATTTTTTAGGGTATAACTATGCCCTAGGGTAAGATTGTGCCCTACCAATAGGGTCAATGTTGACCTCCCTTCAAAAAGTCAAAATATTTATGTGTTTTCTTTGTTTCAATATTTCTAGTTTGGATCAGTTTATAGATTTTCCAGAAACTATATATAGACATTGAAGAAAACAATATTTTCCAAATTCAATGTTAGTATTTGTCTTTTATCTATTTCAAGATTTAAGCACATAGTTTCCCATTATAGAAAGGTCATACATAACTCCCTCTTTCCAACTATTTTTCATCACTTGATCCATTTCTACATTGAAGACCTTCTTGTGTTTAATCAATTTGGATCAATCCTTTTGAAAATTAGGGTTGGGAAGAGGGTTCCCATTTTCTTTCTATTAAATATAACACTTCTAAATGTTATATAATTCTTAACTGAGGGCATATGTCCAAACAAAAGTTTGTAAGGAATCTTACTAGTGTTTTGTATGATTTTCACTATGTTCATTGTGTACACTACTATATTCACTACTCCCTTCCAAAAGATATTAAATACATTGTTCTCAAGCATCATCACTCTTATTTCCTCTTTCAATTTTTTGTTCCTCCTTTCTACTATCCCATTATTTTAAGGTGTCTTAGGGGATGAAAGTTGTCATTTTATGCTAATTTTTTTTAAAATATGGAAACTCATTTGAAGTAAAATTCCCATCTCTATCAAATCCCAAAGATTTAATCTTCAAACCAGATTCATTTTCAACTCTACTCTTAAATATGTGGAATTTGTCAAAATCTTCAAATTTATCTCTAAGAAATTCTTCCCACATCAATCTAGTTAAATTATTAGCACAAATCATAAAATACTTTTGAACATACAATTATTTTATTTTAGGACTACAAAAATCTATATGCACAAGCTCCAACTTTATAGATGTACTAAATATCTTCCTTGGAAATGAATATTTCTTCTATTTTCTCATTAGAAATTCCTTACACACTATTGTTTTATCCTAGTAGGATTCAAATAAAATAAATTATTTCTTTACCTTGTACTAGTACCAATTAACATTTCATCTTTGTCTTTGATAATGCAAGTCTTCTTTGTAAATTGCAAATGATATCCATTGTCCACCATTTTTTGAACACTCAAATGATTATGCTTCAAACACTCAACAAAGTAAACTTCATTAGTATTAGTCTTTCAATAAATAATAATAGATCATTTTCCTTTTATATGATAGGATGCGTTATTTACAACTCTAACAACTCCTTCATCATAGCTATTGAATTCAAAATAATTATTCATATATCCAGTCATTTGATGGGAAAAACCACTTTGAACAATCTAATCATATTACTTCTTTTCAACTTGTGATACTAACACCTTTTCTTCTCTAACTTTTTTTTTTTCTAGGCTTTCTTCATAAAAGAAAATAATCCTATCTCATCACCACTTTCACTCAAGATTTATTCTACCTTAACATTTAACCCATCCTCGTCATTTTCAAATAGACATTCAAAACAAGTCCAACATTTCAATATTTGGTTACCTATCAATTCTCCCTTCATAAGAAGGAACATGCCTTACTCAATATTATTTTATTCTTCAAAATTGGTTTAACTTATACTAGCACAACCTCCACATGTACTTTCACTCTTTGCCAACATAGGATGAACACTGAATGCACTAAACATAGTTTCAATATTAGAAAATTCTCTAGTTTATCACATCAACATTTATGTTGACTTTAATCACCCAAGAAGAGCCTCTCTTGTAAATTTTGGTGATAAGGTAATAACTTTTTCAATCATTTTTTTTGTATGCACATGTCAAAGTCTTTAATATCTTCCACATAACCTCATTTTCTAATTTTAATCCTCCACAAGTCTTAATTCCATCAACATGTTTTTCTATTCTAGCAAAGTAACTTCCTATAGATTCATCATCTATCATTTTTGCATCTTGATATAGACATGTCCAATTTTATAGTCTAACACTATGAGTATGATCATCATCTTCAAATGTAACTTGTAAAGAAATCCAGATGTCATGCGCTAATCTTTAAAAAATTTCCCATGTGAATTCACTTTTTAGAAGAGCTGATAGTAGTGCTTCTCTAGAAAACATATTTAGCAGGAATACATCCCTTAGAGCTTTATTGTAAGTTTCAAGTTCATTTTCTTCAATCACATCATTTTTACTTGTAGTATTAAATAAATAATTTGGACTTGTGCATAGAAAGTATTCCTTCATCTTTTCCTTCCAACTATTATATTTGACTCTACCAAACTTTGGACATTCTTTCCTTAACTATACAATAGATTTTCTTAAGATTTTAAGCTTTTCCTTAAAGGACCTAAGACTTTGATACCAATTTTTAGAAAGTAAAGTCCACCAAGATAAATTAAAGGGGGGATGAATCAGTTATACAATTCAAATAACTGTCAATCCATATTAATTCCAAAACATGGAAACTATGGATGCAACAACCATAGAAAGATCACCTTACACAATAATGACATATTGGGTAACTTGAGAGACCCTTGATCAGAGGGAAAACCCCAATAGGGATGGTACCCACAAAATGATGCACTAATATATAAGTTCCTTATAAGACCCAATGGAACCTATTAGGAGTAAATGTAATACATTTAGTACATATCAATCCCTCTTAAGAGACTTTGAATCTCTCTTAGGAGATTCTAATCCTCTTAGAAGTTTAATAGAAAGACCATTGAACCCACTATCCAAACAACCTTTATATTATCCTTACTAAATAATAAAATTATACATCAACAATGTTCAAAAGAAACTTCTTTTCTTGATGTATTTCTTTATCTATTCATCATGCCTCACTACACCAAACACTTCTTTGATCAGAAGATATTTTTTAATAGGTTCACTAGATCTGACATATATTTTTTCATAATTGCATTACACAAATATCTACACTAGATGATTACAATTGAAGAAATTATCATTCTTTTGTATAAAGTAGAACTAAAACAAATTATTGATTTAGCCTTGAGGCTTTCTCAGTTTATAATATAATATAGGACCAATTTAAGATATTACATTTATATGTTACATTATAATATTACATCATTTCACAATTACTCTCAATTTGTAAACTCATACTCTTCATAACTATTCATGTGATGCTCATCTAGATGTGTGTGATTAGCCACAACATCTTCATCATTTCTTCTACCTTTGTCCAAGTCTACATGACCAAGTTTTATCTATGTTAAGAGATACAATCCAAATAATAGTAATAGATACACATAAGTTCTCTCTAAATGTTGTCCTCACTATAATCATCATAGCTCTACCTAGTCTTCATATTTCCACATGTACTCTTAATTTCTAGTATATAGACATTGTATAGAACATATCCTTAACTTCCTATAAGCTCATCTGCATTCTTTAAACCTCATGAATCCAAACTCAATATTCTACACTTCCATACGTCCTAGAATAATGAAAATGTTGACATAAATGACAAACTCTATCATGATTGCAACATGACAACCTCTGACTCATGACTCTAACAATTCTTTGATACTGCCATGAACATTCATTATTAAAATACCTTTTTAGCATGAGAAAGGAAGGTGTACTTAGCATGTGTCTTATCTTGTGAGGGAAGTGTGTTATTAGTCTATTTGATATAGCTATTACTCACAATTTCATAGATTCACATTTGGTTTTCAATAGAGGGATTAAGATAGAAGAGTTTGAACAACTTTGTGTGTAGGTGCTTGATGGTTACATTATTAAGTGTAAAAAGATGATTTATGAGCTTCACATGAAACTATATAATTACTCTAATATAAAATATTTTTATGTGGTAAATGCAACACCCCACTTAGGAACCCAAAAGAAATAAGCTTAATATGTTACAAAGTTCACAGAACTATTTTTTTCTAAAGTTTATACAACATCAAAGAAACAACCTGGAAGCAATATACACATATGCAACATTTAAACAAATGAAATTAAAATATGGATTTCATTCCTAAAGGGTTCCTTTGCATTGAGTCATGTTTAAGAAAGTTCTATTAATTAGTTAAGTCTCAAATACAATGTTCATGATCATAAGGAAATAATTGATACATCATCTCATAAGCTAATACATAAATACAACTAATACAATGAAAGTACATCCACTGTGCATGCCACAAGGTATGCAAGAATAAATACAATACATTAGAATATATGATAACATAAATACATCAAAGGAATAGAAGTCTATAAGATAGGAATAAGAATGTTAAAGGTAGAACTACTACAACGGACATCCAACATTTGTAAGTTTGAGGGGGACCCAAATGGAAAAAAGAACACCTCCCAACCATGTGATTGCCTAGTCAGGCTCCCACTCCCACTATGTAGGGAAGATAATGAATGATCCACATATAGTTAATCAATCATGAAACATTCCTAGGAAAGGAATCCTAATAGCCAAAAACTACCTCAAAGGTAACACATACTACTCAAGAAGAAAAGATAACTAAAGTTGAAAGAACATTCATCTAGTAAAAACACTACATACCAAGTCAATATATACATGTAGAAAGTATATATGTCAAGTACCAAAATAATGACATAAATTCCACAAAAGATATGCACCTCAAAAATCAAAAGGACATGTCAAAAGAACAATCACCATGAACCACCAATCATCATCAGTGAAAGAAAACATCAACAATAAATACATCCAACATTAAGAAGAACACCAATAACTACACCACTAGATGCGAATACAAAATCTATGGAGGAAACTCAAGCTACATACTAGGGAGTGTCATAACATGATCAAACTACTTGAGTTACCCTGGGCTAGTCTATCATTAGACCTCAGACCCTCAAGCATTGAGTTACCTTGGATTGGTCACTCTAGACCCTAGACCCTCAATGTGACACATGCAAAACTAGAATAACCTCTCATGAAGATGAGGAAAACTAATCATATCTCTCATTAGGTATCATCCCATTCCCATCCTTAGCCTATACAAGCACTCAAGGTATGAGCAAGGCACATCTCTAACTTATCTTTCTAATGTATCATAAGGAAAAAAGAGTTAGGCAAGATATTTTAATTACTATGTTATCACTTATTATGCAACTTACAATAGGTTACCCTAGTACTGACCACTTTGGGTCCTAGACCCCTATTGCAAGCCACTCCTAAAGATACGTACCTAGAAAACCTCCCCTAAGCACATAAATCATAATAGTGTCCCAAATCACAACACCATAATGATAGAACTCGATTCCTTAATAGGGAACCCAAAGATATATTTTGGTTCTTAAAATCCAAGTCATCACATTTACTCACCAAATAAATCTCATAAACATAAGCCCTCAATTTTGAATCGTAAAGTACATCCTGACATCTAGTCAAATAATCATCATAAAAGAAATCTTAAAACATGCCTCTAGTGCACATCCTAGTTTGGCCAGCTAAATAGTTCACATAAAAGCCATCACAAAATAAAACACCACATTAATATTTCTAGAACCCATGAAAAAATATATTCCAAAAAACCTTAATTAGATGTACACCAAAAAATATAAGGTTCTATTGAATGATTTAGATTAGACTATTTTTTAGAAGTTTTGTTTAATTATATAAAGGTTATAAAACTTTAGATAAATTTAGCTTGTTAAATATCTAACAAGTTTAGAATTAAATATTTTATATGTTAAATCAATAATATTTGAAATAAAGATAAAAAATTTTCAAAGTTCATAACATTGAGCTTTTATGCATTTTCTCTATGTAAATCAACTGGTATTTCAAATGTTCTAATCTTGTATGGGATGGTAAAGTTCTGCAACATATATCAATGGAAAGATAATTTAATTTAAATATTCTTTGTTATTACCAGTCCTAAAGAAAAGTTCATTTAAATGGTGTAAAACATGAACCTTCCTAGCAGCACTATTCAGATTTGAAGGTTACCAGTTTAGAAGAAAGAACATAACTTTTGTTTGAACTATTGGATCTTCATGAAAATAAAGAAAAGTATCCATAATAGACTTATTTACAATCAAAAATATATATTTTTCTTAAATATTGTACTTTTAATATTTATAAGTATTTTTTTGTGTCTCTCTAATTGAAAAATTAACTTGAAATAAGCCTTGTTTTAGCATGATAGTCAATCTTTGACTATTTCTATACAAGATAATCATATATGATTTTTATATATGTTAAATAAAATCCAAATGGGTTTCTAAAAGTATATTTATATCTTTGATAAAATATATTAAATAAATGTTATAGAAAAATCACGCATTTCAAACCCTTAAACTGACACACAAGTAAATATAAACAAATTTATTCATAATCAGAAAAACACAGAGAATACAATGTTTCCAACATATATTGCAACGAGATTTTAAACCCCTACCTTCAAACATCAACTTGATTTGTTAAGAAGAAGAAGAAGAAACCCAATTGTAGACTTTACTCCCAAACCTTGAAAAAAATCTTTTACATCAAAATCTAAATGCATAACTTGTAACTCAAGTCTCCTAAAATCATTGTTCTAAATTATCTTCTTGTTCTCCAAAAATATTCTCTCCCAAAAAGACCAGAATGACCTCTTAAGAAATAATAAATAAATAAACAAAACTAATGAAACTAAGATTTCTAAAATAAGTAAACTTACAAAAGAAAGTAACTCAACCAAAATAAAATAATAGTTTCTTTTGGTTTTTTATATTTTTAAAAAATTAATAAAATCACTTCATTCTTTTTTAATAAAAGAAGTACCTAATTTCTACTTTTTTCTCCTTTCTCTCAATATTAAATAAACACTAATTCTTTATATATTTACTTTCTTTTTACAAAATAGATTTATCTTTTTATAATAAACTAAATAAATATCCTTTCTTTTAAGTTAAATAATTTATTCCCCACTCAAAAATCTTATTTTAATTTTATTAACTAATGTGCAATTAAATTAAATATAATTAGTTTAATCATTAATAATAATTAAATCTCATTAATTACATACGAATCTAATTTTATTATCATTGATTAAATATTCATGATAAATCAATATTTTAATTTATCCTTCCTTTCCAACTTTCATATTTAGACTTTTTAAATCAAATCTTTTAAATAAAAGTAAATAAATATTTAATTAAGTTAATTTTTCTGTTAATTAAATACCCTGTTATTATAATTCTTCCTTTTATTTAAATAATATTTAATAATTCTAATATTATGTGATTGATCTAAATATCACAATTAAAACTTTTACCAAATAAATAACATAGTCAAATCCACATAAGTAAAACTATTCAAAATCCAAACTCAAACAATATGTGCACAAAGAAAAACTTGGGGTTTAAAAGGGGGTAGAGAGTCAAATATGAGTCATCCTTGTAGGACAAGTGTTTAAATCTATGACTAGGATTGGACCTAATCATTATCTTCTCATTCTTACCATTGAGTTATTGTGATAAGACACGCTCATCTTGGCAATTTAGGAAAGTCGATGCCCAGTTCCTACAACCTGCATAAAAGATGAGCATGTACATATTCATATATAACTAAACTAGATAGGTAATGGTAGGGAGTGGTACATCATGTAGATCTCTAATAGAAAGTGACTATGACTCCCTCCATTAAACACATTAGATACATCAGACATAAAAGTAAAATAGACACGCACACCATACACATGCAAGTATGAGCTAGGCACCATAATGAATCACAAGTCAACTCATCAAATGATCATATATAAAAAAGTGTTACTATGAATGTAAAACCATCAACATTAAAGAAGGAAAACAATCATATTTACTAACTAATAATCATTAAAGCAACATTAACAATAAGTAATCAGAATCATTGTACAACACATGAAATATAAACTATGTAATCACAAATGACAATTTCAAGTAATGAAATAACATCATACTATATATCTATGAAACTAACACATGTATTAACTGGGCCTAGAAGAGTTCAGTATATATAAAATATAAAGAAAACAATGCATGGGCATTACAGTACACATGGGAAATAGTAATGTAGTTCTTTGCATGAGCTAGTTGTACACAATAGAGGACATTTATATCAGCACCAAGAAGATGAAAATGACATTCATTAAGAATGGTAAAACACATATTCTTTATGATATTAAAAATAGTCATTTTAAGTTAATTTATATCAAAAGGATGCATTGTTTAGTTATTTATGACACTATTGATTACACATCAAAATCTAAGATGTTTCCTACATTTGATGGACAAAAAATATATCCTACTATCTAGATATTTAGTAGCTTATAACTAAGAAATCTAAGGTGTTTAATGAAATATCACTTGATAGAGGTATAAAGCACATTATTGAGCTATAGGAGGGTGCTAAGCCATTATGATTACTCTTTTTTAGAACCCTTAGAGGATAAAAATGAAATGCAAAAACCATTTAGGAGTTTATTCCTATGATAAATATTAGGCCATGAAGTTTCATTTTTCTTAATCAATTGTATTGGATAAGAAATACGATGGGAAATTCATAATGAGCAAAAAAGAAGAAGATATTGAATAGGAAAAGAATTAAGAACCATTTTTCTATTGTTTAGACTAATGAGATTATACACGAGTTACATGGAGTGTATTTTTCTCCAAAATTGATTTGAGATATGGATATTATTAGATCATCATCAAAGAGAAGGATGTGGAGAATAAAATATACAAGTGTGATTGTGGTCACTTTGATTTTCTAGTCACACCCTTTGGCTTAACTAAGTCCCCTCCTCATTCTAGTCTACCATGAATAGAGTCTTCCATAGTTAGATGAAAATATTTTTTCTAGTGTTTTTGGATGATATACTTTTTTTATAGTAGGACTTGGCACGATCATGTAGTATACCTAGATATAATACTTGAAATTATTGATAAGAGTTACTTGTATTCCAAGGAGTTTAAATATTCATTAGGCATCACAAGGTTTCTCTATCCTAGGAACATTGTTAGTACTGAGGGAGTTTGCAGTGACCCTAATAAGGTTTATACCATACTAGATCTACTTATACTAGAAAAATTGACACAACTGAGAGGTTTTGATGGGCTATGTGCATTATACTACATATTTAAAGTAGGTTTCTCTCATTGCACAACTCCCTTTATTGATCTGGACCATAAGGGTGAATTTGAGTGGGCTTTTAAAGTATATGATTGCTTTGAGAAATTCAAGAAGATTATGACATCATGCTTAGTGTTAGGATTTCAAAACTTTACAAGATCATTTGATTTGCATTATCATGTATCAATTTAGTGAATTGGTGTTATTTATTTGGAGACTAGGAAGCCAAAGTTTCCTGAGAATTTATTTTGTGTATTTTATAAGGAGATGTTTTCCATTATGCATGTGATGGCCAAATTCTAGCAATACTTAGTACAAAATTCTACATCTAGATTGATCATAGCATCATGAATTATTTCCTTGGATAATGAGATCTTAATGAGAAGTAGAAGAATTGGTTCAAAAAATTACAGTCACATGATTTCAATATCATGTTTATTAAGGGTACTGATAATGTGATTGGTGACATGCTCTCAAGGACGCCACACTTGTTTGTGATTACAATGGTATTAGAGAAATTTCTTATCATCTTTTGGGGTAGGAAAAATATTATTAATTGATCCTATTATTTTTAATTGAATGAACCAACATGACCTATATAGAGGTATCAAAAGATCAAAAATACTTATGCATTATTGAGTATATCATGCATCAAAGGATACCTAGTATTATTGATGGTAGCATACATAAAAATAGATATACCATTGCAATGGTATAATTATTTACAAGAGGAGGATTTATTTAGTCATTGGATTATCTACCAAATTTATTATACTTGGGTCTTTCATTATTCTCCATTGGCTATATATGTCAAGTTTTTAAAGAGCTATGAACAAATTTGGGAGATGTTCACATGGAAAGGTGATGTAGGAGCATCCAGTGGTGTAAGGGAAATCTTGTATCACCCAAAAATATGCTTAGTGTTAGTTTTTGTTTAATGTTTTTCCATTTCTAGATACCCATTTGGGTCAAATAGAGATGCCAACTCTCATAGTTTCACTATTGGTTTTTTGGCTTTGAGTTTTTGAGCACCTTTGGATATGTGCCAATGTAAAAAAAGGTTATTTTATAATTGAGCCATAATTATGATTAGTTAGAGGGTGTAAGTTAGAGGGATGATTAAATAAATATAATTGAAAACACTCCAGAAAAAGAATCAGGTCTAAAGACTTTACGATTTGAAAGTTATTGTAGTTTTTAGTTGCCTGGAGACCCCTTAAGAGCACTTCAAAGTCATATTTGAGGCACTAAACTACCTTGTATGGGCCCAAAACATGGGGGTCAAGAAATATTTTTTGTAGGGGTATACAGTGCTTTGAGAACTTTTTGGAAATGTAAATGGTTCATCAATCAGAGTCCCAGATCAAAAGTTATGACTCCCAGAAGTTGGACTACCATTTCTAGATTCTTCTAATTTTACATTGACTTCTGAAAAAGTTTCTAGAACCTTCTATTTTGGTGGTGAATGCTAAATGATATATTCTAAAATGTATTCCTAACCCTAAACCTAATTCGGGTTACTTAAGAACATTTCTGGCATTATTTGTAAATGCAATTTTTGGTGGAGTTTGGGAGAAGGTACTATGAGAAAGGTTTTTCTCTAGAATCTGATAACATTATAAGTTGTAGGGCATTTGATTGGGTCTATTTTCATTGTACTAAATATAATAGCATATCACTTCTGATAATAATACTCCCCTTTTCCTATTGTGTTCATTTTGGTCTTGGATTGTGCCCTCGTCAGAGGGCCTAAAGTTAGATGTGAAACTTAACATGTCAGAGAGTTCTCAATTTATCAAAAAAATAAATAGGAGCATACCTATCTAATTGGGTTATTATAGAAACTTCCCATTCATGAGAAGAAGTGGGAATGCTTATCCAATGATTTTATTTTGGGCTTGTCGCAATCCCAAGATAGTGATTTCATCTATATGGTAGTGGGTTACCTCACCAAATATGCACGCTCCTTTCCCATTACCATTACCTTTTTATCTACAGAAATTGAAAAGTTTTTCTTTTAGGAGGTATTTAAATTACATGATTTTACTTAGATATTGTTAGTGATCAAGGAATAAATTTATGAGTCACTTCTAGAAGTATCTATTCAAATTATGTTGGATAGAATTGACTCTAAGCATTAATTACCACCCCACTGATGGTCAAATGAATGATTAGAATAAGATTATTAATAATTTGATAGAAGGGTATCTATATAATTATGTATCATTACAAAAAAAATATTGGGGGAAGTAGATATACCTATGTGATTATTGTTATTTCTATTCAAATATATCCATTTAGAGCCTTGTACACATATGATCCCTCGACCTTCATGGATTTTCTATTTAATAATAGTAGACTATCCATTGTACATGATTTTTTATAGGAAAAATAGGCTATTGTAAGAACTCTAATAGATAACATTTAGTGGGAAATAGATTAGTAGAGGTATTATGATGATTAGAAGACTACTCATTCTTTTTAGGTGGGAGATACTATGTACTTATTTTTATAGTCTCATATGTAGTCTTCTATTAGGGAGAATGGAGTTAAGAAAATCAAGCCTTTTTATTATGGCCCCCTCCATGTCATTACATGCATGGGATAGGTAGCCTATGATCTTTATTTTCTAGTGAACACTAGAGTTTATAATTTGTTTCATGTATTATTGCTCAAGATGGCATTTAGAAAAAAGTGTTGTCCCATCTTCCACTTTACCCATACTAGATGATGAGGGGAGATTGAAGTTGATCTGTGAGGCTATAGTGGATACCAAGGAGAGGAATTTTCACAAGATGATTCCTAGAAACTTTATGGTGAAGTGGCAAGGTCTTCTAGATGAGGATGCCATGTGGCATCCTGAAGATGTACTTCAACACCAAATGTTGTAATTGCTTGGGGATAAGAAATCTTGGGGAGGGAGGACTATAATATCTTTATTTTAGAAAGTGTCGATATTTGAGAGATTTTATTTCATCATTTTGACCTTTATGAGCTGACACTATATGTTTAGGATCTCAATAGAGATATTTTCTATTTACCAAAGCTTAGCTCCAATATAGTTACTATTTCTAGTAGCTTAGTTGAGGCACCTAGTGGCTTGGATTTTTTCATGATTCAGTAGATTAATTAATGAATATCAAATTGTGAGTTATTTCTAAAGTCTAGCTTAATGAATAACTTTATTACTATATTGTACCGATTTGAAAGTGTGGAGTTGAAGCCTTTTTAATGAAAAGTGTAACCACAAGGAAAATGCCATTTAATGAATTGGAGAATATAGAATACATTTTTAATTATAAAAATTCCCTCTCATGGAAATAGATTCATAGCTTATTATTTTTATTTTATGAATCTTGAGAAACTTTAAGGATTTCAGTGTTTGGAATTTGTAGAATCCTAATTCCAACATTAAATTGTATGCTATGCAGGTAAGAGGTCCAATGGAATTTGTTGGAAATCTGAATTCTATTTGAAATCAAATTGATTTTTTTATTAGAGATTATAATAGAGATAGAGCATTCTATGATGTTATTGGTAAATGATGAGGGAATTTAATAGCCTGAATGAAATTATAGCTACAAATAGTCTAGAAGTAGTTTAACAATTACCAAATCATGTGATAAAAAAACACTTATATCCTCCCCACTGCTCCCACTCTACCCCACCTTATTACATTGATCCTAAAACATAATCTCCACCTTAGGGATCCATGCTTAAGGCTTACATAAAAAAATGCTTATTATATAGTTTTAATACTTATTTCATTAAAATGTGTTAGTGTAGTTTTTTATTTTTCCTATTTTGCTAGGTTTTTCCTACACTTTTAATAATCTCGCTTAGGTTAATAAAGCATGTCTTATTAGGTGAATGGTTGTGAGGTGTCACCTTCCTACATGTGAGCATCCATTAGCTATCTTGGGAAGATACTTTGCTATCTTTAGTCCGATAGATGGTTGCTCCTCATTGATTGGTGTTGCCACCTCCTCCCTCTTCCTAGCCTATATAAGCATGCTACCTGGCTTGTATTTGCATCTCTTGTTTTTACATCCTCTTAATGCTATTCTGCTTCCAGCATTTGCATTACTCTCTTGGAGACTAACTCTATGATGCTATTTTGATTTTGTATCATTTGCATTCATAGTTTCGTTATTTACTCTTTGCACTAGTTTTCTGGGTTATTAATCTTTTCAGATTCTAACATGGTATCAAAGCTTTTCTATGTGCAAGAGTAGATTTCAGTTTCCTTATTTGAGAGATTCTGGGGGTGCAAATAAACTTTATTGTAGTTTTTTGAAAAACAAAGTATGCTCTTCTCTTGCATCTTTGGATGATCTTGAGAATCAGAAATGTTTTGACAAAAACAGTTTTTCTCTGGGGTTTCAATCTCAAATCTGACAACCAACTTGCATATTTGGAGTTTTCAATCAGTTTTGTAGGTTCCAACATGCCATTGATGGACTTAAGAAGCTGATCCAGTATTTGCATGTCATATTTTGGTTGCTGGGGTTGTTTTTTAATTTTTGAAGCCATTTTTTACTGTTAAAGGCGTCTGATTTACACTATAGAAACATCTTCTATACATTAGCAAGAAAAATGCTTTCTGGGTTTTGTTCGCAGCCCCGAAAAACCATCTGGGTATCTTTTAGATTTTGCGTGCAAGCTGTATATTTTTCAAAATTGAGCATGCAAAGCTACAGCCATACCCCTCTCCGTTGGTAGTCGCAGATTTGAATGCAGTTTTCAAATGTCTCGTTCTTGCTCATACGAACTCTGATTTTGATGATTCTTGTTATGAACTTGGCTATTTTTTTGTGCTCTATCCAATAGTGTAGTTTTTTTTTGATTTTCATGCATGAATTCTTCAAAAATTGCAAATTCTCAGTCGTGACTGTGCACAATTCTCATTTTGGAAACTTTGGAGGGTCATAACTTTCTCATACGACCTCGTATCGAGGCGATTTTTTTTTTGAAAGTGCATAATTTTTTGAGTAGATTGTAGTGGTGCTATTTGTTTCCTTGATTATTGTGCCCAAGTTTCACTTTTAGCATATGCTCTTCATGAGGGTTTGTAATACATTGAAATCAAGACCACTAAGTATTTCTTTCTAGTGGTAGTTGTAAATGCACTAAAATAAAGTGCCAAATCATATTTCTTTGGGGGGGTTCTTTGATTGAGTAAAGAGGGGGGGGGGCATTGTCATGGCTGGGTTCTCTTCTTTCTAGCATTTCTTCTCTGCATTTCTTCATCATGGATCAAACATATATGCCCATCCTAACTCCATACAATTTCTTTGAGTGGAAATCACGGATGATAATTCACTTAAGGAAAGCTGGATTAAATAGGATAACTATGGGATTTGAAACTGAACCTGCTAAAGATGAAGATAAGCCTAAGTGGTTTAACAAATGTGATGAGGCATTTGGAACATTGTGTTTGTCTGTTTCTCCTGACTTTCTATTTCATATTGAGTCTTTGGATACACCAAATGAGGTATGGACAAAGCTAGAAACACTATTTGGCACACAAGATTCAATGAGGGGTCATATGTTGGAAAATGAATTAATTAGTTTGAGTCCAGGCAATTTCAACACAATCCAAGATTTCTTCACCAAATTGAAATCACTAAGGCTGCAGTTAAAACAATGTGGAATTGAAAAGAAAGATAAACAACTGATTCTTAGTATTCTCTCTAAGCTAAGTTCAGAATATTCTGTGTTTGTCTCTACCTTCTATGCTACTAAGGGTGCACTTGGTACTCAATTCACCATGCCATCTTTAGATGATTTTGTTGTCAATCTCACTCGAGAACAGGACAAGCTAATCCAGATGGGCATTCTTAAGTCCTCTAAGTCACATGCCTTGGCTACTAACCAAGGCACAAAAGAACAACAAGGACAAAGTAGTAACAACAATAGTAAGGACAAGAAACAAAAGAATAGTGAGGAGAAGAAGGATCCGATGCTGGTTTCTTCAAAAACAACTATTGATACACCATCTTCCAAGGGCGATAAGCCTAAGAAAGAAAAGGTCAAATGTGCTTATTGTAAAAGACTTGGTCATGAAGAACATAAATGTTTGCAGAAACAACTTGATCAGTTTACATACATTCTTGAGGAGAATAATATCAGTGTTCCTGAGTCTATCAAAAAAAGTTCTAATGAAGGGTCTAACAAGGAAAAAGAAAACAACAAGGGGAAAGGAAATGGCAAGGCCCTTTTTGCAGTTGCTTCCTCACCATCCACTTGGGTTCTTGATTCGGGTACTTTACACCAAATGGCTTCATCTAAGGAAGAACTTGCATCCTTGGAGCCGTGTACTATGCCTTCTATTTTGATGGGTGATAACACTCTTGTTGAGTTGTGTGGGAGAGGGTCTGTTGATGTGGGGGATGGTACATTCCATGATGTTCCTTATGTACCCTCATTATCAACTAATCTCCAATTGGTACACCAGATCACTCACACAGGTTTAGGCAAGCGGGTTGAGTTCACTCCTAGTTCAGTGGAGATATGTGAGTTGCACAATGATTCTATAGTTGCAGTTGGGAGAGCAGATCATCAGTCATGACTCTATATGTTTTCTCACTTTGTTCCTAATCCTCCTTTGACTGTTTCACTCACTCACTTTAATGATGTGATCAGATTATGGCATGAGCGGTTTGGCCATCTTAACTTCCACTACTTGCATCGGCTTAACCAGCAAAGCATGGTCACAGGATTGCCTTCTACTTTAACATTGGAGTCACTTGGAATACATGATAGATCTTCTGATGGGTCAGATTCACTTGAGTAGTCTTCTACCTCCACTTTTGATGCAGAGAGTGATTCAGAGGACTCACCTCCTTCCTCTCCTAGTCATCATTTACAGGTTGATGATTCTCCTCTAGATTCTCCATCTTCTGGTCCACTTTGGGCTAGACAGACCTTGCAGTTTGCAGGTGATTGGGTTGGGGATCCATCAGACACCAAGCAGACTCGTTCACAATTCAAGGATGCTCTACATATCTTCATTGCTACTGCCTCAAATCCATAATCCTTTCATGAGGCTTTTGGTATTTCTGAGTGGGACATAGCTATACAGGAAGAGTATAGTTCCTTGATGAGGAACCACACTTGGGATGTTGTCCATTTTCCTAAGGGAAGAAAACTTGTTTGATGTAAGTGGATCTATCGGACAAAATTTGCAAGCTTTGCTGGGGGTGTGGGATGCTTCATCTTTTGGGGGGGGCTCTTCCTCTCACTTGGAGTCCTAATTTTCTTTGGGGAGTCTCTTTTCTCTCTCTTTTGGGGGAATTTTATGTACATGGGTACCTCATCAGGCTTGACTTGCTGGGACCCATTTCTACATCCACCTAAGCTTCGCTTATGGGGGGGTGTTAGTGTAGTTTTTTATTTTTCCTATTTTGCTAGGTTTTTCCTACACTTTTAATAATCTCGCTTAGGTTAATAAAGCATGTCTTATTAGGTGAATGGTTGTGAGATGTCACCTTCCTACATTTTGAGCATCCATTAGCTATCTTGGGAAGATACTTTGCTATCTTTAGTCCGATAGATGGTTGCTCCTCATTGGTTGGTGTTGCCACCTCCTCCCTCTTCCTAGCCTATATAAGCATGCTACCTGGCTTGTATTTGCATCTCTTGTTTTTGCATCCTCTTAATGCTATTCTGCTTCCAGCATTTGCATTACTCTCTTGGAGACTAACTCTATGATGCTATTTTGATTTTGTATCATTTGCATTCATAGTTTAGATATTTACTCTTTGCACTAGTTTTCTGGGTTATTAATCTTTTTAGATTCTAACAAAATGTTCTTCTAACATAGAAAATCTTGAGCCAAACAAGGTTCAATCATGATGTTTTGTGACCCTTTGAAAATTATAGCTCCAAGTTGTGTTCTTAAATTATAATGTTTGAAATTATTCAACATTAATGCCTAAGAGATACACCAAATCTTTATCATTACGTAATGAATACAAAAGGATATAATTCTTTATCATACTCTAAAGCTCAGTCACGGAAAATCCTCATTGAGCAAGATATCAAATCCCAAACTTGTCTCCAAAATGAAAATTCACAAAAAACTTGTTCTTTACATTTATTAGCATCATAAAGAAAAAAATGTAGAACACCAAAATTTTCAAAATTACTTTTTATGCAAAGCACCATCTTAAACTGAAAAGACAACTTTAGAATATTATGGAAGCTCCTCCATCATTTAATGCTGCCAACCTCCAAATATGAAGGTTCAAATTAAAAATTTGGGATTTATAGGAGGATTTTTAACAATTTCACGATCTTCTAATATATTTGAATATTTTGTTTTCAACATCAAATTGTTCTTTCAATTTTTCTTAAGAAACATCAATAGCTCTTGTTCTATAAATCCATGTTGTCTTTTCCTTATAGTAAAAATATTCAATGTCTCTTTTTCATGTTTTACTATTTTTTATGCTTTTCAAGTATAATGCCTTCTCTATTAGATGATCTTCTTCAATAAATTCCTTCATCCGTTTTTCTTCTTCTACAAAGGATGAAATCATATCCTCTAGAGTTGTAGTGACTACCCTCATTCACATTTTTTTTTCTAGACATATTGTTGTTATTATTATCAGACTATGATGTCTAGTTTTATGTTGATGGATTAGTGGTATTGTTTTGAGACTATCAGACATTATGTTATGGATTCAAAGGTTATGTGATGAGATCATTTAGACTTTACATTTCATGCATACATGATGATCATTATATTGTGTTCAGTTACCAATGATTAGTTGGATGGTTTACTATCTCATGTGTTTTATTATGGATACTTACCCCATACTTGCATGTGTATGGTGTGCGTGTTTTCTTATTGTATGGCATTTTTGATGTGGTTAAGGAAGGGAGTCATAGTCACCTACTTAGTCAGGACCTACACGATGCACCACTTTCTGCCATTGTTTGTTTAGCTTAGCATTATATATTGTATGTACATGCATGGTTTTTCTGCAGGTTGCAAGTATCAGATATCAACTTCCCTGAATTGCCAAGATGAGTGTACCCTATTATACTATCTCAATGATAAGAGAAGGGAGATAAATTCTCAAGTCCAAATCCCAAACCTTTAAGCCAATTGTCCTAGTAAGGTAGGACAAGTATCTGGATATTTTACCCGCCAAATGTGTCAGATGACATAATTCGTGATTTTTAACCCTTTAGCCTGAGTTTGTGTGATTTGCTCTATGATGGGTTTTCATATTTATCTTGGAGGTCTATGGTGAATTTTCTATTAATTAAGTCTTAACAAATAGATTTAATTAATAAATTAATTATTTGAGAAAATTAATATAAAATATCATGTTATTTAATATTTTGATTATAATTAATTAAATGGGAATTAAATTGAAGAAAAAGAATTAAATTAAAAAAAAATAGAAATTAAAATTAATAATAATAATAATAAGTAATAAATAAATAATAATAATAAAAGTTATAAAAATTAAAATGGAAGTTATAAATATTTAAATAGAAATTATATAAAAAGTGAATTGGAGTTATAAGCTTGCATGGGAGTTAATGTACTTTTCTATTTCTCAAGTGTCAACAACATGGGAGTTAGTGCATCAATTAAGCACATGGTGTCTACAACCCTATGGCTCATCTTGAAGGTTGGAAAATACCCATGCTTAGTTGGTGACACCTTCTAGTTGTTTCTAGAAGCATTCTAGATGTTTCCTGAAAGCTCTTTATATTCAGGCATTCCTAGAAGCTTAGACATAGCGTTGGGAGTGTAATTGGAGCATTGGAGGACTCAAGAACTCTGAAGAAGGAAGGAGCTTGCTTTGCGGGTTTCTGAGGAAGAGCAATTTAGCATCAGAATATGGGTAGATTCTTGTGATTTTACTTATGCTATTTCTGCATCATGCATTCCCTCTCTTCTTCGTGTCTTCCATATGTCTTCTAAGGAATTTCATATTTTATTGTGCATTCTCAATATGGGTAGATTAATTTATTTGAAAATTTTATATGCATAGACCCCAAAAGAACACGGGGCTAGGGTTGAGATTCATAGTCAAACCCATTAGATTAATTATTGGAAATTTTGGGAGATCAAAAGTTTATGGAGGAATTTTGAAAATTGAAGTTTGTATTGATATATTGTCAATTTGCTTATACATATACATATACATATATCTATCTATCTATCTATATATATATATATATATATATATATATATATATATATATATATATATATATATATATATATATATATATATATATATATATATATATATATATATATATATATATATACATACATATATGTATATATATATATATATGTATATATATGTATGTATATATGTATGTATATATGTATATATATATATATATATATATATATTTGTTAAAAAATCGGATAACATACCTGTGGGCAAAAATGTTTTAAAAAATGTTTTAAACTAAATCGCAAATGGAATCGCATAAGCGATTTTTAAAAAAAATATAAAACATTTTATACATTGAGTTGGGGGGGGAACGAGACCCGCGCCCCCACTATGGTCACAGTGTACAACTGTCACAAGTACTGCGATGGTAGTGGTATGCAATACCACTGATGTCGCAGACCCTGTGACCGTAGGGTCCTGCGTACCGGCAGATGTGTTATATGAATATGTGATTTATAAAAAATGTTTGCCATATTTGATTTTAATTGTTATTAAAATTTTTGGCATTAATCAAATTTGTTAATTTGATTTTTTTAATGGTAAAATAGTTTATATATTCATATATGTATTTATATGTATATATTTTAATATATATATATATATATATAAGTATGTATATAATATGTAAATATGATTATTTGTTTTATAATTGTAAAATTGATAATTGATTTATATCAAAGGCTCATGGTTTAAATTAATTGTTTTATTAAGTATATTAAATTTGATTGTTAGATTGGTGGGGAATGTTTGGATTAAAATTATAATTGAAGAATGGATTTGTATTCATTAAAAATGTATAAATGTTCCTCCAAATTCTTTCTTTAAACTTAGAAATGTAAACCGAGACTTTTGCATTTAAATTCAAATTGTAAATTTAGCAAAAACCAAAACATGTGTTTGCATTGTGTATTCTTTATGCTTTTTTTTGGGTTTTGGGTTGACTAGTGTTGACCAATTATAGGACGTCTACTAGAGGCTTGGGGGTTATGTGATTGTGATGTCATGATGATGTTTAATCTCGATATTTATAAATCCAACCATGGTTATGATGCAGGAGTTATGTGATGGAATGCTCTATGTATTGGATGTGATTACTGATTGTTATAGTTGAGATTCTTATGAGACACTTGACTTAACCATTATTTTTGGTCATCAATTAGTTATCCTTGGTTATTTTCTAGTCACCATGTTGGGACTGTAATGAGGATTTATTCTTGATGATGTCATGTTGTGACATGTTTGACTCAACCATTTTTGGAGTCTTCGATCAGTATGATTGAGATATATTTTGGTTATTGAGAACCATTGGACACTTTGATTATCAGTGATACTTCAGTTGCCAATAGAGAGCTATTGTGATCATGATTTTCTATAGATGTTTGCTCATGGATATTTGATGCTTTTATGCTTATTTGATGATTTTTACTATGGATTATCTTTAATGATTTTGAGATTTATGATTCCATGAGCAATAGGGTAGGATATCTGCATGTAGTGATGGGAAGTGGCTTGCAATGGGGGCCGGGGCCCTAAGAGGCTGCCAGGGTAACTCATTGTAAGTTGGATTAATAAGTGATAACATTCACACCTAATACTAACTGAATGAACCTAAAAAGATAAGTGTTTTTTTCTCGCCCATGCCTTGAGTGCTTGTACAGGCTAGGATGGTAGTAGTGAGAATGCATGGTTGCGACTTTGCATTTCATAGTATGCCTCATTAGTATGAGAGGATACTAGTGGCCGCATAAAATTAGTATGGACCTGTGGAGTTTAGCTAACTGCCAGGGTAACTTGTATGTGATAATTGCGATGACACTTTCCCACTTGCATAGTAGGTTCCTACATGTCATTCTGTGCCTCTAGGATTAGATGTTGATTTTGTGTTTGGAACCTTTGAGTTAGTATACTTTTAGGATTCTTGAACTTATAGAGATTTGTGCTATGATTTTGTTAGCCTATTTGGGACTTGAAATTATCTCCTCAGCATGGTGGGAGTGGACCACTTAGGTACCACATGGTCGGGTGGTAGTGTATTTTCCACTCTTATCATTTGAGATTCATTGAGACATCGTGACTGATGCATCCTTCATGATGGTGGATATATATCCTTTTCATTGATGATTAGCATATGTTAGATGATGTTATCTTATGCTTTTATTTGCATGTTAGATTACTTTCTGCATACGATGTTGTATATGTTAGGAGTGACATTCCTACTATGTTAGTACCAATGATCTCTTCGGTGATTTGGAATGTTATGCATGGAGGGATGGCTAGGATCCACAATGGTCTAATGATGCTATTAACGGTTGGGAGGAACCATGCACTTAGTTTATTATGTTTGATCCTTATGATGGATGTAATTGTTTTCTATGATGATGTATCATGTATATCATGTGATTATCTTTACTTTGATTTATCATGGATTAGAATAGGATGATGTACCTTATTTTATGTATGTATATTCTTTTGAGCTTGTCATACCCTGTGACATGTATAGTGGATGATTGAGTATTTGAAATGTAATATATAAAAATTGAACTTATCATTATTATTTTATGTGGTTGTTGTACTAGATGGATTCATGTATGTTAGATGTTTCTAGATGTAATCCAATGGTAAGGAATCTTAAAGAATGTAATCTGATTATATATGTTATGTTTACTTTTAGATGGGCATTGCTATTGCTTCCGTTATTGTGCATAAGTTATATGTGGTATTTAATTTCGTAAAAAAAAAAATTGCTACTAAACTTAGTGAAAATTTTAGGTTAATTCTTTGGATCCCTTGGCGGGGCATTACAAGAGTCTATGAGGTAATTTAGCTGAGTTTAAGGACAACATTACTATATTTGGTAGATAAGTTATTTAATAAAATAGCATTGGATCATTGTCATCAATAGGAGCCTTAACATCCACAAGTTGTCTAATAAGAGACCTTAAATTAATCATATATTTTGACATTGTGATTTCATTCTCCATTTTGAAACTAAATAATTGAATTTTTAAGGAAAACTTTTCACTGCCACCTTTTCCTCCAAACAACTTGTTTAGATTTTCCTAAATGATTGAAGAAGAGATATCTATATCTATGTGATGAAGTTCAAAGTCATCAAGAGAAATTCAATAATAGTCTTGGTCTTATCATCTATATTGTTTCACTTCAAAAATTTATTCACATTTATGAGAGTTTTTTCTTTTCTTCTTACTATTCCCCACTAATTTCTTATACATTAGCTAAATTTCAAGTTTAATCTTCCATGTGTGAAAGTTAAAACTAGAATATTTATCCCATGAAATGTCCTTGATATAGAATGAAAATCTAGAAAAGAATAAACACAATCATTGTTTAATGGATTTCTAATATTTTCTCTAGTAAATGTCATTATTTATCTAAGCCTTGACAAAAAATAGTGAATGAGGTGGAATTACCTTTGAAGGTTTTCATTTCTACACCAAGAAAAGGCATTGATAGGAGCTTTTATCTACTAACTAATCACACCATAGGTTGTTCTAAAAGGTTAATGTCCTCTCTTTCACCTCCTACTTACCACTAAAATTTAATATAACTAAAACTTACTCTGCATTGTTTACATATATCAATAAATCATCTCTTATGAGCTCATGTCAATTCTTCCATACCCATTCTCATCACTATATCTCGTCCTCATAGAAATTATGGCCATTTTCTCCCAACATGAATACAAGTGATGCCCAAACCAAATGAAAAGATATTTGAGAACCACTAATAAATGAGTTCAACAAATGCTAGAAATAGATAAACTATATAGTAAGAAAGATTTCAAACAAATTGAGATAATACACATATCTATTCATAGAGATGTTACTATATGGGATACATTGCTCATATTTTTTATCAACATCCAATACTTTCACCCTAACACAAAATCCTAACCAGACCTAATATTTGGTTACTAGAGTGACTATTATGCACTCAACTCATGAAATAAGAACCCACTCAAACTATTCAATATGATGTTGTTTTGTTCCATACAGAGATGGAGTCAAATATAAAGTATTGGATATGTTCAATCGAAACCTTGAATAAAAGGAAAAGGTTGATGTACTGAGAATGAAGAAGGGGTAACACATAGTATAGATTAAATTTTTGCATGTTACATGTTCTATTAGACTCCATTTTATAGGCCTCCCCTTAGTAAGTCATGTAGGAAGTCTTCTACCTAAGCCACATTATGAACTTTTTCACCACTAAAGACAAGATACTGACCACAAGCTTCCTAACTTCCAATGTATGTTGATCAATATTTCATAGCACATGCCTTTTCACCATTTCTATTTCCTTCATGCACTCTTGACAATTGTATGCAACTACAATAGAAACAAGTGCCACATAGTGGCTAGTACTTGCCGTAATAAAAATTATTTGATTAGTTATTTAATAATATTCTTAAAAATAATAAATTAAGAATATCATTAATAACTATAAATGTATTTACATAATAATAAATCAAAATTTAAATATTAATACAATAAAATTAATTTATTATAAAGTGATAAATATTGTAATCACGCAATTAGAAACAATGACTAATCTATAATAAAATAAAGGTATCTTATTTTTAATTTATTGGGATGTCACTCTATGTGTGTGTGAGAGAGAGGTCTAAAACATATAAAAATTATATTATAAAAATTATAATAAAAATATCATAAAATTTTGATAAACTTAAGGAGGTATAAAGAAATCATAATAGTCAAGGCATTTTCTAAGTTATTTTAAAATGTTTAATGCTTAGGTATAAAGAAGTACTATAAAAGTCACATCATTTTATAATTTGTATAATCACTTTAATGACTTTTTGAAATACCATATTTGATAATAATATGTAAAAATTCAACTTTAATAATTTTAAACATTCTTAATATAAAATCAATAATTTTTATATAACTTCATTCTTACGTTTAAATTCTGAAATTACAAATATTTGATATTTACTTTTAATTAATTAATTCTTATCAAAATTAAAGTAACGCTATTTACTTCTTATAAGTTCTTATTGAGCATTATTATAGAAAATTATTATTGATTATTATTTTTTAGCTTCTTTCTATTATGATCTATTGATAAAATAAAAGATAAAATTTGTTTTGCTAGTTGAATTTTTAAGTACAATGATTAAATTATATTATATTAAAAACTCAAAGTATTGTAGTAAATTTTTTTAATTTGGATTTAAATTATATTTTATCTACATAATCATCTATCATTTATTTTTATTATATCACACATGCATCTCCAAAAATATTGCCAAAAAAGTAGAATTATCTAGTATCCTTCTGTAAAAACAGGTTCTATAAGACCAAATAAAATAGACCAATGGAATTTGAGAGAAATATATTTTTTCATATATAAAATTCATAAGTAAATAGGAAATCTTTAGAAAAATTGAAGTTATAGAAAAATAGTTAGTGCTCATTGGTTGAGAACAAATTCTAATAATTGTGCACAAGTGAATGCAATAGTATTACTTGATGAAAAGTGCAATAATATAGATGATAATAGAGATAAAAAAATTCAATGATGTTTTTGATGCATGATGAGGGAATTTTATAGCCATAACTACAAATAGTTACATTTTGGTAGCCACGAGTACACATAGTTACATTGAATTTTATAACCACTATAAGGAATAAAAAGGCAGTGACAACTACAAATAGTTCACAAGTATCTTTAAATTTATCAAATGATACAGTAGAAAAATGCTAACACTTGTTGTATATCAATTTGATTAATCATATGGTCTAAAAGTGGTATCCAAGAGAATGGGGCTATACATAAGAAATTCACTACTAATGATGAAGATTGTTTGAAGGTATTTACTATAGTATTGGGAATTTTAATTAATATTACTAATTTATAACCATTATTATTGTTACTAAAGAGTAGATTTATTTATTATGATCTACCTAATTGAGGTAGAAATTGGGACACATACACCAACCTGGGTTTTCTAGCACCTATGTGTGATATTTGAGGAAGATGTTTTGTTGTAGACAAGGTAATCCTTTCTTAGTGTCATCTCTCTAGTAGTGTTTAAAATTCTAGTCCAAAAATTGATATATGCAAGATGGAAATTCTTCTATCTCTACTGCAATAGAAGGTTCTTTAGTTAATTTTCCGTGTTTATATGTATATTTTTGTAATAGTTGTAGGCATTAAAATTGTAGCTGAAATTCAAAATAATGATAAGGTATAATTATTTTTTGCTAATTGTATTTTTTCTGAAAATTAAAAAAAATATTGATTCAAAAGAAAAGAAAAGTCAAAATCTCTCAAAAAATGAATATTTTTCAAACATAAATATAGAGTGAGCTAGTGAAGCTCTTACACTATATCTCCACACTACATCATCTCTAAATTAATATTTTTTTGGGTTAAAGTAAAGAAATATGTGTGTGTATGTGCAAATAAAATTATATAAAATTATAAATATGCATCATGCCTATAATTAATTTCTTAGCTGAAAGAATACAAATAAAGTAAATAAGCAACAAAAGTTCTAATTTTCACACTTAATATTGACTTTTCTAATCTATGTCAAAAGATTTATAATTTTTCAATTTTGTTAAAAGAGTTGTACATTATGGTAAATTTATTAAAACATATATTTATCATCTAAAATAAAACTTAAAAAATCTATAGTTTGCATCTTCTACAATTCCTTAATGGCTTAGATGTTATAAGTAATATAGTTTAAAAATATGGCTAAAATATTGATTTCAATATCTCACTTTGGTTGAAATGTGGGATGTCAAATTTTAGCACACTATTGTAAGATTATCCACCCATTAAATAATCATTATATTTCTAACCTTTCTAAGGGAACTACTAAAATTTATTTTTATATAACATTGTCAACTTGAGTATTGTTATATTGAAAAAGATCTATTGCAATTAAATTAATTTGATAATGATCCTAAATAATGACATTTATGTAAAGATTTTAGAAGGGATAACATAGTCCATGAGAAGTTTCATTATCAATACTCTAGAGGATAGACAAAAGAGAATCTCTAGAATCCTGGGATGTCAGGTGGGGAAGCTTCCTTCTACCTACCTTGGTCTCCCGTTGGGAATGACCCCTTCAGATTCCTTTTAGAATGGCATCATGGAAAGATTTAGTAAGAAACTGGCAAGCTAGAAAGGAGCCATTCTTAGCCAAGTTGGAAAATGTCAACTAGTTAAATCCATCCTTCAAAACTTGTCGATTTATGCTCTGAGCCTTTTTACGATACCGATGAAATATGCTGAGAGGATGGAGAAAATCTAGAGAGATTTCTTATGGATGGGAGCTGAAAGGAATAAAAGGTATCCCCTTATTGCATGGGACAAATTTTGCCTCCCCAAGAAGAATGGAGGTCTAGGAATCAGGAAGCTCATTCACCTCAATAAGGTCCTCCTGGTAAAGAAAATCTGGCGCATCTTTAGTAGCATAGGGGAATGGAGAGACACTATAGTAAATAAGTATATAAAGAGGCCCTCTATTCAGTCCACCCTCTTCAGTGAGGATATCCCAAGAGGTTCTGTTATTTGGAATGGTTTCTCAAAAGCTACGGACTTGGCTAACTCAAAAGTCTCCTAGAAGCTAGGTAATGGGGAGGACATTCTGTTCTGGTTTGATAGTTGGCTTTCTTAGGGCCCCCTTATGAACAACCCTAGCTATGGGTTTTGGGCTAATGATTGCATCTACCTTTATGGGCACAAAGTCAGTAATTACATAACCGAACAGGGTTGGAGGTACCTTTTTATTATCTTAGATGACCTCAAACTAATCATGATCATGCTTAATTCCTTGTCCCTTAGCAACAATAAGGATGAACTGGTTTGGAGGGATAATGCCAATGGGCTCTATTCATTTTCCTCTAGGTACTCTACTTTATGAAGCTTAAAAGAGACTCCCCTTTGGTTGAGGGCTTGGATCCCTAACCTCATGCCAAAAGTCAACATGTTTTTTTGGTTGGCTCTTTAGGACAAAACTCTAACCCATGAAAATCTTATCAAAAGAGGTCATATCTTGCCTAGTAGATGTGTTTTATATAAAGAAGAGACAGAGACAGGAAACCATATGTTCATCCACTATTCTTTCTCTAGGACAATTTGGGGTATCCTCACCTAGGACTTAGGCCACAACTGGTGTGTTCCTTCTAACCTTCTGGACTTTTTCTGTCAATGGCATGGCTTGTTCAATGGAACTGTCTTGCAGGAAATTAGCTCTTGGATCCTACCCCATTGTTGGAGTATATGGAAGGAGAGAAAAAATTATATTTTTAGAGATAGGGAGGAACTGACTTTAGTTGTTAGGAGGAAGATTTTCAATAACATAAAGGAAAAATTTTCTGTGAGGAAGGGGGGAGAATTTGAGACAGGAGGTAAGAAAAAGGAGAAGGTAAAAGATAGATCGAGGAAAAGACAGGAAGCCAAGTGACTTCTCCCCCCTAAAGGCTAGCACAAAGCCAACTTTGACAGAGCCTCCAAGGACAACCCTAGCTCCTCAGGTAGTGGAGGTGTGATAAGGAATGAAAATGGAGATAGTATTGCGGCTTTATCTCCCCTACTGGGATTCCAAACTAATCATTTTGTTTAAGTGAATGCCATGTGCAATGTTGTAAAATTGGCTTTAGAAATTGGTGTTACCAATTTATGGCTCGAAGGGGACTCGAATAACATTATAAAGTGCATCATAGGAAACTCACATCCATCATGGATGATTGCAAATCTAATTGATGAGACATGTGAGACCCTCACCAAATTTAATAGAATCCACATCACTCATATCTTCTAGGAAGAAAACTTGGTTGCTGATAAGTTTGCAAACATTAGGGTCAACACTGACCAAAAAATAACTTGGCATCTCAAAATTTATTTGCCAATAGACATTAAAAGTTTGATTGACTTGGACAAGATCCAAGGAAGTATGGAGAAAATCAAGCTATAATTATGATTATGAAGGTTTTAAGAAATAAGGGTACTTTTCAAAATGGAAGCATGGGAAATCGTAATTGTAGTGATTCATTATTGATTAATCAACATGCTTTGTGGGTTATTTTTTGCACTCACTTCTAGAGCAATAGTAGGGCTATTTTTCTCTATTTATTGCTTATTCTTTGAGGTCCCTTTTAGTCACAGAGTGAGGAGCACATGAGTAATGAGGGTGTGTAGTGTACAAAAATAGTAGGTAAAAGGTGCAGAAAGGAGCCGGTGGGAGATTTTGAGAAATGGAGAAGTAGGGAGAAAGCGTGGGAAAAACTAGAAGAGGGTGGGGTTACCAATTATATCATGAAGCTACATGGATTCAATCAGGAGGTGACCAAAAGTATGGTGGGGTCCTGGAAGGATGGCAAGGTGAAGGTGAACAGGGTTTACTTTCGGATAACGGAGGAGTTAATTGCAACTATCACCGAAATCCTTATCAAGGGTTTTAAATTCTTCAGGGATAAGAAGCTCTCAGCCAATGCGGTTAGGGACTTTTTGGAGAGTGAGAAGGAACTAAAGGCACTGAGAAAGATTGACACCTACTATGTCCCTAACTCCATGAAGAAGCAGTGGAGGTATGTTCTGAGCATTATTATCGAGTACATCACGTTGGACCTTAGGTTTGATAGAGCTCATACCCACCACTTTGTTATATTGAATCATTTCTGGCATAATGTAAATATTTCCTTTCCATATTATTTGTTAACCTCTATGAGCAAGGTAGTGGATAGCTTCAAAAAGAAGCCCATTGCAAATTTGGCTCTGCACAAGGGGTTGCTACTACTTATCCATGAGCACTTCAAGGCTCAGACTATAAGCATTGCTCCCCCTCAAGTAGAGAATGTGGAGTCTGGTATTTCTAGTTACTCCCTTAATTCAAAAGATAAATAGAGCCTCAGCTTTGAGGAAGGAGGGATCTCTTCTTCGAGGAAATTAGCGACCCACCAAGCTAATAAATTGCCTTCCCCCATAACCCCTAGTAGAAAAAGCCCTAGGGATCATGGGTAGATGCCTCCTAAGAAGGATGAGGAGGGAGATAGCGATGATGAGGAGGAGCAGAGTCTGAGGAGGTTGTTAAGGAGACATAGGAGGAAATTAAGGATGAAAGTGGAAGGAAGAAACACAAGAGGGAGAATTTGGAGGAAGTGCACTCTTAGTTTGAGGAGGTGTCAGTGCTGCCCCTATCTCCTATCCACCTCCAAGCCCAACCTAAGGAGAAAAAAGAGGAGAATGCAGGGAATGTGAAAGGGAAAGTGTAGGTCAATGATAGGAGTAAAGCTTGGAAAAAATTTAATGTCAGGACTTTGAAGATGGGCATCTTTAGGGAGGCCATGAATCCCCAAATTCTCATGGAAAATCAAGATGAACCGCAACTGGAAAAACTCATTGACCCCACGATAGTGGTAGGAAAATAAAATTTCTTTTTGGGGAAAAGTCAAGTATAGAGATCAAATACTTTGTAGGCATCAAAGGTAAAAAATTTGACTTTTCCCCAAAGAGAAATTTGATTTTCCTACTAATTTATGCATGAAGATGGACTACGATTAATGAACAAAGTTAATTTTTGACCTACTAACATGCTTAGTCTTCTAAATAATATCGAACACTTAGAATCACATAGAGAATAAATAACTTGCTTAGGAAAGGATAATGTTAGCCTGATAGTTTAAGACAATAATATGATTTGTTTCAATAAATGACTACAACACTTCTTTTTCTTCCTAAACCAACAAAGAAAAATGATCTTATTTGATCCAAATAAAAAAACTCTAGATCCCTCCTTAGGCCTACATAAGTAGCAACAATTAGAGTGGTTTGGTGAATGTGTCTCCTAGTCACTACTTAAACCTACAATACTTCACATTTATTTCACCATTTTTAACCTTCTCATGAATAAAGTCATATTAATTTCTATGTGCTTACTTCTACCATAAAAAACAAGATTTTTAGTTAAATTTGTGGAGTTAATATTACCACAAAATATGGTGGCGTCTTCTATTTGTTCTTCCTTTGAGTCAACCAAGCTCTTTCTTAGCCATATAGATTGACATTCTTTTGCATTTGCTTCTATATACTTATCCTTGTCTGTAGATTGGACAAGTATAGATTGCTTCTTAGAAGTCCAAGAAGTTACTCTAGAACCCATATTAAAACCATAACTAGAAGTACTCTTTCTATCATCTAGACTTCCTTCCCTATCAGTGTTTCTTTAATGAACCACCTTAAAATCATTTTCAAAACAATATAAAATACCATATCCTTTGGTGCTATTCAAATACCTCAAGATTCCTTTACTCACTTGGCAATGGGTGTCCTTTGGAGTTTCCATAAACTTGGAAATCAAAATTACGACATCCATTATGTGAGGAGTAGTTGTTATTAACTACATTAAACTTCTAACCAAACTTTTAAACATAGTTGGATTCACATTGCCACTACTCTCTTCCTTACTCAATTTAACACCTATAGTTGTTGGTGTTGGAGTTTCATTATTGTTCAACATTCTAAATCTTTTCAAAATCTATTTTGCATACATATCTTGAGAATTAAAAATATCATTATGCAATTTTTTACCTTTGATGCCTACAAAGTATTTGAAGACACCTAAATATGTCTTTTCAAATTGATCTTTCATAGCTTCTTTGAAATTAGCAATAAATCAATTATCATCCCTAGTAAAAATCAAATTATGAACATATAAGAGAAATTAAAATTTTACCATCTATCATTTTGATATAAAGGTAATGTTAACCATTGCTTTTTCTAAAACCATTTATTGCCAAATATGAGTTAGTCTAGTTCTACCATGCTCTTAGTGCTTGCTTCAACTGATAAAGAGCTCTCTTCAGCCTATAAACTTTACCTTCTTTAGCCAAAACTTTAGAACTAGGTGGTTGTTCCACATACACTTGTTTCAACACAACATTAAGGAAGGAAGAGTTCATGTCTATTTGAAATACCTTCCAGTTGTGTTAGGCTACAAATGCTATGACAATATGCATAGTTTCAACCCTTGCACCAAATACAAATGTCACCACATAATCTCTACCAAACTATTGTTTGTATCTCTTGACCACTAAACATGCTTTTTGCTTATCTATTTTTCCTTCAGAATTGTACTTGGTCCTATACACCCATTTCACACAAATAAATTTCTTATTGGGAGACAAATATGTAAACTCCCAAGTTTCATATCTTTCAATTACATCTATTTCCTCATACATAGCCTCACACAAATTGTCTTCTCTTAAAACAACTTCAAAGTATAATGGATCACTATGAGAAAATAATGCAAATTTATTATTCTCATCAAACTCATTATTTCTTTCATTTTTATATATATCCTTCATATTTTTAGTATGGTATTTTGTAAAAAAGAGGTGAGAGTAGGATCAAAACACTCACTATTACTATTTTGTGTTGTACAAGCTACATCATGAGTTGTTTAGAGATAATACGATCTCTTTGTTTACCAATTTGAATCTATTCATAGCTATGGAGAGTAACTAGCTATAATATCCCTCCTTATTCTATTTTTCTTGCAAAACTTTACAATTTAAGTATTAGGGGTATAATTTCCTCCTCTATCTAAACTTAGGACCTTGATGCAATACCCACTTTCTTTTTCAACCTAATCTTTCAACTCTAAGAACTTATCAAAAGTATTAGATTTATATTTTAGAAAATACACCCATCTTCTATTGTTGAAATCATTAATAAAATTCATAAAATAAGTAATCTCTCCCAAGTAACTTGCATAGGGAAAACCAAATTAGTATGTACTAGCTCTAATGGTGATCTAACCCTTCTAGATTTACCAAATCTAAAGGGAATCATAGGTTGCTTACCCAAAATACAAGTCTTGAAAAATTTCTACTGAAATTTAAAATACTTGACAAACCATCCAATATTCTTTTCTTGGATATCAAATTAAAATCAATATACCCAAGATGTCCATACCTAAAATTTGATAACTTAGACAAGTCTCCAATCATGCTTTTTAAAGTTGATTGCTTTTGTACTATTGTACATACTTTCTTGGGAAGTGCACCATCAGAATAAGAGAAGAAAAATGTGTTGATCTTCAAGAAGAAACATATGGTTCTTTATCATTTGGACTACTACAAAAACTTTTGTACTCCTATCTTTCTCATAAATGACACACCTATCATTTTCCAATAACACTTCATATCCATTCTGAATGATTTTTCCAACACTCAAAAGATTGTGCTTTATGCAAAGCAAAAAATAAATATTCTGAATCTCTTTCTTCTCAAATTTCTTAGTGTTGATCATAAGAAATATTTTACCCACAATAGGAATAGTTCATGTGTTCCCCATCTTAATTTAAGATTTATATTTTTTATAAATGAAAGACACTAAATTTTTTACTACTACTCATGTGGTAACAACAACTATTGTCCAAATACCTTGAATTTCATCTCTACATTCCTCATTAATATTGCACATGATAAAAGTTTTGGAATTATTTCTTTCTCTAATATTTATATCAACTACATTAGCATTTAATTGTGACTGATAACTTCATTTCTTCCATCATTAATTTGCATAATGCCCAAACTTGTGAAAATAATAGCTATCAACATTTCTCTTATTTGAGATACCGTTTCTTCTCCCTCCTTGAGAGGTACTTAGAGAGTTTCTCGCTCGCTCAAGGTCAACTATTATTGTTGAGCTTTCTCCTCCACCATTTATGTGTAAGGAGCTACCACAAGCTCTTCCTCTAGAACCACATTCAACATTATTTATTCCTCCCCCCCCCATCCTCTTGTATTGACTTGAGCTCTGAAAGCTAGCTCTTGATAAGAGCTTATATAAAAATTAAGGTGATGCTCATGAGTATGGAAGGAACCCACCAACTCATTCATTATCAATTTAGAACAATATTTTTCCTCTTCATTGGAAATCATAAGTATATCAATTTTTTGAGGTAAATTTCAAAAGATTTTTTCCACTATTCATTATTCTTCAATATCTTTGCCATTGGTTTTAAAAAAACTAGAGACTCTACAGATGAACACTAAAAAGGATTTATTTCCTTTTATAAAAAGAGACTCAAGCTCTCTTCAAAACATGTGCAACTTCAAAACATGAACTTGATTAGTCCCTTTGAATGTAGTCTTGAGAATAAACTAAACTTCTTTGGAATAAGTAGTTGTTATTATTCTTGAAAATAAAGCCCTTACCAAGGCTCCTTCAATTAGAATCATTTCTTTGACATCTTTTTTTCTTGTCTCTACCAAGTGAGTCTTTGGATTATTTGATAAGGAAAAACAGAAACAAGGGTCAATGGTATTTATGAGACTATTTTTCACAAGATCCCATTGATAATTTGTTATCATATTAATGGTCTTCAATTTTCTTGACCAAACATGATAGTTTTATACATTAAAGGATAGTGGTCAATACTAAACCTTACCTTCATCTCCAACCATTTCTCTTGCACAATTACTTCAAATACTCAACAAACACAAATGGGCATACTAATTAGTATTTATATCTCTTAAGCTCTAACCATGTAAAGATTGTATAAGAAATAACATAGTCCAAGAGAATCACAAGTGATGCTCTAAAACTTGAATATCTATTTTACCAAAATAGAATTGTGTGATGGATGCATAGAGATTATTTCTCTTTTATCCAATCGTGCAATGAAATGAAATTAAAATGAAGACAATAAAATCCGAGGTGGAGACATACAAGTATATATTGATTTCTTTTATATTCAATACTAAAATAACTAGTTATGGATTATAATTTGAATAAACTAAAAACTAAAACTAATGATCTTAGTGTCTAAAATAAATTAACTAAGATCCTATGAGCTCTCACAATTACCTAGAGCAATTACTTCTCTACACATAAAAAAAACTAAAGGCTACAACTATTGATGCAATTACACTAAGAAAAATACAGGATAATTTACTCATTTTTCATCTTACTATGTTGTATAAAATTACAATGTTTCCTTTTCTCTTTATACCTAAATTTCCTCTAAAAACATTCTGATTTTCCTATTGTAGGACTAGGAAATGGGTTAGAACCTAGCATAATATGAGAAACCACAAAACTCAATCAGAATATGCTAAACCCTTTTAATCCACCATAAAAACCAATTCAAATAAAGTGACGCAACACAACTAAAATCCTCCCTTCAATTGTAGTTCTGGTATCCTTCTTTCTTCTCCATTTTGATGTAGCTCCAATTGCCTATAGTGAACACAATTGAAAACAAATAAAAATTATGGGATGAATTCTATTGAGAGCATTAGAAGCATGTATTGGGCATGAAGTAAGAATAGAGATTCTAAGGATTGAAGATTGGTGCAAGATGGATTGATTTATAGCCAAAATGAAAGAGGTGAGACATGAATGAGGAGATGGACACTTGTCAATATGAATTTTCAACTTTTCATGATATTCCCTAGAATATCCATGACAAACATGATGCAATATGCCAAATGTAGGATTCTGTGACACATAAAATTCAACATGGCTAAATGTGGAAGAGAATCTATGACATGCATATGGCACATCAAAGCCACTTGTAGACAAAAATATATGATGAATGTGACTTATTATAATCATGTGTAATAAATAATATATGTCAAATATGACACGCATTAGCCAAGTGTAGAGAGAGGACCTATGACACATTATGTCCATGTGTCAAGAGTAGGTGGAATATTTTTAAAAATTCATAGTTCCACACAAATAGAAATTAGTAAAATAGAAATTAGAAGTGGAAATAGGACTTAGGAAAATGAGAATCCCCAAAGTTTACAAAGATGAATCAATTAATTAATAAAGATTAAATAATTTAGAATATTGGTTAGCAAGAATAATTATTAATGCTAGATGAACATAGTTGAAATGAAATTGGAATAGATTATGGGTTATCTAATCCTATAAGATAAATTGGTAAATGATTGACCAATTTGAATAGATTAATGTAGGATTATCCTTTTGATACATGCAATGATTACAAAAATTTACGAGGATGATGGTAGGTAGATCAAAGCCATGATCAAGTTGATTGAGTGATCAAGAAATGATAACATGCCAATGATAAATGACATGGATTAAGGACATGTGACATTTAAAAAATATTGTAAATGCCACAAGATCATAATTGATTGATAAGATTGATAATAATAACATCTACGAACATTGTCAATATTATTAAATTAATTAGATAATGCCATGATCTAATATTGAGGGACTTGACAATGGCAATTATTGGATGATAAAAATGATTGCTTGACCTAGTTCTAAGGGACATGACAATTCTAAGGTTAGGTTTGATAGGTTTGATAGTTTTCCAAGGCATCAAAGGACACAAAAATTCCTAGGTTTGGATAGATGGTGATAGATTTGAGATATTTGACACATTTCAAGTTGATGAGGATTTATTTGGGATAGTTTTGGGTTGGTTAGAAAGAACTCTAATGATATTGAAATCATTTTGGGTTGATAAAATGAGATTTTGATGATGTTGACATGATTTAGGGTCGATTACAAAATGTTTTGATAAAATGGTAACCAATTCTAAAATGATCTACAATTGATTTAAAAGGAGATGCTAGTGATGAAGAATATTATTATAATGTGTTCGATGATAAATCAAGTTGGACAACAGATGATAATTAGTGAAATGATAAAATGGGATGTGTTAGTATGAAAATGTGATTAAATAGTAGACATGAACCATTTTTGAGAATCTACACCCACCAATATTACTTATCCAAAATCCAAATAAAAAATTAATCACTAAGTTATGTAGGAATAGAGGATAATATTACTGAACATAATTAAATTTTGACCCACTAACATGCTTAAGCTTCTCAAGCTTCTCAAACACCTTGGAGTCCTTGGAGAATTAATAACTTCTTCAAGAAAGGATAATTTGAGTGTAACAGGCTAGGACAATAATCTAATTAATTTTAATCAATAATTCTTATAATTCATTATACATAGAAGAAAATTATTTTAAAAGAAAACACTAAATTTTCAAGGTATTTCACTTTTCCTATATATGTCAACTTCATCTTGCATGAGGTTTGAAATAGTAGGAAAACATACCCTTTCAATATTTACCACTTTCAAGCACTAGTTTTAAAATACAATCAACATATTAGGTCAAGCTTTTCCATCCTATTTCTCCTAAGTAATTGGATCATGTTGAATTTATTGTCATTCTTTCTTGTGTGCATATTTTAGATATACTATGATGAATAGCCTTTGGATCAAGTTTTTGATGCCCATAAAATAACATAATAGTCCCGTATGGACATGATATCATACCACCATTCAATTATTTATAGTCAAATAATGTCAACAAGTGTGATCCAAGAATAACAATCAATTTTACAAAATATCTTGGGTGATTCCATATTTTTTGTGCTACACTCATCTTGGCATGTTGGATTTTCTAGCCATCTTATTTCAAAAAGTGAGAATTTTCTATCCAAGAAATCATTCAAAGACACCATCATAAAGTTATTAAAGTATATCCCCTCTTTCCACAACAACATTCCCCTTCACAGACTTCTATATACAAACCTTCTTACAAGGATCCCTTCAAACCCAATATTTCTAATAATGGGAAAGAATGCTTCATCTGTAAAATGTTCTAGTTAACTCCTTAAATAAAGAGGACATTCTAAAGATATTCATCCCTTACCATTTGATAGATAAACCATGTTGATATTCTCTAGATGGATCTTATAGGTAAGTTTAGGAACTTTTCACAATCAAATATTTCTCTAAATTATTGGATGAATATGTTTGGGGTGTTGAGTTGTTGAAGCTTATGTAATAAATTAGGGCAATGATCATGGCTCACTTTTGGAATTGAAAGTTATAGACACTTCTTATTTATACAAGATGATAGTAGCCATTGTCACTGTCCACTCTCTCCCACCTCATTAGTTGGATGGTGTGCCTAGAAAAACCTTTGTGAAACTCCTAAAGGCACAAACTTGTGTCACCCTTTTGTAAAGGAAAAGGCTATCAAAAGTATAATTGTTCACCTTCAATGTCATAAAATTAGTATTATTATTTTGAATTTGGAAATGAGGTAAACTAATGAAATGCGTAGAAATGGAAGAATTTTAGGATTATGATTTTTAATAATTATTTGGAATAAGAATTGATACATTTTTCTAATTTTCATACATAATTTTTTAGCTGATAAAAAATGTTGAAAATTAGGGGTCTAGTTCCCACCACAAAATTATATAAAAATAATCTTATTTAACTTTGATCTTAGACTATGTTATAGATAACATACATAGCTACAACAATCAAAAATAATAATTGGCTTTAGACCTATATTTTCTCTTTTATAATGATTCAAATTCCAACTCACCTGAAATCAATAGTTTTCATCTCCCACCACATTTTTCAAAACAAATCTATTCTAACTAGGAAAAATATTATATTTTCTAAAAGAGGACTCTCCCCTCTAGAATGCCATATAATTTTTAAATCTTTTTTATATGATTTATTATATTTTTCTTTTTCAAAATCCATATCTTTTCAAGTGTTAAATTATGCACTTGTAGAATTTTTTAATTACAATATACTAGATCTAATTAAAACACTATAAAATCTATATGAGAATGTTCTTGACTCTAAGCTCTATAAAATGGTGTTTAAGTGTTATTAAAAAAATATCATAAAAAATAATAAGAGTTATTGAAATGCCACTTTTCTGAATTTTTTTTTTTAAATTTAGTAATTGGATACAAACTAGTATAAAACAAGCATTTAATAAACATTTCCACTTGAAAAAGTGTAAGACCATATATAACTTAGCTAGAATGTATTTATCTAGATCATATGCTTCAAGAAAATTTCTCTTTAGATAGAAATACTCAAATTTTATTATTTTGATAAGTTAGCCTAAAGGTTACACAAATTTTTATTTTTATAGAAATTCTAAGTTGTTCCCCCACTGTATAGGTGGAGCCGATAGAGCTAATAATTGGTCAACGGAGGTGTTTGTGACACTACAATATTTGGGGTCAAATTGCGATGACAATTTTCTATGGCAATGTAATTTGTGATTATTTTCATGTTTTTTATTTTTGCAATTATCCCCAACATCCTTGCAATATCGATGTTAGCATCATAATTGTGATTCTCACATGAGTATAAACCCAAAAAAAAAAAAAAAAAACATGACATAAATCATTCCTCATTTTTTTTTATTGTGGGAAGCTACAGGTGAAAGAGGGTGGAGAGCTTTGGTTGAGGGTGTAGAGCTCTAAACATTGTCATGCCCTTGTCATTGGTGCATTTTGTTGTTGTGATCTTTGCATTTTATTTTTGTGCCCTTGCTCTATGATTTCATTGATGTCTATCTCTATTGATATCTGATTGAAAAGATCATTGGAAAAGATATTGTTAAGAAGGAGACTGTTAAAGAAGATTATGTGTTTCAATCATTGTTTTGTCACTAATGTCAAACCTATTATTTTTTGGTAAGATAATTACTTATAAGCTTCAAGTACTATCACTTAGTTCATTAATAAAGAGGATTTTATCGATAAGATGTAACAAAAGAACCTAGAGAAAAGGTTGAGTTATGATTATGTAATGAAGCACAAGGATCAGTTAAGAGAGTGATGGCATGATGCATTGATGATATATGTTGGTGTAAATAAGTATTCACTATTTAAACTTAAGTTTACTTAGGTTGATGCATTATTTTATTATTTTTATTTGTGAGACGCTTAGGAGTTTGCACACCTTTTTGAGTTGTCATGTTGACAACACAGGAGTACACAACTCTATTTTAGCACATGATGTCTACAACATTAATTTGTGTGTCACACCCTTGTAGGCTTATCCTCACATCATCGCAAATACTTTCATGCTTAAAGGAGGCTAACCCATATTTGGTGGACATGTGCCTAGTTGTATGACACATCATGGTGTTGATTATGAGGCATTCTAGATGTATCTTAGAGGCCTTTATCTATAGGCACTCCCAGTGTACTCTGAACATGGCATATTGAATATATTGTCATTCTAATCATACTCTCTCTCTTCATCTACAGTTAGCTTTTGTTTGAGTTCTTAGTTCCTAGGTGAATTTTTCCCTTAGGCGAATTCTTACATGGTATTAGAGCAACTTGGAGATTTTCTCATCACATAGTCATTTGAGACTACCATTGCTTCAACACCTTAGCCTGAATCTAGAGTACTGTAGAAATTAGGAGTGTCTAGAGCCAGATCTGAACTCGCCATTATGTCCAAAATGTTGAACCAGTGAAAATCAACTATAAACTTGGCTACCTTGACCCAAAGTCAACCATGAGGCAAAGTTTTTTTTGCAAATTGAAACCCGGAGGCCCGAATTTGTAGTTTAGGTATGGTCTTTTTTTGCAGATCTAATTGATTAATTTTAGATTTGTAATTTTTATTTTCTTGGCAATTTTATTTTTCGTTAGAATTTTGTGGAATTTTTTTGCCCTTCGGGCACCCATCAAAATTTTTTTTTTAGCAAAATCATGTAGTGACACCTCGACTCTGCCATTTTTGGAGGGTTTATTATTTAATTGTAGGGCATTTAAATTTGGCTAGAACATTGTCAAAGGTATAGCCAAAATTTGGCACACACAAGGGATTGTACATTTTTCTAGCAACCAAAGCTAGCCCACCCTCTTGGTGGCCCAACAGACTCCAACCAACACTTGCACATTTCTAGCCAGTAAGTGCACATCGACTAGGGTCTTCTTCATTTGTGACTTATGTGTTTCACATTTTAAAAGGTGAAAGACCCGCCTGCACATCTAATGTGGGACTAAAATCCCTTCACTAGCCCTCTCCCAAATACATTTTTTGGCAAAAGAAAAGATTTTGGCTCGAACGCTCATTAACCTTTGGCTTCTAGCACAATTTTCTTGGCCCGCATAGTGCCCAATTTTTGACGCCCACTGCGGTTTAACTCGACACATGATTTGAAACTTTTGGCCATTTGATCATTCAATGTTAGTAATTGTAAATCCCGCCCAATGATAGCTATTTCATGTAGCTGTACAACTCGACATGCAGACCTACTAGTCAAAGATGTTCTAACACATGTAGATGATGAAAAAACCTACCATGTAGACAACTTCTCCCTAACATGTGCCACAATTTGATTCGGTACACATTAGCCGATTTGCCCAATCAGCAACAGCTAAGACAAGAACTGCCACATGCCACATGGAATCTAGTAGTGTTGACATGTCACCAGCATAGACATGTCATCAAGTCTGTATAGTATGGATGCCAAATCAATCTAACACGTTAGCCTAGGGTCCTAATTTTTGTCGACATCATCTTTTTTTACGTTAAAATTGATGACTATTTGACCATCAAAACTAGGCATTTTACAACTGCAACAATGGCCATTTGACCATCAAATTTAAACTCATTGTTTTAGCTCTAGACCCCTCTCCAGATTGCTTTTTAGTTTGGCAACCTGACTTCGTGAGCTCATATCTTAGAAATCTGGACTCTGATTCAAGTGCAATTTTTTTTGAAATTGTGTAGAATTTTCTAATTTTTCTAGTGGTGGTGATTTTTTCTAGTTTTGGTGCACAAATTTTGTAGAAATTGCATTTTTTGGTGACTATACGTGCATAATCCTACATTTTGCAACTTCAAAAGCTCTGTACGGGTAAATTTGGTCACTTTTTTAGGTTCCATTTTTTTTGAAAGTGCATATTTTTTTATTTACTTTCTAGATCTAAAGTCAAATTCTAGGGTTGTGTGGACCAATTTCTCACTTTTAGAATTAGGCCTTTTTTGGCATTGTAAAGCTTTGATTCTTTTTCAGAATTGTTGTAAATTTAAGTTATAGTTCTTAAGTGATAGATTTAAGCCTCATAAGGCAGTTGTAGAAGCAATATTAGAAAGTCTACTTTGTTTATTTTGACAAGTGGCCCATTGTAAACACACTACTTATAAAGTGCCAAAAGCATCTTTTTTTGGGGAGTCTTTTGATTAAGTGAAAAGGGGGGGTGTGTATTGTGTTTTTGTGTCTCTCTTTTGTGCTCTTTTCATTTTTGCATCATGGATTTTAAATGTCCTCCTCTAACTTCACACAACTATTCTACATGGAAAGATATTGCATGGAGTAGATTAATGTAAAAAAGATATAGTCTTTATGTTGATGGTACAATTACCAAATCTACTAATGCTAAAGAACTCATTGATTGGAAAAATCAAGATCGATAGGCTTTAGGAGCTATCAAGAGTTGTGTACATGGGGATCTTCTCTTTCACATTAAATATTGTTCAAAATCTAAAGAAGGTTGGGATAAACTTGAATAGTTATATGGTAAGGTGGATGAAGAAAAGGGATTTTAGTTTGAAGATGATATACTTCTCTTGGATCCAAAATTTTTTGACACAATTTAGGATTACATCATTAAAGTCAATGAGTATAGGGCACTTCTAAAAGACTGTAAAAATCCCATGAAGGATGGTAGGTTGATTCATCACATCCTAAAGAGGCTACCTTCTAAGTATGCTAACTTTGTTTCGAGTTTTAATAATCCTAGGTTGACCATGGGATCTACTTACCACAAGCCTTCCTTTGATGCATTCGTAGAGATGTTGATTGTTTAAAAATCTCACTTGATAGATTTTGGACTTCTCAAGTCATCAAAGACCAAAGCCTTGGTGGCTAGTGATGAGCACAAATCAAGTCAAGGGGGGAAAAGCAACAACAATAAGAAATAGTGGAAGAAAAAAACACAATATGAGACACAACAATCCTCCTCTCAACAAGGCAATACTTCTTCCAACAAGAAGGGAAGTAATGGCAAGAAGGAAAAACTCTTTTGTGCATATTGCAAAAAGCCAAATCATGATGAGCATCATTGTAAGACAAAAAGAATCAATGAGTTGGAAAACCTACATAGGAAGAACAAGATTCAAGTGCCAGGTACTTCTAATGATTCAACTCCAACCTCTTCAAAGGTTAAAGGGCAAGTAATTATGGCAAACACAAGTTCTTCTTCAAAATAGATACCTGACTTAGGTGCCTCTTACCACATGGGTTCTTCAAAGGAAGACTTTTCTTCATTGAAGGAGTCAAAAGTACCACACATCTTCATTGGAGATGGATACTAAATTGGAAGTTGAAGGGAAAGGATATGTGGAAATGGAAAATGGGGAATTCAAAGATGTTCTCTACATTCCAAACCTTAGTTACAATCTCCTATTAGTTTACCAAATCACTCACCTTGGAGATGGTCACAAAGTTGAGTTCCTTCCAAATTCAATGATGGTGTGAAGTCTATGAGATGATTCATTGGTTGTAGTGGGGAAAGTCAATGATGACAAGAGGTTTTACTCCTTCTCCCACTTTGTGCCTAAGAGTCATTCTCAAGCCTTGTTGACTCACTCTACTTCAAACATGAACTTATGGCATGAGCAGTTTGGTCACATTGACTTTCGCTCTCTTTAACAAATTTTCTCTAAACATATAGTCAAAGGTCTACCTAATATCAAATTTTCTAAGTGAGAATTTTCATCTTGTTTAGTGAATATGAATCTCTAGGATAAGTATGATAAAGGGGAGTCTTCTTGAGCTCCAATTGTTCTTTAGCTAGTTCACATGGTTTTAGCAGGACCCTTTGCAATGACTTCAGTCAACCAAGGCTGCTACATCCTCACATTTGTTGATGACTTTTTGAGATTCACTTGGGTCTACTTCCTTCATCACAAGAATAAAGTGGTTCATAAGCTTCAAGACTTCAAGATTCATGTTGAACACAAGTCAAGGAAAGCCATCAAGGTACTAAGGGTGGACAATGAGAATAGATATGTGCATAGGAGACTTAAACACTTTTGCAGAATTGAGGGGATTGATCTTTAGAACTCACCTGCATTCAGTCTGCATAAGATAGATGTTGCACCAATGAGGAATAGGACTCTCAAGACCATGAAAAGTTTCATGATAAAGGCCAAGTCTCTCAATCCTACACTTAAAGTTGAAGCCATTAGTAGTGCTACTCACATACTTAATAGGTTTCCTCATAATGCTTTAGATGGAAAGACTCCTTTTGAGGGATGGTGTGGCATAAAAATAGTTGTGAGTCACCTTAGAGTCTTTGGTTGTCCAACATGGGAAAACCTATCTTCCAGGGGTTGCAAGGAACCAACACCTAGGCCTTGTACTTTCATTGGGTATGAAGACAATAGAAAGTGTTATAGACTTATGGATCCAGAGACTCACAAAATATTTGTGGAGAAGGATGTTCACTTTGAGAAAAGTTCACCTAGCTTGTCCTCTACTCCTCTCCACACATCATACATAGTAGAAACTGATAGTGACACCAGCGATAGTGCTTCAATAGGTTCAAACACGTGGGGTTTTGTCGACAGCTACAGTGAGAGGTCAAATCAGTCTAGTCCACATTATTACATTTCCACAGTGAAAGGTCCAACACAGCATGGTACATCTCATCTTCCAACACCAACTTTAGTTGACTTGGGAGACAGACTTAAGGACATAAACCTTCTCATTGATGAAGGTGATCCTTTTATAGTTGTTGTGAGGGATCACTTTGACCCTCATGTCCATTCTCTACATGATCAATCTACATAGGTTGGCATGATTGTGGATCCTTATGAACAACAATTAGCGGAGGTCTCTTTGTTAGTTGAGGAGATAGATGCTTCAGTGGAATAGGTTCAATAGACATCCTTGCGAGATCTACATTCATTTTTTTCAGCATAGTTGGAAGTGATGAGCATCAACATCAGTACAGGGATACTTGAGTAGGTTTTAGGGCTACCATAAATCTTTAGGAGTGTACCTTTGGAATTGTTTCTTCCTAAGGGGAGGAACACCATTCTGCATTCTTGGAACAACTTCTTCATTGGAGCAGCTTTCACTTGTCGGCATTCTTCTTTGGGGGGGGACCCTATTCTATCTCTCTTCCTTCTCTCATTCTCTTATCTATATACTAGATGTATGTCATAATGGGGGGTTCTTGATTACTCCATCCATCAATCCATCCATATTTATCTCTCTTTTTGGGGGAGAGTTTTTCCCATGAGGTTTTCCCTCTTTCTCCACATTACGAGAGATTGCATCTTCATAATGTAAATGGGTACCTAACATGGTATAGTAGCTAGGACCCATTCTGCATCTCATCTTAATTTTTCATAAGCTTAAGGGCATTCCCCTAAGTTGCCCTTAAGGGGGGGTGTTGGTGTAAATAAGTATTCACTATTTACACTTACTTAAGTTTACTTTGGTTAATGCATTATTTTATTATTTTGTATTATTTTATTATTTTTATTTGTGAGACACTTAGGAGTTTGTGCACCTTTTTGAGTTGTCATGTTGACAACATAGGAGTATACAACTCTATTTTAGCACATGGTGTCTACAACACTAATTTACATGTCACACCCTTATAGGCTTATCCTCACATCATCGCACATACTTTTTTGCTTAAAGGAGGATAATCCATATTTGGGGGACATGTGCCTAGTTGTATGACACATCATGGTATTGATTGCAAGGCATTCTAGATGTATCTTAGAGGCCTTTATATACATGCACTCCTAGTGTACTCTAAACATGGTATATTGAATATATCATCATTCTAATCATACTCTCTCTCTTGGTCTATAGTTGCGCTTGTGTTTGAGTTCTTAGTTCTTGGGTATTTTTTACCTTAGACAAATTCTTACTATATACTTAAGGTTACAAAATGGCTAGCTATACTTAAAATTTTTAGAAGAATAAGTTAAATAAAGTTTTTCTACCAAGCTTGACCAAGTGGATAGTAAGTTTTGAGAAAAGTTAGTGCAAGCTAAGTAGAAAGAACTAGTTGTAGCCAAGTAAAAGAAAATTCTAATGGATGCTGAGCTAGACAGTTGATGGCAAGTAAATTTTAGTTGATGTCAAGCACTAGTAAAATCTAGTTGATGCCAAGTGATTTTATAGTTAATGCCAAGTAATGCAGTATTTTTTGAGCATCAACAGATTGATAATGCCAAGCTATTGCATTATGATAAAGATTGAAGATTTGCCAAATCTTAGCAAACAAGTTTATTTTCTTGGAACTTGTCAACTAGGAGGAAGATAAGATTGATGATTTGGTGGCACCGAATTTGATGTAAACCATTTTAGGTGAATTCAAATGGATTCTAGGAGAAGTTTCTAGAATAAACAAGATATGGGGTAGATACATTGTATCCTACCTAATCCATCCAAAACCCTAATTTAAATGACAGATAATGAGTGGGAAAATATTCTAATTTCCTTTATATAAGAATTTTTGGTCATGAAGCAAGTAGGTTAGAGGGGTTGGTGTCATGTGCGATAACCTAAGGCAGAGAAGGAATTAAGGGTTTTTCTTCATTAAGTGACCCAAGAGAAGAGTTTACAATGGCATACCATGCAAGAAGGCTTAAGGAGCATTATGAATGCTTGAAGGGTGAACAAGTTGTTAGAGTAGAAATGTATGAAAGACAAGAAAAATTAAGGATTAAATAGAGATCTATAATCTGCAAGTGATGTTGTAAGTTGTATCAGATCAAAGCTCTATTGTTACTCTCTAAAAATTGTATCACTTTAGGGTAAATCCTTTGGATTAAGGTTGACAAAATAGTCACTGGAAAATCCTTTGATAGGGTGGCATTCCAAGTGAATGGCCTAAAGTCCTCTAACAAGGCTCACTTTTAATAGCGTGATTGAAATCCTTTAACAGGATAACATTTAACAATGTGTATTGTACCCTTTAATAGGGTTGGCCTTTCACAGGGCATCATTTTAGAAGAGTGAAAAAGAGTAGCATGTTACTGATGGTTTTTCCCAAATTGGGTTTCCATGTAAATCATTATGTCAAGTGTGCTAATGAATGTGTTGTGTTTGATTCTTTATATTTATGCAACTTGATTTGATAGTAACATATAAGTTTTAGTAAATACAAAATGAATGCATGCATGGGTATGAATGTTTTATGGGTTCACTAAATTGTCAAATTTTCTTTTTGTACATCTAGACCTTGAATAACTAATTTACCCTCCTTTGAGTTATTCTAAAGTAATTCCAACAATTGGTATCAGAGTCATCTTTTTAAGAGGACTAGTTTTAAGGTAGTAGAAGGACAAAGATCAATATGTCTAAAAGAGAAGTACCCAAGTTCAATTGAGATAACTTTTCTACATGGAAAAGTTGGCTGAAGCTACACCTTTGAAGGCTTGGAGATCATGCACAATCTACTAATACAGTGGAACATGTTGATCTAGTAGGATCCCTAATTGCTAAAGATATGAAGAAGAAAAAGGAACCCAATCAGATGATGTTGGAGGTTGCCTCTACACTAAATTATGCTGAATTTGATTATATCAAAGGCTACAACACTACAAAGAAGATGTGGGATTCTCTAACCACCATTTATGGAGGAGACAAAAATGTTCAAATAATAAAATTTGAGATCCTTAGAGGTAAGTTTGATGATATGAGAATGAAAGAAGGTGAAAACATTGCTCAATAAGTTGGTAGGATAAAGGAACTTCTTAGTGCAATAAGAGGAATTACTAGTCATATAGATGATGATACTATGTTCAGTAAAGTCTTGAGAACATTATTGCCTATCTATGCTATTAGAGTTTTTGAAATACAAGATGTGAGATGTATTCTAGGAAATGATCTAACCCTTGAAGGTCTGGTAGGTAGATTCACTACTTTTGAGTTATCTAACATTGACAACTTCAAGCCAGAGAGTCTTGAATCTACTTTCAAAGCTAAGTTGTTATTGAAGGATTCTAAGGAGGTAAAGTAGAAGAAAAAGAAAAGTGCATCCAATGATAGTAATACAAATGAGGAAGACATTGATCAATTGGAAGCACTACTGGCAAGGAAACTTCATAGAGGTAAAGGCAAGCTCAAAGGTAAGTTACTCATCATTTGTTTCAATTGCAATGAATTTGGTCATATTGTTGCAAGATGTACATAGAAGAAGAAATAAAAAGAAGGAAATAAGTACAAAGACATAAGAGAAGATGACAACAAAGATTACAAAGACAAAGGAAAGAAGTCATGCTACATTGTTGATGAGCATGACTCTGATGAACATGATGATGAAGTGGTATATGTTGCAATGAAGGATGAATTTGATGAAGATGAGATAACTACACTTGTGACTTGTGTGAACAAGAATGATAGAAGGATCATTGACAATGGATTCTCACATCACATGACTAGAGATAAAATTATGTTCATTACCTTAACTTGTTATGATGGAAATAGTATAAGATTTGGTAATGATGCACCATGTTTGATAAAAGGAGAAGGGTGTATAAAACTCATAGACAATATTTCATGTGACAATGCTTACTATGTTGAAGGATTAAATTATAACTTGTTAAGTTTGTCACAATTAAATAATCTGGGATGTAAGGTTGAAATTGAAATCAAACTAACAAGATATATGACAAAAATGGGAAATTGATTGGAAAAGGTGATCAAACTAGAAGTAATCTATTCTATCTAGATATAGAGGATGCTACTTATCTTATTACAAAACTTAATGATGTATGGATTTGGCACAAGAGATTATGTCATGTTAATAATGATAATTTGGATAGTATCAGTATCATGAAAAGAGTTAGAGGATTACATAAGTTGAAGAAACCTGATCATATAGTGTGCAAACAATGTTAGCTAGGCAAAATGTCAAATTCAAGCTTTAAGAGTAAAGCTTATACCTCTAAAGAGATACTAGACATTGTTCATACTAACTTGCATGGACTAATTGAAGTGCAAAGTTATAGAGGAGATAAATACATAATAGTATTTGCTGATGATCACTCTAGGATGATGACACTCATGTTTCTATAATAGAAATCTGATGCTTTTCAAATACTTAAATGGTACTTGACAAGAGTTGAGAAAGAAACAGGTAAGAGTTTGAAATGCATGAGATCAAGCAGAGAAGAAGGATTCACTTCAAATGAGTTTGAGATGTTCTATAATGATAGAGGAATCAAAAGATAGACATCTACACGTAGGACCCCTCCACAAAATGGAATTGTTGAAAGAAGAAATAGGTCTATAATGAATTGTGCTAGAAAAATTATGATAGAGAATAATGTTTCTCTAAAATATTGGAGAGAAGCTATAAGTACTACTATAAATACCTTGAAACATGTGCAAGTCAAGAAAGGTACTCATTCAACACCCTTTGTGTTGGAAATATTCAAAATAAGATAGATTACTAAGAGGGTAGGGGTGAATCAGTAACCTTACAACTTTAGAGCATTTTAGCACTTTAACCATATATACTATTCACCATTCATTCATCTAATCTACTACATAAATGAGAGATCAAACATTCATAACACATGTACACAGTGATTTGGTGACCTAAATACCTTCCAAATAGAAAGTAAAATAAGGGCGGGGATGATACCCACAAAAATTTGTTACTGAAGTATGAAGTTGGCCTGTTAAGGCTTACATTGACCACTTCTGGTGATCTGACCTATTAGGAGCACAAAGGGCTACTAGGTCCACCTTTTTAGAGGATTTACAAACATACACTGAAGTATGCACTCTATTAGGAGATTTATACAATGACTATTAAGTCTACCCTGTTAAAGGATTTACAAAATTGATTCACCTATTAGGATGAAATAGTGGATCTACTTACAAACTTGATTTGCTCATTAGATCCTTGAAGTATCGATCACCTCTTGTGACTGATGAATCTTTACTGCTCCTTGTAGACCTTGTTGAATACTCTACTCTTCTACTGTTTTGCTTTCATTCTTCTCAAAACATTACATGTCTATCTTGATACATACATCCATATGTCATGCATCTTGCAAATGATATAATACATTACATATATACCATTCTAATAATTACAATTGCAAGGTCAGCTAAAACACAAGTGAATAAAACATTATTGAGTCGGCCCAATAGTAAATAACTCAGGTTCACTAAACTAACTTGGTGACCTTTTGATACTCGACATCCACTGCATTACTTGACATCATCATGCACTCAGTAGAAGTGAAGGCTCGATCCATACTAATCACTCAACATAGTTTTGAACTTAGTAAGCATCGATGACTTAGTAGATGTAATGTCACTCGGTAATAACTGGATCATTCATTTACCTTGATTTCACTTAGTAAATATTGTACTTCTATTACTCGATAAACGTTACACTTCCATCACTTGGTAAGCGTTAAACTTCCATCACTCAGTAAACATTACACTTCCATCACTTGGTAATCACTAGAATGCTCAGTGTAAACTATGAAGCTCAGTTAACACTAGAATGCTTGGTGTGAACTGTGAAGCTCGATTAACACTAGAATGCTAGGCGTGAACTATGAAGCTTGGTTAACACTAGAATGCTCGATGTGAACTATGAAGCTTGATGTAAACTGCTTAAGAGATGAATATACAAGGTAACCACTGAATGCTCGGTATACATTGTAGACTAGGTGATGAGCTTGGTAGCTATAATGATACAGATAAGTGTTGTCACTAATGGCAATAATAACTTAATGCCAATAATCTCCCCCTTTGGCATTAGTGAAAAAACACTTATAAGCCATAATATATGTACATAACCTGACTTCACTGAATTTAAGTTTTTCATAATTGATCTTTGTAGAACTGTTGCATATACATTTCTATATACAAAGATACTTATGTACACATGCTAACTCTAATGAGTGCTAACTCCCCCTATCACTTATAGTGATGACTCTCCTCATTTATTATGTTGAATCTCTGAATCTCTCCCCCTTTTTGACAATAATGCCAAAGGACTGCATATATACAATTTATATGGCTACATCAAAGTGAGATAGAAATTCTTGATGTACCTTAAGGATGGTTGCAAAAGTACTATCCCAAGTCTGCTGCAAAATTTGACAGGTGGAGAGGGAAATTTGAACTTTTTCTAATAATTAGATCAAGTGATTGCCCACTGAGAAGTTCTAATCTTGGACCAATGTTTTGCAATGAACAAGATGTTTTTGCATTGTGTCCATGATAGGAAGGATCATGTTCTGGATGTCTATGAGTGTAGACCAAATCCTAGCTTCCTCTCTCAATAGTTTTGCTTGTACATCTGCCAAATATCTGATCTTGGTGTGATGGGAGGTTGTGGAGGAGGAGTCCACCTTTATCTTGGAGGTAGTTTATTGCATATCAATTTCAATCTTATTTAACTTATCTTTTATCCCTTTGGTAAAACCAGAAACATCACAAAGTTTAGCAAAAAGTGATGCTGCAATTTTAAAAGAATTTTTCAAAATTTCCCAAAAATTTTGACAATTCAACTTTCTTTATTGCTATCTTTTGAGCAATGTGCTCTAGCACCTTATTATCAAATTTCTTTTTAGCTTTCTCAATAAATTTCTCTTGTCCGGAAGAATCCTCATTAAATTTCTTTACCACCTCTTCTAACTAAATCAAAATGTGTTGAGTAGAATCTACTTCAACACCTATAGCATCTATAATTATATTCTTGGCATCCTTAATTATTCTATATTTATTATCCCTTTTAGACCTTAACTGATTTTTCATAGCTTTCATCTCTATGAGTTGACTAGCTAAACTCATCTCTTCAATGTTAGCATTGTCATAGTCAATCTTAGGAATCACTATCTCAGTGTCTAGGTCAAAGTCTTCATCAATTTCTTTTCCAGTGATCAGAAGTTTTAATGGATGCTTTTGTTTGGCTTCTGTGATTACTGGTTTGACCTTAGGAACATACATGATAGTGGAGATGGAAGGGCTAGCAATAAAAATTGGGATAGTAATTGAGGATTGAATGCTAATAGGAGTATTAACCAGATCAAAAATTGAAACATTTCCCAAAAAATGGTATCATACTCAGTAGAGTACCCATAGTAGAATTGATGAAGACAAAAGATGATGCTAATGGAAACAAAACTATAAAACTTGCTAGAATTGATGAAGACAAAATTGTGGAACTTGTTGGTACACTTATTGTTGGTGAAGGAGCTGAGGAGGTTGACTCAATGGTTGAAGAAGTGATAGATAGCTCGGTAGATGAAGTGCTTGGCACCTCTATTTTAGATACTTGGAGCTGGGAGGGGGTTGGTGAAGAGTGAGCAATTGATGTAACTATTGTGCTCATAATTTCACTTGTAGAAGCTATCTCCATAATGGATGTAGCAGTCTTTGGTGGAGAGTGAGGAAGGGATGCAATCACTTCTACTACAATTTTAACTGGATCTTCTTCTTCCTCATGTGCTTCTTCATCCTTGTCTTCTTCCTTTTTTTCTTCCATAAGTGCATGCAGATCTCATGGAGTAACTATGATGGATGGAGTGCTATCAAAATCATCACTGTGACTGCTATCATCATCCTTGATCTCAACTGGATCTTCAATGGGCTTTTGTAGATGATAGATGTTCTTCCACATATTTTTTGCATCATTTACAACATGCTCAATGTCTTTAATTAAAATCAAACATGTGTGAAATCTAATCATCATTTTACCTTCATGGTTCTTCATTGCTGCCTTTATTTCTGCTCCAGTGAGACTTGGTAGAAGATTCTTCAAAGATTGCTCATATATTTCTTTGACCATTTGGGTGGATGACTCCCATCTTGGTTGCAATCTCTCCAATAGTTCATTGGAGATTTGAGAGGCAAGCTAGTCTGGCAAGTATTTCCATTTATCCGTCTTATTGAGTACGAGTTCCTTAATCTGGATTTTCTCAGCATCAATTCTTGTTTCAAATTTCAATGCCTTGAAATTTGTGATGCCAGCTCCCTCTTCCAATTGTTTAATCCTTTCCTCAAATGTGGGTGGAGGCTTGACCAGTATAGGTTCCCACTTGGCTTTTCTGGTTCTTTTGGAGAATACTGCAGTAGGCTTTTTCTTAGGTTTGGTAATAATTACCTTACCTTTCTTCTTTGATTTTTCCTCTTTAGATTCATGTTCTTCTTTTTCTTCTTCTCCTTCTTCTTCATCATCTTCTTCATCCTCACCTTTTCCTTCTGTAAGCATAAGAGGGTGGGTTGCAGTTTTCAATTTGGATATCTTCCTCTTGCCTTTTCTTATGGCCTAGGGTAGCTTGATTTCAAGCTCAATTCTAGCCTTTGCCTCATTATATGTTTCAAAAATTGGTTGCCTTGGGTCTACTAGCTCATTCACCAGTGCTTCAATAATGTCCTTGGCCTCATCAATGTTTACCTCATGGTGAAGAGGTTTTACCCATGCAACTTGGGGTCTAACTGCCTGAATGTATACCTTATCACAGTCAACCATAAAGCATACATCATCTCTATAGTCTTCAACTAATTTTGGTGGAATCCAAAACTTTTTATTCATTCTTTCCTTGAAATCTTCAAAATAATTATCCATGATGCTATCAAAAATTTCACCCATTTTTGCTACAAATTCATTTATCTGATACAAAATTGGAATGTCTTTTCTCCATACAACTGTTCCTTTTGATGGAAAGAATTTTTGAACATAGAAAAATAAATAGATCAATAGATAGCTGAATTTACAAGGATTATTCTTTGAAGTCCTTATGCTATCCATATTTTTATTCAATTTTATCAACAATAATTCTGACAGATCAAATTCAAGGTTTTTCTTTACAATTTTAAAGGCCAAATCCACAGCTTCACAAGGTACACAGTTTAGTCGACTAGAGCTATAGATTTTGTGGGCAATGACATGAATGACAAATCTTAGTTTGATATCTGATATAGTGCTGACCTTTAAACCTCTACCATCCCACTCAGCTAGGGTTTTCTTCTGTAACTCCTCTTGACCTAGGATTTTGGTGGGTTTTGCTTTGCTGAGCATAGGGAGACCCATGATTTTGTAAATCATCTTCTTTGTAATTAACACTGGCTACTCTAGCCATAGTTGCCCATTGTGCACCTAACTTAAAATATACCTAATCCACTTGGTTTGGAAATTTCCTGGCATATGCGAGATATGAGTCAAGCCTTTGGTTTCAAGATGCTTTTTTTTGGGTTTCAGAGAGCCATCTACACTCATTTCTCCTAGGGCATTGTCCATCTCTAGGTTTCCAATTTCTTGAATAGAACATCTGAAATGATTATGAATATCATTGATAAGAATTACCTTAGGTGGAATTTGAGATTGAGCACCATTAGGGTCAAGTGATTCTGCAATGGCTGGAACAATTTTGAAGTTGGGCGCTTTCCATTTTGTACCCTTTACTAGTATTTTTGAACATCATTTTGCCTTTGTGCCACTACTGCTCTCGGATGCCATTGATGCTCGGTTAAGGATAGAAAATTTTGAACAAATCTTTCACTAAAAAATCACTTTGAATCGCTTGAAGTTTATTGAATTTCACCTAAAAATTTCTTAGCTCTGACATCGCAATGAAGAATGAAATTGAATTCTGCCCTTTTGACAAAAAAATTGCCATAAATGCTTGGTATAAAGGTAGCTGAGATGACATAGTGTTTGACAGGCTGTCATTCTCTTGCTTGGTAGAAGCTTGCAACTCGGTGATCAAAATTTTTTTTTAGTTATTCCCAACCTAGCTCGGTAAGGTCTTCAACCGACTTTCCTCGATAGATGCAACTCGATAAAAGATACACTTTCTTTGATCTTTGTGTATCTAAAATATTGATTTGATCATTTTGCTTTCTTTTATTTTGGAACTGCTTGAGATATTTCTAGAAGATGCAGTTCCATATCCTTATTTATGGATCGAACTGGAGATGGTGGAGTCACCCACTTCTTGAGTGACATTGCCATCATTTGAACTATTTTGCTTGGTCAATTTTGGAATCCACTGTTGCTTCATTTGCTTCCAAATATTTTCAGCTTTAGCTTTCTTTTCATCTTCAACTCTTCCTATATTCATGCAATTTTTAGCTATATGATCAAGTTTTGTACATGTATAACATCTTATTGTAGTATCTTTTTTTCTCAAGTGATGCCTTGAGAAGTCTTTGCCAATGTGTCCATATTCTCCACAATAATGACATCTGCACCAGGTATTGTAGTCCCATCCAAAGATTGCCTTGACAAGTTTTTTAGCTGGATTGAATGATTTGGATCTACATTGGAATGCCTTGTGACCATGCTTCTTGCATTTGTGACAATTGCCTTCAAATTTTGGTTTCTCCTTGCATTCATTAGCTTTATGACTATGCTGACTACAATTAAAGCATTTACCATTGAATTTAACTTTTCCATTGCTCCAACACTTGTTTGATGTATGACCTAGCTTACCACATTGATTGCAAGTAGGTCTTTGATTCCTTTGGCCACCTTGTTTGGAGGTTTCACCTTCTTCCTTGTAACCAAGTCTAGCTTTACCTTTTTATCTATGAAGATTCTGCTCACTTTTTTTATTTAATTGAGTCATGTATGTTTGAGATTTCATCATTCTCTCATTGATTTGCTTTTAGTGATCAAGTCATTTTCCAAACTTTCATTGATTTGTCTTTCAGATCTCAAGTCACTTTTTAAGCTTTCATTGATTTGTCTTTCAATGATTAAATCATTCCTCAGGCTTTCATTCTCAAATCTCAGATTCATAATTTCTTCATTTGCATTAGATAGTTGATCTACAAGATCTTCATGGTTAATGGATTGATTATTTCTTGCCTCTAAGTCTTCATTTGGCTTGTCTCTCTATTCCAAAACTTCACATAGCCTGATTGATTGGATTTCTTGTTCTCTTTTAAGCTTTCTTACTTCTTCCTGCAGAGAACCATTCTTTGCTAGGAGTTCCTTGATAGCCTCATTAGCTTCATCTGAACTGCTTGATGGTAAAACGTCTTCTATCTTTTCTTCAACATATTGATGCTCATTCATTTTTCTTGCAAATTCCTTCCTTCTCTTTAGGGATTTAGAAAGATGCTCCTTAGCTTCTTTGAGTTAAGCCATGGCCATTTCCAGATCTAGCTTTTTATTTTCAATAACTTTGTCAAGTCTGAATATCTCCATTGTCCTTGATCTTTGCTCAAGCTATCAAAGTTTATCCTGAGAACCATAATGCTTTGATACCAATTATTGGAAATATTAAAAATAAGATAGGTTACTGAGAGGGGAGGGGTGATTCAGTAACCTTAAAACTTTAGAACATTTTAGCACTTTAACCATATATACTATTCACCATTCATTCATCTAATCTACTACATAAATGAGAGGTCAAACATTCATAACACATGTACATAGTGATTTGGTGACCCAAAAACCTTTCAAATAGAAAGTAAAATTGGGTGGGGATGATACCCACAAAACTTTGTTACTACATTATGAAGTTGGCCTATTAAGGCTTACATTGACCACTTCTGGTGATCTGCCCTATTAGGAGCACAAAGGACTACTAGGTCCACCTTGTTAGAGGATTTACAAACATACACTAAAGTATGTACTCTATTAGGAGATTTATACAAAGACTATTAAGTCTACCCTGTTAAAAGATTTACAAAACTGATTCACTTGTTAGGATGAAACAATGGATCTACTTACAAACTTGATTTTCTGATTAGATCCTTGAAGTATAGATCACCTCTTGTGACTGATGAATCTTTACTGCTCCTTGTAGACCTTGTTGAATACTCTACTCTTCTACTATTCACTTTCATTCTTCTCAAAACATTACATGTCTATCTTGATACATACATCCATATTTCATGCATCTTGCAAATGATATAATACATTACATATATACCATTCCAATAATTACAATTGCAAGGTTGGCTAAAACACAAGTGAACAAAACATTACTGAGTCAGCCCAATAGTAAATAACTCGAGTTCACTGAACTAACTCGATGACCTTTTGATACTCGACATCCACTGCATTACTCAGCATCATCATGCACTTGGTAGAAGTGAAGGCTCGGTCCATACTAATCACTTGACATAGTTCTAAACTCAATAACCATAGGTGACTCAGTAGATGTAGTGTCACTCGGTAAAAATTGGATCTGTCATTTACCTTGATTTCACTCGATAAACACTATACTTCCATTACTCAATAAACATTACTCTTCCATCACTTGGTAAATGTTACACTTCCATCACTCGGTAAACATTATACTTCCATCACTCGGTAATCACTGGAATGCTCGGTGTTAACTGCAAAGCTCGATTAACACTAGAATGCTTGGTGTAAGCTATGAAGCTCGGTTAACACTAGAATGTTCGGTGTGAACTATGAAGCTCAGTTAACACTAGAATGCTCAGTGTGAACTATGAAGCTTGGTGTAAACTGCTTAAAAGATTAATGTACAAGGTAACCACTAAATGCTCAATATACATTGTAGACTGAGTGATGAGCTCAATAGCTATACTAAGACAGATAAGTGTTGTCACTAATGGCAATAATAACTTAATGCCAACACTTTGAACTATGGTATGGATATCCACCTAATGTGAAATACTTTAAGGTATTTGGAAGTAAGTGTTATATTCTTAAAGATGTTAGGAATGGAAAGTTTGAGGAAAAAAGTAAAGAAGGTATATTCCTTGGATACTCCACAAGAAGCAAAGCCTATAAGTGTTTAAATACTAACACTAAGAAAATTGTGGAAAGTGCAAATGTGAATTTCGATGAATTTATAGAAGTACATGAGGCTGAACCTATGAAATAAATAGAACAATACAAATCATTTGTATACTTATATGAACAAATTCCTTCTAAAGAAGATGTTGAAAATCATGTTACAAACCAACAACAAGTTTCAGTAACCGTCGAGTCACATCCTATCAATGTTGAGTTTCATTCAGGAAACAAGCTGCATTTAAATGTTGGGTTGCAAAATGAAGAAAATGCACATTCTAATTCTAAGATTAGTACATATGAAAAAGATGCTAAAATACCTAACAAAGATGTACATAGTTACACTAAAGTTGAAAGATAAAATGCAAAAATAAGAGTTGAGCCGAGATTGTCTATGTTGGTGTAAATAATTATTCACTATTTACACTTACTTAGGTTTACTTAGGCTAATGAATATTTTTTATTATTTTATTTATTAGATACCTAGGAGTATGTGTACTCTTGTGAGTTTTCATTTTGACAACACACAAGTATATGCCTCTTTTATGCACATGGTGTCTACAATATAGGAGTTAGCACCCTAATTAAGCACATGGTGTCTACAACCTTGTCATTCTTATCCACTCATCTAGAATGATGGATAAGGCATGTGCTTAGTTTTCATGATGATGCTTATCTTATCTCTTGGTTCTTTCTAGAGACGTTCTAGGTGCTTCATGAGAGGCCTTTATATACGGGCACTCCTAGTGTATTAGTATATACTAAATAGAGCAATGTATTAGGACATACTCTGCTTAATTGATCATATCAATTTTTGGTCTACAATTGTGCTTATGTTTGAGTTCTTCATTCCTAGGTGAATTTTTCCCTAAGAAAAATTCTTACATGGTATCAGAGCTTGGAGATTTTCTCATCACATAGTCATTCGAGACCATTGTTGCTTCACCACCTTAGCCTGAACCCAGAGTACTATAGAAATTAGGAGCATCTAGAGCTAGATCTAACCTCACCATTGTGTTTGGAATGTTGATTCGGTGAACATCGACTATAAACTTGGCTACCTTGGCCCAAACTCGACTATGAGGAATTTTTTTTTTGCAAATCAGAACCCAAAGAACCCAATTTTCAGTTCAGGTATGGTCATTTACAGATCTCATTGATTCATTTTCAAATCTGTAATTTATTCTCTATGTTTTTTCAAAAAAACTTGAAATTATTTTACACCTAGGTGGGCTAGTAGAGAATGTTTTTTAGTAGAACTAGGCAGTGACACCTCAGTTCTACCATTTGGAGGTATATTTTATATTCTCACAAAGAATATTCTTGTAAGTATAAACCAGTGGGCATCATAGTCAAAATCGATGCATTACACATAAATTCATAGAAGCTAACCACATTTACTAGTGACCTAACCAACTGGACTAACGAAAGCCCCACATTCTAGCAGCCAAGTCAACCAGTGGGGAGCTCATTTAGTTTACCTTTATGAGTTCTACTTTTTAAACAAAGTGTTGCACTTTCCCACAACCCATGTGGGATAATTCCCACTAAACCTTTGGCATATTTGGAAAACTAGGTGACATCTTAGAAAATTTTGGCCTGCACAAAGCATCAAATGAAAAGGAAATCTGTCCCCAGTGGCATGAGTAGTATATTTCAGTGACAGACTTTGTTCAACAATGGGTTTTTAAAATCCCTAGCTCCCATGTTGACTTTTAGCCACATTGTTTAAAATCTGGCAGTGAACTAGCCTAACGGTGACTATCAACTCTCATTGTGTGTTTTTTCACCGCCATGCAACAACTTTTCTAGCCTTGAGTTGAGTGACACATGACCACTACCGTGGATTCCATATGAACCACCTATACTCACCTGTACCTTCATGCAACACCCTTGTACAAGACATGTGTTAGCACCAAGACAACATGTTATATACAGTTAAAGTGCATTCATATATTGCCATGCAGGCTTGTGATTAGACATGTCAGCAACATTAATTGACATGCAAGATCCATGTCTGCACTCAGTCAATAGCCAAATGTATAGACATGTCTGCCCACTACTGTATTGCCATGTGTCATATCATATGGATCTATACAGTATGATATGACATGTCATTTGCCGCATCACAAGGAGGCTCTTTATCGCTGATGTCAGCCAATCACTAGGATAAATTTGATGATCATTTGACTATCAAAACCTAGCCATTTTGAACTATTGTGAAGCTTGTTTGACTGTCAAATTTAGCATACCATTTTTCTTGCTAGACCCCTCTCCAGATTGCTTTTTGATTTGGCAACCTGACTTTGTGAGCCCATAACTTGGACTTCCGGGCTCTAATTCTTTTTTGGTTTTAGTGTAAGTAATTTTTAGAAATTACATCTTTTGGTGATTGTACCTACATAATCTTGCATTTTACAACTTCAAACGTTCCATACGAGCACATCTAGTCACTTTTTTAGGTTCTTTTTTTTTGGAAGTGCATTTTTTTGGTCTACTTTCTAGATCTATAGTTAGATTCTAGGGTTGTGTGGGAAAAAATATCACTTTCAAAACTAGGAGATTTTCTACATTATATTGCTTTCATTTCTTTTTAGAATTCTTTTACATCTTAGCTCAAGTGCTTAGTTCTAGATTTAGGCCTCAAAAGGTAGTTGCAACAAGCAAAATTAGAAGTCCACTTTGTTCATTTTGACAAGTGGCCTATTGTACACACACTATTTATAAAGTACCAAAGCATCTTTTTTGGGGACGGGGGGGTTCTTTGATTCTTTGGAGGTTACATTGATTGGTCCATCATGGAAGAGGCAAATTTGATTTACTTGACACCAAATAACTATCAGGAATGGAGTCAAATTGCTATCAAATTCCTTAGTCAGCACAATGCACTACCATATGTGAGAGGACTTGAATACAATCTTAAGACTCCTTCCCTCATTGGTACTATTCTCTTTCTATATAGAAATTATGAGGTTTTGGATGCACTTACTAACCTTAAGAAATTTGATCATTATGATAATTGGATGTATCTTTGTGAGATGTATGGAGATCCAAACATTCCTCCATTCCCAAAAGATCTCATACCTCTAGTTGCAGCTGACTCCTCTTTAGATGAGATCACACCCCCAACTCCTATTGCTCCTACTGATCTTATTCCAGCTATAGATGCTTTGGATTCAGTGCAACATGACCCTTTATGTCTTCCTACTTTACCTTCATGTGATGACTTCCTAATAGACATTGCATGCCTATTGATGGAGTCTCACATTAAATATGTGGGAGACACTATTTATGATATTTGTCTTCTTTTTAAGGTGAATTCTTCATTCATTTCCATAGTGACAGATTCATGTACTTCAGCACAATAGGGTACAGATGGTCTTCCAGCCTTAGGTGATGACTTCTTGCCAAACATTTCAGCTCTATTCTTGGAGTCACACACAACCACTTTGGAAGACTTCTTTGATGATCTACCACTTCTCTTTGTTGAGAATGATCCTTCTATATTTGTTCCAAGGGCTGACTTTAACCCTCATGTCCATTCCTACATGATCAGTCTTTCCAGGTTGATGTGATTATGGATACTTATGTACAACATTTGCAAGAGTTCTCTTTGTCATTTGAGAAGACTATTGGTTTTTTGAAATAGGTTCTACATCACTTCATGTTTTGTTTTCACTTCTTTTCAATAGTTTTCGAGGAAGCCATCATCAGCATTGACACAGGGACACTTGAACAGGTTTTAGAGACACTGGTCATCTCAGAGATTCCTTCTCCATATAGGGGATGTATCTCCTTTGTACCCTTATATTTGTTTCTTCCAAAGGGGAGGAACATCATTCAAAGGTCATGGATCAGCTTCTACATCAGAGCATTTCTTACTGATCGATGCACTACTTTTGTGGGGGGAGACTACCTCATGTTCTTCTTCTCCTTTTTAGGGGGTACTTTTTCCTCATAGAGGGTTTTGTCCTCCATTTTTCTCTTGTATATACTTGATGTATGTTTTAATGGGGGGTCTTGATTACTCCATCCATCCATGCATCCCTATTCATCTCTCTTTTTGGGGGAGGGTTTTTCCCATGAGGTTTTCCTTCTTTCACTTCTTTATGAGAGATTTGCATCTTCATTATGTACATGGGTACCTAACATTCCCTCATAGCCTAGACCCATTATGCATTTCATACTAGTTTTTGTAAGCTTAAGTGCATTCCCCTATGTTGCACTTAAGGGGGTTTTTGGTGTAAATAATTATTCATTATTTATACTTACTTAAGTTTACTTAGGTTAATACATAATTTTATTTATTAGCCACCTAGGAGTATGTATATTCTTGTGAGTTTTCATGTTGACAACATGGTGTCTACAACATTGTCATTCTTATCCACTCATTTAGAATGATGGATAAGGCATGTTCTTAGTTGTCATAATGCTTATCTTATCTTATAGTTCTTTCTAGAGACATTCTAGGTGCTTCCTGAGAGGCTTTTACATAGAGGCACTCTTATTGTGTTTGTATATACTAAATAGAACAATGTATTAGGATATATTCTGATTAATTGATCATATCCATTTTTGGTCTATAGTTGTCCTTGTGTTTGAGTTCTTAGTTATTGGGTGAATTTTACCCTAAGGAAAAATTTTATAGTCTAAATATGTCAAAATGCATCATCCTACTAATCAAATCATTGGAAAAAAAGATGCAAGGCCAATCACAAGAAATAGATTGAGAAGTCAATCATGCTTCTTAAACATGAAGGAGCCCAAAATATTGAATGGTGCATTAGAAGATGATGACTAGTACAAGGCCATGGAAGAAGAGATTCAATAGATAGAGAAGAACAAAACATGGAGTCTAGTTCCTAGACCAGAAGACAAAAATGTGATTTACACCAAGTGTGTATTTAGAAACAAGGTAGATGAGAATGGTGAAGTGACAAGAAAAAAAGCAAGATTATTTTGCAAAGGATATGCACAAGAAAAAGGAATTTTCTATGGTGAGACATTTTCCCATATTGCAAGAATGGAATGAGTAAGAACTCTACTTGCTTATGATACGCACAAAGGTTTCAAATTTTATTATATGGATGAAAAATCAACATTTCCAAATGACATACTAGAAGAGGAAGTCTACATAGAATAGCTAGAAGGATTTGTTGATGATAACAATAAGAACATGGTATGAGAGACATCATATGGATTGAAGTAAGCACTAAGAGCATGGTATGAGAGACATCATACTTACCTTGGGAAGATTGGATTTGAAAGGACTGATCACAACAACAATCTATACATAAAAGTAGAAAAAGACAAAGGTATTTGCTATTTGAAATATTTTTTGATGATATCATATTCGAAGGACAAGATGCTTTATGTAAAGATTTTGCAAATTAGATGAAGCAAGAATTTGAAATGTCTATGTTTGGAGAAATCAATTTTTTTGTGGGATTACAAGAATATCAAATGAAGTATAGAATATACAACACTTAGTCAAAGTATGTCAAGGAGATATTAAAGACATTTCGACTAGAGAATTCCAAACTAGTAAGTACACCTATGGTGATAGGACACAAGTTGTCAAAGAATGATGATTTAGCTTAGGTGAATCAAACACTATATAGGTCTATGATTGGAAAATTGTAATATGTAGTACTTAGCAAACCTAATATTGAATTAAATATGGGGATAGTTGCAAGATTCTCTACTAATTATAGAGAATCACTTGATAGCTATAAAAAGAATAATGAGATACCTGAAAGAAACATAAGAGTTTGGTCTATACTATGAGAAGAATGAAAGGTTTGACCTGAGAGCCTATACTGATGCTAATTTGGCTGGAAACATTGATGAAAGAATTAAGAGCACCAATAGAGGAGCATTTTTATTAGGCAAGTGACTGGTTACATGAACAAGCAAGAAAAAAAGTTGTACATCCCAATCTATTGTTGAAGCAGAATATGTTGTTGCTACTATAAACTGCACAAACATTGTATGGATCAAATAGTTACTCAAAGGAATGAATGAAGAAATCATAGAACTAGTGAAAATTTATTGTAATAATACAAGTGCTATTAATATATCAAAGAATCTAGTGATGCACACAAAGACAAAGAACATTGCAATCAAGTATCACTATGTAAGAGAGTCAGTTCAAGACAAAGAGGTGAAGATGGAATATGTTAACTCAAAGGAGAAAATTGCTGATATGTTCAAAAAACCATTACCTAAGGATACTCATGAGTATCTAAGAGGTAAACTAGGGGTGATATCCCTATCTAAGGCTATACAAGAAATAGAAGTAGTGGCCTACATCAAACAAGTTGATGTTCATATAATACAAATTTATGTAGTGGATTTTACTTTAGGAACTACATAAAATAATCATAGAGCTGAAATTTCAAATCAGTCATAAGCAAGGTGATAAAGGGAGAAAATGAGGAAATTGAAAAGCTTATATCTACATATTTTAATGATGACAATTTTTTTTTTGGTATAAGTCTTTAGAATTGTTGTCAAAGAGGGAGAGAGTACATTAAATTGATCATCATCAGAAGAAGAGTTTTACTGATTAAGTGGAAGAGAAAAGTGGAGAAAGTACAACATCAGAAGATCAAGAGAAAAGTGGAAGAAAGTCCTAAACTAATCTACTAATCAAAGAGGGAGAGAAATATCAAGAATCATCAAGTCAAAACAAAGAGGAAGACATTGATCAAAGAGCTAGAAAGAAAAAGGGAGAAATCCTAATCTACCTAGTAAGAGGGAGATACAAGAAGGAACTCAGAGGGAGTTTTAAGGAAGAGATTTTTGTAACCTAATTAGAAGATTGAAGTTGTTGAAAGAGGAATACAAGTTCTTTATTTGGTATTGCCTTGTTTTCTTAACCTAGTTAGTTTGGTTTAACAAAATGTTGTTGTCTTAATAGAGCTAGATAGTTTATACTGAGAAAATTTTAGTTGATGCCAAGCACTAGTAAAATTTAGTTGATGCCGAGTGATTTTATAGTTGATACTAAGTAACACAGTATGTGTCGAGCATCAGAAGATTGATAATGTTGAGCTACTGCATTATGATAAAGATCAAAGATTTGTCAAATCTAAGCCAAAAAGTTTATTTTCTTAGAACTTGTGATCCAAGAGGAAGATAAGATTGATGAGGTAGTGACATAGAATTTGATGTAAACCATTTTTAGGAAAATTCAAATGGATTCTAGGAGAAGTTTCTAGAATAGACAAGATATGTGGTAGATACACTGTATCCTACCTAATCCATCAAAAACCCTAATTTAGGCAATGGATAATGAGCAAGAAAATATTCAAATTTCCTTTATATAGGAATGCTTGGTCATGAAGCAAGGAGGTTAGAGAGGTTGGTGTCATGTGTGAGAACCTAAGGAGGAGAAGGAATTAAGGGTTTTGCTTTATCAAGTGACCCAAGAGAAGAGTTTGCAATGGTATACCAAGAAAGAAGACTTAAGGAGATGAATGCTTGAAGGGTAAACAAACTATTAGAGTAGAAAAGTATGAAAACCAAGTAGAATTAAGGACTAAATAGAGATCTATAATCTGCAAGTGAAGTTGTAAGTTGTATTAAATCAAAGCTCTACTATTACTCTCTAACAATTGTATCAGTCTAGGGTAAGTCCTTTGGATTAAGGTTGACCTAAAAATCATTGGAAAATCCTTTAATAGGGTGGCACTCTAAGTGAATGGCCAAAAGACCTCTAACAAGGCTCACTTTTAATAGAGTGATTGAAATCCCTTAATTGGGTCACATTTAACAAATGTGTATTATAATGTTTAACAGGGTTGGCCTTTCATAGGGCATCACTTCAGAAGAGTGAAATAGAGTAGCATGTTACTAGTGGTTTTTTCAAAATTGGGTTTCCACATAAATCATTGTATCAAGTGTGCTAATTAAGGTGTGTTTCATGCTTTACATTTCTATAAGTTGATTTGACAATAACATATAAGTTTTAGTAAATATATAATGAATGCATGCATGGGTATGAATTTTTTATGGGTTCACTAAATTGTGAAAAAGTTTTATTTTGTACTTCTGGACCTTGAATAACTTATTCACCCCTTCTCAGTTATTCTAAAGTAATTTCAACATAGCTATGCATTTCATTTCCATGCCCTTGCTCTATGATTTTTTTTTTCTGCCCTTGTGATCTTTGCATTTCATTGGCATTCCCTTGCTCTATGATTTCATTTTCATGCCCTTTCCCTATGATTTTGTTGTCATGTCATGCCCTTGTGATCTTTGTGCCCTTTCTTTACAATTTTATTCAAGGGAGCTATATGAATATTTATTTATTTTCCTTCTAAATAGATATCTCTTTGTATTTCTTTCTAAACATGTATATTTAGAGATCTCTTTTAAGGTTCTTATTACATATTAGCACAAAATAAAAATTAATCTAGCTGCATACATATTCCAAAATCCAAATTTTAAAAAAAAAAACTCACTCAACCCATGCCAAGTGACTTACCTCAAGATTCTCCATAAAAATAATGCAAACCAGGAAAAATGGCAGAGTTCACAAGAAATTTCACAAAAACATATCATAATAGATATTTTTAGAAATAAACTAGCCATAACCTTGTTAAATGGGTTTAGTTTCTAATTAGCTAGGTTGATTAAAAATTTCTATAGAACTGTCATCAGATAAGGTACAATAAAATGAACAATAAGATATTCCTAGCTAGTACGATAAAATATAGTTTTTCAAGGTGATAAATCACATATGCAAGGAATTAAATAATAACTCTAGTGAAGAGTTGAGCATAATGAGTTGAAGAAGTAAGTTATGCTTCTATATAAATGCCATAATAGTGGTGCTCATTCCCTTGCAGAAGCCTCTTCCATAATAAAATTACCTCTAAACCATGCATAGGATGTTGAAGTGGTTCCCACCTTGAAACATTCTTATAAGCATTTGATAATTGGGATCATCATAGGGAGTCTATGGCAATACATGAAACACTCTTATAAGAATTTGATATTTGGAGTGTAAAACCTCAAAGACACTTGCAAGTGATTCCAATTTCATAGTACCTACTATAACGCTTTTCTAGATTTTATCCAGTGGCTTCCATAATACCCTCTATGTTGTCTAGTTATTGTTTCTATCATGCAGTCTATTTCTAAAGTTGCTCCTTCTCCTTCTCTTTCTAAATCTGCTCCTTCTTCTTCACTCTTGTGTCTTAAATTTTTATTATTAAAATTTTGAATATTTACTTCTACAATATCTAAAATCAACTTCACATTATGTTGTAACTGTAGCATAGGTGTTTGATCATCGATAGCTTTCATTTTAGTATTCATGTTTTCAAGATTGGTCAACAGCCTCAATTGTGGACCTCTCATGTCAAGCACTTTTTGAACTATTTCAACACCATGTTCTTTCTTCTAAGATAAAAATTATTCATGTGTATTTTCTTGTAAAACATTAATTGTGTTGAACAATTGTAAACTCTTAGAAAGTGCATTACTATTTTCATGTATGTATATATAATAATGAATAATAATGATGTTTTCATGTGTATCAAAATAATAACTAACATTACCATTGGATCATATAATAATTAAAAAATCAACCCAACTAATCAACAACTAAACCAATTTAACTAGTATTTCCAATGTCAAAGTACCTACCACAACACCTTCCTAGATTCTATCTAGTGGCTCCCATAATATCTTCTATGTTGGTTAGTTGTTGTTTTTGTCATACAAACTCTTTCTAAAGTTGCTCCTCTTTTGTTCTCATGCCTTCAATTTTGATTATCAAACTTCTAAATATTTATCTCTACCTTATTTAAAATGAACTTGATAGTGTGTTGTAACTCTAACATAGGTGTATTTTCTTGTAAAACATTAGTTTTGTTGAAAAATTATAAACTCTTAGAAAGTGCATTGTTTTTTTCATGTGTATATATATGTATGTATGTATGTACGTATTTATGTAGAGAGATCTTGTAGATTCTAGATTATGGATTATAAAAGACAAAAAGAAAAGAAAACATGACATTAATCCTTCCCCATTTTTTTGATTGATTGTGGAGAGTTGTGCATGAAAGAGGGTGGAGAGCTTTGAATGAGGGTGAAGAGCTCTAAACATTGGCAGAGATTAGTTGAGATCTAAGATTTTTTTGTTGTTCCCTCATGAGCATTACATTTCATGCTTGTCTCATGCCCTTGTGATCTTTGGTCCCTTTTTCTGTGATTTTCTTCAAGGGGATAAGAGATACCTATGTAAATGTTGTTTTATTTCCTTCCTAAACATGTATCTCTTGTTCATATATAATAGATTTGGTCAGATTCAAGGATATTTTAATTATGGTGATTGTATGCACTTGTATATGTATGTATATATGTATATCAGCTCACTATGTGAACTAGTTTACATGTATAAATAAACACTTGCATATTACTTGTGTTAAATTAAATTAATCATTCATGCCTTGAATTCAAAGAAGAAATTATCCTTGCATTCAATCAAAACTATTCATACCAAACTATGCCTATAGAAATATGTAAATAGAAATTATATTATCTCTTGGTGATTCAGTAAAGAACTCATGCATAATATCATCTAGGTAATGATAAGATGCATTCACATTAATTCATTATAGGATCTAGCAGATGATCCATACTTGTTTTCTTGAACATTTTGTTTAATATTATCACTAATATTAGATAGTTATATAGCTACAACTAGTACTCTTGTTTATTTTATTTAATCATATGCATCTAAGACTATTATTTTTCTTAAAATTAAACTGTATATTTGTTATGACTAAAATGCAAATATAGATCTCTGATGATTATCTTTTTCAATTTCAAGATCTTCATATTTAACATGAAGTTAGTTTCTAGTACTAGACAATGGAATAGCCACAATGTGGGGCCACATAGCTCATGGGTTTTTCCACCAAATTATGTTTTTATTATATTTTTTTCCTTCAAAAATATAATAGGTGAATGTTCTTCTAATTTTCCATACATTTAATAATTTTTCACTTGTTGTTTGAGGTAATTTTATATTCTTAGATAGAGACATCTATCATAAGGATGGACATACCAATTTTGATCATCTCACTTTCAAAGATGATTCCCTTATCAAATTAATTAAACTACTTGCAGTTGACACCCTAATTTTTTATAACTTTCATGATCAGTCATTCACACAACCATCTTCCTCCTACCCCACCATTGTTCACAACCCTTGTTTAAGGTTTATATCTTAGTCCCTTTTGGGTTTTGAACCTCATTGAATGTATTTCAAAATGGTCCCATTGGTTCAAAGATGTTCATATGCTTAATAAGTTTACTGTCCTAGGAAATTTAGTTATTTCATTATTTAGAATGCTCTTGGCTTGTATTAGAGTACTGAGATTCAAAGACTCTTTAATTTAGATTGAATGGTTCATATTAATTTTTGTAGATGCTTTCAAATGTCTCTAAGAACATTTAGGTGTCTTTTGGTTCATAATAGTCTATAAACCACAAATCAAAATCAAAGTTCACATTTCAAAGGTGAAAGGTTCTGGACATGAAACTAGTGATTCAAAGTGTTCGTCATCAATTTGAATGTACGGTTGAATAGTTCAAGTTTGAAAATTCCAAATAGCCCATACCATTTTAGAAGATCAAGTCCAACGATTTGTATTTATCAATTTGATAATATAGAAATTGTATATGGAGGAGGATAAATTGGCATTAGAAATGAATAATCCCATATCCATAATAAAAAACTAATCTTTTGTAAGTCTCTCTCCTCTAAAGACCCATTACATGGAGCCATTATCATCATGTGTAGACTCACTCTCCATAGATGAACTCAATCATAACTATTCATACCAAAGTAAGTATGCAAAAATTTGTACTTACAAATTATATAATCTCTTTGTGATTGAGTAAAGATCAAATACAATTTTCCAAGGTGATGAAATTGCATATGCAAATGTATGTGTGTATGTATGTATTAATGTGTATATGTATATGTGTATGTATATATATGTATGTATACATGTATGTATGTATTTATGTATTTATATATATGTATATATACATACATATACACATATGTGTGTCTATGTATCAGTAGTACATTTAGGTTCAATTTTTGACCTAATTTTTGACCTAATTTTGACCAAATTTGACCAACCCATTGGTTGATATTTTTTTGGTCAAAATTTCAACCAACTCACTAGTTGGTCAAAATTTTGACCAATCTATTGGTCAAAAACCCAACAAGCCATTAGCTAAGGTCATGGAGGAATTGGTCAAAATTTCGACCAACGAAGGTAGAAAAAAATTTAGGCATTGGTGGAAATTTTGACCAATAAAGGTGGAAATTTTGACCAACAGAGGTAGAAAAAAATTTAGGCATTGGTGGAAATTTCGACCAATGAAGGTGGAAATTTCAACCAATAAAGGTGGAAAAAATTTTAAGCGTTGGTGGAAATTTTGACCAATGAAGGTGGAAATTTTGACCAACAAAGGTAGAAAAAAATTTAGGTGTTGGTGGAAATTTCCACCAACAAAGGTCGAAAAAAATTTAAGAGTTGGTGCAAATTTCCACCTATAAAGGTTGAGAAAACCCAAGCATTGGTGGAAATTTTGACCAATGAAGGTGGAAATTTCCACCAACAAGAAGGTGTAAACTTTTTTCAGGCATTCTATAAAATAGTTCACATGTCTTGCCTATGATACAACATTTTACATGCATCCTACACTCTCTCATCCGGCTGATGATGGACTACGCAAAGTGATCTAAAACCATGATTCTAAAAAACACACACAATCAAATCCAAAATGAACTTGCACTACAAATGGATTATGGAAATCTGATATTGTTAATTTTACATGCATGTCTACCAGGACAAATATATGTTTAAGTTGTGATTGTCCTCGTAGACATGCGTGCAATTTTACCAATATCATATTTCCACAATCCATTTGTAGTGCAAGTTCATTTTAGATTTGATTGTGTTTTTTTTAGCATCATGGTTTTAGATCACTCTATGTAATCCATCATTAGCCGAATGAGAGAGAGTAGGATGCATGTAAAATGTCGTATCATAGGCAAGACATGTGAACTATTTTATAGAATGTTGCAAAAACATTGACAATAACTAATATGAAGAATATATAATTAGTTATACAATTGAGAAAAATCATGTACTAGTGAGCTAGTCAAAATTTCAAGAAATTTTTTTCACCAATGGGTTGGTTGAATTTGATCAAAATTTGGGTCAAAAATTTGACCAATAAAGGTCAAAAATTGAACCTAAATGTACTAGTGCAAGTATACTCGCCAAGTTGACTCTTTGAGTTTGGTCATCAAGTCACCCCACCAAAGTGCCTCATCAAGGTCAGTCTTTAGGTCTGCTCATTGAGCTTGCTCACCAAGTTAGCTCACCATGTCAACTCGCCAAGTCAACTCACCAAGCTGACAATTGAAGTATGCTTGCCAAGTTGACTATTCAAGTGCGCTCACCAAGTTGACTCAGAGTTCATTCATCAAGTCACCCCACCAAAGCACCTCATCAAGGTCAATACTTAAATTTTCTCACCAAGTTATCTCACCAAGTCGCCTCACCCACATGTCCCACCAAGTCCCCAAGTCTACTCGCCAAGCCGACAATTCAAGTGCTCTCACCAAGTCAACTCTTTAAGTTTTCTCACCAAGCCCATCCCCTAGGTAAAATCTCCATGTAAGCTCACCAAGTCACTCCCACCTAGTCACCTCAATGAGTTGACTCCTTTAGTCAGCTTACCAAGTCCTTTGTTTAAGTATGCACACCAGGTCAGATCACCAAGCCAACCCACCAAGTCATGTCACCAAGTCGACTATTCGAGTACACTCACAAAGTTGACTCTTTAAGTTTGCTCATCAAGTCACCCCACCAAAGCACCTCATCAAGGTCAGTCTTTAAGTCAGCTCGCCAAGTCACCACACCAAATTGACTCACCATCTCACCTCACCTAGTGGACTCACTAAGTCGGCTCACCAACTTGCCCCACCAAGTTGATTGTTCAAGTATGCTCACCAAGTTGACTCTTTGAGTTTAGTCATCAAGTCACCCCACCAAAGTGCCTCGTCAAGGTTAGTCTTGAGGTTCACTCATCGAGCTTGCTCACCAAGTTAGCTCACCATGTCACATCTCTAAGTGGCCTCACTAAGTTTTCTCGGCAACTTGCCCCACCAATTTGCCACTTTAAGCCCACTCACCATGTTTAATTTTGAAAATAACATCTAGTTACCAAAAATTGACATATTATGTCAATGATTAAATGGAAAATAGAGTAAGAAGGTATAGAAAATGCCTTTTGTCCTCCTACTACTTTGAAACTATGTAGACCAAAAGATTTAGTGATCAATGTGCTTTCATAAGTATGAACATGATTATAGTAATTTGGTAACATACGAAGAAGTGCATGTAAAATGGTCACACTGGTAAACAATGAAGAAAAGAAAAACAATAGGATGCTAAAACCCTGTGGAACATTAAGGAAAACTAAGGAATCCCACAATATAAAATTTTTGTACCTTAAAACTAGCATTAGTTGGCTACCACACCTAAATTTATAGCTTAAAGGACTCATTTAGTTATGGCTAGCATCTTAAGATACAAAGATGCATCAATTTCCAAGGATGTTGACAAAAATTGCCAAATAAACTAAGAACAATAACTCCCACTTTCTTTGACTAATTGAAAAAATTGCATAGATGAGACTAAATTAGTATGCATGGTGTTTAAAATGTAAATCTCTTGTACACCCAAAACCAAGTGTGGGAAATTCAAAATTTTCTAAATCCAATATGTCTAGGGACAAACACACAAGCTCAACAGTATATTTCAATATAGTCTTCTTCAATAACAAGAAATTGACTAAAAATAAACACACATTTTAAAATCATATTGTTTTCATCATTCAAATATAACACATATACATTTTTCATTCTTTTGTTAGTCTGACTCTGAATTTCTTGTTAGCAAAATCAATAAACATTACAAGGCATATCCATATAAATGTAAAATATTGAGCAAGTCGCTAGTCATATGTGTGAATATGAAAATAAATATGTGAACTTGATTCCCAATTGCAGATTGAGCATTGAGTCATAATTTTTGTGCCCTTTATAGATTATTTCACTTGGTCTCTTACTTTCATTTGGCTGCCATTTATGCCCTCTTTTCACAGCCTTGGAAGGCAGATTTATTCTAGATACCTCATTAATCAAAACTCCTTGAACATATTCTCTCTTGATAGCAGATTGCATAGGAAAAAATTTGGGATCACAAGTTCTGACACCCTCATCATTATCATCAAATTTCTCACTACTTGAGCTTCTTATCCCATCAAAGGAAAAGGTTATTACTATTCTAGATTTAAGGGTTTTTGAGGATGTTGTTTCAGAGCTAGGGGCATAAGAAGTATTCAAATAAATGTTAAAATCAGACATAGAAGAGCTTTTCTCCTTCCAACAAGATTGGTCATCAACGGAGAGATTGTCATGTTGATCCACATTGGAAGGTGAGGATTCCAAAATGTGGCATAGCCTAGTTTGATTGCCACATGCAAGATAAAATGTACCTTTCCCATCTTTGAGCCCCTTAGTCTAGGTACCCATATAAAAACTCCCATCTGCCCATTTGTAGACTCCATGGCCATGCTTCAACCCATCAAGCCATTGCCCATCATATTTATCCCCATTGGTCTGACTCATAATCCCCATTCGATCATGGGTTTCCACCATATCTTCTAACTTATCATAAAAGGCAACAAGGTTAAGCCTGCTAAGGTTGGCATGAAAATCTAGCTTTTCTTTTTCTTCCTTGAAAATCACTTCTTTGAAGGCATCATAGTATACAATCTTCATCCTCACACATCTGTTTCTATAATCTCTTAGTCTTGCCATGTGTCTCACTTCCTCCAATTTCACCATTTCTACCATTAGCTTATTGATGTTCTCCATTAGCTTTTCCTCCACCTCTCTTGCCACTCTCAAGAAAAGACTAGCCTAGTAAGAAATAAAAAGAACAATTCTCAGTACATATTGATTTAACAAAAAAATTGTGCATCACAAAGCTTTTCATAGTTAAACTCAGTTTCATATGTACCAATTTACTATGGACTGATGTTTTCTACTTATGTATAAATATATTCCAACTATAAGACAATTGTTAGGATTCAATTATATAATTCTTCAATCCAATCTATTGATTCATTTACATGAATAAATGATCGGCTGTATATAAAAATCTATGAATTTTTAGTTGAATTTATGAACTCATTTCTCATGAGTAGCTGTATACAAGAATCTCTCTCATGAGAATGATGGTAGTAGATGGATGCAATAAAAAGACAAATAAAGAGGAAGGCAATAAATGGACCAGTTATTATGGATCAGTTAAGTGGGTTCTTATTGCTGATTACTTATGAAAAACAGACCAACAAATTTAAATGAAAAACTACACAATTAAATTATAGTTCTAGAAGTATCATAATTTAACTTGCTGTGAAAAATATCAAAACTTTACATACTAAATAGATAAAAGTAGTTTTCATTTTAGAAATTATAAAAAAAAATTAAAATATAGATCAAATTCTAAATGCTAAATCCGCCATTCACTCTTGTAGGTTACATCATGGATCCAATGATAGGCTTCCAAACTTGATTGCTAAGTAATTTGTAGTTCTCTTCAGTTGGCTGAATTAACAATTTAACACTAAATTCTATTCTTCTAGACCCAATTTTGCTCTTCTATCAAATCAAGCAAGCGAAAACTAAATTCTATTTAGGAAATTGCATTATGAGTACAATGAAGGATAAAAAAGTTCTTAAAAAACAAGCAAGATGAAAAATTAGAGGGCATTTTGAAACTGGCCTCCATCTTTGCTTTTTTGGCTTGCAAATAATTAAAAAGTAAGATGAATAATGTCAAGAAGCTTAATTGAATTCCAAGCCCAAGAGCATCTAGTTGGACTTCCATGGTAGAAGAAGGTGCACCTTGTGATAAGGGAAGCATAGAAAGCCCTTCCAAGTTAACACTGCTTGTGTTAGCATGGAAGACTGCATCATACCCAGTGTGATTTGAAATATTAGCCTGATCTTGGGTAGTAAATAGGGAATTCAATAAGAATGGTTGCAAACACAGAATTCAAGAAGTGAATTTCATTGATATGTGTAACATTTTAACTGATGATAAAAAATCTCTATAAAATTACCAAGAGTAAAGGAACTTCCTTGATAGGAAGCTTTGCTCATAGATCACCTTGAGCTACCATAGCCTAAAGAAGAGGAAGGAAGAGACAACTATTAGAATCCTAAACAACATACAAATGCCATAAAAAAATCAATACATGCATAACTTGAATGAGCGTGGCTAAAAATGAAGGTGGCTATGACCATTTGCATGCAAACAGTGTGTAAATGCTTGTCATAAATAAACTAAATGAAAGAAAACATTCAATAATATCCAAGGGACTACTAGCGTATAAATATCAAAAAACCTCCAATGAAGTACTTTCATAAAACTATAAGCTTATACAACTGTATATTGTAGGTAGTAGCAGATAGAAGAAAAGAGAATAGAAACACAAGAACAAGGATCCAAGAAATTTTTTATTCTGGAGAATCAAATGGACCACTAGCATTCAAGATGGATGCTTCTGAAGGATAGAGACTAGGACAAAGACACACAACTTATATTCACCACTACCAGTCACTTGCACAATATTTGGGTGCTCCAACCTTGTATGGCCATCAAAAATGGACACTTGCATTAAAGAATGGTGCCCTTCCCTCTGCAAATCACAAAACTAGACACATGTACTAAAGAATGGAGATCCTACAGATCGAGAACACAAACTATTTTGCAGAAACACTACTCCACGACAATTCTACACTCTGACACTGGTATCTAGACAAATAGTGGAGCCCTGAATACTAAGAGATGCATGATCATTCACAGTTCAATCAGATTGACATATAAACTACTATATGGACTTTGGACATCTAGAAAGCTAAATATTTACCTGAATAGGGACAAAAGACAAGCGTGTTGTTGTTTGGGAGATTGTCTTGGTCAGTCCTCTAAGTGGTATCTTTCAACCTCAACTAAGCTAATTGAATATTTGGGTGTGTGAGATATGATAGAGACTAGCCAAATACTGTTAAGTGGTGTTTACATGAGACAAAACAACAAATTTTGGATACCAAGTTCAAAAGAAGGTAAAAATTAACAAAACAATAAGATCATTGTTTCTTAGTTGTTAAAATCTAACTTGTAAGATAAGCTTTCTTAGCTTTTAAAACCTAGCTTGTATCCTATGTATTCAAAATCTGGCATCTTATTCCCAAACAAAAGGTGACAAGATGGAATCAAAGCTAGAATGAACCTAAAGCTAACCCTAAATTCTTCTCAAGGTAGCACTGACAAAAATTATGGCAAATAGAAGATCTTTTCCCATGCATGGTATGACAGCTGCACAAAAATACCCATAGCCCTTGCATGCCACAACATATCTTTTAGGAATTGGAAAAGCCCATTTCCTCTTGTAGAAAAATGTTTCTTGACAGTTCACAACTTCTAAGACCTTTGTTGTGAAGCTAAAAGATGGAGAGGACAAAGATAAAAAAGGCATAATTTATGAGATTGAACTAATGTCAAATTTATGAATTACGATAGTAGAATCTGAAGAGAATGCCATGTTTAAATACATACACTAAAATTTCATAAGCATAAGATACCAACAAGTCTTGCATGGGAATGTACCTAGTACAATCAATTATTAGAAGTTGTGATGACATAAAAATGCCCATTAGAAGCAAACAGTTTGAGAATGAGGAAGATGTTAAGATTTTCACAGTTGAGAGTTATTCCATTTTTACCAACTTATGTTGCATTTAGAAAAATCTCCAAAGGTTATATGGCCTCACAGATTTTACTCACAGAGGAAAAAATTCACATTAATTTATTTCATGTGAAAATTATAGCATAAAGAATATATTTATCCCTCCTTTCAAAGTGTCAATTTAGATATTACTATCCACATTTAAGTTTTGCTCTCTCGTTTCTTAACAAAACCATCTTGAGCTATATGAGGAAAATACAATTTGAAAACTCAATAGCTAGGAATTAGTCAGGTAGCTAAATGATGGTCTCATTCTAGTTAACTTCACTAAATGATAGACAATCAAAAAAATTGATTTAAAAACATCTTTGCTGAAGCTCATAGTCCTTGCCAACAATTTAAAGAAGATTATAACATATTCACAAGTAAAGCTTTTATATTTTGTATTTTACATCAAAGCCATACAAAAACTAACAATGGAAAAGCACCAACTTTCAAACAAATACATGCATGACTAAATAGTAAACAAAGTAGCATGTGCATTTAACTTTCTATATAATGCTTGACAAGCATGACTTCACATAATTTATTAACCCCATTCAAAGAAATATTACCAATCATAAAGTAACAACTTATCCAACTAAAACCTCTGATCTAGGGAGAGTGTACTTACCTGATCTAATGCAAAAAGAATTGAATGAAGATTTGGTATTGAATATTTTATCACATTTTAAATTAAAAATAAAAATGCATTGATATTTTATCACATTTTAAATCCTGATTTAAAATATAAATTAAGGGAAGATGCTATATCAAACCCAATACTATCTGCAAAGGATTATATTACACTGGAAAGTTAAAATTTTTCTTCAAAGGTTTACTTTTAAGGTAATCTTTCAACTCATGCACCACCTTAGCATCTTTAACTAAGGAAACAACATAATAGTCTATGCCATTCTCAACTCCAAATTTAATAACATCCCAATCTTTATCTGTGAAAAAAAAAGACAAGAAATAGATTTTATCAAATACCAAATTAAGCCATCTCAGATGTTGTGTTGGTCAAAACAACTCATCACATATACAAGTAACAGCAAAATACAAATATTACACATATTTCAAGACTGATAAACATATCATTCAATTATATTCTAGGTAACTTCAATCAATCAATATTAGGTACAAAAAAGGGAAATCATACTGAAATCAAAGTCCCTAAGAAAGAAGCAGATTGAGATGTACATGTCAATAAGCAACAAAAATCTAATTTGCTATGCATGTTTGAGAGTTGATAAAATGGTCTTAACCTGTAATGGAAGGCAGGGTAGCACTTTTTCCACACACATTGAAGTGTCATTGTGATTTAAGCTCTCCTCCATTGATTACTTCACAAATTATAGAATCTGATTTTTTTACTTCACTTGTAGTGACATCATCTCCCCTAGAGAAATTCAAATAACGATAAGAAATAGAAAGCTATGAAAATGTTGCAAATAACATTAGTAACTCTGTTCTTTTCAGCTAATAAATATATTTTCAAGCTAGCACAAGAGAACTTACCATCAACAAGTAGTGTGTCTCCTTTCTCCACATCATTCACAAAATCATAATAATTCATGCTTACATAGTCTTCAAAGCCCACTTCTCTTTTGATTGTGAAAGTAAACTCTTGGCCCTTTGTGAGCATGATAGGTTGTGGTAGATCTCCACTTCTGACTTCAGGGCCCTACAATAAAATGATCTTTTAATTTATTGTTTGAGCAAAGGACTAACTCAAAAGACATATCAAAAAGGGGGTTATCTGATAAATTGCACCTAAAACACAAAAAATGACTATTAATAATGTAGATGTATTTTAATTTAGGATGAAAAAAAAGTGAAACAAATTTCAAATCTACATCTTTTCTGATTGGCTAACAGTGTTGCAATATGAAAATAACACACATTATGATGTTTTCAAATAGTTAGTTCTAGCAATAGCTTGTATATAATAAAGGAGTTTCAACACCTATGCAACTCTAGATGAAAGAAAATATTGTATGATCTTAAAGATTTCATGCATATTGATAATATTCTCCTATTATGAGATTTCATGCATATTGATAATAATAAACTTAGATATCATTTATAAAACAAACTCTCAGACATTAGCGGTAGAAAATGTTTCCTATTTAAATTCCCTACCAAAAAAATAAGCATCTCACATTGTAGATTAAAGCCCAGAAATAGTTATAGAAAATGAATAGAAATAGATCTGAGCCTAGATCAAGATAGCTCAAGTCCATACGCAATGTCTCAATGATTGAGTTTCTATATATAGTTATCTTATTTTAGGGCATCAAAATGGGTTTTATCCCCTCACACAAGTAAATGATCTATTAAAATATCCTAGATTTGTAATTATAAAGCTTTGCTTCAAACAAAATGCTGCAATCAAATTGTGAACTAGAGAATAGTGGAAGGCCACACAGGCAATTACTTCCCACAAATACTGTGATAAGAAAAGATAATGCTCACACAGTACTTGAGATCTAAAATATAACAAGCTTCATCAATACATTGAAATATATATATGGATCTTTTGGCACTGTTACTAAAATCATTTACCTTCTAGGTAAGAACATAAGTTTGTTTCAATGTACAAATCTTCAAAAGGAATTTCATATCAAAAAAAAAAAGTAACAAGAAATACATTAAATTGCAGTGCACTAGGAATAATATAACACATAATGAATACTAAACCTCAATTGAACAAAAGACTATATAGTGGCTTCAATAAAACTGATGCTTCACATAAACCATCACTTGTAGCAAGGTACTTGAAGATATGTAGTACAAACCATCCCAGAGAACAACCTCTAATTTTTAAAAACTTTTGCTTTTACTGGGTGAAGTTTTACTTTTTGCCTTGGCAAAGTCAACTAGGTCTTCAAACAACTTATCTTCAGGTTTAACTTGTTTGCTAGAAGTTAAATATTGTTGTGGATATGCATCATTGTAAGTTCCATCATGAATGGAGATGAAAGCGAATTTTCCTAACTATATTCTTATAATGAATATATGAGAGCACTTCAATTTCATTTTTGAATTCTACTACACCATGCACTTGTAGCGATCCTTTCTTGTTCCTCTTTGTGCCCACCACTTAGCCCACATTATTCAGTTTCCTATACAAGAAAGTCTTATAGCAAGCAATTTACCCAAGATTCTTGGAGTTGTTCCACTATACGATATGATGAAATCATGAACTAATTGCCTATTATTTAAGAAAATGAGAAAAACTATAAGAAACTTTGTAGTGCTGCAATAATAGCCAAATCACCAAATTAGGCATGCTTTTTGGATCATATTCTCTCTCAGACATAGATGTAACATGCATTTTGGTTGCAGGTGATTTCTAGGAGCTTGGGGTTCACTATCAATTCCAACACCTTCGACTAAATTTTTTGAACAATTCAAAAGTTGTTCCACTATAATGATTAATAATAAAATTTATCATTGTTCAAGTCAAAATTTTATCATTAGCAAAAATGGTAGATACTTTTGTTCATGGTCTCAAGGAAAAAAGACTGCTTGACAATAGCAAGAAACAACACAGATGACTTAGAAATAGTCTATCACAATGAGAGACATATTTTACCCATCATAACACTAGTAGTGCTCTATTGTCTCATTTTTGGTAATAGAGACACCCCCCAAACATGAAGGATTCACCCCCCAAACATCTTCAAACATGAAATGATCCATTGTCTATTAGACTAGTGTCTAATCTAGGCTAAACCTCCATCAGTAATTACCATCCAACACTACACTTAGACCAAGTTTTCCCACTCTCTTGAATTTGGTTAATATAGTACAAATAAATTATCACAACCTCATTTTCTCCCACCAATAACAATGACTACACATAGTAGGAGAGAATCTACATTGGAAACTTTAGAATAAGTACAGTTGACTGTGCCTAACCAGTCATTGGTTTGAATGCACCAGTCTATTATTCCTTACTCAACTTGCAATAAAAATTAAAAGAATACATGGAAAAGATTAAAAAAATAATAAAATGTTCTCACATTAAATATTAGTCAAAATGCATTTGATACATCATAGGAACTCACTATTCCATGGGACAAAGACTGAATTGTAGAGAACATGATTATTTTATTGATTAAAATTTGTTCACAATGTCTTGTCTCACCACCCCAACTCTACTGCTCCCCCAAACACTTGACAAATCCTTTCTAAATAACAAAACAATAGTAAACAACCACTACTATCTAACTATCTGACTGTTACTAGTTAGTTATAAACTAAAATTTGTTGTCTAAGTTGACACAAAGTGTCAACTTCAACAACTTACAATCATATATGCCTTTAATATATTTCACTAACCTTTTCAAAGGTTTTATAACTTCACTAGCCCTTCCAAAGACACCTAAAACCCTTGCAAGCTTTACTAGGCCTAAAGACACCTAAAACAATTACAAGCTTTTCTTTGCATTTTTTCTACATTTGATGCTTTTCTTATAGGTGGACATGTCTATCACAAACATCCAACATGTCTATCCTTAGACTTCATGGAAAAAAACCTACAAACAACACAAAAAAAATAAGGACATGAACCATCCAAATATCTCTAATAGCTTGTGGATATCCCAAAGATGCATAAGCGCATGACTTGTGAAAACCAAAAAGATAAGACTAACTTGCATAACAAGCGAATAACCAAAATAATTTTATGTCTTTGTTATGTTTGAAAATGATAATGATATTTGGATTCAAGTATGAGGAAATTTGTATCAATCAATTCATTAAATATCATTTGAATACAAAGAATATTTTAAGAGATTCAAGAGCATAATTATAAGCCAAATTTGTGGAAGACCTAAATCAAACCTAAGTGAACAGACATGTGAAGGCTTATTTTGAATATGATGAGCAGATCTAATGCAGAATTTTTATGAAGGTATATTCCAAGTTTAGAGCATTTATTGGAAAACACTATTTGAAATCTTGGTGGATTATTCATAAGTACAAGGCAGATTTTTTCAAGACCTTGAAGGAGATCTAAGGAAAATCTACCTACATTATAAACACTTTGCATTTCAAAGGTCAGTTCCTTTTGCATTGCAAGATTTGAGGTTGGTGTCTCTTGCTAATTGAGTCTACACATTTTTTTGAAGTTATATACATACATACATATATGTGTGTGTGTATTCACCTACAAGGATTTCCATGCTAAATAGTATATGTATCTTGTCTTCTTTTGTTAGATATCAACTATGTGAATGCTTTCTACATTGCTTTTAGTGGACTAAATATATATAATAAAATATGTAGGTTTCTATGCCAAACTAACTCCAATGTGGACAAATATCTAATAATTGGGATTTAAACTAACCAAGAACTATATGTTCAAGGAACCAAAAGATGACTACAATGAGACTATTACAAGAAAAAATACTTCAGTCTCCTTAAAGAGAATTGGGATGTGTGTTTGAAGACTTAACAAATTTGAGCTTCACTTGGTTTCAAGAATACTATAATATTCTCTACTTAACAAGGCCAACCACATGAAGGTGGAAGCTCATCTAGCCTCACACCCCTCCCCCTAACACCAATCTAAAGTGCCCATTATCATTTAATTACATACTTCATTCATTCATTCATCCATTTATGAACTATAACATTCAATCAATACAATCACATAACATTCATTAACATGATATAAAATTCATTAATGCACAATACTCATCAAAACTTCATTAACACATAATAATATTCATTAACATAAACTAAAAATCACTATTAATACGCATCATTCATACAAAATTACTTAAAACAAAGTTCTTTCATTATCCAACAAGGTTTATCAAAGAAGATTTTTAAAACATCATTTCTTTTTTTTTCTTTTTCTGAGCTCTCTTAAGAAAAGCGCTCATAGGAGCATCCATGTCTGCTTCATTCTCCTCCTCTTCTGGCACATGTAATATCAAATTATGATGGCTCCTTCCTTTTTGAGGAGCAGGAGGTTGCTGCACTAAAAGAGGCTCTGTTGCAAGAATAAGTGAATGTAATAAATTGGCATACTCTTTTTCTTTTTCTAATTGTTACAAGTTTGTAATTATGTACGATTACAACATAAAATGCATTTTTCTTACCTGACAATGCCACATCATCTACATTAACATTTTGATCTGCCACCGCATCAACATGTTGAACACTTGGAACATGGTCCATTGCTTCAGCATGATGTTCAACATGCTCTGAAATATTCAAAAAAAGGATACATGTCGAATTCCAATTGAAGATGTTAAATTGTATTCGTAATTGCATAATTAATTTCCAATAGAAAATTAATATCTCCACCACTATAATGCACATCATGCCCTTCGTCAGGAGCAAGTTCTGTGGTAGGATATGAAGGTTGCAATAAAATTTTATGCACATTGTTATGTAGTCAATTTACGTTTAAAACTAATACCAAAAAAAATCTTCTCAACTATTTAATTTCATTTACTTTTCATCTGACCAATTTACCTATGAGATATCATTTGGTGCATTGGATTCTTGGGCAAGGCTTACAGATTCTTCATGTAGGCATGCAACCACAACTTTATAGCCTTCAAGGCAATTTTTATATCTTCATCTGTGACCTCCACATTGAAATTTGTGCCCTATGTTTTTTTCTTGATAACGTCAAATTTCCATGTATGGTTTCATTAAACAAAATTGTTTGCAACATTATATTTTAAAAAAATACAAAAGTCATTGCTCTACTTACAAGTTGAGACTACATATTCATATAGCCACCAGAGCCAAGTTTGTCTTGGCCAACCTTTTCTATTCTCGCTTTTGTAGCCACAGATGTGTCCTACAATATATGAACAATTTCAAACATCTTAGATTATATATTTACAAATAGCAATAATTAGTGCATGATTACAATGTACTTAATACTATAATAACATACCTCTTTTTGCCCTGTTCTGCTTCATTATCTCTATCTTCACATAGCCTTTTCTCCTTTGCATCTTCTATTATTTCATTCCACTCCATCGGTACAATCATAGGAGGATGGTTGTACTTTGGGTTATCCTTAAGAACCCTTCTATATTGATCCCTCACAGTCTTTATATGTTTTGCTGCTCTTTTCAGAAGTAGGCTAGTGTCAAAAATGTTTTTCCCAAATTTCTCCTCAATGGATGCAATTAGCTGAATTTTTAATTCCATGGCTTGTAAATTCCACCTTTTTAAAAACAAATAGATTGTTATATTAATAACTTTAATATATTACAATAAATAGAAGAAAACAAAAATTATGTAGCAATGATATGAAACTACATACCTTTTACGTATGGTGGGTTCAAATAGTCTCAATGTCATATGAAAAAGATGTTCAACAAAAGCATTATTACCAACAAAAACATAAAGGATTTATTAGTGCAAAATGAGTAATGTAAAAGTAAACTAAATTTACACTTTAAATAATATCAATTTTAAAGCACCTAGAAGTTTTCATTCTCTTAATGGAAACATAGTTCTCTTATTCAACAACAATGTCCCTCCATACGAACCAGTACTAATCACACGAATTGCTCTAGGAAATGGATCAACTTTAGTAGTACTACTCTTTGTTGCTCTATCAACTGAAACATAATACAATTAAATGACAATTTTAGTACTACTCTTTGTTGGTCTACCTCCCTACCTATGTCCATGTCTCTCTATGTGTGGCTATATATATATATGTATGTATGTATGTATGTATGTATGTGCGATGTGTGTATGCATGTGTTTGTGTGTATGCAAGCTTCTGTAGACATCATTTAAGAACTAATATGCTACTTTGTTGTTCATCAACTTATAGAAAGACATTACAAAATATAGAAAAACAAGGTTTTACCAGTTCTATAGGGCATAGACGATGATCTTTGCATGGTCCTTGTTGCCGACAATGCAACAGACAATAGTGGACCACCAACTGAAGGAGGAGTCTGCACTTCATCATGAGCTGAAGAATAGAATATTGTTAGCAAAGACATTTTTAATGGATAAATATCAAATGGGATACTAGTGAGAAACATCCACACAAAAAAAGGTAAGTGTTATAATGTTGATCAAAACAAACAAAATGTTACTTACATGAAGGTACTGTGCAACAATCTTAACCATGTTCACCATGTGACCTCACAACTAGCACATATGTCTATACAAGAACACATAAAATTAGAGATCATGATCCATAAGATACTATAAAAGATTAATATCTATTGAACTTCTATTACTGCTTACTCTCAAAGATTGGATTCTGCGGTCCAATTCTATTCTAAGTGCCTCTTTCTCCTCACTTCTATCACCCTTGATGATAATTTTAACAAGCTCATCAGTATATCTTTGTGTAATTTGTTGGGTGATGAATACAGGGTTAGTACTAAGGCCAATGTCATGTAGATATGGTGCCCGTATTTTAGATTGCATTTGATCAGCGATCATTGTAGCTTTTTCCTATCATTTGTGACATCAAATATTCATATACTTTCATCAAAATAACTCCAAAACTATAAAGAAAAAAATAAAAAATAGGACATTTGTTTATATATTAACATTAAAATTTACAATAATTAATGTTTACCTCTATTGAAGGTGTCTGAGATGGTGCATCCATATCGCCCTATGAAAAAAATTAGCAAGTCTTAGAAATCAGTAGCGAAATTAAAGTAATAGACTTACCAAAAAAAATATTAATAATAAAGTAGATTGTATATGTAAATCATTTGTCTTAAGTTAAAAATTTAGCGTAACTAATGTTTATATCTAAACAAATATTTGACATGTTCTAATTAATGTTTATATGTGCACATATGATTTGGAAAGAAATATTTGGTCATACAAGACCCTATCATAGTTGACATTGATCGTATCTAAAGATTTCATTGATCATCATGATCTTCATCCATGTCATCATCATCATCATCATCATCATCGAACTTGTCACTTTGATCATCGTCGTCACCACCACCATCTTCATCACCATCATCATCCTCTTGATCACTATCATCATCATGACCATCATTGCCATGATCATCACCATGATCATGATCATCATCAGCATCATCACCATCATTGTCGCCATTATCATTAGCATGACCAAAATCATCACCATCTTCTTCTTCATCATCACTGGGTAACTATCATTCATGATAATCATTTACTTCCTCTTGTGCTTCTTTAATATCTTCTTCTTCGATCACATTATACTTTACTGGCCTTCCTCTTGGGTCATGTCTAACAACAAATGACCAAACTAATTTTTCTAGAACACCAATGTAAAACACTTGCTTGCATTGACTTGGAAGAACATAGGGCTCATCTTCAATTGGCTCAAATGACCTTGTATTAATCATAGTAAGTCCATTGTCATGTTCAATAACAGTCCTATTAGGATCATTTCTATTCAGTCGTAACCTAAACCATTTGATGAAAAATAGAACTATTTTGAATGAATCAAAGTCACACTCAAGTATATCATCCAAAATGCCATAGTATCAATTTTTAGATTATTGAGGATGTATGTTAGTTCTAGATGAAATATTGGTGACTGCGAAGATAGCACTTATCTCGAAATCACATGTTTTCTTCATTTCATCTAACTTTTTTGTGTAGAATTTATAGCCATGGTAGTACATAGCTTTGTGGTGTTTGACTTGAAATTATTCAAACATTTCAAGAATCTTCTCATTGATCTATGAGTTGATAGTAAACTTATGTCTCATGATTAGTAATTTTATGCATACCTTTGTATCTCTTAAGCCATATATTAGATCAAGTACCATTCGTGTAACATTGGGATTTCCATTACGATGAGCTTCTTTAACCAATGATGCAACACCATCCCATGTTAATGAGTGACCATTTTCTTGAGACTATTCAATCCACACTATCATCCAATCAAGATTGTTTACAATGTACAAGTGTAGTGCATCCCACTCACGACCAACTATAAAGAAGACAATTACACCAATTAGAAACAACTTATATATATTGATGATGGATAAGAATTGTTAAAATAAAAAAAAACTTCTAATTACCTCTCACCCTCCTCAATCTACTTTTCTCTGTCAGGTACTCCCCTTTGAATTTTTCATTACAGTTGGGATCCCAAATGCGATCTACATGGATACCTACTGCAAACTTTGGAAGATATTCACTGATATACACCATGGTCTGGTATATCATATATCCCTCTATCATAGAACCCTCAAGACATACTCTTTGTCGAACCAAGCCCTTCATAAATTTCAAGTGCCTCTCAACCATCCACATTGATCTAGCTTGTACAGGTCCACACAATTCAATCTCCTCAACTTGATGTATGAGGTAGTGTTCTTGAGCATTGAAAAACATTGGAGGTAAACACTTTTGCATTTCACACATAAGCTATGGAATTTTTCTCTTCCAATATTTAATATATTTTTAATCAATTTCTTTAGATGATAACCACCTAAAAGAGATTCAACACGCAAAAATACATAGAAGAGATTTCAAATAAAATTATACAATAGATTTCAAATAAAAAGCTACAAATCTAAGAAAAAACACTCTTCTAACCTCATGTATTTTCCAAGATCATATATAACTTTTTTAATACTATTGTCAAACTATTGTGGAAGGGATAGAGGTAAGACAAACTGCAATCATTAAAAAATGATCATTTCAATATATTATTAAATAATGCAATTGGTACTACATTCAATCTTACAAATATACTATAAATAGAAAACATGACTTACCTTGAGTAAGGTATGCCAATCATGTGTCTTCAACCCTAGCCCAAAATCACCATTCTTTGATAGAAGAGTGCTTATATTTGCAGCAAATCCTGTTGGAAATTTTGTTTTTTTATGACTTCTTTTAATGCATCACTTTATTGCTCCGTTAATAACCAAGGAAGGGAACTTGTATTTATGTGGTCTCCATTTCTATTTGATTCAATGAAAACTTTTAGTGCATGATTAGATTCATGAATGTCAGTACAAATTTTAGTAATTTGTTCTCTATCATGCCTTCCATCCAACATTTTCCATAGTGTCTCTATCACATTCTTTCCAATATGAATAACATCAAACAAATGCATGATTGGGAGATCCTTGTAGTATGGTAACCTACTAAATTGAGTAGGATAACTTTTCATTCATCTAGGAAGTTGGTCATTTATGCCTTGATAACCTTCACGAGCATCAATTACAACATTAGTAAATATAAGACAATATCGAAATACAAATTGTAAACTTCAAATGACCAATTGAACATTACCTTGATGATTTAGTCAATCATATTCCAACTTCCATAAATGAGGTGTCATTCTTTGTGGCCTTGATGATGTCTCTTCTTTCCCATTGAAAGATTTTTTTCAGCAATTCAATACTTATGATTATGGTGGAGAATGTGTCTAAACTCATCAAACACTTGCTTTCCTAAACTTCTCGAATGATGAAATTTCATCTTTGGACCACAAACTAGACATGCAAATTTTCCTTTTGTCTGAAAATCTAAAAGATCATGTATAATTGGATCATGTACAATGATCACGCACAACTTAAGCATTCAATAGTAATGTGTAAGAACTATAACATACCAAAAATATGTAATCTTAACAATATAACATACCGCAAAAATGAGTTAGCCTAGGGGCATCATGTATTGTCCATACAAGTATTGCATGGAATTGAAATTGTCGATGTCCTATCAGTCTAGAGATGTCATACATAGTGATGCCATTCCATAACTTCAACAACTTGTCAATTAGGGGCTCAATATACATGTTCATATCGTTAACTTGGTATTTACCTAGCAATTGAATGAACATAAACATTACATAATTATTATAACCATTTTCGTACACTATTTATAAATTAATTTAGATAACTATAAAATAAAAAAATACTTGGCACAATCATTGACAACATTATGTGCTCCCTCTTTATGGACATCCAAGGAGGAATGTTATTGTTAATAACAAAAATAGGCCATACTGAGTAAACAGATCTCATATCTCCATATGGATTGACACTATCCACCATCAATGAAAGTTTCAAATTACGAGGTTCTTCTTTAAAGTGTGACCATGTTTCTTCTATCTCTTTAAATGTAGAACCATTGGTAGGCATTCACATAATGTCATCCTAACTTCTATTGCATGCATGATAATCCATAAATTGTGCCAAGCTAGTGCACCTAAATAACCATTCAAGACGTGGAATAATGGGAATGCACCGAAGAACCTTGTGAGACACTTTTTTTGTTATTTGATCTGACTGATATCTACTAACATGACAATCAGGGCATTCTATTAAAAATTAATGTTGTTTATGATATAGAATGTGATCATTGGGACATGCATGTATTGTTTGATACTTCATTCCAATCTAATCCATAATGTTAGATAATTCTCTATATAAACAAGGCAAAATGTTTGATAGTGGTAACAAAAACTCACTAATCAACCTACAACAACAAATATGCATTGTTAATATAATGAATAGTAATTGTATGTTAACATTGAAGATGATAAAAATGATATACCTTAGCATACATGACATTGCTACATTGGATATACTATTCATAACCTTTAAGTTCACCAACAACACTATAGCTGACAGTAGAGTTGTTTGGGAGCCTTCATATAAGGGCTTGTGTGCCTTCTCAAGTAAAGGTATATCAAGACCATCTTCATCATTATTATCAGATTCGTTAGTACCATCATTTTGAGCCTCTTCATCACTTTCCTTAATACTATCTTCTTCAATCATGTCCTCTGGCACATTATCATCTTCTTCCATGGGAGTGTTATCCTCAACTTGGATATTCACACCTCCATGTTCCACCAGTAGGAAATCCACATTCAACAATGGAAAAAAATCGTGGCCTCCTTCAACATGACCATATTGCCTACAATGACTCTGGGCTATTGTGATTAGAATTCTTCGATTCTTTAAGCCCTTACACTTTTTGCGAGGACAATAACATTTATCAGGTTTTCTTTAGAACTAAGCCCACAATGCAGCCATTGTCTCATTATTTTGTTCTGGGTTCATATTGTCAGGCATGGTCTTTCTTCATAGGAAAATATACCTACAAATAAATTGGACATGTTGTGATTAATGTTTATATCTGCACATATAGTTTTTGTTAATTAATGTTTTCAAATGTAACTAAAATGATTACAAACATATCAAAAAGGACTTTCACAGGGTCTTATTACATCAACTATTCTAACATGGTCATGTTGGTTATATTGAGACCTTAATGTCTTCTCATGCCTTCAACCTTGACTTTGATTCTCTTCCATCATTCTCCCAAGGATCAAGGAAAGTTGGATCATCATGGAATTGAGTAGGCAAACCTTCTAGGAAGTTGCAATACTTTAACCTTGTAAGTGTCACGTCAATGCAATGGGTACTAAATAAACAATTTAAGTTGATGAGAAATAGTTGTTATGAATTCAAATTGTAAGCATCACCTCAATGCATTGGGTATTAAACAAAAAATTCAAGCTGATGAGTATGGGTTTTTAATAACCAGAACTCATGAAATATGCATTAAGTCCATACCTATTGTTTACAATGAGCATGGGTTTTTTTTCTAAGAACATACCTATTGTTTACAATCAGTAAGTTTCTATATCCTCTAAGAAATTTGAAGCAATGAGCCAAATTCACATGGTTGAAGATGATCATTGTCCCCTCAAAGCACCATCGTTTGATAAATTGTTGCATTGAAATATGATCTAGAAAGGGCCTTTCCACATAGTATGTTCGTACTATTTGGCAATCATTGATCATGTGGTTATTGCAAAGAGGCTAAGGACCAAACATGGAATCATGGAGATAGTGCACGTATGTACAAGGTAAATTTGTTACTCTTTAGCTACTAATCTTGCTTTGTGCTTGTCAATTAAAAAATTATTTTTAAACTTGATCTTACTACTTTTTATAATCAATGGCTTTCTTTCCAATGTCTATCTCTCGACTGAACACATTTTTTCATTTTTCTTTCCTTCTTGCTTCATCATAAATACTTGGTTCACAAGCGCTTATGGTGTTCTTCTTGCTAAGATTATGAAGTGGACAATGACTTTCAATCTAGATAATCAAATGTTTGGCTCAACTTTTTTCGGTAAGTGTGATGATATGTAGTGCACTATAAATTTTCTCTTCAATGAAAGGATTAGCACCTCTAATTTTCAAATGGTGATCAACCAGAACTAGCTAACAATGTAACCTTAAAAATACATTTTATGCCAAATTCCAATCACAGTTAAAGACATTTAGCTATTGGAAAATGGCAAGATTATGTCTTATTTCAGATATGAAATAAAATGGGCAAGAAATGTGGAAGAACATTAAGTTTTTATCCACCAAAACATGAGTAAAATTGTATAAAATGAATGTATTTTTAAAAATAATGTCAATTCCCTTCAAAAGAATTATTTTTCATATAACTTACTTGCTAAAGATATTTCAAGTTCAGCAACTCTTTAATCATAGGATCCATAATAGTTGGAAGCTATGACCTGTCTATCATCTGTGGCTTGGCCTGCAACAACAAAAAATTCTTAGTATATGCATCTCAACATTTTAAAACTACATCAAGCAATTTAGGTCAGTTCTAGTCTATAAATTAACTAACATTTGTTTCTTCTTTAACATATTCAACAATCAAGTAAAATTAATAGGAATACAAGAGAAAAACTTGGAATTCTACTAATGTCACCAATGTTAATCTTGGGTACTAGTACAAAGCCAATAAGAAATCTGCAGTTGTACCAACCAAGATATTTACAAGAGTTGATCACAAAAGGTCCATTTAGCACAAAAAAACTTCAAAAATATTTTATATATACACTCTTTGACACTGTCAAAGGGAACAATTATTTTAATGATTTTTTATGTAAGAATTGCTAGAGGAAATGATAAGCATGATCTCTTTGTTTGGTAGAATCCACCATTAAATTCCCTTGTGATTCACTCTCATTATGCCTCCCTTTCACCTAGGATTATTTTCTAGATGTACTCCTAATTTATCAGTATGACAAATCTTGTTGGAGCTGCAAGCTTCACTACCATGAACATGTTCGATTGGAGATCTCAATTCAACATCTTAATCATGCTTATGTGAGAAATTTAGTGGGAGTTCGTACATCACCACGTCATTTGAAATGGTTTTAATAACTACCTACTCTTATCCACTCCTAATGTTAATAGTAGAAAATTCCTTTGAGCATATATTATTTGGATTGGTATCATCTGCAATTAGCTTCAATGATCTACTTGTGAGAGAGATGTCTAAACCTGTCAACAAAAGTCACAGATTATGACAATTTGAAGTAATATCTTGCTGAGGATAAATTATTTATTTCAATAATTATTGGTGTCTCAAAACTAACAAAAGACACCCTTTGAAAATGCATCTTGCATTTTCTTGAATCCATAAGTGACCTTATATGAGGGAGAAATTATACTAGAATGTATAAGGCCTCTATATACACAATATTCTTGAACCGAGTCATCAAGCATTCACATGTTCAGCTTCATTCAGCTAAGTTCATTCTATGAGAAGAAATACACATAAGAAAATAAATTCATTCAAAAAACCTGTGACAACTTATCATGATAGACAAATTGGAGATGATACCTTCTATTTGGAAAATAAGAAAATATCCCCAAGGAAATACCAAATTCAAACTCATGCTCAGGTTGCATGTGTCAACATACCCCATCGACTTTAGTCGCAAGGCTAACTAACTTATCAAGAGTGTGTATCCCAAAAATGAAATTGGTATAAATGTTACAACCACCAAATTTGGAGGGCATGGAAATTCAGTCATCACTATCCTATGTAGTACACTTAATTTCATATGTTGGAATCATTTTGTGACTTGTACACATGATAGTCCAATAGTTTTTCATGTCATCTTGATCATAATTTTTCTATGGTAGTCTAATAGTTGCAGGTGGCATCTTCGTCACAATTTTTCCATGATAGTTTGTTATTCATCCAAATGGAAACCCTTTTAGGGAAGACCTAATTGCAATGCAACAATTAAATGTAATGTTGAAATATAGGAGAGAGATTCTTTTGGTTGAACTAGAAGATAAATCATCTTCTAACAAAATGACAGAGACTTTCGGTGAAGGATCCAAAGTACATCAATTCAATTATAGTCTAGTAAATGTAGGTACCATCTTCATCATAATTTTTTGAAGATAGTCTAGTATTTGTAGGTGTCATCTTCATCAAAAAATTTCCATGATAGTCTATTAGGTTGAGGAGTCATCTCCATCACAAGTTTTCCATGGCATACTTGTAGTTAGAGGTGCATTGAAGACCTTTTATCACTACATGAGCTAGTAGTAGATGGTGATTATTCATTATCATCATCATCATCTAACATAGAATCACATGAATATCATGTTTTATAGCCCACATGGCCTAGGTATTGAGGGTACAACTCCAAGCACTAAAAACACTAGATTTCAAATTATTATCTTTATGTGTTGATGTTTAACTTGAATGTTCTAGAGTTGAAGAGAGAAACACACTAAATTTTATTTTTCTTTTTGTTCTTTTTTTGAATATGAAACTGTTGTCTAAATGATACAATATAATTATGTATTATTAAAACAAAAATACAAGAAAAATATGATACCAACACAACTATATTTATAAAACAAAAAATTTGCCATTATTATTTCTTCTAAGCTTTTACAACTATAGCTTTTGCATATACATTTCCTTTCTTTTCTTTCATTACTATAACAAAAAGTATAATAGTTGTTATAATAGACCAACATTCCAAATGATAAATCTGCATCTACACACTTTCAATAAAATGAAATAACAATTACATTACATTCTTTTTGCAACTAGACTCTTTTTAACACTTATCATCAAAACATCACTGAGAAAAAACACTTGAGTAGAGACTCTCCCATTTATATTACACAACAATGGCTGAACTTTGGCATAAAAAATAATAATGATAGTAATAGTATTCACTTCCATCTTCAATATTATCATAAAAACCTGCAACAAAAATACACATGTACCTATGGAAATATGCTCGAAGAGAAATCCCTCTCCTTGACTACCGGAGATGCAGGTGTGATTGGAGGTCATGAATGGAAGAGCTTTTGAAGTCAAGAATAGCAGGAAGAATGAAAGAAAGACAATATCAAGAGTTTTGAACTACTATTCTACCCCCCCTATATTTATGCAAATGTAGGTCCCCCTTTCATATTATTCCCAGGGCTAGTAGGCATCATTAATCAAGTGGGGGGAGAAAACCTGAAACGAAACTGGGCTTAGAGAAAACCATGCAAAAATGCAGAGGTAACCATGTGAAAATGCTCCAAAAATGTCAAATGAAATCGGGCACAAAAGACATAAAAGGGAAAATGTTTTTTTTAACTTTTTGGATGTATAAGCCCTCTGTTGGTCGAAATTTCAACCAACACTGGTCTTATATGTAAAAAATTGTAGTGAAGGGCTGCAAAAACAACCAAAGCTACAATTTTAACAGAACTATGAGGAGGTACAAATTCATGATTTTTAGCAAGTTTGGTGATGATAACAGTACATGCAAGAAAAAGGCACAAAATGAAGTTTGTGATTGCCCACAATAATTTAGGGCCTGTCCTATGAGCCATTGTTTCTATCATCAAAGAAGTTGCTCCTAGCATTATTGAATTTAGCATTAGGCCAAATGATCCTAATCTGACACCTTCATCATATAAAATTGGAAGAGGTTCAGGACCAAAAGGCTTTCCCCAAAAGGCTTTCCCTTATAAACTTCTTGACCCATCCAATCTGTGTCAAAGAGTAAGAAGGGGAACCACACAAGCCATGTTAGTGCAGTTACAATAAGTAAATACAACATTGGAGAAGGGAGATCTCTGAAAGCACTAAATAGATCCCATATGAATGTCTCCTGGGTTGCTTCATCAGCCTCTTGCTCCTCATCATCTTCATCATTTTCATCAACTAGATTATGAATTTTACCTCCCACTGCCTTTGCCCTCACTTTTTCTTCTGCTTGAGCCTTTGACCATCTTTTTTCAAGGGTGGCTGTTACACTAAGAATGGTAGCAACCACTGAGAGGATTATTGCTATAAAAAAATGTAGACTTTAGATTAGCACAGCTGACACCACAGGCCTCTGTTCTTGTAAATGGAAGAATTTTATACCATTTATTGTAAGAACCACTCACAAATCCTAACACATTCCCTACTACCATAAATAGTGAGAAAAAGTCATTGTCACTCCTAGTTTGTCTCTAGTTTTTTCCTGCCAGATGAAAAGCATTTAGAAATACATATGGGTGGAGCTTCAAGAGGTGCTAGAATTCAGTAAAATATTTTATTCATCAAATTAAAGTCCTTCATTTAGCAAGAGAATACAATCTAGAGTTCATTTATGGTTTCCTAGTTTTAATTTCTTGTGGCTATTTGTGAAGAGCAAAATTTGCTCATGGAAAAAATATATTGAGTTCTTGAATGATAGGGATATTCATAATTCTTCCCTCAAAATTTTCACTACTTAGCCCATAAAAATGAACAACTTTTTCCTTGGAGTGAAATTCCCTATGGACAATGTCCCTCTCCAAGGAATGCGAAGAAATCAGACCTTTCTGGAATACAGTCAATGAAATATAAACCAAGTATGGATGTTATTTTTGGCAAGTCTCTCCATTGAGAAAAGAAGTTGCATTTGTAGTAGAGGAGTCTTTAATGGGTACACACTAGAATATAAAAAATCCAAACCTATCTAGCACTGCCTTTGATGAAATATGCACTCCTAACCGGAAATGCTTGACATAAGATAATGGGATATAGCCTTTGATGAGCATAATTATTCAAATTACAACCATCAAGAGCTAAATTTTAAAACTCTATAACCATTAATGAAATCTAATGATAAACCATAGGAAATTATTGGCTTCAACCAAAGCCTCTTTAAATGTTGTATGGAAACAATTTCAAAGACCTATGATGAGCTATGGTAACGAAATATTTTTCTTGATGAAATTTTTGAAAGAAAAAACAATTGGTACATCCCTTTGTAAATAGTAAATAAAAAATATCCCATAGGTAAAACTTTCTTCAAAGGGAATAAACATAGTTGATTGTGGATTAATACAATAATAGTTTCATGAATCTAAACATTGGTCTCCGTAGATTAAAAATTAATCACCTCACCATCCTGTAAAGGCTGATCTTAACAAAGACATTCTATAAACATATACTTCCTTCAAGGTCTATTTTCTGCATGGCTAAGCTAAGGAGGTTTTCCCAAACAACCCTTCATGGAAAAGTCTTGAACATTGGGCATTGAAGATTGAAAACCTCGAGAGGTGGGAAATGTCAAATTTTTGCATTAATCAAAAAGTTTTCTTTCTCTAAACATTTGAGTTGTTTTATACATGGTACTTTTTGTTGGAATTTTTTTATAAATGGTCATGTTCAAGTGGGATTGGAGCTAATACCAACATAGGAAAAATGTTTGCAAGTTGACCGTTACCTTGAATAATACTACAAGATGACATTGAAAAAAAGAGAGGGGAAAAATAAATGTAGCTCAAAAAGGTTGTAAGTAAGGCTTTAACCATCATCTTAAACATAAACTTTCTAGATACCATTGCAACAAATAGAAAAACAATATAAGCATGACATACCTGATAAATCTGCGAGGATTTCCCTGCAAGGCCCTTAAAGAATATTGTTAGCAAGATCAAGGAGCCAAAACCCAAAAACAAAAATAGTAATAGCTCTTGGCCTATATGAGATTGAATCACCAAACATACATCCCAAATCTGCTAAAAATCTAATGAGTATAACTACCATTACCACAATGCATGCTCCCATAACTATAAAAGGCCTCTTTCTTCCCTGGGAGCACTCGCATCTATCACTACAATACCCCACTATTGATTGTACAAACATGCCAAAAATAGGGCCACATAGCCATATACAACTAGCCCATGTATGAGGAATACCTAAATCCTACACATATGGCGCCAGTAAGGAGAGCTACAAAGCCCATCAAAATTGCATCTTGCTGCCACTGATGCAACCTTGTTAGAGTTCTCAGAGGAACTCCATTCTTCACTTTTCTCCACACAAAAATTTCTATTCATGATTAAAACAATCCCACCAACTCCAAAAAATTGGTATCTGTATGACAAATAATAGCAATTTTTCAATGAAACTCACAGTCAATTACTATGGCAATAAAAGAGGTTTCAAATGATGGATATGTCGATAACATTAACTATTGCATGAACCTAATGATTCTAGATTATATATATGATGTCTTGTGATTCACATGTGAGTAGGTCACTATAGTCTTTGTGATGTATATTGGAGCTACTTACTATGTATGTGATGTATGGAAAGCTAATTAACTTGTGTACATGTGATGTGTATGAGTAATTTTTTGTATATGAGATAGGTACTCATTATAATCACAATGTGTGTGATTTGTGATATGATCCTTATGAATATGTGTAAGTTGCTGCAAATAATGATAGGTGACGGTAGAGATGGAAACATCACTTGAATAGAATGAGTATCTTTATTAGTATCTTTATTTGTGATGGGACTAAGTTCACACTTAATTAATAATAATATTGGATGATTGGTAATGTGTTGTTGTAGCATTCTTTTAGATTATTAGGTTTTTATTGCCCAATATTGAATAATTTTCAAAAAAAACACAAAAATTAAATCTGAGATGTGTGGCAAGATTATCCAACACAATCTCAAATCTAGCTTAAACATATTTGATTTTGACAATCTCTAGTATTCAATGAGGAATAGCAAGCTCAAAAGAAGATACATCATATTTGAATACACAGAAATTGATTCTTGAAGCCAATAACATAGAAGAAGCTAAGGTTGTGCTTGGGTCTAGTTACCAAAGTCAATCATAATTGTAAAATTGCATTTGGAAGCACATTGTCTTATCATGACAAATGTTGTCCTAGGGGAGACTGTATTACTAGAGGATTAACAAAGTGATGGAGATCCTCTCAAGTCTACTTGCAACATTCTAAAGTTTCAAAATATTATGGTAAAAAAAGAGGGAAGCATGGATGCAACCCAACTTTCTAATGTGGCCATCGGGTCAAAGGATCACATGCATGCAATGAACTTCATGGACCTAAGGAAAATCAGTGCCAAGGATTGGTGAGAAGATAGGCAAGTACACAAGTCAAATACAAACTCAAAAATGCATCGCTCGTAATCCTCTACAGAGTGGTAGATATCTTGTGTGGAAGAAATTGTGATCTCAAAATAGATACCACATTCAAAGGTGCTTTTGGATGCTTGGAGGTGGCTAGTGAATACCACCTTTCCACTGACAATGTTGGAAAATTTCTCTCTTCAGGCCAAAAAAGAAATGATTATATTTTTGGGGAAAGTTTCCTAGGATAGATTGAAAAAAATAAAATTCAAAACAAATGAAATCATGCATAAAGTGTCCATTATGTTGGGGGATGACTATCTTATGGCAAAAGATAGATACCGCTCAAATGTGGAAATTACGTCATTGTTTATGGGTCAGTGCTTGGAATTAGATACAACTACAAACATGAGAAGGGTCATTGAACTTGGAAGCAATAGCTAGAAACTATTTACTATTACCAAGCTATTGTCTATTTGCAATTCTACATTAAAACAACAAATAAAACTAAGGCCTCACAATGTTACAATGCACTACCTTGTTGTAAATTAACTTTCTAGAATGATGACATGGTGAGTAGACCCAAGTGGGGGTATATATTTTATAGATTAAAATGTCCATAACTATCCAAGCTACTATTACAAATTCAAGTAACAGTATGAAAGAAACATTTCTACAAATGCAGGAATGAAGTACTAAAAGGGCTAGACCTAAACTAGTGCATTCTTCAAAATTCATCATGTCAATAGGAAAACGATCACATAATCTATCTCACTAAACAAATAAGCATGCAAGCCTAAAACCTAGACATCAAAAAGCTTTGGCTTAGCTTAAAAAGTTACAGCACAAGAACACAAAGTAAACATGAATTTTACTGGAGGACTGAAAATGATACAAGAGTTATGTGAAAATTTGACAAAAGTTAGTTAAAGAGTTGGAAATCAAGAAATGACCTAGATCTGTGCTTGAAAGCATTCTTGATCCCACTAATCCAAGTAGTAGAATTATTAAGTTTGTACTACTTAAAAATCACAAGGTTTCTAATGCAAAAGTAAAGATTTGCACTATGTTAGTGCCTAGAAGCAATAAATACACCAGCCCATAATAAGAATCTATTTGTTTCCATGTCTTACATATCAGTAGTGACTCACTAATTTATTAGTAGAACATATTAAAGACTACTTAAGTCAATGACACTAAGTTTGAAAATTTAAACAGAATACCCATAGCTATGCATATAAAAAACTTACAAAGGTTGTGTGGATATATCCATGGAGTTGCTAGTTTCTCACGTTAACTATGTTGGATAGTAAAAATATTTTCTAGAAATTTTTTTCACAAGTTTGAATCTATCAGAACTAGCAGCCACTAATTTATTATGTCAAATAAACATACCCAACATCTAGCAAATAAATGTGCAATACAATTTGTGTGCTATTCACATTAAATTGTACAAAAATGATCCCTCAATTAAGGACAAAGTATCTTTTAATGAGTACATCAGATATGATAGTCTGATTTTTTGCGAATCAAATTTTCTTAGGATCATAAAAAAAATTAGATGAGAAGTTTCTGATAAGTCATAGGGCTTTAGGTTTTGGCATAATATATTTTGATACCTTTGAAAAATCTGTGAAAAGCCTTAGGTTTGTCCTTTTAAGTTTTTCTTAGCGCAAAATTAAAAAAAAAAAAAACAAACAAACAACAAGGAGTGAATATTCTTTTCCTACTTGCTTGATTGTCGTTGTTAAGTCTTTTGAAAAAGGGGTTTTAATCTTGTCATTTGATCTGATTTGAATCTATGGTTGTCGCATGTTCGCTATGGAAAGATGCTCGTATGTTACGCATAGCGAGGTAGCGACCATTAGAGAATTATGTGTGATACTGAAAAGTGGAGTCCGATGTTGTGAAATGTGTTGGCAAGAAGATCTATTGACCATGTACTATGTCCCAGACCAATCAGTTTCAAGAAGAAAGGCATCTGGAAATATTTGCAAGTAGTGTCACCGGAGTTTAATTTTATCTAGCAATTCACCAAGTCACTAACTGAAAACACTTGCAACTTGCTGGTGGCGATATATCAAATGCCTAAATTTTCCAAAGATGGCATCTTTCTGAGATTAAAAGTAATTTTGAGGATCCCGAGGAAGATATGGTGCCCATTTCACTTTTGTCCCTTTACAGGTTATTGTCTTTTGTAGTTTCCTTTTTTGGGCATTGTTTTTAAAGTGCTTACTGGAACTCACCATATCGCTAGCTAGATTTGTGGTTTTTATGCTGGTAGCGATGTAGCGATTGCTTGAAAAATGGTAATATAACTGAAAAATCCTCAAAGGCGGGCCCCAAATGAGTGACATGATAAGGCTGAGCTATGCAGATCAAATTACATGGTGGCATCCTATTGAAATATCTTTGAGTCAAAAAACTTTGATTCATCGGAGCTTGCCATGTCACTAGCTGGATTGTTGGTTTTCTTGTCAATAGCGACATAGTGACCCACCTAAAAGTCATAAACATGGCAAGGCCCAAGACATGTGATGTCATCAAGAGATTTAAAAATATATATATGTGCCAGTGTGTTGAGCCAACTCAGTGATAGCAGTACATTGGACCCACTTCCCATGTATAAAGTACAAAGATTTTTTATCATGAGATCGAGCTAGGATCAAAGGCCATCATTAGCTCACTATGAAGAAGTTCTTGGAAGTTATGTATAGCGAGTTGGCGAGTGGTGGCCCACCACTGTTGTAGTAAATTGCTAACCGCAAGATCAAATCTAGATCGATGATGCTAGTTAACTCGCTATGAGGAGATGCGCAATAAATAAGTATAGCGAGTTAATGAGCAAGGGACCCACCATTGTGTTCTTAAAGGTTGTTTCAATTATCTACCACACAATTAAAGTAAGATTAGTCGTTATCACTAGCTCACTGTGGAAAGGTGCTCGAGAGTTATGTATAACAAGTTAGCGAGTTGATGACACATGTCATGGTGATTTGTGGGCCCAATTTGAAGTGCCAACCTTGAAGGAAAGGTACAGATGGAGGTATTTCATTAGTTTGATTGCTAATGTGTAAAGAAGAAAGCTGAGTCAGCCTAGTTGTCATTCCTAGGTCGTAGAATTTTTCATGGATCAACATCGCAAGTTTAAAAAAGAAAATGCGATGGCACTCTATTTTTTTGTCCTACGCATTTATGATAAATGAAAGCTTTGCGTGTGGAAAAAATAGAGTATAATATAGGAGATTTTCATTAATTCCAGTCCCACATGAACAAAGATTGTAGATTTTCTGAGCACAAGAGCTTATTGATTTCGTCGTGTTAAGCTTGGTAAAATCATGAAAATTATTCCTCAGTTGTTCTAGATCAATTACAAAGGTTCAGAGAAGAACAAGTTCAGCAAGTCAAGTAAGTACTCATACTATAACCTCTCTGGCATTCCAATTCTCTCAATACTATCAAAATGCCTCCTAAGAAGCCATTTTTTGGGCAAATTAACTATATGGATAGGAATTTCCATGATGATTTATTAGAATTACTCCTAGAGTCTACTGTAGAGCTTGCACAAGTTAAAAAATTGATTTCCTTAAACCCTAGGCTTAAAATTGATTATGGCCTGTATGACAAGGGGAATTGGGTAAGGGATGCAACAACTACTCAAACTAGTCTTATCCTATTTAAAAAGTGGTTTTCAAAAAGGAAGTTGTTTGCCCTGCATGCTAATGTCTGGAATTTTGATTTGGGAAAGTTAGTAGTCCCAAGTGTTTTCATGGATTATGATTTTCTTGAAGCCATTGCTAAGAATTATGACCAAGCCATTAGGGTTGTAAGAAGAAAGGATGGTGTGCCTCTGGTCTCAATTACTCTTGAAGAAATTAGAGAGGTTTTTCACTTGGAACCATTATCAAATTACCATGTGCAAATCAATCTGCTAGAATTAGAGAATGAATATAAAGAAAAGAAGGATGTAATCAAGGGAGGTAAACTAAGAGCACATATTGCTACAATAGGAACTTTGCCAGTAATTATTGTAGCCTCTAGAGAGCCTTTTAAGAAGAGTCTTTTTACTTCTTGGGCTGTAGAGATATATAGGACCTTATGCTGAGTTTTTGGTGAAGATGAGCAAGAACTTATGCCCATTGGTTTCATGTACATGATGGTTCAAATTGCTTCCTTCAATGTAGATGTTATTTTTGATTTTGCTTCCTTTTTGGCTGAAAAAATTCACATTGGTTTAGTTGGGATTACGAAGGGCAAGGTGGATAAAACTTTTGGTCACTACTCTCTATTAATGCATATATTTTTGTTCAAAGGAGTGACATATTTTGGTAATGAGATGGAACTAAATAGAGAGGAGAATGGAGAAATGCTGCCAGTCCAGTTGTGGAGTGTAGATATGACTTGGGATGCAAGTAATGCTAGTTTTGTCAGATTTCATAGATATTTTGCTTCTAAGATGAGGTGCCTTATATTAAGTGACAATCCTAGAATCCCTAAAGCACTAATGAGTCTCATTAGGCCTATAGATAACCCCCATGACTTGAAAGTTTCACACAATTGGGGAGATATTATCCCCTACTCTATTTCTACTATTTTTAGAATATATGATTTTAAAGGGAGTCCTCATGTTTTTCCTTACCAAGTACCTTTGAAGGTAGGAGTGGTTGAAGTTTTGTGGCAGTTAGGGGGAGTTGAAGAAATGTTTTTGTTGAAAAGGAAATTAGGGTCAATTTTCCCTACCTGCACAGTGGCCCATCAGTTTGTGATTACAAAAGGGGGATGGCTCTTTTTGCATAAAATTTTGGAGTACTATATGATGGCTATCTCTCATCCGCATTTTTGTGATTCTGAGGGAATTTTCAATCATGTTGAGTCATAGAATCAAGTTGGGACTGGTCAAGCACAATTCTTATTATCCAGAGGACATTATAAGGAATGAATTCTCATTGCAGGAGCAAGAAACTAAAAAGGAAAAGTGGAGAGCTTATTCTTGGGTCTTAGAATTCATTCATTGTTTTGATAATAAATATGATCCTTTAGATAATGTTGTTACAGAGGTTGACAAAATAAGTAAACTCATGAATACCTTCCCTGAAATAATGGAAGTCATGAATGAAAAGAAACAATTTTTTATTGATTCCTATCCTAATAAGGCTAGAGAGGTCATAAGGAGATTGGCTTTCACCCCAAATGTGGGAGCTGGTAAAATAATTGTACAAAAGAGGCTTGGGTATACTATAATTCAGAATAAAAGGGTTCCTATAGATAAGGGCAAACAAATAAAAGGATCCGCGCCTAGTATAGCCCAAGAGGAGAGACCTGATGAGCCTAGTCCTAAGAGGCAGAAGGTACTAATAGAAGAAAGGCCTCAAGTTGAGGAATATTCACCCACTCAATCCCCTCTAAGGATTGGAGAAGAACATCTCACTGGTGAACAGATTGAACAGATGGGATCACAGGGAGGTATTTTTATTACTCAAGCATAATTAGATGAGGGTAACCCTCCAAGACATTCCCTCCCAAGTTTGGATCTAACTATAGTAGATTATAGTGGCAAGGAATTGGACCCTGTGTTAGAGCAGGAAAGTCATAAATTTTTTTATTGATGATAGTTTTATTAAATCTAGGGCTTTTCAGCAGTTTACATGGAGGGAAAACATGAACATTTTTTAGGAGAAATGTAAAAAGATGAAAATAGAGCATCCAAGAATGGATGAAACTTCCATTCAGAACCAAACTAAAGAAGAAATGATAAAATAATTGCACAATATAAGACCTAAGGAAGGGAGGAAAATGGTCAAGGCGTCTAACATTTTATTGCTGCCAAATTGGGATATTGTTGATGCTTTAGTTTTTAGTTTTGTTTCAAATAAATTGACTTTGCAAGACCAAAATAAAGAGAACTTTCAAGGCACTGCATTCGTTGAAGATCAAGCCGCATTGGTCAGTTGGTCATTGAGAAGAGGATCCAGACCCACATCATTGCAATCAGATGACTCTAGCTTGATGGGAAGCTTACTTGTGATAAGAGTTGTTGATACCTCACATGTGTAGGCAACATCTTGGAATGTGGAATCTTCCAAGTTTCTTTTGGATACTGCAAAGAAGGAGGAACAGGCCATGTCTAAGTTATAGGGTAAATATGAAATACTTCTTGAGGCCTATAATAGGGAGGTAAAAAGGAGAATTGAACTTGAAAACAAGGTAATGGGGAAGTCCACAAGGTCAAGAATAACATACCCTCATCCTCCAGTGGAACCTTTTAAATCCACCCCATTGTAGAACTACCAGACACACCTCAAAGGCTAGAATATTATACAGCCTTAACATCTTGAAACCAATAATCTATGGAAAGGTTTTGCAAAATCTTATCCTTAAGATCCACTATTATGATTAGAGAAGATAATTCATGTCACCTTCTACTAAGTGCATCAGTAACCATGCTCTCCTTCCCCTAGACATATCTAATCTCGAAGTTATATTCACACAATAACTCCATCCATCTTCGTTGCCTAGCGTTGAGGTCTAGTTGTGTGAAAAGATGCTGAAGGCTTCGATGATCAGTATGTAACTCAAACTGTTGACCCAGAAGGAAATGCCGCCACTTGGTCAAAGCATGCACAATTGCAACAAGTTCGAGATCATGAGTAAGATAGTTCACCTCATGAATCTTTAGTTTTTTGGACTCATAAGCTATAACATGTCCATCCTACATCAACATTGCCCCTATGCAATCTAAAGATGCATCAGTGAAAACCACGAACTCCTTAGCAAAATTTGGGACTGCCAAGACTGGTGCACTAGTCAAACATTCCTTAAGTTTCTAAAACCCTACCTTGCATTCATTTGTCCACACAAATTTCTTCCCTTTTCTCTGAAGAGATGTGATAGGATGCTCTATTCTAGAGAAATTTGACACAAATCTGTAGTAATAGCTTGCTAAGCCCATGAAACTTTGAACCTCAAACACATTCATAGGTACTGGCCAATCAACAATAGCCCGAATCTTGGATGGATCTATAGAAATTCCATCCCCTAAAATGACATGCCCTAAGTAGAAAATCTTTGATCTGAAGAATTTGCACTTCTTAAGATTGGCATACAGTCTGTTCCTATGAAGGCATTCCAAAACTTGCTCTAAATGTTACTCATGCTCCTCAGTAGAGTTAGAATACACCAAAATATCATCCAAAAAAACCACTACAAACTTTTCTAGGTAAGTCCTAAACACACCATTCATTAGGCTCATAAAAATAGAAGGTGCATTAGTTAACCCAAAAGGTACCACAGTGAATTTGTAGTGCCCATATCTAGTGTGAAAAGCTATCTTATGAATATTAGCTTCCTAGATTCTAAGTTGATGATACCCAAATTTTAGATCAATCTTCAAAAAGACTCGGGCACCCTTGACTTGGTCAAATAAGTCATCAATTCTAGGCAAAGGATACTTGTTCTTAATAGTGACCTTGTTTAACTGTCTATAATCGATACAAAGTCTTAAGGAGCCATCTTTCTTCTTGACAAAGATTACTGGAGCACCCCAAGGCAATACACTAGGATGAATCAAACCTTTTTCCAAAAGCTCCTCCAACTAAAATTTAAGTTCAACCAATTCTTGAGCTATCATCCTGTATGGAGTCTTGGAAATTGGTTCCGTTCCTGGCACCAAATCGATTCAAAAATCAATTTCTCTTCTTGGAGGTATTCCAGGAATCTCCTCAACAAAAAATATCCAAAAACCTCTACAAGATTGGATGATCGAGAGAATAACCTCTAACTAGAGAATCTTCTAAGTCATTTACCAATATGGCAAACAAACTGCAGCCTTTTTGAATACACCTTGCCAATTGCTTGGCAAAATTTTTTTGCAAAGAGATCGGTCTCTTGATTCCCGCAATAACCCTAGCTGAACCAAAATCATCCACACAATTGATTGTTTTATCCTTGCAATCCATAATGGCTTGATTCTATTCTAACCAATCCATTCCCAAAACTGTGTCATACGATCCTAAAGATATAACCCTAAGGTTAGCTGATGTAGTAAAAGATTTCATTTGAATCTTACAGTCAGAAGAAACAATATCAGTGTTCACACTAGAACCTAACGCTAACTCCACTTGCCATCTATTCCTTGCCTTAACCACAAGAATACCAATATTTGCAACTAAAGTAGAAGAAATAAATGAGTTTGTAGCTCTAGAGTCAAATAAGATAGATAATTTCATACCTTTAGTATTACCCTGAGCTTCAATAACCATGTTCTAGTGTTCGGCCTGATTCTGATCTAGGGTTGCAAAGATATGGTGGTTCTTGGCAGAATCACCAATTGTCGCTTCAAACCTAGCTAGCTTAGGTCCAACCTTTGGCTTGTCCCAGTTAGGGAACTGAGACTGGTAATGAACTAATTATCCACAATGAAAACACTGTGAGGCCTCGCCCCGACCCTTCATAGCCTTAGATGTTACCTTATCATTTTGTTACTCACGACTCGAGATGTCGAGACATTATCATATATTTGAACATATCATATTATTTCATGTTGTGTGATGTTATTTTTAGATATTTGATGCCTATCATTTAATGTTTTATGTGTATGTATGTTGATGAATTAAGTAAAATGTAGGATTAACACATTAATTTTGGAATCTTTATGATGAAGGATATAAGTAGGATGCAAGAAACCCTGATTTATGTATATTTCAATTTATGTGAATTTTTGATATGTATATATGTGCATGTGATTTTCGGGACTACTAATGTGTGCAATGAGTGTGCAGATAATTTTAGCCGAGGAAATCGACAGAGGAACATAACTGATCTCTATGTGTTAATTTTGAAAACCTTGTTGTTCATAATTCAAGTATTGTATTGTGAGATGTATGTATGTATCTCTCTATGTTCAGTAAATGTTAATATTCGTAACTATGTTCTTTTAGTGTTGCTTGACACTCGTGAATTGTTTGTGCTCTTCAGCGTGCTGATTAGGGTTAGCTGTGTACCCTTTGGACCTTAGTTATTTTAAGTGAGTGTCAGTTTGCTAATTTTATTCTTAATCGAGTTTAGTCATCCCTAATCCAGATTAGTGCTTAATTTGCATTGTTAGAGTTGTTAGATGGTCCTATTTTATTCCTAAATTTTTTTTGGCTCTAAACCTTTTTCCTAAGGCTTAAAACATGAAATTATTATACCCAAAGGGTATGGGTATGGGTTAGGGGTCTTTTCCAACCCCTAAGCCCCTTTTATTGACTTTTGAGGTCACTCAAAAAGTCTCATTTTTCCTTTGTGCGAAAATTGCAAGTGGTTATCTTGAGTCACCTCACCTCACCTCCACTTAGTGTTTAACCATAGTGTGGGTTGAGTTAGGAGTTACTAGAATTGCTAGTGGGTGGAAGTAGTTATTGCTCCTTTTGGTGGTTGAGTTTAAGGCTTATTTAGAGGCCCTTCTTGGACTTGTGGAGGTTGTTACCCAATCTCTACATTTAGAGAGGAGTTCTTGAAGATTGAAGCAAGGAAAGGGAAGCTCCACTCAAACTTGTTCATTGCCATTACCTCCTTGTGAAGGTTGGAATTCTCATCTCCCTTGTTCAGATTTCATTCTTGTTTCATGCTTATGCTACCTTGTTGTTGTTTCAATGTTTGTATGTTTGTGGGTATGTTGGGAAGCTTTGAAAACCATATTATTTTTGGATGATTTCCTTTCATGTTTATGTTTGCAATTTTGAGATTTTTCTTGCATGGGTGTTTTGGTATTACTCACCCTTAGAGAGGGCAAAAGTGACCAATTTTGGGAAAGGTCTGTTTAGTCGGACTCCAACTAGTGTAGAGTCTCTTCTCAGGATGAGAAGAGGGAGAAATGGTAGGGTGTTATGGGCCCCTACCTATCAGCACAAACCTTGTATGATTATGGTATGTTGAAATGGAAGAACGGCTTGATTGGGCATTTGTTGGTGTTGTGCTTGACTTCTCCTGGTTGGAAGAATCCACCTTTCCCTAGTGTTGATTCATTCTAAATCATATTGTGTAAACCATGTCTGAATATGCATGTTTGGTTGTCTCTTGGTTATGCTTGGTTTTCACCTGATCAGATTTTTGTTCTCTCCATGGTTCTAGAAATGTGTTGCAGAATTGGATATAGAACCCTTGTTGAGGGTCATGAAGGAAATTTCATTTAAGTGTTGTAATTCAGGATTGAAATCCAATGTAATTTGTATCTCAAAACTTTGTTGGATTGGAAACGAAGCCGAGTTTTCTTCCTGATTCTTTCCCAGTTGAGCCTTTGAATCAGGTTGGCCAAAAAAATTGGTGTTCAGTATATTTTCTTGTCATGTGATTTAATCGTAAATTTTAAATAGGATGGAAATAATGTCGATTTAACCAGGCAAATTTCAAGTTTACTTCTATGTTGGAAATGAAAATTATATCATGGATGTAGATTCAGTTGATTGAGAAAATTGTTAAGTTTTTCCTTATATGATAAATATGAAAATTTATGTTAAGGAAAGAAAGACGATTATAGTTAATAGTTCTTTTCAGGATGTTTAGGAGATAAAATTTAATCATGTATTCATAAGACATAAAATATTGTATCAATGTTTAAAGCTATTCAAGAAAAAATAAAAAAACATATACCTTAAAATATATTTATATATATATATACATGACTTTGAAATCTATACTTAGAAATTTTTGTAAAAGAAAAATAAATGCTCCAAGAGAGTAAAAACTCTCTGGTTTTTGTATGAGAACAAATTTTTTTTTTTCCTTTGGTGACAGAGAATCTTTTGAGATTCCTTTATATTTTAAATATCATCAAAGAATTATTATCATTCAAAATTTATATATTTATAATTTAATCATCATATAAAATACTATATAGCCTAAAATGCTAAATATCCCAAATCTACCTATATAACTTTATGTAGTTAATGTTATTTCCTTTTCACCTTTTTTGGGCCCAGCTCTTTGTTTGGGGCTTGATGAGACTTTTGTTTTAAAAAAAAAAAACATAATATATAAAAATGTCAATGGTAATCATGTTGGGTGATGTCACCCTGTCACCATCTCAGCCTTGTGCAAGGAGAAGCTTTCTTGGAAAGCGATGGTATTTGTCTTTGGGTTTGCAATTAAGTTTTCAAACATCTTTTCTTCCATTCCCTCCTTCATTTCTTTTTCTCTTGATCGCCACCTTAGGATAAGTCTGTGCATGTTGGACAGAGCATTGTCCTTGATGGCAGCGCTTGGGAAGCATAGATGGGGGAAGGAGGGGGTCAATTTGACAAGGAAGGGAGTTGGGAACCGCACCAAGCTTGGTTGGGAGGAAAGTTGTGGGGGGGTCATGTTAGCATGGCTATTGGTCTAGTGGGGGTGGTTAGGTATGTTGTTGGGTTAGAAATAAGTTAAGGGAGTAGGGTAGGATGTGAGGGAGAGTTAGTATAGGTTAGATGTTAGGTGTTAGTAGAGGTAGTTAGTATAGGGGTTAGTGTTAGTAGTTAGTTTAAAACTTATTTAAATAGTTAATTAGTTTAGGATATGAAAGTTTGTTTTAGCTTTTCTATTGTTGGTTTTGTAAGTATAGTTTATATTAGTTTAAAGAATTAAAGTTTTCAAGTTAAATTAATTTCTTAATTTCTTTTTTTTTAGTTAGTCTTAACCTATGCAAAGTCTTTTGTTTAAGTTTTAATATATATATATTTAATTTAGTAATATTCATTTTAGTATTAGTCATTAAAGTTAGTTGTTATTTTAATCTAGTTTTGTTTAACTTTGTAAAGGTAAATTTAGTTATTTTATATCAAATTAAGTTAGTATCAAATTAATATTAAATGTAATATAGTTTAGGTTTTAATTAGTTAGTATTTTTAAATAGATATATATTTTATTATATTTTAGTAGCAATTATAGTTTTAATTTGGCATTAATAGAATGGTGATCTTATTAGAATTAAAAGGATAAGTTTAATTTTGTTATAAATTATGTATCATGCTAAATTATAGGTTCTATCATCATTTAACTTGTGGAACTATAGTTCTCTTCTAATGTTTTTTTTTAAAACTAGTTTTAATGTATTATTGATTTATATTTAGTTAGTACGTATTAGATTTAGTTAGTTGTTAGTAAATGAAATTTAAATTTAGTAAGATTAGATGGTTAATTTTTATGTTAAGATAGTTGAAATGTTTAAAGTTAATAAATTTTAGATATATATATTCAATTTCAATTTTAGTTAATTGTTTTTCTTAAAAGTGACCTTACAATATCAGTTAGATTATCAGTCAATATTTGTCAAAGAGATTTGTAGTTGTTTTTTATTTAGATATCTTTCAATTAATCTAAATTTCGAATACATTTATATTCTCATTTAAATATTGTTTCATATTGTTGTAAGCTAATAAAATAACATATCTTATGATCGATATCAATCTTAACAATGTATTCTTCCACTAGAGTTTTAAACTTAAGATGAATTGTAGTGAACCTTTACTTCTCTTGCAGGAATCAGATTAAAACTTTGAGCACTCTAATTATTATAATTAAAAAAAAAAAAAAATTTGTGTTTGTTTTTGCCCTCGTAGTTTGGGCATGACAAACACTCAACAAATTTCCTAAATCCCATGTTCTGACCAGAAGGATTAGGAAATAGTTTATTACTCTACACGCTCTGAGGAGGTTGAGAAGGTCTAGTCTTTTCAAAACCTTTGGAATCCTTACCAAATTTCTTCTTCTTGAATTTCCCACCTGAATACCTTGATTTCTAACTACTCTATGGAGGCTTTTGATTCATACTGACATTCGGGGTGGTGGATTCATGCTGGTTTTATATGAAGCCCCATGATAACCAGACTTCATCTCAATTAGCTTTGCTCACTCTGAAGCTTCCTGCATAGTCAAAGGTCAAAAAGTTCTCACTTCCTCCCCAATCTTGGGTATAAGCCCCCTGATGAAGTGTTATATCATGGCCTTATCATTTTTAGCCCACCTAGAAAACTTTTTAAGCTTGTAGAACCTACGTTCATAAGCTTCCACTATAGAGCTAGACTGCATAATCTGAAAGAACTCCTCTACATGGGCCTGATGCCAATATTCAAACATAAACCTCTCCTTGAATCACTCTACAAAGAGCTCCCAAGTAATAAGAGAGATATCGATGCCTAGTTTCTCCAACTCCTGTTCCCACCACAAGGAACCAAAACCCCTCAAATGCATAATCATCCATCTTACCTTCACATTACTCAAGTAACGATGTAAGACAAAGCATCACTCAACATTCAATAGCCAAGCTTCTGCCACTGTACCATGTTCTGTACCACAAAATAATGGCCCTTTCATCTTGGAAAGATCCTTGAGCTAAGCTCTTTCCACTAGATCATCCTCTATAGGAAGGTTAATACACTGCACAAGAGGTCTCCTATCATTCATTCTCCCACTAGGAATCTGGTTGTTAATCTCAATATTATCGAGACGTTCCAATATCCTCTAAAGTACAATAGCTTGTTCTGCCTGGCTATCCTGGTTATTTCCAACCCTAGCATTCTGATCAAACTGACCAACTCCAGCATTATTCTAGTGCCTAGAACCTCTACCATGGCCCATGCCTCTACCTCTACCTCTGCTAGCAAGGTTATCCTCAGGAATGTTGCATCCTTGAGTTCCTCTAGTGATGGAAGGCATGATATCAACCTACAAACAATTAACTATTAATACGCATCGATAACGGGTTAAACCCTATAACCCAAGAGTCCTAGTTATTCTAACCGTGCTCTGATACCAAATGTAGTGCTACACTAAGAAAAAATAAAATTGAAAGATAAGAAACAAAGAACAAAAAACAAAAAATGCAACAATTTTTTAATTATTCCAACTTAATACAAGTACAAATACATAGATTGAGCCACTTTCAATCTGAAAACCTCAAAATGAAAGATGATAACATCCAAGTACAAATCCATTATAATGCAAAGAAATTTTGAGTTAGTACAATAATGAAGTACAACATCTTTCTTAATCACTATTGTCCAGCTTATGGACCCTACAAATAACAAATTCTGTTTCTAGATGGAACTTCATCAAACATCCTTAGCTACTTGTTAATCAACTTGAAGCACCTGAAAAAAAAACACATAGAAATGCAACACAACACAAAAAGAGGGCTTAGTACACACTGAGTTGAAAAGCACAATTCACCTGCAAACATGTCAGAATAAACATATACATAACCATAATGCAGATATCTGATACACTGAACATTGAGCAGTTCCAAAATTAATATGCAAGAAGTAAACACTTACTTAACGATGCAAATTAAACTTGCAGTAAGAATATCCCATAAATGAACCATATATATACTGAGGTGTCATCATCATGGCACTAAGATTCTGCATCCATGTATGGTATGCTTATAAACAACACATAACAATATTCTCTATTATACTTGTCAATAACATAATAGACATCTGCCTTGTACTCCGTACTTAACCTTATATGTTTAAGTCATAGGTAAGGCCAATTATCTTTTATATGAAATTAACCCACCCAATTCATTTTAAAGTTATCACTGAATTAATTAATTGAATAGGATAAACCAAATTCAACCACCCCGATATATGTTCATCACAGCTATTCTTAAAAATACACATCAAATAGATATTCTAAGAATGTACATGCAACAGATATAAAATCAATATTCAACATGATGCTACATCCTTTAATCTATCTAAACACATCTTATTTTGCCTATTCCAAAGATAAATTTAGATTACTATAATAGCAAAACAAATACTATAATAGTAAGAACTCGTAAATACAATTAAACTGACACATAAATTTTATGATATTTACTAATCTTAGTACTATACTATTTAACCCTGTTGTCATAATAGTCTATATCTATCCTTTGAAATAGCAAGATAGTAAGATCAAAGTACAACTGATAAAATGAATTTCATCAACATATATCATAACTGAAATTTAATTTGAAATCAACTTTCCATTTCAATAGTAACTGGAAAACAGTTTTGATACCCACTAAATAACAAAGTATAACTTTTAAAATAAGAGAATTTAAATTCATTTCAATCATTAACTATATTAGAATACTTTGTAACAAATTCTTATCACCACTGACAGTTTTTTAAATAATCAAATTCAAACATTGTTTGAACCAAAGGGTCAATAACAATTGTTGCCAATCATGTTAACTATACATCTAATCTACTATGATTTTAGTTCTAATCACAATCAAATTTTTGGGTTTACAAAACCTTTACAACAGAATCATTACACAAGGTAACTAACAGCTGGAACTATGTTTTCTCCATATGAAAATATTCCCTTTTAAAACTTACAACATCATCATTTGACATCATTTAACATTTTCATATTACAAAGACCAACTTCATTTTTTTTTTAAATTTATTTCTTTGCCTTATAATAACTAATCAATTTACTAAATATAAAAGAGTGAATTAAAAGTATCCAAGGAGTCATTTATTGTCAAACAAGCATAGCTTATTTCTAAATAAACTGATTAGCCAAAATCTTACTAATTAATATATGATAACCATAGTTAACTAAAGTTTCCACATTTTAATGCGACTATTAAAATTGGATATGTACAATTTTATAACTTATTCAAATCAGGAAATATACAGCTATTATCTAATAATTCTTGCTACCAAAGACATGGATATATCAAAAGCATGCTATTTCAACTATACGACAGTAAATTCAAAACATTTCAATGTCGATAATTCCATATTAGCTACCGCAACCAAAAACTCTTTCTCCTAATTTGATGATAAGCTGCAACTCGTCTTTAAACATCACATATCAATTAAGACATGACTGTTCATTCAAAAATTCATGAATTTGCAAGTTCATGCTAACTGTTTACCAAAATGTCAATGTCAACATTTACTATCGATTGTTAAGATTCTTATATGTTCTTGTACCGAAATTGATACTATACAGATTTCTCATCCCAAAAGCATTGACTACAATCCATTTAATGGTTGAGCCTAATTTTCCCTAAATCTACTAAGCCAACAAAGTCTATATAACATCTAAAATTTACTTCACGCAAACTATTTGATGTAATGATTGTTCCCAGGTTTTCATAGATAACCATTTAACGTTATGACTTAACCCTCGGTCCGTCGAATGATATACAGTCGCAAGCATATAGCAAATCCCAAAATATATCACCATACCTCACATTTAAGTATGGATATATACAGAGTTGCGCAATACATAGTGCCCAACTTTGCATATACTCATGCTTAAGTGTTAGATACTCTACATAACACTGACAACCGTGTATAAACAAACATATCGAAATACAAATGCAATTATAAAGAGAGAGAGAGAGAGAGAGAATAGGGTAAGAAATTGCCCCTACTTGAGAATTAGTAGAGGGTATATGCTCAACACCAAGAACTTCAGCAACTCGTCATGAGAGCCAAAACCCAATTTAAATACCACACTTCCAAAATGTAGAGACCCAAATAATGGCTTACAACAAAGGATATGGTAATCAACAACAAAATCCAAATGAAATGTAACAAATAGACTGGCTGTGAGCAACTCAACAATGCTTAGCCTCATAAGCAGGAATTCTCTTTCAACAAAACCCTTCATAATGTTGATTCCTCTGCAACAAGGGTCATAGATGTTAAGCCAAATAGAGCAATGCAGCCAAGTTTTCAGCCCAAATTCAACAACAAAAATCAACTCACAACCAAATTGGCCGATTAAAACTTAAGTGCCTTTAATCCTCATTAACATGCATTCAATAGACTATTACTCATCATAGAGCCATGTATACAGTAGTTCCACTACCACCGCCTTGTTTTGGCTATGTTCAAAGAAAATATCCCTTTGATATTAATGCATGCAAAACCCATTAGGGTTTTATGTTATTTAAACTTCATTTCATAAAATCAATTAAACAATTTGATATGTCATAATCCACTAATGTATGGTAATAGCCATGGGTTTAAGCCCCATTCAAAACACAACATTAAACATATTGATGCCATTTTTTTTTAAAACCCTTATAAAAACAAAAGAATATATATATGCAAGGTAATCTACCAATATAAGATTACAAAACATATTAAGATGAATACCCCCACCTATCGCATAAGTCACAAGTAAATTTAAACCCAAGGTTATAATCCCCAAGCATAATTAAATTAATGAATGCTCAGTGGTAAAAGAGAAAACTGAATAAGTGTGTGTGTGTGTGTGTGTGTGTGTGTGTGTGTGTGTGTGTGTGTGTGTATACATTTTTTTAAAATTAATCTCACCATAATAACTAAAGTAAAAATTTCTAATATTATTCCTATTACATTTATTAAAAAATGCATACCCAACAATATTGTATAAATCAGAGAATTCAAATTTAGAATCCTAAGAAAAGCTATATTTTCAGACATAAAACACATGTCCCAAGGACATTATCACCAAGTTCAATAGATAAAAAGAACATAACATTAGAGAAAAACTTATAACCACAAATTCCTAATATGTAGTAAAACCAAAGTAGTGGTCAAGCATGACAAAATTGGTTAAAGTCCAGTTATTTTTTGATTCTTTGAGGCAAGAATTTGTTGGTTTTGAAAAGGAGGTTGATTATATATTAGAGAAACAAGATGATATCCTATGGTTCAGCTAGCCGGATGACATATAGTTTAACACATGGATGGCAGATATTCCTTCGAACCAGCAGTTGGAGGAAGGCAGTTCAGATAATGATAGGGAATAGGAAGATGAGGTGCAGGTCATTGACACATCAACACTAGAATTGAAGGAAGAAGAAAGTAAAAAGGAAATAGTGCTTGCTCAAGGTGAAAGTAGTGAAAACCCATAGGAACAAACTAATCTAAAGGCATCACAAGATCACCCCTCATTGGCTAGCCTAGTAGCCATGTATCTAAGGATCTAGAACAATGACAAACAAATCAGAAGTTGATAAGTACAATAGTAACATGAACGAGCCTACCTAAAAGAATATTTGATATGACTAGCATTTTTTTGTGACCCTTTTGTCTTTTGTGTAATGTTTTGTTCCTTGGACACCTATCAATCACATTTTCCCTTTGCTTTTTGCAACTCATATCTATATAAATGAGTTTTCAAGGCATTGTGATGGTCCGAGACTTGTGTAATTTTTTTTTTTCTTTCAAGAAGAGTACATATACAGTCGGTCCAATAGTATGGAGGGGTTTTGAGTTTGCTTCCATTGTACTTTCTGATAAGAAAATTGAAATGATAGAAGTGGAAATCTATTATGGGCATTCAATTGGTTTTCTATTGGTTATTATATTAGTCATATGAAAAGGATAATGCAATAGGGTATTTACACTATATCTGTGTCATCAATTTCTATCTCTAGTTTATGGGTTTGTTTACTTTGAAGTCATTTAAATAAGGTTTATTTGGCTGAATGCAATTTGGATGGGTTGTATGTTGGTTTTATTGTTGCTTTTAATTCAAGCAATTATATAAATGCTTCAATAAATTAGTAGGGTTTATGAGTTCATAAAAGGGATATTGCATAAGAATGGAGATGGGTGATTGCAGTTGATTAATTCTTATACAAGTTATTTGAATTAGACCTCCTACCAATAGTCAATTTCTTGCCCAATGGATAAGGCACTAGTCCTATAAATTAGAAGTTAAAAAGGATGAATTCTACTGATGCATATCAAGTCATCTTATAAAATCAAAATTATTTCAATCCTATTCAAGAATTATAAATGTTGGTCTCAACTCATTTATATCTAATTCCTGAGTCTTAGGTAGTTGTTATTTCTAGGAATATTTATAAATTTTAGGAGAATTATGACTAGATATACTGATAAGGGATGTGTATAAGTTTGAGAGCATTGAAGAATTGAAGTGAGTTGTGTATGTATGTGAAGGTAATAGATGAGAATCAAAATGAAACTAAGATAATTTCATACACAGTTGCATTAGAATTATCCCTAGGTATACCTGCCTTGGTTTAGTAGAGCTAGAAGAGTAGGAAACCATCATTTGGTTTTGTTAAAGTTGGGTTATAGTGATTCATTCATATATTTTATATTGGGAATCAGCTAATCCCTAGATTATGTGAGTCATTTCACTGTGATATTAAGCATTTTGTTGCTTGATAGTTTCAGTAGTTTGAAACACCAACAAGATACACGCTACTCCTAATCATTCAAAGCACAAGCATGAGGGAAAAAATGAATAATTATTTATAGTAGGACTATCTATGAGAGAATATAACACAGCTTCAAGCGTATGAGTTGTGTCTTTAGCCAGAGATGATAAAGAAAATTGCTTCTTTTCTTCTTTTTTCTCCCATACAAGCATATCCATCTGTACATCATCTCCTAGAATCACTACATTACATTTTCTATTTGATAGAAACATTTCCTTAAAATGGTACTTCTAGATTGCACCAGCAAAGCTTGTATAACTTATAACAATGCATCTCGTATAGTTTTCTCATAGTATTTACATTGTTGAGGCTCCAAACTCTACAATGAAGTTCTTTTGAAAACTTGCAAGCTAAGCTTCCTTTCTTCTTTAAATAAAGTAGTGAAAAATACTTCTAACTCAACAAGGTCATGTTGTGGATGCAAGCCATATAGAAAGATGAAAATAAACTACTGGAATGAAGAGGAAAGGAATGCAGATACAGATGTTCTACAATATATCAATCCTCTGAAATATTGAGTTCTATTTTAATGTCTTGCAAAGCAATTTACGGTAAAATGGCCACAAACCTGTGTGAATGGGTCTGGATCAAATCTTGTTAGAGGTAATGCTGCTAATTTGAGTGAAAAAGAAAATGGGAGCAGCTATGGCATATTACATTCTTTGTTTCCGATCTAGAGTTTTCCAAGACCAAGACCTCTCAAGATTCCCTACATGCAAAAGAAATACAAAAAATGAATAGTGATTTATATTATAAATATAAATTTTCCATAGTTTTATCCTTGCACTTAAATATATGATAAGCCTTAACCTAAACATCATCTAGAAAATAACTTTGTGACCTGAAAGAATTAACAGTGGCTCTATTTTTTAAATTGTGATGAGTAGAAGAGAAAGAGAAAATGTAAAAGCATTGAATAGCTTTGGAATCTGCCTCTGCAACTTTTTGATAGATAAAAAAACTTGGAATGATATCTAATGACTAGATTCTTACCTCCTTTCTCCTCTCCTATTGACCCTGCACCAAACTCATGCCCATTGTAGTCACAGTGTACCCCAAAACAAAATTAACACTGCCATGACCTTTTTTCTTATGTTCTGAAGGTCAAAATTTAAACAATTTTACCATAGTCAAAATTTGGTAAAAATTTCAACAATATCAGGCCTATTTTTTTTTTTAAAAATGAATTTAACAACCCAAATAGGCCTTTGGTCAAAAATTTTGGTCAAAAATGGGGGCCTAATGTACCAGTGTATGTATGTATGTATGTATGTCTATAAATATATATATATATATATATATATATATATACATAGACACACACATATGTGTATATATGTATATCTACACATACATATACATAAAGGGAAGATTCTCTAATCATATGCTGGTGGAAATATAAAGATATACATGTTTATAAGGGGAAAAAAAGAGCATTTACACAGGTACCTATTCTCCCCTTGAAGAAAATCACAAAGCAAGAATTACTACATTTGGACCCAAATACATGACAAACTACATTGTCAGCACAAATTTTTGTCGCAATTTGACCCAAAATGTTGTAGTGTCAAAGGGCATAGAGATCACAAGGGCACAACATGGCAACAAAATTATAGAGCAAGGGCACATAGATCACAAGGACACGACAACAAAATGTAGAGATCATAAGGACATGACAATAAAATATAGTGATCACAAGGGCACAAAAATGAAATTGTAGATCTCCACTAATATCCATCGAGGGAATGGAAAGGAAATGAAAATATCATAAGGGGACAACAAAAAAATGCAGTCATAACAAGGGTATGGAAATGAAACCTCAACCAATGTTTAGAGCTCTCCACCCTCATTTAGAGCTCTCCACTCTCTTTCATGTGTAGCTCTTTAGAATCAAAACAAATGGGGAATGATTTATGTCATGTTTTATTTTTTTTTATCTAAAATCAAATTCATGTTGTGTTTTAAATCTATCATAGGTTTTTGATCTTTGATAGGCTTTATTTCAGCATTTCAAAATTCAACATTTTCAAATTTCTTCTTCATGATATAGTCCTTTCAACCCTAAAAATCACTTTTTTACTTCATTAAAATTAGGACTTGAACAAAGAAAATGATACAAAACTTGTTTCCACTTTGGAAAAAATGTTTCCTTCAACATTGCAACCATATGATAAATGGGAATAACCCATGCCAATCCATAACCCATTTTAATTAGTCTAGTTATTGATTAATTGGGTTGATTACAAATTTGTGTAGAACTGTAATCAGATTAGGTACGATAAAATGAGCATTCAACTTGTACCAACTAGTAGGATCAAATTCAATTTTCCAAGGTGATAAAATTGCATATGCAAATGCATCACTTTCATGCCAAGCATGAAGCACATTCCCCAATTATAATGAGTGGTTAGATATAAAGGCTCCATATGCAGGCCCAACAATAGAAGCCAAGGATGTAACCATGTATGTATTGAAGTTAATTTTGGCATCAATATATGATCCATAATGTTATGAAGTACTAAAGCTACTAGTAATTTCTCCCATGTCTCTAGAAAATGTAACATATGTTCAAGATCCCTTGGCTCTCAGGAATTTGTAGAATAGGTTTAGAGTAGTAATTCCTTACACTTAACTCTTCACTAAAGCTATTCTCTATGCCATAATGAAATTACCTCTAAACCATGAAAAGGATGTTGAAGTCGTTCCCAACTTTGAGACACTCTTATAAGAAATGACAAAGAAAATATAGATGCAATACATGACAAATTGCACAACTTGTAGTCTTTATATATAGAGAGAGATATTTTTTAAGGTGCTTATTACATATTAGTACAATAGAAAAATTGATCCAACTACATATGTATTCCAAAATCCAAATAATAAAACTCACTCAACCCGTGCTAAGTGCCTTAGCTAAAGATCCTGTAGAAAAATACTATAGACTAGGAAAAATGGACAGAGTTCACAAGAAATTTTAGAAAAAAATATCAAAAAGGATTTTTTAGAAAGAAATAAGCCATGACCTAGTTAAATTGGTCTAGTTTTTTATTAGTTGGGTTGATTAGAAATTGCTATAGAACTATCATCAGATTAGGTACAATAAAATGAACAATAAGTTATTCCTAGCTAGCAGGATCAAATACAATTTTCCAAGGTGATAAAATTGCATATAGAGATGTATATATGTATGTATGTATGTGTATATATATGTATGTATGTATATGTATATATGTATGTATGTCTATATGTATGGGTATGTGCAAGATCATGATCAACCAAACTATACTCTTAAGTAGCAATAAAAAATTAGCAAATCAGGGTTATGTCAACTTGACATATAATTTTATACTTGTTATAAAATTTATATAAACAAGTTGGGTATGTGCAGGATCATGGTCAACCAAACTATGGCTTTAAGTGGTAGTGAAAAACCAGCAAATCGGGGTTATGTCAACTTGAGACATAATTTTAAAGTGGTTATGGTCTTTATATCAAAAAGTTGTAGGAAAATAATCTATAGGAAATTGAATGTAGTTTCTAAAATACTAGGCCTTATATAGAGAAAAAAATAATTGATTGGTCAAAAGTTTAGATATTAATGCAGTACTACAAAAATTTGAGGGAGAAAATAAAAAGTAGGTGTATGTCTGACCACCTTAATCAAAATCAAATGATAATATTTATTAATATAATTATAGATACAAAAAGTAGACTCATGCCTGGATATGACACATATTTTTGGGTATTTTTATTCCAAATAAATAATTAAATATGAATTTTCTACAAAAAAAAATTTAGAAAAAAAACTCCTGTGTTTGACCACCTTAACTAATAGAAAATTTTACCAAATTTTATTTTATTTTTCTTATACTAGGTAAAGCATAGAATGTGATGCAACTTCTGGATTTAAAAAATGTTATACCATTTGAAAGTTATAGCTATTTGTTAATCAATATGTCAATCAACACTTTACAATCATCTTCATTGAAAATTAACTAATAAACACTTATCAAACTCAGAATTTGATAGCAATTATATTGATGGAATCTTGAGAGTGTTATAAAAAAATCCTTTTTGTTTCATTCAATTTTGATGAAAATAACATTATCAAATGGCTACCCAAAGTCTAAATGTTAGTGAAACCCTTCTCAAACATGTTTTTTGGGTTGACCAACTAGGCTTGGTAAATACTGAGCCTAATTAGATATCCAAAATCAAATTAGGTATCCAATTAGGGACGTGATTTTTCAATTAAAATTTTGGAGTGAAATTTGAGAGGAAACATTTTCAAATTGCAATTTTGGAGGGAAGGAAATTTATTTGGGGGAAGTGTGGATATTCATATTATTATATTTAACCACTATTATTATATATGATTATAATAATTATTATATTATAGTAATATGTATGATTATTATTATTAAATATAATATAGTTATAAAAATAATAATTATTGTTAAATCTGTAATCTAGTAACATATATGATTACTATTGTTATATAATTTAATAATACATTATTATTATATTAAAATATACAATATTATATTATTAAATATAATATTGTCATAAAATGCATTGAAACCTATGACCCCTTTCGACACATTTCATAACAATAAATGTCCCTAGGGCCCCTAGTGACCCCTTTCAACACATTCCCAATCAGTCCCTAGGGGTCCTAGGGCTCCTAGGGCTCCTAGGGACATACATTAGCATGAAATGCATCAAGAGGGGTCATAGGTTAGCCTATGACCCCTCTAGACACATTGGAACCAAATAAATGTGTCCCTAGGGGCCCTAGGACCCCTAGGAACATATGTTGTCATGAAATCCATCAAGATGGGTCATAGTTTAACCTATGACCCCTCTCGATGCATTGGAACAAACCACACATGTCCCTATGGGTCCTAGGGCCCCTAGGGACATAGGTTGTCATGAAATGCATTAAGGGATCATCGGTTAACCTATGACACCTCTCAACACATTGGAACCAACCACGTGTCCCTAGGGGTCTTAGGGCCCCTAGGGACATACGTTGTCATGAAATAACTCAAGAGGGGTCATAGGTTAACTTATGATGCCTCTCAATGCATTAGAACCAATCACATGCATCCCTAGGGGTCCTAGGGTCCCTAGGGACATACGTTGTCATGAAATGCATTGAGAGGGGTCATAGGTTAACTTATAACCCCTTTTGAAGCATTATAGCCAACCAAATGCATCCCTAGGGGTCCTAGGGCCCCTAGGGACATACATTATCATGAAATGCATCGATCAAACCTATGACCCCTCTCAATGCATTGTAACCAATGACATGAGTCCCTAGGGGTCCTAGGTCCCCAAGGGACATAGGTTGTCATGAAATTCATTGACATGGGTAATACGTTAACCTATGTTGCCTCTCGATGTGTTAGAACCAACCACATGTGTCTCTAGGGGTCATAGGTTAACCTATGACCCCTATTGATGCATTGGAACCAACCACATGCATCTCTAGGGGTCCTAGCACCCCTAGGGACATAGGTTGTAATGAAATACATCAAGAGGGGTCATAGGTTAACCTATGATGCCTCTTGATACATTAGAACCAACCATACATTAGAACCAACCACATGCATCCCTAAGGGTCCTAGGGCCCCTAGGGACAAATTTTCTCATGAAATGCATTTAGAGGGGTCATAGGTTAACCTATGACCCCTCTTAATGCATTGTAACCAACAAAATGCATCCCTATGGGTCCTAGGGCCTCTAGGGACATAGGTTGTCATGAAAGGCATTGAGAGCTCTACACACATTCAAACCAACAAAATGCCTCCCTAGGGGTCCTAGGGCCCATAGGGACATATATTTTCATGAAATGAATTGAGAGAGGTCATAGGTTAACCTATGATGACTCTCGATGCATTAGAACCAACCACATTCATCCCTAGGGGTTCTAGGGCGCCTAGGGACATATGTTGTCATGAAATGCATTAAGAGGGGTCATAGGTTAATCTATGACCCCTCTCAATTTATTGAAACCATCCGCATGAGTCCCTACGGGTCCTATGGTCCTTAGGGACATAAGTTATGATGAAACATGTTGAGAGGGGTCATAGGTTAACTTATGACCCCTCTCAATGCATTAAAACCAACCAAATGTGTCCCTAGGGGTCCTAGGGCCTCTAGGGATGGGTTGTCATGGAATGCATTGAGAGGGATCATAGGTTAACCTATGATTCCTCTCGACACATTAGAACTAACCACATGCATCCCTAGGGGTGCTATGCCCCCTAGGGACATAGGTTGTCATGAAATGCATCAATCTATCATCCCTCTACATACATTAGAACCAACCAAATGCCTCCCTAGGGTTCCTAGAGCCCCTAGGAACATACATTGTCATGAAACATGTCGAAAGGGTCATAGGTTAATCTATGACACCTCTCAACACATTATGACCAACCAAAAGTGACCCTAGGGACATACATTGTCCTCAAATGCTTTGATCCTCTACACATATTGCAACCAACCAAATGTGTCACTAGATGCCCTAGGACCCCTAGGGACATAGGTTGTCATGAAATGCATCGAGAGGGGTCATAAGTTAACCTATGACCCCTCTTGATGCATTGGAACCAACCACATGAGTCCCTAGGGGTCCTAGGGCCCCTAGGGACATAGGTTGTCATGAAATGCATCAACAGGGGTCATAGGTTAACTTATGACAACACTCAATGCATTAGAACCAAGCACAAGTGTCCCTAGGGGGCCTAGGACCCCTAGTGACATAGTTTGTCATGAAATGAATTGAGAGGGGTCATAGGTTAACCTATGACCCCTCTCAATACATTGAAACCAACCAAATGCATCCCTAGGGGTCTGAGGGCCCCTAGGGACATAGGTTATCATGAAATGTGTCGAGAGGGGTCAAGGTCAACCAATGATTCCTCTTGACATGTTAGAACCAAACACATACATCCCTAGGGGTCCTAGGGCCCCTAGGGACATATGTTGTCATGAAATGCATCGAGAGGGGTCATAGGTTAACCTATGACCCCTCTTGACACATTGGAACCAACCACATGAGTCCTTAGGGGTCCTAGGTTCCCTAGGGACATACATTATCATGAAATGCATTGAGAGGGGTCATAGGTTAACCTATGACACCTCTTGATGCATTAGAGCCAACCACATGCATCCCTAGGGGTGCTAGGGCCCCTAGGGACATATATTGTCATGAAATGCATCGAGAGTTGTTATAGGTTAACCTATGACCCCTCTCAACCCATTGGAACCAACCACATGAGTCCCTAGGGGTCCTAGGGCCCCTAGGGACATACGTTATCATAAAATGTGTCAAGAGCAGTCATAGGTTAACCTATGACACCTCTCGACATATTAGAACCAACCACATGCATCCCTAGGGGTCCTAGTGCCCCTAGGGACATAGGTTAGCATGAAATGTGTCGAGAGCCTGGGTTATAGGTTAACCTTTGACCCCTCTACACAAATTAGAATGAACCAAATGCCTTCCTAGGGGTCCTAGGGCCCCTAGGGACATAGGTTGTAATGAAACGCATCGAGAGGGGTCATAGGGTAACCTTTGATGCTTGTTAACGCATTAGATCCAACCACATGCATTCCTAGGGGTTCAAGGGCCCCTAGGGACACATGATGTCATGAAATCTGTCGAGAGGGTTCATTGGTTAACCTATGACCCCTCTCAATGCATTTGAACCAACGACATGCATCCCTAGGGGTCCTAGGGTCCCTAGGGACATAGGTTTTCATGAAATGTGTCAAGAGGGGTCATAGGTTAACCTATCACCTCTCTCAACACATTTTAGATATATATTAACCTAGAACCTATGATAATTTCATATATATATATATATATATATATATATATATATATATATATATATATATATATATATATATATATATATATATATATATATATATATATATATATATATATATATATATATATATATATAATTTATAGATAATAATAATAATAATAAATATTATTATATTTAATAATAATATAATTTAATAATACATTACAATCTAATACATAGCTCATAACTCATTATACGTAATTATATAATATAATATACTCATAACTTGTTATACATTTAACTAATGCTATATATTAATAACATATATAATATATTACGTTATTATATTTAATAATAATATGGTAAAAATAATAATAATATAATATATTAATTATATATATAGATAATAATAATAACAACATATTTTTGTTATTATATTTAATAATATAATAATCATTTCATATATATATATATATATTAATATATATTATATATTTATATAATAGAATAATAATAACGTATATTATTATATTTAATAATATTATAATATAATAATACAATATAATCTAATACATAACTCATAACTCATTATACATTTAACTCATTATATATTAATAACATATATATAATATATTACATTATTATATTTAATAATAATATAGTAAAAATAATAATAATATAATATAATAATCATGTATAGATTAATATATATTATATTTGTAGATTATAATAATAATAATAACATAGATTATAATAATAATAACATATATTATTATATTTAATAATAATATATTATAATAATACATTATAATCTAATGTATAACTTAGAACTCATTATACATTTAACTCATTATATACATTATAATCTTAATCTTAATTGTTATTTCCCTCCAATATTTTGACCTCAATATCAAATATCTGATTTGATATCGGATACCCAATTTAATATCAGATATCTGATCTGAGATCGGATACCCAATTTTACTGGCATGATTTTCCCAAAATATTCCTCGTGACTGGAGACCCAACAACATCACTTTTTGTGGGCCATTTTCATGTGTTTTGGGAAAAGTCACATTTTGGAGCCCAAATGATCGAAAAATGTTTGATAATATATCCCTAGGTGTCTAATATTGTCATTTGAATGGGGAGCAGCAGTCATCGAAAGGCTAAATGAAAAAGGAAGGTATCTAATGATGACATTTTGGCATATAGGGAAAGGGACAAAGTAAATCACCAAAGGAAAAGAAAGGTACATTAAATGTGAGTCAAGTTGACGATAAATTAGTCAAAGATGAAATCATAGAGTTAGATAATGAATATGTGCAATTGGGGAATGAAAATGTACCAATTGAAAATGATAATTTCGGGATTGAAAATTTAGAGAATGAAAATTTAGAGGATGAAATGCTACCAAGTCATAATGTAAATTGCATGATTGATCATGCCAAACATGACAATACACTGGAACTTAATGCACAGGAACCTTAAATATCTCCTAATTATAATCGACATGAAGGTTCCAGAACACTAAAATGGATAATTGAAATTGATGAAACGATTATTACCAATTTGGAAGGGAAAAAATCAGAAAAAACTATTCAGTTATGGGCTTCAAGACTATATAAGATGTTTTTTGGCAACAAGACAGTGGTGGAGCAATGTCAACTTTTTATTCACTTATTAAAGATGCAAAAGATGAGACCTATGCTTTCCAAATTGAAGATTTGTGTCAATAAAAAATTGGAAAGAAATGCCATTATTGTGAAGAATCTTTTTAGTGCTCTCAATAGCATTGGGAAAAATAGTAGGGAGAAGGATAAGAGAGCTACTCGAAGGGTTATTACAATGTCTTTGGTAAGTCATCATTTGAGAAAGGGTAGATATATAAGACAAACTTGTACTAACTTGAACCTAAATCATACTACTTTGAGAAGAGCACTTAGTAGATGAGAGAGAATTGATGATCCTCTTCAAAATGAAACATGGGCTTTTGGTGGGAGACTTCCACATTTTGATAAGAAGCTATATGATGATGTGAAGGAATAAATTACACAACTTTGGCACTCTAGCTCATGAGTATCACCCAATGCTAAAGATGTGTTAAAGTTGAGAATTGGAGGTAAATTATTTGGAGGTAAATTAAACTATGTTGTTCAGACAATTTAGAGATAGTCATCCAAGTCTTCATATATCACAAAGGGCTTTTGAATCTTTGAAGCCATTTTATTGTGTGCCACTTAAAATTTGAAATACATGTTGTTACAAATATCATGTCAATTTTTCTATGCGCCATGAACTATTATGCTCCATCCATTCTACTTTGCATAGTGAGTAAATGTTGGAGAATTGTGGTGCTAGTGGGCTTCCAAAATCATCAAGACACTTGCTAGATCAATTTTTATGTCATAGAGTTGATGGTTGTTTCTTTTATAAAAATGCTTAATAAAATGAGAAGTGTTTAGAATGTGGTGGCTTATCCAAGTTTGACACATGTTTCCATGAGGGGTGTGAACAAGATCTTGAAAAGACAATAGTTTAAAAAGGGGTATATAAAATGGTGAAATAGACATTGAAGAGTGGAGATGAGGGCTATAGATGTGAATTGGTTGCAAAATAAATCAGTGTGGCTAGTTTTATTTTAGATTTCAAGGAAAATCTTTTCTACAAGTATGTAAGACATAGTCATAGGTCTCAGTAGTTGGATCAATAATTTAGAATGTGTAAGGAGACTTTTCCCATTGGCACTATTATATCAGTTGTTGATTTTTTTGAGAACTACACATTGCAACCTCAAAATGAGACACAATCTCAATATTACAACTCCATTCAAATTTCTATTTTCATCCACATAACATATAGACATGCCCTTGGAAGTGCATAAGATAATCGAAAGATTATTAGAAAGTATCATTTTTATATGAGTCATGATAGATCTCACTCTCATGAGTTTGTGCAACATTGTTTCAAGAATTATTTTTATTTCTTATAGGAGCATGTAATTTCTATGGATAAACATATCATTTGGTTAGATAACTATATAGGTCAATTCAAGAATGCTCACATGTTTTATTGGTTTTGTAGGATGCACATAAAGAGGGGGGTGCCTCATATTTGGAGTTTTTTTGATTCCATCCATGGGAAAGGGGAACATGATGGAGCAGGGGCATGTGTGAAGAGAGCTCTAGTTAAGGAGCAATTAAATATTTCAGCAGCATAGCTTTTTGATTCTCATAGCATTGTTGATTGGTATAGTTTAGCATTATCATGAGGGGGACTCTTGATTCAATGGTACATAGGTTCTTTTGGTTGGTTGAGGAAGGGTCCATAGGTGATAGATTAGATTGTGCTATAGTAAGAGACTCATCAAAAATGTATTCATTCCAGAGCTTTGATTCTAGTACATGGACCATTTGGACATGACAACTAGCTTGCTTTTATCCTAGTTGTTTTTAGTATGATTGGGATCACTATGAGTCGAGTGAGTGGGTGGACACATGGGCTCCACATTATCTTAATCCATTGTCTATAATACCCTCTATCAAAAATGATGACATGGAAATTTCACTTGAGCATAACCATCTATCAGACCTTCTTCAGCTAGGACATGTATTTGCATTGGTTGCACCACAAGGGAATGATGAGAAATCTGATTATTGGTTAGCACGTTGTGTAAGAGATAAACAAAAGCTTGCACAATTGATCACATATGATGATGGATTCACATATCCTATTGGTTTTGTGGTTGTTGCTAGAACATGGCTATAGACTTACATGCTTAGAAGGAATGGAATTCTTGCATTCGAAGACTATCAGAAGCACAAAATAATATTCGCATCTTATTATAGCAACAAATGTAAAGTTGTTGAAGCATCAAGGAAAACCAAAATTAAAAGAACTCTTTACTATTACTAATGTTGATCATGAAGCCCTGTTGGACACCCTAAAATAGAGAGATGACTATACTAGAACACTTAACTAGGTATATTTACTTCTTATGTTATTTTCTTCATATTGATTCAGTGAACTGATGATTATCTCATTTAAGAAAATAAGTTACTAATATTTTTTATGATACTAGAATGTAGGTACATCATGAAGAGTGGGGGTGGGGGGGGGGGGGGGGGGGGGGGGGGCATGCAGAGGTGAGTGGGTGGTGTTGGGGAGAATTTGTAAGACTTATGATGTATTATGATGTAAAATGTGAAGTTTTTATATATATGGTTTTTGTAATAATGAAAATGACAGGTTAAATTAATTAGATATCCTAATTTGTATTTTTTTAGGTTCTTTGTAAGGAATTATAAGAGGACAATTTTAAGAGCATTTATAGCTATATGAGTATTGAAACAAGGAGACAATGAAAGATAATTGCTTGTGGATATCTTATTACAAGTTTGGCTTTACTCTTATTTGACATAGAGCTGACATTATGATTATTAAAATCATTTTTATCAAACTAATCAAATAAGACAAATCTAGAAAATATGGATGAACAATTAGAATTAACATAGAACACCACAAACATAGGTGTGAAAGGTGAAAGTTTGGGCATGCAAGTCCAAAAATATATATAACTATTAAATTTAGTTATTATAGTTCAAGTCATATTTTGGGTTCTATATATTATATAGGCTCTAATTGTGTTACAAAAATCACATAAACTTATTTAAATAGTTGTGTGCTTTGTTACATTTATCTAATCTATTTGTGTAAACTCAAAGTATTGTTGTCTATATATATCCATTGTATATTTTACTCATTATTTTATTCTAATAAGGTGATCTTGTATATTGTCAAAGTTAAACCCTTGTCTTTTTTTCTCTTTACCTATTTGTGACAAGTTCTTGCATACATGAGTTCTTTAGGGTTTCATGAATTTATATTTCTCAAATTCTACAATGGTAAAAAAAAAAGCAAGCATACATGTGTTCTTCAGGGTTTCATGAATTTATATTGAGCTAGAATTCAAAATTTCTATTGAATCTATGTACAAGAAAGGAAAGATATTAATGAGCCAAATTTAGGCTTAATGTACACTCCACAAATGAATGTTCCTATATGAATATTATAATGGATAAGATAGCACCTAATATATTGTAAGATTATGAGGTTAATTATGCATTAATGTCAAGCATTCTAAGTAGTCATAAACCAAGCATTTTTGATTAAGCAATAAAGAATGAAAATATATAATTGTTCTAAATCAATAGATAAATTCAATTCAACAAGAACTAAACATGGGACTTGGTTTGTTATCTATTATAAATAAGGTCATTGATTGTAACATTCAATTGACAAGTATTATCCAAAGTTAACACTTGTAACAAGTTGGAAAACTAACCTACTCTAGCCTAACCAGTAACAAGACAAATGCTAAATAAATTCATTCACTGGTTGGCTAAAATAGTTGACTTTATCATTAAAAGTGTCATGATTAACATCCTTAAAGGAAAATGCCAAAATATGGATAAATGAACAATATTGAATCATTTGATGGAACATCTATTGAGGAATGAAAATGGTGTGACTTAATTGACATTGTTGATCGAAAGTATCAACATTTGGGACTGAATCAACATGTTGCATTTGATCCTTTCCATATCTTCATGTTCAAGTGATAGTTTTAATGGTGACTCCTCCCTTGACTTGAGCTAGGAAAAAATACTTGATTGCATAGCCTCTTGAAAGCACAAACTTTATGCTTGATTTTCTAGTTTCTATAGTGTTTCTCCTTTTTGTTGGTTCATCATGGTTACCATGCATTATTACAACCATGCCAACTCTTCCTCCATGGTCAAGGAGTCTCCTCCTTTTGTTAAGGTAACTCAAAGTTCATAACAACTATCAACCTACTGAATGCTCTTGAGAAATGGATCCATCTTGCATGCATGCTCAGAATCATTAGGAAAAATGCTTTCCAAAATTGGAGCTTCTGTAACATGCATATACTCTAAATTTTCAATAGCAAGGTTCTCACAAAAAAATTATTATTATGTGGTTTAAATCACATCTTCCTCATTCTGCTCAACAAAATAAGGTAATTCTTAAGAGATGGGCATAACCTCTACTTCATCCTCAACTTCTTCCCTTGCAGCCAATCAAATTTATTCATCATCATGTTCAACATTATAGGTAACTCAATAAATAAATTAGAACCAACAACATCCTCCTTTTCATCCTCATGTCTATGATCTTGAGCCTCCTCAAATGGTTCTACCAATTTAGAACCAAGAAGATAATCTTTTCCTTCAATTGTTTAATCTTGTACCAATTCACGTGGGACAAATTTGACAAGATATGGCATTTTAAAATTAGGATAGTTGGTCCAAGAAGGCCTCCATGTCAGTTTGATAATTTGACCATGTAGGGACTCATATAGGGGTTGTTCAATTTCTTTTGCAAGGCTATGACCCCTAAAATTTGAAATCTCAAAAATAGGAGGTATACTTGGATATTGTAGAGGATCAACATGCCTAGAGCTTGGAAATTCATTTTTGACGGCCTCCACTTTAATGGATTGGTTCATTGACTAGGAACACAAGGTGGTTGGGTCTTTACCTCTTGAAATTGAGAAAATTGCAATCTCATCTACTCTTCTTTTATAGTTATCTCTCTTGCAAGATATTCATCATACTTTCTTTATTGCCAATCCATTTTTTTTTAATCTTGGTAAGCACACTCATCATTATACATGCAATACTCTTGTTGTCTATCAATACTCCTCATCTCCTTTTATGTTATCAACATGCAGGGGATGATCCTGAAATCATAATGGTAGTTGGAAGTAAACTAGCTTTCATGGGGTTGCTGATACATGTTGGTAGGATGACATAAAGCTTGAGAAGGGATGGATGGGTGATAAAAATATGGAGCTTGTGAATGGAATTGGTAAGGAGGCTTAAAAATAGATTTATCTAATTTATAGTGTAACTTTGAGACTACTAATCTTGGCATTGAATCGTTAGCACCATTATCTATGGATGGGCAGGTGAACACTAGTGACACCCTTGTTCTAGCAATAGAGACCTTCCATTGTCCACGGTCACCTAGGACTAAATAGTCTCCAAGGTGCTCTAAGTGCATTTTGAGGTTGATCTTTCGAGGGTCATAACTTAGAGCTTGTGAGGGCTATTGATGAAATGTCAAAATCTATAAGACAATGATGCCAAGGCCTAAAATAAATTATCTCATTTTTGAGAGATCACATTTTGTTTGGATTTGGCACATCGATCTCACTGGATGTCGAAACTCACAGTGTGCCTCTATTCATAGGTACACCAAAACATAACTTTGAAATTGTTGATCTTGGCATCAAATTGGCAGTGCCATTAGCTTTAGATGGGTGGTTGAACCCTATTGACACCCTTGTTCTAACCACGGAGACCATCCATCATCTATGACCACCCCATACCGAGTAGTCTATAAGGTGCTCTAAGTGCATTTCAAGGTCAATCTTTTGAGGGTTGTAACTTAGATCTTGTGAAGGCTATCAATAAAATATTGAATTCTACAAGATGGTGATGTCGAGGCCTAAAATAACCTATCTCATTTTTGAGAGATCACATTACATTTGGATTTGGCACAACGATCTCGCTCGATGCCAAAACTCATAGTGTGCCTCAATTCATAGGTGCACCACAACATAACTCTGAAACCACTGATCTTGGCATCAAATTGTCAGCACCATTTTCTCTATATGGGTGGGTGAACCCTAGTGAAACTCTTGTTTTGGCCATGAGGTCCTCCATCATCCATAGCCACCTCATACTGAGTAGTCTCCAAGGTGATCTAAGTGCATTTCAAGGTTGATCTTTCGAGGGTTATAACTCAGAGCTCATCAAAGCTATTGATGAAATGTAAAATTCTATAGGATGGTGACGTCAAGGCCAAAAATAACCTATCTCATTTTTGACAAATCACATTCCATTTGGATTCGGCACAGTGATCTCGCTCAAAGCCAAAAACTGCAGTATGCCTCAGTTCATAGGTGTACCACATTGTAACTTTGAAACCATTGATCTTGACATCAAATCATCAATGCCATTAGCTCTGGATAGGTGGTCAAACCCTAGTGACACCCTTGTTCTAACCATAGAGACCATCCATCATTCACGGCCACCCCATACCAAGTAGTCTCCAAGGTGCTCTAAGTGCATTTTGAGGTCTATCTTTAGAGGGTCATAACTCGGAGCTCATGAGGGCTATCGATGAAACATAAAATATATAGGAAAATGATGCTGAGGTCTAAAATAATATATCTCATTTTTGAGAGATCATCTTTTGTTTAGATTTAGCACAACAATCTCGCTCAATGCTAAAATTTGTAGTGTGCCTCAGTTCATAGGTGCACCACAACGTAACTTTGAAACCGCTAATCTTGGCATCAAATTGTTAGCATCATTAGCTCCAAATGGGTGGGTGAACCCTAGTGACACCCTTGTTCCAACCAAGGAGACCCTCCATCATCTATGGCCACCCTATACTGAGTAGTCTCCAAGGTGCTCTAAGTGCATTTCGAGGGTCGTAACTCAAAGCTCGTGAGGGCTATCAATGAAACATTGAATTCTATAGGACGGTGATGCCAAGGCCTAAAATAACCTATCTCTATTTTTAGAGATCACATTCCATTTGGATTTGGTACAACAATCTCACTCAATGCCAAAACTCATAGTGTGCCTTAGTTCATAGGTGCACCACAACGTAACTTTGAAATCGCTGATCTTGACATCAAATCATCAACATCATTAGCTTTGAATGAGCACATGAACCCTAGTGACACCCATTTTCTAGCCACAAAGACCATCCATCGTCCGCAACCACCCATGTTGAGTAGTCTCCAAGGTGCTTTAAGTGCATTTCGAGGTCAATATTCTGAGGGTCATAACTTAGAGCTCGTAAGGGCTATAGATGAAAAATTGAATTCTAAAATACATTGATGCCAAGATCTAAAATAACCTATCTCATTTTTCAGAGATCACATTCCATTTGGATTCGGCACAATGATCTCACTTGATGTCAAAACTCATAGTGTGCCTTTGTTCATAGGTACACCACAGTGTAACTTTGAAACTGTTGATCTTGGCATCAAATCATCAATTCCATTAGCTCTGAATGGGCAAGTAAGCCCTAGTGACACCCTTGTTTTGGCCATGAAGACCATCCATCATCAGCAGCCACCCCATAACGAGGAGTCTCTAAGGTGCTCTAGGTGTGTTTCAAGGTCAATCTTCCAAGGGTCATAACTCAAAACTCGTGAGGGTTATCTATGAAATGTCAAATTCTATAGGATAGTAATGCCGAGGCTTAAAATAAGCTATCTCATTTTTGAGAGATCACATTCCATTTGGATTCAACATAGTTATCTCGCTCGATGCCAAAACTCGTAGTGTGCCTTAGTTCATAGGTGCGCCACAACATAACTTTGAAACCACTGATCTTGGCATCGAATCATCAGTGTTATTAGCTCTGGATGGGCAAGTGAACCCTAGTGACACTCTTGTTGTGGCCATGAAGACCATCTATCATTCATGGCCACCCCATATTGAGGAGTCTCCAAGGTGCTCTAAGTGCATTTTGAGGTTGATCTTCTGAGGGTCATAACTTGGAGCTCAAAGGGCTATCGATAACCCCTTACCAATTTTGGTGAACTTATCTAATTAAGAATCTAAAGTTATAACAAAAATTGTTCAAAATTGCAAAAGTTGTAAAAGTTGCAAAATTGCAAAATTGCAACTTTTGCAATTTTTTCTTGCAAAGTGAAAATAAGTGCAAAAAGTTAGTTAGGGATTTGAGCACAACCATACAAGGTTGGAAACACCTATATACGGTGTGAAATGATAGCATGCATTAATGAAGTCATTTTTGTTAAGTGGATTAGTATGGGTTATATGAACCTTATGTAGGAGGTTAACAAGTGTGTTTATGTCATGATAGCATTTCAAATTAAACATTGCATCCAAATTTGATAATAAAGGTTGTTCAAATGTTATTCAAAAATTATTGCATTTGAATCAAATATAATAAACATGATCAAAATTAATGATATTCCATAAACATGAACAATACACATGATCCATGATAAATCGAACAATACTAGATACTAAATTAATGTATATCATTGTGCACATAAATGACAAAAGTATATATCAAAATAAATGTACTCATAGACAAATTACACAAATATATCTCAAAGATCATGTATCCATAGACAAAGTACACAAATATATATCAAAATACATAGATTCATATACAAAATGTGGCTGATCATGCCATCGGAATGTGTATAATATCAATGTTTCTATAAACAATGTGGCATATGCCATCTCAAAATGTCTCATGACACATCCTATGACAACTATACTATCCTAGGGTGTTGGTGGATGATCAAAATGCATCTTCTTCACTGCACTAGGTGGATCAAATGCCTCCTACATAAAAAAAAAAAGGAAAACCCAAAGTTAGACTACTAAATTGATATGATTCTTTGTATCTAACATTGAGTTACTCAAATGCATAAAAATCTCTTGTTGACCTCCTATGCCAGTCAAGAGTCCTCTTGTATGCCCTCATCAATGCTTGTACCTCATTGATTATGGCCTGTTTATGTTCAAATATGTTTGTTTGATGAATCTACAACTTAAACTATAACATTATATTTAATAGCATGCTAAATTTATAACATATTTAATCAAGAATTCAAACTACAACTTATAGTGTAGGCTCCTCCTCAAGATATAGTGGCTAGATCATCAAAGATACAAAACTCTCCCATCAAACCTTGTGTGCACTAGGAGTTTCCTATAAGATACAAAATAACTTATTTTTTAATATCATGAAAATCAATTTTGAATTTATTTATGAAGATAAGGAAAATAAAAAATAAATGATACTTATACATACAATGGGGCTCTCGGTGCCAATGGAAATGCCTTAGTGTCTATGACACAGACACTGTATGGGCTTATTGCTAGTAGCCATGCCCTATATACAATAAAGAATGTAATTAAATTTCATTGCCACAAACATTTTACATGAATGCATAAATATTTAATCAAATAGAAAGCACCTAATTACCTTTCTTTTGTCAATGGGTGTTGGCTCATCCCTCGCACTTTGTCCTCCAGGGATAGGTGGTACCTACAAGATAAAAGAAAGATTAGAAACCATATATGCTACAATATCAAATTAAAAAAATAATGAGAACACAACATAATGTACCATAAATGTCTCAATGCCAAATGAAATGGACGAGAGCATGGCATCATCAACCTGTCTTAGCTCCTCCTCAGTCATCAACTAAATATGAATGAAGATCACATACATGTATAAGTTAGTATGCCTTAAAAAATAAAATTACTCTATTATAAAAATTAACTTTAAATCACATATGTCATAAAAAGAAATGTAAGCATTCTATGAGTAGATGGGGTAAGCATTTTGTGAGCAAGAGGGGGCATATTATATTAGAGGAAACGATGGTGGGGGAGAGAAGTAGGAGGGAGCCATCGGGAGAGGTAGAGAACTGGAAGGAGAAACTAAAGGTTTGGCATAAATTGGAAAAGGGAAAAATCACTAGATTCCTACAGAAGCTCCATGGAGTTTATGCAGGCATAACCAAGATTATGATGGATTCCTAGAAAAATGGGAGAGTCAAAATTGATGGGGTCACCCACCATGTCAATGTAGAATTGATAACTTGGGTTGCAAAAGTCCCTCTGGAAGGGAGTAATTTTTCAAAGGTAAGAAGATTTCAACAAAAGCTATCAAAGTCTTTGCAAAGGATGAAAAGGAGCTAAAGCTCATCAAGGTGGAGACATATTACAATATGGAATCAATCGAAAAGCTATGGAGGTATGTTCTCAAGATTTTGGTTGAATATATCTCCCTAGACCCTAGATTTGATAGGATAAGAATGCATCATTTTGTCTTGCTTAATCACTTTAGGCATGATATCAAAATTTCTTTTCCTTTTTATCTCTTCACCTCCATGTGCAAGGGCATCGAGGGTTGGTTTTTGTTAAGCAATTGTGATGATGGTGGACTTTTTTGAATATTTCTATATTTGATATGTTGTTAAAACTTTTAGGTTTTAGGATCCTTGTAAAACATATTTTACTTAATAAAAAAAAAAATGTATAGACATACTGACACAAAAGGATTCTATGCCTTTGCATTCCCCTCCTCTCTCGCATTAGGGTTTGTAGCCTCTACATGTGTGTCTAGTGTATCCTCGTCTAATACAAAATGTTACTTAGAAAGATCACCTATGGAACCCAAGCAAATATTCTTCCACATAATGCAAGTGTGAGGCACATAAATGTGTGATGAGCTAGCCGATGATGAACTAGCACTAACATCATCAACACAAGGAGGCAGGACTAACCTAGTCTGAGATATCAAGAGGCTACTCAGTCTATGAATGGTTGTAATGGTATGAGAGCTAGCCTCTACTATAATATCAATATGCTACACTTGAGGAGGGGGGGAGACATTAGTAGGGGGAATAAAAGTGCTATCTTTATTGCACTGGGAAGAGGGTCTATCCTAAGGAGCTCTAGTCCTACACCCATGTTGGGCTTCATACTCCAATAGTTCACTTTGAGTTTCAACACAAATTCTGCATACAATTTTCTAAGGAAATAAAATGGTACCTCTAAATTGCTATGTGGAGGGATATCAAAAACCATCCACCAAAAATCCTAAAAGTTTACATGTATGGCATCATTTGTTCACCATTTAATCAATAGTTTATGTTTTTTGTGGTCGACTAGTAAACTGGTTTTGGGTTCACAAAAAGGCCAACCAAATCATCTTTGGTTATATTGAGAGCCGCAACCTCATCAGAGTCCAAGCCATCCTCAAACATCTCATACATTTCATCATGACAATGAAGAGTGGCATTTTGTTCGTTGGTAAGGGTTTCAATGTTACCCACTATGGTGTTTAACATGGATAACATAGGAGCCAATATAGGTACATTATTGTATGTTGTTCGTAAGGCCCTTAATTTTGTGACATTTTCAATTATCAAATTCTCAATTTGAGGAGGGTTTTGAGGGGTTAAGGATGGTTTTGTGGGGACACTAGGATTTTTGGTGGGGGGTTATGAGGAATATAATTCCTTGCCTTAGTGTCATCATTTTGATCAGCCATTCCTATTAATTTGCAAAACATAATTTATATTAAAAAAAAACTTAATTTTAACAATTTCTATTAAAAGAAACCCTAAATTCTAACAAATTCAACTAAAACTAACAAATTTATGATAAAATTTATTAAATTTATACTAAAATTGATAAAAAAAACAAAAAGAATTACCTTATATCGTGTATCTAATTGAAAACTCAATATTTATGCCGCAAAATCCAAAATATGACTGTGAAAACAACCCACGAGTTGTGCTTTTTTTTTTAAATAACATTAGTAGATATCAGGTATCTGATATAATATCGGATACCCAATAATATTGGATATCTGATATAATATCAGGTATCTGATATCAAATCATATACCCAATAAGGGTTGGGCCTTACTTTCCAGGTTTGGTATTTGGATGGGTGAAAAAAAGTCAGAGCAGATTTTGGAATGCTTTTAGACATTTTCAAACTCTATTTTTTTCACATTGCCACATTTTGGCATACCATGATCCTGCATATACCCAATTGAGAGAAAATATTCTATAGAAAATTGAATTTAGTTTCTAAACTACTAGGCCTTATCTGAAAAAAGAAAAAAAATTGATTGGTTAAAATTTTAAATTTTAATTTACAATAATACAAAAATTTTACCATAAAAATAAGAAGCGGACGTATGTCTGACCACCTTAATCAAAACCAAATGATAATATTATTTAATGATATTAAAAAAAAAAATTCTATATAGAAGAATTATACTCATGACAGGATGTGACACCTATTTTGGGTGTTTTTATTTTAAACAAATAAATAATTATTGATTTTAGATACTTTAGTATTTTTGGAATAAAAACTCTTGTGTCTGACCACCTTAACTAATTCAAAACTCTACACAATTTATTTTTTCTTTTCTTATTCCCTATAGTAGAAGAAGTATAGAATGTGATGTATCTTTTATATTTCAAAAAAGTTGTACCATTTGAAAGTTATAGTTGTTTTTCTACTAGTGTGTCAATTGCCACTTTATACATAACTCCATTAGAAGATATGTAATAATTACTTACTAAACTCATAATTTGGCAAACCTTACATTTATGGAAATCTAATAACATTCATAAGAAACCCTTTTCATTTCATCAAATTTTGGTGAAAAAAAAGTTGTTAGCTACATGTTTGAAGTAAAAAATACAAAAGAACATGAGACATTTTTTAAGTTGACCATATAGGGTTGGTATCAAAAGATATAGTAGGCCTTAATTTTTTTCTTTTAGTATAAGGATGGGTGGGACAAAAGTTGGAATAGATTTTGAAATGCTTTGTGGCATTTTAGAACTGCACATTTTTTAGATCACCACTTTTTGGCACACCATTATCCTACACATACCCATATGTCTGTATATACATAAATATATATCTGTATATATACAAACACACACACACACACATATGTATGTATATATATATATATATATATATATATATATATATATATATATAGAGAGAGAGAGAGAGAGAGAGAGAGAGATCTTGTGGATTGTGGAGATCAATGGAGATCTAGAATTTCATTGTTGTGCCCTTGCAATCACTACATTTCTTTGTCATACCCTTGTGATCTCTATATATGTATGTATGTACATACACACACACACACACACACACACATGTGTGTGTGTGTGTGTGTGTGTGTGTGTGTGTGTGTGTGTGTGTGTGTGAATATGTATATATATGTAAATGCATATTTGTATGTATGCATGTATGTACATATTTATGTATGCATGTATATAAATAGAGAGATCTTGGCACAATAGGAAAATAATAAAATTCATTCAACATGTAGCATGGCCATAGATGCAATGACAATGTCTATTGGTAAGTAGATTACTCTTTTTCTCTCTCCTTTTTCATGTATTTATTTCACTTGAACTATTCTTTCTTACAGGGCATTTTGTAATATTGGATTCATTTTATGCACGAGGCCATGAGGACATTCTTGGATGTAATTGTGTGATGAATTGCTTATGAGAAATGAAGATGGACTTCCCTTGAGAGTAGCAGGATGCGATGAAGACATTCTAGGTACTTTAAAGATTGATCTCATGAAATTCTAGGCAACTTACCATGTTTATACATGTATGGATGTTTAGGTAATCAACCATACATTTATTGAAAGGAATATGTGCTTCAAAATCAGCTTTCTATTAAACAAAAAAATCATGCAAATGTACCAATTTTTACATTTGACTAAAGGGTCCCCTTATAGAATGAATAATATTTACTTGTTGTCTATCTTAAGGCATTTTAGCAAATGCAACCTAGTCTACCTGGCTTTTGAAAATAGAAAGCTAAACTTTGATTTTCAGGATTAACTTGACCAGTCTATTTAGACTTATTTATTATTGTCACAAGCTTTTAAACATAACTATATAAGGAGTGAGTTAGGACATATATAGTTTAACCTTACATTAACTCTAAACTACAACACAAAGGTTCCACTAGGATATTATAGTATTGTAATTATAGGAAACTACTTGATTCCCCCGAGTGGGTGTGTAGCGATGAAGAGTTATATTAGGTGAGTAAATCTCATCAGTGGTTATAGGAATAAAACTACATCAAAAAAATTAGAAACTAGAACTATATATTTGTTAGTGTGAGTAGTTCAAGGGTCTTGATCCCATGGATACATGTATGTAGGTAGCCTGGTAGGAAAAGTATGCCTCTAGTGTATAGATGCCTTAGAAATAGTTACATAGCACTTAACTATTTTAAGACATTATATGTTAACTTGCAAGGCTTCCCTTTCAAAACCCTCTACCACAATGACATTACCTCTAAACCATTCAAAGGATGTCGAAGTGGTTCCCAACATTGAGACACTCTTATAAACAATGACACAGAAAATGCAGATATAATACATATATTACTAATATTTATGTATATATATGTATGTATCTATCTATGTATATACATATGTATATGTATATATGTGTATATACGTAGAGAGATCTTAGCACAATGACAAAACTACATACATATCCTAGAATGCATACTTAAGTGTAATGTATCCCTTTAGAGAATTATATATATAAATATAAATTAATTTCATGGCAATGTTTTGATGAATGTTGCAACCACTTGCGTGTGCAGATCAAACAACGAAGTGAAATATTGAAAAATAAGTGACTAAAATTATTTATTATCCAAAATAATTCTAAATTGTTGAATCATTCCTAAGATAGATATTCTATTCGAAAGGTAGATGTTGTCCTTTTCAGGCCTTTTTTTAAGAAACAAGAGTAATGTTTGAAGTGACATGCTAATTTAATAGGAAGTTCATTATTTTTAGTTGGAAGTAAAGATATCACTTTCATGTGAATTAGTGGTATCAATCACATGCATTAAAAACCGAGAAGATTTTAAAACTATTGAGTTTGAAGGAGATCTTTTATATAATCTTCCTTAAAGTCAAGGAGGAAACTATGAGTATGTTATGTAAGGATGAGGTATGTGACTTATGTCTATCATAACTTGAAGAGTATCTATAAGTTGATTAGATATACAAGAGGCTATGAGAAGGTGGTTATGCAGTCTAATCTCCAACGATCCAGTAGGTGGACTAGAAATAAAGTGGAAACATTGCTTCCACCTTCACATGGTTGGCCCTAATTAGTAGAGAATATTAAACTATTCTCAAAACCAAGTGAAGCTAAATATTAACCTATGATTGGATGACAACTAACTGTATAAATTTATGATTGCATGACAACTAATTGTGTGAATATACTATGATCTATGATAGCATCATAACTTACTCTAAGCCAAAAAAAAAAAGTATTAATACAAGTCATCACAATTGTGATTACTTCTTCAAATGGTTGGATTTCACTCCCATAGACTTACTATCACATACCTGTCACTCCCATTGAATTTTTGTCACATACCCATCACTTTTGTGATGACATGTGACAATAGCTAGCCATCACTCCCACATCATTGTAGTTTCTTTCTATTATATGTGCAATGACGACCCCAATGGCTAGCCTTTGCAATTTTGAGGGTGTATAGATGAAATATTGTCATGGTCTTATTCTAAGGAATGGGAAATTTGTCTATCAAAAATGTGATAGATTCCCTTTCTCTCATAGTTTGTGAAAACAAAATTTTGACGCTTGTCTTGTGGGAGAAAAATTGTGATGGTGTCACTTGAGCAATGGGTAACCATTGCAATTGTGATGGCCTACCATCATAATTTGGGCCCAAATGACTAGTGTCAGATTGAGATGCATTGAGGATTTTTACCATGGCCACACCAACTTCCTCTGTTCACTGAGCCACAAAGGGGCTTATATGATACTAATGAGAAGAGGGGTTTTACTCTTCTCATGCTAGGTGAAACTGCCTATTACCATGAAGCTAGTTGACACATATGGTGTCTCCCTTAGCATGCTATATAGAATAGCTCAATAGTTGTTTCTCAACATTCTCCCTCTTATTCCTCACTTTCACTTGGCATACATGTTCACCAAGGTTGGACTCACAGGTTTGTGCAAATTTGTTGGACATAATTGTTTACACCCTTTTCCTGCAATATCTTATTTTTGGAATGTATATGATCTTAGATAGATGTTTATTGTAGTATTTGTTGTGTTTGGCTTAATTTTCCCTCGATTGGCTTGCATGTGGTCAAGTGTATCTCCAAATTGAATTTTTGGTCCTATTTTCTTCCAAATAACTTGATTTTCTAAGTTTTTGAATTTAGATGTTCTTGTCTTTATTAATTTAGTTTTTTTGGGTTTCTAATTTTTTAGAGTTTTCTTAGTCCTCTATTTCCCTTTTTTTTTCTCTCAAAGTCCATTTGGGTAATTATACTTCATGGAATTAATTACTAGAGGTTCCCTGGTGGACAATAAATGTAGTGTTTATAATGTTTTCCATTTGGCCCTCCTACACCTATGAAATATTTGATTTGATGAACTTCCTCAATTTAAATTACAAGAATATTAGCCTTAGTTGGTCATCAATTATGTTAACTACTTGTTTCAAAATTGCTTCAAAATTGTTCTCTAGGTACAATCATGGTGTATTTTTAATGATCACATATACTCCTGGAGAGAACTACCTAAATATGTCAAGATGGTGATTGTGTAGATTTTTGTATTTATGTTTGATTATAATTTTAGCTCTGGTAAAGAGGAACTATGTATAAGGAAAGTTTTAAAAAATTCCCATCTTCTAACTTCAATTTATTTAAATTCTTGTTAAATTGCCTTGTGTAGAAGAGGGAGAAAATTAATCTTTGTGTGTCTTGCTTTCCTCCAAAAAACATACCCCACTCTAATTCTAAATTCTATCCATTTACTCATCATCATTGAGGGCATAGTGGAAGTGGAGAGTGGGGGAGGCCTAAGAGGAACTGCCTTTGTTTGAATAACACAATATAAATAGGCTCGCCCCTTCAATTTTCCTTATTACCAATGTTCTACTCTTCTAAGATAACTATGCAACTTCCTATGATTATAGTGTTAGTTTTTTTAGGCCACCCCATTTGTACAAATATGTATTTGGAATTTTTATTATTATGATGAATCAGGGTAAAATAATTGAGAAATCTAGGCCAGGTAGAAATGTCTTCTTTCATTACATCATAGATAAAATTCTATGGGCATTAGGCCTTCTACACATTGGATATATCTCCCCTCATAATGTTCCAAAGTGGAAGGAGAGACCATCTTTAGTGTTTGCAAAGGAATTAGAATAATTAATAATACAATTTTGAACATTGTTTCAAATAGTAAAACAAGCCTACTAAAATTTTATAAGGCATTTTTATTCTCTAATATTCAATGTCACAATTGGCTTAAGTTCTTATTTTTGGAGTGCACCTAATGAACTTCTTATTAGTAATCAGTGCTTAATACTCTCTAAATATTTTTTGAGATTTGAAACTAAAATAGGTTTCAGTGGTGTAAATCTAAACTTATTTATGAACATTAGATAATTCATTAGTTGCCCCCCTCTATGTAACCTCCTTATCAAAATGTTTAAAACTAATTTTTTTGCATAATATCAATGTTTATTCTTAGCCATTGAGGATGATTAAAACACTATCATATTATTATTTATTTCTTATAGAGGAGGTCACGACATTGAGCTATGTATGCAAGTCCAATTTTAGTTATAGTAGTATATTCATCATCATGTTTTTAATTTCTTAAAGAAGTGGTTAGGGGATGAAATAATTGGTTAGGTCCATTTTTACTTCACATAGTATGAAAGTGACATGAGTTTTACTTTACTACATTATGTGTATAGTTAGATTCAAAACCTTTTCCATCATCTATTACAACATGATGAGACACATTAATGTTGAGAATTATGAATAATTTCGAAGCATGAACAAGGCATGTGAACTATTTGATAGAAATCCTCTACAAAATATGAAAGCATGAACTAGGTGTGCAAAATATTTGACATAAAGCCTCTACAATGTGTGGAAGTATAACAACTTGTAAGAAATTTTGTCTCATAGAATACAATGGTCATAGTATTTAGGGAAGATTTTTTTAGATAAATTAAAGTCGAAATGTTAATGTTGTGTACTATGAACTATCTTAGCAATAGACCAAATAAAAGACCTCTAATCTTCATTATTTTTTAATGTTGGTCTATTGAAATATAAAATATTAGACAACATATATTGGTTTTCTCTATGGCATACACATTTTGAAGCTTATGATACACTCTTAAATACCTTTCAAGCCATTATCTATTGTCATACCCTTTGATAGATGTTTCATTTACTATTAATATTATTTTGTTATTTCTAAATGACTATTCTTAAGAAATAAATCTATTCCAACAACATGGATATGTAAAATTACATTGCTTATTTCTCTTATATACTAAACTACTCACATTATTCTATTCTATAGATATTTTGCAAATAACACTCATATCCAATGACTTCTTCACCCACACGGACCTCTACAGAGGTTAATACGCATCAAAAATGGTCATGCTAGTACACATTTCAAACCCTCCATCATCTACTATGATGGGATTCAAAATCATGTACAAACTATAGCTATGAAATGGACATTGTAATTATACGAAAAATGTTCAAATGTTAAAATATTATCTTGCCCATTGAACCAACCACTCACCTACCCAGTAGAGCATTTATCTTAGTAGGTAAGTTTAAATTTGAAATGAGAGGGAATTTGATGAGACAGATAGAAGGAATGTCTTCCATTTTCATAGTTAGAGATAGATAATTTGTAGTAGAGTAGGGAGAGGAGAGTAGAAGGTGAACATTGTAGAGAAATAATAGTAGAGGAATAACAGAGTTTGTAGCAGCAAGGTTGGATCTCTTTCTGTATTCTACAAGTGAATATCATCCTATTGAAGTAGTGATTGCTCCAAGCCTTTATTGTATGCAACCCTTATAGCTAGAAGTTTATTTTATCAATAGGAGTAGAAGTTTAATGTATTTTGGTTCTAGTTTGAAGCCATACGCTCCCAAATCTATAATAAGTTGAATCAATTCTAAAATAGAAAGAAAACAAGCATATTTGTCTATCTCAATCTCATTGTATTCTTGCAGTTGTCTCTATTTCTATCTATTATGCATTGTATTTGGTATTTGTGCAAAATAGAGTTGCATGTCTGTGTTTTCATCTTTTTTTTTTTAATGGTGGAAAAACTAGACTGTTAGTTGGTTGTCTTCTATCTTGGTCATCTTGAAAACCAAGCTCTTCATCCTTGCCGAATCCCCTTGAAAACTAAGTTCTAATCCTAGCTCAATCCTTTGTCCTATTTGTGTGTTGACTGAGTATTCCACCTAGTAGTGTTGAATGAGTTCACTTAGTCATTATGTTGATTGAGCTCACTTGGTTCCTTTTTTAATACAATTAACTTAGAATAGTGTCCATCGAGTGTTAGTGTTGATCGAGCATACTTAGTAACTATAGGTGCCAAGCTAACTTAACACTCCTTTTTGTCACTCAGATTCTTGTTCTTGCCACCTTATTGCTTGGTCATCTCCTAAGTTGGAAGATTTTTTTGAAAGCTTTTTACATGCATCTAATGGATTTTATTTTAAATCATAACCTGCACTAGTAAATTTACCCTGTTGGTGTTTTAAAACATTATGTTTCAAAAATCCCAATGAGAATTGAATACATTTAGGGGTAGCTACTTCCCATCTATATCATACCCATTCAAACATTGTAGCTAACTATAAGGCTAGACCCTTCTTCTACTTCAAGTGTTATAAAACCTGGGTGGGGTTACCTTAGATTTATCTATATGGTACTAGTGTTAAAGCATACACTTGAATCTAACAAAGTAGATAATACCCTTAATCTTCTAATTCTTATATAGACAACATAGACATGGAATAGCTAATAACACAACCTATGAACTAGATAAAACAAGTGAAGTTAATTCTTTTAGCTATTTTTGCATGAAATGGAAAAGCTTTGATAAATGATGTTGAATATTAGCATAAACTAGGTATGAACAATACAAACATGCATTACATAAGCTGATCAATCCCTTTTCCATTGGGCATTAACTAAGTCATAACATACACATGGATACCCAAAATATACTCATATATTTAGATATCATATCTATCTATCTACCTTGTAAATAGACATCTATTTGCAAAATGAAATTCATGTTAATCATATCCTCTTATGATCCCTAAAATTTTGTCAATGTATATCAAACAATTTACTCAAGCCCTTGACCTAATAGCAAAACATACAATGGCATACAACTTCAAGGCCAAGCTATAGTTGGACAATATACACCTTATGCATATATCAATAGAAAATTACAAACCCATGAAATGGAGACAAATTTTAGACTAAAATTTTTGATGAGGCTTTATTATTAATTTCCTTGAAATCAATACATCGTGCCAAAACTTAGAATATACACAAAAAAGAACTATGTTAACTAGTTTCTTACAAGAAACTACAACACTATTGTTCATAATAGAGAGAAATGCTAAAGAAAATGTTGGAATCATAGCTTTGGATCCATCCTTGTGGTATCATAGACAAACTAGAACCAACCCTAGAGAAAAATAAGAGAAGAGAATAAATATAAAGGAAGTAATCCCAGATCAAATCAGATGTTGCCATTTATCCACTTGGAAAACCTCCATCTCTTGCTAAAGAACATCTCTCTACTTTCTCTCTATAACTACAAATTAGATATTTTCATTACTACTAATGAATGCCTTTGGAAATATCTCCAAACTGATAAAGACATGTAATTGAAAAGAACAAAAAATCTGATATTAAACTAGGTCCAAAAATACTCATCAAATGACTTCTAGAGGCAAAAGTAACTGTCAAAATCATTTTCCTCCAAATTTAGGAGCCAAGGAAATTTCATATCTTCCTTCCAACTAATTTTGATGTCCAATGATGAATTCTATCCATTTGACTGAGAATGCCCCCATTTCATAAATCTTCTTATAGCTCACATTGGAGAATGTTTATGTGTTTTCTGACTGCATATCTAGATAGCTCATCTTATCCCAGTTTTGATAGTATATTTCACTCTATATTTTTTATGAAAACTACCTGTTTGTTGCTCATTTGAAAATTCACCCCTAGTTCATGAACAAAGTATAAAATTTAAAAAAATTAAAAATCCTATATTCTAAACTATAGAAAAGTACTTAAATATTTTAATTTTTTCCAATCTGGGTTTTTGCATGTTTAGGTTTGTAGGAAAATCATTTAGAAATGAATTTTCTAAATTTCAACTTTTTTAGCCCCTTTCTCATTCTGGGTCAACCCTCTTGGTTGACTACCACATGGGCACCACATTTCATCATGTGATTCACTAACCTCTACCACTCATCATTAGCTAGTTTGATGCCTTGCCACATGTCAGCTACTCACTTTGTTGCAGGCTTATCTCTTAATTCATCTTTAACCCTTGTGAAACAGAAAAAATGGCATTTCACACCTCTAGAGATCCCTAGCCTTAACCATGATTAAGCCTAGTGATCATGAGAAATAGACCATTTCACATCAACGAGGAAATTATCTCAACTTAGCACTTTTTGCTACATATGTGCACCCAGTGGTTAGCAAGCATTTTTGCATCATCACTGCAGTTAGGCCTAATTGCATGGTCAACACTATGAACACTTGATTTCCTTTATACCACACCTTCGTTTTGATTTTATGACTTATGATTTTCTACTAGTGATGTTGTGATGTGGTTACACCTCCCCTTTTCAAGTTGTTATGTAGTTTGACACTAACTACTCAGTTTTGGTGATAAAATAGTGACCAGGTGCCACTTTTCTTGCTGATGTCATCTTTTCAATTTGTGTTTCTACTTAGAGTTCCTTTACTTTCCCTCCTGCTAGCTAGTTCATACATAAGTGAGCATTTTCTCAAAAGAAGAAAACCTCTTAGACACATCATTAGTGTGTGTTGGTGTATTAAAACACCTTTAAAACTCCCCACACAAGGAATGTGGGATAAATCATTTTAAATTTCCTTTTGACTGCAAGTTTAAACTTGATTTCAGATGTGAGTCTACCTATTGTTCGTGATTGTGATGGGGATTTTATCAAGTGATGAAAAATGGATCTGGGAAATAAGATGAAATCTCCTGTCGCTAGTGCTTGAGGGTAAATTTTAAGTGTTGGCTTTTGTAATTCAAACTCAATGGGAGAAAATGAGATTACAAGAGGGGATTGACAAAAGTGTTTATCTAGTTCTCATGAAATCAATGAATAATGACAATGCAATGACTTATTACTCCACACAAAAACATTTGATGCCAAGACTAGAGAAGAGGAGACGTGCAAGAAATGACATGAACTATGTGATTCAGAGAGGTGATATTTTTGTGTATCTATGAGGAAAAATATTATAGATGGAGATGTTGTAGGTAGTTAGACTTTGATCATCTGTCATGGGCAACACTAGAAGTGGAAATTGTGTTGTGTATGAGAATGTCTATACTTGTTGCAGAAAACCACATGGGCTTCCCCTATTTTCATCCACAAATTGAAAACATGAATTTCCTATGCTCTCCCATTTTGTCTTCCCTCTTAGCCAATAAAAGGTCCATCTTTAGCCTCATTCATTCTACTACTTGATGGTTTGGGGCATTGATTATGCCCAAGATAATTAAGGAGAAAGGATCCTCACTTGCCTCCAATAGAAACCCTAAAAATCCTAATTCAAACTCTAATTCAAGTTTGAATTCAAATTTGTTGCCTCTCCAATCCTTCTCAAACATGTCTCTAGCCATGAGTAGCCCAAAAAATGACATTCATCGTACATTAGTCTAAATTTTATCTTGCTAATCCCTATCTAAAACCTCAACCACAAAAGTATCTACATTAAAACTCATGATCAAAGTCACAACCACTGTAGTCAATACTCCCATAACCATAATCATGGTCATTTGAAGATTTAGTCATGTGACTTCCTTATATGCATTTGTGAAACAAATCATTTGGCACTTGTTCCTTATAGCCATCTATGTTTTACTCTATTTAATTTCAACTTCCCTTCCAAAATTTTCCTCATTTGGCATGGCCAAGCTCCCAAGCCCTTTGCATTATATGTTTTAACATGGTAATAATCTTGAATGAAGCAAATGTAGAAGACCTATGTATGCATCATGCTAGGGGGAAAAAAAAATTAATATAATTGATTTCTACCAATTTTAAGGAAACATTCCATTCATAAACATATATACTAGACTAGGGAATTTAACTTCAAAAAGTTGAATGTATTCCAATACTTTGGTATTGGTTATCTGAAGAACAATATTGGGTGTCATCATTTTACATTAATAAAATGAGTACTTTCTACTCATATCTATTTTAGCCCTTTAACAACTGAATCAATTATGATGATGCCTATCAATTGATAATTGATTCCCTTCACAATTATTTTACCACCTTTAGGTTGCAACATTTTAAAATATTAGATTCATTCTAATCCCTTTTAGTCATTTTGAAAATTCCACCATCCCTTATCAATCTAATGGAGCTAGTCAAGCCCCAAAGTGGGTTTGGCTAAAAAAAATTCAAATTGAAACACTTGACCCATCGAATCCACTAATTAGACTCTCTAAAATGATTAGATTTGAACTAGATTGAAATTTGTCATAAATTGATCAATTAGAACTCAATTTACTATGTTAATGCAAAGTATGATTTTCCTACCAAGAGGTCCTCTAGCTAGCCTTAAAAACTTACTAAAATTGACAATCAGGCCCTAAGATCTTACATACTACTTCTTTGTTCTACATTCTTATATCTTATTAAATGTCATGTCATGATGACACTTGGGTCAAAAGATATTGACCATCAAATCTTCCCTCTCAAAACTGCTTGCAAGCAAACATGTCAAAAAACCATAAATTGCATTTGGTTTTGGCTTAAAGAAATGGGTCAAACTAACATTTGAAGGTATGAAAACTAGGGAATTATTTCATTTTCATGAGGAGAGTATAATTCTATGATTAGGGCTCATGATGAATAATCGAGAACATTTGGTGTGCCATCAAAGTGGGCTACTTGAATTTGCAAAACTTGAAACAATGGTAGAAAAGTGATTTTCACAAATGGAATGGACCTAGGAAAGTGTGCAAACAGATTCATCAAGATTTGAAAAATGACACACTTGAAGAATTTTTAGAATATAAAACATTGGTAAAATACATTTTATTTATACAATCATGGATTCAAAGTGATGACATCCTGAATAGGGGTATTGATCAATCTGCACTTGTTGACTCTAGTAAAACATCATAAATTGCATTTGAAATTGCAGTTGAAAACTAATCAAACTAATTCATCAAAGGCTCAAAACTAGAAAATATCAAGTCTCTAACCTCTAGAATGCATTTTAAAAAGAGTCTTCTTATTTTTGTCAACTAGGTCAAAGTTATAACTAGTCAAATAAGGCCTGCCAGAATTTTTGAATAATTGTGTATCAGCATGGAAATAGTAAACAACCGACTTTTTGGAATTCAAAACCTAATCAAGACATATCAAAATGACTTGAAAATTAAAATATAGGTTTCTTTATGTTCTTACTAACACTCCCAAAGTAGCGAGTCATGAAACATTACTGGATGCAAGATATTGAATTGCAAACTAGGCTACCTGTCATTGTTTGACACTTGACAAAAATGCAAATCTGAACATTGCTCAAAATGAAACTTCATGGGATGACTTGGAATGATATTTTATCTTCATGGGAGGAGTGGATATAAAAAATAGAAAGTTTGGGACTCAAAATGAGAGTTGGGTACATATGCATTAAATGCGCTTTTAAGGGGCTCAAAATGACTCAAAAGCTTAAAATGGTACTCAAATCGGGGATGCAATTTTGAGTCCCATCATACCCTATTCTATTACTCCACTCTCAATAATCACTATGGGAACATAACATCCATGTACACTTTGGCATACCCCATTGCACCTTAGAGTGCGATCACTAGTTTCTATTTTCACTAGTAAAAAGGAATGACATTGGGTGGACAAACACAAAACATGATTTACGAAAGAAAATAGGCATTTCACAAAAAAATAGTGTTCATTATTTTCATCATCTTTCAAGTTACCTATTATCTTCTCTTTCTGGATTCACCTCCCAACATTGCCTTTGAAATTTAGGGATCTAGATCTTGGGGATATTATTGGTAATAAATTCGACATATTCATGAATAGTGATCTTATTTGATTTGATAATTATAAATACCTCAAGAATATGTTGCTTTCTATATTCATAGAAATCCTTTCAAGGGCATCAATCTATTTAATCATCTCATGTATCATTTATTCAAAGGATTTGGAGAGACAACATAAGAAAGGTGGATTTACATCAAGATAAATTGGGTTATTTTACCTCCCACCATTTCATTTGATGTGATAATAGGGATCATGTCTTTGAAAACCGTGCACCTCCTGCCTAAATTAGTGTTCACTCAAGGGTCTAAATTTTTTTAAACATACAATAGAAAATGAGCCAAACATCTTTTGTTAAGAGTTAATTGTGAGAAATTGATAAGAGAAGAAGTAGATTGAAACCCCTTTCTCAAATGGGGAGAGGAAAATAAGTGTAGTTGACTCTAATATCCTAGAAGAAGTTAATTTTTTTGTGAAATCAAGTATTCCTTCCCCCCCTTCAAATCTAGATTGGTTAGATTTCTAGGTGCCACTATTTCTCAAATCTATCATATTAATTTGGTAGCTACAAAATATGTAAATCTATTTCTTTAGATGAATCATTATCCTTGGGCCCATCTAAGTAGGTTAGAATAAAGTTGGGCTCACCTAAAAGGACATGTAATAACATCATTCATGCATCTATAGATTAGATTTAGGATGAGATGAGTGATCATGAGACAAATGATAATTTGCAACAATATAATAGGAAGAGATCAATGGAGAACTTCAATAAAATAGGTTATATACCTTAAGAATCTTAGCTACAAACAATGGTTAATTAAGTCCTCCTTCAACCTATAGAGGAAAGCATGAATGAGGTTTTAGATAAAGTCATTATTAATTTTTTTCCTAGAGAGAATGCTAAGGAAATATGGGGATAATGTTATCTCCTTGGAGAAAAGTGCCAAAAGGAAGCCCATATTAAGCTATCTTTCAAATATGAGGTAATGTTTGCTAGAAAAGTCTTTTTTTTCACCCATGTGGTTGTACTAACTAATAAAATTACATCCCATGGAGAAGTCATAGAAGATAGGAAAATTATTGGAAAATTTCTAAAAAGTCTTCCTTCCATATTCGATTCTTTAGTTGTGACCATGGAGGAGACTAATGACTTAGGTTAGTATATTATTGATGACCTTCATGCTTCACTCATCTATAGTGAGTTTAGGTTTAATAGGTCAAACGATCCATTAGAAAATGTATTTCACCTCAAATTTGTGGAAGAGGAAGCCAAAATTTTAGACCTAGAGGTAGAGGTAGAAGTCTTCATAGAGGTGGACATAATAATGGTCCCAAAAATAGTGGAAGTAGGAGTCAAAATCATAAGTTCAATCAGCCTAGATGCCAAAAGTTTTGTAAGTTTTATATTCAATGTCACTACTATGAGAAATTTGAACATTATCATAATGAATAAAAAAAGAAATAATATGATAAATATAAGAAAGGCCAAAACCAATCAAGTAACGCATGCAGGAGAATCCAATCATTGCATGCATTAAGATGAAAAACAAAATTACTATAAATCTCCTATTTATTGCATTATTTTCCAAGAATTTTCAAGTGACATATGGTATTTGGATTCTATTTTTAATGACTAGATGACATACAATATTCTTATTTTCTAGTTTGGATGAGTGAGTTAAAAATGATGTTACTCTTGGTAAGGATAATAAGGTCATCCAATCTATTTTTTAATTTGTATGGTAATTAATTGCATCAATATTTTGAATTTAATTTTTTTCATCCCTTCTCTTATCTCAATGATGGATCATGGATTTTGACTCGAAATATTGATACAAAATACTCTTAGATAAACAAATATAGAAATTACACTATCAATATTACAATGATTGTTGAAATCTCTTTGCTTTGATAATAAGGTTGCTATGTTGGGTAAACAGAAAGATGATACTATAACCCTTTAGGTGGAGGAATGTGTTATTCCTTTTGCAAATTATTTTGCTAGTCTAAAAAATTTTCTAATGAGTATTGGCCATTTGGTATAAAAAGGGTATAGAGCTTATATAGAAATAATGAGTGTAAAATTATGGATAGGGTGTTGAGTAAATAACTGATTTCCCAAGAGAAAATGACCCAAAAAATGTTTCTTGTTAGAATAAGACCTGATATGAGTGAAAAATAAGAGAGAGATTATTTGAAGATAGAAAATAATAAATCTAAGTTAAAGAAAATTTAGAAAATGCTTAACCACATCAATCTAGTCCTCAAAATATAAAAGATATTGACAAATGAGTACAAACAATATTTAAATCAATTTTGATAGATGAATCCTAGTTGTGGTAACTCAAATTAAGGCATTTGAATTTTGGAGTATTAAATTGTTTTATATGAAGATCATGGTCAATTTTTTTCAATTAATTGAAAAACCAAAAAGAGTATGTGAAGCATGTATTCTATGTAATAACATAGAAAAAAATTCCAATTGGAAAATTAGTAAGTGAAAGAGTTCTACTACAAATTGTACATTTAGATATTTGTGCATAGATGCAAACAAAATTCTCAAGACTTTGTACTTGTTTTAATTACATTTGTTAATTATTTCAGAAGAAAAACTAGGTTTATTTTTCAAAATATAAATAAGAGGTATTGTGTTTCTTTTAATAGTTCAAAGCACTTAAGGAAAAGTAAAGTTTTCATTCAATCAAAATGTTAAAAACTAATAGAGAAGGCAAGTATCTTAGATGACTTTATTAACTTTGTAAAGCACATGGAATTTGTAATTAATTCACAACCTACTACAAACCTCAACAAAGTGGTGTGGTGGAATGAGAGAATCAATTTATAATGGTGATAAAACATAGAATGATAGTAATAAAGTATTTACCAAATAAATGTTACATTGAGGTAGTAGAAACTACAATATATATTCTTGGTAGATGTTCAACCAAGAGTGTACAAAGAGAAAAGTCCTCGAGAAGACATGGTAAGGTATGAAAGTAGCGTAACTTCTTTAAAATATTTTTGTTGCATCTCATATGATCATGTCCTTGATGATTTTTGGAATAATTTGGATTTTAAAAGGGATAAAAGTATATTTATTAGTTATTATGAGGATTCAAAAGCATGAAATTTATTTATCTAATTACTACACAATGTATAAATAAGAGAAATCTTCACTTTATAGAAGATAAAACATAGTGGTAATTACACTTGTTGTTTGTTGTAATGAATTAATTAATGAAGTGTTTTGAATGTCAAATACACCTAAACTAGCACCTTCTTCTATTTCTAGAGAACCATCACAAGTAATAGAAAAATAAATGCCTCCATCTACAAAAAGAATCTTCCCAAGGTTTAAATCTACACCACAAAAAACTCTTATTACAATACTAACTACATCTATAGGTAGTAGTCCAAGTAATTGGATGTCTTTAGATACAACACTAGCAAGTTTGACAACAAAAGACAAGAAAGTTGGTTTTTTTGTATAATGTTGATAAAACAAATTTAGTTTCTATTTTTCTTTATTTTCTTGTCTTGATAATTCTTCATCATTTGAATCTAAGTTGTCAATAATAAAAAAATGTCAAAATTCATGGAAGAAGAGGTGCAATTTTTTGAAAGAAAAAAAATGGGAGTTGGTAAATCTTCTTAAAGTAAAAGTTTTTATAAGTGTAAAATAGATTTAGAAGACTAAATATGATGGTAGCAGGTAAGTACAAAAATATAAGGCAAGAATTGTTATAGGAGGATTAAAAAATCAATACAAAATTCAATTTAATAGAAAAAAATTCACATTGTAGGAATAAATACAATTAGAATATTATTGATAATTCATTTCTCACAACAAGTGCATTTTATCATGACTAGATGTAGAACTAGTAGTCTTAGATGGTTATCTAGAAGAAGAAGTGTATATTGAGAATCTTGATATGTATGAGATTCAAGGATAGGGAGAAAATATTTATGTTAGAAATATTATGATAGGATAAGTTACTGAGAGGGGAGGGGTGAATTAGTAACTTATAAAATGTAATCCTTAATTAGCAATTAATCCTTCATGTAAGATATGATCTAATTGCATGCATGACAAACTGAAAAGATTAAAGCATACATGACAGTTTTGACACACAATTTGGTGACCTAAAAACCTTCCAAATAGAAACTAAACCTGAGGTGGGGAGGATACTGATGTAGGAGCATCCTGGGTTGCCTTGTTTTCCTGCTCATTTTTGTTCATTCTATAGTTGGTCCCAAGTTACTTAGTTGGTGCCAAGTGTTTCTTCATGTGCCAAGTGTTTCTTTAGGTGCCGAGTCACTATAGCACTCTTCATGTGCTGAGTGTTTCTTCAGGTGCCAAGTTACTCAGTGCATGCCAAGGGTTTCTTCATGTGTTGAGTTCCTTTAGGTGCCAAGTTATGTGGTTGATGTTGAGTTACAGTTTCCAGTGGATGCTGAGTGATGCTGAGTGCTAGTGTCCTAGTGGGTGTTGAGTTATCTAGTGGGTGCCGAGTTGTCTATTTTTGGTTCCTTTTGCGAGCTGACTTGCAGGATTTATTTCATTCATGACATTTATGTTAAGATTTTTTCTTGGGATGAGTCCAAACCATTTTTGGGTCAGCCTTCCTCTTATGTAATGTTCTAGAATGATTTGTAAGCTATTTTGGCAAGTATAAATAGAGAGTTTAGGGTTAGAGTTAAGTAAGTGGGGGGAAGAAGATTAGAGAGCTGAATTGAAAGTGCGAATTTGCAGTTGGATCTTTGAATATATTTGTAATTGGCTATAACCCATAAGGCCTCACAGCTGGGCATGTATGAAGATATTTTGATGAATCAATAGAAGTATTTGCTCTTCTCTCTCCTTTGGTTGCTGTTCTTTGTGTTCATTTCCATTGTGCTAACTCTTGTAGGGTTGTTTCAATAGCTGGGTGAGCCTTTGGCCCTGGTTATTCACCCTATTGCCTACGTCAGTTTGGTATCAAAGCTTGAGGTTCATCCTTGTGGAGATTGGATCATGTAGAAACCTAATTTGGATTTGGTTGTAGGGTGGCAAATATATAGATTTGACCTATAACTTGTAGAGGGTTACGATCTTGCAGGAACCTGATTTGTAAAGATGGTTCGTGGTAGAGGAAATAATGTTGATAATGCTATATTGGATCAGTTGAGACAAATTGCAGCTAGATTAGATGCTATGGAGATAGCCCAGAGGAGAGGATCACATCTTGATGATATAAGTGATGATGAAGTAGCAGAACCAAACCCTAATCAAGAACCTGAAGAAGACCAAGATGAAGCAAGCTTGTTGAGAGTATTGTCTAGAGCGAATTCAAAGCCTGCTGTAGAATTTGTTCCTTATGATGGAAAATTGGATACCAATGTTGTGCTAGATTGGATCTCTGATATGGAGAATTTCTTTTAGTATGAAAATACTCTTGCTAATAGAAAGGTGAACATTGCAGTCACTAGGTTGAAAGGTCATGCATCACTATGGTGGGAGTACTTGCAAACCGATAGACAAAGGAGAGGAAAGGAGAAGATTAGAACTTGGCCAAAGATGGTGAACAAGGTAAAGAACAAATTCTCTCCTGTTGATTACCAAGTTAGCTTGTTGAGAAAGATGCAAAATTTGAAGCAAAAAGACATGACTGTAAAAGAATATACTGAGGAATTCTATAGACTGGGCATCAGATCTAGACATGTGGATGATGATGTTGAGAAAATTTTGAGGTACATTAATGGATTGAGATCTAGAATACAAAATGAAATATGTTTTGTGAAGCTGGAAAGTATAGAAGAAGCATATCAATATGCCTTGAAGGCTGAGGAGATCTTGACAAAGAAGCATGAAAAAAGAAAGAGAGGAAGAGGTGGTAGATTCTAGAGGGGGGGAGATAGATCTTATGGAGAAAGTGGCAGATCTGATAGTTCTATGTAGGATAAAAGTAAATCTGAATGGAAGAATGATGACAAAGGAAAGAATGAATGGAAAAGTGGTAATTCTTACCGAGGAGGCACTAATTCTTACCAAGGAAGAGGTAATTCTTATTCTAGAGGTGGATTTCATGGTAATTATTTTAGATGTGGTAAAGAAGGGCATAGATCTTTTGAATGTAGATCCTCTAAAAGTAAACAAGGTAACATAAATGTTGTGATTCAAGAAGACGATGAGGGTTCACCAAGTGGACCAGAGGCTAGAGAAAGTTTGATGGTGAGAAGAACATTATACAATAAGGGAAGTGACGAGGAACCTATTTTAAGGAGAAGTCTTTTCAAGACAAGATGTAAGATGGTTGGAAAATGTTGTAAAGTGATCTTTGACAATGGAAGTTCTACAAATCTGCCATCAGAAGAGCTAGTTACAAAGTTGTAGTTGTAGAGGCTGAAACATCCCAAACCTTATGATGTTTCATGGATCAAAGATGAGCATAAGATATTGGTAAGTGAGCAATGCTTTGTGAAGTTCAAAATTGGACATTACTTTGATGAAGTTTTGTGTGATATTATGCCCATGGATTGTTGTCATATTTTGTTGGGTAGACCTTGGCAATATGATAGATATGATGTACATGATGGAATATTGAATCAATATACTCTTTGGGTAAATGGGAAGAAACAAACATTGTTTCCTTTGATTGAAAGTCTAGATGAGGTTAATTGTATTGCTATAAAAAATTTCATGGTTAATGGGAAACAATTTGAAAAGGAAGCGAAGAAGAATCAGGTTTGTTTTGCTATAATTCCAAGAAAATTGAGTTTTTTCAATGGAGAACGAGTGCCAGAAAACAACATTAACCGAGTGCCAGTTAGTGGTGACCGAGTGACAAATGGTGGTATTGATCAAGTGCCAAGATAAATTGTAGAGTTGTTGAATGAGTATAAAGGAATTATTACTAAAGATATTCCTGATGGTTTACCTCCAATAAGAAGTATAAGTCATTAAATGGATCTGATCGCTGGAGCTAGTTTGCCAAACAGAGCACCATATAGATTGGCACCTACAGAGAATGAAGAACTTAATAGACAAGTGCATGAGTTGTTGAAAAGAGGTTTGATTAGAGAAAGCTTGAGTCCATGTGCTATACCTATTGTATTAGTACCTAAAAAGAATGGAGAATGGAGAATGTGTACTGAGTCCAGAGCCATTAACAAGATAATAGTGAAATATAGTTTTCCTATGCTGAGGATGGATGACATAATGGATTGTTTGAGTGGAGCAAAGTATTTTGCCAAGATTGATTTGAAGAGTGTCTATCATCAAATTAGAATCAGAGAAGGTGATGAATGGAAGACTACTTTCAAGACAAAAGATGGTTTGTATGAATGGTTGGTTATGCCTTTTGGTTTGACTAATGCACCTAGTACTTTCATGAGGTTGATGAATGAAGTTCTAAAAAGATTCTTGGGTAAATTTCTAATTGTTTATTTGGATGATATTATGATATTTAGTAAGACTAAGGAAGAACATCTTGAGCATATTAGACAAGTATTGCAAAGGTTGAAAGAGGAAAAGTTGCTGATTAATCTGAAAAAGTGTTCTTTTATGCAAGAGGAGATTGTGTATTTGGGATTTTTGATTTCAGCTGATGGTTTGAAGATGTATCTTGAGAAGGTTAAAGCAATTTTGGAATGACCTACACTTGAGAATGTGGGCAAGGTAAGATCATTTCATGGTTTGGCTAGTTTGTATAGAAATTTTATAAATAATTTCAATGCTATTTGTAATGCTATGATTGAAATAATAATGGGAGATAAAAAGGAATTCAAGTGGACACAGGGAGCTAATAAGAGTTTTGAGACTTTGAAAGAAAAGGTTGCTGAATTACCTGTATTGGCTTTACCTGATTTCAACAAAGTATTTCAAGTTGAATGTGATGCAAGTGGTAATGCAATAGGAGCTGTATTAAGTCAAGAAGGTAAGCTTGTTGCTTTCTTTAGTGAAAAGTTGAATGATCCTAAAAGGAAATATTCTGTGTATGGTCAAGAATTTTATGCCATTGTTCAAGCATTGAAGAAATGGAGACATTATTTGATGCCTAAGGACTTTGTGTTGTATACTAATCATAAAACTTTACAATACTTGGGAAGTCAACATAAATTGAATCAAAGACATATGAAGTGGGTTGAGTATTTGCAGAATTTTACATTTGTGATCAAGCATAAGAGTGGAGTTACTAAAAAAGTTGCTGATACATTGAGTAGAAGACATTTTTGTTGACTGAAATGAAGGTTGAAGTTCTTGGTTTTGATGAGATGAAAGAGTTATATGACACTAATCCTAATTTTTTTGAGGCATGGAGAGAGTGCAGAGCACTAAATTTGATAGTTCACATAAGTAAGTATAATGAGTATTTCATTCAAGAAGGTATGTTGTTTAAAGGTATTTAGTTGTGTATTCCTAGAAGTTCTATGAGGTTGAATTTGATTAAGGAAAAGCATAGTGGTGGATTAGCCAAACATTTTGGAATTGATAAGACATTGAGTTTGCTGAAAGAGAAGTATTATTGGCCACAAATGTATAAGGATGTTCAAAAATTTGTAAAGAGTTGTGGAGTTTGTCAAGTTGCAAAGGGAGTGAGTCAATTTACTAGTTTGTATACACCTATTACTATTCTTGAAAAACCTTGGATTGATATAACTATGGATTTTGTTCTTGGATTGCCTAAAATAGTGAAGGGGTATGATTCTATATTTGTTGTAGTGGATAGATTTCTTAAGATGGATAATTTTATACCATGTAAGAAGACATTAGATGTTGAGCATCTTGCTGAACTTTTATTTAAAGAGTTTGTGAGATTGCATGGATTACCAAGAAGCATTATTTCAGATAGAGATAGTAAGTTTGTTTGTTATTTTTGGAAGACTTTGTGGAAGAAGATGGGTACTGAATTGAAGTTTAGTTCTACATTCCATCCACAAATAGATGGACAGATAGAGGTTGTGAATAGAAGCTTGGGTAATTTATTGAGATTTTTAGTTGGGAATAAGTCAAGTAATTGGGAGATGGTATTGGCACAAGTTGAATTTGCATATAAAATTTTTGTGAATAGGAGTATAGGGAATACACCTTTTGAGATTGTTACCAAAATGCATCCTTGAGGTATATCAAATCTGAGAGATGTCGCTGGTGAAGAAAAGAAAAGTGTTGTAGGAGAAGAATTTGCATAAAGAAGTGAAGTTGAGGTTGGAACAAAGCAATCAGAAGAATAAGAAGAATGTTGATCAGTCTAGAAGACACCATGATTTTCAAGTTGGTGATGAGGTGATGGTTCATCTAAAGAAAGGAAGATTCCCAATTAGAACATATAGCAAGCTGAAGATGAAGAAATTTGGACTTTGTAAGATCCTAAAGAAGTTTGACAGTGGTAATGCTTATGAAGTTGAGTTACCTGATGACATGGATATATTTCCTATATTTAATATTGCTGATTTGTATAAGTATCATGAGTCAAAGGATGAAGTTGTTATACCAGATGATTATCCCAAGAAATAGATTGAGGAAGTTGAACAGATATTGGATCAGAGAGTTGGCAAGAGTACAAGAGGAAAATATTGCTATGAATATTTGGTGAAGTGGAAGAATAGACCTATTGAAGATGCTTCATGGATTTCTCAATTTGAGTTGGATTCAACTCAGGTTGGGACATCTCAATAATTTAGGAGAATCATTTATTTCAACCCCAGTTGTCTGATGTAGGAGCATTCTGGGTTGCCTTTTTATCCTGCTCATTTTTGTTCATTCTATAGTTGGTGTTGAGTTACTTAGTTGGTGCCGAGTGTTTCTTCAAGTGCCGAGTCACTTGGTGTCGAGTCACTATAGAACTCTTCATGTGTCGATTGTTTCTTCAAGTGCCGAGTTACTCAATGCATGCCAAGGGTTTCTTCATGTGTCAAGTTCCTTTAGGTGTCGAGTTACCCAGTTGATGCCGAGTGATAGTTTCTAGTGGATGTCAAGTAATGTTGAGTGCTAGTGTCCTAGTGGGTGCCGAGTTATCTAGTGGGTGCTAAGTTGTTTAATTTTGGTTCTTTTTGTGAGCCAAATTGTGGGATTTATTTCATTCATGACATTTATGTTAAGATTTTTTCTTGGGATGAGTCCAGATCATTGTTAGGTCAGCCTTCCTCTTATTTAATGTTCTAGAATGATCTGTAAGCCATTTTGGCAAGTATAAATAGAGAGTTTAGGCCTAGAGTTAAGTAAGTGAGGGGAAGAAGATTAGAGAACAGAACTAAAAGTGCAAATTTTTAGTTGGATCTTTGAATGTATTTGTAATTGGTCATAACCTAGAAGGCCTCACAACTGGGCATGTATGAAGATATTTTGATGAATCAATAAAAATATTTTCTCTTCTCTCTCCTTTGGTTGTTGTTCTTTGTGTTTGTTTCCATTGTGTTAACTCTTGTAGGGTGGTTTGGATAGCTAGGTGAGCCTTTGGCCCTAGTTATTCACCCTATTTCCTGTGTCAGATACCAACAAGCTTTAGTACTACAATATAAAGTTGGCCTATTAAGACTTACAATGATCACTTCTGATGATTTTCCCTGTTAAGAGCAATAAGGACTGCTAGGTCCACCTTGTAAAGGGATTTACAAACATACAATGAAGTATGAACTCGGTAAAGAGATTTACACAAGACTGTTAGGTCTACCTTGTTTAAAGGATTTGACTAATCTTTGATTTGCAACTTGGTTTGTTGAATGAGATTCCTTTGAGCTTAGAAATCACCTTGCTATGATAGATAAATCTTTGTTGCTCCTTATACTATTTTATCCTTTGTAATTTGTTGTTTTTCTCTTTTCTAATTATTACATTACTTGCACAAATTATATTGGATGTGACACAATACATTACATATATGCTAATTCAATTTACAAATTACAAATTTGACCATAATACAAGTTTACACAAGATTTACAAAGTTGGCCCAAAGTGTAGAAACTTAGGTTCTAAAGACTAACTTGATGAAGTTTTGATACTGAACATCCACTGTCAATTCTTAGCATTGTTATGCATTTTGTAGATGTAGAAGCTCAGTCCATACTGATCAATTCGAAGTAGTCTTGAACTCAGTCTACACTGGTGACTTGGCAAATACTATGAAACTCAACATTTAAACTGAATCACTTGTTTCACACTACATAGCTCAATCAATGCTATCACTATCAACTCAGTATAAACTAAGTCACCTTTTTAACACTAAGTAGCTTGGTTAACACTAGAGTTGCATCACATCAATTATGAACTCGATAAGCACTACAAAACTCAGTTTGCACTGATAAACTTGGCATACACTAAGATGCTCGATTTATACTATTGATCAACAACTATGTGGTAACTACTCATTACAAACAAAAAATTGTCCAAAGGACTTAGTAGTAATTGAAGAACTTGGTAGCAACTAAAATGCTTGGTTAACACTATTAACTGTAATATGCTCAGTAAATAATTATAATCTAAATAAGTGTATGTCACTAACAACAAGCATGACTAAAATGTCAACAATCTCCCCATTTGGCATTAGTGACAAAAACACTTATCAGTCAAAGCTGAATTCAAGAATGTTCAAGAACATCTTTATCCATCACCTTATGTCTCCAACTTAGTAGAATATACTATTTTTGAGATTTTTTTAAAATTGATTTTGTAACAAATTTATTTATGTACCTGAATAATATGGTAATGCTCCCCCATACATAATATAAAGTATACTATACACCTATTATATACATTTTCTCCTTCTTTATACAATATACATTTTCTCTACAATCTTCAATCTTCTCCAATCTTCTCCAATCTTCCTTCTTCAATCTTCTCCAACCTTGTCCCCCTTTTTTTCTTACATGTTCTCCCCCTTTTTGACATTCATGCCAAAGATTTATGTTATCTATATTTAATCAAAAATGTCAAAATGTGACAATAAATTTGAATGTACCTTCACAATAAGTGCCAAAGTCTTGTTCCAATTCTCTTGCAACACCTTGCATGTGTGCAATGTAATCTACACTTCTGCTAACAATTCTATCATATGATCTACAATGGAGAAGTTGTTATAATGGATTGGAATTTTTGCATGTGCAATGTGTTTTTATAGTGCATCCAAGTTTGGGAGAATCATGTTCTGAATAACTATCAATGTGGATCTTATATAGGCCTCTTCTCTTATCAATTCTAATTACATATCTGTCAAAAATATGATCTTGTTGAAGTAGGCAGAGCTTGAACTTGGGTCAAGTTGCAACTACTATGCACTTGCCTTTAGATCATCATCAATCTTTAACAATTTATCTCTTATTTCCTTAGTGAAGATTGATGCATCACAAAGTTTACCAAAAAGTAAAGATACATTGTTGTACGAGGTCTCTAGTGAGCCTAGAATCGTAGATAATTCTACTTTATGAATAGCAATTTATTGACCAATAAGTTTCAAAAATTTATCCTCAAACTTCTTCTCAGCTTTTTTCAACAATTTGTGTTGTCCATCCAAATCTTCATTATATCTTTGGACCGACTCTACTAACTAATTCAAAATTGGTTGAGAAGTATCAACCTCTATGCCTAGTGCCTTTGCGAGGATATTCTTAGCATCCTTAATTATTTTAAATTCTTTGTTCCTTTCCTCTCTAAGCCTTTTCTATTTAGCTTTCTTTTGAAGAATTTCTCCAAAAAATGTAACTAATTAAGATTGAGATTAGAGATGTCCCAATTAGGAATGACAACATCCTCATCAAGATCTATGTCTTCTTCCTTCTCTTTTCCTTTTCCAAAAAAAATTGTGCTCAGTTGAGGCTTGTTCTCAACTATCCTTGCACCTATTACTTGCATGATAGGAATGGAAATATTTTTAGAAATGGTAGAACTCGCTAAAAAAGTGGATACTGCACTCATTTTTGAAATACCTATAGAAGAAATATCTTGAGTAGCCAAAACTGATGTAGAGGGAAGAGTTTTTTGTTCAGTAGATGAAGTTCTTGCCACTTCTATCAATGAAGTACTAATCTGGATAGGTGAAAAGATTGATTGAGTGCTTGTGCTTTTAGTGCTAGTAATAATCAATCCTATTGAAGCTATCTATGGGCTTGGTATTTTCAATGTTTTTCTTGGAGAATGAGGAAGTGAGGCTATGACTGTTGCAAAAATCTTTACTGGGTCAGTCTCTTCAATATCTTGCACATCTAGTATATCTTCCTCACTAGCTTCCTACCTCTATTCTTCTTCATCATTTACATTATCAAAATGAGTGACTTCTTCATTATCAATCTCTTCATCTTTCTCTTGATCATCACCATCCTTATCCTTATCACTTACACTAACTACAAAATTACTTTTCTTGTGAAGAAAATAAATAGTCTTCCATGTGTTTGTAGCATTCTTGATAACATGTTCTATATCTTTTAACAATACATGACAAGTGTTGAATCTCAAAGTTATCTTTTCTTCATTTTTCTTCAAAGATTCCTTTACCTCCTTATCATCTAAATTTGGCATGAGTTACTTCAGGGTCTACTCATATATATCTTTTGCAATTTTCATGGCATGCTCCCACCTTGGCTTGACTTTCTCAATTAAAACATTATGAATCTATTGAGCAATCTAGTTTGGGAAGTATTTCCACTTATCCATTTTAGTTATTAACACTTCTATTTGATTTTTCTCATTTGAAGTTCTAGAGTCATACGTCAGTACCTTGAAGTTTGTTATGCCATATCCAGATTCTAATTGTTTCATCCTTTTCTCAAAGGTGGGTAGAGACCTCTTGAAGAGTATATCTCCTCCTTCTTTATTTGCTTTCTTCCTAGATGATCTTCTAGTGAACACAATAGCAGATGTCTTGGTAGGCTTGGTAAAAATTACCTTACCTTTCTTCTTCAATGGCTCTTCTTCCTCTAACTTTTCTTCATCTTCTACTTCTTTATCCTCTCCTTTGCCTTTAGTCAATAGAAGAGTGAAAATGATTTTCAATTTAGCAATTCTCTTCTTGCCCTTGTTGGCTTCTTGAGAGAGTTTGATTTGTAGTTCTATTCTGGCCTTTGCCTCATCATAGGTACCAAAGTAAGAAGCTTTAGGATCAATATTCTCATTTATCAATGCCTCAATTATGTCTTTAGTTTCATCAATGTTCACCTCATATCCTAGAAGTTTTACCTATACTTTCCTTTGCCTAACTACCTAAATGTATACTTTTTCACTATAAACCATGAAACAAACATAAACTAGCTTCCTTGGAATTTTGAATTTGTTAGTCATCTTCTCTTTGAATGCATCAAAGTAGTTATCCATAATATTGGCATAGTTCTCTCTCATTTCAACAATATACTCATTAATCTGATAAAGAATAGGTACACCTTTCCTCTAAACTATTGTACCTTTCAATGGGAAGAACTATTGAACATAGAAAAATAAACAAGTCAAGAGTAAACCAAAATTACATGGATTGTTCTTAGAAGTTTTGATGCTCTCCATTTTCTTGTTAATTTGGTTCAATAGTACCTTGGCAAGGTCAAGTGACAAGTTATTCTTGACAACCTTGTATGCCAAATCAACTACTTCACAAGATATATTATTCAACCTACTCGAGCTATAGATTTTGTGAGCAATGACATGTATACCAAACTTCAATTCCATGTTAGTAACATAGCTAATTTTAATTCCCCTTCCATCCCACTCAAGAAGGGTTTCCTTCTCTAGCTCAATTAGAACTAGGGTTTTGGTTGTTTTTGCTTTTACCAAAATCAAAAGACTAGGGATCCTATGGATCATCTTCTCAGTTATCAAAACTAGTTGATCCAACCATAGCTGACCATTATGCACATGAATAAGGATAAATCTTATCCATTTTACTTGGAAATCCCATGGCATATTTTGAATTTGAGTTAAACCTTTTGTTTGAAGATGTTGATGCTCAAGTTTCAACACACCATTAACACATAACTCCTTCAATGATTCATCCATCTCTACTATTCCAATGTCTTATATAACACATTCTAAATGTGAACGAATATCATTAATAGTACCTTTGGTGGAATTTGTGACTGCACTCCACTTGGACCTAAGGTTTTCGCAATAGTATGAATCAACTTAAAATCTGGTGCCTTCCATTCCATGCCTCAAACCAAAATGTCTTAACCTCTCTTTGTTTTGTTATTGGTGGATGCCATCTTTGCTCGATAGGGTTTGAGAGAATATGAAAACTTTTAGTAACAATTCCCTCAAATCACTTGAATGCTTTGAAGATCACTCTACATGGATAGCTCTCAAAAATTCACAATGAGAAATGACTTTGATTTCACCCTTTTATCAGATTTCTCCTTTTGATTGCCATAAATGCTTGGTACAATTGTTTTCTAAATGATAGACTATCACTCAAATGACTCAATAACCTTACAAGAATTATTTACTCCTGACCTTACTCAATAGGGTCTTAGAACTCGATCTCTCTTGGTAAGGATAGTAACTTGGTAGTGACTACCATCTCTTACTTGGTGATCCCTTTGCATCGTTAATGCTAATTTGGATCTTTCATCCTGTCAACTGGAATTGATGTGAGATGTCTTTTTTAGTATCCTAGTTCCAGTTCTCCTTTGAGAAATCAAGTGGAAATGTTGGAGTCACCCAATTCTTGAGTGACATCATCATTTCTTGGACTTGCTTTATTTGGAACCCATTGATGTCTTATCTGCTTTCTAATGGTATCATCCCTTTCCTTCTTTTCATCTTCAATTCTTCTAGTATTCATACAATTCTTGGCAAGATGACCAAGTTCTTTACAAATGAAACATCTTCTAGTAGTATCTCTTTTCCTCATGTGGTTTTTCTCACAATTCATTCCATGTGTCCAAATTCTCCATAGTAATGACATTTTCACCAAGTGTTATAGTCCCAACAAAATATAGCGTTCATAATTTGTTTTGCTAAATTCAATATCTTAGTTTTGCATTCTGATGACTTCTACCCATGTGTCTTACATTTGTGACATTTGCCTTCAAATTTTGGTTTCTCTTTGCATTCATTTTTCCTATGACCATGCAGTTTACAATTGTACCATTTTCCATTGAATTTTTCTTTCCCATTTCTCTGACATTTGTTTGATGTATGACCTGTCTTACCATAATGAGTGCAAGTAGGTTTTTTATTCTTTTGAGCTCCTTGCTTGGATGATTCGCCTTCTTCTATATATCCAATTATTTCTTTTCCTTTTTGTTTGTAATGGCTTTTCTCATTCAATTGATTCATGTTTTCTTGAGATTTCATCATCATTTCATTAGTTTTCCTTTCAGTGTCTAGATCAATCTACAACCTTTCATTCTATGATCTTAGATTCATGATTTCTTCATTTACATTGGTGAGCTGAGAAATGAAGTCTTCTTATGGAAGGGATAGGTGTTGAATTTCATAGTTCTTTCCTTCTATCTCTTCTCTTATCTTGTTTTTCTCTTCCATGACTTCACACAATCTTACTAACTAAATTTCTTTTTCTCTTCTTAGTTTTCATACTTCTTCTTAAAGAGTACTATTCTTTTCAAATAGTTCTTGATTGCTTAACCTAAACTTCTTGAGTGGATGTCTTCAATTCTTTCTTCAATTTAGAGTTGATCATTCATCTGGACTGCAAGATCTTTTCTTCTTTTTAGGGATTGAGAGATTTTCCCTTTTTCTTTCTTCAGTTGTCCAATAGAAATTCCAAATCTACATTCTCATTTTCAATAGCCTTTTCAAGTCTAAATACATCCATGCCTTTGATCTTTGCTCAAGCTATTAAACTTTTCTTTGAGAACCACAAAGCTTTGATACCAATTGTTGTAAATATTATGATAAGCTAATTTATTGAGAGGGTAAGGTTGAATCAGTAACATATAAAATTTAATCCTTAATTTACAACTGATCCTTCATTTGAATTCTAATCTAATTGCATGCATGATAAATTGATAACATTAAAGCATACATGACACTTTTGACACACAATTTGGTGACCTAGAAACCTTCCAAATAGAAAGTAAAACTAGAGTGGGGATGATAGCCACAAGCATTATTACTATAGTATAAAGTTGGCCTATTAAGGCTTGTAATGACCACTTTTGATAATATACCTTGTTAGGAGCAATAAGGACTGTTAGATCCACCTTGCAAAAGGATATACAAACATATAATGAAGTATGCACTTGGTAAAGAGATTTACACAAGACTGTTAGGTCTACCTTTTTTAAAGGATTTAACTGATCCACTTGTTAGGATGAAGTAGTAGCTGATCTCTAATCTACAACTTTTTTTGTTGAATGAGATTCCTCTGAGTTTAGAAACCACCTTGTTGTGATAGATAAATCTCTGTTGCTCCTTATATTGTTGTAGCCTTTGTAACTCACTCTTTTTCTCTTCTCTGATTATTACATTACTTTCACAAATTGTATTGGATGTGACACTATACATTATATATATGCCAATTCAATTTATAAATTACAAAGTTGGCCACATTAAAAGTTTACACAAGAATTACAAAGTTGGCACAAAGTGTAGAAACTCAGGTTCTAAAGACTGACTCAGTGAAGTTTTGATACTCGGCATCCACTGTTAATGCTTGACATCATCATGCACTCAGTAAACATAGAAGCTCTTTCTATATTGATCACATCCAATTAGTCTTGAACTTGGTCTGCATTGGTGACTCAGCAATATACTGTGAAACTCAGCATATAAACTAAATCACTTGTTTCACACTTCATAGCTTGACCAATGCTATCACTACGACCTTGGTATAAATTGATTCACTTTGTTAACACTGAGTAGCTTGGTTAACACTAGACTCACATTACATCAACTAAGAACTTGGTAAGCATTGCACAACTTGGTTTGCTAGTCTAATAAACTAGGCATGCACTAAGATACTCAGTTTATACTACTGATCAACAACTTAAATGTGGTAATTTCTCAGTGCAAACTAAAAACTATCCAAAGGACTTGATAGAAACTATAGAACTTGATAGCAACTAAATTTTTTGGATAAAACTATTAACTATAATATGCTCAGTAGATACTTACAATCTGAATAAGTGTATTTCACTAATAACAAAAATGACTAAAATGTCAACAGTTTAATGGTTGAGAAAAAAGTGTATAAATTAAATAAAGTTCCAAGATCTAAATATAGTTAGATAGATTTTTAACTTATTGAAGATCAATTTCAAAGGAGTAGTTGTGACCCAACTTTTTACATAAAAATAAATAAGAATGATAAATTTTTAATTTCCATTTTATCTATAGATGATTTGATCTTCACTAGGGATCTGAACATTTATGCTTTCAAAAAATGAATGAAAAGTGTATTTAAAATGACTAATTTAGGTCTTATGTGATATTTGTTTGGCATTAATGTTCAACAATCTAGTGATAAAATATTTCTTTTCTCAATCTAACTATGCAACTAAATTTTTGAATAGGTTCAACATGTTGAAATGAAAAACAAGTCCTACACTAGTCATAAATTTATTGAAACTAAAGAATGAAGATGAAGGATAATTTGAACATTCCATGTTATATAAAAGAATGGTTGGGGCTTAAGTTATTTGACAACTATAAGGAAAGATATAGTGCATGGTGTGATTTTGACCTCCCGATTTATAGAGTCACCAAAGGAACATTTTTGGAAGGCTAAAAAAATAACTTTTACATAAATAGGAGGTAGAAAATATTTTAGAATTCCTTACTATGTTTTAGATGGTTTCATATTGGTAGGTTATTCAAAAAGTGACTAGAAAAGTATTATAGATGATCAAAAGAGCAGTTCCAATGATTTATTTAACCTTGGTAAAAGAATTGTGATTTGGGCTTCATCTAAATAACTTACTATGAAATTGTCTCTTTCCAAAGATGAGTATGTCATAGATATGAGTGGATATTACCAAGTAGTGTGTAGCTATGAATATAAAAAATAAACCCCTATTATATTCTCTGACAATAAATCAACCATAGCTTTATCCAAAAATTATGTTTATTGCAAGAGAAACAAACACATTTACACAATATTCCATTTTATCAGAGAGATGGTAAAAAGTAAGGAGATGTATTTAGGTTTTTACAAATCCAACCATCAATTGTTGTTATATTCACAATACCTCTGATTAAAGGAACTTTATAGATTTTGTGTAGCTATTTAGGATTTTTTTTCAATTGTGCAAATCTTCACATCTCAAATATTATATTTTGGGATAATCCTTAGTAAGTCATAAATTAGGGTGAGGGGTGGGTATTAGATAAAAATGTATCTTTCCCTATATAACACCTCATCAACATGATATTTATTGCATTTCTAGATAATATCAATTTTTCTAATTATGATCACTCAATAATTTTAGTGTGATAATATATTAAATTATTATAATTTTTTTCATTTATAGGAAATGGCTTGATTTTGATATATGCTCTAATATTATATTGATAGTAAAAATATGATTAATAATAGAGAAAATAATGATAAAATCTTGTTCTATGTTGATTAATCATAGTAGGGAAGGTTTTATAAAATGCATGATCCATATATTTAGATGATTACTATCTGATATACAAATGGATAGTTCCCAACTAACTAGAAAAATTACATTAAAACATTGTAATATTATGCATAAAATTATACCAAAATTCCCTACCTTATTACATTGATCCTAGAAACATAAAATTTACCCACCCTATGGGCCTCTGCTTAAGGGTAGGAACTAAAACATATTGATTATATAATATGAATACATATTCTAAGAAAATATTCTTCTAAAGTAGAAAAGGTTAAATCAATAAAGATTCTAGCAAATTGTCTTGTGACCCTCAGGAATGTATATCTTTGAGCTATGATCTTAAGGTCTTAGTCTAAAACTCTTGATTTAAGAGATGCAAAAAATCTCTATCATTCTCTAGTGGTTGTAAAAGAGTATAATTTTTTTATCATACACTCGAAGATCACTTGTCAAAAATCCACATTGAGTATAATAGCAAGTCCCAATCTTGTCTCCAAAATAAATCTTCAACAAACATGTATTCCTCAAAGTTATCTACATTAGAAAGCAAACCATAGAAATATGAAAGAAATGCCAAAAATGCTTCTCATACAAGCATCATCTCAAAGTGAGAAGCTAACTTAAGACGATAAAAATTATTTCATCCTCCAATGCTACCAACCTCTATAGAAATCATTATATATCTATTTGTGCAATGTTCTATATGAATCTCTAAAGGCCTTATCATCTGTAATAAAGATGACCCTAAATGCCCCTATACATTAAAAATTGATGATTTATTGTAAGTGTTGTTAACTTTATCTTGTTGGCACCTTACAAAACTCATAAAAAAATTTAATTTCATATTATCCTACAAACAAAATTATGACCAAAAGTAACATTTGAGAAACTACTACAAAGGAAGCTAGATGAAGAAGTCATTAAAAGGACAAAGGTGGAATCTAAAGTTGGAAACATTCTAGAAGAGCTCTTGTAATATGAGGGCAACTTTTATCACCTGCTAATGTCTAGTGAGAAAAATATGTAGAATGTCACTTCAAATCTCCTTGAGTTTGGGATTAAGATGGGTAAAGGATCTAGTACAAAGGTTATGGTTGGAGATTTTCCTATTGGAATTTCAAGTGATGGCATGAGAAAATATACTATGGATAACATAGGGAAATCTAATCCAAGGTCTACCACCTCTCCTATCAAGGATACTATTGAGGAGGTTGCTAGCAAGAACAAGCATCTAGCCAATGTCCCCAAGGAGTTGATCTAGTTTTCTTCCTTTGTTGTTGTTTGTCTACCTTGTTTTATTTTTTTTCTACTAGTGTTGGTTGATGGTCATTCCTACTAGTATTTTGTTCTTTCTAGCAGTCTTTTTGGGTTTTTTTTTGACCAATTGGAGAATTTGGTCTTTTATTCTTATTTTTTGTGAATTGTTGCATGGTATTTCAAGTCCCCTAAAAACTTTTATTTTTGTCTTTTCTTGGATGTATTGGTATATATAGAAAATCATTATTATTTTTATGTAAGGGGTTCTAGTTCCCCTTATAGTGTATTTATACATTAATCCAAAATAATTGAGAAAATATTAAAACTTATAGAAAAGAAATAACATGTATAGTATAGATAGTTGATTAAGCTCCAATTTAATGATTTCATAATTTGAAGCTTCAATCTAAGATAATTAATCATCTCATTCCTATAAATTTTTAGGATGCCTTATAAAAAGGATAATATATAAGTGTTCTCCTCCATCCTCTATGTAGAATAAAGTAGGCATAATTTCAATAAATTTATGTTAGGGTACCTTTGAATTTTGTCAACAATGATCCAATCATAAGAAATTCCATTCCTCCCAACCTTAAGAAAGTTTATTTCCATTAATGTAGATCTTAATTTATATTATTGTAGTCATATAGACATAACCAACCATGAATTTTAAGTTCATCTATAATTTTGCAAAGCCCCATTTTGTTGAATGTGATACCAAAAAAATTTATTTGATTCTAGATATTGTGGAAGTAAAACTTACCTTTCAAATTTTCCTTAGTCAAAGAAACCAAATCTCAATTTTTAAAAAAATTGTAATGGAATCAATGATAAGTACTTCATTACAGCTAGTTTTTCTTGATATTTTCAAAAATTATTTGTTAAATAACTGGGGGGGATGGCAGGGAGGGGGGAGGGTGAGGGTGAATCATTTATGTCTAGTTGTCATATAGTCCCTTGAAACTAATTTAGTACCAACAAGATTTTATAAACTTTAACAACAATAACTAGGTGTAACAAATCAACTTTGTATCTAACTCTTTTTGAAACTATACTCTAAACTGTTAACTTAGTGTTCTTTGTATTACCATGTATCAGTAAATTATTTTGTGATCACCAATCATGAACTTAGTTATTACCAACTTGTAGTAAACTATAAAATATGTAAAACAACTTGTAACACAAATAATATTTGCACGTTTGACACCATAATTTTAACATGGAAACACTATTAAGGAAAAAACCTCATTAGACTGGCAACCTAAAAATATTCACTCTTCCGATGTGAGCATTGCAAGGATCCAACCTTGTTAAAGGTTACATACACAATTTTAATGTGACCTTTTTAGAGGATTTCACCAAAAGATTAACCAAATCCTATCACTCCTTGTTCTTGGCTAAAAAGTGGCAAAAGGACTTACAAACTCTACTAATTGGGGTTACCATATAGGATTTCATGGACTTGTTAGGTCTGTGTGATACTTTCAAGATTTTTTGCTACAATGGTTAAAATTTAATGGTAGAAATGGTATGTTAAGAATAGAAACAACCTTTTCTTGTTCTGATTTTTCTTCCATACTCTTGTCTCTTTTTGATCTCTCTTGGATCTCCCTTCACTCTATACTTTTGATTATATGAATAAAATCTTCTCTTTCTCCTTCACCTACTTGGTTCTCCTAGCTCAACAATCTTCTTTAACCTTCTTCAACTTCACTTTCACATCAACTTAACACTCCAACAATATGATTAGCAATTAAATTAGCTTTGAAACAAAATATAAAAATACCAACAACCTAAAACTATATTTACTTCTTCCTTGAATATTCATTTCCAAGCTTTCAAATTCTTCCATCTTTTTCTTCTTAATCACACTCGTAGATCTTATATTCATACCTAATTTCTAGATTCAATAATTCATCCAATGTATCAAAATACTTTAAAAATATAACTTTCATATAAATTTGTGCTCATTCTTATCCTTCATCAATCTCCATCACTATATCCTTCTTTAATTTTCCCAATCATTGATCTTGTTATGAACTTTGACTCATTCCTTAGACCATCTTGAACTTTCCATATTTCCATCCAAATATGGCCGTAGATTCCAATTATCCAAAAAAAATCATCTATTTCTTATTTGGTAAACATAACATGTACCAAGATAATATATAACTTGGTTAATATTGACTCAATCAAGCAATTTGTGTTTCTATTTTTCTTTTCCACACACTCATGCAATACTAAAGTCAATCAATGAATACAACCTCTCTTCATTAACCTTGACACCCGATTAAGCTTATATTCTTAAATACATTGCAACAATACATGATTTTCAAATAACCAAACAAATAACACATTATTACTATCCAACTCATTCAAGTACCTATTGAATACCATACTTATCAATTATGTCTTTAGCATTCTTCTTTCAAATCCTCTTCATCAATCAACTTATATGGTACTCTACTGAGTTAGCATAATGTCTACCCAAGTAAGAATTTGACATCAATGACAATATAATAATTTATATGACTCATTTACATATATTTATAGTATTACCTATTACATTATCAATTGGGACTAACAATCTCCTCCTTTGGGATTGATGCCAACACATAAATTATGGTTTTACATTACAAAACATTACATAAGATAATCAAAGTTATAAAGTCACAACAATATAACTTTCCATCTCTTTTCATTCAATTGTAGAAACTTTGTAACTCAATGTGTATAACATCAGTAGCAATATCTTTCATATATATTCCTCTTAGGTACAAAAAAAAAAAAAATCTTCCAAATATCTAGTCCTCCTTAGGTTATGATCTACATCCTTCTCTTTTACAATCTTCTCTTTGTTTGGTATATTCTCCCATTTATTTACTCTCTCCACTATTTACTAATCATATCCCCCATTGAAAACAATCCCAAAGGTCATTATAAATTTCATCAAAAAACTTATTAAATCTTCTAGTTATCCTTTTACCATGCATGTAATGATTACATCAATTTCATCATAATCAACTTTGCAACTTTGTAAATGATCCTAATGAGTGAAAACTTATGCATCAGCTCTATAAAGATATTATAATTCATCCATGAATTAATGCAACATTCCTCTTCACCTAGTAAATTTTGGTTAGAGGAAAGATCCTTAGTTTACCTCTTAGATACTCAAAATCATCCTTAAATAAAGGCTTGGTAAATATATTAGTAATTTGTTCCTTAGACTTACAACATTCATGTCTCACTTTTTTTTTGAGCTTACTCCCTCAAATAATGATATTTTATTGATATGTTCTTTTGTTTTGCATGCATAACTAGATTATTTGAAATATTTATGACACACATGTTATATTAGTAAATAGTAACAAGCTCAATTACTTCTTCTTGTGCATTTCTTCTAACAATCACTTAATCCATATATTATTTAAATAATTGATTGCAATAGCCACATATTCAGCTTTAGTAGTTTATTGTGAAATGCAACTCTATTTCTTGCCTATCCATGTAATGAATCTTTCTCTTAAAATGAAAGCTATATCACTTGCTCTTTTTCTATCATCATAATTACTAGCCCAATCAACATTAACATAGACTTTAAGATTAAAAAGATCCTCTTGTTTATATCATAGGCCATAATCTTTAGTTTCTTTGAGATATATAAATATCCTTTTCACAATAGTCATATAAGTCTCCTTTGGATTAGATGAAAACTTTGTGACAATTCAAATAGCAAGTGTAATATTAGGTGTACTGTATACAACATACTATATCTTTCTAGTCGTAGATCTATATAGTGTTTCATTTACCTCAGCAATGGTGTCTTCTTTTGATAATTTTACTCTAGTCACCATCAGTGTACTAACTGATTTAGAGTCATCCACTCCAAATGTCGATGATATTTCTTTCAAATACCTAAAATGAGTCACATATATACCTTTCTTTGTTTGATGGACTTGTAATCTAATAAAATAAATTATCTCACCAAACATAAACATCTCAAATTTTGTACTCATTTCTTCAACAAACACATCACTCAACATGTGATTTTGTCCAAATATTATGTCATTAATAAATATTTTAGAAATCAACATTGTATCTTCAAAATAATTTTTCAAATATAGATTAATATTTTTAATTATTCTAGTGAATCCAATATTAGTTATATAAGAGTTCAATCTCTTATACTATGCTCTAGGAGCTTCTTTTAGTCCATACAAAAAAAATTTCAACTTGAAAACCATGTTCTTCATCTTTGGTTCAATGAATCCTTTAGGTTATTCAATATATACATCCCCTTTAAGTACTCCATTCAGAAATGTAAGTTTTACATTTATTTGATATAATTTGAATTTATTGTATGTATCATAAGCTAGTTGTATTCTTACTCCTTCCAATATTTCCACAAGTGCAAAATTTTCACCATAATTTTCCTCTTCTTCTTGTACATAACCTTTACAAATCAATCCTTCCTTTTTCCTTACCATTTCCCCTTTCTTATCAACCTTCTTTCTAAAAATCCATTTGGTTCCAATCACATTTTTCTAGCTAGTCTCAGTACTAGTATCTAGGTATTGTTCTTTTGAATAAAATCAATCTCCTCATTCATAGCATTAACCCAAAGTTTATCATGTAATGCATCCCTTTTTGTTTGTCATTCAAAATTAGCCATTAAGCATGTACCTTCTTTTAATTTTCTCCTTGTTTGTACTATAACATTTCTATCTCCAATTATCTATTCAAGCAAATGAATATTCCTCGCATATTTGGCCAATAGATATATTTTCTTTAATTTCTAAAATTTTCTTCACTTGGTAGAGGTTCATATTCCTTCTCAGGTTACATTCTATTTGGTGCTCTGGTATAGAATTGTGTGACTCAAAATCTACTATCTATTTCTTAGTAGATCTATATTGTAACTTAGGTATAGTATCAAGTGCCTCTTTATGGACATAGAAATACATGTTGCAATCTTTAGATTCCTTCTTGATTTCCACATCATTCATCTCTCCAAACTCATCAAATCTTATATGTGCACTTTCAATCATCTCATTAGTGTTGGATAGATGTAATGATAAATGAGATACTGAGAGGGGGGTGAATTAGAATCTTAAAGTTTTACTTACAAAACAAAATTACTTAATTCACATCTAATCCATCTCATATCTCAAATGTAACATAAAACTATAATGCTAAAAACATAACAACCATGAAATATTCAACACATAACACAAATAATTTGGTATCCCAAAAATACTTCAATGTGAAGTTAAAATTGGGGTCGAGATCAAACCCATAAATCTTCATTGTTGCAACAATAAAGTTAACCTATTAGGGTTACAATGTTTGATCATAATATATGATCTACCCTGCAAGGGGTCTCCCCTTATTAAAAGCTTCAAGATTATTAATTCCTACCCTATTGAAGGATTTTACACTTACAATTAAGTAAGGAATATGTTAGGAGATTTACATATATCTCTTAGGATCACTCGGTTAAGAGATTTTCTTTGATTCAATGCATGATCCTTGGTTTTCTCTATAACCTAATTTTGGATCTCCTCTAGATATAATGTCTTGATTTGATCTCTTAATCTGATATCTATGTATAGTCCTTAACTACTTGGATTTCTCTATCTTATCTCTTTTTAGACTCTACCTTTCTTTCTTTGTTTTGTCCTTTTTCACTCCTTGACTTGTGCATTCATTCACACGTGCATTTCTTCTCTTACTACACTCCTTCACTATGATCTTAGGTTTAGAACCATCCTTAAATAGGTGTTCTTTCAAAGTATTATGTCTTAATTAAGGATTTACAATTCATCTTATTTTGTCATTTCTTTCTAATTCTCTGATTGGTTGGTTTTCTTTCCTTTGGATCATTACCTTTTATAATGATGCATAATCTCAATCTTAACTTTCTCTAAAAATATTAAATATTATATAGAAGTCAGCCAAAAATGGTTTACATATTTGTTTGTGCAATTACAAACTCATATGACAACACTAGGTTGTTTGACATCTTATTGTTCTGATGCTCGATCATTACTAACATTCATGTTGGCACTCAACTTCTATATACATGTTTCTTATTGTTTGCTTGACAAAAACTATCTTTCAGTTTACTTGTTCTTCATCATTTTAGCTTGGCTTATATATATGTGTGTGGTCTTAACTAGGGTGCTAAGAGTTCACTAACTTGCTCAACATGTAATACAAAACAAACAAGTCCTTATATATGCTCAACCTTTACTAGATGACTTAGTTGCAGTGATGATTGTTCAACCTTTCCTAGTAAATGACTAAGTGTTTGGACATTAATAGGAAACATAGTTGTAGATATCAAGAATCTTTCCCTTTGACATTAGTGGCAAAAACACTTTTTGTGAATAGTCATTTTATTCAAAAATACTTCCCTTGAGATGATATTCTAGATCTCTAATATGAATTTACCAATATTGTTCCATTTGATATATTTGACTCAGATTTATGCTATTTGTTCTTCATTTTTCTTTTTTTATTTGTCATTTCCCCCTTCTTTTTTTCACTAATGGCTAGGGGCTACTAGGGTGAGCTTTTTATTCTCAAAAAATAAAAAATTTATGGCCTGCTAAAGTTTTTGGATAACATTTATTCTATTGGTCATTTATTTTCTCCAAATCTTAAAACTAGATCTCTAGCTTGATAGATAGATCAGTTAGACTTTCAATATGTTGAAAATGTGTGTCTTTCTTCAAAAAATTTGGTGCTATAGACACTTCTTTATGAATTATTTCCAAATGTGGTAATATCTATAATTGTATTAATATCACTTATTCCTTATTTCACCAGGGATAATTTTGAGAAACCCTCTTGAAGAAAAATGTAAAATGCTGGCGAATTCAACATTAAATATGTAAAAAAAAATTCTAATCATGGGTGATCTTTTCATTCAAGGCAAGGGAGGAAATTATTTTCTATTGGCAAAATTTTCCTTTCTGTATCAAAATTTAATAATAACTTTGGTGAATTAATTTTATTTTTTTGGTAAGCAAATAAATGTAGGCAATTTTTTTTATCAGTCATAAACATTTTCATAATGTAAGAGGCAAATTAATTATTTTATATAACACAAAATATTCATATAGTTGGATAATATGTTAGTTTCCAAAGAGAGCTTATTTGATTTTTTGGTGAATTTATAGTCACAAGTGGTCGATGGCCCACATGCCAAGTGTAAATTGTACAATGTGTTGGAAATATTCAAGATATAATAGGTTACTGAGAGGGGAGGGGTGAATCAATAATAATAAAACTTTTAAGTCAATTCAGAATAACCATATACAACATTCACTCATCTAGCATGCTGCATAAAAGAACTATTAAACATTTAAACCATATATGCACAGAGATTTGGTGACCCAGAAACCTTCCAAAATAGAAAGTAAAACTGGGGTGGGGATGATACCCACAAAGCTTCGTTACGTAGTATGAAGTTGGCTAGTTAAGGCTTACAATGATCACTTCTGGTGATTTGCCCTGTTAGGAGCACAGAGGATTGCTAGATCCACCTTGTTAGAGGATTTACAAACATACTTTACAAATATGCACTCTGTTAGGAGATTTAAATAAAGACGGTTAAGTCTACCTTGTTAAAGGATTTACAAGAATGATTCACCTGTTAGGATGAACCAACAGATCAGCTTACAACTTGACTAGATTCTTTATTGTAGATCACCTTCTGTGATTGATGAAATCATTTCTACTCCTTGTAGACCTTGCTGAGTATTCTTTACTGCTTATGAATTTGAATTATCATAATTCCATATATTCCACTTCTCATATCATATCTTATGTCCCTTTTTTGTGTAATATTCTATATCTTGTATATCTATTGAATGATATAATACATTACATATATATACCATTCCAATAATTATTAATGCAAGGTCAGCCAAACACAAGTAAATAAAATATAACTGAGTCGGCCAAATAGTAAAATAAACTTGGGTTCTTTAGATAGACTTGATGACCTTCTGATACGCAGCATCCACTACGTTACTCGACATCATCATGCACTTGGTAGAGGTAGGGGCTCGGTTCATACTAGTCATACAACGTTGCCTGGAACTCGGTAACCATTGGTGACTCGGTAGATATAGTGTTACTCGGTAGAAACTAACTTCTTCATTAACCTCCTGAGCTCGGTTATCACTGAGTCCTTCCTCACTCGATTAATACTGAGTGCTTCCTCACTCAGTTAATACTAAGTGCATCTTTACTTGGTTAACACTAAGTGCATCTTCACTCGGTTAACACTAAGTGCTCAATTAGAACTGTGAGATGAGTGTTGTCATTAATGGCAAATAACTTTATGCCAACAATCTCCCCCTTTGGCATTAGTGACAAAAACAATTATGATTCAAATTTTATGTGCAAAAATTGACATACAGTTCTAAATTTTCAAAATTGATCTTTGCAAGTCTTATTACACATATCTTTCTTACATATATCTCCCCCATACAATATGCATAGTTTACACATATCTCTTGCACAATTATCTCTTGGAGTGTGTTATCTCCCCCTTTTTGACAATAATGACAAATTAAACAATATATATTTACACAGAGATTCCAAAATGAGAGATAAACTCAGAATGTACCTTGAGAATAAGAGCCAATGTCTTATCCCAATTTTCTTGCAAAAGTTTGTTGGTGGAGAGTGCTATTTGAACTTCTGCAGAGAGTTCAATCATATGATCTGCAATTGAGAAGTTTTTGTCATGACTCAATGTTTTGGAATGGGCAATATGCTTCTGCATTGTGTCCATGACAAGAATGATCATATTTTGGATGTCAATCAGAGTACACCTGATCCTTGCTTCCTCTCTCAACAATTTTTCCTGTTTCTCTGACAAAAATCTTATTCTGAGATGATGGGATGAACTTGAACTGTGGTCAAGCTGCAACATTTGGGCACTGACCTTCATATCCTCATCAATTGTATTCAACTTTTCTTTGATTTCCTTAGTATACTCAGTAACATCACAAAGTTTTCCAAAAAGTGAAGTTACATTATTAAAAGAATGTTCAAAATTACTCAAAATTGTAGACAATTCTACCTATTTTAATGCAATATGCTAAGCAATGTGCTGAAGCACCTTATTGTCAAATTTCTTCTCTGCCTTTTCAATCAATTTTTATTGGCTAGAGGTATCCTCATTGAATTTATATACAGTCTCTTCTAACTAAACCAAAATGTGTTGAGTAGAATCTACTTCAACACCTATAGCCTCTGTTAGAATATTCTTAGCACTTTCAATAATACTATATTCCTAGTCTCTCTCATGTCTCAGTTGTTTTTGCCTTGCCTTCTGCTCTAATAGTTGACTGATCATTCTCATTTCATTGACTGATGCAGTATCCAAATCTATCTTAGGAATGACAATGTCCTTATCCAAGTCTATTTCCTCATCCACTGCCTTGCTGGAAAACATGTATCTCTTTGCTTTTCCTGTAGTGACTTCACCTTTTCCCTTTGAAACTGAAACAATAGTTGATGAGGCTGGATTGGCTAACAAAACTGGAATAGGACTAACTAGAGGAAGACTGAGAGAAGTGCTAATAGTATCAAAAATTGATATTCCTCCCAAGATTGATGTACAGGTTGGAATGGGAGAACTAACAGATGCAAAAATTGGAGCAGATAAAATTGTCAAAATTGAAGTACTAGTGGGTACATTTACTGTACACTCTGCAGTAGAAGTTGATATGCTTGATGAACTTATTGTTGTAGTTGATGATGACTTAGTCAATGAAGATGGCTACAACTCGATTGATGAAGTGGTAGACACTTGCATAGATGGTACTCGAAGCTGAGAGGAGACAGGTGAAGATTGATCAATTGATGAAGCTATTGTGCACACAATCTCACAAGTAGAAGCTATCTCCACAGTTGATGTAGCTACTTTAGGTGGAGAGTGAGGAAGAGATGCAATTACTTTGGCTACAATTTTTATAGGATCATCTTCCTCCTTATCTTGTTCAGCTTCTTCTTTCTCCATTTCATCTTCCTTGTCTTCTTCCTCAACATTTATCATCATTGAATGTAGATCCCCTGGAATATCTTCAATATCATAATCATCACTACTATCATTGTCCTTGATTTCAACAATATCCTTACTAGATTTATGTAGATGATAGATATTTTTCCACATGTTTGTTGCATTATTTACAACATGCTCAATGTCTTTGATTAGTATCAAACAAGTGTGGAATCTAATCATCATATTACCTTCATGATCTTTCAGTGATTTCTTCACTTCTGCATCAGTGAGACTCGACAAGAGATTCTTTAGGGTTTTCTCAAAGATATCCTTGACAGTCTTGATTGTAGTTTCCCATCTTGGTTGCAACCTCTCCAATAGCTCTTTAGGGATCTAAGAGGCAATCTCGTCTGGAGAGTATTTCCATCTTCCCATTTTACTCAATACCAGTTCCTTAATCTACATTTTCTCTTGTTTTATTCTTATTTCAAACTTCAATGGTTTGAAGTTTGTGAAGCTAGCACCTGCTTCTAATTCCTTCAACCTTGCCTCAAATGTGAGTGGAGGCTTGACAAGTACAGGTTCCTTCTTCCCCTATCTTGTTCTCCTGGAGAAGACTGCAGTAGCTTGCTTTTTAGGTTTGGTGATAATCACCTTACCTTTCTTCCGTTGAGGCTCCTTTACTTTTTTTGACTCGGTTTCCTCTTCTTCTTCATCATCTTCTCCTTTCCCTTCAATAATTATCAGAGGACCAACTTCTATTTTTAGCTTTGCAATCCTCCTCTTTCCTTTGCTAATGACCTAAGGGATTTTGATTTGAAGCTCAATTCTAGCCTTAGCTTCATCATAAGTTCCAAAGACTGGTTGATTTGGGTCTACTGGTTCATTCACCAGTGCTTCTATGATATCTCTGGTTTCATCAATATTGACCTCATAAGGAAGAGGTTTCACCCATGCAACTCGGGGCCTGACTACCTGTATGTATATTTTGTCACAATCTACCATAAAGCATACATCTTCTTTGTATTCCTCAACCAGTTTAGGTGGAATCCATAACCTATTGTTCATTCTTTCCTTAAAATCTTCAAAGTAATTATCCAAAACACTGTCAAAATTTTCACCTAACTCTACAATGAACTCATTTATTTGATAAAGAACAGGAATATCTTTTCCCCATACTACTGATCCTTTTGATGGAAAAGACTTTTGAACATAGAAAAATAAACAGATCAAAAGTGAACTGAATTTGCAGGAGTTGTTATTTGAAGTCCTTATGATTTCCATATTTTTATTAAATTGAGACAAAAGCAATTCAAACAGATCAAACTCAACATTCTTCTTTACTACCTTATATGCTAAATCTACTGCTTCACAAGGTACACTGTTTGGATGGCTCGAACTGTAAATTTTATGAGCAATGACGTGAATACCAAATCTTAATTCAGTGTCAACTACTGTACTGAGATTAAGTCCTCTACCATCCCATTCTGCTTGGGTTAGCCTTTGCAATTCTTCCCGACCTAGGGTTTTGGTAGACTTAGCTTTTCTCAACATGGGAAGGCCAGTAATCTTGTTAATCATTTTCCTTGTGATAAGCACTGGTTTCTCTAACCACAACTACCCATTGCAAACCTGAATAAGTACATACCTAACCCATTTAACTTGAAAATTCCTTGGCAAATGTGAAATGTGGGTTAACCCTTTTGTTTCAAGATTCTTATGCTCGGGTTTCAAATTTCCATCTACGCTCATTTCTCCTATGGCATTATCAATTTCTAGGTTTCCAAGTTCTTGAATGCAACATTTGAAATGAGAGAAAATGTAATTTAAAAGGAGTACCTTTGGAGGAATTTGAGACTAAGCACCATTAGGATCAAGTGATTCTGCAATTGTTGGTGCCAATTTGAAGTTCGGCGCCTTCCATTCCACACCTTTAACTAGCATTTTTGAGCCTCTCTTTATCTTGGAGCTGCTACTTTTGGATGCCATTGCTGCTCGATAAGTGAAGAGAAATTCTGAATAGATTCTTTACCCTTTAAAATTTGCTCGAAATTGCTTTAAGCTTGCTCTAGAATCGCAAAAGATAACTTAGCTCTAAGTTCGTAGTGAAGAATGAGATCAAATTTTGCCCTTTTTGACGAAAAATTCATCATAAATGCTTGGTACGATGGTAGATGAAATGATAGGTTGTCATCCACTTTCTCGGTAGATACTATCAACTCGGTGATCAAAAGAAAACATTCATGTACTGACCTAACTTGGTAAGGTCACAAACCGACCTTGCTCGATTGATATAACTTGGTAAGTGAAACTTTATTGCACCCGACTGAACTCAGTTAAGTCTAGGATCAAAGTGTATCTGAATACTATTCTAATCAAATTTCTTCTTGTGGAACTGTTTAGGATAATTCTTGGAGGATGCAATTCCATACTTTCTTTTATGAATATTAATCGGCAATGGTGGAGTCACTCATTTGTTGAGTGATATTGCCATTTCTTGACTTATCTTGTTCAGTAGATTTTGGAATCCACTGTTGCTTCATTTGCTTTCGAATGTTGTCTTCTTTGATTTTCTTCTCATCTTCAATTCTTTCTATATTCATGCAATTTCTAGCTATATGACCAAGTTTTGTACATGTATAGCACCTTACAGTAGTGTCCTTCTTCCTTAGGTGATGTCTTGCACAATTTATGCCAATATGTCCATATTCTCCACAATAGTGACATCTGCACCAAGTGTTGTAGTCCCATCCAAATATGGCTTTCACAAGTTGTTCAACTGGATCGAATGATTTGGATCTGCATTGGAATGCCTTGTGACCATGTTTTTTGCATTTGTGACAGTTGCCTTCAAATTTTGGTTTTTCTTTGGACTCATTTTCTTTGTGACCATGCTGATTGCAATTGAAGCATTTACCATTCAATTTTTCTTTTCCATTGCTCCAGTATTTGTTTGATGTATGACCTAACTTGCCATAGTGATTACAAGTGGGTTTTTGATTCCTTTGTTCACCTTGTTTGGAGGATTCACCTTCTTCCTTGTAACCAAGACCAGCTTTGATTTAATTGATTCATATCTGCTTGGGATTTCATCATTCTTTCATTGACTTGCCTTTCAGAGATTAGATCATTTTCCAAGCTTTCATTGATTTTTCTCTCAGTTCTTAAATCATTCTGTAGACTTTCATTGATTTTCTTTTCAGTGTTTAAATCATTCCTCATTCTTTCATTTTGTACTCTAAGAATCCTGATTTCTTCATTTGTATTAGCGAGTTGGTCTATAAGGTCTTCATGCTGATGGGATTGATTATGAATTTTATGGCTTTTATCTTCCAATTCTTCTTGTGCTTTATTTCTTTGTTCCAAAACTTCACATAGCCTAATTGACTATATTTCTTGCTCTCTTTTAAGCTTTCTTACCTCTTCTTGCAGAGATCCATTCTTTTCTAGAAGTTTTTTGATTGCCTTGTCAGCTTCTTCTGAACTACTTGATGGTAACAAATCTTCAATCTTTTCTTCAACATAGTGATGGTCATTCATTTGTCTTGCAAGTTCCTTTCTTCTTTTTAGGGATTGAGAAAGATGCTCCTTTGCTTCTTTGAGTTGAACCATGGCCATTTCTAGATCTAACTTTTCATTTTCAATAACTTTCTCCAGTTTGAATATCTCCATAACTTAGATCTTTGCTCAAGCTATTAAACTTTGTCCTGAGAACCAAAAAGATCTGATACCAATTGTTGGAAATATTCAAGATATAATAGGTTACTAAGAAGAGAGGGGTGAATCAGTAACAATAGAACTTTTAAGTCAATTCAGAATAACCATATACAACATTCACTCATCTAGCCTGCTACATAAAAGAACTATTAAACATTTAAACCATATATGCACAAAGATCTGGTGACCTAGAAACCTTCCAAAATAGAAAGTAAAACTGGGGTGGGAATGATACCCACAAAGCTTCATTATGCAGTATGAAGTTGGCCGGTTAAGGCTTACAATGATCACTTCTGGTGATCTGCCCTGTTAGGAGCACAGAGGATTGCTAGATCCACCTTGTTAGAGGATTTACAAACATACTTTACAAGTATGCACTCTGTTAGGAGATTTAAATAAAGACGGTTAAGTCTACCTTGTTAAAGGATTTACAAGAATGATTCACCTGTTAGGATGAACCAACAGATCAACTTACAACTTGACTGGATTCTTTATTGTAGATCACCTTCTATGATTTATGAAATCATTTCTGCTCCTTGTAGACCTTGCTGAGTATTCTTTACTGCTGATGAATTCGCATTATCATAATTCCATATATTCCACTTCTCATATCATATCTTATGTCCCTTTTTTGTGTAATATTCTATATCTTGTATATCCATTGAATGATATAATACGTTACATATATATACTATTCCAATAATTATTCATGCAAGGTCGGCCAAACACAAGTAAACAAAATATAACTGAGTCGGCCAAATAGTAAAATAAACACGAATTCTTTAGACAGATTTAATGACCTTCTGATACGTGGCATCCACTACGTTACTTGGCATCGTCATGAACTCGGTAGAGGTAGGGGCTCGATTCATACTAGTCATACAACGTTGCCTGGAACTCGGTAACCATTGGTGACTCGGTAGATATAGTGTCACTCGGTAGAAACTAACTTCTTCGTTAACCTCCTGAGCTCGATTATCACTAAGTCCTTCCTCACTTAGTTAATACTGAGTGCTTCCTCACTCGGTTAATACTGAGTGCATCTTTACTCAGTTAACACTAAGTGCATCTTCACTCGGTTATCACTAAGTGCTCAGTTAGAACTATGAGATGAGTGTTGTCACTAATGACAAATAACTTTATGCCAACACAATGTACTTGTAGTATGCCAATCCATTAAGATTTAATTAATAATATACCATTTTTTATTGTCAATTTGGTCATAATCAATTTTAATATTGTTGTTTTATGGTGAAAGGAATTAATTTGGACCATTGATGTAATATATATCAATGGCTTCATTTCTATTTTGGGCCTAATTTTAAACAACATACAATAAAGTCTAAATCTTCCCAAAATTAGGACACATGTTCCAAAGACCAAAACATAAAATAGTTGGCTAAACGGGGATAGTTAGAGACACACATCAATAAAAAGGTAGGCGATGCTCAAACCAAGGGAAATATTATTTTATTTTAAGGGAAAAATAACTTTTTCTAATAAGAAAACATAAGGGAAACACTAGCAAAAAATTTAAAATAATTGTGTTCTAAATGTATATTATATTGGCAATTGGACCAAGATTTGGGACCAATTATGCGTAAACTGATAAGCAATTAGCCTTGGATTTTGACCCAAATTGTTTAGTATTTCGATGACATGGTTGACCCCATATGTAGGTTTATTCACCAAATTGCAATTTCTCAAAGAGACAAAATAGCCAATTGGCAAAGATTCACCACTAAAAAAATATTATATTTCACTATCTCTAGCCATGATCTCGGCTAACCTTTGTTGAGCATGTGTCAACTTATTATATGTGAGTGAGCTTGAACTTGCATTCTTGCCTAATGAAATAACACTTTTCGTCATATTAGCATGTAATATTCAATAAAACATTGATTTTCTAGTATAAAAGACTCAAAATCACACTACTTCATGTATAATGAATGAATAGTCTTCAAAATGGTTTCTAATTGTGTCACTAAATTAGAAAGCTCTTCTTGTCTATTTACAAGTTCATGAGAGACTTTCTCCAATACTTTATGCTCAAATATTCTCTCAATCCACTACATTAGTTTATCATTGGTCTCTATATCTTCTAATTGAACATTGTCAATTATATACAGTAGATGATCCAAAATTGAATGCTAACTATCTCAGTTAGTTATGCCAAGTACATCCACAAAAAATGTCTTTAACAATGTGCAATACATGTTTCTTCTTGTGCTCTCTTTGTAGCCATTGTTACTTTTCCTCGTGACTCAACAAGGTTTACAATTCTTATATTTTTTCTAGTGTTAATTTGTTCCAGTGTCAATTTTTTCATTTCATACATGGGTATAGTAATTACCTCATCTAGACTTACTAACATACCAACCATCTGATCTGATTGAGTCATGATCTGAGATCATGGGTTTGTATCATTGGGTAGTGATATTTATAATTGTTGAGCCTTCTCAATTGATCTAGATGTCTAGTGCTCCCTCTCTTGAGTAGGTGTCACCTACTATTCAAGTGTCCTTGTCAATGATTCTGAAGGATTTGCATTTGACAACTATACATGAGCTTGTGAATTTGTGTGCCCTACTAGCGTCTTCTCCCACTTTATTGACTATGTGCCCTTGACCTCTTCTATCTTCACTTCTATTTGAAGAATTAGAATACAAGTAAATTGGAAAAACATAATAATAACCTTGCCCTATTTCTTTTCACTTGTATCTTTCATAAATTTTTTAACTTCAACATTATCAATCTTTACATTCTCAATATTTGGATAATCCACAACTTGTAACAAAATTGGGTTTGTACAAGGTATAGTTGTGTCTAATATTAGACTTTTCCTATCTTCCTTAGATAGTATATTTGGATTTTGTGGAGGTTTGTCAGATACATCTTTGATAGTAACAACCTCTTGTTGTTCACACTGACCTACTCGTTATTGAATTTCTTCTTTTTGTTTAGCAACTTCTTCCTTATAGGCATCTTCAAATTATATTTCATCTCTACCATTTTGACTTCTTCTTTTGGAGTAAGTAGTCCAAATGCTTCTTTCAATATACGAGTATTATCTTGCCTAACTTCATGACCTTTATTTTTCAAATTTTTATATGCGCTATCTCTTGGCATGAATTTTCTTAGAAAATCTTTTAGGGCTATAGACATGTGTTTCTTCCCTAAATCTTGCATAGCCTATGCCAATGTAGTTTCTCTTATTTTCTTTTCTATGGATAATTCCTAACTTCATTTAGTATATATCAATTTATACAAGCCTATTGGGAATTTATCTTCCAATTCCAAGGGTGAACATCTAAATTTTATCATCATATCAATAATAGCTTTTTCAAGCTTAAATTAATCATAATTACTCAAAGAATCATAAGTAATATCCTTGAACCCAAGAAAATTTGTTGATTCCCTAATAGTTTCACATACTTGACCTACAATCATTGGAGAAAGACTCTTTACAATTAGAGATTTACTTGGTTCCTCAAACTCAACTTCTTCATCATCTTCCTCCTACTCTTATTCTATGATCATTTTTCTTCTCGTCCTCTCTTACATATATTCTTCTTTGGTGAATTGGCTAGTCTCTTCTTTGATGGACTTCCTTTTGTTTTTACAACTAGGGGCTAGGTTGCCTTTGATCTTGTTATGATCTCTCCTTTTGGCTTATGAGGTGTGATAACCTTTTGCACATCTCTACTAAGATCATCTTTTAGTTGAAGTTGATGAAAGGTCAACGACATAGCTCCCAAGAATCACCTATGATAGAAAGAGAGAAGAAAAACTATGGAGGATGGAATTGTTAGATCCATAGATGAGACATTCTTGATGAGAAAAAAGTTGGATTACTATTATAAAAAATGAATAAATCTCAATTCTCAATTGAATTTTTACAATGAGAGATCATCCTTATAAAGGAGATTGAAATCCTAAAAAGTTCTAACCTAGGTTGTATCATAATAATTAATAAAATAATTATTTATAAGATGCCTAAATTTTAGCTTAAGAAAATAGAGTTAATTAGGAATACTTAATTTCTCTAACACCCCCACTTAATATAATCTTAAGGAGTAGGTAAAAACCTAGAAAATACTACTAAATGTAGAATCAAGTCATGGAAAACAAAGCCTAATAAGGTACTAGAGCACAACCAAATCTCTGTAAAGAGGAAAAATAGAGAAAACTAGGGAATGTCCCAGAAGATAAGAACAAGATATGATCATGAAGAACATCAATGAAGCATGTAGAAGTTATTAAGCTCCATCAAAATTTGATTGATGATTTGAGGAACCTCCACTCAAATAGAATCTAACAAAGTAGAGAAGACTATAATTTGCATCGAATTAGGAGGTACAAAAAAGAAAAACTAAACTCAAAAATACAAATGATATAAAAAACTAAAGCCTAAAGAGTTAATCAATTAAACCAAGGAAGCATGAGAAACAACAGAAGAAACCCCCTAATGTAGACAAGGGTGAGGTGATAGGCAACTAAAAAAGTGGACCAATAGAACTACATCTCGAGGAAGCATGATCAAGATGCACAAAAGAGTACATATGTGTGTACTGAGGTGATCAACCTCAGACACATCATGAGGTTAATGTCACAGAAGGGACACTCACTAGATAAAGGAAGATGTAAAATAAAGACAAAAGGTCACAAGATATGGTGAGTCCCAAGAAAACCATAATTCGCTTGAGTGTCCTTAGATGAAACTACTCAAATCAAAAGGCAAAATAAGGAAAATAACCAAAATGAAAAATATAGATTAGTATGGCACTTTATCTCAGTGCATTTGCAAGAATGTATAAATGATGTCTAAATAGACCAAAAGAGACATAAGACTAATATAGTAGATAGTACAAGTCATGACTAATAATTTGAAGCAACATAATCGATCCTCGAACCTAAAACGACCAATTTATCCATTGTAATGAAAAAAATGTAGAAGATAGAATAGAATGTGCCTAGAGTAGAATCTAGAAACACAACCAACATCACTAGAAAGAGCTCAAAAAGAGATTTCCAGCAATATGAATAATTCCCACATTAGAGATCAGATGCTCAAGATATGCCTCCTAAAGTGAAAAATTGAACTCCTAACTTTGATAATAGAAAAAGCCATAAGAAAAGAATCAAAACTGAAAACTAACTATACCACTATTTCGGGCTTGGATCCACCTTACTAACAATATATTGTTTGAAAAAAATGGTGTTTGTGTGCTTGAGATTTGAGAAAAAGTGAAGGTGTGTCCAAATAGAGGCCAAGGAGGTGATAGGAAGTGGTGATGCAATGGACATGGTATTGATGTCAGCAAGTGATGAGCCCAAATTTGATGGTCAAATGGTCATGGAGGAAAAGAAAAAATGCTTGAAAATGAGCCCTATTAGAAAAAATTATCCGACCACCAGAAAAATAGAGCTAGGAAAAGGGTCGATGCTGGATTAAAAATAGGTAGCCAAAATGGTCATATGTTTAAAATAAAACACCAAATCACTTTGAATGCACAAAAACTACCAAACAAGGGACAAACTACCTGTTGGAAGCACAAAACAATGTAATCATAGGTTGAAAAAACCAACTTTCTATTAATGCATCAAAGATGAATGTTGATTAGTCCATTAATATCATCTTAAAAACTGTGCCATTAATTCTAAATACCCAAACAAAGCTCCAAAAATTGCCCCTAAAAAAATAATTCCAACATTATCACTGATGTTAGACTCCATTGAAAAAACATATCTCAAACACAAACATTCTTGCCTTACATAGCAGAGAAGAGTGCCAAGAAAGCCAATACATTATTATTGACAGAGGTCAAGCGCAAAATCTAGAGAGGACATGAAGATCAAAACTAGACATCACCAAACAAGACAAAATACCACCCAATGATGAATGCTAGAGAACTTCCCAAATGTTGTCTTACATGTTCGAAGAGTGGAACTCAGCACAAACCCAAATTGACAAGCCGTAAATGTATCAAGTTTAGCACCCCATACTTCACTAGAGGAGGCCACATGGCTAGAAAGGCACATATTTGGCTCCCAAGAAGATGTGGCTAATGGAAAAATCCTTCACCAATCACCATCAACATGCAAATAAACACAAAATGTGGGAAAATCACAACCGTATAAGTGCATTTGGACCATGTAGACTAAGGAAAAACTAGGTTCCTTCAAAAGATACATAGACCCCCACAATTAATGTTGTTGTTAATTATGACCAATGTGGAGAGAGGATGTAGTTCCTAAAGCACTGAGTGCACAAGCATTGGATTGCAGTATTGCTGACCATCAAAATCAATGCATAGAGACTAAAAAGGAGCATAGAGTCCTACAACATTCAATCAAGTTCTAAAATCCAAGGAAAGACAAGCTAGAAATGGTGGTCATATATCAGGAAATTCCCAAACATCATACCACTCCATGCATTAATTAAACAAAAATAGAAAGTTTCCAATCAACTTCAAAGATGCCATAAATTATGAAGATTTTCAAAGCAATGCAGGTCATGTAGAGGAACTCAAAGTCACAACCATTCCCATAGGAAAATAAACAACCCGCGAGATGCCTATACAATGCATCTATTCAAATTAGACTCGTAGAGACTACCGATTTCAAAGGAAAAAAGGATTCCTTCAGAGGATAGTCACCAACAACTACTAAATAGATTTCAGGAGAGGTGCCAAAAACAATTAGCACATGAGCTTCCAATCTCCATGAAATTATACCAATGCTAATCAAATTTCACCTTCAAAAGATGCCTCCTCTTAACTTTCTGATAATTTTTTTTTTAAAAATTTGCCTCAAATTGCATGCCAAGGTAAAAAATGGCCTAGATGAAAAAAATTCCCTCACATTTGAACAATATCCAAACTAGATGTATTTTATATAAAAATGGGGTTTTCAAGTGCTTTGAGCTCAACAATGATGTCCATTTGGGCTCAAAGTGCTCTGAAAAATAGGTCCTCCTAGATCCAATATAAAACACTTCTAAAAAGTTGAAAGCCTCTGAAAGAAAAAACTCAGATCTAAAAATTATTTTCAAATCTCTCACAAAAAAAATAGGGGCATGAATATCTGGATCTCTGATACCATGTTGAAGTTGATGAAAATTCAACCCCATAGCTCCCAAGAATCACCTGCATGCATACACCTATCACAAAAAGAGAGAATACAATCTATGGAGGGTAGAATTGCTAGATCCATAGATGAGACATTCTTGATGAGAAAAATGATGGATTTCTATTATCAACAATGAGTTAATCTCAATCCTTAATTCAATTTTTACAATGAGACGTCATCCTTATAAAGGAGATTGAAACCCTAAAAAGGTCTAACCTAGGTTGCATCATAATAATTAATAAAAGAATTAATTATAAGATGTCGAAAGTTTAGCTTAACAAACTAGAGTGAAGTAGGAAATATCTAATTACTCCAACTCTTTTACGCTAGGATCAACAATTACTACTTTCCTCTACTTGGTTTCCTTAGGCTTGGCAATAGCTAGTTCTTTACATTTTCTTTTCTTGGCCTTAGTAGGTTGTTGTGATCCTTTCCCTTCTTCAATCTCCTTATCCTCAAGAATCTTCCTCTTTCAATTCCTTTTCTAAGGCATGCTATCCTCTGCATTTAACTAAGCTATTATTATCTTATATGTGCCAAATTTCTCAAAATTTGCATCTATATCTTCAATAAAAAGTGCAAGTACTACTTTTCTAACCTCATCAACATTGACTTCATAAGAAATAGGCCTTAACCATGCAATCCTTGGTAATATTTCCTGAGAATGTACAAGATCTATATCTACTACAAAACATATCTTGTCATAATATTTATCTATGACCAACTTGGGAATTTTCATTCTATTTTGTATTTTTATTTTGATTTCCTCAAAATAACTATCTATTATAGCTTCAAAATTTTCTCCCAACCTATTGATTAAGTCATTTATCTTCTCCATACTAGCTCGATGTCTATCCCATGCTACCATTTCAATCATAGTGAATTAATTATATACAAAGAAACATATACACACTAGCAAAGATCTAAACTTACATGATGTGTTCTTTCATTTCCTTATTACTTTCAAGTTCTCTATTAGTTGTTGTTGTTACAATTTGGAAAGGTCATAAACATGATCCTTTTTTACAATTTAGTATCTGAAATCTACTATACTGCATGGCACATTGTTCAATATGTTGGATTGGTAAAAGTTGTTGGCTATCATATGAACTCTTAATTCAATCACAAGATCTTCAATCCCATTAATTGACATCTTTCTACCATTCCACTTTTCTTGGGTTAACTTCTCAATCTCATTCATTACTGTGTCCTTGTTCTCTTAGGTTGATCCAAGGTAGGGTATCTAGTAACTTGGCATATTATGGCCTTGTTGATTTTTATTGGTCCACCTTCTAACCATATCTTCATGTCATGGATACGACTGAGCACAAATTTTATCCATTCAGCTTTGAAAACCTTTGGAAAACCTAGGGCATGGGTAAGCCCTTTTTCATCAATGATTTAGTTTTCATCTAATTCAACAGTCCATTATTTCATATCTTCTCATAACTTGCCCTAATATGAAAATCTCCAATCTCTCCTACTTTGCATAGATAGTAGGATCTTACATCTTGAATAGTTAAAACTCTAGTTAGAATTGATAACAGGATGCCAATATCATCTCCAATCTTCTCAACATTTCCACTATTCCTAAAATTTGGTGGTGGACACTAGTCATTCCTCACAATTTGGGCATCACTATCTTTCAACATTTCACTTAGTGATGTCATTCCAAGCTAGGGTTTTGAAAAACAAAATTTTCTAATATATCTTCATATAATAATTTACTAGGCACCAAAAGTAACACTTACTGATGTTACCAAGTTTTCGAATGCTCCATTGTTATTTTCTTGTTTTGTCACTGAAATTGCCTTAATCACCTTTAAATCACTTGTGAGCTCTAAAATTGATTGGTGAATAATAATGAATGTTCAAATTTGGTAAATACTTTCAAATTTCTATTTTAGGTCTCCAATAAATGTCTTCATACTTGGTAGGTGTATGATAGCTAGCTCAATCTTCATAAATACTCAGTCCAAGTTACCTTTCTCTACCAATACCAATTCATTCAGTCAACACATCACATTAGTCAATCACTCAATTCATATTGCAATGCTTAGTTAATACAAACTATAATACTAATACTTGGTACTTTGTGTTGCAAATAATTCTCCTTTACTTTTCTCTTTATAGATTTGTTCTTGATGCATCTTTACTGATGTAAATATTAACTTTCAGCACATTTATGTTAGGAACTAGTGTAAGATATATCATTGAATATACAATTCCTACATACCTTCTTCATTTAATTAGTTGTGGTGATCCATTTGATTCAGTGATCTTAGATTCACTTGCTCTACTACTTCCAACTTTCACTATTTCTTTCCATGTCTTCTTTACCTCAACTTTTTCATTTCTATTTCTTGGTGCCGGTGCTCTAGTTTTGCAATTTCTACTAATATATCCAACTTTGAGATAAATGAAATGCACTACTTCTCCATTCAAACACTTCTTGTAATTTCCTCTTAAACATGTTTTAATGCAATTCTATGAAACATGTCCATACCCTTCACATTAGATTAGGTATATCGTGTGTTTTAATCCCAATTGTAGGAATTGCCTTTTCTTGGTGCATGTGTTGGTTTCTAAGGTGTCGAGTTGGATTTTATTTTGAATCTTCACTAATGAGCTCTATGACAATATTTTTTATAGTTATAGAAATATCCCTTAAATTTTGTGACTGAATCACTTTTCTTTAATTTACATTCATGTGCTTGATGTCCCACCTTCTTTCATTTGGAACAATTACCAATAGACTTATGTTTATAAGTTTTCATACCATTTTTTCTTCTTTAGTAGATGAAAATTTCTTATATTATCCTAGTCCAGAAGTATCTTTAATTGATCTAGGTGATCTCATCTATTCTTCAAAGTATTTGATAGTCTTACTTGGTTTGTTTATTCTTTCTAGAAGTTCCTTTTCATTCCTTAGCTAATTTTGTGACTTTAACTTTGTAATCTCCATGTCCTTCCTATTTGATTCCTAAGTACTAATTATCAATTGAGTCATTATTCCCAATTGAAGATCTATGAACTTTTGTACTTCAAATGGTATCTCTTCAAGTCTAGATGTCATTTGTCTTTTCTATTCTTTAGCCATGACTTTGTCTTCTTTATATTTCTTCTATTTCTCTATTACTTCACATAATCTTAATTATTGAGTTTCCAATTCTATTTTGAGTTCTTTTTCCTCTTTTCTTACAGTATTGTTCTTTTCCAATAGTTCTTATATTGCCTCATTTTTATTTTCAATCTTTTCACTTTCTAGTAGTCCTTTTGTGTCTATTTCCTTGTATATTGTATCATTTTACTAAATTTCTATATCTTTCCCTTTTCTGCATTTTTTTGTTAACTCTTCTCTAGCTCCTTCAAGTTGTTATAATATGATCTACATTTTAATCATCTAGTTCTCCATGATTTTTCTAAACTTGTATTCCTTCATCTCCAAGATCTGATCCTCTAAGTTGTTAGGCTTCTACCAAGAGAATTGTGCTTTGATACCAATTGTAGGAAGGATTTAATGAGAAACAAGATACTGAGAGGGAGGTGAATCAAAATCTTAAATTTTTACTTCCAAAACCAAATTATTGAATTCACTCCTAAGTCATCTCATATCTCAAGTGTGACATAAAATTATAATGTTAAAAGCATAACAACTATCAAAGATTCAATACATAACACAAAATATTTCCTAACCTAGAAGCACTTCTATATGAAGGTAAAACTGGGGTGGGGAGAAACCCACAAATCTTCACATTACTAAGGAAAAGGATAGTTCAAAAGAACTAGTTTCTTTCTTTGCTTCCTTTATGATAGCTGATCCTAATATTGATCTTCTTAACCAAGAGGAAATCCTTAGCATCATTCCGTCTTTGGTTACTAGAGATCAAAACAAGATGTTGGGATCTATTCGTAATGATAAGGAAATTTATCAAGTGGTTTTCTTCTTAGGTGGGGATAAATCCCTTGGACCGGATGGATTTCCTATGTCCTTTTTTCAGAAAGAGTAGAATCTAGTTGGGAAAGATGTTTGTTGTACTCTCAAAGAATTCTTTGGCTCTAAAAGGATGTTGAAAGAGATTAACTCTACCTTTCTCTTCCTAATTCCTAAAAAAGTGGGTGATGATTCCTAGGACCAATTCAAGCCTATAAGTTTATGTAACTCTTTTTATAAGATCATTTCTAAGGTCCTCACTTCTAGGTTTCTCTTGGTGCTTCTAGAGATAATTGTTGAACAATAGAATGGCTTCATTCTAGGTAGACAAATTTTGAACTCTGTCATAGTTGTGCATGAGAATATCCACTCTTTATTTTGTTCTAACAATTAAGGTTTCATTATGAAAGTTGATATTGCTAAAGACTATGATAGAGTGGAGTGGGCTTTCCTTGAAAAGGTGTTATTGGCTTTTGGTTTTAATAATAATGCTGTGTAGATTGTTCTTCAACTCATCTCTACCTCTTCGATTGTTGTTTTGGTTAATGGGTGTTCTTCTACTTTATTTAATCCCTCCAGAGGTCTTAGATAGGGAGACCTTTTATCTCCTATTCTTTTCACCATTATGGCTGATTTCTTGGGTAGGTATATTGTGAAATTGGTTTGGGATGGTGATATTAAAGGCTTACAACCTGCTTCTCAACCCCTTATCTACTCCCATGGTCAGTTTATTGATGACATTATTTTTATGGGCAAAGCTGATGCTAGGGAAGCTAGAAATCTGAAAAAATCTCTAAGCCTCTACTCCTTAGCTTTAGGATAGCTGATTAACTAGAATAAAAGTTCTTTGTTCTTTGTGAACACCCTAGTGTCTAGATAAACCAAAATTGCTAAAATCTTGGGATGCTCCATAAGATCCTTTCCTTGTACTTAGCTGGGCCTCCTCTTGTGTCTTAATGCCCCAAATTCCTTTTGGGAAGATATTATCAAAAAGTTTTCTAAGAAACAGGCAAGATGAAAGGGAAACATGTTGGGCCAAGTTGGTAAAGTCACTCTTCTGAAAGCTTGCCTTCAAAGTATACCTACTTATGCTTTGAGCCTTTTCAAAATTCCCTCTAAATATGCTAATATTCTTGACAAAATCCAAAGCAACTTTCTTTGGTCTGGTACTAAGGAGAAGAAGAGAATGGCTCTGATTTCTTGGGACCAAATTTGTAAACTAATCAGAGATCGAGGCTTGGGATTGACAACTACCCAAAGTATGAACAAGGCTCTACTTGCTAAGCAAGGATGGAGAGTGTACCATGATGATAAGGAGTGGAGCTCTATATGGAAACATAAATATTTGTATAATGCCCCTTCCCTTTCTGATCTTTTCTTGTATCCGAATGTTATTTCCCCTTCTACTATTTGTGGGGCTGTGCAAGGTGCAAAGAATATCTTAAGTGAAGGGTGCTCATGGAAAGCTGGAAATGGGCAAAAGATCTAGTTTTGGGAAGATTCTTCAACCATCCACTGATAGAATATTTTGAGGATAGGACCTACATTGATCAATGCAAGCAGTTATATGGTATTGACGTGGAAAATTATTGGGCCAATAATTGTTGGGTTAGTCTTACTAACATTAGCCGAGACTTCAATAATATCTAGATAATGTTGAATGATTACTACTTATATCCCTATAAGGAGGATAGAATGTTATGGAGTAATGATGCTAATGAGAGTTTCAAAGTCTCCTTTATATTTAGATCTAAAGAAAAAGGACCTGGTCCATTATGGTCTAAAACCTGGATTAAATGTCTAATTCCAAGAATTAATATTTTTTTATTGGATTCTATTGCAAAATAAAATTCTACCCTTAGACAACTTGCAAAAAAGAGGGATAAATGTGGTCAACCATTGTTGTCTATGCAAGAAAGACTTGGAGAACAAGGATCACTTGTTTTTAAATTGCAATTATAGCTAAAATGTATCGAGCTACATCTTCATCTTCTGGAATATTGCTTGGGTTCATCACAATAAAATTGACTACTATTTTTAGAGTTGGACTTGCCCAACTAAGGACAGTAATGTGGATTATCTATGGAAAATCACCCTTCCTCACTTGTGGTGGGAAATTTGGAAAGAAAGAAATAATAGAATTTTTAGAAAGAAAGAAATGCCTGAATGGGTTCTAGGTCATAACATCATCAGAGCAATAAAGGAAAATTTCAAATCTCAAAAAATTGTTCTTGGTGGTTTCTTGATTGACAATCCTATGCATAATATAGGACCCAAAAGGAAGGTGGAGGATCAAACATCAAGTGTTAAATGGAAGGATCCTCTAAGGGGATGGATTAAGGGGAATTTCAATGGGGCTATTAAGGGAAACCCTGGAAAAGCAAGGTAAGGAGGAATTATAAGGGATCATATAGGTAACGCTATTGATGTTATTGCAATTCCTATTGGCATATCAACCAGCCATAGAGCTAAAGCCATTGCTGCCCTTTATACCATGAGACTGGCTATGGAAACTGGCAGCAAGTACCTTCAGATGGAGGGTGATTCCCTAAACATCATAAATATGCTCAATGACAAAACCCTAAGTACATGGACTATAGAGGATAGTATATTGGAAATTAAAGCCCTAAGAACTAATTTTGAAAAAGTCACCTTTTCCCATTCTTATCAGGAAGGTAATGTCATTGTTGATTGTCTTGCTAGTAGGGTTGTGCAAGGGGATGGAATGTTGAGGTGGCACAATGACCTCAAGAATAACGTGGATTTAAAATCACTCATTAAGTATGATGGTACATATGCGATAGAGGGAAAGATCATCCAAGATCAGTAATTTAATGATAATTGAAAGAGGGTCATGTGTTACAATCCTTAGGATGTACTTCATTGCTATTATTATCTAGACATGGCATGAAGGAAGATTAATGAAATCCTTGTTAACTTTTAAGAGTATTTTGGCTTGCTTCATTTTGCCTCTTTTTCTAGGTTTAGCTACTTTTTTTGTTCTCAAAGATATACATTTTTTGAAAATGGGGGGAGAGCCAAGGAAATAAGAGCCCAAAGATTGCAAAAATTGGAATGAAAAAACCATTGTTTGGAAAATTCTTGAGAAAGGAAATGTGACTCCTTACCTAGAGTGATTACATGGTTTCAAACCACATGTTACTAAATCTTTCTTTAAGAATTAGTTTGAGGATAGGGTAACTTTGCATGGTGTCATGGTTCATCTCATAGAGGACTGAAATACAACAAGGAAACAACCATTTCTAACACTGCCTTCAAGAAGTTTCCAAAAAATGAGGAGGAAGAAAAATTTGGAGAAGAATGGGGACTTTTATGAGCTTAACTAGATAAACGTAATATGGAGGAATGTATTATCTTATCTTTATGAATATTTTATTTTACATGGAAGATCCAAAAGAGCCCACAAGTTCTATTTTATTTTTCTAAACCATTTCTAGTATAAAGACGGGATTTCTTTTCCTTTCCACTTGAGGTTTTTGTTATTACAAAGCCTCCAAGCCCATAGGAAGAAAGACTCTCACCCTATCCTTCATTAAGGCCTCATTCTCTTAATTGAGAATTACTACAAGACAAAGGTGATTGTTGTTTCCCCTATTTTAGAGAAGCAAAGGGGGTTAGTGAGTGAATCCTAGTCTAGAAAGAGCAGAGGGGATGAAGGATAGAGCATGAAGAAGAAATTAATGATTAAGGATACTCCCCAAAAAATGCTTGAGGATATTATTGATTCCTCTACTAAAGATGAAGATAAAAATGTAGAAATAGAGGAAGACACAGAGATAGGGGATATTAGCTCTAATTTAGAGGGTTATCTTGGCAATGAAAATGAGATTGGGAAGAATGATGTGGAGGAAAGTCTGGAAAAAATGAAGGGTCAGATAATACTGGTAATGAAGATAACCAGGGTGGAGAAACCCAGAGATTTGGAGAGGAGAATGTGGAGGAGGAGATGGGAAGGGAGAAAGGTTTAGGTAAAGAGGATGAGAAGGGCATGGAGATCCCTAAGGAAAAGGAGGAGGATGACCTTAGTTTTGAGATTTCACTCTCCTTCCTTAATATTGCAAAGATTAAAATTGACTCCTCTCTCCGTGGAGATTCCTAGACTTACAATGAGATTATGAAACTTAACAAAAAATTGGGAAAAGTGCAGAAGGATCAGGAGAATGATCGAGCCAAACTTGTGCTATTGGAAACTCAGGTGGGAAATGTACCTAAAAAATTGAAGGAATATGAACAAGGTCTTCAACATATGATCAAGGAAAGTGGCAATAATATGGAACAAATGACTTCTAGTTTGTGTGCAGTTGTGACATGTCTAGGGAAGAAGACCAATGACGATATTATGTTTCTTGGAGGACCAAGTAAAAGGACCAATTTGAGCTCATGGAAGAAGGCTACTAAAGTTACTGTTGGTACTAGCTTTTCCCCTGCTGATACTACTCTTAGTATAGCTGAAGTGGGGAAGGAGGCTACTAAGATGATCAAGGAGCTATAGTAGTGGTCTAATTTTTAGGTTTCGAGTCCTTGTAAAACCTAGTCAAATTTTCTAAATACATTCTATGGTTTCAAGTCCCTACAAAACCTAATTTTGTGTTCATTTTTTGGTCTTAGGATGTTGTTTCCTAGTTATGCTATGTTTGAACATCTTTTTTACTATTGTTAGGGGTTTTGGGTCCCTTCAAAACCTATTTTTACCTTAATCTAAAACAATAAGTTTAACCTACTAGGGTTACAATGTTTGATCATAATATATGGTCCCATCTAGAGGTCTACCTTATTAGGGGCTTCAAGACTATAAGTCCTACTCTAATAAAGGATTTTTTTTAAAGAATATATAGTCCGCTGATATAGTTGGGGTGGGGGGGGGGTGAATCAGTTATCCAAGTAATATCACTAATAATAACTTCAAACAATCTTAACCATATGAGTAATGTAAACTAAAACCACAACAAGATACCTATATATAATAATACTAGATATGTTGACTAGGGAAACCCTTGATCAAAGGGAAATCCTCGGTGGGGATGGTACCCACAAGATGATGTACTAATATAAATATTAATTGTTATATGATCAACCATATTAGGAGTGTGTTACAACATTTAGTACATACAAGTCCCTATTAGGAGACTTTGAATATGTATTAAGAGATTCCAACCCTATTTGGAGTTGTGAAAGATAGATGGACCTACTGCCCAAATAGCTTCAAGAGCAAGACCAATGAACACACTATCCAAATGATCTCTATATTATTCCTTATAGAATAATAGAACTAAATTATACTTCCTCTATCTCTGTCCTATCGACTAGACTTGTGCTCCTTCTGATCTTGTAGCCAAGTCATGAACTACACATCCAATGATCCCTTGGATCACTTACACGCATTCAATCAACACTCTGCTCTATTTTGCACTTTGCGTATACAATAAAAAATAGATGCTTGATACATTTACAATCAAATAAAATATCTTTCCTTTATACCATATCTTCATAATAATTCCTTGAGTTAGCCTTAATACTTTCCTAATTAATTAAAATAAGATATATAATTAATTACAATTATTATAGCACTGTCAGCTCACGGTCTATAAAAAAAATTACATGTGTGGCTCTAGGTTTTGTTCATAAGCTGACATGATCACCTAACTATCTTTTGACACTAGTTGACTGTGTATCACCTCTTTATATCTTAGCTAAAAGATATAATGCAAACATCTAAATTATCAAGTAGATGTTCTATTTCTATGCTACTCATAGTAAATCAAACACAACTACTATACATCTTTAATTCTAATGTTTTCCTCATAACCACATCACCAGGACACTCTCAAGAACATCCCCTTAATTGGGCATCACTTAACCCTTACTCAGTTACTACACAACATAAGATCTCTAACTATTATTCTTCCAGTCTATAACAGAAATATTGCTATGTTGACATTAATGACAAACATAGTCATGAATGCAACATATGAATAGTCTCCAATGCTTAGGATTCTTCCCAATGTAGTATCATCAGTATTCATGCTAACAATCTCCCTTTTGGCATTGATGGAAACATATATGAAAAATTATCTAAGTTCCAAGAATATCATGTAAAATTCTACTGCTGCTTGTTGTTCCCATCTTCTCAAATCCTCTTCATCAATCGAATCTAAAATCCTTTGGAACATTTCTCTATTCATCTTCTTGTTCTTTAGAAATCAATTTTTTACTTCACACTAAATAATTCACAATACAACAGGTTCATATTCTTGTATCTTTACATGAATCTTTCTAAATCTCTCTAAAAAGATATTTCTCCCCCATTGCTTTGGAGCACTTCCCATGCACACTCTCCTCAATGTCTTAGGAGCTTTTTTTCATGCCTATCTCTCCCCCATTGACATCAATGTCAAATGTGTCAATCAAAATACCCATTGCTAATTAGCTGCTCAAATTATGAACCAATTGGAGTGTCCAAAGAAATTGTTCAATACCATATACCAAATACCAAATACCAAGAGTCCTCCATGACTCAACATACCAGATACTTCCCCATTAAGGAACAATCAACATGTAGAACAATAAATTAGTAGTGTTTAGTACCACTAGATAGATGCACTCTCTTCATCACATACTCAAAAGTAGGAAGGGGCATAACCCCAAGAATAACTCTTAAGTACTCAAATGTATCTTTAGGAAAAGGCTTCATAAAGATATCAACAATCTGATCTTTGGTATTTACATACTCCAATTTGATCTCTTTTTCTACTACTTTTTCTCTCAGCACATGATACTTAATAGATATATGCTTTGTTTTAGAAAGAAATACAAAATTCTTAGACATACTCATTGTACTTGTGTTATCATAGTAAATGATAACAAGTTCTTAAATCTCAATTCTAATATCCTTCAACATTTGCTTCATCCACATAACTTGATTATAGTTATTTGTTGCTGCAACATACTCTGCTTCAATAGTACTTTGTGAAATACAATCTTGCTTCTTTCTTAACCAAGAAACCAATCTTCCTCCAAGAAAGAATACTCCACCATTGGTTCTCCTTCTATCATTCATATGACCAACCCAATGAGCATCAGTATATGTACACAAAGTGAAATCATTTGATCTATCATACCAAATTCCATAGTTAGATATCCCTTTCAAATATATGAATATTCTCTTTACTGATGCAAAATGATATTCTTTAGGATCAACTTTAAATCTAGCTACTATCCAAACTTCATTTTCTATATCTAGTCTAGTGTGAGTTAGATACTACAAACCTCCAATCATTTATCTATACTTCTTTTGTTCTAATACAGGTGTCTCATCTTTGCTAGATAACTTATGACTAGTTATCATGGGTGTACCAATAGGTTTACAACTGTCCAAACCAAACCTTTTCAATAAGTCATTCAGGTACTTAGTTTGTGAGATGAATATACTATTATTATTCTTCACAATCTCTAATCCTAGGAAAAACTTCATTTCTCCTATCGTGCTCATGTCAAATTCATTCTTCATATCTTCAGGAAATTTGTCACTAGCTTCATTATTGCCTCCCAAAATGATGTCATCAAAAAATATTACTACGATCCATAAACCATCTTCAATTTCTTTTAGATACAAGTTATTGTTTGTCATACCTTTAGCAAATCCAAGCTTTTGCAAGTAACTATCCAACATCACATACCAAGTTCTAGGTGCTTTCTTCAAACCATAAAGAGATTTCTTTAATCTGCATACCATGTCTTTTTCTTCTAATAGAGGAAAAACTTCAGACTGCTCAATATAGACTTCCTCTTCTAGTTCTCCATTTAGAAATGTAGAGATAACATCAATCTGATAAACCTTGAATTTCTTGTTCACTACATAAGCCATGAACATCCTTTCTTCTTCTATTCTTGCTACACATGCATATGTTTCATCATAATTAATTATTTCTTCTTGTGAATAACCTTTACAAACAAGTCTATCCTTTTTTTCTCACAACTCCTCCTTGCTCATTCATCTTATTCCTAGAAACCCATTTTGTTCCTATCACATTCTTGTCCTTGTGTCTAGGAACTAATTACCTTGTGTCATTCTTTACCACTTGATCCAATTCTTCCTCCATTTATTAGATCCAATGATTATCCTTGATTGCTTCATCTGTGCACTTTGGTTCAACCTAAGATATCAAACATATCTCCTCATTTACATTGTTCCTTGTCAATACTCCTTTGTCTTTACTTCCAATTATCTACTCAAGAGGGTGATTCCTTTTTAGAATTCTATTAGTGGTAGCAGTTGACATCTCAACTCTTATCTCTTCTCTAGGTTTAGATCTTTTCTCTTCTCCTTGTTCAACAATTTTCACATAATTTTGCAAGTCATTGTTAGTCTTAAGAGAAAATTCACTATTCTGTCTAAGAATTCTAGAGTTATCCACTTCTTCATCTAAATTGTGATCTATCATCTTTTCCTTGGTTCCAAACTTCTCATCAATCCTTACAATAGCACACTCAACTATTTTCTTAGTTCTATAGTTAAAGCATCTATAAGCCTTACTTTTTAAAGAGTAGCCAAGAAACATACCTTAATCACTTATTGGATAAAACTTACCAATGTTGTCATCTCTCTTAATACAACATTTTCTCACAAATATACTGAAATATTTGACTAATGGTGAATGTCTAAACCATAGTTTGTAAGGTGTCTTGTCCGTACCTTTCCTAATCTATACTTAGTTTAGTGTATATACTGACGTATTCACTAGTTCTCTCCATAATTTCTTAGAAACATCATTCTCAAATAGCATTTCTCTTGCTACCTTTGCTAAAGACTTATTTCATCTCTCAACAATCCCATTTTTCTCAGGTTTTTTAGGTATAGATAGTTGTCTTTTGATTCCATTTTCTTCATAGAATATGTTAAATTGTCTAGAGGTAAATGTTTGTCATCTATCTGATCTCAAACATTTAATCTTAATATTAGATTCATTCTCAACTCTATTCTTAAATATCTTGAACTTCTCAAAAGCTTCTGATTTCTCTTTTAGAAATACTACCCACATCATTCTAGTGAAATCATAAAATACCTTTCACCATAGACTCCTCTAGTTCTAGATCTATGTGAACCATCTCCAACTCCTATGTGGTAGTGAACTTCTTTCTACAAAAAGACACTTTTCTTTTCTTAGCCAAAATATATTCCTTGCTTATAGCACTAGTAGGCTTAAGAATCTTAGGCAGATCTCTCACTACACTACTAACTTTCACAATATTATCAAAGTTTATATGACAATTTTTTGTGTGCCACAACCAACTATTATAAACTTTTTCTACCAAACATGTCATCTTAGTACAGTTCAACTAAAATACATTACCTTTGGATCTAGTGCTAGTTCCAATCACTTACCATCTTTGTCTTCGATAGTGTGGTTCTTCTCAGTAAAATAAAATTGTTAACCTTTGTCTACCAACTATCCAACATTCAACAAGTTATGCTTCAATCCATCAACAAAATAGACATCATCAGTGTTAGTTTTACCATCAAGAGTAATGGATCCAATCCCTATAATATGATAGGTTGCATTGTTACCAACTCTAACAATTACTCCATCCTAATTCTTGAACATAAAAAACTTATTCATATTACTAGTCATGTGATGTGAACAACCACTATCAATTATCCAATCATAGTTCTTTTTTTTTGGATTATAGATGGTGCAATTGAGAGTGGGGGGGGGTGAATCAGTTATTAAAAAAACAAATCTACAGACCCCTTAGATGTCTTAAATAACTAGTTACTGCTGATACTCGGTAAACACTAAAAAAAAATTGTAACTTGGTAAATTAACTTGTTACTGATCTTTAAGTATTCATGCATGCAAAAGTGAATAAAATGAACATGAGAGACACCATATTTAATGTGGAAACCCACTATGGGAAAAACTACCAAGTAACTAGCCACCAATTTTCACTCTTCTGAAGTAAGTCCTATTACGATCCAACCCTATTAAAGGTTACAATACACACTATTAGGTGTGACCCTGTTAGAGGATTTAATCACCCTATTAGGAGTGGCCTTGCTAAAGGTCTTTAGAACAATTCAACTGAACTATCACCTTGTTAAAGGATTTACAAATATGGTTGTTAAACCAACTCTGTTAAGAGATTTTGAAATCACTGCTACAATGGTTAGAAAGTAACAATGAATTGATTTGAATAAGATGCAACTGAGTTTGCTGATTACAGATCTCTATTCTGCACTATTAGATCCTTTTCGATCAAATATAGCTTTGCTACTCCTTAATGATCTCTGGTCATCCTTCAAAAAATTTCTTTCACAATAATCAATCTTCCTTCTTATTCACATTACATCAAATCCATCACTTGCACTTAGAATTCACAACTTGACTTCTTATATATACCATTTAGACTATGAAGTCGGCTCATTCATAAGTTACATTTACCAATAAACCATACATCAGTCGGCTACAAATATTACTCTAAACAAATAAACTTTATTTCACAAAATAATGAAATCCTTCACTGGCTGACCCTGCTTGGTAAATACTACTTCCAGAAATAATTTCCTAAGTTAACCGTCTTAACTAGGTTAACATTGCAACATCTACAAAATCCTATGGTTGCTAAGTTAACTCGATAAGAACTAAATTTCCTTCACTATCCATGAAAGCTTAGTTAGAACTATTTCCTGCACTATTTTCTCTTGATGACCAAGTTTTCTCGGTAGCAACTAAATTTCTTTTGCTAACCTTGAAAGCTTGGTAGCAACTAAATACATAAGGTAAACCCTGAGAATGCTCAGTAGACATTGTAAACCTTCTTTGCTAACCTTTGGAGCTTGGTAGACACTTTCTTTTGCCTTGCTGAGCAATTGAGCTCGGTAGACTTTGTCTGATGACTAATATGACATTTCTGTAACATCAAAGACAACACACAATTGAACAATTGTATCCAACAATCTCCCTCTTTGGCATTGATGGCAACACAATATGTCATAGAAGAATGAAATTTGAAAACACATCTTTACTGACATAATACTTCACCCTCTTCCTCAAATATAGTAATCTCCCTCTTTCATAATAATCTCTCCCACTTACAAAAACTCTCATTTTCTTGCAAATTTTAGAAAGATATGATAGTATACTCTCCCTCTTTGACAACACATTCTAAAGACAACAAAAATCAAATGAATAGCATTGTACCTGATGTACTGATTCATATGCAATGTCTTTATTACTTTGTTGCATCAATTGATAGATCTTCAACTTAGTACCTATTGATGCATCACTAAAACTTCATTTTAGTGAGCCTCAGATAGGGGAATGACCCCTAACTTACCTATTAGATACAAGAATGCATCCTTAGGTAAAGGCTTTGTAAATATGTCAGCAATTTGTTCCTTTGTATGGACATATTCCAATCTAATTTCCTTTTATTGTACCAATTCTCTAACAAAGTGATACTTTATAGCAATATGCTTGGTTTTTGAATGCATCACTGGATTCTTGGATATGTTAATTACACTTGTATTGTAACAAGACATAACAATAGATTCTTTGATTTTTTGCTTCATACCTTCCAATAATTGTTTGAACCATACAATGTTTGAGTAGTTTACTGCTGTTGCAACATATTCAACTTCTACTATGGACTTTGATGTACAGTTCTACTTTTTACTTGTCCAAGAAACCAACCTCCTTCCAAGAAAGAAAGCTCCTCCACTTGTACTCTTTCTGTCATCAACATTCCTTGCCCAATCTGCATTAGTGAACATTTTTAAATCTAGATTTCCTCCAAGTTTATACCATAATCCATAATCTTTAGTTCCTTTTAAATATCTCATGATCTTTTTGATTGCCATCACGTGATTTTCTTTTGGTTTTGCTGAGAATCTTGCTATAATCCCTACTGCAAGGGCAATGTTTGGTCTTGTGTGCACTACATATTGCAACTTTCCAATCATAGATCTATACAATGTCTGATCCACTTCCTTTGATTCATCATCCTTGGTAAGTTTCAATCCAGTACACATAGGTGTTCCAACTAGTTTGCAATCTTCCATACCAAACTTTTTTCAGTATCTCCTTGATGTATTTAGATTGAGTGATATAGATGCCATTCTTACTTTGATGAATTTGAAGACCAATAAAGAATTTCATTCCTCCAAACATTGACATTTTAAATTCCTTGTTCATTTGTTCTGAAAAATCTTCGCAAAGATCATCATTTCTTGTGAACAAAGTATCATCTACAAATATCTATGCCAAAATAATCTTATTATCTAGTCCTTCCTTTATGTACAAACTACTATTATCATTAGTTCTTTAAAAACCAATCTGAATAAGATAGTTATGCAATCTTTCATACCATGCTCTAGGTTCTTGTTTCAGACTATACAATGCTTTATGCAATTTGCAAACCATGTCCTTCTTGTTTGGATCAACAAAACCTTCAAGTTGTTCAATGTAAACCTCTTCATCCAATATGCCATTGAGAAATTCTGACTTGACATCCATCTAATAAACTTTGAATCTTTTGTATGAAATATATGCAAGTAGGGTTCTAACACCTTCCAATCTTGCAACAAGAGTAAAATTCTCTCCATAGTCTATACCTTCTTCTTGAGAGTATCCTTTGCATACCAGTCTAGCTTTGTTCCTTGTCACCTTACCATCTTCATTTAACTTGTTTCTGAATACCCACATAGTTCCAATCACATTTTTGTCTTTAGGTCTAGGTAGAAGAGTCCATGTTTTGTTTTTCTCTATCTATTCTATCTCTTCATCCATAGCTTCAATCCAACTTTCATTTTCTAATGCATCTTTGACATTTCTAGGTTCAAAATCAGCAAGTAAACAAGTTCCTTTCAACTGACTTCTTGTCATTGTTCCTTCTAATTTATCTCCAATGATCTGATCTGGTGCATGATCCTTCCTAACATACTTGGGTAACACAGGCTCCTTGCCTTTTAAATGACTTGCATTTTTATCCTTCTATGCTTCAACTTCTGGTTCTGGCTTTGGTTGCTTGAGCTCAGTAGGTGTTGTTTCGATAGCTTATATTTACAACTTGGGTTCTTGCAACTCATTAGGTATTAGCTCAGTTTGAACTTCCTATGACTCGGTTACTAAAGACTCAGGAGTTGAAGATTCCTGACTGACAAGTGTATTTGGCATTGTATCAAGTTCAATGTAAAAAAATCTCCTATAATATTTAGGTTCCCTTTTGCTTTATTCTTTAGTTCTTTCTGCAAACTCATTAACTTTCTCGTGTGCACTTTCTATGACTTTGTGAGTAGACAAATTCAAACATCTATATGCTTTACTTTTGCAAGAATATCTCAAAAATATTCCTTCATCACCCTTTACATCAAATTTCCTTTTCTAGATTCTTTCAAAATGTAACATTTGCTTCCAAATACTTTTAGGTAACTTACATTGGGTTTTTAGTCATACCATAACTCATAGGGGGTTTTGAATAAGTCCTTTTTCAGCTGTACTCAGTTCAAGGTATGAACTACAATGCTAATAGCTTCATTCCAGTATTTGATAGCAATGCTCTTCTCAATCATTAAGGTTCTTACACAGTCCATGATAGATCTGTTCCTTCTTTCTACTATTCCATTTTGTTCAAGAGTTCCAAATGCTGAAACCTATCTTTTGATTCCCTTTTCAATGCAAAAGTTATTGAACTCATGTGAAATGAATTCACCACCTCTGTTAGACCTCAAGCATTTAAATCTTTTTCCTATTTCCTTTTCTACTCTGGACAAATACCATTTGAACTTTTCAAATGCTTTTGATTTCTCTCTTAGGTACATGATAGTCATCATTCTTGAATAATCATCAACAAAAAGAATGAAAAAAATTTCACCAGTATAACTTTCAATACCAATAGGTCCACAAAAATCAGTATGCACAAGTTCTAGAATTTTTTCAGACTAATAGTTCTTGCTTTTAAAGCTAGTCTTTCCCATTTTACCAATTTGACAATTCATGCATAGACCAACCTCAGGTTTATTTATGTTAGGAATGCCTCTTACTTTCCTGAATTTACTTATTTTTACCAAGTTGTCAAAGTTTATATGACATAACCTCCTATTCCATAACCAACTTTCTTCAACTTGAGCAATAAAACATGAACATTCACCAAGTTCAAGATAAAACAAGTTACCTTTTGTTTGAGTGCCTGATCCAATCAGTTTACCTTTGCCATCTAGAAGTCTTTCTTTTCCATGCATGAATTCTACTTTAAATCCATCATTGAGTAGTCATGCCACACTCAATAGATTGTGCTTTAGTCCTTCTACCCAATATGCATTATCACATACAAGTTCCCTGGTCCCTTTTCCTTTTATACAACAAGGTTCATTGTTACCAAATCATACACTACCACCATCATAGTCTTCAAAATGTTCAAACTTATTTTTATCATTAGTCATGTGATGAGAACAACCACTATCTATAATCCATGTATCATTTCTGCTCATATGAGAAATGAGTGCCATTTCTTCATCATTATCAAACTCATCTTTTACAGCAATGTAAACAATTTCATCTTCTTCTTCATCATTAGAATTATTAGAATCTTTAGCCATGAAACATATTTTCTTACCTTTATCCTTGAATGATTTGAAGTCTTTCTTGCCATTGCACTTGTGACCTTTCTTCTCATCCTTGCTCTGCTTATTTGGGCACCTAGTAGCAATATGTCCAATTTCTTCACAAAAAAAATAGACTAGAGGAACCTTACCTTTGTATTTCCCTTTGCCTCTTGAATATTTCCTTGCTAGTAGAACTTCAACCACCTCAAGATCACTATCTGAACTCTGTTCTAATTCTTCATCACTATCTAACTAAGGATCCTTTATCTTCTTGTCTTTTTCTTTGAGTGAAATCTTAGCTTCAAATGTTGATTCAATGTTCTTGGCAATTGGAAAATAATCATCATAATTATCTAGCTCAAATGCAGTCAATCTTCCAACTATCGCCTCTAAATTTATCTTATGATTTGCTTCACATCTTCTTTCTTGAATTGCAGAGACTCTGATTGCATAAATAGGAAGTAGAGTTCTAAGAACTTTACTTATAATTGTCTCCTCCTTGATGTCTCCTCTAGATGCTTTGATTGCACTTACACATGCTTTAAGTCTTTCAACATATTTTGCAATGTTTTCATCCTCTCTCATCTTCATTTGATCAAATTGTCCTCTCAAACTTTTTGCTTTGGCTCTTCTCACATTATCATCTCCTCCATAGATCTCTTTCAGCTTGTTCCATATTTTAAAGGCAGTTTTGCAATTCTTGATGTCATCAAATTCTTCATAACTCTGAGCAGATGCTATATCTATCATCATGTTGTTGTGAGTCTTCCTTTCAGCAATATCATTGACAAATAATGTACCAGCAAATTTTGTATATTTTTCATCAAGGTACTTTAGTCCTAAATCACCAATAGAAGCCAGATGAAGTCTCATCAATCCTTGCCATGCTAAGAAGTTGTCCTTATTAAGTCTTGGAATTTCCCTCTTGTAAGACATCCTGATGTTTAGCTTAGATCCATGAAATCTTTTCCTGAAAGCACCAAGAGCTCTGATACCAATTGTTGGGATTATAGATGGAGTAACTAAGAGGGCAGGGGAGGGGGGGAGGGGGGGGGAATGAGTTACTACAAAAAAAAATCCACAGATCCCTTAGATGTCTTAAATAACTAATTACTGCTAATACTCGGTAAACACTAAAAAAATATTGTAACTCAGTGAATTAACTTGTTACTGATCTTTAAGTATTCATGCATGCAAAATTAAATAAAATGAACATGAGAGACACCAAATTTAATGTGGAAACCCAATATGGAAAAAACCACCAAGTAACTAGCTACCAACTTTCACTCTTCTGAAGTGAGCCCTGTTAGGAGCCAACCCTATTAAAAGTTACATTACACACTGTTAGGTGTGACCCTATTAGAGGATTTAATCACCCTATTAGGAGTGGCCTTGCTAAAGGTCTTTAGAACAATTCAACTGAACTATCACCTTGTTAAAGGATTTACAAATATGGTTGTTAAACCAACTCTGTTAAGAGATTTTGAAATCACTGCTACAATGGTTAGAAAGTAACAATGAATTGATTTGAATAAGATGCAACTGAGTTTGCTGATTATAGATCTCTATTCTGCACTATTAGATCCTTTTCGATCAAATATAGATTTGCTACTCCTCAATGATCTCTGATCATCCTTCAAAAAATTTCTTTCACAATAATCAATCTTCCTTCTTATTCACATTAAATCAAATCCATCACTTACACTTAGAATTTGCAACTTGACTTCTTATATATACCATTCAGACTATCAATTTGGCTCATTCATAAGTTACATTTACCAATAAACCATACATTAGTTGGCTACATATATTACTTTAAACAAATAAACTTTATTTCACAAAACAATGAAATCCTTCACTGGCTAACCCTGCTCGGTAAATACTGCTTCCAAAAATAATTTCCTAAGCTAACCATCTTAACTCAGTTAACATTGCAACATCTACAAAATCTTTTGGCTAATTAGTTAACTTGGTAAGAACTAAATTTCCTTCACTATCCATGAAAGCTCGGTTAGAACTATTTCCTGCACTATGTTCTCTTGATGACCAAGTTTTCTTAGTAGCAACTAAATTACCTTTTCTAACCTTGAAAGCTCGGTAGCAACTGAATACACAAGGTAAAGCCTGACAATGCTCGGTAGACACTGTAAACCCTCTTTGATAACCTTCTAAGCTCGGTAGACTCTGTCTTTTGCCTTGCTGACCAACTGAGCTTGGTAGACTTTGTCTGATGACTAATATGACATTTGTGTAACATCAAAGACAACACACAATTGAACAATTGTATCCAACACTTTTCCACTTGGCTAACTAGATCTTTTTCATCTCTAATTTTTGTGTCAAGATCATCTTCCTTGATAGCCACAAATCTTAGTTCATTATCACTTTCACTTTGACCTTTTTCATTAGATTCTTCATCTTCATTTGTAGACAAATAATTTCTATCTCTATGCCTTCTAGGATTAAAATTTTCTTTACACTTTTTCTCTCTCTTAGGACATTTAGATGCATAATGACCAAATTCATTACAAGTCCAAAAATTAAAGATTTTCTTACTGCCTTTTTTCTCTTTTCACAAGAAGGGTTATTCCTTCCTTAATCTTCTTTTCCTCATCAACTCTATTGTTGCCAACAAAATCTCCATGGGTACTTGCACTCTTTGCTAAATTAAGTTGAATGTTTAGGGCGCTAAAGGTTGTTTTGACTCCTTCAAGTTCACCAAACTATCTCAGATCTACTTCTGCTAATTCCAATCTACCAGGCAAGGTTTCCTTCATGAAGTCCTTAATGTAGGGAATCACTAGTTGTATCATCTAAGCTATAGGCTTGAATGATGGTGACAAACTTTTCAAAATCTTCCATATGACTTCATCATCATCTTTGGTTCCACAATGAGATCAAATTTAGAATTGCAAAGTAAAAGTACAAAGTTGTGTCACATTTTAGGCTGACTTATCTAAACAACTCAATTTGAATATTTCTACCTAAAAATCAATTTTGTTCAAACAAATAATCTAGATAAATTCATTCTAGCTAAGTTATATATGGTCTCACAGTTTTCAAATTGGAAATGTCAATTAAATGTATGTTTTATACTAGTTTGTATCCAAATACCAAAGAAATAATATTATTTCAAAAAAGTGGTGCATTTCAATAACTCTTACAATTTTTTGTTATATTTTTAATAACATATAAATATAATTTTGTAGAGCTCAGAGTCAAGACTATTCTCATAAAGAGTTTATAGTGTTTTAATTAGTTATAGTATATTATAATTTAAAAAATTCTATAACCACATATTTTAACACTCAAAAAAATGTCAATTTTGGGAAAGAAAAATATATTAAATCATATCAAAAAAAAAATTAAAATTTATGTGAAATTCTAGAGAAGAGAGTCATTTTCTAGAATGTATAATTTTTCTCATGGTTAGAATAGATTTGTTTTGAAAAATTTGGTGGGAGATGAAAACTATCGATTTATAGGTGAGTTGAAATTAGAATCATTATAAAAGAGCGAATATAGATCTAAAGCCAATTTTTATTTTTGATAGCTCTGGCACTATATGTTATCTATAACATAGTATGAGATCAAAGGAAAATAAGTTTAATTCTATATAGTTTTGTGGTAGGAACTACACCCCTAATTTTTCAGCATTTTTCAACACCTAAAAAATTATCTATAAAATTTAGGAAAATATATCATTTCTTATTCCAAATAATTACTAAAAATTATAATCATAAACTTCATCCATTTCTACACATTCATTAGCTTACTTTATTTTCAAATTCAAAATAATAATACCAATTTTATGTCATTCAATGTGAACAATTATACTTTTGTTAGCCTTTTCCTTTAAAAAGAGGTGACACAAGTTTGTGTTTTTACCCTACAACCATTTATGATATTCTACCAATATAACTTCTTATAGATTCATTTTCCATCATCTTAGCATCTTGATATGCCCATATCCAACTTTCTAACCTCATTGTTTTAGCATGATCGTCACCTTCAAAAGTAGATTCCAATGCTTTCCAAATTTCATGAGATATTTCAAGTGACTTTACGTGACTATATTCATTATCTAGAATGGCTGATAATAAAGATTATTTTGCTCTCATGTTACACATGAACAAATCTCTTTCTTCCTCACTATAATCTTCTAGCTTTGATTCTTAACCAATTTTCTTCTTTCCCTTTGTCAAGATCCAATATCTCAAACCCATGCACAATAGATGAGTATTCATTTTCTCCTTTTGACCATCATAGTTGGCCTCATCAAATCTAGTACTACACTTTTAGAAAGGATAAAAGCACAAATTTGTCACCCTTTTGTACAAAGGAAAAGGCTAACAAAAGTATAACTATTCACCTTCAATGATATAAAACTAGTATTATTATTTAAAATTTGAAAATGAAGTAAACTAATGAAATGTGTAGAAAAGGATGAAGTTTAGGATTATAATTTTTAATAATTATTCAGAATAAGAATTCATATATTTTCCTAATTTTTATAGACTTTTTTTAGTTGTTGAAAAATACTGAAAATTAGGGGTTTAGTTCCCACCACAATACTATATGGAAATAAATTTATTTTCATTTGAGCTCAGACTATGTTATATATAAGATATATAGCTAGAATAATAAAATATAAAAATTGATTTTAAACCTTTATTTACTATTTTATAATGATTCAAATTTGAACTCACCTGAAGTCAACAGTTTTCATCTCCCACCAAATTTTTCAAAACAAATCTATTCTAACCAAAAGAAAAATTATACATTCTTGAAGAGGACACTCTCCTCTGTGTGTGTGTGTGTGTGTGTGTGTGTGTGTGTCTATACATATATATATGATTTAATATTTTTCTTTCTCAAAATTGACATCTTTTGGAGTGTTAAAATATGTTCTTGTAGAATTTTTCAATTACAATATACTATATCTAATTAAAACACTATAAACTCTATATGATAATATTCTTGACTTTGACATCTATGAAATGATGTTTATATGTTACTAAAAAAATATCATAAAAAATAGTAAGAGTTATTGAAACATTAGTTTTCTGAAATATTTTTATTTCTTTAGTAATTGGATACAAACTAGTATAAAATATGCATTTAATAGACATTTCCAATTGGAAAAGTATGAAACCATATATAACTTAGCTAGAATGAATTTATCTAGACCATATGTTTTTTAAAAATTGATTTTTGGATAGAAATACTCAAATTAAATCATTTTGATAAGTTAGCCTAAAAGGTGACACAACTTTGAAAATTTACCCGAAAAGATTCACCATCAATCTCCCAAAGTTGTTAAGCTTATCCTTCAAAGATCTAATGCTCTAATACCAATTACTAGAATATATAGTTCACTAGCATAACTAAGAGAATGGGGGGGGGGTGTGAATAAGTTATCCAATTAATATCACTGATAAAAACTTTAATCACTCTTGACCATATGAGTAATGTAAACTAAAACAACAACATGATAGTCATACATAATAACACTAGATATGGGAGGGGGGTGGGGTGTGGGGGTGAATTAGTTATCCAATTAATATCACTAATAAAAACTTTAATCAATCTTGACCATATGAGTGATGTAAACTAAAACAACAACATGATACTCATACATAATAACACTAGATATGTTAACTAGGGAAACCTTTGATTAGAGGGAAAACTCTGATGGGGATGGTACCCACAAGATGATGTATTAATATAAATATTCCTTGTTAGAGGATAGACACTGATTTGAGTTTGTTGCAACATTTAGTACATATGAGTCCTTGTTAGGAGACTTTGAATCCCTATTAGGAGATTCCAACCTTGTTAGGAGTTGTGGAAGACAACCAGACCCACTAGCCAAATGACTTAGAGGGAAAGACCAATGAATCCACTATCCAAATAATCTCTGTAATATTCCTTACAAAATAATAAAACTAAATTGTACTGCCTTCCTCTATCTTTGTCCTATCATCCAAACTTTTGTTGCTTCTGATCTTGTAACCAGATCATGAATTGTGCATCAAGTAATCCATTGGATCTCTTACATGCATTCAATCAATACTCTACTTCTTTTCACACTTCATAAATAAAATGCACAAAAGATACTTGATATACTTACAATAAAGTGAAACATCTTTCCTTTATACCATATCTTCATAATAATTCCTTGAGTCAATCTTAAGGCTTTCCCAATTAATTAAAATAAAATATATAATTAATTGAAATATATAATTAAGTACAATTACAATAGCACTATCAGCTCACAATCTATACATATTATTACATGTGCAACTTTAGGTCTTGTGCACTCACTGATGTTATCACCTAATTGTCCTCCATCACTGGTCGACTATGCATCACCTCTTTATATCTTGGCTAAAAGATATAATGCAGACATCCAAAATTTCCAAGCAAATGCTTTGTTTCTACATTGCTCATAGTAAATCAAACATAATTGTCATACATCTTTTATTATGAATTTTTCCTCATAACCACGTCATTAGGATACTCTCATGAAAATTTTCTTAATTGTGCATCACTTAACCCTTACTTAGTTACTACACAACATGAAATCTCTGACTATTATTCTTCCAGTCTATAGAAAAAACACTAATATGTTGACATCAATGAAAAATACAATCTTGAATGCAACATATCAATACTCTCCAATGCTTAGGATTCTACCCCAATGTAGTATCGTTAGAATTCATACTAACATTTTACACTTATAATTAAGGACTCTATTTGGATATTTACATACATCTGTTAGGATTACTTGGTCAAGATATTTTTCTCAGTTCAATTTGATTAAAAATAGATTTGATACATGTTACTTGGTTTTCTTTGTAAGCTTATTTTTGATCTCCTCTATATAATGTCTTCATTTAATCTCTCAATCTAATATTTCTATTTAGTCCTTCACTACTTGGATTGCTTTGTTTTATCCTTTTTCACTAGTTCACTTGCATATTCATGGACACATGCATTCCTTCTCTTTCTTTTCTCTTGCACTATGAAATTAGGGCTAGAGCCCTCCTTAAATAGATGTTCTTTGAAAATTCTAGATCAAAATCAATAGTTTACAATTTATCTCCTTGTGTTGTTTCTTTTTGATTTTTTGATCGGTTGATTTTCTTTCCTTGAGATAATTACTTTTTGTAGTGATGTGTAATCTCCATCTTAACTTTGGTTTACATATTTGTTTGTGCAATTACAAAATCATTTGAAAAAACTAGTTTTCTCAGCATCTAAATGTTTTGATGCTTGGTCATTGCTAACATTCATATTGGCACTTGAATTCTATATACATGTTTCTTATTATTTTCTCAGAAAAAAATATCTTTTATTTTACTCAGTCTCCATTGTGTTAGCCTTACTTATATATCTATCAGTCTCAATAGTGGTGCTCAACAATCACTAATTTTCTTAGCACGTAATGCAAAGTAAACAAGTCCTTATATATGCTCAGGCTTTACTAGATGACTCGATCATAGTGCTGACCATTCAACCTTGCTTAGTAAATGATTAAGTGTTTGGACACTAATATGAAACATAGTTGTTGAGATCAATAGTTAGTAGCTTTGTTCAAACACTTATAATCTTTACTTTTAGATGAATAACCAAGGAATATACCTTCATCTTCTTTAAAACCAAGTTTACCATTTCCTTCATCTATTTGAGTATAACATCTACTTCCCAATATTTTTAAATAACTTACAATTGATGTATGACCACACCAAAGTTTGTAGAAAGTGTTATTTGTTCCTTTCTTCAAATGAACTTGATTGAGTGTGTAAATAGAAGTTCTAACTCCTTCCCTCCAAAATATCTAAGAAATCTCCTTTTCAATCATTAATGTCCTTCCACAATCCATAATTCATCTATTTATTCTTTCATAAATACTATTATTTTGTGGTGTCCTCAATGCAAATAACTATCTTTTAAAACCATTATTAGCATAAAAGTTAGTAAATTCAATAGACATAAACTTATTGCCTATATCAGATTTTAACCATTTCAAGGATTTGCTACTTTCCTTTTCAACTCTAGCTTTATACCATTTGAACATATAAAAAGCATGTTATTTTATCTTCATGAATGTTATAATCATTATCCTTGAATAATAAACAATAGATAATATAAAATAGTCAGGTATGTGTAGGATCATGGTGTGCCAAAAAGTGGCAATCTAAAACATTTGTAGTTCTGAAATATCTCAAACCATTTCAGAATATATTCCAACTTTTTTCCCACCCACCCTGATACTAAATGAAAACAATTAATATCTTTATAAGGTCTACTATATCTTTTGATACCAAACCCATATGGTCAATTTTAAAAGTATCCTAAAAATGTGCTTTTGGCATGTTTTTATGTAATTTTTACTTCAAACATGTACCTGACGACTTTTTTTTAATCAAAATTTGATGAAATGAAAAGTGTTTCTTAACAATGTTCTTATATTTTCATAAATGTAAGGTTTGTGAAATTATGAGTTTAGTAAGTAATTATTACTTATTTTCTAATGGAGTTACATATAAAGTGCTAACTGACACACTACTTGAAAAAAAACTATAACTTCCAAATGGTACAACATTTTTTAAATGCAAAAGATGCATTATGTTTCTTCTACTATAAGGGGAAAAAAATGAATTTTGCAGAGTTTTGAATTAGTTAAGGTGGTTAGACACGAGAGCTTTCTTATTCTAAAAATACTAAATTCAAAAATTAATTATTTATTATTTATTTAGAATAAAAATACTCAAAAATATGTGTCACATCTAGGCATGAGTCTGCTACTTATATCTAGAATATTATTTAAAAATATTATCATTTGATTCTAATTAAGGTGGTCAGACATATGTCTACTTCTTATTTTTGTTCTAATTTTTTTGTAATATTGCATTAAAATTCAAAATTTTGACCAATCAATTTTTATTTTTTTGAGATAAGTCCTAGTAGTTTAGAAACCAGGTTCAATTTTCTAGAGATTATTTTCTCTCAACTTTTTGATATAAAGTTAATAACAAGTAGAAAATAGCATGGAATGTTGACATAACCCTGATTTTCTGATTTTATTATTGCCACTTAAGAGCATAGTTTGGTTGACCATGATCCTGCACATACCCACTTATCACCATAGCAATTGTCAACACCAATTGCACTCCATAGATTTGGATGCACCAATTCGTATTCATCATTGTGAATTGTGTGTCTTGTTGGGAAAGATAGAATTTTTTATCTTAATAAAACTAACATTCTTTTCAAGTAGCATTCTTTGGTTTTTGCTTATTTGGTAAGCCTCTTACTCTTTTCTTTCTACTAATTTTCACCATGTTCTCATAATTCATAAAACACTACCTTTTTTTTCATAACCACACATCTTCAACTCTAGAACATAAGCATGTATCAACTAGGATCAAGATAGAAAAGTTACCTTGTGTTTGCATTCATGTTCCAATCAGATTACCTTCATCATCAAAGATTTTAAACTTCATTTTCTCAATTTCCATCTTGTGACCTGAGTTATTCAATTGTGTAATGCTCAAAAGATTATATTTAAGTCCTTGAACCCAAAATGCATCATCACATCTAATCTTATCATTCAAAATTAATAACCCATTACCTTTCACTATATATGTAAAATCATCACCAAGATTAAAATTTCTAGCATTGTCAACTTCTTCAAATTTATCAAATTGACTTAGATCACCAGCCATGTGATGTTAACAACCACTATCAATAATAAATGAGCCAGTCTTACTAACATGTGAAATTAGGGCAGTTTCATTCTCATAAATTTCACCATTTGGATCTTCCTTGATTGTGACATAAACCATGTCAACTACTTCCTTGTCATCATAAAAACTAGTTCTTCTTATTCTTGAAATATTTCTTGTCATTTCTATTAGACTTGCTTCTATTAGGACATTTGGAAAAAAAATTGACTAACCTCATTACATTTTAAATAGATCAAGGGTAAACACTTTTGTGTTTAACTTTACATCTTGACAACCTTCTTGTAAGGAATGATTCAAGCTCATCCAAACCATCTTTGGTTTCAAACTCACTTTATTCTTTAATTTTCTTCTCTCTCTTTGAATTTAAAATGATTAGTGAAGACTTAAATGCATTTCCCATTATAATCATAGTATTTCATAATTTCTTAGCTCAAATGGAGTCAACTGACCAACAAGACCATCGAATGTCAGATCATTTCCATGCATAGCTCTTACTTTTTTTATTGTAGAAACTTTAATAGAATTAATAGGTGCAAGAGTTCTAAGAAAGTCTTTACTTACAATTTTTGAGTCAATGATAGTTCCTCCAATATATTGGATTGCATTTACAACATTAGTTGTTTGATTCATATATTGTGTAATATTCTTGCCTTCTTTCATTCTTAATTCATCGTACTTACCTCTCAAACTTCTAGCTTTGGTTCTTGTAACATTATCATCCCCTTCACAAACTAGGAATTGTTTATCCCACATTTATTTAGCATTCACTTAGTTCTTAACATCATCAAACTCAACACCATTCAGAGAATATGGAATCTCAATCATTAGACTAGTACAATTTCTCTTCTCATTTATTTTCTCCACAATCAAGAGACTAACAAGGGTAGTATATTCACTCTCTAACCTATGCATGACATTATCTCCAATGCTAGAGAGATATAACTTCATTTAGTCTTGTCAAGATGAAAATTTCTCTTTGTTTAGTCTTGGTATCTCTCTCTTTTACATATTCATTCTTTAGCTCAAGTTCCTTTAAACTCCTTTCTCCATGCACTCAGCTCTAATACTAATTTTTATATAACGAAGAGGGGGGATTTGAATTAGTTATTTCCTATTATTATATGGTCAGTTCAAACTAATTTAGTGTGAACAAAATTTCATGAACTTTAACAACAATAAAATTCAACCAAGTCATCTAACTCTTTCAAACTCTTTACTCTAAACTATTAACTTGCCACTCTTTGCATTATCGAGTCTCAGTAAATTACTTAGTGATTATGGACTATAACATTAATTATTAACAAGTTGCAATAAATAGTAAAATATATAAAATAACTTGTAATACAATTGGAATTCACACAATTGACACCATGATTCTAATATGGAAACCCCATGATCGAAAAAACCACCTCGGACTGAAAACCCAAAAATATTCATGCTCTTTTGAAGTGAGCTCTACTAGGAACCAACCTTTTTAAAGGTTACATATACATTGTTCATGTGATCTGATTTAAAGGACTTAAAAACACCACTAATCAATGTTACAATATAGGATTTCAAAGGATTTTTTAGGCCCACTAGGTAGTTCCAACATTTTATGCTACAATGGTTAAAAATTAATAGTAGAAATAATTTGTTAAGAATATATACTACCTATACTTTTTTAGATCTATTTTCCTTTCTCATCTTTGTTCGATCTCCTTCTTGGAACTCCTTTCACTTTGTACTTTTGGCTAGTTGATTAACACCTTCTCTGTATCCTTCCATAGTTCGATTCTACTAGCTCAAAAATATTATTTCACCTTCTTTAACTTTTCTTTCACAGCAACTTAAGACTCCAACAATATGATTAGAAATTAAATCAACTTCAAACCAACAATATATAAAAACTATCTTCCTAATGAATTGTCTTAATTTCCTCCTTAAATAGTCATCTCCAAGCTAGCATATTATTCCATCTTTTCCCTCTTAATCATAGTTTTTGATCTTGAGTTCATACCAAATTTCTAGATTTAACACTACATATAGTTTAACTAAATACTCATAAAATATAAATTCATAGAACTTTGTACTCATGCTTATCCTTTTCAATCTCCATCATCATATCCTTCTTGAATTTTCCTAGTTGTTGATCTTGTAAAAAATGTTGATTTGTGCCTTAGACCATCTCAATCTTTTCAAATTTTCATCAAAATTCAGCCTTGGATTCCAATTCTCCAATCTTGCTCATCCAACTATTACAAGATAAACATAACATTTACTTGGGTAATAGAGTACCCGATTAATACTAACTCATTTGGGAAATACTACGGTCGCTCGGTGAATACAATCCCCTTTCATTAACTTTGTCACTTGGTTAATCTTATGTTCTTCAATACAGTGCAATAATAAAAGATTGTAAAATATTCAAACCAATAATACATTATCACTATCAAACTCATTCAAGTACCCATTGAATACAATACTTATCAATTCTGTGTTCATTATACTTTCTTCAAATCCTCTTTATCAATCAATTTTTTTCATGAATCAAATGATATGGTACCATACTAAGTTATTTTAATGTCTATCCAACTAATACTTTGACATCAATGACAATATAACAACTGATATGACTCTTTTACATACATTCATAATGTTGCTTATTACATTATCAGTTGGGACTAACATTATTTTAATTAAATCATTTTCAACATGATCATATTTTTTGTTTGTATGATCATGTAGAAAATTCATCCCAATTTGAAATGTTAGAGATAATGGTGATAGTTCTCTTAGGCACAACACATTCTTACTCCATAGAATAAGTAGACCACCTTCATGAATAACAAAGCATTTTTTGTATGCTTGGCATGTACAAACCAAGATAAATTTCTTCACTATGTAGGTCTTCACTTTTTAGAACAAGTGATTACTTTTATTACCAATTTCTTCAACTCTCAACCATAAAAATCAAACTTTGTCTCTTATATCATATGCTTCTTGATCATATTATTTTGGCACGCCTTTATGTATTCAGAAATTTTTCATACTATGAACACCTTTATGATCTTCTCTTTAGCACAATATTGGAGGCCCATGTCTAATACCATATAACAGAGAAAATGATGATAAAATCTTGTTGTATGTTTATTCATCATAGTAAAGAAGGTTTTATAAAATTCATGATTCATATGGTTGGATGGTTATCATTTTATTTTTATTTGGACAAATAACAAATGAGTACAACCACAGAATTAAGACAAGTAATACTATGTGTACAATTATGCCAATAATTAATTCTATGATTTTAATCCATACTCTTTAGGTGAGATGAGAGGAATATATTCTCAATTTTGTAACTTTTCATTCTGATTAGTTAAAAGAAAAGAAGAAGAATATGAAGATTTCCCTGGAAACTATTGCGGTCTCTATATTTATGTACATAAAACTATTTTTACTACCCTCCCATAAATATTTGCAAAGTTACTCCCTCCAAATTAGGTTCTAGAAAGAAATAACACAGAGGTCATCTTCCTATAACAACGAAAATAAATGAAGAATTTGTAGAAGGAATTCAAAAGGTTCTAGAGGTTGACATTGCCCTAGGAAAATCAAAAGAGGTACCATATTTTCTTATCCTCAAACAAATATAATCTTGTAGGAGAGCTGAAAACTCTCTAAGGATGTAATGAAGCTAATAACCTAGAAAGTTGGGGGAATCAATGCCCTTAACACGTGTAGTATCATGGTTGGTTGTGGTTGCTAGTTTCCTCTAGCATGACGTTACTCATTTGAAAGTTTTTTTTAATGCTTTATGCCAATGGTGGCATGGCTCATCTTTTTAAGACTCCTATGTTGGTTGGGATTTTGTTTTATTCTTAGCATGATTTATTTCAAGTTTCTTTTTTATTTAAGCCATGCTTGTATTTGTTGGCTTTAGTTGTGCTCTATTTTTCAATAAGGCTACTACTTGTGATTCTTTTGGTTTTTTGTTAAAGAGTTGATATTTCTTTAAGTTTTATGGGTTCATGCCCTTCCTGCTTTAATTAATCTGAACATGTCTAGTCTCATTAAATCTTAATTTGACAATTATTAGGAAATGGTTATGAACTACTACAAGAGACTAAATTAGTAGAAGAACAAGAAGTCAAAACATTTAAAAATTAGAAATTATGGTCAATAAGCCATTTTCCCAACATTGGCTCATCAAGAGGCTTGACTATCTCATGGAGGTCATCAAGGGTCTAGTTTATTTTGATCAATATGAATGCTAATTAGCTAGCAGTAGAATCACTAGGTTTGAACTTTCCTTCATTTTAATATGTATTTATGCTCTAGTTTCGATATTATGGATTTCAATAAATTCACTCTATCCAATTGTTTGGTTGATTGTATCCCCATTAATGGAAAGTTAAATGACCAATAGGATAAGTTTTATTTTACAAATTAGTTATGGGCAATACAACAGATTAATTGTGAGCCTAAATTTGATCTTGGACATGGGTGTGACTAATACTTTCATTTTTCTTTGGATGAGATTGAACGACTTTCCCTTATAGATGTATATATAAGTAAATAATCCCATCACAAGCAACAAGTCTTTCTTGAAATTAGAGATGATGTAGTTTAGAGACTTAAAAGGAAACACAATTATTATCCCAAAATAAGTGAATTTTATGTTTTTATTTAAGTTATTTATTTTAATATAATGGAATATAAATTTGAATTGAGCTAGAATTTATTGAGGTTTTTAATCACTCTTAAACTCTAAGTAATTCAAATGTTTTAAATTTTTAATAAAAATATTATGTAGCATATTTTAAAAATTTAATACTAATAAAAAATCTTACAAAATGATTTCATAAAAGGAAGAGTGGAAGGGGAAAAAAACATGTAGTTGAGTGTGCTTTTAACAATTGTGATAGAATTTTCTTATAAATAGCAGGACATTTTTTTATTATATAAAATTGTAATAATAGGTGTCAATTTGTTGTTGTAATATAGCCAATCGGGAAATGGCCCAAACCTAGCTAGTAAAATAACATCAATTCCTAGTTTTTTGTTTCAAATGAGTTTAGAAGAAGTGATTTCAACCAAACACCAAAACTAAACCACTAGCAAAAGATTCATAAACAAAAACTAGAAACTAAACCAATCATAGGGGATTAGACAAGGGGAAGTTTAATCCCTTTCCAAACTTCATTATACTCCTTGAGATTATCAATAAAATAATTCCTCTTGGGAGGATGCACAATAGCATCACAAGAGGTCACTTCTTTTCCTGAGAGAGTAGACACTTGTAAATTTCTCTCCCTCTTCATTCGCTTTAACCTCTAAAGTTTTGAAAGAATGGTTCATCTTCTCCATTATTTTTTTATTTATGGCAAATACATCTCATAAATTTTTATTAACATGTGATTGTATATCTTTCATTTTAGCAAAAGCATAGAGCACTTATTGTTCATCTCCCTTTCAGATAAAGTGGACTTTTAGTTCACAAATCTAGATTTCTATAAAGAAAAGAAAAATCATTATTATAATGATGCATGATCATCACACCAATAAAACATGATTTAGTGCAAAAGTATTGGTTTTATTTTTTTGGGCCCTTTTGATACATTGACCAAAATACATGTCGATATGGTGTGATAGTTGATGGTGTAGCCTTTAAACCTTAGTTATTTGTAGGGGACTTCTATGTGGGCTTCTATGAAAAATGGAAGTATCGTAAGATTTTGAGAAATGTGAAATTAGAGTGCTCATCTATTGAGTTTTCCCTCATATTATGTTGATAATTAATAAATAGATAAACATAAATAATGCATGACTGCTCTTTTCATCTAAATGGGTGATGTAGTATGTTAAAGATATTGTCATTCTATTGTGTAGATCCAAAGATCAATTCCCTCCACCTTGAATTATTTAGTAGTAGGCTTATGCAAATTAAATTGTTCACATTTGTCATGCCCAACTACGGGGGTAAAAACACACACACTTTTTTTTGAATAATAATTAATAATTAAACATGCTCTAAGATGAAATGATTGAGATAACATTTTAAGTACAGGTTCTTTACATTATGTCTTAAGATTATAAACATGAGGACGATTACATCGTTAAGATTGATATTGATAAACTTATGTTCTTACATTTCTTATACAACATTATGGTAAAAGTTATTAAAAAAAAAATGATGTAGATGACTACAAAATTAGTTTAATGAAACAACTAAGAAAATAACATCAACATTAAAACTTATTTTAAATAGATAATAACCTGAAGTCTAAAACTAATTAGTACTCAAAAATTCAAACTTACTTCAATACCAAAACTAAATACATTTAAAAATTAATTAAAAGAAATCAAATCTAAATTAACAATTATATTCATAATATTTAATTGAATGAATCGAAATCAAAACTAACTTACATCTATAATTTTAAATTAAGACTAATTGATTTCTTATTATAACCATTACTTAATTAACATTATATCTACTATTGATTTTTAAAGTATTTAAGGAAACTTTCTAGATTTAATTTTTTTTTTATAAGCAACCAAACTAATCTATTAACTAACACTTAACAAAATACAAGCAACTAAACTAAACTAATTTTAAACTAAAACTCTTAATGAATTAACATATATATTTAAACCAATTAACATTAAAATAAACATATTAATCAATTAACTAAAATTATTAATATTTAACAAATAACAAACAATAACTAACATAAAACTTTAATAAATTAACTAACTTGCTAAAACTAAAACAAATATTAACTTAACTACTTACTAACAAAAGAATGTAAATTAACTTAACATATACTAACTAACTTACATTCTAACATAATACTTAAACTAAAACTAACTTAAAATTTAAAACTAACTAATTTAATTTAAAAACTAAACTAAACACTATAACTAACATCATATCTTAATCTAACTTTAATAAAAAAAAAAATAACAACTAATCTAACCCCCCCCATACCCTAAGCCACCCCTACATCCTACTCTACTCCACATGTCAAGTCTACCCCTACCCCACACCCCCATCCCATCCTAGGCTACACTTCCCAAGTGCTCCACTTGGGACAACGTGCTGCCCAAGTGGGAGGGGACGTGCAGACAAGGAGGTGGTGTGAGTACAGGAGATCAAAATAAAGTTAAAAATAAATGAAATCTCCTTCCTCCAAAACCAACGTTCCTAAGGAAGTTAAAACTTGCACCAAGTCAGGGAGGGTAGTACAGGGGTGACATCATCCCATGTGATGACATTTCTCTTACAAAACAATTAAAACATTTTTTAATCCTCCCTCCAAACTGACGTCCACCAAAGAAGGAAAAGCATTGATGTATTAAAGTTTTATAGGTAGCAATAGATATTTTAGGATATTGTATAGTGTTTATTTAGTTATGTATAATCTTTTTTTTTTTTTGATATTTAATTTCAAATTAAAAAAAAAAAACTAAGAATCACAGAGAATATTCTCTATTGCACAAAACTATTTGATTGCCTCTCCCATACAAAAGGCAGAGAGTTTTACTCTCTTGCAACTCTTTTTTTTTTTTGATGAAAATTTTCTAAGTATAGAAATTTCAAGGCAAGAATATATATATATATATATATAAATTTTTTGAAATTGATTGATTTACCAAGGGAGGTTATATTTTTTTTTTTCAATAAATCTAATAGGACCCATTTCAAAATTAAATATGCCAAGGATTTGAATGAACCATTTTAACTATAATGCAAGAATTGATTTAACTCCATTAATCACAAAACTAATCTTTCATTCATAATAGAATTTTTTTATTTCTAACCTATAAGAAAACTTGAAATTTTACCAAATTAAATCGACATCAATTTCATCCTATTTTCTAATATGCATCCATCTAATTTAAAATTTTGATTGAATCACATGAAAAACAATTATACTCAAACACCAATTTTATTGGTAAACCTGATTCAAAGGCTCAGTCGGGAAAGAATCAGGAAGAAAACTCAGCTTCGTTGCCAATTACAACAAAGTTTAAAATACGAATTACATAGGATATCAATCCCAAATTTCAACAATTTAATTGAATTTTCTTCATGATCCTCATCAAGGGATTTATAATATTTTATGCAACACATTTCTAGAACCATGGAGGAAACAAATATCTAATCGGGTGACAACCAAGCATAACCACGAGACAATCAAACAAGCATAATCATAGATGGTTTACACAATAAGATTCACAATGAATCAAAACTAGGGAAAGGTGGATTCTTCCAACCAGGAGAAGTCAAGCACAACACCAAACAGATGCCCAATCGGGGCTATATACCAAGAACTTCCGTTCTTCCATTTCAACATACCATAATCATACAAGGATTGTGTTGACAGGTAGGGGCCCATAACACCCTACCCTTTCTCCCTCTTCTCATCCTGAGAAGAGACTCTACATTGGTTGGAGTCCGACTAAATAGACCTTTCCCAAAATTGGTCACTTCTGCCCTCTCCAAGGGTGAGTAATACCAAAACACCCATGCAAGAAAAATCTCAAAATTGCAAACATAAACATGAAAGGAAATCATCCAAAAATAACATGGTTTTCAAAGCTTCCCAACATACCCACAAACATACAAACATTGAAACAACACCAAGGTAGCATAAGCATGAAACAAGAATGAAATCTGAACAAGGGAGATGAGAATTCCAACCTTCACAAAGAGGTAATAGCAATGAACAAGTTTGAGTAGAGCTTCCCTTTCCTTGCTTCAATCTTCAAGAACTCCTCTCTAAATGTAGAGATTGGGTAACAACCTCTACTAGTCCAAGAAAGGCCTCTAAATAAGCCTCAAACTCAACCACCCAAAAGGATCAATAACTTCTCTCACCCACTAACAATTTTAGAAACTCCTAACTCAACCCACACTATGGTTAAATACTAGAAGGAGGTGAGGTAAGGCAACTCATGGTAACCACTTGCAATTTTCGCACAAAGGTTAAATGAGACTTTTTGAGTGATCTACAAAGTCAACAAAAGGGGCTTAGGGGTTGGAAAAGACCCCCAACCCATACCCATACCCCTTGGGTATAATTATTTCATGATTTGAAGCTTTAGGAATAGGTTTAGAGCCAAACAAAGGATAGGAAATAATTAGGACCAACTAACAACTCTAGCAAAGCAGATTAAGCACTAATCTAGATTAGGGATGACTAACCTCGATTAAGAACCAATTAGCAAACTGACACTAACTTAAACCAACTTGGGTCCAAAGGTTACACAACTAACCCTAATCAGCACACTGAAGAACATAAACAATTTACAAGTGTCAAGCGACACTAAAAGAACATAGTTACGAACATTAACATTCACTGAACACAGAAATAAAATACATACATCTCACAGTACAATACTTGAATTAGGAACAACAAGATTTTCAAAATTAACACATAGAGATCAGTTATGTTCCTCCGTCGGTTTCTTCGACTAAAATTATCTGCACACTCATTGCACACATCAGTAGTCCCGAAAATCACATGCACATATATACTTATCAGAAATTCACATAAATTGAAACATACATCAATCAGGGTTTCTTGCATCCTACTTATATCCTTTATCATAAAGATTCCAAAAATTAATGTGTTAATCCTACATTTTACTTAATTCATCAACATACATATACATAAAGCATTAAATGACAAATATCAAATATCTAAAAATAACATCACAAAACATGAAATAATATGATATGTTCAAGTATCTGATAATGTTTCGACATCTCGAGTCGTGAGTAACAAAAAGATAAAGTAACAACTAAGGCCACAAAGGGTCGGGGTGAGGCCTCACAACATTAAATGATTCTAAGAAGTCTAACTCATCAAAAAAATTTAAACCCCAATTTGATAGGTTGATTTACCCAATATTTAAAAAGAAAGTGATTATTTTTAAAATTTTATATATATATATATATATATATATATATATATATATATATATATATATATATATATATATATATAGGGTTCAGACCTACGAACCAGCCTAGCAAAAGCTCAAGGCTGTGAGCTACAAATGAACGAATGCCACCATTGAAACGATTTAGGAATCCGATATAGGCTACTCATCCCTGAAACCTTTTCAACTTGGAGTCTAGGACAAGATCTTGGCCTCATCCATTATGATGTTGGAGCCTTGCACTTTGCAAGACTTGATCGCTGGTGGACTCTTTGTGAGCTATTGATCAAAAAACTTATAATAAAAAAAATACTTGAAAATACATATATTTAGAAGGTGCAATAATTTTTACCAATACATCACTTAGAGTACTATATATTACCTTATTGCTAAAATCTGTTACGCCATTATCGTGAGGGGTTTGAGTAAGCTTGCTGAAAAGATGGTTGAATGCTTTGGCCGAAAAAGGGATTAATGATACGATTGTCATGGGCCCTCTTAACTTTATACACTCCTCTCATCTTATCAAAAATCATCTCGTACCTTCTTCCATTACAACACGTGATAACGCATTGCAAACAAAGGGGACGTATCACTATTACCACCATCATTTCATTACATTACATTACCCCACTCTCATTCATGAAATGACATTCCTTCTGTCTTCATCATTGTTCCTCCCTGCTTTCCGTTTTCAACACTTTTAACACATCTGTGTCCTAATAAACAAAACACAATCTTGTAGGATTTTTTACTTGTTCTCTTTGAAATTTCCTTTTGGCAGGCATGCTGCAGTTATCATTGATGTACGTGATTACCCCTTGCGAATTGATTCATCGTTATCTTATTGCCAGAAGATATTGCAAGAAACATGAAGTGGCAATCTCATATCCAATAAAAATAGAGCTGTGAAAGGATAAGGAGGACGTATTTTGAATGGCGGTCATTATCTTCATCACCATTATCTAATTATCATAAATAGTACGCAATTATTTCCAGTCATTTCTGCAATGGTTAATATTGATGATCAACTGACCATCCTTTCTACTTTAATCAGCTGCAGCAACGAGATGAAGGTGAAGAGAATTTGAGACATGGCAACCCATGATGCGAGTACTATTGTAGATCCAGATCATGCATCTAAAATCATTACAACAAGAAGCAGGTATGGATTATTACACCCACCATTTATATATTGTTACTCACAATCTTTCTATAATCTTGTTTTATGTGGGTTTTAAAACTATGATGTAGCGTTTCAGCGTCTGCAATCTTTTGTTAAGGGGCTGTTGGAAACTGAAATTTTCAAATAAAGTATATATAAATGTTAATGTTCTTGACCATAGGTTGCATTTTCCCATGATTAGAACATAGTATGAAATTATCTTAAATTGCAGTGGGTCACGAAAACTAAGCATCATATTATTCGACTGATATCCCGTTTCTAGAGTGGATTTATATCTCCAAGTAAAATGGTGCATATTTTGATTCCAAATCCTTTGTTCTCGTGTACTCTTCACCAAACAAAGCTTAAACCCTGAGCTTCAGAAATAGTTAAAGACCGAGTATCTTTCGTTACTGTAGATTTAGATTTATAAGTGAAATCTTCTTACTTCGACATCAAAAATTTGATCGTAAACAGCTGGTGACAAAATCGCTAAATGTAGAAGTCTATGGTTTCAGGAATGTGATCTCATCGTTTCATAAAATGAAAATCTAAAACAAAAATCTTGACAGGTAGTATACAAAGGCTGTAACGATAAGTGGGTAAATATATAGATATTAAAATGAAATAAAGGATGTCTATATTAAGATGTTTTTCTGGTTGAGGGTTGCGGGCATGCCATGATATTAGATGTCTACATGTAGCCAAGTTCAAGAGTTCTTGTCTGTTAATAAACTTATTCTTGCTTGAGATTATATATGAATCTTATTATTTTAGGTATTTGGCTTATAATGTGTGCACAAAGATATAGGGTTAAGCTGATAAATCTACGTGTTTGCATGATACTGGGTAGGTACCACCCTTAAGAATCTCGATCTTTATTCTTGATTTGTATACCAGCAGACATATAGTGATGCTACTGTAGGTAAGTGTGAGTTTGTTGAAGACTGTTGTAATCTCAAGTGATGAGAATCTAATTTTCAATTCACAAATTCGTAGCAGCTGTGTAGCTGCAGTGAAAGTGTCGTTTCATAGCTTTTTATAACAGTTACCTTATTCTGCGAACGTTTTTGCATAATATCTCTGTTTCTTCATTTTGACTAAAGGGATGGTTTGATACCATTTTTCTGTGATAGTTGTAGTGTTGTCGTAGAAGGTACCTTTCATAACTCTTTAACTCTCTTTATATGTACACAAACGAATTCTAAACACCTAAATCAAATTAAAAAAACATCGATGTTTATATATATATATATATATTACTTGATTTTATTTTGACCAAGTAAAACAAAACAATCCAAGTCCAATAAGTTTGTTTGTAAGTTTCTTCATTTAAACAAGCAAGTTTCTAAATCTTATCATTAATTATTTTACTTTATTCTTATATTATATTATATTATATATATATATATATATAGATTCTTGAACAACATTTATCTTGTAAAACGTAAATCATTTATATTGTTTTGTTTAAATATTTAGTTGTTTATTAAAAAAAAAGTCTAGGGATATGAGATCACCTTGCGTGGGTTCACATGGTCGAAGCTGGAATCAACAACTATTCATAAAAATATATAAGAAGCAACACTCAGACAACTAAAGCAGTGCCAGCTGAGGTGGTTCATCCTGATCATGAAATCCCCAATCATCCTTGGGATTGGTAGGTGGGCTGGGAACAGTTCACCCCTCAAGGGGCTGGTCAACATATTATTTCTTAGTATATTATTTAGTAATAGAAAAAGACTATTCATCAAAAATATAATATTAGTTTTTTTCAACATTTAAACAAAATATTGCTATAAGACTATTATGATTATTTCTTCTAATCTAGATTATAATTTTAATGAGCCATGTAGAAATCTTATAAACAATTCATAAATCTTATTGACTAATGAAATGTGAGAAATTATATTAAAATCAAACTTAAACTCACAACCCTGAACCTAAAATCTTTGCTTGGCACATAAAAGTTGCTCGGCACATGAAGGTGTCGAGTGCCAGTTTTACTCAGCACTTGATGATGCTAAGTGGCAGGTTGCTTGGCACTTGATGGTGCCGAGTGACAAGCAACAGGTGCCGAGTGAACTCGGCACAAAGAGGAGCTTGACACTTGATAGGTCGGTAGCAATAGATGCTGAGTATGCTCGGCTCCAAAAGGAAATGCTCGGCAACAATAGATGTCGAGTGAGCTCGGCTCCAACTAAAGTTTATAACTTAGAAAATTTCAACGCGAATGCATTCACCATTAAAATCAGAGAGCCAAAGTTTTAAGCTTTCAAACAAACTTTTCAAATGCAACATACAAGGGAAGATCAATAGATTCAAGTATGCTTGCTTGCTTTCTATTCAATCTTTCATTAAACTATTACAAAATCTAGGAGCATTCGGCTTCAACCAAAAAACCCTAAAAATAACCCTAAATTCATAATATTTCAAACAACTTTAATAACTTGCAGCTCTAATGGCTGCATACATGAATGCCTGGAGTAATCACTGCTTCAACAGGATGAATCAAACAATAACAAACTCATAGAATGAATAGAGGAGACATGTGCAACTGCAGGCACAAACTTCCTTCCTCTTCATTCTCAGCTTAGCTCTGCAACTTCTCTCTGATCTGCTTGATTTGCAAAAACTCTCTTAATCGAATGAATGATAAAACATTCCTTTTGTCTTCAGCAAAATGTTTTCCCCCTCTTTTTAAAATTTAAGAAAACCTCATCTACCCGTATTAACTTTTCTGTCTGTTCTGGACGTCAGGGTTGTAGGTGAGCATTTGGCTCAAGGGGCAAACGTCAATGCTGCAATAAGTTTTCCAACACTCCCCCTTTGTCCCGAGCCAAACAAAACAAGAATCACAACTGATCCACATCAACTACATCAAGACACTCTCTTAGGTGTACAAAAATCCCAATGCCTAATGGCTTGGTGAAAATATCTGCTAGCTGCTGCTCTGACTTGCAGAATTTCATCTTGATATCTCCATTCTCCACCAACTCTCTAATGAAGCGATATCTAATCTCTATATGTTTGCTTCTCCCATGGAAGACTGGATTCTTAGACAATGCAATTGATGAGATGTTGTCACAATAAATTGTGGTTCCATCCTCTTGCCTTTCATTCAAATTTGTCAAGATCCTCCTTAGCTAAATTGCTTGACATGCTGTTGCATTTGCTACAATGTATTCAACCTCTGATGTAGATTGAGCAACAATAGGTTGCTTCTTGGATGCCCATGAAATTGCACTTGATCCCATATGAAACATGTATCCGAAAGTGTTCTTCCTATCATCTAAACTTCCAGCCCAATCACTATCAGTGTAACCAAGCAACTTGAAATCATCATTTGCAGTATATAAAATCCCAAATCCCTTGGTACCTTTCACATACCTTAGGATCCTCTTTCCCGCTTGCCAATGGGAATCCTTTGGTGTTTCCATAAATCTGGAAATCAGACTTACTGCATGCATTAAGTCTGGCCAAGTTGCAGTCAAATACATTAGACTTCCAATGATACTCTTGTATAATGTTGGATCCACTCTCTTGCTAGAGTCTTCCTTGCTCAACTTCAGACCTACTGTTGTTGGTGTGGGGGTTGCCTTACTATTTTGCATTTTAAATCTCTCCAAGGTCTGCCCTGCATAATTTTTTTGAGAGATGAAGATGCCATCATGCATTTGTTTTACTTCTATGTCTAGAAAGTATTTCAAGAGACCTAGGTCTGTCATTTCAAATTCACTTTTCATGGCCTCTTTGAACTCACCAATTAGAGCTTTGTCATTTCTAGTAAAAATTAAGTCATCTACATACAAGACAACAATCAATACATTACCATCTGCTGCCTTGATGTAAAGAGTGGGCTCACCATTGCTTTTGCTAAAGCCATTGCTCACCAAATATGAGTCAATCCTACTGTACCATGCCCTTGGAGCTTGCTTGAGCCCATACAGAGCTCTCTTCAATCTATATACTTTATTCTCTTCACCTGTAACTTCATAACCACGTGGCTGCTCCACATACACTTCTTCTTTCAATACACTATTTAGGAAGGCAGACTTCACATCCATTTGAAATACCTTCCATTTGTGTTGGGCTGCAATTGCTATGACAGCACACACAGTTTTCATTCTTGCAATAGGGGCATAGGTCTCATCATAATCTCTTCCATACTGTTGTTTGTAGCCCTTGACTACGAGCCTTGCCTTATGCCTATCAATCTTGCCTTCAACATTGCATTTGGTCTTATAGACCCATTTCACTCCAATCACTTGCTTCTTGGGAGGCAATTCAGTTAACTCCCATGTCTCATTTCTTTCTATAGCATCTATTTCCTCATCCATGGCTTTACATCATTTCTTCTCCTTAATAGCTTCTTCAAAATATATTGGATCACTATGAGAAAATAATGCAAAATTAGCACTCTCATCATAATCTTCATACCTTTCATCTTGGTATATCTCCCTAAGACTCTTGGTCTTTCTTGGTAACAAGGAGAAGAGTGTGGGATTAGAATCTTCATTGCTGCTACATTACCGACTAGCTCGATCTTCACTAGTACTCGGCACTAACACTCAGTCATGCCTAGAGGAGCTCAGCAATGTCTGAATTTGCTTGCCTTTTCTTCTACTTGCTCCTTCTTCTTTCTGTTCATTAGCATTTTCTTCACTCATAATTGACACTTTACTAGAAGTGCTTGGTGACTCATCAATTGAACCATACCAAGACTGATTTTTAAGAAATTTCACATCTCTTGAAAGTATCATCTTGTTGTTCAATGGGTCATACAATCTGTATGCCTTTGATTCTGGGCTGTACCCTATGAAAATGCACTTCACACCTTTATCATCAATTTTTTTCCTTTTCTCTTTAGGCACATGTGCATATGCAACACATCCAAACACTCTTAGGTGTTCAACTGTCCATCTTCTTCGTGACCATGCTTCCATTGGAATTCTATCATGGACTACCTTTATAGGACACCTATTAATTAGGTAAACTGCTATTGCCACAGCTTCTCCCCAAAATTTAGTTGGGAGACCTTTCTCTTTCATCATGCTCCTTGCCATTTCAACAATGGTCCTGTTCTTTCTTTCAGCCACTCTATTTTGCTGTGGTGTATAGCTGGCTGTGAGCTCTTTCTTAATGCCATGTTTCCTGCAAAAATTTACAAAAAAATTGGAGGTATACTCCCCTCCTCTATCTGATCTAAGGACCTTGATATAGTGTTCACATTCTCTTTTAGCCTGGGCTTTAAATTCTACAAATTTATCTAATGCTTCAGATTTATTCTTTAAGAAATACACCCATGTCTTACAATTGAAATCATCAATGAATGTCATAAAATAAGTACTCCCCCCAATGGAAGTAACTTGCATAGAACCGACTAGGTTAGTATGCACTAACTCTAATGGATATCTAGCCCTCCTAGAATTTCCATAATTAAAGGGAAGCCTATGTTGCTTACCCAAAATACAAGCCTCACACTTGTCACATGAATTTTCTATGCGTGGCAAACCTTCTACCATTCTTTTATTTGACAATAAATTTAAACCAACATAACCAAGATGACCATACCTGAGGTGCCATAGCCGTGAGGGGTCTTCAATCACACTCCTTAGAGCTGATTGTGTGTGAGGTGCAGCACAAACTTGAGATGAGAAACATGTCTCAATCCTCAAGGGAAACATTCTGTTCTTTGTCATTTGAACCGCTGCAAGTAAGTTCTTGCTACCATCCTTTTCATGAATGACACACGTGTCATTCTCCATTAGCACTTTGTATCCATTTTGAATGAGCTGACCAATGCTCATCAAATTGTGCTTCATACCAAGGGCAAAATACACATTTTTTATTTCCCTTTTCTCACCTTTCTTGGTGTGGACCATAATAGATCCTTTACCCACAACTGGTAGGGTTCCATTGTTACCCATCTTAATTTTTGATTTGAAACTCTTGTCAATGAATGAAAACAAGGTTTCATTACCACTCATGTGGTTGCTACATCCACTTTCTAGGTACCAAACCTCAGAGCTTCCTTCTTCACCAACATTACATATGATGAAGGCAGTAGCATTGAGTCCACTTCCCATGTTCACATCAGCCACATTTTCTTGTCCTGACTAATCATTCTGCTTCTTCCAGCTTTCATTTGCATAATGCCCATATTTATGATAGTAGTAGCATTCTATATTACTCTTATTTGAGTTGTAGTTTTTCTTACCTCCTCTTGAAGTATTTTGTGAGCTACTTGCTCCATCTGCTCTTCCTGAGCTTTTTGTTGCAGCATTTCTTTGTCCTCCATTTCCTCGGCCTCTACCTCTGGAGTTTCTACCTGATCCATTTCTTCCTCTCCCCCTTCCTCTTAGATTTGTCTGAGCCTTGAATGCTTGCTCTTGGGAAGATGAAGAAGTAGATCTGTTGATCCTATGCTCATGGGTTTGAAGAGAACCCATCAACTCATCCATTGTCAAAATAGTGAGGTCTTTTGCCTCTTCTATGGTCATGACCAAATGGTTATATTTATGAGGTAAACTCCTCAATATCTTTTCCACTATCCTCTGCTCTTGATAGTCTTCTCCATTTGACTTCAACTGATTAATTACATTTGAGGTCCTTGAACTGAAGTTTGTAACTGATTCATTTTCCTTCATTTGAAGGTTCTCAAATTCCCTCATATTCTGTAGCTTTACAGTACGGACTTTATCAGTCCCCTTGAAGTTTTTTTCAAGGATATCCCATGCTTTCTTTGCATAATTTGCTGCTGCAATCTTTGAGAATATTGTCTTTGTCATTGCTGCTTCAATAAGACTTAATGCCTTTGCATCTTTCCTCCTTGACTCTTTCAAATGAGTTTTCTATGCATTTGTGAGGGCAACATATTGAGTTGTATTAGTCACATCATTGAATCCATTAACTACAAACTCCCACAAATCATTTGCAACCATTATGGTTTTCATCTTCTTTGCAAATGTATCATAATTTTGTCCATTAAATGATGGTGGCTACTGCCATATCTTTCCTGCATCTCCTACCATGTCAAATATCCCAAGAAAAAACAAATGCCCTAACTCACTTTGGATGTGGGGCCTCAAAGCTCTGATACCATGTGAGAAATTATATTAAAATCAAACTTAAACTCACAACCATAAACCTAAAATCTTTTCTCGGCACTTGATAAGTCGATAGCAATAGATGTCGAGTATGCTCGGCTCCAAAAGAAAATGCTCGACAATAATATATGTTGATTGAGCTCGGCTCCAACTAAAGTTTATAACTTAGAAAATTCCAACGTGAATGCATTCACCATTAAAACCAGAGAGCCAAAGCTTTAAGCTTTCAAACAAACTTCTCAAATGCAAAATACAAGGGAAGATCAATAGATTCAAGTATGATTGCTTACTTTCTATTCAATCTTTCATTAAACTATTACAAAATTTGGGAGCATTTGGCTTCAACCAGAAAACCCTAAAAATAACCCTAAATTGATAATATTTCAAACAACTTTAATAACTTGCAGCTCTAATGGCTACATACATGAATGCCTAGAGCAATCACTACTTCAACAGGAGGAATCAAACAATAACAAACTCATAGAATGAACAGAGGAGACACGTGCAACTGCAGGCACAAACTTCCTTCCTCTTCGTTCTCTGCTCAGCTCTGCAACTTCTCTCTGATCTGCTTGATTTTCAAAAACTCTCTTAATCGAATGAATGATAAAACATTCCTTTTGTCTTCAGCAAAATGTTTTCCCCCTCTTTTCAGAATTTGAAAAAACCTCACCTACCCATATTAACTTTTCTATTTGTTCTTGACATCAAGGTGGTAGGTGAGCATTTGGCTCAAGGGGCAAACGTCAACACTGCAATAATTTTTCCAACATGAAATCCCTTTGCTGTAAATATATTATTTACCATTGATTTCTCTATAAGTCCTTTTTAGATCTATTTTGAATATGTGTTTAGAAGATTTCAGCTTAATCATAAAACTACACATTTTATATCTATGAATAGTTGAACTCCTCTTTTAAATAAAAAAACCATCACCAAAATAAAAAATGACATGCTTACCTAGATATGATTTCAACAATTTGTTCAGTATTCTTATAAATATAGTTGGTACATGTTCGAAAAAAAAATGGGACAATCACCCTTTCATTTAGTACATATATTTCCTTGAACAATGTCTCCAAATCATTGCCTCCACAAATTCTTTTGATACCCATTCTTAATCTAATTTTTTTAAATTAATTGACAAGGCAATTAGACACACCATGAAGTTGTCTTTTTCAAAGTGTTGATGGAGATGTGTATTTCCAAGGTATCTTGTTGATTGATCTAAGTCATTTACAAATTCTAATGGGTTCTCTAGATTCAAATCGTAGTAGCATTGTTGGAATTACATAGTTTGACCCAAAATAATGAGTTTGAATTGAGAGAGATTATAAATTTGAATACATGTTGAAAAAATAATTGAGCATGCCTCCATTGAAAGACATATTCTTAAGTGAATATGACTCGAGAATAACATTGAAATGAAAGTAAGAACTTATTAGAGGTGTCTTAATTTTTTGATTCCTTATTATTTCTTTAACTTGTGAAATTAACTTGTGTTTGAGGGTTCCTTGGAATAAAGGTCATTGCATAAGTTTTCCTTATGTGTAAAATATGCTAAACACAAGTTACAATCACATTTGTAATATGAATATCAATATTCCACAGTAAAAAAAAAAATGATCAGTACAACGTGAAGTGTTTGTGTATGATCTTCTCAATGTAGAGGTCTCTTGGGTTTTGTTCCCCCTTTCCCTCAGAGAAGGAATAGTAATGTATTGATAGAAATTGCTATAAATCAACAAAGAGGGAAGTGTGTTATTAAACTCAAACTTAAAAATTGAGCAATCTATAAACTAAAAAATAATGGGAAATCTTGGACTAGGTCAATATTGAGCTGCAGGTCAAGATGGAGGGTCAATGTCAAGATGTAGAGGTTGAGGTCAATATGTACCTCACCGACACAAAATTATAGGATCTGAAGCTTTGACATCAACAATAAAATCTAATTCCACATCCTTATATTTTTGGCTCACAAACCCTATAAATCTACACAATGAACAAATAAAATATTTCATGGGTAAGGGCTTGCCTTGGTCAAGCCCCAATTTAAGAATTAACCTTAAATTGAAACAAATTCAAATGAAAGAATGCTAACATATTGTATTTAGGTAAATAAAAAATGGAGCTTATCACCCCAATATTGATGTAATTGGTTTCATATGTGATCAAGAATGTTAATGAAATAGCCTTGAATGAATAGAAAATTTGAAATAAATCATGTAAGAGAAAACCTCATGTATGTGGGGTCTTGTAATTTGCCTCAATATTGTATTGAAGAATACTTTAATGCATAATAATGGATCTTCTCCTTGATGACCAATTCTATTATCTCCAGTGAAGAAATAAGATAGACATAATAAAGGAATTGCATGATGTTTAATATGAAGATCTCAAACTCTTGAATAGATATAAATTGACAGCTTCCTTTATTTCTTGAAAAATCTTTGAATTTCTTCCCTTGATTTCTCAAATTCTCATGTGAATACTAATTGTGTGGATGATCAAATAAACTAAACAAGACTCCTTCTATGAAAATTTTGAGAAGAAAATTTGAAATGGTCAACCACACAAGAAATGAAAATATTAATATTTTGCATCAAGCCTATGAGCCAATTAATATCAACCTATACTCTAGGTATAGTTTAAAATTGGCCTATACCCTAGGTATAGGTCAAGATCAAGGGAAATGATATGATATGTGTCATAAAATAACTTGGAAACATACTTAAATTATGATTTTTGTGATTGGAGTAATGTGTAGAGATATATGCATGGAAATTAATGCTAATATAGAGTTTTGAGAAAATTAGAAGACAGAAGAAGACCTTGGTCAAGATTATTAAATAAAATAAGAGGTCCTAATGTATCAATCCACACTAAGGAAGATTTAATTGGTCTCACAAAAATACCATTTATTCTTTAAGATAGTACATTCAAACCCAACTTTAGTGGGTGTTCATATGAAAGTCATAATTACAATAAAGGAAGAGAAAGAAGAAGAGAGATGCTATTGTAGAAAATTGCAAAGAGATAAGCTATCACTAAGTCTAAGGAAATAAGCTGTCAAAATAAGGATCTTATCTCCAAATATATGAAAAAGGGTAGGAAAAAAAAAAATAAATAAAAGAAAAAATTGAAACACCCAAGACAAACTTCAAATCAACTAGTAAAAGAGATCTCAACAAGAAATACCTCACCCACAAATATCATGTCTACAAAATATTGCAAGAACACAAATGACCGTATTAGGAAAAGATTTGAGCATTACCACTAATGATATAAATTCCATGACCTAATTTTATTTCCATAAATGAAAAATAAGAGGGAGGGAGGGATGCAATTTCCTTGCCTTATAACATGTGTGTGTCTTACTATTAACCACATAAAACATAGGATTGTGTGGTCTAGTAGGTTTGTGTGTTTGATAGTGAATCCTAAAAAAAAAATTATGGGTTATGTCAACTATTAATGCATGTGTATATTTATTTTGTATGAAAAAAATTAGCATCATTTACTTATGAGAAAGTATTTTGATCCCCCACAAATTGATTTGTATATGACCATAGGGTTTTCTTTTTTATGAGCTCACTATGGATGTACAAGGGTCCATTATCCATAGAGATATGTATAAATGAACATTACACCCATTAAGATTCATTGAAATTTTTATTTTTTAGATGCATAAATTATATACAAGGGAGGATGTATGTATGCTCAACACCTTTTGATGGCATTGTTGTAGTCATTAGAAGGAAGAGAATAATGGATATCTTCTTCTTAAACCAAAGAGATATGCTTAAAATAATAATATATACCATAAATAGAGCCAAGAGGCTTGACTATTATAAGCTAAGAAATTATATAATTTTGAAAAGACATGTTAGCTATGAGTAGAGTGCCTTGAAAGGGAGATATCTTCTTTGCAACACATCTATATTCAAGAGGAGCACTTGAACAAAGACAACATCTTGGAGGGGGAAAAAAAGGAGAGGGGTAGGTGAATAGGAATGCACCCATTAAATGCACTATCACTTGCTGAAATAGGGATTCTTGATGAAGGATAGAAAAAATTGAACTCCAATGAAGCAAATATGTTTGTTTTGAACATAATTTTGCAAATAAGGAAGATGTGATAATCAAGGGTTGTACACCTTTTGCATACAAGAGAGGATCCCAATCAAAATAACAATTCCTTCCAAGAAAATAATGTCATGTAATAAATAAATATTGTTGTACTAAGCAATGTAGATCCTTAGATAAAAGGGATAAATAATGTACATGCAACCTTTCCCATCAATTGCAAATGAAAGATCAAATATACGACACCCCGAATGATAGTTACCATGTAATTGATACACAATGTGAAGCAACATAAGTTGTAATTGGAGAGAACTCTTGAAACAAACATATATGCTAGACATGATATCACATATAAAGTAACAAGTCATGAAATAATGACACTATAGATGACTATTGGATGATAAATATATTACTTTCATATCATGAACATAATTTGTTACGTGGAGAAATTTATATCTTGTGAGAAACCAAGTAGCATGTGCCAAAAAGGAATGTAATAGAAAATCTAATATAAACCCTAAGTGATAGAATATTTTTATAAAAGGGATGCACTAGCATGTAAAGATAAGGTTCCGACATGTGTTAAACAACATATCAATGCAAGCAATAATATTTTACTATAAATGATGCAATTCCACAATGGATATTAGACAAATTTAATGCGAAAAGAATTGGAAAGAAATGGTATGCTCCCTAAAATAGTTTCTATTAATAGTAGACATTCATTTTTGAGAAAACATAAGATTCCACTTGGGATTTGTTAATATACTTATATAAAATGATAAATACATACATGAAAGTATGTCACCATACAAAAGAAAAAAATCATTAAAGTGAGAATATAAATGTAGTAAAATAGATATCTTGAGTTGGATGGGACCATTTCCTCCCAATTGGGGATACAAGGATAAAGACTATTATATTGATCACAAAGTAGGACAATGAGGCCACAAATGATGGGCTAAAAATGTCACATATTGTGGAAAAAATGATAATAATGCATATGTATTAGGTAAAATGATCATGTAAATTATGCCATTTATTATTAAAAGTATTTGGAATCATACTATAATCATTGCAAATAAAATAATGTTTTTTTTATTTTTTGAAAACAAAAAAGTTTCTTGTTGTAAGAAGAAATAAGATATATAGATTAATTATATAATTGAGAGGGCTCAACACCTAGATACTATTGATTGGGAAGAATTGAGATATCAATAATATAAGAGAGTCCTCTAGGTGAAATAGGACTAAGATCTAAAGAAGGCCATTCAATAACTATGAATCCATCAAACAAAGTTGCTTTACTCTCAAATGTTAGGAAGTTGTTTTGGAATGGAAATTATCTTTAAAATTTAATAGGCTATCAATGTAGAGAAATTATTTGATTTGAGATATATTTCAAATTGCATTAAAGTCATTAAGTGTAATGGAGTCCTTGGGAAAAGAATCAAGGATGTTATCCTCTAAGGTATTCTTAGGAGAAGGAAAAGCATAGCTCTTAAAGGTCTCGTATATAGAAAAATATTAATAAAATTCATAAGATGTGGTTTATTGTTATCATAAATGGTCATTCTATCATTCTCTTCTTTTAATATGCCCATAGAGTAGGAATTCATGACTACTTTTAAGGCTTCATCTCTAGGACTTTAAAAAGGAGGTAAGATGATAGTAAGAAAATGATCTATAATGTCTTCATCTTTCTCTAGGATATTGAGGTAGGTTCTAAAAGAAGAGAAACATCAAGTATGATTTTGTTAGTGCTAGAAGAGGTGGAAGAAATGGTATCATCCTCTTAGAAATAGAGTTTTTCAAAGTGTTTGGTCATTGGTTAGCCCAAAAGGCATGACTAATCACTCATACAGTCCTTCCCTTTTCTTGAAAGTAGTCATCCACTCATCACCTTCTCTAATATGAATCTAGTGGCACCTACTCTTCATTTATATCTTTGTGAAATACCTAGCCCCACTGAAACAGTCCATAATATCATCCATCCTTGCCAATGAAAACCTATACTTGATTGTGATCTTGTTTATAGTGCGAGAATCTGTACACATCCTCTATTCTCAATTCTTCTTTGGTGCTAATGTTGTTGGTACAACACAGACTCAGACTCAGACTCTCTCGAATCAACCTCTTCTACAACAACTCATGAACTTGTTTCTTCAACTCTTCACTTTCTATTGTGTTGATTGACCAATGTCTTTATCTAACTATTCAAAAAAAGGGGTTAAGAGAAGGAATATTATGTTGAAGAAGGAATACTTTACAAGAGCAATAATCATGACTCACAATGGTTTCATGAGGGAGATATATTTTAGTTGAAGGATCAACATCATTTGTCAAGATATTGCATTTAAGAGGTGTATTCTTTGAGGAAATAGACTCTTTTTATAGTAAAATGTTTTCAATGATTGAATTTGGGAGGGTTGGAATTCATTAAAAAAATCTATATTGTCATTATATGGATGAAATGGAAAATTAGGAACATCTTTAATAAAACTTTAAAATGAGCTAGCAAATAGTGATGATAATGATATTGAAAATGAAAAGTCATGACTATTAATAAAACAACTATGTACTTCTATATTGGTTTTGGAAAAATGTGCTAACTATGAATAAAAATCTTTGTAGTTATATATTGGTTTTGGAAAAATTCAATGCAAGATAAGAATAAATTAGATCTAGAATGCATTTTTTGGTATTTTTAACAATGAATTTACATCAAATGAAATAATGAAATGTAAACACTAAATGAAAAGTAGACAATATATCTAAATTCAAATTAGATCATATAGGAATTATCTAATAATCCACACAAAAGGTATGAAGCATGAAAGTGTCAAGTTCACCAAAATATAATATGTAAAATGTGGTACACATAAGTTACAATCATATTTATAGGAGGAATACTAAGATTCTACTACAAAGAAAACTTGATTAGTACTTTAGGTGGAGTACTAATGCATGATCCTCTTAATGTAGATCTTTATTGGGTTTTGTTCCTCCTTTCATTAGGAGATCAAATTGTAATAAAATGAAAGTAAGTTCTACAAATTGATAAAGGGGAACATGTGCTCACAAAATTCAGACTTGAAAATGACTATCATACTATGGAAGAAACAAGAAATGAAAGAGATCTAAAACAAGGAAACCAAAACCTAGAAACTCAAAAACTAATGGACATCCTTGACTAGGCTGACCTAAAGGTCAAGATCAAGATGGAGGTTCAAGGTTGATATGTAGAGTTAGAGGTCACATTTACCTCACTTTCTTAAAATCTCAATAGCTAAATCTTCAAAAGTAATAATAAATGGGCTATTTTTTTATCCTCCTATTTTTCTCTTTAAAAGCTTGTAAATATACACAATGAAGGTAATTTATTTTTTTGGGGAGAGAATTACCTCAATTAATCCCTACGTTATGAATTAATCTTAAACTCAAGCACATGTAAATGAAAGCATGCTACTCTATAGTATAATTAAGTATAATAATGGAGTATATCATACCAATGTTTGTGTATTTAATATGTGATCAAGAATATCAATGCAATAGCCCTAAATCAACACAAAAACCTTGAAAGGAAATCATGTAAGACAAAAATCCATGTGGTTTTATCTTTTTTGTTCACCCCAATGATGAACTAAGGACAACATGATTGCACCAAACCAGATCTCCTCCATGATGGCCAACTCCACCATCTCTAATGAAGAAAGAAGCTATACTTAGGAGAGAAAATACATGATGAATGGTGAAGATCATCAATTTTTGAATGGATGGAAATGGATGCTTTTTATTTACTTTTTTGAATCTCCTTGAAGTCACTCCATTATCTTTTTTAATTATCATGTGAGTATGGATTACATGGATGATCAAATAAAGTGAAAAAACCTCCTTTTATATCAATTTTGGTCATCAAAATTGAAAGGTTGGAACATAAAAGGTGAGAAAACATTAAAATGTTTCAATTGGCCTAGAAGCTAATTAAAATTCGGCTCCCAAGTATAGGTCAAAATCAATGCATGCTACAAGTAGAGGTTGAGGTCAACCTTTATGAGGAGGTGTAGACTACTAGGTGAAAGGTTGTGCATCCAAGGAATATTAATCAGGTTGGTGGAAATATTATGAAACATGTGGGAGAATCAATAAAAAATGCCTTCAAATCATGAATCCTGTGATCAGATGAAAGACCGAAAGAAGATCCATGCATTGAGATTAATTCTAACATAGATTTTTGAGACAAATTAATTCTAAAACCTCCAATAAATTTTTTGTTAAAGCTATTCAAACCATGAAAATATGTCCCCTCTATTGTAATCCTTACAGTAGGTCATTTAACAATAGCGTTCACATTCTTAGGGTCCATTTTTATACCTCCTATTGAAACTATAAAACCTAGGTACACCAACTCCTTCTTTACAAAACTATACTTCAAGTCATATTTATCATCAACTTCTCAAACACCTTACGAATATGCATTACATGCCCCCCCAATGTCTTACTAAAGGTGAAAATATCATATAGGTAAACAATGAAAAACTTACACATAAATCCCTTGAGTACCTCATTCATGAGTTGCATGAAAGTTCTATGTGCATTGGTTAGACTAAAAGTCATGACTAACCACTCACAATCCTTCCCTTATCTTGAAGTAAATTTTCCATTCATCTCCTTCTCTAATCTTAATTGAATGATTTCCACTCTTCAAATCTATCTTTGTGAAATAAAAAAACTCCACTCAAATAGTCCAAAATATCATCTATCTGTGGAAATAGAAATATGTACTTGATTGTGATCTTGTTCATAGCCTAAGAATCTATGCACACCCTCCATTATCTATTCTTCTTTGGTGATAATATTATTGGCACAATGCATGGAATTAGACTCTCTTGAATCAACCCTTTCTCTAGAAACTCATGAACTTTTTTTTTCAACTTTTCACTTTCTATTGGTGTCATTTTGTGCACTTTTGTGTTTGGAAAATTATCTCTTGGAATCAAGTTCATCTGGTGATTGATCTTCCTGACTAGTAGCAATCCATTAGGCACATTATTGGATAGAATATCTGGGAACTCATCCAAAAAATTTGCAACTTTTCTAGGAACCTCTTCTGCTTCTTCTTTACCATCTTTTGGAATTATAGAGAAACACATATTCTCATTCCCCATACTGTCTAGGAACTTTTTTCCATCAAAATATTTTTTTGGTAGTACTACATACCTTTTCTTTTTTATCCTTCAATGGCTTCATCTTATGTTTCACTCTATCCTTTGTCAAAGTATAGGTATTAGCATGACCATCATGTAAAACAAACCCATCAAACTACCATGACCTTCCCAACTACCATCTATTCTAACACCATATTTTTAGTGCTTCCACCATTAATGATCACATCATAATAATTATCTTCACACTTTAACTTTGTGCAAGGCAAGCTCCTCCTTTGATTAGGTTCATTCTCACCACTCAAAAAGACTTTTATATTAACTACCATTTCTCCATTTTCAGCATCTTAAGAATGTGATAATTTGGTATCTTCAATAACATGTGCAACTCTCTCCTTACCTTCAGTTCTTCTATCAGTACTTCCTAAATTCTTAGAATGTTTAAATTCCCTATGCCCTTCTTCTCCACAATGAAAATATCTTCCATGAAAACCTTTTCTACCAGATCATTTCCCTCTTCCTCTTCCTCTTCCTCTCTTATCTCTATTATTCTAATCATGAAAATAACTAGAATTGTGTCCTCTCTAGTTCTTATTTCTACTACTAGCCTCATCCTTCTTCTAATCATCATTTCTTCCTCCATAAAACCATTCACCAAACCTTCCACTATAGACTCATTTGATTTTTTGGCTCTCAAACTTCTTGATCATCTTCTCTTCAACTCTTAGAGAAAACTGATATGCCTCCTCAATATTGTTTATTTGAACCAGACTTAATTCCTCTTAAAAGGTTCTTGTCAACCCATTAAAGTAATGGGAAACTTTCTCCTTGTTAGCTTTAGCATGGCCTGCTTTGATGATAAATTAATATATCTCTTTGAGATATACTCTTGAACATATCTACCTACTTGCTTCAACCCTTGGATTTTCTACAAGAAATCAAGGTCATAATCAAAGAGGATGAATTGTCACTTTAATTTAGCTATAATCTAATCCCATTTGGTAATTTTATTATTTCCTCCTCTATTCCATTTTAATTAAATCTCCTCCCACTATATATTTGCATGACCCTTGACTTTGGCTTTCTCATATTTGACCCTATCGAGATCTTCAATATATTCATGCTCAAATTATTCCTCTAATTTTTTGATTAAATTGATCATTTCTCATAGGTTAAGATTTTTCAAAAATTTGGGAACCTCAAACTTAGGTCTTTTTATAATCTTTCAAATTTCCCTAAAAATCATCTCTTCTTTTAGGCTCAGAACTACCCCTTCTTCAACATTTTCTTCGCCTCCTCCTTTATTCTCACTTTCATCTCTTACCACAAGATTTATTCCTCTTCACATATGTTCTTTGAATGCTCCCATTTGTTTCTAGAGTTCTCAAAAACTCTCAAGTGTAACACCTCCAACTCTTCTACTATACTCTCTTTGTGTAGATATTTTCAAGATTTCCCTATATTCCTTTTACAAACTACCTCACAATTGGTGATCTATCTACATGCTTAGCCTAGACCTCAATCTTGGTGCAAACTACCTCATAATCGATGATCTTTCTACACACTCAAGAAATCATTTTCTAATACAACTTGATGAAGGGTGCTCCAATGAATACCACAAATAGATAACAAAGATGTAGAGATAAAAATAATTTATGAGAGAAAAATATGGGTTGTCTATTATCTCCACAAATGTAGAATCATAAGATTTAGAATTACAATCTACAAACCCACATGGGCACCTTACTTATAATAATTTTCAAAATTGAGCTACAAATTATCACCCAGGGTTGTTCTAGACAACCTATGGGCCTTCCTTAAGTAGGCAATTTTTTAGTACCTAAGAAGGTTGTAGACATTAAACCCTAACCCTTGAGCATGACCAACCCTAAAATTACATATAGAGTGAATAAAAAAAAGTATGATATTTTTTTGGAATTTTTGGGTGGCTAAACTTCAAAAGACCATAACTTGCGAATTATTGACATAACTAGCTATTATAAACATATTCTTGAATCCCTTTCTTTTGATCTAAAAGTCCTAACTCACACAAGCTATATTTAACCTCATTTTAGAGCCCATCTAGAGCCTCTAAGGCCTTTAAAACTAAGCCTAAATTTTTATACCAAAATTTCAAACTAAAAGTTTGCAATAACTTCATGAATACTCATGATATGGTAGTAAACCTTAGCTAGGAGGCTTATATATCCAAGATGAACCTTGACGTCTGAAATTGGGGCATTATGAGCTCATACAACTAAATTAATAAGTAGAAATCCTCCATAAACTAGAAATTTTCCCTAATACAAACCTTATTCAAGAAATAAAAGGGAAATATTTTTGGGTGATGCAAGAGTGCTCTTAAACCTAGTTTGCTCCTATATCACATTAAAATAATTGTATTGTGTGACTAGGGGTCCTGTCACTCCTAGCAACATATGTTGTCATATAATTGGTCGAAAGGGGTCATAGGATACCCTATTACTCCTTCTAATCTATTAGGACAAATGTGTTATGTCCCTAGGGGTCCTAGTATCCCTAGGGACATATGTTGTCACGAAATGGGGTGAAACTAGTCATAGAATAGCCTATGATTGCTCTTAACCCATTAGAAAAAATATGATATTCCCTTAGGGATCCTAGGACCCTTGGAGACATATGTTGTCATGAAATGGGTCAAAAGCAATCATAGGATACCATATGACCCGTTTCAACCCATTAGAACAAATTTATTATGTCCCTAGGAATATAGGTTGTCATGCAATGGGTTAGAATGGATCATTGGATACCCTATTACCCATTTTGACTCATTAAAAAAAAACATATTACATCCCTAAGGGTCCTAATATTTTCTTGACTTTGAGTTATGGAATAGTTGATAACATTATAAAGGTTTCTACAATATTTATCTTAGGGCTAACCTAGTAAAAGTTAGTCCTAAGATCAATTATCTCCACCTTGAGTTATGTATTGGTAGAAATTTCAAGTTGCATTAGTAACATGAAGAGATTATAATAAGCTGAACTCATCAAAGAGCTAAACTAAAAATTGGTGGACTAGTTTGTCAATCCCTATTGATTACCAAAAAAAATAATTTGACAAAATATTTGTCATCTGGAAATACTTGAAAACATATTTTTTTATAACTTAGTGCAAAAATTTTTTCCAACACCCATTGTTTCCACCCAAATATAAATACATTCATAGATCACAAAACTATATACTCCCTTAAAACTAAAATCAAGGGTACACCATTATCATCAAGCCTTTTCAAAAGTTTCCCATGGAAGGATGCATCAATGCAAGGGTCAAGAAAGGATGATAATGATATGATGGCCATTAAATTTACATAGAATATTTATAAACCTTATATAGAATGGAAATAATATTATAGTTATATACTTTATGATGGTTATGATAGTCTATTTCAACCTTGTATGCTTCTTTGGTACTCACCTTCCAATTTTATCAAATCATTTCATACCTTCTTTAATTAAAACATGTAATAACACATGGAAAAAAAGATGTATATATATACCACAATCATTAAATTATCCCATGTCATTCACAAAAAAGATATTCTTCTTTTATATTGATCCATTCTTAATAATTGATCTTTCCTAGTTTTTATTTTCAACACTCAAGTCAACTATATGTTGTTACCTCTAACCATTGTTGTCTATTAGTGTCAACCACTTAGTCATTTAAAAGGCATATTCAGACAATCATTACTATGATTGAGCTACTCTATATAGGCCAAGTCATGTACAATAGCAAATATGTACCGAGATATATAGGAGCTGAGTAAGTGTATGATCACTGAGTATTTCAACACAAGCTGAGATCATTAATGTCCGAGAAAGTATCAAGAATACAAGTGTTGAGTTACATAGTGTGTGCCAAGAACAATACATTTTGGGCATCAGAAGAGTAATATAGGCCTAGGCCAAGAAACAACAATGTTGAGCATCAAGAAATAATAAAGATTGAGCAATACAAAGTTTACATAAAAGTTAGAAATGGAAACAAATTTGAGGTAACCTATTTTACAAGCTAATGTGGAAGGAACATTTAAATGATGTGGATCATAGATCCCTATGTTGTGCAATAAATGATTCAAATGGATAGGCTATTAATTTAAGAATCTAGAAAAATCCTTATGAAACACTTTAAATAGCGATGATCTTAACCTAGATCATTGTGTGAGACATGCATGTGTAGACTAAGAGAAATAGTACAGAACTATATGCATTCAAACAAGGAGAAAAGTGAAGGATCAAGATTAGATTAAAATTTAACTTGAAGGTTTATGTTATCATGTAATAGAGAAAATGACCTTTTCATGGAAGTGAAGTGAAAGGGAAAGACAATTAATATTAGATCAAAGGAGAGGATCAATTATCAAGGAGAAGACTCAAAATCAGCTTTCAAAAAAATAGAGTCACATATTGAATTAGTTTTAACCAACTTAAATTAGGGTAAATCTCTTAATATAGTGGTCTTAAAAGATCTTTGTAGATCTCTTAACAAAGTCCTTAATTTGTTTTAAGTGTTAAATCCTCTAACATGGTGATATGTAGCAGTCTTTTAATCTTTTAATAGGGTAGATCATATCTTATGATCAAACATTTTAACCTTAACTAGTTAACTTAATTACACTGTAGTAGTGAAGATTTGTGGGTGTCATCCCCACCCCAGTTTTACCTTCACCTTGGAGGGTTTCTTAGTAACAAATATTGTATCATGTGTTTCATTTCCATGCATGTGATTGATTAGATTTATATGTTACAACAGATTTACATGCACAAGTTTACCGATTGATGTGAGTGAATGACTCGATGAAAAGTTTAAGTGTTTAAGATTTTGATTCACCCCCCCCCCCCCCCCCCCCCCCTCTAGGATGAACTTTAAGAAACCCCCCTCTAAAAAGGGATATAAATTATTGGTGAATCTTTCATTATTTTGAAAAACCAAATTATTTTTATCAACGAACCTCTCAAATTTTTTATTTTGAATATTATTTACATTGGCGATTATTTTGGAATCATAATTTTTGAGTAGAAATATTGGTGAATCTCAATAATAATGGGAAGTTTACTAATCATCATGGAATATTACAAATCAAAATTGAATATGTTTTATCTCGAAAATTATGAGAATAATTACATTATATTTTAAATCAATAGTGAAAACTAAATATTGGTAATATATCCCTAAAGTAATTACTAATTAAGATAATTATTAGTGAATTAATTTTGATTTCTTCGATAATATATAATATTTAGGCGAATCATATCTAATCATGTATCGAATAATAGGTTGAATCTTTGAGTTTAAATTTTTTAATAAAATAAATTATTGAGAATTTATAAATATTTTAGAACTAAATTTAATAAAAAATGTGGTAATTTAGGTTGCATTCAATCTGAAATTATTAGCCAAATTAGTAGCAAAAAATTTCTAAAATTGACAAAATTATGAATATTCATCACTAAAAGACACCCTACCCCCTCAGTATATTGGTTATACTATTTATATCTCCATCAATTAACAATTGGTATTAGATAATTGGTTCTCCAAAGGAGCCTCAATAGGTTGGAGATTAGATCTTGGAGATGGAGGCTTTCAAATTGGACAAGGTTATTGACAATTAGGTGATCAACATCCAACTCATAGTGTAGAAAATTTAGAAGGCAAGACAAGATCTGAAGGATTCCCTAAAAAGGAGAAAGTAAATTGACATTTGGATAAAATAGTTTTCATGTGAAGAAGTTGAGACCAAGAATAGTTTGAACCAATCAATCTAGATGTAAGAGCATATGTACATAGGAGGACTAAAAGAGAACATGAAATCCAATCAATAAGACTATGTAAAGTGACTGAACAAAAGAAGAAAGATGAAGAAGACATTACTATGGTTGAAGAAGATAAAAGGGTGATGGCTACTAGACTTGAAGAAAAGGTATGAGATGATTTGAAGCTCACAAATACACAAATGGACATGATCAATCAAATAATGCTTACAAATCAAGAATTGAATCACAAGGATGTGGAAATTGAAAATTTCAAATCATAGAAGGACATACTGAGGAATGAACTAAAAGTTGAGAAAGAATTAATGGAGAAATTAAACAAACCTAAAGAGGCAATGAAGTACTATGAACAACTTATGAATTCATCAAGTTGTTCTAATGAATCAGGACATTCATGCACTGAAAAAGGAAAATCATCCAAGAATGAAGAACTAACGAATGCAAATTCAAAGGAAAAACCAAAATGCTATCACAGTGGAAAACTAGGTCATACTACAAATATTTATCGAAGAAAATATGGTATCCAAAATTCAAAACTTAAGTTTCTTGGTTACTATTTTTAAAGCAAGAAAAAAGGACATCAAATACATGAGTGTAGATCAAGACTGATCAATGAAATTGCTACACCTAAATTTTAAGGTTATTGCCATAACTGTCATTAAGTATGGGCATAGAGCATATGAATGCAGATCATAGAAAAAACCCTACTAGACCAATCAGATGAATAATTATGCACCTAACAATGCATGTTCCCAATGTCACAAGTTTTTACATCAAAGAAATAATGAAGGGTGCTCCCCTTAATACCACAAACACATAACAAAAATAACAGCAAATGCAAGAACAAAATATGGACTTCTTATTATTTCCACGAATGCAAAATTATAGAATTCAAAAGTACAATATGCTAACCCACATGGGTACCTTCATTATAGTAATTTGCAAGACAAAGCTGCAAACTACCACCCAGAGTTGTCCTAGACAATATTCAGGCCTTTCTTAAATAGACAATTTTATGTCGTTCGGAAGGTTCTAGACAATCAATCTTAATACCTAGGACTAATAGACCCTAAAAATACATATAGAGTCAGCCAAATATATCTTTGACATCATTTTTAGAAATTTTGGGTAGCCCAACCTTGGAAGACTATAACTTTCGAACCGTTGCTCCAATTGGCTATTATAACCACTTTTCAGAAACATCAACTCTTGATCTATAGGCTTGAAATTGTGATATCACTCTTATGGCAATTTTTTGGACCCCATTTGGGACCTCTAAGGCCTTCAAAATTGAGCTCAAAGATTTTTCTCCAAAATTTTGCACAAAAATCAACAATAACTTCTCTTATGCTTAAGATGGAGCAATGCTATTTTTTATTATAGGCTTATAATTCTCAAATGAACCATCATGTAGAAAATCAAAATAGTTTGAGCTTGTATGAGAAACTTACTAAAAATAACAAGTTCCTAGAAATAGTAATCTCCTTATCTACTAGTCCTTATTAAAATAGAAAAGGCTGAAAAAAATATTTTTTGGTGATGCAAGATTGCTCCTATACCCAAGATGCTCCTGCATCAGACACCTGGGGTAATATGAGAAGTGACTCCGTCATGTCTCAGGTGTTTAGAGGAAAACCAAGATGATTAACCTCCTCCCTTGCTAGCCATGATGAACACTCTACTGGCCTCAATTTCCATTTGACTAGGTATTCCTCATAATTTTTGTTCCTTGTGCTTTTTCCAACATATCTAGTATCTCCTCAATCTCCTTTGTAGTGAAACTAGCTACTTGAATACTCCACTTAGCTTCTGCAACTTCATCTCCATTATCTCCTTCATAATACTCAATCAAATCTAAAATATTAAATACTATTGAAATATTCAATTCAACAGGATCCACTTCATAAACATTTTTAGAATCATGCCTTTTCACTATCTTGCATGGTCCAAACTTCTTCATTCTCAGCTTATTATATTTACCCATTGGAAAATGCTCATTTCTCAAAATGAACCATGACTTCATCTCCAATCTAAAATTCCCTATACTTCATTTTCACACATGCCTTAGCCTTGTACTGTGTATTCATCTTTATGATGTGCTTCCTCACCTCCTCATAGATATTTTTCAAATGTTCAACAAAATCTTCTGTGTTAGCACTACTTATGTCTCCTTTATCCAACTACCTCATTTTAGAAGCATTTCTAAGACTAATCCCATATAAAATCTAGAATGGTAATTTACTAGTACTCTAGTTGATAGAATTATTATATGCAAATTTTTCCTATGGTAAAATCAGATCACATCCTTTTGGCTTGTCTCCAAACAAACATCTCAGTAAAATTCCCAAACTCTTATTTACCACTTATGTTTTTCCATTAGTTTGTTGATGATGCAATGAACTAAACTTCAAATCTATCTTCAAATTCTTTCACAATGTACACAAGAAACACCTAACAAATTTGGCATCTTTAAATGAAATTATACTCTTTGGTAGACCATGTAGTTTCACAAGTTCTCTAAAAAATAACTTTGCCACATGAACAAAATCACTAGTCTTCTTGCAAGAAATAAAATGTGCTATCTTTGCAAGCTTGTCAACCACCACAAAAATAGAATCATACCCACATTGTGTCCTCGGTAATCCAATAAAAAATCCATGATGACATCCTCGCACGACTTCTCTGGTATAGGTAATGGTTGATACAAACTTGTATTCTCCTTCACTCATTTCTCCATCTAACATACTCTACAACTCTATACAAACTTCTTCACATCTTGCTGCAACTATGGCCAATAATAATTCATAGCAACTAAAGCTATGGTTTTATCTTTGTCAAAATGTTTAGCCAATCCTCCACTATGCTTCTTCTTGATGCGATTCTATCTCATTAAACTTCTAAGAATACACAACTAGCTTCCTTTGAACAACATACTATCCTAGATCATGAAATCCAACCACTTTTTCCTATCAAGTGTAGCAGGATTTATAGAAAGAAGCCTTCCATGCTTCACCAAAATAAGGATCCTCTAGATGCAAAGTTCTAAGTTCCATGAACCCTACAACCTTTATCTATATTTTTTTCAGCAAAAGTTGTCTTCCACTAAGAGCATCTACAACTCTATTAGACTTCTCACTCCTATGTTTGAAACCAAATTTATAACTCTACAAAAATTCAACCCACTTCAAATGGCTTTGGTTTAATTTTCTAGTACTATTCCAATATTTCAAAGCTTGATGATCAGTATAGAAAATGAACTCCTTAGAAAGAAGATAGAGTGTCCACTTCTTCAATGCTTGAACTATAGCATAAAATTCTTGATCATAAATAAAATATTTTTTTTTTGCATCATTCAATTTCTCACTGAAATAACCAACAGGTCTACCTTGTTGGCTCAAAACAACTCCTATTGTAGTACCACTAGCATCCCAATCTAGTTGAAACACCTTGTTAACATTAGGAAGTGCTAAAATAGGCTACTCTATAAATTTCTATTTCAATAGATTAAAACTCTTACCTACTCCTATAGTCCACTAAAATTATTCAATATCCCCTCTCATTGTTTCAGTCAAGGGTCCACAAATATTGTCAAAACCTCTTAAAATCTTTTTGTAAAAACTAGCTAGCCCATTAAAATATCTCACCTCTATCGCACTCCTTGGAGTAGGCCATTCAAGGATAGCTTTCACTTTTTTTAGGTCTATTTTTAGACCTTTTTCTAAGATTAAAAATCTTAGGTACACCAACTCCTCCTTTAAAAAATTGTACTTCTTCAAGTTTATCAACAATTTTTCTTCCCTTAACTTATCAAACACCTTTCAAATATGAATCAAATGCTCCTCCAATATATTACTAAAGATCAAAATATCATCTAGGTAAACAATGAAAAACTTAACCAAAAACTCCCTATGTACCTCATTCATGAGCCTCGTCAAAGTGCATGGTGCATTGGTTAGCCCAAAAGGCATGACTAACCACTCATATAGTACTTCCCTTCTCTTGAAAGTAGTCTTCCACTCATCACCTTCTTTGATACAAATCTAATGGTACCCACTCTTTATATCTATATTTGTGAAATACTTATTACCAAAAATAGACCATGATATCATCCATCCTTGGCAAAGGAAACCTATACTTGATTTTGATCTTGTTGATAGCATGAGAATCAATGCACATCCTCTATTCTCCATTGTTCTTTGGTCATAATACAGATGGTACAACACATGGATTGAGACTCTCTTGAATCAACCCTTTCTACAAAAACTCATGAACTTGTCTATTCAATTCCTCACTTTTTTTGGGTGTCATTCTATGTGTTGACTAGTTTGGAAATCTGGCTCCTAGAATCAAATCCATCTAGCGACTGATCTTCCTCATTGGGGTTAATCCATCAAGTACATTATCTGATACAATATCAAAAAAATCTTTGAACATATTTACAACTTATGTAGGAACCTCCTCTACTTCTTTACTATCTTTTGTAATTATATAAAGACACATATGCTCATGTTTCATAACTTTATGAAACTCTTTTCCATCAACAAAACATATTCTGCTAGAACTACATACCTTTTCTTCTTTATCCTTCAAAAACTTCAACTTATGTTTCCCTCCATCCTTGGCCAGATTGTAGGTATTTGCTCACCCATTGTGTACAATATTCCTATCAAACTGCCATGGCCTACCCACTAACATATGAAAAATGTCTACAGGTATGATATCACAATGTACCACATCTTGGCAACTTTCAATCTTGAACTTCACTAAGCATTTCTTATTGATCATGATCTTATGGTCATCTTGCACCCAAGAAATATGATATGGTTGTGAGTGTTTATGCCTCTCCAGCTTTAGCTTTGTGACCATCATTTCTAACACTAGATTTCAAGTACTTCCACCATCAATAATCATATCACAACACTTATCTTCACATCTGCACCTTGTGCGAAACAAGCTCCTTCTTTGATCAAGTTCATTCTCACCACTCAATATGACTCTTTTGTTAACTAGGACATCTCCTATTTTAGAATCTTTAGAATGTGATGATCTAACATCTTCATCAATGTGTGCAACTCTAGCCTAGCTTTTTATTCTTTGATATGTCCTTCCTTGGTGTTAGGAACATTCAAATGCTCTATGCCCTTCTTCTCTATAGTGAAAAAATTTCCCCACAAAAGCCTCCTCTTATAAATCATTTTCCTCTACCTCTTCCTCTCTGATTTCTATTGTTCTAATCATGGAAATGATTAAAATTTTTTCCCCTATGGTTTTTGACTACTACTTCTAGCCTCATCCTTTTTTTGTGATCATCATTATGGCCTCCATAAGATCATCCACTAGATCTTCCACTGCAACCTCTTCCACTATTCTTGTTATAAATTTTTTTCTCAGTTTCTCTTCAACTCTTAGGGAAAACTCATATGCCTCCTTAATATTGTTCATTCAAACAAGACTTAGCTCATCTTGAATACTTAGCCTTAACCCATTAAGATAATGGGCCACTTTCTCTTTATTAGCTTCTACATGGATGGTTCTAATGAGAACTTGGTAGAACTCTTCAGTATAGTCTTGAATAGATTTTCCCACTTGCTTCAACCCTTGCATTTTCTTCAAAAAATCAAGCTCATAATCTATGGGAATGAATTATCACTTAAGTTTAGCTATCATGGGATCCCATTTGGTGATTTTTTTTCTTTCCCTTTCTATTCTAATCCAACTGAACGTCCTACCACCAGATCTTTGTATGTCCCATCATTTTTGCCTTTGCAAACTTGACCATATCAAGATCATCAATATATTCATACTCAAAATACTCCTCTAGCTCATTGATCCAATCTATCATCTCCTCTGGGTTAAGATTTCTTGAAAATGTGGGAACCTCAAACTTAGGTAATTTTCCAATCTTGGAGATGGCCTTAAAAGGCCTCTCTTCCTCTAGGTTTAGAACTACCTCTACTACAAAAAAAAAAGCCTTCTTCATCCTCATCCTCTCTTTCATCTTTTACGAGAAGAGTCATTCCTCTGTGCATTTTTTCTTCCAATACTTGCATTTGTCTTTGGAGGGCTCTAAAACCCTCAAGTGTAACACCTACAACTCTTCTACCATGCTCTCTTTGTGGAGGCATTTTTTCATGCTTTCGTCAAAACTGTAGTGCAAACTACCTCACAATTGGCAATACATCTACATGCTCATCCTAAACCACAATCCTCATATGAACTACCTCATAGTTGGTGATCTGTCCACACACTTAAGAACTCTAGCTATGATACCACTTGATGAAGGGTGTTCCCCTTGATACCATAAATGCATTAAAAAAAAACAACAACAAATGGGAGACAAAATATGGACTTCTTATATCACCTCAATGTGGAATTATAGAATTCACAAGTACAGTATGCTAACCCACATGGATGCCTTCCTTACAGTAATCTACAAGACTAAGCTATGAACTACCACTCAAAGTTGTCCTAAATAATGTTTGGGCTTTTCTTAAATAGGCAATTTTATGCCACCCAAGAAGGTTCTAGATATTCAATCTTAATACCTAGGGCTGATAGACCCTAACAATACATATAGAGTTGGCCAAATACATCTTTGACATTTATTTTAAAAAATTTAGGTACCCCATTTTTGGAAGACCATAACTCTCATACCGTTTCTCTAATTGGCTATTACAACAACTTTTTAGAAATGCCAGCTCTTGATCTACAAGCTAAAAATAGTGCTAGCACCCTTTCATCGAGTCTTCAAACCTCATCGAGGGCCTCTAAGGTCTTCAAAACTAAGCTCAAATTTTTTTCCAAAATTTTCCACCAAAAATTCATAATAAATTCTCCAATAGTTAAGCTAGAGAAATTAGATGTTTTATGGTAGGCTTATAATTTTGAAATGAACCTTCTTGTAGAAAATTAGAACATTCTGAGCTCATATGACAAACTTACTAGAAATAGCAAGTTCTTAGAAATAGCAACCCCCTTATCTACTAGTCCTTATTAAAATAGAAAAGGCTCAAAATAAATTTTTTTGGGGTGATGCAGGGTTACTCTTACACCCAGGATGCTCCTACATCAAGCATGAATTGAAGGACTCAAGTACATTCATCAAATTAGACAAAAGAAAAAGGCAAAGGCAAAGTGGAAATTGAGAAAATTAGGAATACAATGGACCAAAAATAGAAAAAGAGAGAAGAAGATGAAACTAGTGGAGCTAATGGAGAAGAGGTCACTCAATCCAATGGATAAGGTGATCATGTTATCTCAAACTAAGAAAGAGAGTTGTATATGGAGTTTTAAACTTAATTGATATATCTAGATCAGTTCGTTACATGAAAATGTGCCAAAATTTCATATCTGCATATGTGAAGATGCATAAGAACATTTTTTTGAAAGGTTGTCGAGTGTCAGTAAAAATTATCTATGATGACCAAGAATTGCATCAGAGACTGAACACTTCAAAAGAGGAATGATAGAGACTGAATGGAAGATAAGGACCAACTAATATGGAAGAGGTTAAGCTATAATCCAAAGACCTAGTTGAAAGGCATCAATATCAACCAAACAAAGGTATATAATTAATTTCAAAGACATTATTACACCCCTTGCTTTCATATTTTTTAGAGCACAGAGAGATTTGGTGATTTTAGAAACTAGAAAAGATTTCAAGAGAGATTTGATTGAGAAGCTTGAATGAGTGAAGACATAAATTTTACCAAGGGTCTAGAGAAGAATGAACTTCAAACCTGAAATATGATCATGGTAGCTTCATCAACCACTAGAATGAGCCAAGAGGGTAGTGGAATCCAACTGGTGAAGAGTGACACTTGTCCTCCACTGAAGTTTTGTGCTATTCCAAAGTTTTCCATGAAAGAAGACTCAATGAATGTGCTATCTTTGATACCACCTAAAGTCATTATGATCCATGACTTTAGAAGCTATTTTATGTGTAAAATTGGAGAAGTATGAGATTATGAATTTAGAGAATCTTATGAGAAATGGAGGAATTCTAAAGGACATATTCAAACTTGTTGAGAGGAAAGGGTAAACTTGTGCCCTAAATTTCTCAAAGAATTTCATGGTTGAATGGATTGAAGTTGTTTTGAGCAGAATCCATGACACAAAGTATTGGCTACATAATGGACCAATGGAGATCACAAAGAAAATTATTCATAGGGTTATAGGTTATCCAAACCTAGACAGGAAGAAAACCATCTAAGGCTTGAGTTGTGAAGAAGTTGAGAAAAACACTATAGCCAACTAGAATGGATGTGGTCTATCCATTACAAACATTTCTTATCCACTAATTGAGTTTGTAGTGAGAATCATAGCTCACAAATTCTATCAATCAAGAAGATTGAATTGTGTGCCTTCTATGGCTATGGATCAAGTGTGGAAGATTATAATGAAAGATCATGAGTATGATGTTGTCAAGCTACAAAGACTACAACTTGCAGAAAATATGCCATCCATAACAAAAGTGCAGAATTCAATGTGTAAGTTTGGATCCCTCATTTTTTTAATTTTCTTTTATATCTAGAATTATTTTTCTAATATTGGTAATGTTGTATGGGAGTAAGACAAAACTAGTGACAAAATAGATTAATATCACTCAATTGGGAGAAAATTTTGAGAATATAATGAATACTTATTTTGATGAATTTAAGAAAAGGATGAGAAGAAGAATGAGGATCCCTAAAGAGTTGGTCAAAAAATATTATAGTGACATATGTTTTCTTATGGATATGGAAAACAATTTTGTACAGGAAATAAGGCTAAGGAAGGCTTTCTTATGAATTTTTGACTGTGAGATACATAGTGTTATAGTAAGTGCAAATATTGATGCACTATTGAAAGAAAAGAGACATCAAGGCTGAACCATTTGGGAGATATGAGGAAGCTAAAGCAAGAATAATTGTAAATATAAAGATAGCTTTCAAGGAAAAGAAGAGGAAGAAAATGATTGAAGATTTAAAAGAAAAATTGGTTACCATAGGCAAGGGAAAAGAATCGTTACAATTGACACAAGGTCCTAGTGAAGATGAAGAAAAAGATAGTGGTGATGATGAAGAGGAAGAAGAAGAAGGTTACAAAGATGAAGCCCTAAGTGTTGTCATGCCACCAATAAAGAAGGTTCAACATTCAAAGAAGAAGTCAAAAATGACACTCCTCTCTCCTCCACCACCAAAGAAGCCAACGATCAGGGCAACTACTAGTGTCAAGTAGTTTGGAAAGTAGAAAGAAATAGAGGCTACCAATCCTATTGCCCCCAAAAGTAGAAGAAGGAGATTGGTTAGAGGACCACCCATTAGAAAATATAAATCTCTAGAAGAGGTAGGTACAGATCTAAGAATATCTATAGGATTATTTAGTCTTAGATTTGTAAAGTATGATACATTAGATAATAGTTATACAAATAAATTTGAGGAGGCTATGGGAGAAATGATTTCTAATTAGAGATTTCTCCTTATGAAATTGATAAAATGATAACTAGAGATTGATTTGAGAGACTAGAAATGAGATGGTAGGAGGCAAAAGTAGAGGAGAAAAGGATAAGAACTAACACATTAGTCAAAGTTATGCTTGATCTATAATAGGAGCAACATGACACCCTTTTGGAATAGAATAGGGACAAATTTATTCCTAAGTACATAGTGTTTTTCTAGTAAATAATAAAGAGGAAGTTTTACAATGACAAGATGAGTTTCTTTGGAAAATCATTTTTGGGTTAACAATAAAGACAATAGAGATAGACACTATAAACATTGATGATGATTACAACAATGGAGAAAGCTCAGATGTGTCAAATCCACAAGGTTGCATGTCCCCTATACATTTTGACACCCTCACACTCCAGAGGTCTAGCAGTCAAGGCTTATTAATACAAAGGTAGATGCTGAAGAGAAGAAAAAAAATGTAAATAAGAAGATTATTTCAACACCTCACATTGAGGAAGGAAAAGAATCGAATGAATCTAAACTAAGTGCAACTATTGTTGTCTCAAGAACAAATGTACAAGAAAGACAAAGTGGTTGTTGGAAATAATCCAAACTAACAAGGTTACTAAGAGGGGAGGGGTGAATTAGTAACCCTAAAACTTTAATTCAATTATGTATAATAAAACATTCACCATTCATCCATCTAATCTACTGTATGCATGAAAACATTTATAACACATGAACACACTGATTTGGTGACCCAGAAACCTTCCAATTAGAAATTAAAACTAGGGTGGGGATGATGCCCACAAAACTTCAATACTGTAGTATAAAGTTGGCAGGTTAAGGCTTACAATGATCTGCCCTGTTAGGAGCAAGTAGAATTGCTAGATCCACCTTGTTAGAGGATTTACAAACATACAATGAAGTATGCACTCTGTTAGGAGATTTACAAAAGACTGCTAAGTCTACCATGTTAAAGGATTTACAAATTGGTTCACATATTAGGATGAAGCAGTGGATCTGGTTACAACTGATTGCTGATAAGATCCCTTGTGCTCTGATCACCCGATGTGATGGATATAGCTTTTCTGCATCAATTGTTGACCTTATTGTATTCCTCTATTCTGCTGGTGATTTACTTTTCCTCTTCTCAAAATATTGTAATATAACACCAATGATGATCAATATTTCATTATTTCAAATGATATATATCATTCCAATATTTACACTAGTAAGGTCGGCCAATCACAAGTGAACAAACATTACTGAGTCGGCCAGAATTCCTCAAACTGACTTGGTGACCTTTTGATACTCGGCATCCACTACAATACACTGCATTGTCATGCACTCGGTAAGAGTAGAGGCACGGTCCATACTAATCATTCTAAGTAGCTTGGAACTCGGTAACCATTGGTGACTCGGTGAATATTGTGTCACTTGGTAAAAACTGAATCCATTGATAACCTTCTTTACTTGGTAAACACTGATTCCTTCATTTACCTTGTTTACTCGGTAAAAAATGATTCCTTCATTTACCTTGTTTACTTGGTAAACACTGATTCCTTCATTTACCTTGTTTACACGGTAAACACTGATTTCTTTGATTGCCTTGATCACTCGGTAAACACTAGGTTCTTTGTTTACCTTGATCACTCGATAAACACTAAGTTCTTTGTTTACCTTGATCACTCAGTAAACACTAAGTTCTTTGTTTACCCTGACCACCTGGTAAACACTAAGTTCTACTAATGATTCAATGAGAACTGACTACTTGGTAAACACTGCGAAGCTCAGTAACCACTAACTGCTCAGAGAACACTGTTCTGCTCGGTAACCGTTATGAACTCGGTAAATACTGTTGAACTGAACATATGCTCGGTTTCCAAAGGAATGCTCAGTATCAACTGTAGACTGAGTGATGAGCTTGGTAATCATTCAGAATTGAATAAGTGTTGTAACTAATGACAAATATATCATAATTCCAACAGTGGTGACACCCATTCACCAACTCTCAATGTAGTGTTGAGTAGTAGTTGTCCTTTGTTGAGAAGGAAAAGAGAAATAAAAGATGTTTCACCATATATTGAAGTTAGTCTGGAGGAAATAATTTGAGATTCCAAAAGTGTACTTTGAAAATCTCACCTTGGAGGAAAAAGTTTATTGCAAGAAATTTTGGTGAAGAAGAAAAGGTAGGAAGATCTAAGAAATGAGCTTAAGTAGAAGTAGGTACTCCATGATGTAAAGCATATTTTTGTTGATGCTTTTGACATTCAAAATCTTGATGAAGATGCACTAATCATAAACTAGCTTGTAAATATAGTTGATCAAGTGAATTCTCATAACATGTAGTAAAATAAGAAGATAATGGATTAGTCTGCTAGAAGATTTGAAACTAAGCTAGTGGACAAAGTTTCCATAACCATTGCCAAGTAGTAAGTGCAATTACAAGAGAGGTTAGAGATTATGATTGAACTAATACAAAAGGTACATCATTTGTAGACAATATTTTTAGATGTTCCAAGTTTCACTAAAAATATTCAGGTACAAATAAATCAAATTCGAGTTGAGATAAAGAGATCCAACTATATTATTTATGAGTCAATAGGATCAAGCATTGATCATTTCAATAATCTACTGAATGCTCAAGGCACATTGGTTAAGTTTCAAGTAGCTAATAGTAATATTAGATCCAAATCCAAATTGATCTCTATTTAGGAAATGGTAATAACTCATTTGGAGGCCATGAAAAGAGAATCAAAAACAACCCAAGACCTTAGTATAGAATATCATAATCTTTCAGTGGTTGATAGTTGAATTGATTTGGCTACAAGATTATAGTAGTAGATTACTATTTTGGAGGTAGTAAGAAACACATGGGATCATGCATTTTCCATTATTACCAGAGTTCATAAGGAATTCATTGAGTGATATGGATTACTTCAACCTATTCAACTCCAATAGTAGTGACATCAGTCTTCAAAACAAGAAGGAATAATATGTGATGAAAAAGGAAAATGAGATGTCAAATAAAGACAAAGAGAGAAATATAGATTTTAATAAAGGTGAAATGGATTTGTTAATCATTTTTGCATTGTTTATTCACTATTAATTGGTATCAATCATAAGACTTAAGGAGAGAGCTCATTTACTAGATTGTATTGTAAAGATGTAAATATGACAAAGCGTTTTTTCCACTAATGTGAAAGGGGGAGATTGTTGGTATCTCTAACCATTGTTGTCTATTAGTGCTAACCATTTATTCATTTACAAGGTAGAGTCAGACGGTCATCACTACAACTGAGCTACTCTATATAGGCTGAGTCGTGTACATGAGCAAGTATGTACCAAGCTCAATAGGAGATGAGTAAGTGTATTCTCACTTAGTATTTCAATACAAGTTGAGCTCATTGATGACCGATTTTGTATAAAGTGTACAAGTTCCAAGTTACATAGTGTGTGCTAACAACAATACATGTCAACCATCAGAACAGTAATACAAGGAAAGCAACAACAATGTCAAGCATCAAGAAACAATAAAGATTGAGTAATGCAAAGTTTTCTTAAAATTCACAAATGGGAACAAATTTGAAGTAATCTATTTCACAAGACAATGTGGAAGGAAAATTTAAATATTTTAGAGGTTGTCACAGAACATTTAAATGATGTGGATCATAGAACTCTATATTGTGCAACCAACGATTCAGGTGGAGATGCTATTATGGAAGAATATAGAAAACTCTTTATGAAACTCTTTAAATAGCAATGATCTTAACCTAGATCATTGTGTGAGAGATTCATGTGTGAAGTAAGAGAAAGAGTAGAGAAGTGTATGCATGTAAACAAGGAGAAAAGTGAAGGATCAAGATTAGATCAAAATTTAGTGAAGGTTTCTATTATCATCTAATAGAGAAATTGACCTATTTATGGAAGTGAAGTGAAAGGGAAAGACAAGTAATATTAGATCAAAGGAGAGGATCAGTTAGCAAGTAGAAGACTCTTAATTAACTTTTACACAAAACCAAGAGTCGGGTATTGAATTAGTTTTAACTTACTTGAATCAAGATAAATCTCTTAACAGAGTGGTTTTCATAGATCTTTGTAAATCTCCTAACAGAGTCCTTACTTTGTTTTAAGTGTTAAATCCTCTAACAAGGTTAGACCTAGAAGTCTCTTAAGCTTTTAACAAGGAACACCCCTCATAGGGTAGATCATATCTTATGATCAAATATTACAACCTTAACTAGTTAACTTTATTATTACAATAGTGAAGATTTGTGGGTGTCATCCCCACCCTAATTTTACCTTCACCTTGGAGGGTTTCTATCTAATAAATATTGTGTTATGTGTTTCATTTTCATGCATGTGATTGATTAAATTTATATGTTACAATAGATTTATATTACAAGTTTTACATGCACAAGTTTACTGATATATGTGAGTGAGTGATTTGACAAAAAATTTAAGTGTTTAAGATTTTAATTCATCTCCCCCCCCTCCCCCACCCGCACTCCCTAGTATCTTGGTTATAATGTTTATACCTCCATCAATCAACACTATAGTTACCAAAACTCATCTATATCCTAAAGAATGAAATACAATAATATAGGATTTTGTACCCTTTTTTTTTGTTTTAACATAATTTTTTTTAAAAAATAGGCATGTTGAACTTATCATCATTGTGCTTTATTACCTATTGCAAATTGATCTATTATTATATTTTTTATATGTATTAAAATAGAGGAATAATGAGGCATATAACATATATAAAGCATTTCTAAATTAAAATAGTAACTTTTTTACCCTATCTATCTTATCTAAATGTAGATTGTGGTTGATCATCATGAAGTTACATCATTTTATATCTTACATGTCAAAATTTATAACAAAAAAATTATATTTTTTCCTCCAGTTTGATAAATTTTAAAATAGAGTAACCAACATACAATATGAACAATTATGTATCCCAAGCTCAAAGAACATTATTTCTATAATCAACTTTATCACCATCAAAGGCTCCAAGAAGGGGATCTACAACTTGTGGGGTGTAAGGAGTGATTTCCTATCTTGGACTAGCATGATCTTGTCTTTTTAAAATATCCTTGTTCTCCTTCCTCACATTAATGCCTTTTTCTTTAGTGAACTAATTTAGCATTTCTAGGTCCCTTTAATTAAGCATGCCCTTATAGGTATATAAGTAGTGGGCTGATTAAATGTCTTCCTTGAAGATAACTATTGCTCTCTCTCTCTCTCTCTCTCTCTCTCTCTCTCTCTCTCTCTCTCTCTCTCTCTCTCTCTCTCTCTCTCTCTCTCTCTCTCTCTCTCTCTCTCTGTGATTAGAATTATGAATCAATCCTTGGAGTCAAGAATGGTTGAAACCTATGATATTGTATTTAAAAATTAATTTTAAGATTAAACCCAATAAGATCCCTCCGATTATTTTGAAAAATGTCCTTGTTCCTCTTCTTCCAAAGATGCCAAAGCACTTTAGTAGATAGTGTTAACCAACACTTATTAAGAACACCATCAAAACACCTAACATATCCAATAAGAACCTCATGCCATGATAGTCTCACATGACCCTAACATGAAATTGACTTACCAAAAAACATATACTATAATTTAATATCAAATTTACATTGAAAAAAATAAATGCTCAAAAGTCTTTGGATAGTTTTAAATTGAATACACAATGGGATCCATATGAATAAATGATAACCTAAAACCCATGACTAATTTTTTTAGTGTGAATAACCATCTAAACCATAACTTTTTAGGCTCCACTAGGGAATGCAAAAAATAGTCAAATAATAAAATATAGATATAGAATCAAACTAGCAACATCAAAATCTTCATCATTCTTCATCATGTTACAAATCTTCTAACTAGATACATCAAAGAGATTTGTGTCATTGTTACATTTTAGTTGACCTTAGTAGGAGTCCCTTTTTCCAATGTGAGGACATGCATCTTGACTTCCTTTAGACCAAAACATCTAAGACATTTTCTTCTACAACACCAATCCCACATGATACAATGCCTTCTATATTTACCCATACCATTAGACTCTAGGAAATATATTAGAATCTATTTAAGATTATAAAATTTATAATTTTAAAATATTAATTTTAAAGATTAGTAGGTTGAAATAGAGGATTGTACCTTTCACAAATTGTGAACCCTTCTAGCTAAAGAAAGCATATGGGTTTTTGATTTTTATGCTTATGTTAAATTTTGGAGAAGATCCATGACCACATATCTTTAATAGATGGTTCAACATAAAAATATATACCCAAATATCTTACAAATGTACTAGATTTCTTCCACCCCCATCCTTTTGAACATAATCATTGTGGGGCATATTCCATCCATCCTACAACTATAGATTTATATGGTGCCACTTTAGCCCTAGATGCATAATAGATGAATTAAAACCTATGCATCATATTATAATAATTAACCTCCAAGATTTTATAAACAATTAATTATCATGTGAAAATTGTTAATTTATCACTTCTACTTGTTAGGGAGAATGATCCCCTTGATTCGAGAACCAATCTCACTAGCTATAAGAATGTAAAAATGGGCATCAACAACAATAACAAATAGGCTATAAGAAATTACAAAGCCATGTTTAATAGATCTATGTAATCATATAGATTTTAAAAATTCACCATTGACATCAATGATGCTGGAGAAATCTTTAAATATAATTTTATACCAATTACACAATTCCATTCAATTCTATCATAAGTCTTTTCAAGGTAAAACAATACCATAGCCACATTTTGACTACTAGCTTTAGCCCAATGCATAGATTTATAGCTAGTAATTAGATTTTCCAAAATGTTTTTTCCCTTTGTAAATCTTGTTTGGGTAACAATTATGATTTTATTCAATATAGCTTCTAATCTACTAGCCACAATCTTAGCAAGGATCATAGCAAAAGGGTGATGGGCCTCAAGTTTTTTACCAAGGTCTTGTCACCACTTATAAGAAGTAGTTTGGTAATACCTCTATTGATATTAATTACTAATGAACATTAATCATAATAATCCAAATATAATATATGAAAATTATAAAAAATCCAATCACAATTAGTTTTATAGAGTTCAATTGAGAGCCCATTGATTCAAGGTTGATTTTATTTTCATTTGGCATTGACCATATTACATTTTTAATTCCCTTGTTGATCTCATATTGGTTTTGATGAGTTTCAGCTCACTTAAACCATTTACTTAGTTCATGTTGAACTAGTAACACATGCCAAGCACAACATGCAACTATTAGACCATGCCGAGTTGTAATGAGTGTCGAGTCACTCTAGTACCAAGTAAATAGTTGATACCAAGTAGTGTAGGTATTGAGTCAAAAGTAGAGATACAATGTGTACTAAGCATTAGATACTTCATGTGCCAAGTGACACAATCTGGACATATTTGTTTTTAATGGCACAAACAACTATGTAAACCATTTCTTAGCTGACTTAAAGATAGATTACAATTTTTTGGAGATAAGGAAAAATCTATATTTTGATTCCCTATGAAATTACATGTAGCCAATCAAAAAATGGCAAGGTTTACATAGCCAAACAGATGAATCTTAGATGTAGATTCATACCTAACCCTAAGCCACTAGAGTCTTCTTAAGGAGGAAAAAGCTCTAACTCTCAATAAGAATGTACAAGGGGTAAATGATTGAATTGGGAGAGTGAACAAGATAGTTTGCAGAGCATTCAAGGTGAATTAGTATTAAGAATGAATTGTAGAATAAGTTAGAGAAGAATAGAGGATAGAGAAGGATACAAAATTGATACATTAGATCATGAAGGATCAAGCAGACATTATGTAGAATTGATCTGTTATCAGGTAAGCAAGTGACAACTATAGGATCTATGCTGAGACATTTTAACACGTGATTTTAGTTAAATCTCTTAATAGAGTAGTCCTAACACACTGTATGAAATCCTTTAATAGAGTGCTTACTTAATTGTAAGTTGAAGTCCTCTAACCATGACCACTTCTAATAGGGTGTTGAAATCCTCTAACAAGGTGGGACTTAACAGTCTTTGTAAGCCTTTAATAGGGTGGACCTTTCATATGGCAGATTATGACTCGTGGTCAAACCATTGTAACCTTAATAGGATACAGTGTATTGCTATAGTAGTGAATATTTGTAGGTGTCATCCCCACCCCAATTTTATGTTCTCACTTTGAGGATTTCTAGGTAATCATATCTAGTGATATGTGTGTGTTTGATTACATGTTTACATGATTGATGCATATGTTTTACATGCTATTTTAGTATATTAATGCATGTGATGTATGAATGGTGAAAATTTTATGGGTCCAAGTTTAAACTCCTGATTCATCACCCTCTCAAAATTTTACTCTCTTCCCACTTGTAATTCCAACAATAGTCACTAATGAAGTTAAACAACTTATATTTAAGGTCATTTCTAACATATCTTTCAAACAAGATCCTTTTGGCACTTTATCAATGATCCCACCAAATTTTATAAGGGTGCAAGATGTAAGAAGATGTTATAATTCTAAAATTGGTAGCATTGAGGACTTTAAAATTAGAGAAGCATATGATAGGTTATGTGAAAATGGTGTTCTAAAGGAGGATTATAAAATCATTGAGAAGAAGGGTTTAACATGTGGCCTAGATTTTCCCAGTGTATTTAAAACTAAATGGATTAGAATTTTGTTGAGCCGAATACATGATGGATCTTTATGGCTAGAGGGTGGACTAATTAAGATTACCAAAAGAATAATTAACAAGCTTACTAGCTACCCAACCCTAGATCAGCCCAAGACTTTGAGGAGTGATTCCAAGGAAGTAATAGAGAAAAAAAACTAGAGAAAAATGAAATAAGAGAGGCATGACAATAGATACTATTCTTGATCCTTCGTTGAACTTTGTTGTAAGGGTAATTTCTCATAAAGTCTATCAATCTAATAGATTGAATAATGTACCCTATATTGTTATGGATGTTGGCTACAATATTGTAAAGAAAGATCATACTTATGATCTAGCTAAGCTTCAACTACAACAACTAATGGAAAATCTCGAAGCTATCAGAAAGACCAAGAGTGCTCAATGCAAATTTGGTTCAATTTTAGGTGTAGAATACATTTATTTCTTTTGGTATTGTAAGCTAGAAAACAAATAGGTCAATTACAACATAGATCAATGAGTTTATTGAATAGATGGGAGAAAATTTTGAATCATTGATGACAAGTTATTTTTAAGACTTTAAGAAATCAATGAAGGAATCAATGAGGATATATTTTTCATTGGTTGAGCAACATTATAATGATATATTCTTTCTTGTTGATGCTGATTACACCTTTGTACAAGTTGCCTCACCAAGGGTTAGATGGTTAAGACCACTCGGGCATGAAATTAATGTTGATGAAACTTTAGTAGCCATCCCAACACTCCTAGCAAAGGAAGTAGGAAAAAGTGCAAAGATATTTGACAACTATGAAATGGTAAATTCAACGATTTCCATGAAGTTAAAAATGCCTCCACACTCAAGAAGAAAGATAATTTGGTCAAGAAGCTAAAGGCCAAATTTGGACAAGGTGTAGATGAGGAAGAAGAGGAAGAACAAGTACAAGCACAAGAACCCCTTGCATTGACTCAAGGCATGGGAGAGGATAAGGAAGAAGAGAAAATAGAAGGTGCTAAGGGAGAAGATGTCGAGGAAGCAGCAACCCATGCCGAGCCAAAGAAGAGAAAAGCTAAGACACAACTAGTGGCTAAGGCAAGGAAAACTTTTAAACCAAGCCCAACCAAGCCAACAACACCTACCACTAGAGCAAGCACATGAGAAACAATAGACAAGGCCAAGGAGAAGTCCAAGCAAATAGAGCAAGGTGGCTAAGAGAAAAAGAAACAAAGAAGAAAATATGTTGCATAGCCTAATTTAGATGAATGAAGGACTAAATTAGATGATATAAGCCAATTCAAAATGGTAAGTCACAAACCACTCTCTAATATCAAAAAATTGTGTGAAAATGTCATGAATAATGTAGATTTATCTAGTTTTATAAATGTAAATTTTGATGACTTGAGCAAAGAGGAGAAAAAGCTAGTGGAGGAAGCCCTACATGCAAAAATCTCAAAAGTTAAGACAACACCATTATAATTTGCAAACTCAAGACCCAAGAAACTATATGACTTAGTTGAACCAAAATGGAATTATTGATTAAATTTGAAAAAACAAATAAGGGAAACCACTTTAGCCCAAGTAATGCTAGAACTAACAAAAGGAAAAAATTTTGAGGTTAATAAGAAATGTGGAGTTATGTTTATAGCTAAATATAGAGCCTTCAACATTCTTCAAAACAATATTGAAGATGTGTTAAAGAAATTAACCAAACATGGAAACTTATCTATGGGTTGACCACTCTGAAACAATGAGAAGCTGACCCTTTTGAATGAAAAGATGATGATAAGGATGAAGACAAAAAAGATTATGACAAGGAAAAAACTAAACAACAACAAGATGAATAGAGTGTGTCTCAAGGCAAAAACTAAACAAAAACAAGATGAATAGAGTGTGCAAGACACACAAGTGTCGAGCGTCAGTCCCTCCTAGGACACGGTCAACTCTACTGAAACTATTGTTGTTAAGGATGTCTCTGATCTTTCAACTCAGAACATCAATCCCTTGACTATAGAAGACTTGAAGAATATATTGGACCAAACTACGCTACAAGCCAAGCTATGTGAAAATCTAGTTTTGGTCAGTATAGATGAGCTCCGAAAGGTAGTAACTAATATCACAAGGGACAAGGTGAATCCACAAGAACCACCTTCTATTATCCCTTTAGTTACTCAAGTACAACCTTTGACTCAAACAATAGCAAATACATCTATTAAAGTTGATACACTTGGTAAAATTGACATAGTTGAGCAGAAGTAGGCTATAGAAGAAGAGAAAGACACTGCTATTGGACAACAAGAAGCAAGATAGATAGATTCATCAATACCTAAATCAGAAGGACAAGGTGCTAGTCATGTCATTGTGATAGACACAATAAAATCTAAAGAGATTGAGCAAACACCTAGGGTAAAGGAACATGAAGCCATCCAAGAATTGGTAACTCTACCAACATCTAGCACTCCACCTACATAGACTCTTTAGAAGTTGAGCACCAAAGCTATACCATTGCAAATATCAATGCAAGGCTCTAGTTCTTCAAAAGTTGAAAAGGCAATTCACTATGGATATATCGTTTGTGATCAAGAGATAGTTTACCTAAGTTTGATTATGATACATGACATAAGACCAAATAGGCATTTTGCAACAAGCCTTAGAGAAGAAGAAGCATCAAGAAATGCTTAGGAGAGAACACAAGTAGAAGCAAGCACTTCAAGACATTAAAGAAATTGTTTTGGATGCATTTAATCTAGCAACTACTGAAGAGACCAAGCCACTACTAGAACAACTATCAGATATGGTGGAAAAGGTCAATAATGAAGACATTGATACTAATGCTAAACTTTTAGAATGGTCTTAAAAAAGATTCTAGAGAAAGGTAAATGAAAAGATATTTGGTGATATAGCACTCACTCAAGTTGTATTGACAACAAAGGTTGAGGATGTGAAGAAGATGCTTGAGAATATATTCTCATTGTACACCAAATTGTGTGACTCTACACTCTTCACCCAAGAAACCAGACATTATATTCTGAGCCTAGAGAGAAATCTCAACATATCATGTACAAGGTTACCTCAAAACCCTACTCAGAGTGAGAATCATTTTCATACATTGCTTTAGACACAAAGTCTATTAGTTGTGCTAACAATAGAAGAGGCTAGCATAAAAGAAAAATTGGTATGTATATAGGTGTCCCTTACCCCACACATGGAAATACTACACAAGGAACTAGGTTATGCAAAGACTCTACTGAAGAAAGACCCTGTAGTTAAGCTTTTTATCTAGATCAAGTTGTTGGATGTTGCATGTGACAACTAGGGTGCAACTCTCAAAATCATAATGGAAGTCCATAAATCCTTTTTGGATAAACACACTATACATGTATAGCCCATTTAACATAAGTGTCAAAAAGGGGGAGATATAGAGAAAGGGGGAGAAATATAGAAAGGGAGATAAAGCAAAATGAAAAATATACCATGGAGTAATATGAACAAAGGGGGAGCAGAGAATAAAAGGGAAAAAATAAAAAAGGGGGAGCCTAGTAATAAAGTTATATAATTGGGGATATATGCATATACATTTTTGAAGACACATTTTTTAGGAAAGCAATAAATAGATACAGAATCAGCTACGATAGAGCATATCAGATGAAAGAGTATTGGATATGACACATTGAAGTCAGAGAGGAGCATATATTTTTGGATACAAAATAGCTACATTAACTTAGGGGGAGTTATCAATTTTGAGGTATATAGGTTACTACAAATTTTTGAAATTTTTTAATTTTGTATATAAGTCGAGTCATGGATATGTTATGCTTGAGAACTTAAGAAGAATATTGTATATTTAAGTATTTTTGACACTCATGTCAAAGGGGGAGATTGTTGATCTCAGATTGGTTTTGACAAGTGGGTTTGAACACACTTAAACCATTTACTTAGTTCATGTCAAACTAGTAATACATGATGAGCATAAATGTAAATGTTAGACCATGCTGAGTCACAATAAGTGCCGAGTCACTCTAGTGCCAAGTAGATAGACCATACTGAGTGAATTCAATTGCCAAGTAAATAGTTGATGCCAAGTAGTGTAGGTGACTAGTTAGAAGCAAAATTATAATGTGTGTTGAGCATTAGAGACTTCATATGTCAAGTGATACAGTTTGGACATATTTATTTATAATGACACAAACAACTATGTAAATCATTTATGAACCAACCTAAGGGTAGATTACAATCTTTTGGAGATAAGGATGAATCTATATTTGGATTCCCTATGCAAATACATGCAGCCCAATCAAAAAATGGGAAGGTTTAAGAAAAAAAAATGGATGAATCTTCGTCGTAGATTCATACCTAACCCTAAGCCACTAGAGTTTTCTTAAGGAGGATGAATTGCTAAATCTCAAATAGTGTACAAGGGGTGAATGATCAAATTGAAAGAGTAAACAAGATAGTTTGTAAGCATTCAAGGTGACTTAGTATTAAGAAAGAATTGCAAAATCAATTAGAGAAGAATAGAGGATAGAGAAGGATAAAGCATTGATACATCAAATTGTGAAGGATCAACTAGACATTGTGTAGAGGTGATCTATTATCAGGAAAGAAACTACCAACTGTAGGATCTATGTTGAGACATTTTAACAAGTGATTTTAGTTAAATCTCTTAACAGAGTAGTCCTAGTAGGCTGTATGAAATCCTTTAACAAGGTGCTTACTTAATTGTAAGTTGAAGTCCTTTAACTAGGCACACTTCTAATAAGGTGTCGAAATCCTCTGACAAGGTGGGACTTCATAGTCTTTTAAAGCCTTTAATAGGGTAGGCCTTTCACAAGGCAGATCATGATTCATGGTCAAACCATTGTAACCTTAATTAGATACACTTTATTGTTGTAGTAGTGAATATTTGTGGGTGTCATCCCCACCCCAATTTTACCTTCTCACTTTGAGGGTTTCTAGGTAATCATATATGGTGTTATGTGTGCGTTTGATTACATGTTTACATGATTGATTCATATGCTTTACATATTATTTCAGTATATCAATGCATGTAATGTATGAATGGTGAAAGTTTTATGGAGTATTTTACTCTCTTCCCACTTGTAATTCCAACATCCCTCCCTCCTTAACATAACATTTAAGGATTTATACTCTCCCATAGAAATATTTTTAGGTGTCAACTTTAGACATTGTTCTAGATATTAAGTCTTATTCCCAAAAGTTTTTGTAGAGAAGAGATCCTTATAGATGTCAAAAAGGGCATTTTGAGTAGCTCTATAATCTCTATTACTATTGTTGTCAATTTTAATTTTAATTTAATAACATCATTTTTTTCTTATCCATTACAATGTTAAAGAAATATTTAGATCCTTTGAATCCATCCTTAATCTTGTCCATTCTAGTTGTCATCCTCTATCCTTGAATTTGTTGATTTTGAATTTTCCTTAAGCCATTTTTAGTGGATGCAATTAGACATTCCAAGCTATCAATTGTATCTTGCCTCTAAATCCTCAACTAAAAATTGTTAAGTTTATTTTAAAGGAATTGTTCTTTCTTATGTCATTCCCTATCATCTTCTCCTCCTATAGCTTGAATATATTTCCTCCAAGTATTTATTAAGTAACTCCTCTATTATACATGATTTGCATCCTTATTAAAAATATATATATGATAGATAGGTGACCATTTTAATGGATTTATTATTATTAGGATTTTGGGAAAGAGATACATTTAATTCAAAGAAAATTTTATTTCTACCTCCTTTGGCAGAAGATTATAGGTTATACATTATAGTAGAAGCATAATAGGATAATTATCTACCATACTAGATCTAGTTGCAATTCAATGGGGGCTTTCCCAGTGTCAATAGAAAATAGGAATAAAAAGCCATAAATATAAAACCTATCAATCATATCTAGTAAAACATATTCCTGCCTATTTTATTATCAAACCAATTGAATTTTTGATGTAAGGGATGATAGGAGATCTTAGTGGAATAAAATCAACTTAAACCAACTAACTCCCTACTTAGAATACACATGAAAGCCAAACATAGAATTCTAGAAAGGAGACCACAAAATTAATAGATTTACTATTTAATTCTAAAAGATAACCACAACTAGCATGCCTAACTATGAGACCTTCTAGGTCATGGCCTTATACAATAAATTAGAACATCAGATTCCTACTGAACATCTTCATTAGTCTTCTATTGATCCATCTACTATTCTATCTCCTTATAGTTATATTATGCTTCTTTTCCTCTATCAATCCAAGAACTTATATAGCCAACTATGCCAAAAGTTGGTCAAATAGGCAATTAATTACAGTATGACTCCACTCAAACCATAAAACAAGTAATTGGAATCAATTGTTCATGGGTTATTAAGGATAGGTCCAAAAATATGTTAGGAGTCATCTCCCAACTGTGCAAGATGCAACATCATCATAGGAAAATACACCAAAACAAATAGCACACCCCATAGGAAGAAATTAGTAGGAATGAGACAAAATTTGAGAAATATGACACATCATTATTTTCTCTCTTAGGGAAAGGACCTAGAATATTTCCTCAATAACATGCTAGTTGCGTACAACACAAAGCTCGAGGTAGAAATGGCTACACTGTGAACAAAAAATATGTATATAAAAAATACATTTTATGTTTTCTTGGTGAGGTGGGATTTTTCTTAGTGCCCAAGATGCTCCTAGATTAGACACCTAGGGTAAGAAAAGTACTAATGTTCCCATTAGGCATCCCTAATACTTTGACTTGAATCTTAAAGATCCAACTCAGCTTGTATTTTCCATGAACTTTCTTCATCTAGTTTATATTTCCACTGAACAAGGTATTCCATGTAGTCTCTTCCTCTAGCGCTCTTACTTATTCTAGTATATAAAATCTTCTTGATGATGTCAACCTTTTTCTTAGCATAATCTAGGCTATATTTTAATTACTCATATGCTTCAAAATACTTAAATATGTCTACAATGTTGAATATGGGTGAAGTATCCATGACTCTAGGTAAATCAATTTCAAAAGTATTCCCACTATCAAACTTTCTAAGAATTTTACAAGGCCCAAATTTCTTTTTCTTTATCATACTATAAGCTCTAACTAGAAATCTATTCTTTTTAAAATAAACCATCAATTTATCTCCAACCTAAAAATATTTAAATGATTTCTTCCTTTATATTTTCTCTTCTTATATCCAAGGTTCCTCTTCTCCCAACTATTTCTCACTTCATCATTCAAAATTTTCATGAAGTCTACAAATTATTTAGCTTCAACACTTCTCTTTAGCTCAGCAATAAAATTCATCAATTCAATATTTTATTTAGGATTCACTCCATTAAAAATCTCAAAAGGTGTCTTCTTTGTGCTTCTATTCATATAATTATTATATATTAACTCTTCTTGTGCTATAATCAAATCCTAATTACCATGTTTATATCCAACCAAACATCTCAACAAGTTACCCAAACATATATTCAAAACCTCAATTTGTCCATTTAATTGCTAATGAAATGTAGAACTAGAGTTCAACTCTTTATTTATTTTCCTCCAAAGTTTTCTCCAAAAATTACTAGTATACTTACTATCTCTATCTAAAACAACAATCTTAGGATAACCATGCAATCTCACTATCTCCTTGAAGAATAATTTAGCCACATGTACTACATCAAATGTCTTCTTAGAAGGTATGAAATGACCCATTTAAAAAAAATTATCAACTACTGCCAGAATATAATCATTATCTCTTTGACTTCTAGGTAAACTAAGAATAAAGGCCATATTGATATCTTACCAAGGTTTATTAGGTATAGGAAATGGTGAATACAATATGAGATTCTATCTAACTCCTTTTGTTGATTGAAAATTTTTACAACTTCTAACTATCCTCTATACATCCTTATAATTTTTTGGCCAAAAGTACCAAACAACAATACACTTCACTATCTTATCAATTCAAAAATGTCTAGCAAGCCCACAACTATGTTTCTCCTTATGATTTTATATCTCATAGATCCTCTAGCTATGCACTATTGAATTCCCTTGAACAATATTTCTTCCTAAATAATACTTTTTAGTCCACTTATTCGCACTCATCAACTCATTCTTAGAAGCTTTCCAAGGTTTTGCAAAATCAATATTAGTCTCATGTAGATGTTTCAGATCATCAAACTCAGGTATCTTAACTCGCATTTCTAGTAACAAATTTATTCTTCTTCTCAAATCATCAATGACCTTATTTGACTGTCCACTTTTATGTTTTAACACAAAGAAAAATTATGCAAGCACTCAACCCACTTCATATGTCTCTTTGGTTCAACTTGTTATGACTTCCCAAGTACTGGAAAAGCTTTAAGGTCAGTAAACAATTAGAAATTGCTAGGCATCAAATAATGTCTCCACCTCATCAAAGCCTAAACAATATCATAAAATTCATGATCATAAACTAAAATATTTTCTTAGAATCATTAACTTTTTCACTTTAGAAATCTATAGTTCTTCCTTCTTGACTCAAAATATCTCCAATGACACTTCCACTAACATCACAATCAACTTGAAAAAATTTACTGAAATCAGGGCGAGCACATGTAGGCAACTCTACTACTCTTTATTTCAATATCTAAAAACTCTTATGTATTGAATGTTTCCACTTGAAATATTTTTTATCACCTCTCATTATTGCATTAATGGAATTACATACTTAACATAAATTTCTTATTAACTTTCTATGAAAACTTTCCAATCCATGAAATGATCTAGCTTCCCCAACATTCTCAGCTATAGGCTAATCAAGAATAACTTTTACCTTTTCAGGATCCATCTTCAAATCATCGTTAAAAATGACAAGATCAATATACACAATCCCCTCCTTCATGAATGAACATTTCTTCAAATAAGTCAAAAAATTGTCCTTCAATTTTTACAATATTTGATTGATAGGATCCAAGTGCTCTTCTTTAGTCTTACTAAATATCAGAATGTCATCAAGATATACAATCACAAATTTACATAAGAACTTCTTCAAAACTTCATTCATCACCCTCATAAAATTAGTAGGAACTACTATAGTTGATACCAAATTACCACGACACATCCATCACAATTATGGTATCACAACCTTCTGTCATTGTAATTCTAATAGTAGGTTACCATCAGAATTGCAATGGCGATAGGTTGTGATGCCATAATTGTGACTAACCTACTATGGTAATTTGGTATCAAATGTAGTAGTGAGGTGTGTTATTTGAACTGAGAGTCATAAAAAACCATTCATACAAACCTTCATTAGTCATAAATGTAGTTTACCATTCATCTCATTCTCTAATTTTGATTGTTTAATAGCCACTTTTCAAATCAATCTTTGTAAACTACATTTCTCCTCTCAATGAACCTATTATGTCATCTATCCTAGAAAAGGGAGATCTATACTTCACTATGATCCTAAATTGATAACTATAGAATCTATGCACATTCTTTGTTACCCATTCTTCTTAGGTGCTAATACAATAAATACTGCACAAGGACTCAAACTTTCTCTAATTAGACCCCTTTCAAGAAATTATTTCACTTGTCTATTCAACTCATCATTTTTATCAATGGTCTACTTGTGTGGTGCTTTATTAGGAAAACTAGATCTAGGTATCAACTCCATGTAGTTACTAATACTTCTCATAAGAAGTAATATAGTAGGTACAGTATCAAAAATTATATCTTGAAACTTCACCAAAAAATATCCAATCCCAAGTGCATGTTCTAGTTCAATATTGTTTCTTAGTCAGTCTAGGAATCAAAGAAAAAAGTCTAGGAATCAAAGAAAAAAAAACATTCTATTACTTCATATATTTAGCAAACTATTTTGCTTCACTCAAACATACTCTAACAATAGTACAGTGATCTTCATTAGCCTTTTCTATTAAAGGTAACAAGATTTTCTTCTTTCGATCAAACCAAATAGTATATAAATTCAATCTACCATCATGCAAAGATTTTTTGTCATGCTGCCAATGTCTACCCAATAGAATATGACAATAATCCATAGGTATGATATCACACAAGACTTCATCGTGATAATTTTTAGTTTTGAAATTAACAAGGCATTCATCACTTACAAGTAATTTATGCTCCTTTTGGATCCAAGAAACATGGTAGGGTTTAGTATGTCTCTATCTCTACAACTTCAACTTATTAACTAGCTCCTTAGATACCAAATAATTAGAATTCCACTATCAATGATTACCTTATAACATTTTTCAGTAGTCCTACATCTCATCTTGAATTTCAAAATATGTTCTTCACTAGATTCCTTATTTTACAAAACTTTTCTTATCATGAGGTTCTCACCATAGTCATGTTCATTAGGTGTTTCAAAAAATTCTTCACAAGCCAAAGTATTCCTATTATTCCCTCCAATCTCCTAACTAGAATTACAACATTCAAAATCTACATTTCTTTCTTCTCTACATTTGAAACAAGTAACCTTAATCCAAGATCTCTCTTCTCTCTTACCAAATTTACTATTGTAGGAGTTGATAAAACCCAACTCCACAGTGTGCCAAGATCACTTGCATGCAAATAGCTTGCTGAAGAGAAACCAAAAGAGCAAGAACTTGAAGCAAACAATGCAAGAGAAAATATTTCATAATAGGAAAATGAAATTTCTATGTGAATGAATTTACAATGAGAGAGAGACTGAATATAAAGGCCTCAAGGAAGCTTGTAGAACAAGTTGGAAAGTGGTAGAGGATAAGGTTGACAACTAAACATACGTCCACAAAAAGGAGGAACATGCTAGAAGGGAACAAACTCCCATGTTGTCAACAACTCATCACTACAACTATTAACTACTTGCATTAAACTAAGTAAGCTTAAGTAAAAGAATAAATAATAATAAATTAATTAATTATTTACATTAACACCCCCCCTTAAGTGTAACTTAGGGGAATGCGTTAAGCTCACAAAACTAAGAGAAAATGTAGAATGGGTCTCGGCAACAAGGCCATGTTAGGTAGCCATGTACAATGCAAAGAAATGCAACCTCTAAAAATGGAGAAAGAGGGAAATCCTCATGGAAAAAAACCTCCCCCAAAAAGAGGTAAAAAACATGCTGAAAAAAAATGAAGTGAAGGAAGGAAGGCCTCAACTAGTCCCCCCAAGGACAACTTCTATAACCCCAAGCATAGACCGCAACTAAAGATAGTGTGGTGATGCAAAAGGTTTAGTGAAGATGTCATCAACTTGTGCATTGGTGGGAATGTACTCCAATGCAATAACACCATCCTAGATCAACTGACAAATGAAATGCATATGAAACTCAATGTGCTTGGTATATTGATGCTCCACTAGGTTGCAAGAAATGTGGATGTCACTCTGATTATTGCACCACAAAATAGTGGGATGATCAGGAGGAAAAAAAAACTTAGTCATCAACTATCAAAGCCATAAAGTCTCTTGACTAGAAAGTACGGTAGCTTGATACTCATCCTCTATAGATGAAAGTGCTTGAGCATGCTACTTCTTGCACAACCATGTGATAGGACCAAAGCCAAGATAAAACACAAAGCTAGAAGTATACTTTTGATCATTGACATCACCAACCCAATCTAAGTTAGTGTAGCCAACAATGTGTAGACTCCTTGTGGTTTAATGAATGCCATATATGAGTGTGCCTTGAATGTATCTTAAAATATGCCTAGAAGTTTTTCAGTGACTCTCATGAGGGTCCTAAGAAAACTGAGAGATAAGGCCAACTACAAAGAAGAGATTAGGATAAGTGTGTGTCAGGTGGAACAAGCTACCAACCAACTACTAATACAAAGTAGCATCCATGGAAGGAAAATAGTAGGAGGTAGACAAAGTGACACCTGACTAGAAAGGTGTGGGAGTAGGCTTGCAATCAAACATGTCAAGAGCATACTTCTACTGATACACAAAAATCCTTGTAGAGGACTGAACAATTTGAAGACCAAGAAAATAGTGAAGGAAAACCAAAATTAGTCATCTCAAACTAGTCCATCAAGGCACACTTAACATCCTAAAGTATAGATGATGAGCTACCCATAAGGATAAGATCATCAACATATAGAACAAGAATCAAAATATCATCTCCAAGACACTAAGTGTACACTATGGGATCAAAATGGTAGTGAGGGAAGCCTATATAAACTAGAAAATAGTCCATCTTCTCATACCAAGCCTTAAGGGCTTTCTTGAGACCATACAATGAGCGTCAAAGTCTACAAACCAAGGAGGGATCCTGCACAAATCCTGGAGGTTGTGCCATATCAATCTCCTTAGTGATAGCATCATCCAGGAAGACACTCTTCACATCCATCGAATAAATAGGCCACCCATGTGAAGCTACAAGGGATAAGAAAAGGTGAATAGAATTCATCTTGGTGAAAGGGGAAAATGTCTTGGTATAGTCAATACCCTCAACCTATGAAAAACCCTTCACAACAAGACGAGCCTTGTGCTTATCAATCAAACCATTAGTAGCATACTTAGTGCAATAGATCCATTTGCATCACACTATTTTTCTCCCCTTAGGAAGAGGACAAAGATCCCATGTGTGATTCTTCATCTAAGAAGAATATTCCTACTCCATTGCACTGTCCCATGTAGAATGTCTTGTCGCTTCTACAAATTTCTAAGGATCATCACTAATAGTATGAATGAGAAGATTGGAATCCACAGAATGAGAATCAGTGTGATGGGAAGTGGAAGGGTCACCAACTAGAGATCTTGTAGCCTCAACTATAGCTTGAGCCCATTTAGGCATCTAGGGAGGATCCTATGGCAGACGTAAATGGGGATCACCATGATCATCATCCATGGAACAACCTGGAAAAGAGGAGGAAGTAGTGGGAGATGAAGTAGGTGTTAGAGGCAAGGAATGAATTATAGGAGGGCTCTCATCAAATTGGACATCCTACCAAAATAGGACCTCCCTAGAATTAGGGTCAAATAACTTAAGCCTTAACATCCTCGCAGTAGCCAACAAAAATGAGTGGTCAACTCTTCCATTCTATTGTTTTCCTTTGAGCATTAGGTACAAATGCCCATGCTGCACTCCCAAAAAATTAGAATGATGATACATCAAGCTTGACATGAAACCAAGCCTCCTTATGAGTCATATGTTGAACTACCTTGTGAGGCATGTGATTCTGAATATAGTTGGCACAATTGATTTCCTTTTCCCAAAAACACAAATCCATGGACCTAGACTGAATCATATAATTAGCCATCTCTCGAAGTGTTCTATTCTTTCTCTCAGCCACACCATTTTTCTAAGTAGTGTATAGCACTAAAAACTAATGCTGAAGATCATATTTAGAACAAAAATCTCTGAAGGCTTGGTTCACATACTCCCCCCCATTTTTTTTGTGTATTTTCCAAATAGAAAGACTAGAGTACTTTCTACAAATGCCTTAAAAATGTAAAATGAATCAAAGATGTTAGACTTGTACTTGAGAAAGTACACCCATGTGCATCTAGAGAAGTCATCAATGAATGTAAGCACATATATGGCACTTGAAAAGGAAGGAGTAGGAAATGACATGAGGTCACTATGAATCAACTCCAAAGATGTCAAAGCATGAGTGGCTCATCCATGTGGGAAAAAATCCCTATGTTTCTTGCCAAGTGTACAACCCTAACAAACACCATCTGGATAGGAAATCTAGGGAAGCCCAAGAATAGGTGCTTGTGTGCTCATCTACTAAAGATATCTATAATTGACATGCCCAAAATTTTTATGCCAAAGTCTACTTACTAAATCTAAATGTGCAACTAAACATGAACCTATGTCGTCAGAAGACTCAAATCCATCAAATCTATAGAGGTAAGAAGAAAATCAACACTCCCAGTAGCCACAATCATCTCAGAATCATGCAAGTCCTGGATAACCACATCATGTTGTGAGAACTCAACTATCTTACTAGAGCCAGAGTGGAAAATCTAATAGATAGACATTAGGTTCATCAAAATGTCTGCGACACAAAGAACATCCTAAAGAGAGCCCCTGGCTAGTGCAATAGAACCAAAACCTAGAACTAAAAGTTGTGATGAGTTCCCAACACCAATCTATGTGGTAGCACAAGGAGCAAGTGAAGTAAGCAACTTAGGAGTGTTTGTCATATGGTGAGAGGCACCAAAATCAAGAATCCATGTAGGCCCTAAAGTCGTAGCTCGAGTAGAAGGAGCATGACCTTTCCCTGTAGGGAGGGGGATGAAGAATGAGGAGCTAAAATATGATGCTCCTTCATGGCTTCCTCTAAAGCCTCTAAACACTTCCAACACATAGAAATAGGATGTCCATCCTTGTTGCAAAAATTACAACTCTCACTAGATTTCTTCTTGGTCTTGGAGGTAGACTTAGTAGACTTTGAAGAATCTTTACCCTTTGAAGGTTTTGTTGGAGGATTAGCTCCAGGCTTAGGATCAGATTTTGATGTATCTTTCTTTGATTTTCCTTTCTTCTTTGATTTCCCCTTAGAATTTTGAGAAACCAATGCTTGGCTAGAAGAGCTAGAGGCATCCACCTATTGGATCTTTGTTTGTTCCCATTTCAACTGATTGCAAAATGTCTCAAATGTAGGCATCCTATGTCTATCACCAATGACATCCATAGTGGAGTAGAAAGTAGAAAAAAAAATCCGATATTGTCCCTGCAACTTTGAGAGTATAAAAAAAATACACTCATCATCTGTTTTGGTTTTCCCACATCCCTGTAAAATTGCATGTAGAGATTTGGACTTCATCAAGAAGTCTTCAATGGTGGGAAAACTAGCTGGTGCCAAAGAACTCAACTTTGCATCAAGCTAAACTACCCAAAACTCCTTCACTGTGCCAAACAAAGTTTGAAATTTGAGCCAATAAACCCATGGAGTGGTCAATTCATCCAAGTGAAACAACAGACTATTTGAAATGTTTAGTCCAATTAATCCCATGGCCTCATCCATTTTTTTTTTGTGCTAAATAACCTCAAAAGCTCATGCGAGAATAGGTTAACTCTCATCTAGACATGACCATAAGCCCCTTGACATGAGAAACCTAGTTCATTTGTGTCTTCTAGGTGTGATAATTGTGTGGTGTGAGATAGGTCACAAATGGATCAACCATTGAGAGAGAAGAAGACAGAAGTAGAAAGGTCTTATTCTAAATTAAAGTATAGAAAAGAAAATACCCCCCCACAATAGATAATGATACCCCTCAAATACCACAAATACAACTACGAAAAACAAGAAAAACTAAAAAGGACCTAGATTCCAGATGTAGAGAAGTAGGAAAAATAAGCCTCTACTTTGACACAAAAAATAGAAGCTCAAATGAACTTTGAATTTGATAAAAGTAGAACCATTTTATTCATCTTTGAGTCAGCTTTATGGAACTTCTTTTGGATTGGAAAAATACCTTCGTATGCTCAAGTTATGGCCAAAAAATTGACTACTGCTCCCAAAAAACCACCTTGCTAGAAAAATATAGTCACTAGATTAGATTTGATGCCCATATGGCCATCACCTAACTATCACTAGAAAAAAATTTGGTTTCCATTTTGTTGATGTCAGTAGCTAAAAAGATGACATCACCCAATTAGAAAATGACATCAGCACAAAGTCTGATAGTGATGATGTCAGTAGCTGAAAAAGGGTGACATGGCACCTAAAAATGATTTCAATAGCTAAAAAATGTTAATGTAAGCCCAAGAAATGATAACATCACCGCTGGAGTGGTGATAGGTGGTAGAGCACCAGTGGTGGCACCTAAGAGGAGAACCCAGTGGCATAGTGACCACACCACTAGCAAAGGCGAAGCTGGAGTTGTGTGTTGGTGGTGGTCGGGGTTGAACAGTATGTGGGCAGTGTGGTCGGTCCTCAACAAAGCATAGGTGGCACATGTGTGTCCCTACAGTAGCACATGACCGCTACTATGGTGGCAACACTTTTTTTCTATTTTTAGAAAATTATCGAGTCCATATAGTCCACATGACTACCTGTATGGGGGCTAAAAAAATTTCCCTGATGCCTGGAAGCCAAAATTGACAAATTTTATATGAATCTTGACTGTAACCAGCCTTTTGGATCCAATGGTAGCATATATCTGGGCCCAAAGTGCTTCAAAAAATTTCACAACCCTTGAATTGAAGAAAAATGCACAAACAAACTAGGGTTTGCATCTCTGAATCATGACTTCAAAAATCCTTTAGCCAAAAAGTAGTAGGGAGGCTCTGATACCATGTAGGAGTTGATAAAATGCAACTCCATAGTGCATCAAGATCACCTACATGTAAATAGCTTGCTGAAGAGAAATCAAAGGAGAAAGAGCTTGAAGCAAACAATGCAAGAGAAAATATTTCACAATAGGAAAATGAAATTGCTATGTGAATAAATTTACAATGAGAGAGGGACGGAATATAAAGGCCTCAAAGAATTTTGTAGAACAATCTAGAAAGTGGTAGAAGATAAGGTTGACAACTAAGCATACATCCACAAAAAGGTGGAACATGCTAGAAGGGAGCAAACTCCCGTGTTGTCAACAACTCATCACTACAACTATTAACTACATGCATTAACCTATGTAAGCATAAGTAAAAGAATAATTAATTAATAGTTAATTAATTATTTACTCTAACAACTATTTCTAGAGTAACTAGTATAGCAACCTCTACTGTAATTGCCTATTTTTTGTAGCAGGTCCTTCTATCAATTATATCTTTCCATTATCTTGCATTGCATTGTCAAATCTGCTACTTCTCCAAAGTTTTTGCCTCTTTAAAAAAGAAAATTCATGTCCACCTTTTTTTCTTTGATTGTGTTTATTTTCCAACCTTTGTTCATATTTTAAAGCATATTGATATGCTTTTTCCACACTATCGATCTTAATATAATTGATCTCATCAATAATAAATGTCCTCAAACCATTTAGATATCAAGCCACCTTTTCAACTTCATCATCAACATGTCCTAATATGATATCCAATTTATAAAAAAATTCAATATATTTCTTCACACTCATGTCCTTTTGTCTCAGATTATTCATTCTCCTCAATAGGTTAACTTGGTAATCTATATGAAGGAACTTCTTCTACATTTTATCAATCATATTTACCCATGTGTTGATATTTTCCTTTCCTCTTTTTAGTCTCTCACTCTGCAAGTGATCCTGCCAAAGTGAAGTATTTCCCTTCAACTTTGTAAGTAATATATTAGCCTTCTTATTATCAAGAGTGCTTTTATACTCAAAGTATTTATTCATCTTAGAGTTCCAATCCAATAATACATTAGTCTTAAGTCTTCAACATCAAGTCTAGAATTAGCCCCACACAAAACTCTCAGAAGCCTTTCCTCATATTCTTTCACTCCAAGTGTAGAGGTAGGCTTAGGTATTGGAATTTGTGCAGGATCACAATGGGCCAAACTATGGCCTTAAGTGGAAATGAAAAGTCAAGACATCAATATTAGTCTACTTAACATGGAAGCTTGAACTAGTTGTGAACCTTGTACTAGTTGTGAACCTTGTATCAAAAATTTGTAAGAATATATTATGTAGTAAATTAAATCTAGTGTCAAAAATAATAGCCCTTTGATAATAAAAAATGATTTAATTGGTTAAACTTTTTTAATTTCAATGCAAAATTATTAGAAAATTATGAAAAAAATAAGAAAATAAGAAGTAGGTGTATGTCTAACCATGCCTTAATTAGAATCAAATGATTTTTTTTTTTTATGATTCTAGATATAAGAAGTAGACTCATACCGAGATGTTATACATATATTTTTGTAATTGTATTCCAATTAAATAATTAATTTATAATTTTCTACTATAATATTTTTTGGAATAAAATACTCTCATGTCTAACTACCTTAACTCGTTAAAATTATGCAAATTTTATTTTGATTTTATTTTACCCATACTAGGAAAATCATAGAACATGATGTATCCCTTGAATTTTCTAAATTTTATACCATTTTAAATTTATAACATTTTTTTAATTAGTATGTTAATCAACACTTTATAGGTAACTTCATTCAAAAATAAGTAATAATTACTTATTGAACTCATAATTTGACAACAATTATATTGATGGAAAAATGATAATTTCCTTAAAAAGACCCTTTTCCATTCATCAAATTCAGATGAAAAATGATTTGTTTCATATCGCCACTTTCTGTTCCCTTATGATCCTACACCTACTCATTGCCTCTTTATCATCACTAACATTCTCAAGATGTACACCTCTTCTCTAGGTTATTTCAACATTTTCAAGTCTCACTACAATCTACCTCAACATGTCTAGACTATCATTCTCTTCATTTTCTCTACCTCAAACTATCTTGACAATAGTTCCTACAAGATCATAACCTTTTGTAAGTTATAATTCAAATTTTAGATTTGTCACTCTATAACTAATCTAATTAAGGTTCTCCATTATCCAATTTAGAAGAACGTACTGGGATCTTATATCACCTGACAAAGGTAATAATAAGATATTTAAGAGGAATAGACTCAACTTAGACCTAGTAACTCCCTACTTAGAGTACACAGAGAAGTCAAACATAAAATTGTATAAAAGAGAACATTGAATTCCTATATTCACTGAGTGATTTGATAAGATGACATCAACCAACATGCTTGGTTGTGAGGCCTTCAAGGTTGTGGCCTTATATAGTGAATTATAACATCAAGTTCTAAATGTGCAACTTTATCTACTTGTTATTCATCCAACTACTATTCTATCTCCTTATACTTATATTTTTCTTCTTTTTCTATCTCTCCAAGCGCTTATATAGATAGATAAGACACGAGTTGGATAGTTAAGCATTTAATTATAATATAGCCCAGTCTTGGAGATGCAAACCATAAACCAAGTAATGTGCATCAATTGTTAACACACTCTTAATGAGAGGTCCAAACACAAATTATGATTCAAATCCCAACTTCACAAGATGCCATGTCATCATAGGAAACCATGCTAAAGAAATAACATGCCATGCATGAGGAAATAAATAGGAAATAGAGACTAGAAATAATAACATGAAACTCAAGAAATATGACACATCAATATTTGTGCTCCTAGTATAAGGACTTAGAATAGGTCCTCAACAATATGCCAACTATGCACAATACAAAGCTCAAGGTAGAAAAATATACACTGAAAATAACAAATAAGTAGTAAAAACAATTTTAAAAAATTCTTATGCAAGATTTCTCATTGAGCCAAGATGCTCTTGCGTCAACCATATATTGTGGAAATCCTTTTTGCTCCTTTTAAGGGCTCAAATAGTTTAAATTTCCTCTTAAACCTACCCTACCAAAATTTCTCATTACCTTTTGAGGCATGTTTAGTACCTTCACTTTTTCCTTTAGAATATTCAATCATATTAAAATCACTTGTGAACATCTAATTAGTTAGGAATATTTTCAATCGGCCAAGCTCATAGTTGTTCCCTTTCTTTGTAATCATTTGATATATATATATATATATCCCAAATGCTAATCACTATATCATTAAGCTTGAGAGAAGCCAAAAAAGGTACGGTTAAAAGGGGATGTCCTATTATAAATAATCTTATCAACCCATTGAGGTTTTATTAACTTTGCAACACCCGCTTGATCCTTTTTCTATTTTAGAAAATATATAGGAAGTAGTGTCCTTGATAAATTGCAAAGTGTTGAATGCATGATATCCTATAACTTTAATTTCTTGAAAATAAGCAATGTCTTTATTTCTCTCCATTATACTATTTTCAAACAAAAAAATTCCTATAATTCATCTTCAACCCACTAATATTATATGTATGTTAATCATTAGATGTTGTTTAGGGAGAGATTTCTAATTGTTACAGAGTTTATTGAAGTAATTTGGAATCTCATTCTTTTTTTCCTAGAACTTCCACTATTGACATAACTAGTTATTTTGTCCATCATCTTTCTCTTTTTCTTTTGTTCTTTACTTACAACATTAATAAATAACCCTTCATCTTGACCTTTAATCTCTCTAGAGCTATCACAAATAGTAAAAAAAAAGTATGAAAATTAACCAAGATGGAAGAAAAGATTCCAAATGAGGATACTGAATAAGACAGGCCATTAGAGTTGTTCTTTCTAATTTTTTTATCCATGTGCTTCATGATTTCTAATGAAATATGTTGATCATTTTTCCTTCCTCAAGGAATAGCCTTAGACTTTCTATGACTAGTGTTTATTTTTACATAATGTTTTATATATATGGATAGGTTGGATACCATTTTAGAGGTTGGGATGACATCAAAATATTCCTTAAACAAAGGGTTGGCTACTATGGCATAGGTTTCATCCTCACCCTTTGAATCAGAGGTCAAAATTTTATAATTATGGTTTTTTTCCTAAGCATAACTAATAGTGGATCAAAATTTCTCATCCACCTCTATCTCCTTTTCATTGGGCTTTTGAGGGATCCTTGAAGGTTTCAATTTTTTGATGTTAACTAAAGTATTCTCATTTTTTCTCTTTAAAAACCTTTTCTAGTCTTCCTATTCTATACTTATAATAAAAACATGTAGTTAAATTTCCTAGCAATAAGTTTTCTCAATTATATTCATTAGATTAAATATCCAAGGACATCCTATTAGGAAAATCTACCTTTGGATGCAAAGCAATAAGAATACAAGCATTTAAGTGAGGTAGAGTAGTGCAAGAATTCTTAATTTCCATAAAATTTCAAAAGGATTTCAAATTTGAGGTATGAAATGTGAAATTTCATTAGGGAGACCTTTTAATTCAGCCAAGGCAAGAATAAATTGAGTGCCAACTTGCTCAAGGTTGTCTTTTTGGAAACTAAGGGAAATCCCTAATGAGAGATAGCCTAACATTCTTGAAATTTCTCTTCACAAACATTTCCTAAATATTATTTTCTTTCAACAAAACAATAAAAATACCTTTATGAATCATGCATGAGAAGGTAGCATAAATACTAAGCTTCCTACTCTTGACATTCATAATCCATTCATCAAAAAAAATCACGAGGGGAGAATTTTTTTTTTTTAAAGAGAAATTTACTTATCAACATGTGTATTATATTAAAAATATAGTCCAAAGGCTCATGAAGGGAAGAAGCTAGTAAGAAACCCTTCAATCCTAGCCCAAATACAAAGATAACTGCATTAGACCATAGTCCCAATAAGGGGGAAAAAAAAAACCCACTACCCTGGGTAATGTCTTGGTATAGATAAAGAAATTTTAACCACAATGCATTATAATGTATACCCATGAGATGAAAGTTTATTTTAACAATAAAATACACATCTTCTATACATCTTCATATTGTAGTGTTGTTATTTCATTTTTTATACAAAAAGGCATAAAACTTTTGAATAGGAAGAAAATGATGTTTACTTAAATGAATAAAGGTAAATATGGGTGATATAACGAAATGTGTATAAAGGGGAATATAGGACCTATCCTTAACTGAAATTCCCAAAAGGAATGATCCAAATTGATTAACCACAAAGAAGTGATCAATGCACAAATGAATTAAACAATGCAGAATATGAAGAAAGGAGGAAATCCTATAATATACTATAGAAAGTAAGTACCTAAAACCATTAAGACAAATACTAACCTCAAAGTAGGATGACTCTAGAAAATGTCAATTTGTGATGTTTGTGTATAGTTTTACAAAATTCTACAACCTGCTCTAGAGTGAAAATGAAAACACAGAGAAAACCCAAGAAAATTTTTTCCTTCTGAGGGTAGGTCAACCTTCACCCAGATAGTAGGATTTCCCTAGGGCACAATTATACCCCAACATGTCAACCTTGACATGCACAACTTTCACAAAAATTTTGTTCATGGATCTCACATGTTTGGCAAAAAGGGTATCTAAATTAGTACTTTAATTCACTATCATATACCTATACCTCAAAGAAAAATGATTTTATTGTTTGGATGAGGGGTTTTCCTTGGTCAAACCTTAGTTTAGAATCAAACTTAATAATAGAATTGAAACAGACAATTATTAAGTAATAGAAGTAAATCTAACAATGAAGCTATGATATTTGATAGATATGCAATTGTATTTGAAATGTAAAGAAGTGTGTTGATATGAAATCTTGAACATAACATTAGCAAATTTAAATCAAAATACTCATGATTGTATGCTTGGAATCCACCTTGAGAGAAGAATGAATTGATCTAGAAAATAAACAAAGGATCTTGAAGGAAGATCACACAATCATGATGGATAGGTCTGGGGTTTTGAATGATGAATTTTTAATGATTGAACCAAATCCCTTCAAAGGCTTGAATACTTCAATCCTTGATCTTCAATGGGAAACTTGGATTCTTGAATGATAGACTATGTATGATTGATCATAGAAAGTTATCTCCTTATAAAAAGTAATTAGTTTCTCATAGATTCACTCTCAGTGCATGTATATCAAAATGAAGGAAGAAGGCTTCCTTATATAGAGATCTAGGCCACAAACTTCTAGAGAAGGCTAACATGGGAACATCAAATTCCAATTAAGCTAAACCCCTAAAAAATGGACCTAGATTAAATGCAATTTAAGAGTGTAGCATTTTGAAACCTTAAATAGTTGACATGGAAGTGGGAAAATAAAACTTTATGAAGCTTGATATCCCAAAACTCCTAGATCTTGAAAATTGGACTTGGGTTTAGGGCTGAGTTAAACACTACCCTAGGTCAAGCTCAAGGTCTACCTTGACTCTTTAGGTCAAACTTGACTTAGAAATTCAAAGTCCTTAGTTTCATAGAGAAATTTGTTAGAAATAGGCTCCAAATAAGGAGGGAGAGAGAGAGAGAGAGAGAAGCAGAAGAGGGGGAAAACAACTAGATCCTTCCAAAGACCCATTCAAGGTGCTTGACATGACCCTAAACCAGTTACTCAGAGGGCTAAACTCTCTCAACATGGAAGTTCTTCAATTTTAACATGATACATTAAACTTTGACTCTAGAAAGAGTATGGACTCGATGTAAACTCTTGGTAAAGTAGTAGATAGAAGAGATCCCAGTGAATTCAAAATGAGATAAAATAACACTTAGCTAAGGACACATGTGCCCAGGCTAAGGATTCTAACCCAAAATACACACACAAGGGTGCAAAAGCAAAAAAGAAAACTAAGACAACACAAAATAAGGGCGAGTACTTAAACAAACCCAAATAAACTAGCACAAGAAATCTTGCTAAGTAATATTTCTTATACTAATATCATATTTGGAAAGCTATTATAAAAGCATAAATTATTCCATAAGGAAGACAAGAGAAATACTATAAATAACATAGCTTCATGATCCAGTCCTACTAGAATGAAAGCAAAAAGATAGAAAAGAGGAATTGACTACCTTTCCTAGTAAGATGCCCACCTTACCATGAGTCATCAAGAGAGAGGGAGAGCCAAATAGGTGGCCAAAATTGATAGTTCACCCATAGACTGTGATTCAATTGTAATGTATCATCTAGCAGCTTTTGTAATACCCATAGATCCACCTTCTTATATCACTATGAATATGAAATATGTGTTTCCTCAAGATTTAGAAACTTATGTGCATTACCTTTGTAAGATTTAGCATATTGAAAATTGAAAAATGTGTGTCTCTTTAGGATTTAGAAACTTATGTGTATTACCTTATGAGGATTTAGCATATTAAAAATTTGAAAAATGTGTGTCTCTTCAGGATTTAGAAACTTATGTGTGTTACCTTCTAAGATTTAGAATATTTAAAAAAAAAAACTATAGTACAAGGGAGACCCTATATATGCCCCCTTCCTTATCGTGGATGTCTACTAGACAAGATAAGGAAGAGGAAGAGGATACCAACTTCACAACATAAGGAGATATCATATTTAACAACAATGTACACTATGATCATAGTGAAGGGTATTGATCCCTACATCCAAGAGCAGATAATCATGAAAAAGGATATGCCACTTTTGGAAAAAGTATCCTCAAAGAAAGAGACCTTATCAACAAGACCCCACCATAGAGGAGTGGTTTTAGTTAAAATATCATCATTCAAAGATTAACCTAGTGAGAACAAAGATTCAATCATCAAGCCTCCTCAAAAGAAGAGGAAAAGGAATATTTGGAATGATAAAAATAACTCAAACACCAAAGAAGGGTATGAGTTTATAAAGACTTTTTTTTGCAACATAAAGAAAAGGTGATGACCTAGGACGAGTTCTTAAAAAAAAGATTATCCATAGTCAAAGCATCTATCAATATGAAGAAATAATATTACAATATAAATAAGTACCACTAAGATTAGGAAAGAAGTTCCCTAGAAAAATAGAAAGAAGGAAGATCCTTGCCCCCAAAGGAAGAAGACAAAGGATAACTTTGTAAAACAAAATGTCTTAGAAAATATATCTTGAATAGAGCATAATGCAAAATCATAGAAAACTAGGAGGAAAGAATACCAACTAAGCCTAATGGATCCTAGGAGATTGGATGAAAATACACCTCTTGCCCCCAAGTCAAGAGACAAGAGAAGAAGAGATATATATTATATTAGAGTCAAGGGAATCCCCTATATCAAAATTATGAAGAAATTGTAAAACTGCACGAGAGTGATATAATTCTTAAAGTAGCTCATTCGTGAACATATAATTTGAAATCGTTACAATCAACATGTAATTGTGTATTACGATAATGAAAAGTACATATGTACTTGGATAAGGCATCTTTCAATACAGGTTTAAAGATCTTTCTTTTTTAGAATTCATTAATTGAACATACACCTTTTTAGCCACCACTTGACGAATGTTAAGGTTATCCAAGGTAGTTTTAGGGAGAAGATTATGAAGAGGAGGATGATGATTAACATCACCTACCTTAACTTGAGATTGAAAACAATGAACACCATAAAAATCCAATTTAAGGGGCATATTAATGGGATACTTAATACCATGCTTATTAACTCCAAGTCCTAAACCTTTATCACCTTGTTTAGTTATGATATTATATCTTGTAGCGTACATATCCTATAAAGCTTCTATACAAGGTGAATTTTTATCATGGTCATGAGTAAAGGTTGAATAAGGTGGAATAATAGGTTTTAAGAAGTGTCTTTATCCTTTCCTTTAATATCATCATGAATTGAAGGAGAATGTAAATCAAATAAATCTTCCACGTATGCATCCTAAATTGTAGCTTGAATGCCATCATAAGTATGGAAAGAACAAGGATTAATAGATGGAGAATTGGTCATTGATTAGGAATAATAGGATTTGGATTCAGAAGATTAGGAGATGATGTATCATCTACCAAATCATTTACATAATCCAAAAGAATAGTAAGTCTACCACATGAATCTTTAATGAAAATTTTGAATGTAGGAAGAAGAGTATCAGTCAAATTCACAAAAGCATAAGAAAGAATAAAATGAAAGATTATGAACATAATAAGTGAATGATACTCTGATCAACATCATAACTATGGTAAAGAGATGCTAAATGAAAGGTAATAAAGAACATAACACACCAAAGCATCTTAATAATCTTCATAGTAAATGAAATGTAAGAAATGTTTTTTGTATTTTTGAATTTTAAAATGCAAGAGCATAAACTAAATCTAATCTTAATTTAAGAAAATACTTAACAAATATGAAATAAAATTTAACACCAAAAAACATATTAGGGCATCTAATTCCACAAAATAAAAGGGGTAAATGTGTCGAGTTCACCAAAATGAATAGTGAAGCTGAACACACCAGATAATATGAAAGGAACTCTAACACCATAAAACGTAATAGGAAATCTAAATCCATAAAAGAAAAGAGGGTAAGTGTGTTGGGTTCACCAAAATTGATGTAGTGCTAATCTAGATGTACCCCAAAATGAGGTGATCCAGAAACTAACAAACAAACACAAAGTGGAAAATAAACAAGAGCAATGAGATTCAGATCCAAAGAGATAATATTTCATATATTTGAATCAAAAATTTTACATCTAGCATCCCCGGCTATATGGCCTTCCAAGTTACAGTCATTACAAAGAAGAATACATCTTTCAAAGAAGAACAAACCCCTAGACTCAAATACAAACTTCTAACTTGTAGCTACTCCATGCTAAGACTCCTCACTAAAATGAATTCTTTATGACTTGCAAAAATATCTACATCTCCATGCTTGCACAACAATGACTAAGACTTTACCCAAGATCCATTTAAATACTTGTATGACCACAAGTCAGCCTATTACAACTTACCAAATAAACAAACCATTAGATTAAATCCATAACCAAACCACAAGTTAGCTCTCAAAAAATATTAAATACCTATCAAGAAACTAAATATGCACCAAGTTTGCCCAAACTAGAACCAAACACACACACAAAATACTAGCACTCGACACATAGACGATCACTTGGCACCAACAGGAACACTCGACCAATAGCAGATAACTTGACACACATTGAAGAACTTGACACACACTAAAGAACTCAACACACACTGTAGAACTTGACACACACTATAAAGGAAGATGGGATAACTTGCTAATACGAGGGTTAACACGACATTGGAAAACTTCAACTCGTTAATGATTGAATAACTATTCACACTCGATAATGTCTGCAACTTGGCAGCAACCAATAAAATTGGTAGGATAATGTGATGGCCAGGATGCTCTTTCTTTAGACTACCAAGGTTAATAGAAAAGATGTTAGATGCTCCTGTATTAGACTACTAGTGTAAATAGAAAAGACCTTAGATACTCCTGCATTAGACTCCCCAAGTAAATAGAAAAATGTGTCCCACGTTTTTCTTCTGAAAGAAAATTCTATTGATAGCTTCATCTTCGCAAAAGGTTTCCACTCTATCATGGATAAAAGATCAAATCTGAAAATCAACCATCTATGCTTACTCCATTAAAAAATCAAAATCTTATCAAACCAATCAAAATACAAACTCAACTAAAAATTAAAAGGCTCCATCTACAACTTAGCATCATAATCATCCATAACATCATCCTCATACATGAAAATTAGATCAGCAACAATATCCAAATCACAAACTTGATTAGCAACAACATATGAACTCAGATCCATAATAATAAAACTACATAAATCCATAATATAGAAATCCTCCATTGAATGAACACTAAATGAATCCATATCAGAAAAATGCAACAATAACCCTCTGTCATCCATACTGATATATATATATATATATATATATATATTCTTCAAATTCATATCAACAACAATAGTATCATGTAAGTCCACATCAATAACATCTCTAAAACCCTCAACCCAATTACCAACAAGTAAATCCATCTTCTTATAACAAGAAGCATCTAGATCAACAACATCCATAATAGAATGAACATACAATTCCAGATCAACAATGATAGCAATAGATAAGTCCTCTATCACATTCATTTCAACATTAAGATCATTATGTTATTCCAAATCCTTACCAACATAAGGAAAATTCTCTTTTTCAGCAATCTCATTGCACACAACAAGATGCTCTAAAATCTTCATGTTAGATCTATCCATCTACTCATGAAAACCAAAGGATACTTCAATGACTTCAGCAAAATCATCATGCACTTCCATGATCTATCTTCTTCTCTTTATATTCTTTTTAACCAGCCAAACAACCTTCTTTCTAATCCTTAGATGCCAACTCAACTCAAACTTTTCCAAATCATCAATCCTTTCATGTAATTCATCCCAAAAAGAATCATACTCATTGCTCTCAACATCATCAAGATGTCTTCCATGATTTTGTGCTAACTCAATAGCTTCTACTCCAGCTACAAGTTTCCTCAACATGTCAAATAATTTTGGATTAGCATCTCTCCTTCCATGAACCCTATTTACACAAATAACAATTGAAAGGCAAGTCCTCTGCAAGTGTAGGCCAAATCTGTGGATCTACAACCCTACACCAAATCAACAACTAGCTAGGACTTTTGAAATCAAAATCATTCTCCGATGTAAAATTTTCCTAACCAAGGTCCTGGTACAAACTACCTCACACTTTGGTGATCTACTTGCACACTTAGGAACAACTGAGCTCTACAATTTCCATGATACAATGCTAATCTAGATGTACCCCAAAATGAGGTGATCTACAAACTAGCAAACAAACATATAATGGAAAGCAAACAATAGGAACAAGATTCAAATCCAAAGAGACAATATTTCATATATACAAATCAAGAATTTTACATCTAACATTGTCGACTATGTGGCCTTTTGGGTTATGACCATTACAAAGAAGAATACATCTTTCAAAGAGAACAAATCTCCAGACTCAAATGTGAACTTTTATCTTCAAACTACTCCAGGCTAAGACTCCACACTTCTGAATTCTACATCTCCATGCTTGAATAATGATCAATAAGACTCTACCCAAGATCCCCTTAAATACTTGCACATGTAGTGCTAATCTAGATGTACCCCAAAATGAGGTGATCTAGACACCAACAAACACATGGTAGAAAATAAACAAGAGAAACAAGATTTATATTGAGAGAGACAATATTTCATATATTTGAATCAAGAAGTTTACATCCAACATGCTCTCTTGTACGACCTTTTGGGTTATGGCCATTACAAAGAAGAATGCATCTTTCAAAGAAGAACAAATCTTTAGACTCAAATACAAACTTCTAACTTACAACTACTCCATGCTAAGGCTCCTCACTAAAATGAATTCTTTATGACTCCCAAAATTATCTACATCTCTGTGCTTTCATAATTATGACTAAGACTCTACCCAAGAGCCCTTTAAATACATCCATGGCCACAAGTTGTCCTATGACAAATTAACAAATAAAAAAAACCTTACATTAAATGTATAAGCAAGCCACAAGTCATCTCTCAACAAATATTAAATACCCATCACAAAATTAAATATGCTCCAAGTTGGCCCAAACTCGAACCAAACACTGAAAACAAATACTGGTATTTGGCACATATAGGATCACTCAGCACCAACAAGAACACTTGGCACATGTAGGAACACTCAACCGATACTAGATAACTTGGCACACATTGAAGAATTAAACACACACTAAAGAACTTGACACACATTATAGAAATTGGCACACACTATAGAGAAAGATGGGATAACATGCTAACACAAGGATTAACACAATGGAAAAAAATTTAACTTGGAAATGATTGAATAATTACTGGCACTCAAAAATGTTTGTACCTCAACAGTAACCAATAGAATTAGTGGGATAACGTGATGGATAGGATGCTCCTGCATTAGATTACTAGGGTAAATAGAAAAGACCTCAGATGCTCCTACATAAAAAATGAGCAGGAAGAAAATGATGTTTTCCTAAATGAATAAATTAAAAATGGATGATATAAAGAAATGTGTGTGAAGGGGAATATATGACCTATTGTTAACCCAAATTCCCAAAAGGAATGATCCAAATTGATTAACCACAAGGAAGTGGTCAATGCAAAAATAAATAAAAGAACGGAGAATATGAAGAAAGGAGGAAACCTATAATCTACTATAAAAAGTAAGTACTTGAAACCAATAAGATAAATAACAACCTCAAAGTAGGATGAATCTAGAAAATGTTGATTTTTGATGTTTGTGTATAGTTTTGAGGAATTTTGCAACCTACTCTAGACTCAAAATATCAAGATAAAGAAAACTGAGAAAACTTTTATCCTTCTGATGGTAGGTCTACCTTGACACAAATAGTGGGGCACAATCTTACCCTAGGGCACAATTGTACCCCAAAAATTTGACCTTGACCTGCATAGCTCTAACAAAAATATGTTCACAAATCCTACAACTTTAGTAAAATGGCTATCCAAATTTACACTTTAATTTTCTATCCTATACTTGTACCTATAAGACAAATGGTTTTTTTGTTTGGACAAGGGATTTTACTTGTTCAAACCAAAATTTTGAACCAACTTTAATAATAGAATTGAAACAAAGAATGCTAACAAGTAGCAGAAGTAAATCTAACAATGAATCTATGATATTCAATAGATATGCAATTATATTTGAAATGTAAACAATTATGTTGATATGAAAGCTTGAACATAACACTAGAAAACTTAAATCAAAACCTCCATGATCGTATGCTTGGTGTTGGAATTACAAATGGGAAATATACACTTCTGGGGGGGGGTGAATCAGAAGTTCAAACTTCAACACATAAAATTATTATACCATTCATTAGATGCATGTAATAAACTAAAATGAAATGTAAAGAAAATACATCAAAACATATAAGTAGACACACACTTGAAACCTAATATGATTACCCAAAAAACCTCCAAACGAGAAGGTCAAACTAGGGTGGGGATGACACCCACAATTCTTCACTACTACAACAATAAAGTGTCACCTATTAGGGTTACAATAAGTTGACCATAAAACATGATTTTCCCTATAAAAGGCCTACCTTATTAAAGCCTTACAAGAGACTATTAAATTTCCCCCAATTAAAGGATTTTAACACCTTGTTAGAAGTGTGCTTGGTTAAAGGACTTTAGAACATTCACTTGGAATGTCAACATGTTAAAAGATTTTACAATGACTATAAAGTCAACTTTAGTCTAAATATTTTCACTCTATTGATATAGTTGTTAGAAAGGAATAGTAGAATGTTTGATCTAATGACTTAAAACTTTAACTTGCTGGTTTCAGATCACCATTTTGTCCTTCTTAACCCTTTTTGATCTTATTTGTCAATGTTGAGTCTTCAATCCTATATTCTATAAACTGATTTTGCAATTCTTTCACTCTGCTAAGTCAACTTGAATGCTTTCTGATCAATTCGCCACTTATCTTCCTTCCACTCTTCACTCACATGCATACCTTCATAGATACATACTAAATTATGTGGCTTTGTCTTCCTTATAAAGAGTTTTTGGTGGCTTAAGGTTAGGTATGAATCTATCGCTAACATTCATTCATTTTTCCACTTAATCCCTTCTAATTTTGTGATTGGTTTCATGTTGATTGCATGGGGAATCCAAATAGATTCATCCTTATCTTCAAATGTTCGAGATTTATCCATAAGTTGGCATAATCTATGTTTCTTGGCACTTGATAATACTAATTCTTAGCACATACTATGGTTCTATTTATGGCTTAGCACCTAAATTGGTTGGCATCAACTACTTACTTGGTACTTGAATCACTCAACATGGTCTATTTGCTCAACACTTGAGTGACTCGGTGCATGAGTGACTCGGCACTCATTTCAGCTTGACATCTATACATATTGTACTAAGCATGTATTACTAGCTCAGCATAAAGTTAGTAAATGGCTTACGTGTGTTGACACTCAATTGTCAAAACCAATCTAAGATCAACAATCTTCCCCTTTAACATGAGTGTCAAAAACACTTAACTATATATAAAAAATCTAATCTCCTCAAGAATAATACATTCACAACTTGACATATACACGACACTTCAAAAAAATTCAAAATTTTGTAATAGACTTATATATACCTCAAATTACTGATTGATACTCTTTATCTAATATAAACTCTATTTCTGATCTTTTTCTATTTGCTCCCCCTTTTTGTGTGCTCTCCCCCTTTGGATATCTCCTTGTTTTGTTTATCTGCCCCTTGTATATGTATCTCCCCCTTTACTCTTTATCTCCCCCTTTTTGACACTTATGTTAAAGGGTCTATACACTAATTGTGTATTTGTCTAATGCAACATCTAATGATTTTATTTGGATGGCCATCTCTACTACAAGGTGAACTAGTCCATCTAATGTTGAAAGATTTGGATCTTTCTTCATCAATGTCTCTACATAGCCTAGTTCCTTGTGGAGTATCTCCAAATGAGGGATAAGGGAGGCTTGAATGTTAGTTAACTTGGCTCTTATATTAGCCGCTTCTACTGTTAACATAGCTAGTTGACTTTGTATGTGAAGCAATGAATGGAAATGCTTCTAGCTTTGAGCTGGATTTTTGGTAATTGCATACCTCATAGTTTCAAATTGTTCTCTAGACTCAAAATCTTATGACCTGTTTCCTGGGTGAAGAGTGTGGGATCACACAATTTTGTGTACAATGAGAATATGTTCTCAAGTACCTTCTTCACCTCCTAAATTTATGTGGCCAATTTAACTTGTGAGAGTGTTATATCACCTCATATTTTCTCATTGACTTTCCCTTGGAATTTCCTTTCAGACCATTCCATTAATTTTACATTGGCTACCTAGTCTACATTATTCACCTATTCCACAATTTCTAATAATTTTTCTAATATTGGCTTAGATTAATTAGGTGTTTGTAAGATAAAAGAATCTAAAACTATGTCTTTAATATCTTGTAATGCTTTCCTTTGTTTGTACTTTTTTCTGAGTATTTCATTTTGTTTCTTCTTTTCTAAGGCTTCTTGCATTATGCCTATTTTCTCTAGTGTCATGGTTGCATAGTCATATTTTGGTATCACTATTTCTTCATCTAAAATTACATCTCCATAGTGAAATACCTTGGTAACCTTGGATGAGTTGGAGCCTAGTGCTAAAATTTGAAGTGGTATTGCATCAGTGCTCAGTCTCTGAAGGAGTTTTGTTGGAGTGCCAAATGTTGGGAAATTTACCAATGTTTGTATGGCTTCTTACTACTTCTCCTTTGGTATGTCCTTTTCTTTAGTTCTACCTTGATCAATTATTATTATCTAACCTACTCCTTGTTTTTGTGTTTCAGGTATAGATACCTCTTTCTATCCTATTTGTGCTTCTAAAGCCTTCTCTTCTTGAGCAGTTTGAGTTTTTTTTCAACCATGTCAACTTTTTTAGTAGTGTCAACCTTTGTAGATATATCATATGATGTTTTCACTAGAGGTTAAGCACTAGTAGCTAAAGGGATGGAAAAAGTGGTTCTTATAGATTCACCTTATCCCTTGGTATATCAGCTACTACCTTTTGAAGCTCTTCAACACTAACCAACACATGATTCTCACACAACCTGGCTTGTAGTGTGGATTGGTCAAGGATTTTCTTTAGATCCTCTACAATTAATGGATTGACATTCTAAGGTGATTTGTCAGAACATCCTTTACTATTATGGTTTTTGTAGGTGTTCTTGTATCATTTGGAGGGCTCATGGCTGGCATTTGTGTGTCTTCCACATTATGTTCTTCTTGTTGCTTTTCAACTCTGGTCATTTCATCTTTTTGTGTCTCCGCCACATTCATATCTTCTTTTTCTTTTTCTAGCTCCTCTTCCTTTTCTTCCTCTCCTTCTCTATTATTTCTTCCCTCAAAGGGATCCTCTTCTCTTACTTTGATAATTGTTAATCCATATATCAATTTCCACATTTGAGCAGATTTCTTTACAACATCTTCAATGTTGTTTTGAAGAATTCTCAATGCTTTGTATTTGGGTGCAAATCTACTACCATATTTCTTATTTTCTTTGATAATTTGCCCCTTTTTTAGGTTAGGCATCACTTAGGATAGGGTTGATTCCCTTATTTTCTTTTCAAGATCTAAGCAATAATACCACTTAATTTCTATAAGGGTGTATAGCTCCTTGGGCATTGTGTTGTCTAATTCAAGTGGAGTATTCTTGAACTTAGAAATCATGGCATATACTGACTCTTCTACCTTATTCTGCTCTTCTCTAGCAAGTTTACCAAAATCAATTTTATTTAATCCTATCATATCTATATTATCTTTGATATTTTCACAAATATTCTCAAGATCAGATTTAGGTACATGACTTACCACACTAAATTGACTTGTATCTGCTAATTTTGTCTTTTCATCATCTGTTTCAGGTTGTGCAACATACTTTCTCCTTTATTTCTTCTACACTAGGCCCTTCTATTCTATTGCTTTTATTTTCTCCTTTTCCTACTCTTTTGCCTTCTAAGTAGTGGCCCTTGTTGTTGGAGCAGTTGGCTTTGTTGTGCTTGTCTTGGTAGCCTTCTTTGCCTTTGGTTTGGCTACATGCTATTCCTCATCCTTTCTCTTCTTAGGTTCTAGCTTTACTGGTGCTTCCTTGGCTTCTTCTTCCTCTACACCTTCTTCTTCCTAGTCTTCACCCATGCCTTGGGTTAAAGCTAAAGGTTCTTGATGTTGCACCTCTTCTTCCTCTTCATCTTCTTCATCATCACTTGCACCTTCTCCAAACGTTGCCTTCAGTTTCCTTACCATTTTATTCTTCTATTTCAAGGTAGATGTTGTCTTTAGTTTCATCTCAACCTTTGACTTCATAACATCATAATTGCCAAATATTTTAGCACTTTTGTCAAATTCTTTAGCAAGAAGTACAATAATGGAAATTGAGGCTTCATCAACATTTATTTCATAGCCTAGGGGCCTTAGTCATCTAACCCTAGGTATTTCAGCCTAAATATATGTGTAGTCATATCAACAAGGAAAAAAATATTATTGTAATATTTCTCGACTAGGGAAATAGGAATATTTAACCTCTACTTAATAGATTTCATGGGTAAGTGCAAGAAGTTGGGTCTCACTTTTGGACAAAAAGTGGAAGTGTTTTTCTTTTTTTTGAAATTATTTGTCAATTGATTTCAAAATTTGAGGCATTTAGATATTGAATATAAAAAAACTTTAGAAATATTTTTTTGTGTGTTTGGAATCTAGTTTTTGAATATGTAATTTATTTGTATACCCATACGATAGATTTTGTTTTTGATATAGATCTTTAAAAACAACTTTTTCAAAATTCATATTTCAGGACCATACCACACTCATTTACAAACACCATAATTTGAAACAAATAAATGAACTTTCATAAATCCTTTTAAAGGGAGTTATCTAATAAACCTAAGATTGATGAAAATATTTTTCCTTAATTTTTTATTGAACAATTTTTTTATTTTTAATTATTAATTGACTATAAAGGTAAATTTTAAAACCTCTCGTATATAGACACCATAATTTGATCAAAATTTCACTTTCTTCAAAAATTAATCTTTTTAACCTCAAAAGAATTGTATTTAGATTGATGAGATATAAATTAATTGAAGAAAAATTATAAAATAAAAAAGTTATTAAAGTTTTAGTGAACTTCACTATTTTACATTTAGGTACCACCTTTTGTTAAAAAATAATGCAAAAATAGTAAATAAAATCATAGCACTATATAATTTATATTCTTGAAATCAAGACAACGAGAGCTCTAATTGGTTTTGGTTTCATAAAAGAATTTGATCAGGAAGACCCTTAAAAAATTATGGCAAGGCATGAATTTGTTAGTTCAATGCCTTAGCCAAATCTTGAGAGGTCAAGGCATAGGCTTGGTCTCACCAAGCCTATCCCAAATAAAAATTCGAGGTAGGAGAAAAAAAGCCTGGCCAATGTTGTAAGAAACGGGTACCCATTATTTAAATTCAAAAAATAGGTACCCATTTTTAAAAAGTCAAATTTGCATATAAAATCCCACCAAGAAGCAAAATTTTAAATTTTTAGAAACAGGTACCCATTTTATAAAAGTAAAATAAAGGTAACCAGTTTTTACTTTTAAAAAATGGGTACCCATTTCAAAAAAATACAAATTTTTTATGTTTTCAAAAATGGGTACCCATTTTTTGAAAATAATTTTAAAAATGGGTGCCCATTTTTTAAATTTTGGATAACGGGTACCCATTTCTAAAAGAGCATGATCTCAATCCGCGGACTTCCACAGAATTGAGACCCAACTCCTTGCTTCTACTCTCTTAAAATCTTTTTAAAAGCTTTCCATAATTTACTCAAAATTATCTCCCAGTTGTTCAATATATTCATTAATTTGAATAGCAACTGACCTATTTGTCTTCCATCCTATTTTTCCAAAAGATGGAAACTCATTTTGCACATAGAAAAACATACATACAATTATTGATCCAAACTTGCATTGAGCACTCTTTGACCTTCTAATAGCTCCAAGATTTTCATTTATCTATTGAAGTTGAATTTTTGCAAGATCATAGGTGTGATCTTTCTAAAAAATCTTGTATCTAACATCCACTACTATGTAGGGCACACTATTTAACCTGCTTGATTGATAGAATTTGTGGGATATGAATCTAACAACAAAATCAAGCAAAGGGTTTGTAATTGTGTCAATTGTCATACCATGCTTGTTCCACTTTGCACATTTTTTTTCTCTATGGCCTCTTTAGTGTCACTTTTCAATGTCCTAGGCTAATCTAGGGTTGGATAACTAGTAATCCTATGCATAATTCTCTTTGAAATTTTAATAGGTTCTCCTTCTAACCAAAAAAAATCCATCATGTATTCTACACAACTATTTTAATCAACTCTTTTTAAAAAATCATAGGAAAATCTAGGGCACAAGTCAAACCCTTTCTCTCCACAATCTTGAATTCCTCCTTTAGGACTCTATTTTCACACAGTTTTTCATATGCTTGTCTTATTTCCATATCTCCTATGGCTCCTACTTTTCCATAATAGCATTTCCTCATATCTTGAACAATTATAACCTTAGGAATGATGATGGATAATGCTCCTACTAGGTCATTCTTATAGCCAACTTCTGGTATAGCCTTAAAATCTAGTTGTTTAACCTCATTTCTAACTAATTGAACTTAAAACATTTCCTTCTCCTTCATAGTTTTAGACCTAGATGCCATTTTGACAAACTAGGGTTTAACGAGTATAAAACTATTTAGCTTGGTAGATGAAGAATACCATTAAAATCGATGAACTGGTGCTTGATCTTTGCTATAATCTATACAAACACTTTGAACTGGTTCATAGATTTCTTCTTTTCTTTTCTCGCTCTTGCTTTGGGTTCGTAACGATGAAAAATAGGTGAAAATCAACCATATACCCTTCAAAACTCTGCAATTAATGCTTAGTTGTGTATAGTTATAAAACTCAGCTTTAATGTGATTTTTGCTTTACTCGACATTCATTGATTTTGTCTCCACTTAGTAGCTATTGTGGACTTGGCTCCAACTAACTTTGACTGTCAGCTTGGCACACACTAGTATTTACTTGACATCTAAAGTGGACCTTTCATATTTGGCAGAAATGTAAGAACTTGAAGATTTGGCCTTCGACTTTCCTCATTATCTTACATCTTTATTCATGTTGATCTATCTTTTTTAGTACTAATATTTCTTGGAACTGATGTATCATGAAACATTTTAAATATTAGTCAAACATACCTCCTTTTGCTTAGTTTGATGAAGTGTGACCACTTGACCCATTGGGTGAAGTGATCCCTTCTCTATTTGATGTACTCCTAGCATCTTTTTTTTTCCATGTCTTCTTCATTTTGTTCATGATGTGCTCAACATCTATCTTTCCTTTACCTTTGTCAAATTTAGAACTTGGTGCATTTGACCTAGTTGGACAATGCTTGTTGATTTGACTAGTCCTGTGACAACTAAAATATGTGGTTTGACTCAACCATCTCTTGTAGTTACAACTAAAGTGTGTTCTAATGCAATAATCATGGATATGTCCATATTCTTGACAATAGTGATAGCTATATCTTGTATTGTAGTCCTAGTTGTAGGAGTTTTCATAGCTTCTTACCTTTGTTGTCTTGTTTGATGAACATGTAGACTTGAATCTACATTCAAAGGCTCTATGTCCATAATTCTGACAATCATACCAGTGTCCTTCAAATTTTGGTGCATGCATGGTTCTAGTTCTGCATTCACGTGCTTGATGACCTTGTTTGTTGCACATGTGACAATGAGTCATATTCTTTGGCTTATCATTTTGACTTGCATTCTTACTCCTACAAACATTAGTTGTATGTCCTTTCTTACCACAATGATGACAAGTAGGTTTAGATTTCTTACCTTCATTATTCCTTTTCTCAGTAGCTTTGGGTGATTCTCCTTCTTTAGTGATTATGTAGCCCAATCTTGATGTATCTTTACTAGATCTAGGTGATTTCAATAGTTTCTCAAAGTACTTGATGGCTTCATTTGGCTTGTTAAAAATTTCAACAAATTCCTTTTCTCTTTTCACGTCATTCTATAGTTGTTCATTCTACAACCTCAAAGTGGTAATTTCAATGTCCTTGACATTCAACTCATGATGAGCATCCATCATTTGACTTAAGCTGTCCAATTACATGTTTGAGATTCTTGATAGCTCTGCTGATTTTTCCTCCAATCTGTTTGCCAAAATTCTTTTATCTGCTTCAATCATGGCCTTGTCTTCTATATCTTTCTTCTTTTTTTTAGTCACCTCACACAATAGTATAGCTTGTGATTCTTCTTCCAACTTGAGATTTTTGATCTCTTTAGCTTGTGCTTTGTTCTTCTCCATCAGGTCTACAATTGTTGTATCGAATTCACTAGAATTACCATCTACACATAACTTTGTGGTGTCAATCTCTTTCTATTGTGTGTCATTTTATGCTATAGCAATCTCTTTCCTTCTCTTTAGGGAACTCTTCAAAGCATCTTTGGCTTCATTTAGTTGTTGTAGTATGAGATGTATCTCAATCTCGTAGTTTTCAATGGTCTTTCCAAACTTGTAGACTTCCATTTCAAGATCTTTTCTCCAAGCTATAAAGCTTCTCCTCCTAAGAAATCAGCCCTGATACCAATTGTTGGAATTACAAATGGTAAACATACACTTCTGGGAGGGGGTTGGGGGTGAATCAAAATTACAAACTTCAACACTTAAAATTTGTATACCATTCATTAGATGCATGTAATAGACTAAAATGAAATGTAAAGAAAATTCATCAAAACATGTAAGCATACACATACTTGACATTTTATATGATTACCTAGAAACCCTCTAAATGAGAAGGTGAAACTGGGGTGGGGATGAAACCCACAAATATTCACTATTATAGCAATAAAGTGTCACTTATTAGGGTTTCAATAAGTTGACCATAAAACACGATCTTCCCTGTGAAAGGCCTACCCTATTAAAGGCTTACAAGAGACTATTAAATCTCACCCTTTTAAAGGATTTTAGCACCCTATTAGAAGTGTTCCTAGTTAAAGGACTTTAGAACATTCACTTGGAATGTCACCCTATTAAAGGATTTTACAATGACTATTAAGTTAACCTTAGTCTAAAGGATTTCACTCTACTAATATAGTTGTTAGAAAGTAATAGTAGAATGTTTGATCTAATGACTTCCAACTTTAACTTGTTGGTTTTAGATCACCATTCTATCCTTCTTAATCCTTTCTCGTACAATTTTCCAATGTTGAGTCTTTGATCCTTTATTTTGTAAACTGACCTTGTAATTCTTTCACTCTGCCAAGTCACCTTTAATGCTTTTTGATCAATTCATGCATTCTCTTCCTTCTACTCTTCACTCATGTGCATACCTTCATACATACATATTGAATTATGGGGCTTCATCTTCCTTATAAAGGCTTTTTGGTGGCTTAGGGTTAGGTAAGAATCTATGGTTGAGATTCATTCATTTTTCCACTTAATCCCTTTCAATTTTGTGATTGGTTGCATGTTGATTGCATGGAGAATCCAAATAAATTCATCCTTATCTTCAAAGCTTTGAGATTTATCCATAAGTCAGCATAAAAATGGTTTACATAGTTGTTTGTGCCATCACAAACAACTAGATCTAGTATGTGTTTCACAACACTTCATAATACTGATGCTAGGCACATACTATGGTTTTGTTTCTTGCTCGGCACCTGAATTGCCTAGCATCAAATACTTACTCGACACTTGAATCATTTAGCATGGTCTATCTGCTTGGCACTTGAGTGACTTGGCACTCATTTTTATTCAGCATCTATACATATTGTACTCAGCATGTATTACTAGCTTATCATGAACTTAGTAAATGTCTTAAGTGTGTTGACACTCAATTGTCAAGACCAATTTGAGATCAACACTCAGAATCCTCCTTAAGAGAGGAATGAATTTATCTATAAGATGAACAAATGATCTTTAAGGAATATCGCACTACCATGATGGATAGATCTAGGGTTTTGAATGATGAATCTTGAATACTTGAACAAGATCCCTTCAAAGGCTTGAATACTTCAATCCTTGATGTTCAATGAAAAACTTGGATCTCAATTCATTCCATCATCTTCTCAACCTACATTATCTCCACATCCTAAGAACGAGCACCAAAATGCATTCCATCTTTTGTATTTATCCCACCCACCATTTCTACACCCAAATCATGATGAGGATGGTTCAATATATCTAAAATGACTAAAAACTTATTTTTGATATTTCCTACAATATTGGGATGGATTCTTCCTTCTAGCCTTCCAATTTCCTACTCAAGTCTCTTAATAAAACCCATTCTCAATAATACCCTAATACCATCCATAATCTAGGAGATATCTTGTGCCATCCACATCATGTTTTTAGATAAAATAGTTCTAATCAAAGTAGGACTATATCTTGCATCACATCACCTAAGAGCTTCCTTAATTTTCACATCTGACACCAAATTACTATGATTTTTCCTACAAATAGCTACTATGATTTTTCCTACAAATAACTACTTCTAGATAATGTATGCTTTGCACAAAATTGATAACATTAGGAAAAAAAAATGTATACCAGTTGAGACAGAAAAATAAACCTAGATTCATTTGGATACATAATGTCTATCCCAATATGTGATAGATACTCCTTCTACAAACCTAGTATTCCACTATGAACACATCATGTATACATTATTCTGAAATCCAATCTCCCATTGGTAATTCTCATTCTTTGACTGGGATGGTCATTTTGAAATTTTGTGGTGCATAATCCATTGTCAACTATAAACTAACTTACACTATAACTATGGGCTTCAGTAAACAATGGCACTACTTCTTAAATAACCTATTTAATGAAGTGACACTGAAAATAAATGTAGCATAATTATAACACTTGATTTTTTATATGTGATATTGAAGATATTTTCTTACAAAATCCCTAACACTCTACATTTTATGCCTCCTTTTGTACTCTCTAACAAATCCTAATTATTCCCTAACTCTAAAAATTTGTATGTCACATAATTTACTAATATTCCCATTATACATCAGTAAAAAAATCTATTTCTATGGTATCACATGTAAAGATGGGTGCTATTCCTTCATATGATTACTATTGTGTACCTCTCATATCTACTGATGTATAACACATGTGATTTGTCTGTACCTCTATACCATTTATGGAATTCAAATTTTTTGTATATCCTATTCTATTGCAATGAAAAGTCAAGTATTTATTGGGTTGAAAGATCATTAATTCTTCATCCATCTCCTTTTGATCACACCCCAAATTTGATAAGATAATGAGGGGAGAAAAGTATTGTCCATGTTAAAATTGAAAATTACAATGTGCCTAAGACAAAATTATTCAATTCTAATAGCTTTGATCATATCTTCATTAAGAGATTGTGAGAAAGTCTTCAAACTAGTAGATAGGAAATTATCATCCTTTCCTCCTCTAGTAATTGCTAGCTTGGATGAGCCCTCTACCTCAAATTCTATCTTTGTTGGCTTTGGTCATTGATAGTCTAACATTCTCCATTCTTCGTAGTTTGAATAAATCTCCATGAGAGCCCATAGAAGGTTGATAATCAGTAATGGACTCTTTTATGAGCACTACTCTATAGGTAGTTTTTTCAATTGTAGCATCACACTTTTGATTACCGTCACCAATAATACCAAGGTAAAAACACAAACCTATGTCACCCTTTTGTAAAGGAAAAGGCTAAAAAAAGTATACCTTATTCACCTTCAATGACATAAAATTAGTATCATTATTTTGAATTTGAAAATGAAGTAATCTAATGAAATGTGTAGAAATGGATGAATTTGAGGATTTCAATTTTTAATAATTATTTGGAATAAAAATTGATATATTTTCCTAATTTTTATAGATAATTTTTTAGCTACTAAAAAATGCCAAAAATTAGGGGTCTAGTTCCCACCATAAAACTATATGGAAACAAACTTATTTCCCTTTGATCTTAGACTATGCTATAGATAACATGTATAGCTAGAACAATAAAAAAAAAAAAATAGTTTTAGACCAATATTTTCTCTTTTATAATGATTCAAACTTCAACTTGCCTGAAATTGATAGTTTTCATCTCCCACCACATTTTTCAAAAAAAATCTATCTTAACTAGGAGAAAAATTATAGATTCTAGAAGAGGACTCTCTCATCTATAACATCATATAACTTTTAAATTTTTTGATATGATTTAATATTTTTTCTTTCTCAAAATTGACATCTTTATGAGTGTTAAAATATGTGCTTGTAGAATTTTTTAATTACAATATACTATGTCTAATTAATACACTATAAAATCTATATTAGAATATTCTTGACTCTAAGCTCTATAAAATGTTGTTTACATTTTATTAAAAAATATATCATAAAAAATTGTAAGCATTATGGAAATGCCAGATTTTTAATTTTTTTAATAGTAATTGGATACAAACTAGTATAAAACATGCATTTAATAGACATTTCCAATTGGAAAAGTGTGAGCCATATATAACTTAGTTAAAATGAATTTATCTAGATTGTATGTTTGAAAAATGATAATTTTTAAATATAAATACTCAAATTTAGTCATTCTGATAAGTCAGACTAATAGGTGACACAACTTTGTACTTTTACTCACCGTCACAGTTATTATCCTCATTAATACCCACTTCCAGATCCCCATTATTAGTCTCATTAATAATTTTTTCCATCACTTTTATGAAAAAAACTTTAGAATGGGTCTTGGCTAGGTGAACCCTCTATACAATAACCTAAGATAAGACCTTAGCTAGAACAAAAATAAATGTTTAGAATCAAAATAAAAAACACAATGGGAATGAATGATAAAATAATAGAGAAATCTAATCAATCTCACACACAAAAGACTAATAACAATGCCACTAATGATGTTTGAAGGTACACCCAACAATATTTACAAATAATGTATAGGTTGTTAGAACAAGATGAGTCTTATAACTTGTTGATATGTGTAGGATCAAAGTCAACCAAACTATACTCTTAAGTGGCGATAAAAAGTCAGCAATATAGGGTTATGTCAACTTGACATGCAATTTTCTACTTGCTATAAACTTTATATCAAAAAGTTGAGAGAAAAGAATCTCTAGGAAATGGAATTAGTTTTCTAAAATACTAGGCCTTATCTTAAAAAATAAAAATTTATTGTTCAAAGTTTTGAATTTTAATGCAATAGTACAAAAATTTTAGGATAAAAATAAGAAATAGACGTATGTCTGACCACCTTAATCACAATCAAATTAGAATATTTTTTAATAATATTATAGATATAAGAAGTAGGCTCATTCTTAGATGTGACACATATTTTTGTTTATTTTTGTTCTAAATAAGTAATTAATTATTCATTTTACACTTTAGTATTTTTGAAATAAAAAACTCTCATGTCTAACCACCTTAACTAATTAAAAAATCTATAAAATTTGAATTTTCAACTTTTTTCCTTGTAGTAGAAAAAGCATAGAATGTGATTCATCTTTTGTATTTCAAAAATGTTCTACAATTTGAAAGTTATAATTATTTTTCAAGTATGGTGTCAGTCAACACTTTATGCATAAATCTATTAGAAAATAAGTAATAATTACTTGTTGAACTTGTAATTTGACAAACCTTACATTTATGGAAAGCTAAGAACATTCTTAAGAAACCCTTTTCATTTCATCAAATTTTGGTGAAATTTTTTTTGTTAGCTACATGTTTGAACTAAAAAACACACAAGAATAGGCCAAAAACACATTTTTGGGATGTTTTTAAAGTTGACCATATAGGGTTGTTATTGAAAAATATAGTAGACCTTATAAAGGTATTAATTTTTTTTGTTTACTATTAGGATGGGTGGGAAAAAAGTTGGAATAGATTTTGAAATGCTTTGAGGCATTTTAGAACTACATATTTTTCACATCACTACTTTTTGGCATATTGTGATCCTACACATACCCTTGTAGTACTTTTAGATCTCTCCCCAGAAAACAAAAAAATCAATTCCATTATTTTCCTTTTTTTGAAAAGACCCACTCAGAAAATATATACATTTATCAGTGATGATAAAATATAAAATAAAAATGAAAATAAGTGACATTCTCAAATAAATAAATGGATTGGAAATGTGAAAGGATGTCTTTTTAAAGGTAATCCTTATCATCAACATCATTGTCATATGTTTATTGGTATAAAACTTATTTTAATTCATTCATTTCTTGAATAGTAGATATTAATGATTGAAACTCACAATCATTTCTTCTTTAATCAACTATAACATTAATAACTTATGGATCCTCTGAATCCACATAACTATGAATATAATATCATTTAATCTGCAGTTAGATTACTCCAAGGGATCCTTTAAATATATAAAGATGTTGTCAACTATACCCAAATGAACTCTAGAAAGATACTATAATGATGGTAAGGAACCATCATCACCTTTAATTAATGAAAAACTAGTTTTGAAGGGACCATAAACCTTGTTAAAAAATATCTTTTAAAAAAATCAACTGCAAAACACCTATTGGAAAGAAATAAAACAAAATCTAGAAAATAAAGGATAAAATACCAAAAGTTGTTGCAAAATTAAATCAAGTTTCATTTTTATACATAATCTCTTTAATTATGTATTACACATTTTTACCATAGTGTTATTAGTGGCAGCCCCTTTATCCTTCCTTTAGAGCCTTGATAAAAATGTTGAGAGAGAACATTTCAATTTTCCCCACAATAAAACTACTATTGTTATAAGTGGCTTTCTTTCTTGATTTAAAAGTGTTAGATGGAGAACCCAAGGTTTCATTGGAAATAAATTATAAAGCTTCGAAGTGTGAAATTATTTTCTTAAATCATTTTAAAATATTCTTCTTGGTCATGTTACTAACAAATACAATCACCTTTAAATTATCTTGGATAATACAAATTGGGTACGAAAAAATCTTAATTCTAAGTTCATGGCCCTCACTTAACTCTTTAACCCCATTTTCCATAGTATAAATACTAGTCATCAGTGTACTCATTTTATAAATAGGAGGAGTCCAAATGATTTTTTAGTTTAAATAGTAAATCTCTATCTTTATTCATATGGATAGTGTATTTTGGTTACCCACCACATCCTTATGTTTTTTTTCTTTATTAATGGGTTCCTTAATATAATAACCAATTTTTAAAAATGTGTATTTTTATCATTCCATTAGGATTCCATTATGAAATCATGTATCCTTATCACTTATAAGAAGACTCTTTGAAACAAGGGAGTGACGAGTAGTGTCAATATACTTTTTAGTATTATTAACAAATTTCTTAATGGTTGATGAATTTTCCCCAACTCAATTGAATGAGACCCAAAAAAGGTGTTCATCTTTCCTTTAGTAGGTCTATGGAGAAATATTTTCAACTTATCTTTACCCTTGGAAACATCACTAGGTTTTAAATAATTCAACACAAAATCCTTGGGGGGTATTAATAGAATAATCATCATTCAATATAAGGATTGTATGGTGCACCTAAGAATATATTTAAGGGTGCTTCTATGTGATAACAACTTATTCATCTCTGGGTACATCTCCAACTTTTGTTTAGAAGTGTTCATAGTGATAGTGGACATTTTTTAAAGCCCAATGTCATTCTTGCATTTAGGGTCATTTTGGGATGATAGAGAAATAACATACTCTATAACCAGGAGACTAAAACCCTCATGAAAAAGTAGAGAAGATGATTTTTTGGCATAATATTCAAGGTTGTGACACAGGGATGAAATCAAGTGAAAATGTCAGGATATGAACTTATAATGCCTAAAATGATTCAAAACTACAATATAATATCTAAAAAGGATACATAATTTATTGTTTGGGATTATGTATTGCATAAAAATGTTGACAAAGTAAACCTAGGAGACTTAATCAAAGATATATCAAGCACACGATCTACCATTGTTTTAACTTTATCCTCCCTTAAGGCATGAAGATAATACCAAGAACTTTATTTCTACCCTTTCTATCCTAATAGACTTTTATGCCCTCTACTAGGGCATTGGATAATTTACCAATTAATTCCTTTGTGATTATGGGATCCATAATGTATACTTTTAAAATACCATCATTCTATCCTTCCATAAATGTGTCTATTATTTGAGGGTCTAAGCCATTCAACCTCTCCAAACCAGGTGACAGTCTACCCAAAATAAACTCACTAAATATTGCATGATTCTCTTTCCATTGTGATATACAATTGGATCAATTATGTTCATAAAATGTTCTATGATGTCAAAACCAGAAAATAAATAAAGAGCTAGATAACCAAGACACCAACTACAAAAATCCAAGTTCATGAAATATGGATAACAAGAAATGTCATGGTAAAAGAAGACCATATCAAATTTTTGTATTCTCGAGAAAAACATTACCAAGAGTGTGTTGTTGGCAATATGGCTAAGAAGGATAAGTTAGGGTTGTCATCTATGGAAACATATAGCTTAGGATGAGATGGCAACATGCACAGCTAAAGATCTCATAGTCTTTGATTGAAAATTGTCTAAGTGTTAGATAGTTTCATTGTTAATATAGAGAAAATTTTGGTAATGTGCAGTCTACATGGATATTTGGAATGTGTACAGTTAAGGATAGACTGTATAGAGTGTCCTGATGATGTCACTAAGTGTACAATATTGCACAGAGAATACAACATTAGTTATATCAGTTTTATTAGTAAAGACGGTGAGAAGAGTGGGACATAGTACATCAATAAAAGATGAATAACATGTCAAGGAATTATTTTGGTTATAAAATACTTAATTAGTTAGAGATAACATCATTGATGTTAAATCTATTTTAGCAAGAGTTAATTTTTTTATATTCTAAGTGTATAAAATCTTGAAGGCCAACAAGAAAAGTTTTGTTAAAATGTAAGATATAAAGGAAGATTATAACTTTTGAAGTTAAGTGTAGTTTTGTGAACTATGTATGCAATATGAAAACTTATTTGAAGGCTATGTGATGTGAATTCTAATGTAAGATCATAGATATGTGAAGTAAAATAGTCATCTGTAAAAAGATTTTTGTATCTATCTCTTTTGTATATAAGAACTACATTATATAATTGCATGCTTGGGTAGTGGGCTAATCTTGCATACATTTTGTAATACCAACTCCTAATAGGGTTGAGGCTTTTAATAGGGTCTATTCCTCTAACAAGGACTGAGACACTATATGTATTTCATAGACTCCTAATAGGGTCAACATCCATAACCAAATTCTTTTGCTTAGTGGATCATTTGTGGGTATCAACCCTACCAATATTTTCCCTTGGCTAGGATTTCCCTAGTTAATGAAATATAGTGTTATGAGTTCTGTTTGTGTATGGATTTATTTATTGTTCAACATTGTTGGTTTACTTTTATATGCATGCTATAAGTAATTAACAATATCTAGTTATGGGTAAAAGTTTGTAGAATACTCATTCACCATGATACTCTTAGTATTATCTATATCTAACAATTGGTATGAAAGCTTAGTTACTCAGAAGAAGCTTAATAACTTGAGTAAGATCTCTATTAATATGGAATAGTTAAAGAAGAATGTTGAAGAATCCCTTGGGAAAATTGATCTTCTAACTAAAGAAAGAGACAAACTAAAAGAAAGGTATGAAGATACAAAGGATTACATTGGGAAACTAAAAGTTAAGATTGATCATCTCAAATCTAGAAAAGAATCTAGAGAGAAGAAAAATGATACTAATGAGGTAGCAACCCTAAAGAAGGAAAATGATATTTTAAAACATGAATTGAAGATTTTTGAACTAAAACTAAGTCTGAAGAAGGATGATATCAAATTTGAATTAGATCTAAAATTTGAGAATATAGATCTGAGATTCCATCTTACAAAAGTGACATCTAAACTAGATTCTATCATAATATCTCATGCAAAACTCAAAAAGTATAATATCATTATGAAAGGAGAATTGACTCATGCTAAGTAATAGTTAGGGAAGTTATATTCTAGTAGTGAGAAAATTGATGAACAACTATTCTATTAGAGATCTTTTGATAAAATAGGTCTTGGATATTTTATTGGATAAAAATGAGCAAACAAAGTTGAAGCTAGAAAAGAAGGAGATCCAATTTTTGAAATCCCTAAACCTAATAAGAATGACAAGATTTTAAATGAACCTAGAAAATCTACAAAAATACCTAAAGAAGTTGAGCAAGTAAGTCAACCTAAGAAATGTGATGAACCCAAACAAATAGAGAAAGTTGAAATAGATAAAGAAGTAAGATATGAATTAAGAGGTAGATACTTTACATGTAATGAAGTTGAACATATGAAGAGAGATTGCACAAGTAATTCTTTCAAACCTATTACTAATTTCTATTGTTATAATTGTCATGGTTTTGGACATAAAGCAGTAGATTGTAGGAAACATAAGTTTGATAGTAATAATGACAATAGTAGAATGTTTAGGGATTAACCCTCTAGGAAATGAAAGAAGGAGATCGTCAAGTAGATCTAATGAAGGATAAATAACTAATGGAACAAGGAGAAACATTGTCTGTTACAAGTGTAATAACTTTGGACACATTGCAAGGAATTGCGGGGAAATAATCAATCAAATTGGAACTAATTTTTGACATAAAAGTTTGTACCCTTTCTTGAAGTATGACCATCAAGTGACATTGTGTAACATTAAAATGACCTCCAAGTGTGGGACTTGTGTTGTGAGGCTTAATCTTTAGAGAAGTTTAGCTTCCTCATTATCAGGATGCACCTAAACTACTGCTAGGAAGGAAATGTGAGAAGGAGAACTGAAAGAAATTACATAAATAAAATGGGGTAATGCACCAGATAGAAATAATGGTTACAAATCTACCTAAACCTACACAAGACATGAGTAAAACACATAAATACACAAATCTTGGCTCAAATCATCTCTTTCAAGATTTACATGAAGCTAAGACTAATGAAATATTGCAAGGAAACAATTCACAAGATAAAATTCAACAAAAAACTACAAATGATATGCAAACATGAAAGAAAAAATAAGAAATAATCCTTGCAAGACATAAAATGTACAATATATCAAACTAGCAAGATGAGGTAGAAGCTAAGTTTTCTATTCATAGAAGGAAAAAGATTATAAATACAAAGCATAATGCTACTACAATGAACCTAAGAAGAATATAGAAGAACCCTTAAAAAGTATTTACAACTTGCCTTTATAGATCAGGCATAACTCAAATCTGGACTTGAAGTTGAACCCCAACAAGATGGAATCAAGTTGCAAAGATAAGTGATAAATGAATATCAGAACTATATCTGATCTTAAAATCAATCTATTGTAATGAAGTGATAGGAAGGGGAAAGCAAATGTACCCAACCATAAGAAATCAAATTCTATGAGATTTGATCATTACAATCAATAAAGACAAATGGAGATGCAAAGGTGTAATGCGAACAAGGCCAAAGAATATCATTCAACATTAAATAATACTCCTTATAATGTGTCATGGCTGCAATAAATGAATTTGCACTATTGTGAAAATATGCAGGATGGGATAATATGCAATGTTAACTTACCACAAAAATATAAAGTTGTCCCATATGGAATAAATCTGATTTTCCCCCAAAGAGATGAACCATCAATGTAGATATTTATTTGAATATGAATGACTAAGATTTTGTAAAAATATACCCTATATATGAATAAAACACAACCACATATCCAAGATCTCCATATAACCATGGATGACTAAGATGCATCCAAAAATATCCAAAGATGCTTGAAAATCTAATGGCCATCATATCTTCACAAGAGGCACAAGAAATGATGTGAAAATATGACCACCATCTGATTAAAAGAAGCCCAACATAAGAAGGCTCTACCACATGGCATGAAATTTTTGGTCAACACATTTCCAAATGCATGGTTGAAGAGATAGCAATGATTTCGTGATTTTCTAGAAGCAATAAAATTAACTCTCTAAAATAGCAAAAATGGTTAACATGAAATGTTAACCCCTAAAAATATGTGTGTTAACCTTTTTGGCTTAGTTTTTCACTCTTAATAATGTTTCTGCCTTTAAAGGTGAAAACCTAGTGGATTCTTGTTTTTAGAAAAAGGGTGTGTTAAAAACCCTAGTTGAAAACCCTATTTTTCATGGAACCCTTATTGCTATATGCCCTAGTTTTCAAATTCAAGAAAGTGTGTTTTATTTAAAATTTTCATAGGAAGCTTTTCACCTTAGAATTTCCTTTTATTTTCCCCATGTTTAGTTTTAAATACTTTCTCAAAAATTCTTTTGCTACTAACCTTTATCTTAAACCATGGTTTTGACTTCATGTTGACTCATTGTTTTCTTTTGAAAGTTTTTAACCATGATTTGGTCTCTTTTTTTAAATCATTGATCAAAGAAAGATCAGTGATAAGAGCTTGCCCATAATATGAAAATGTCTGAGCTTTATGAAATGCGAGAAAATGCCTACATGACACATAGCCCATAATGAGACTAGTCCCCTATTGAGCCACACAAGTTGGATGTGTCAAAACAAGATCAGGGTTGTTAGGACATGCTTGAAAGTTTGAGCTATTTCATTTGTTCAAAGTGAGTGTTGGGATTATTTTTAAATAATTCAAAATTGCACCATCGATAGTTTGAAGATTGACGGTGAGCACTTTTCGACAATTTGAATATGTGTGAGCTTTATGAAATGCGGGAAGTGCTCTAGTGACACGTGTATTTGATGAGATCATTCTTTTTATGGGTTGATGGTTTGAAAAGGTGTTGGAATAGTTGGAAAATGTTAAGACATGCTAGAAAAGATAACTCATTTTTACTTGTTGTTCTTGTTGACTAGGCTTCAAATAAGGTAAATCATATGCAATCATTGATCATTTGAAGATCAACAGAGAGAACTTTCCCACTTTATAAAGATGTTCAAATTTTAACAAAAGTGGTGAAGCACCCGATTGACATGTGGACTAGTTTGGTTAGCCATTCAAAGGGTTTCTTAGTAATACTAAGTTGGGATGCATGCTAGAATGTCTTATGTTGATTGGTTGAGAAGTCTATGTGTTTAATGAGTTGGAGGGGATTGTGTAAGTGGGATCAAAATATTAAAAGAAAACATAGAAATTCCAGAGATTCCATGATCATCAATCTCATAAAGAGTGATGATCGACACTTTCCCATAATTTAAACTTGCTCAAACTTTAGCAAATGTGGGGAAGCATCTTGTCGATGCATGTCTAGTTTCAAAAAAGGTTAACATAGACATTTGGGTTTCAAGCTAAGTCATCTAATTCTTGAAGATAAATGGTTGAATTTTAAACTCCATGATGTAACACAAAATATGACTATTGGAGCATTGATTCTAATCAATGCTATTTCATTTGAGGTTAATGTTGGAGTAAGAATTCTAATTTTCTATTATTGAACAATAAGGTTGCAGAATTCTCATAGAGTAAAGATTTTAAGAGCTAAGGGAAAAAATTTCCAAGGGTTGTAATTTGCTACTAAGAAATTTTCAGAGGAGAAAAGCAAGAAAATTGGGTGAGTCTTTTGGGTTTCTAGAAAATTGAGAATTTATATTCATGGTAGGATAATTATTAAACATACCTCCACAAAGGAAATTTTCAAGGAAGGTATATTACTTAAAAAGGGTTGTACATGATGGTTTCTTAGAGAAAATGCCACAATCCATGAATGAGCTTGCTAGGGGAAAATAATTTATGCCAAAGAGCCCTGGGTTATTGTTCAGTGATGACTTTTATGATAAAGAAAATTTCTTGAGAGATATCAAATTATTTGTTGGAGGATTAGAGCTTTTTTGTAAATGGTTTGCAGAGAGAAGACTAGATACTCCCCTGAATAATGTATGGGAATTTGACATAGGAAAATAAATTATCTCAAGAGTTTTCTTTGATGATGATTTTCTTGCAATAATGTCGAAGAAATATGATCCAATTATCAGTATTGTGAAGAATCATGTTGTTGATAATCTTTGTGGGTTTCACTAGAATTAATTAGAAAGGTTTTCAAATTAAACCCTAACCATGTAGTCCATGAGAAGATAGATATGGAAGACCTCTAGGCTAGGTATGATGCGCATAGAGTATATATAAGGGGAGGACCACTACAAAAACATTTTGTCAAAATAGGAAAATTACCCTTGGTTACTCCAAATACACTGAAGCCATTGTTGAGAAAGTACTTCAACCCCAGAGCACAAGCACTATATTTCTCTCTCTACAAGATTTTCTATATGGATGAGGAAGACCACATCCTAGGTTCCATTATCATCATTCCTCACACCCTTCAATATGGTATGAGTTCTATTTTTGACTTTGCTACTCTCTTAGAAAAAGAAATTCATACTAGTTTAATGGGTATTTCAAACTCTATAGTTAATAAGCCCTTCTACTGCTACTCTATGTTAATGTATATATGTTTGTATCAGGAAGTTTCCTTTTTCTCTAAAGATTAAATTGGAATTTGAAAGAGATGGAGAAAAGCTCCCTGTCCCATTATGGAGTGCAGATATGACATGGGAGGTATTAGATAAGAGATTTGTTAGATTTGATAGGTATTTTTCCTCTAGGCTTAGAATGTTGTTAGTAAGGGATAGTCCTAGAATACCTCAACCTCTACTATAATTGATCAAACTGAAACATCATGCCAAAGGGTTGATGTTGATTCACAATTTGGGAGACATCATCCCACATGTAGTGTATATTATCTTCAATGTCTATGGTTTTCTTTGAAAACCACATGTGCTACCCGATCAAGTGCCTTTGAAAGTAGAAATTGATGAGCTTTTGTGGTAGATAGGATTAGTGGAAAAAAGAGAATTGTTGGGAAAATCTAAAGGCACATTCTTTCCCCAAATTACTATTATACACAACTTTATTTTTGTCAAAAAGGGATGGAGGCATTTGGAGAAGTTTTTAGATAAATATCAAATGGCTCAATCCCATGCCCTTTTTATAGACTTAGAGGGATTTTATGACCTATTTAGAGAAAGAATTAAAGCCAAAGCTCATAAAAACATGGTGTATTTTCCAGAGAATATAGTTAGGAATAAGTTCTCATTGTAGGAGTAGGAACTCAAGAAGGAGAATTGGAAAGTGTATAGCAAGGTTTAGGATTTTATAAATGCTTTTGAGCCAGACCATGATCCCCTTGCTGCCTAAAAATATTGGGGTATGAAAATAGATATGTTGATGTATAATTTTGCTAGGGTTATGCAAACTTTGAATGACAAGAAGGAAATTCTTATACAAGCATACCCTGACAAGGCCATTGAGGTGGAGAAGAGATTGGTAGGTAAGATGATTTTGAACCTATGATAGTACACATTGCAGAAGAAAGTAGGGTATATAGTGGCCAAGAGTGTACAAGTTGTCCCTCAATACAAAAGACAATGCTCTGAAAGCCCATCTGCTAACATACACCTAGGAAATAGAAATTAGAGCAAGAATCATCTTCTAAGGTTGAAGAATACTCCCCTACCTAGACCCCACTCTAGATAGATGATGAGGTATCCTTGAGAGAGCAGTTGAGATAAATGGAAGGGGAGAGGGATATTTTAGTTACAACAATAGATATAGAAGAGGGAATGCCTAAAGAACCCCCTATGCCAACACTAGCCCTCATAGTAGGAGACTACAAAGGTAAGGAAATAGACCCTGTGATAGTATTGACCTCTAAGAAATTTATTGATGATGAGAGTTTTATCAAATCAAGAACATTTTCTCAATTTATATAGGGAAGAATTATTCACAATTTTGAGGCCAATTATAAAATGATCAAAGCAGAGAAACCTAACAAAAAGGACTCTAAAATTCAAGAAGTAAAATCTAGTTTCATGGAAGAGTTTGCATAGATAACCCCTAGAGGGGAGTGACAGTTGTTGAAACATTCAAGAATTTTGATTTTTCTTAAATGGGACATTGCAAATGCCATGATTTTTGATGTTGTGAGAAAAGAAAAAGATACTTAGTTTAAAGCTGAAGAAGAGGTCTTGCAATCCCATAAAGGATTGAAATATAGCAATGATCATCAAGTGTTGGTGATATGGTCTATTGGTAAATGAGATAAGACCAGGATGCAAGAAGCTTCAGATGCTAACAATACAAGCTACCTCATGGTCTGTAACATAGAAGAGGTAGATAGTGACAAGTATCCAAAATGACCAAAGAAATGGTGGACTTTGGAGTTGTTGTTATTGTTGTGAAAGACAAACACAAGTTCCTATAACTTAATGCTATATTTAAAGAGGTTCTCAAGGCCTATGACAAATGAGGAAATATAATACATCAATTGGAGGCTCAAATTGCTCAAGTGGACAAATAATTGGGAAAGAGAAAAGTGGGAGAATCTAGCCAACCTAGGATCACTTATCCTCCTCATCCTCTAATTGAATCTTTCAATTCAACTCCCCTCATAGAGCTACTAGATACTCCAAAGAAACCACAATATTATATAGTAGAGGATTTTGAAGAGGAGAAAAGAAAACTTTGGGCATTGCATGTGGAATTGGATATCCAGTATGAAGACAAACTAAGAAAAACAATTATGTATTTGGTAGATAAGATTGGTTGGCCTACATTTTATGAACAATTGGCAAGAATAATGAACATATGGAATGAGCTAAAAAGTAGTGAAGATTATTTGAAGCCAATTGTGAATATATGGAATAACAGGGACAAGGATGTCACTCTTTTATGTTTCTTAGTTATCAGTCTTTCTTATGAGAAAATAGAAAAGACCTTTGACTTGACTAATGATCTCTGTGATTTTGATAATAAAAGAATTGCATTGCAGAAGAGAATCATAAAATATCTTTCAAAATATATGATTAGAAACTTTGAGCTTTCCCCCATGCACTCATGAAAATATATAAATGAAAAGATGAAGAGGAATGAGCCACATAATTGGATTATTTGTTATGCCTTAGACTCAATAGAGTCATAAATGAAAAGGGACACACATGATTCGCAAAAACAACTGAGGAAGTTGTTAAGTTTCAAGTATTTTATGATTCTTTTAAAGAGGAATATATTAAAATTGATAAAATAAGAGGATATGTTTTGAATAAGAAGCATGAGATATTGATTTTTAATTAACTAGGTGACACACTTTTCAATAAATGGATGATAGATCTTGTACTTTCTAAACAATTAGTATTTGGAGAGACTGATGAAGATGAGATAGACCAAGATGAGATACAAATAATTGATGCACCAATTAAATAAGAGGAAGAAAATGATAAACAAACAACTGCAATAACAAGTACAAGAACTCAAACTGATCACTTGGTAGTAGAAGAATCAAGTGTAACTATTAGTTTGTCTTTACATAGTGACTTGGATGGAGAACCACAATTTAAACTCATCTTCTAAACATCATAACCTAGTCCATGGCAAGAAAATCCAATGGTCATACACCCCTAGGAATGAAAATTACATCAAGGCTAATCCAAAAATCCTCAACAACAAAGAAGCCATAGTAGAAGTGGTCCCATAAAAGGAATATTCATGATGAAAACCATTCTGTTGTACCAAATTTTTTCTTTTATGATAGCAGCTTTTTGTAAATATCTTTCTATCTCAAGGATAGATGTCAATGTTCTCTAGGCCTAAAGCTTATTACATCTCATGCAATATAAATGAGATCTCAAGGTGAGAGAAAGGGTCTGAACTTTGATGTAATTTTTAGTTTTTCTAAGTTTACATTCAGTCCAGTTGTCTTGGCACTAATCTTGTGATGTATATCTCTCTATAAACCTAAGAGCATATTAACATTTTTAAGGATCATGTTGTCTTGTTCTGAGTTTTTTTAATTTTTTCATTAGCATTGTGTGATTTTCAATAAAAATTAATACAAATGAGAGTTACTACCATATTTTTTTCCTCTAAATCTTGTCTCCATTTTTATTAACTAATTATCTTGAGGTTGTGTAAGAAAAGCCTATTCGATTTAATGCAACTAGGATAGGTTATCTATCAATTTTCTATTTCTATTAATTCAATGGATTAAGTAAAGGCTTTAGTAAGGTGATATGATTTATAGTTAATAAGAAGGATATGCATAAGAATGAGGTTTAGAGTAAATTTCTAATAATATTGATTGTAATGTAGTTGATTAGAACAAAATTACTGGGTAGACTCTAAATGTCAATGGATGAGGCACTGATCATTTATTTAGTTTCCATAAGAAGAGATCATAGAATTGCAAGAAAAAATTCAAAATCCAAATCAAATTTACTTGCATGAAGGAAGAATTTAATAGTTGGTCATTACTCATTTACATCTAATCCATGTGTTGTGGTTGGCTATTGCAACCCAAACTTGTAAATTTGAGAAGAATTATGGACAAATATATGCTATAAGGGATAAGTACTATGAATGAATATCATTAAGAGAATGAAGTGTAAATATGATATCTAGTTTTGAACCCTCTTTATCCCTTGGGTGCACCTGCCTTGGTTTTGCTGAATGTAAGGAGTAGAAAATCTTTAAGATTTTGTTGAAGTTGGGTCCAGATCTGAGGACTTCTTAGTTGAGCATAGGAAATAGATAATCCTTAGACTATTTTTTTCTTTACTATCTTGGTATTGAGTATTTTATTTCTTGGTAGTTTAAAACACCAACATACCCACAACATGACACAAGAGGAAATCAAGCTCAGTTGGTCAAAGAACAAATTGAACTATCTCAGTGAATGAAGGAATTGAGCCAACTTGGTTCATGAAGAGACCGAGTTAACATGAAATGTTAATCCCAACCAAATCACATGTAACCCACATCAAAGAAGATAGCCCATTAAAGATATCTTTGATTGGTTATTGATGATGGGCTAAATGGGGGGCAAAAATGGCCAACTTTCTTGGCAACTCAAAGTGGATTCTTTCTTGCTAAGCATAGATAATTGGCCTTAAGAAATCCATTAGGTATGGAGTCACTACCAAGAAATGACACATTATCCAACCTACAACTTCATAAAATCTATAATTAGCAAAAAAAAAAGGAGGTCCAGGGAGCTCCAAGAAGCTCTAGAAAATGTTGCAAACTATTCTTGTGCACTTCTTGGAAAGATAATAGCACCTACTCCAATATGTATGAATATCTACAACACAAAAAATCAAATAAATCCATTGACTATCTTGTTGAAGTAGCTTCCGTTTTTTAAAAGTTGATTTTTTGTTCCATACATAAGGGCATTCAAGTGAATTAACAAGTATGAAAAGCATATTACTACATGGAATGTCTTCCTCCCAATGCTGATAAAAATGAAGCTTTCCAACATTGGGGTATTACCTAGTGGAGAAAAAATACTTGCTACTCTTTGTAATATTCATCCTCATGCTCTAGAATAAACATGACCAAGGGCAACATGCATTTTTGTAGAGCTAGATACCTTATGGGCCATCCTCTTGATGGTGTTGGGTCTAAGAGTTCAGCCTTAACCATGTTGTGTTATATAACCTCTAATTTCTCTTGGCCAGTAGTGTTAGTTTGTGGTGACTAATCATGGAACTACTATACATACTTCATTAAAAAAAAAATTGGACCCTATTTTATCAAGAATTTGGGTTGACATGTAATTATTAATTATAACCCTAAAGTAGTTTAATACTTGTACAAAAGGGCTCAGGGTTAGGGATTTTTTTATAAGGTGATGCAAAAATTGGTTCTTGCAATGGTATTGAGTTGTAAGGGATTATTGAATATCATGAGCTTGTAATCATCGAATTGTAAAATATTGGACTTTTTGTTTGGTGGACATACCCCAAGGTTTGGGTGAACTACGTTAAATCTTGGTGTCTTGTGGTCCTTTCAATGTGATCTATTATTTTATGATATGGTTTATATTTGCATGTATTTTTTATTTCTATCTGAGGTTTAATCCTAACAAGTGGTATCAAAGTGAGGTTTTTTTTTTTAGTTATCCTCTGTAGGAAAGTCTCACGTTTGAGTGGGAGTTTCATAATTGAGTAGGGGTGATGGAAACCAAGGGTAAGTTAAGGGTTGACAACTTTAATGGTCAGAACTTTCAATTATGAAAAATGTAAATGGAGGACTATCTTTATCGAAAGGATTTATGGAAGCCATTGGAAGGAAAAACAAAGAATTATGGATCTATGTCAAATGATGAATGGGATCTTTTAGATAGAAAGGCATTTGGAAGCATTTGATTATGCCGAGCACCATTGGTGGTATTTAGTATTGAAAAAGAAAAGACAATAGAAGAGTTGATGGAAATCCTAAATAAATTGTATGAAAAGCCCTCCACTTTAAAAATGGTATTTCACATGAAGCATTTATTTAATATGAAAAGGTGGATCCATTGTAGATAATTTAAATGAGTTTAATACTATTACCAATCAATTATCTTCTATGAGTATTAATTTTGATGAAGAAATTAGGGCTCTATTGATTTTTTGTTCTTTTCCTGAAAGCTAGAATGGCATGGCAATGGCTATGATTAATTTTGTTTCTACATCTAGTACTCTAAAATATCATGATGTGATTGGTGTTATTTTGAGTGAGGAAACTCGTAGGAAAACCTTAGGTGGATCTATATGAGGAAGTGCTTTGAATGCACAAAGTCAAGGTAGAACAATTGAGAGAAGAAGTAATTACGAAACTTGTGGGAAATCAAGTAGAAAGTCAAAGGGGAGGAGGTCTCAATGGAGAGGACCAAAGGAATTTTGGTATTGTAGTAAAATAGGGCATAAAAAGAAAGATTTTTGAACTTGAAAGAAAAATGAAGGAGATAAATCGGATGCAGACAAGGAGGCAAATGTGGTACATAACAAATTTGAAGAGGATGTTTTTCTTTTCTCTTAGAAAGTGTTGATGATTCATGGATTTTAGATTTTGGTGCTTCATTTCATGCTACACCTCATAGAAGTTATTTCATTGATTATGTCCAAGGGGATTGTGGACTTGTTGATTTGGGGATTAATGAACCCTGTCAAATTGTTGGAAAGGAAAAAGTTAAGGTTAAGTTTCAAAATGGTAATCATTGGCTACTACATGAGGTAAGACATTTTCCAAGGGTTAGTAGGAATTTAATTTCAGTAGGGCAACTCAATGATGAGGGTTGTGTAGTTACTTGTAATGATAAAAATTGGAAGGTTTCAAAAGGTGAGACAGTAGGCACCATATATGTTTTTATAGGTCATATTGTTTCTTCTACTTTAAATATTTTAGAGAAAAATGAATATTTAGGAACAATTTCTATAGTTGAGCAGGAAGAACAAATAGTTGTTGTAAATTTTGATTCAGCACCATGGCACAACATACTTGGGCACATGAGTGAGAAAGGTATGAAAATACTTCTTTCAAAGAAAGTTTTACCAAGTTTGAAATGTTTTAATATGGATTTCTATTAAAGTTGTGGATGGAAAACAAAAGAGAGTGAGTTTTGTAAAGACTAGGAAGGAAAATCAAAAGGAGAAATTAGAGCTTGCATATACTGATGTATGGGGACTAGCTCATGTATCTTCCCTTGGTGGCTCTCATTATTATGTTACATTTATTGATGATGCAACTTGAAAAGTATGGGTTTATTTCCTTAGTCATAAATTTGATGTATTTATAACTTTCAAGAAATGGAAATGCTTGGTTGAAAATGAGACTAGTAAGAAATTAAAATGTCTTAGATTTGTTTATTTTGGTGAGTATTGCAATAATGAATTTGAATATTATTGCTCCACTAATAGTATTTGTAGACAAAAAACTATTCCAAGGACTTTATAGGAAAATTGAGTGGTTGAACACATGAATAGGACTATAATGGAGTGTATAAGGAGCATGAGGTTGCATGTGTGGTTGCCCTTACACATGTGGATGGAGGCTATTAATACTATTGTATATTTGATTAATAGCAGTCCCTCTACTCCTTTGGGCTATGGTATTCTAGAGGAAGCATGAACTGGTAAGAAGGTGAGTTATTCTTTTCTTAGAACCTTTAGTTGTGAAGCATTTGCTCATATAGATTCTAAAAATAGAACCAAGCTGGAAGCTAAGTCAAAGAAATGTGTATTTTTTGGATATGGTATTAATGAATTTGGTTATAGGCTTTGTGATTTTGAAAATCATAAAATTGTCAGAAGTGGGGATGTCATATTTAATGGGAAAGTGTTGTACAAAGATCTATTACAGCAACATGAGAAGAAAGAAGATGATTATGTAGTGGTCGATGATACTCCAAAAGTTGATGTTCTAGAAATTCCTTATGATGTGCAACAATTGCAATAACAAATACCAGATACCCCAGTGAATGTTAGACGGTTAATAAGGCTAAGCAAACCTCCAAAAAAAAATTCTCTTTCCTTGTACTCTATTTTACTTACTGATGTTGGTGAACCTGAATGTTATGATGAAGCTATGCAAGTGGATGCTACTATTCACTAGGAGTCTACATTGAAAGAAGAAATGGACTCCTTGATAAAAAATAAGACATGGAATTTATGCAAGTTACCTGCAAGTAAAAGGGCTTTATAGAATAATTGGGTTTATAGGTTAAAAGAAGAGGAATGAGGTAAGAAAAGATTTAAAGCTAGGTAATTTGTAAAAGGATTTGCATAGAAAAAAGGTATTGATTTTGATGATATATTTTCTCCTATTGTTAAAATGACTTCTATCCATATTGTTTTAAATATTGTGGCTACTAAAGATTTTCATTTGGAGTAGCTTGATTTTAAAAAAAGCCTTCCTTCATGGTGATTTGGATGAAGAGATATATATGGCACAACCACAGGGATTTGAGGTCAAGGGTAAGGAGAACTTAGTGTGCAAATTGAAGAAAAGTTAATATGGCTTTAAGAAATCACCTTAGCAATGGTATCTAAAATTTGATAGGTTTATGCATGAGCATGGATATAGTAGGTGTCACTTAGATCATTGTGTTTACTTTAAGAGGTTAGCTAATGATAGCTAAATTATTTTATGTTTATATGTTGATGATATACTTGTAGTTGGGTCTAATTTGGATCATATTAAGGGGTTAAAATGCCAATTAGCACATGAATTTTCTATGAAGGATTTCAAGGAAGCAAAATAAATCCTTGGTATGAAGGATTTTAGAGATAGGAAGAACAAAAACTTGATGCTATCTTAGGATGATTATGTTGAGAAGGTGTTGCAATGTTTCTCTATGGAGAATGCTAAAGCTATCAACACACCTTTACTTGGTCATTTGAAGTTGACTAAGACATAAAAAGAGGAGGATAAGATGTCCAAGGTACCCTATGCTTCCATTGTAGGAAGCTTGATGTATGTTATGGTATGTACTACACTAAATATTGCACATGCAGTGGGAGTCATTAGTAGGTATATGAGTCATCTAAGAAATGAGCATTGGAATGCAGTCAAATGGATTCTCAAATATTTGAGAGGTACATCCACTAAGTGTTTACACTTTGGGGGCTCTGGTACTGATTTATAGGGTTATGTTGACTTAGATTTTGTAGGGGATATTGATACTAGGTATAGTACTACAAGTTATGTATTTACTATTAGTGGGGCAGCTGTGAGCTGGGTTTCTAGGTTACAGAAGGTAAACATTTTATCCACTACAGAGGCAGAGCATGTTGCTGCTACAGAGGCAGCCAAGGACTTGATATGGCTTTCATTCTTCTTGGAAGAATTAGGACATCCTTAGAAGGATAATTATTTTTTAGTAGATAGTCAATGTGCCATTCATCTTGCAAAGAATTATGCTCTACATTCAAAGACAAAACACATACAATTAAAATACCATTTTATTCAATCCATTTTGGATGAAGCAAAATTAAATTTGCACAAGATACATACTAATTATAATCCAATAGATATGTTTACAAAGGTAGTGACAAGGGAGAAGCTGAATTCCTCTTCAACTTTGGTTGGTCTTCTAGATTGAATAGGAATAAATGAACAACATAGTCTAGGGTGGTTTGATCTAGTGGGAGCCCCATGTGGTGGCAATATTGCTATAAGATCAATATCCAAGTAGGAGACTATTGTCTAGTGTGGAGTCTGATCAATCCACAAGTGGGATATTGTTAGTTTGTGGTGATTGATCAGGGAAGTACTGTACATACTTCATAAATTCTTTCGGGCATTACCTAGTGAAAAAAAACATACTTGCTCCTCTTTGTGATCTTCATCCTCATGTTCTAGAATGAACATGACCAGGGGCAACATGCATTTTTGTAAAGCCAGATGCCTTATGGGCCATCCTTTTGATGTTTTTGGGTCTAGGTAGTCAACCTTAACCGTGTTGTGCTATATAACCTCTAAATCCTCTTGGCCAATAGTGTTAGTTTATGGTGACTAATCAGGGAAGTACTATACATACTTCATAAAAAAAAATTAGGACCCTATTTTATTAGGATTTTGGGCTTACATGTAATTATTAATTATAACCCTAAAGTAGCTTAATACTTGTATAGAAGGGCTTAGGGTTAGGGATTGTTTTATAAAGTGATGCAAAAATTGGTTCTTGTAGCTGTATTGAGCTATAAGGGATTACAGATTGTGATTAGGTTGTAATCACTAGATCATAAAATATTGGACTTGCTATTTGGTGGACGTAGCCTAGGGCTTAGGTGAACCATGTTAAATCTTGGTGTCTTATGTTCTTTTCTATGTGATCTATTATTTTTTGATATGGTTTATATTTTCATGTAATTTTTATTTTTGTCTGAGGTTTAATCCTAACAAGTAGGAGCTAGCTTTGATGGTGTGGATGGTAATGTACTCTTCTCTTGTTGTTGCTAAAGAACATGTTCTTCATATATCTAGGAGATTATGACTCAACATCTATGGAAGAGAAGATAGCATCAAACTCATCCAAAAGATCATCCTCATCATCAACATCTTCCATCATAACTATAATAATATGCATAGGTTGAGGGGAAACCTAATGCATATCAGCATGTTCCTCCTTAAGAATAGAGCTATCCTTTAGATCCTCTTTTTCATCCCCTATTTCATGGAGGAAAATTTGATGCAGTGAATGATCTTCTTCCTCTTTATCTTGTAGTAGATCTTCATCTTCTTATAAAGGCTCAAAAGACATGATTTGTTCCTCAAGATAAGGAAAAACCTTTTCATCTTCTTCTTTCTCAACAAAACAGGGAATCTCTTCAAACAAGAGGATTGTATCCTCTTCCTTCTTCTTAACTATTAGCTCTTTTTTCTCCTTATTAGGCTGAAACTTCTTCCTTTGTAGTTATATTTTCTTCATTTTGTTCTCCCAAAACTCCATGTTTGGGCCATTAGAAGTCCATACAACTGGTCCACCCTCAAAGAGTAAAATGGTGATAGGTATCGAAGTCTGATGAGGCCATCTTTTTCACATAGGGAGTGGAGGGGTTACAATAGTAGGATCTTGTAACGGAGGGGGCTTCTTGAAGCTAGGAATGACATATTTTGGAGATGGTCATGCATCTTCTTCCTTGGTTTGAAAATGAGTTGACCTTAGCCTCATCTCCTCCTCTCTTTTTGTAGTGACTTGGATAGCAATTTTCTCCTTGATGTGTCTTTGTATCTCCCTCTTTTCTTTTCTTTGTTAGAGATAGGATTGGTATACCATCTCCTCCTATTGTCTCTCTATCTCTTACTGCCTTGCAATCTCACCAAGCTACTTATCACATGCCAACAATTGCTCATTTTTCTCATGAAACCATGCATCCATTTTTCTACTTCTCTCATACAATTTCATGTTCAAAATCCTCTCATTTTGTTCATGAAATTTACATTCAATTTTATTTTTTGAATTCCAACATCATATCTTTAAACTCCTTATATGGGTATGTTGGGAGTAATGGAGCAAGGGTGGGAGGAGAGTAATAGCTCTGAGCAGAGTAGCTATAAATAACTTGGGGCTAAGATTGAAATTGGTAATATGAGGACTAAGGATAAGCATTTTCATAATATTGGTGGGGGGGATAGTAGTTGTTTCTATGAAATGGGTCCATGGTTAGAGCTTCATAAAAGATGCAATTTCATAGAAATATTTGAAAATTACAAAAAGATCAAGAATGATCTTTACATATGAGCACTATTTCATCTTGAAACCACTAGATGCACAGTAGAGTCACCATGGTGTTTGATGGAATGCCTCCAAAGGCTGATGGAATTGAGAAAAATGTCTAATTTCTCACTAAATCAAGATTTCAATGGGTTGTAACGAACTTGAGTAGCTGAAATTGATTGTCCCATCAAGTGTGCTAAAAATCGTTGACACAAAAATATGGACCCTTTGTTGAGGTATGGCCCTCAAGTGACCTTGTGTAACATGGAAACAACCTCCATGTGTGGAACATATTCTCTAAGGCTAAATATCTAGAGAAGGTCAACTTCCTCACTATCATGATGCACCTAAACTATTGCTGGGAAGGAAAAGGGAGAAGGAGAATTGGAATAAACTGCATAAATGAAATAGGGGTGATGCACCAGATAGAAATGATGGTTACAACTCTACCTACAACTAAAAAAACCATGGGTAAAATACCTAAATACATAGATCTTAGCTCAAATCTTCTCTTTCAAGATTTACATGAAGGTAAGACCAATGAAATGTTGCAAGGAAATAATTCACAAGACAACATTCAACAAAAAACTACACATGATATGAAAGCATGAAAGAACATACAAGAATTAATCCATACTTGAGGCAGAAAATGCACAATATATCATACTAGAAAGATGAAGTAGAACCTAAGTTTTCTATTCATAGAAGGAAAAATATTAGAAGTACAGACCATAATGTTGCTACAATGAACCCAAGAAGAACATAGAAGAACCCTTAAAATGTATTTACAGCTTGCCTTTATAGATCAGACATAACTCAGATCTAGACTTGAAGTTTGAACCCCAAGAAGATGGGGTCATGTTGTAGAGAGTAGAAATAAATGAATATTAGAACTAAATCTTATCTTGAAATCAATCTGCTATAATGAAGTGACATGAACAACAAACCAAATGCACCCAGTCATAACAAATCAAATCCCATGAGATTTGATCATTACAATAAATAAAGAGGCACAAAGATGCATAGGTGTCATGCCAAAAAGGCCAAAGAATATCATTCAACATTAAAGAATAGTCCTTATAACATATCATGGCCATAACAAATGAATTTGTTCCACTATGAAAAAATGTGGGATCAGTTAACACACAATGTTAACCTACTACAAATAAACATAGTTGATCCATGTGCAACAAATTTGATATGCCAATAAAAATATGAAGCATCAATGTAGATCTTAATTTGAATATAAATGACCAAGATGCTACAAAAATTTCCTCAATAGATGAATAAAACACAACTTTAGATCCAAGATTTCCACATAACCACATATGGCTAAGATGTATCTGGAAATATCTAAAGATGCTTCAAAATATAATGGCCATCATATCTTTGCAAGAGGCCCAAGCGTTGATGCAAAAATATGACCATCATCCAATTAAAAGGAGCCCAACATAAGACAAGTCTGCCACATGCCATGAAACTATTGGTCAGCACATTTCCAAATACACAGTCAAAGAGACATCAACAATTTTGCAATTTCATAGAATTAAGAAAAGTCACTCCCTGAAATAGTGCAAATGGTTAAGAAAAAATGTTAACCCTTGTAGATGCACATTTAAAACATAAATCATCAAAAGAGGAAAATAAGATCACTTGGTCAAAGAACAAATTGAACTAGCTTAGTCAATCAAGGAACTAAGCCAACTTGGCTCATGAAGAGACTGAGTTAACACAAAATATTAACCCCAACCAAATTGCATGTTAACCCACAACAAAGAAGATAACCCATTGAAGATATCTCTAATTGATTATTGATGTTGGGATTTTTGGGATAAATGTGAGGCAAAAATGGCCAACACTAATCAAAGGAGTACACCTGTATGTTAGTTATGCAATAACTTTGGTTACATTGCAAGATTTTGTAGAATGGATATGAGGAACATCAAAAGAACCCAAACTATAGAAGAAACAATAACTAAAATGATAGAAGGAATGACAATAGAAATTGCAGTTAGAAATAAGCATTCAAAGAGAATGTTGAAGAATTCAAGGAAGTATTTGTGAAGGAAAATGATCCATAAAGTCCACATGTGATTTTAGAAGAAAAATATTTCGATGCACCCAATGAGAGATTGAAGTCATCCATTTTGTGTGATTCATCTTATTTAAATTAACTACTTTTCTATCAAAGATGAAGTATCAAAAAGATAGAATAGAGGTTAGAGATTGAGTTAGAAGTTGCAAAGTTAATGAAAGTAAAAGAAGGTAGTAAGGAAGCTCGGGTTAAGAGCACAAGTTATTTGGATATTGTATGAGGCCAAAAGAATGAAAACAAGTTTAATTCTTAATAGGTAACATCTTTTATGAATTAAATAGTTGTAAAATCAATGTGAAGTTCAATTTGAAAGGATTCAAAGGATGTTGACAAGATTGTGAGTACTATCTTATTGCGTAAAGAGTTAAGAAGCAATTGAGAGTAATTTGTTAGAGAACTAAAGGAAAATTTGAAGCATTTGCAAATGTGAAATAAGAAATCCCTAGTTACTTGAGTTCCAAATATTTTACAAAGTTTTCAGTTGTGTTTTTGAAATATATAATTACTTAGGATATAAAATCCTACTATAAGTGATGTTTGTGAGAGACCACGGTACAAGTTCAAGAAACACATGTTTGTATCATTGGAAGATGATCCTTTGGGAGTATTTTCACAAGTTTTGTCAAATTTATTGCATGTAGAGGATGTAAATGTATATATTCATTGCAAGTTTGATACTATTTGTGATAGTGATATTCAGAAGGACTTGGATGTGGTATGTAACAATGATTTATCTTTGAAGAAAGATTTTTAGCATTTAGAAGAACTCAACTTTATCAAGAACATGTTCTATATAGAATTTGATAACCATGAATGGAGAAAAATAATCTTGAGTAGAATCCATGAAGGAATGTTTTGGGTAGGATACATCCCTATCATGATTGATAATGACATGATCAATAGGCTTACAAGATCAAGAAATTAAATGAGCAATCTAGTGAATGAAAAGAATGTTAAGAAATTGGTTGAATCCAGTCTAAAGACCAAGTCAACTAGAAGAAACATGAGAATTGATTTGATTAACGAAGATGATTTAAGAATCATTAGTAAAATTATAGGTTACAAGATGAACCATAGTTTAATGTTGAAATTGTTGCCTACTAGATTTATCCATGCAACACCCCTAATGATAGTAAAAGGGGAAAAGATTAATCTATGTGAAATTGTGAAGCAACAGTTGCTTGACAACATTGAGAAATTGAAAAGGACAAAGAGTATGGTGCTCATATCTAAATCACTAATAACTAACCCATTTTTTCAAGTTATCAGAAAGTTTCCAAGTATGCTAGACCATGAATGGAATGGAAACAAGTGTACAATGAATTTGATCACTTATCATTACAAGAGAGAATTAGAAGAAATAATTGTGGAAGATATAACTAAGATGATGAATAGTTTCCAATCCAAAATGAAAAAGAGATTTAGAATCCCACCATCACTAGTAGAGAAGTACAAGGATGACATATATATTTCATGGTTGAATTTGATGTCACGTGTATGGAAGCAGTTGAACCTAGGGTTAAGTTCATAGACCCTATGTGCTATGAAATGAGTTAATATATTTTATAAAGCTATGTGAAGATCATCTTAGAGTCTAATGGGATAGGGGGGGTGAATTGGTTATCCAATAATTAAAGCATTTATCAACCTTAAAAAATCTTATCCATTTAACCAAAGTAAACAACCATAAAAAGATCCACATATACAATTACACAAGATATTTTAACCAGGAAAAACCTTGATCATAGGGAAAACCTTGGTGGGAATGATGCCCACAAGATGATGTACTAATATAAATATTCCTCATTAGAGGATGGACCTTGTTAGGAATCTATTACAACATTTAGTACATATGAGTCCCTTTTAGGAGACTTTGAATCCTTGTTACAGATTTCCAACCTTGTTAGGAGTTGTGCCAACCCTGTTAGGAGTTGTAGAAGATAGAAGAACACACTATCCAAACAACTTCTAGGGCAAGACCACTGAACTCACTATCCAATTGATCTCTCAACTATTCCTTACAGAATAATTGTATGTATTATACATCAACTTCTTTCCTCTTTTACTATCAACTAGACCAATCATGAACCTTGGATCCAATTATCAAACTTCAGATAACACAATGAAAATCTTAGCAATGAAGTTTCCTTCACTTCTACTCTGCTCTACTTATCTTCACATTCTACTCTTTGTGCTTCTTAAAATCATTCACATTCCTCCATACATAATAAATGAAAATTTCCTTCCTTTATACTAAATCCATAAAATAATTCCTTGAGTCAGTTGTTGTAGCTTTTCACTTGATTAGTATAGGACCACATTAAGAACACTTTACACTTAGCAATAATATTAATCTTTCACATTACAACTTGAATAACTTTATCTACATGTAACATTATGATGAGAAAGCTTAGCCATGTCATCACCAACATGTCTTCTTTACATCTTTAACTTTAGCTTCTTAGAATAAAAAATTTGCTAAGAGATATAGCAAGTTTACTAGAACATGCCTCTGTAGACTCTATCTTAGAATAGTCTTCACCAAAACTTGAATAACTTCTTCAAGACTTAATATCTTATGCTTCTGAGATTAGCTTCATATACTAGACACATAGTATAATATCCCTTTAACCTCACTATTGAAAGCACTCAACGATGTGTCTATACCAACTTGATCTTTACCATTGTTCTTCTGTCAAATACCACACAAAACTGCTATGTTGACATCAATGAGAGACACAATCATGAATGTAACATATTATCATGATAATAATCTAATAATGTTTCTACAATACTCCCCCATAGGAATATCATTAGCATTCATGCTTCCAAAAATCTCCCCCTTTGGCATTGATGGCAACATAGATCAAAAACATCTACTTCCAAGAATACCAACTATAAAAAACTATTAACCTTTCTTTTAAAATCCTTTTTATCAATCGTTCTCCCCTATTGATATACCTCAATATTCTTTACATCAAACTATTTTTCCATGTTGTACTTTTTTTTCATGCTTTTTTTTTCATGCTATACTTCTCCCCAATTGACATCAATGTCAAAGGTTTCAACAACCATCAAACTCTACAACAACTATTTTTGACTATCTCAAGTGTCCAAAGACACTCTTCAAAAACAACATCCAACAAGAGTCCTAGATGACTTTTTCCATCATAGATAGTTCCCCATATAGGAAGCATCATCATTCAATCTAGACAAACAATAGTTCTCTATTACACTAGATTGATGCACTCTTGCATCATCTACTCTGATGTAGGAAGGGGCATAACCCCTAGCATACCTCAAAAATACTCAAAAGTATCTTTGGGAAGAGGCTTAGCAAAAATATGTGGAATCTTCTATACTTTGTGAGGTACAATTCCACTTTTTACTTAGCCAAGAAACCAATCTTCCTCCAAGAAAGAAGGCTCTACCACTATTGCTCTTTCTGTCATTCATACTACCTACCCAATCAATGTTAGTATAAGCATATAGAGTGAAATCATTGGATCTATCATACCACAATCCAAACACTAGTGTTCCTTTCAAGTATCTAAAGATCATTTTGACTACTACTAATGGGGTCAAGCCAAATAACAGGATGGACACAACAGGAAAGGAAAAACTCTAATAACTATGTAAATATGCTAATACATTCAATATAGTGAAAATAGACTTCAAAACATGCCCTAAGGGCTTACAATAGTATAAATCTGGAGAAAATTTCTTCTCCTAGTACCTTCTCTCAAACTCCACTGTAAACTGCCTTTTACAATGCTACAAATGTTCTTAAATAGACCCCGAAGGGTTAAGGATTAGGAATAAAATCTAAAAAGTGCTAGTTGGCACCCACCACCCAAATAGAAGGCTCCAAAAGTCGCATTAGAAGATGATGCAAAATTAGAAGAGTCTAGAAATGGTAGCCAAACTTTCAAAAGGCATAACTTTTGAACCATAGCTCCGATTGATGAATTGTTTACATATCCAGAATGCTCTCGAAGTGCTCTATAGCCCTATGGACAAGTTTCAGTTGTTCCCCATTTTTTGGCCCTATATGAGGTGATTTAATACCCCCAACATGACTTTGAAGCATTCCTAGGAGGTCCCCCAGAAGTTGAAAAACTGCAATAACTTTCAAACTGTGGGACCTTTTAACCTGATTCCCTTTTTGGAACGCTCTAAATTACAATTACAATCATCCAGCCAATTTACACCCTCTAATTCACCAAAATTATGGCTCAGTTACATACTCCTATTTTTCCAGCATTTATACGTATCCCAAGGTGATTTAAAACTCTAACCCAGAACACTAATAGTGGAACTGTCAGAGTTGGAACCTTTATTTGACCCAAATGGGTATCCAAAAATGAAAACACATGAATCAGAAACTATATCTAGTTATTATCTTTTTGAGTGACACAGGATTGCCCTTATACCTCTGGATACTCCTGGATCAAACACCCAGGGTAGATTGAAAGTGACCCTATCACTTGATAAATGGTAGAGAAAATCCCAAATGAGAAACCTCTTCTATCTCCTCCTTCTTAGAAGTAAGAATTGGAAATGGCTCTAGCATCAAACCCTCGCCTGCACCATCATCATAATACTCTGTTAAGTCTGTAATGTTGAAGATAGGAGAAATGTGAATTCCATCTGGAAACTCCACCTCATATGCAATTCCTAAGTCATGTTTCTTCAGAATTTTGCAGGGGCCAAATTTATTCATTTTCAACTTGTTGTAAGTACCTACTAGAAATCTTTCTTTTCTTAAGTGTGCCATGACTAGATCCCCTACTTGTAATTCCTTATGTCTTCTCCTTTGATCAGCCCTAGCTTTATACTATTGGTTCATCTTGGTAATGTGTGACTAGACCTCCTCATGTAGATGCTTGACATGTTCAACAAATTCTTTTGCTTCAGCACTTGTCCTCTCCCCTTGCTCTATCTTCCTCAATTCTGGTGCAGTCCTTGGGCTACTTCCATATACAATTTGGAATGGTGATCTACCAGGACTCCTATTTACAAAGTTATTGTAAGAAAATTATGCTTGTGGTAGAATCAAATCCCATCCCTTGGGCTTATCCCCAACTAAACATCTTACCAAATTGCCTAGACTTCTATTTACCACTTTTGTCTGGCTATCAGTCTACGGATGATGTGTGGAATTGAATTTCAAGTCTATTCTCAACTTCTTCCATAATGTTCTCTAGAAATACCCCACAAATTTAGTATCTCTATCAAAAACTATACTCCTTGGGAGACATTGTAGTCTTACCACCTTTCTGAAAAACAAGTCTGCAATATGGACAGCATCATGAGTTTTGTGGCATGGGATGGAATGTGCCATTTTGGAAAACCTATCAACCAACATAAATACTAAGTCATTAGCCCTTTGTGTCCTCACCAATCTAAGAACAAAATTTGTACTTATGTCCTCCCATGGCTTTGATGGAACAAGAAATGGCTAATATAGTCTTGTATTGTAACTAAATCCCTTGGCCACTTGACAAACCTGACAACTTTGTACAAACTTCTTCACATCCTATGACAATTGAGGCCAAAAATAATGTTCTCTAAGAATGGAATTGTCTTATCTCAACCAAAATGTCCTGCCATCCCTCCACTATGTTTCTCCTTAATCAAATTTTCCCCCATGGAACTCCTTGGAATGCACAATTGACTTCTTTCGAACAACATACCATCCTGAATCAAATAGTCTAGCCACTTGGTTCTATCTACAACAACAGGCTCTTTACAAGCTTTCCATGCTTAAGAAAAATTAGGATCCTTAGGGTATAGATTCTTGAGTTCATCAAACCCAACTACCTCAACCTACATTACTGTAAGCAACAACTACCTCCTACTCAATGCATCTGCAACCCTATTAGACTTTCCACTTCTATGCTTCAACACAAATGTATAGCTCTGCAAGAACTCTACCCACTTCATATGCCTTTGGTTCAATTTACCTTGGCCATTTAGGTACTGTAATGCCTGATGATCAATATACAAAAAAAATTCCTTTGGCAATAAATAATGTCTCCATTTCTTTAAGGCCTGGACTATTGAATAGGACTCTTGATCATAAACTGAATACTTTTTGTTGGTGTTTGAAAATGCTAGAGGGTTTTCAATTATCCCCATGAGAATATGACACACCTAGGGGTAGCTAACTCCCATTATCAACATATCATTTTAGACACAGGGCCAACTATAAGGCATGACCCTTCTTCTACTTCAGGCTCTACAAAACCTAGGCGGGTGAACCTCTTTAGATCTGACATATGGAACTAGTGTAATAAACATAATCAGGATCTATGATAGCAGATGAAACCCCTACTATCTCCTAATGGCTTATGAAACAACACAGATTCTACAATAGTTAGGTGCAAAACTATATTATTCATAAACTGAGTGAGGGTTTAAACTTTTATGTCCACTTCAACATGAAGGGAAAATGATTGATTTATATTGAGAAAAGACAACATGTCCAATATGCAGCAAAAACTTACTGATCCTATAAATGACCAGTGCCTTATCCATTAGGGAAATCTTATACTTTATAATTATGCATCCTTGAACATTAATCAACATATGGCATATGTTGAGACATTCATGTTCAGTCTATTCACCTTATGAATTAGACAACAATATCCAATATAACACCATATTTTCACACATTCTTCTTAATGAATCTACAACCTTGTCTGAAACCACAAGCATTTATATGACTCCTTAAGTCAAAGGCAAGCAAACCTCAAACATACAACTAGACAATTGCAAATAGGTTCAAGCTCTTTGTTCTTGAAGATATAAAATTACAAATTCAACAAGAAAGGAGACAGAATTATATTGAAAATTCAAAACCTTCTGCACATTGTATTTATCTCCTTGAAATAAGTACATTAGGAATGCATAAAACATGATACAAGATCACACTACTGTATTAGAACTATCTATGAAATCCATACGTTGTTCATACAAGATATGCTGGGTGTGTGGCTTTCACAACCTGAGTAGAGCTCCAAGAACTAGAAATTGAAAACCAACTAACAACCCTTCTCTAGCCCTAGGATCTCACTTACATACTGTGAGATGCAACAAGCTTCAGGCGTAGAGAACTGACAAGTGTCCCTTACAAAAGATATCACAAGTTTATAACAGAAAAAGAAGAAGAACGATTAACAGAACATCACAGAGATCAAATATTCTCTTGTAGGCTCCTTTCTGCTACAAATTTTTGCTGACTCAGCTCTACCACTGATTTTTTGTGTGCACAACTGCTAAGACCACCCCATCAATGACAAAATTAACTCTGAAAAATATGCACCAACCTAGGCTCGTGGGTTTTGTCAAGATGACTACTGAATGAGAATCATCTTTACTTCCCACTCTTTACTGATCATGTCAGGCTTCAAAAATAATAGAATCATTACTTAGCATGCAGTACAGAAGCCAAAAAACAATGTGGCTATTAAAAATAACAAAATAGGGATCCTTTGATCCCTAGCCATGTCTACTTCCTTAACCAATTTCCTGCCAAAATTTGCCATCCACTGACACAAAAAGGGGGGACGCGCACAAAAAATGAAAAAGACTATACCTAAGGGTATAAAATCTTCTTCACCCTCTTCCAAAACTATGCACAAGGCCTCAAATATTTCTGCTACCCTGGCATCAAACTAAGATGTTTTGAAAATTTGTTTAAAAGATGATGTTACTGCTGAAAAGGTTGTTAGCTTACCAAATTTGTTCCTTGTTTTTCTTACCACCTTCGTGACTTGACTACGAGACCTGATTACTAGCTTTCCTCTATCAAAAAACCATACATAGGCATATGAAGCTAACCATTTCCCTTTTGTGAGCCATCCATTGAAAGTAAATAAATCATTTTTCAAACTATCAGTGTTCCAAAACCAATTACTCTTAACAAGCAATCCTTCTGCTATCCACACCCTCAAACTTAGTGAAATCTTTAGAATCATCTTTTGAATAAATCACCAAGACTGAAAAATGTAGGGACTATGGTATACAAACTTACCTGAAGCCTGTTCTTTTTATCTCTATAACTCTACACTTTATCCTTGAGACAACTACTTGACACTCGTGCCAAATTTATCTCAATCCTAGTAGTACTTGTTTCTATTTAGAGGTGAGTCATGAATTTCTACTCACACAAGTTGAAATTGGGAAAATCTTACCTATTACATTCTGTTCTTCACTTTCACATGTGAAGGTTTTCAAGTCTCATTAAAGTGCAAAATGACACCACCTTCAATAGTAAAATATGCACCGTCAATCTTACAAGTTGAAGCTATGAACATGATGACTTCAAAATCCACTAGACAAGCTGAGTCTATCCCACGTGTCAGGCTTGTGCATTCTCACATTTCTTATCTTGTGAGCATCTTCATAAAGCGCAAATGCGCTAGCCGTTAATTTGACTGAGATCAATAGCCAAGAAAGATCTGTGTAAGCTCATAAGGTAGGACTTGATATCACCAGGGACATGTGTCTTTACGACACATTCTCGCTTTCCTTAATCTCCCTACATGTTGATAAAGCAAGCCAGTGGCCTTTGTTGATCTAAAGAAGATCAACGGCTGATGGAAAACTCTTCAATAACCATTGCACTATTCCTTTATCACAAAACACGTGGCATTTCAAAATGGCATGACTTGGTCAATTGTGATACGTGTCCACAACCTATTTACCTACATTATTAAAAACATATTGAGATTAAACAATGCGAGCAAATGCTAGCCCTTGATGCTGGCTTAAATTGATGGTGATTCAAGATTTCAATATTTGGCGGCCCACTAAAATGATCCTGACCAATGAGAAATCACCTTTTAATGCACGTGCTCTATCAAACCTGACTGTAGTATTCAAAACTTCTGCACCCATGACATCGTCACTTCCACGCTTGGTCCCATTGTGCCACATGTCTCAAGGTGGCATTCCTGCAATATTTATCTTTTGCACATCTTGAAATTGTGGGTATGCTTCATCTTTCGATCTCTCACAGATCGATGATGTTCATAACTTGTCCTCTTCACTCGTGTGAATACCCCTTGTGTCTTTACAAGGGACAGATGTCACTTATGCACTTTCCCGCTTTGTTTAAAACATGCTCATCTTCATCTTGCAGGCAAGCAGCATCCGTTGATCTACACAAGATCAACGGTGAATCAACCTTTGAATTATTTCAGACCCATGTAATCAAATTGTGCTATGTGCCCTCTTCACACCTCCTCGCATTTTGTAACGGCCTCGCATATTGAAAATGCGGGAATGCAGGGCCTGTCGATCTAAACAAGATCAATGATCACCGAGACTTGCATAGTAAGTTTGAAATGAAACTCTTTTAGATTTAAAACCATGTAAACCATGATTACCTTAAACTTAAAATAGATTTAACAAAACATTATTTCATACTTTCCTAAGGTTGAAAAGGCATGTCCTAAGCAAGAAATTGAGAAGGGGCTAAAGGATTTCAAAAGATGAGGTAAATTTGCATAAAGTAATAGGTTCTTGATTGAATTTTACATATTAATTGGGGTAGAAAGCAGATTTAGGATTAATTCAAAATAAGACTTTGTCAGATAACTCAGAATGACAATTTATCATCATGGAATGTTTAGGCAAATTGAATGAAAGGTGTTAGAAACATTGAACACCTTAAGGGTTTTAAAGGTATAGTCAATTACACAAGCATTTATGGGGCTTGATTTATCAAATTCTAAAATGGGACTAAAAATGAAGCATGTAATTTTTCATCCCAACACTTCTTCTTCGCATTATTCAATTTTTTATTCAAATATGCAATAGGCTTACCTTCTTGGCTCAATATAGCTCCAATGGCACTACCACTAGCATCAAAATCCACCTAGAACACCTTTCTAAAATCTAGAAGTGCCAACATAGGTTGTTATGTCACCTTCTTCTTCAACAATTCAAAACTTCTCACAATTGTCGCAGTCCATTTGAACTCTTTTGTATCCCCTCTTATTGTTTCAATCAGGGGTGCACATATGCCACTGAAATTCTTAATGAACTTCCTATAAAAACTAACCAGACATGAAATGATCTTACTTCAGTAGTAGACCTTGGAGTAGGCCATTCCAAGATGGCTTTTACCTTCTCTGGATCCATTTTAAGACCTTCAAGTGATATAATAAACCCCAAGTAGACTAACTCCCTATTTGCAAAGATACATTTCTTCAGATTAATTAACAGTTTCTCTTCCCTCAACCTTTCAAGGACACTACAAATATACAATAAATGTTCTTCCAAAGTCTTGCTGAAAAATGAATATCATCCAAATAGACAATAACAAATTTTCCCAAGAACTTCTTAAGTACCTCACTCATAAGCCACATGAAGGTGCTTGCAGCATTTGTCAATCCAAAGGGTATGACTAGCCACTCATAAAGACCCTCCTTGGTCTTGAAGGAAGTTTTTCGCTCATCTACTTCTCATATCTATATTTGGTGATAGCCACTTTTGAGATCTATCTTTGTGAAGTACAGAGCTCCACTCAAACAATCCATAAAAATTATCCATTCTTGGCAAAGGAAACTGATACTTGATGGTTATCTTGTTTATAGCTTGAGAGTCTGTACATATTTTCCAATCTCCATCCTTCTTTGCTGCTAGTTTTATATGCTAAATAATTATGCTAGAAACACTAATTTACATGAAATGAAAGCATTTACAAAATTAAAAAGCATAACATATATGCTAGACAAAGACAAACCCTCAATTGAGAATATGAACCATTAAGAGGTTCTCTCAATGAGGCCTTTCTTGTTTTGGAGATGTGTCTATTTGTGGATTTGGGATGTATGCTCAATTTTCTTCCAAAGGCTTCAATGGAGTTGAAATTTGGGTGTGGTTACATGCAAAAGTATGGATTTGGCTTCAAAATGGCATTATAACTTTACTTGATGGATTGTGATAAAATGGCTTGGAAGGGGATTCAATTTATAGGCCAAGGGCTTAAGGGATGGAGGGTCAAGATGCAAGGAGAGATGAAAGCTTAAGGAGGGTTAGGATGCACTCAAAGGGGAGCACATGGATTGTGCTTGTTTAGCACTAATCAGGGAGTAACACAAGTCACAGGGTCATTCGGTAGAGGAAAGGGCAAGGATGAGTCAACAAAGGTGGCTCAAGGCCTTAAATGGCCCTCATAATGGCTTGTAAGAGCTTTTAAGGGCATGTAAGAGCATTGAAGGCTTATGGTTGGGATAAACTTTTATGGTTGGGATATTTTGAGGGAGGAGACTTTGATTTGGCTTAGGAGAGTCTTAAACTCACTTAGGGAATGTGACAAGGTTAGGGGGGGATTAGGCTTGGGTTTAGGATTAGATTAAGGATGTTAGAGATATGCAAGTGGATGTCATTCATGAGGGTGGGTGAGTTAGTAGATAAGCTTGGTTAGTATGGGTGGATGGGGTGGATTAGGCTAAATGGAGGATTAGGGATAAGTTAGGGGCTTTTAGATTTGAGGGATTTATTTATCAAATATATTTATTTAATAAATGGGGATTTTGGAATTAGATAGGAGAATAGGATTTAATTGATAAATGATTGGTTATTTAATTTATCAATTAGGACTATAGATGATTAATTAAATTAATCAGCTAGGGGATGGAAAAGGATTAATTAAATAATAATTTAATTAATGATGCCTTTAGAGATGGCTAAATAAGATTAATGAAGCAGTGTAATTAGATTTAGGTGTCTACATTTTGCCCCTCTTTGACATAGTGTTGAGACAACACTATTTCAAAGAAGTTTGAATGGAGACGACATGAGGAAGATTTTTTAGCAACAAAGTTGCCCCAGTCTCGGATAAGAAGAGGAGAGACTAGACTTAGATGATGCCCCCTCAAGAAGGTGGTGGGGAGAGAAATGAGGCTTGATGACTTCTTGAAAAGTACAAGAAATCGAGACAAGCTGAGACACAGGTTGGCAAAGAGAAGGGGCTAAATTAGCTCAAACTCTCACTATGGGAGAATGATAAAGGGAAATCAGATGCACAAGCTTAAGACTTTCCAAGATTGAGGGGGATGAAGGAGTGGAGTGCTATAAAAAAGGAATCTAGGATAGGGAGATGGATGATGGGATGATAAAGCTGATGCAATAGGATTTCAAAGAGTTAGATTGGCGGAAGATGGGTTTCGGAGATCCCGAGGACTAGGATTGTGGATCTTGAAAGATGAGGCTTGGTGGATTGATTGGATTGGTGGATCCCTAAGACTAAGATTGTGGATCCCTAAAGCTAAAAGTGAAGATTGATGCAAAGAGATACTGATGCATAAGCTAGGATAGGTGTTGGATATGGATGGGGGATAATGGAGATGAAGGGATTCTGTTGAAGTTTTTTTGAGCAGGGGGATACTTCAAAGAGAAGTACCACCATGTAGTTGAGCACTAGATTTGCTATAGGATTGTTGGTTAATTGCCAAGGTTACCAAGAAAATCAAGGCCTTTTCACCAACTATCTAGAGGACTGACGAACTGACTCAAAACAAACATGCAAGGATTGCCCCAGCATCACACATGAATCCTAGAGGAAGCAGCATGGAAATGACACTGGGTAACCCACAAGCAAAAAAGAAAATAAGAAAAAGACACGATCAAGACCTTATGCTCAAATTGCCCCATTGGTAGTATACCATGATATGGAAGATCGTGGCAACTTTGAGGAGGGAACAAAAAGATTATTTTGGAAAAGATACTTCAAGACCCAAAAGGGAAGATTCCAAATCAAAAGAAAGCAAAAATCCAAAAGAGAACCATTTTCCAATGAGATGGGTAGGATGAGGTACTAATGGACCAAGATCAGACATGAGGAAATCTATATCCTACAAGGATCTATCGAAGAGCACCTAAGCTAATGGATCTAGATGAGGGATGGGTCTAGCAAGTTGAACTAAGAAGGATAACACTTTGGTGATAGGAGATTTAGTGAAAGGATACATTGGAATAGCTAACCGAGGGTTGTGCAATGTGTGCAAGATGTTGATCAAGGATGAACTGACACAAATGCTGGATAGATACAATGGTACTAAGCTAAAGAGGATGTACAAGCTGACAGACTAAGATATTTAAAAGCTGAAGCTAACCAAGATAGTTACAAATAGGAAAAAGCTCAGGATGATAGGATAGTGGGATGGTTCAATGTTGTGCAAGATGCGAAAGCTAAGGATGGGGTGATAGCAGAAGATATGGATTTGGGGAGGATGCATCCCAATGTTGATGAGAGATTTTGTGACCAAGGATAGCTAGAGGAGTAGGATGAGATGGCTGGATGGGATGGTCGATAGCTAGGATTATGATGGATATAAAGAGATGACATTGGGTTTGCACGAGGATAGCCTAGAGCTAGATGCCAATGACAAGGGAGGAGGTAAATGATGGAAAGATGGACAAGACAAGATCTCCAAGGAATATAGTGCCCCCAATCAAAAGATAACATGCATGAGGAGGTTGTATGAAGGATATGATAGGATTGAAGCCAGGATGGAAAAAGTTGAAGGGGCTAGGGAGATGGATGATAGCTGTGATCGTTGGGGGAAGTTGCAGGAGATAAGTGGATGGTATGAGATGGAAACTAGAGGGTGGAGGATAGGTGGATAGATTGGAAGATGGAGTTGGATGTCAAGAGATGACCAAAAGCATGAGCGTGATAGGCTAAGCTGGGGATGGCGAGATTACGCATGACACTTGTTTTCCAAGTTTTCATCATGGTACTTGTCCAAGGCGCTTGAATTGCCAAGTTGTCACCATTGGACAATTTTTTTGTTTTTTTGTTTTTTATTTTTATTTTTTTGACTTTTTTGACTTTGGACTTAGCTGGAATGATTTTGGCTTTCTTTAACTATTTTTTTTTTTGGCTTTCTTTGGGATTTTTCACTGGCTGTTGGAATATTCAATTTTGTTGCTAGCTGTTGGTACACCGGATGTGTGATTTATGCAATAGATTGGATTAGATGGGATTGATGGTAGGAGATGGAGGGATAAAAAGGTTGGAAAGGAGCATGAGATGGAGATGCTTGTAGGATCAACATTGGCACATGTTGGGATGGGTGTGAAAAGAGCATATGGGGGATAGATGGTAGATGCGGGCTTGATGGAGGATTTGTGGAAGTGTGCTTGGGGATATAGGCACCCAAGATGGAGTTAGGAGATGGGGGACACGAATCACTAGATGGGGGATTAGCAATGGTGGATGCCATTATGCATTGGGTTTCAACTTTTTTCTTTGGGATCCACATGGTTTTGGATTTTCTTTTCATAAGCTTTTGCATTGTTCTACATTCTTTGATTGGATTTTTCCTTTTTGGAGTATGGCTTTTAGAATAGACATATGATTGCCTAGGATGTGGATTTTTAGCTTTATGCATTTTGAATTTGGCATTCACATTGCTGTGGTAAGCTTTGGGAAGATGGTTAGGAGAAGCTTTGTGAGATGGAGAGGATATGGAAGAGCGTGTAGGGGGATGATGATGGATGATGCGCCCTGATATGTTCCTTTGTTGATCTTGCGTAGGAATGGATGGAATAGGATTTTTATGATGGCTGATAGGGGGATGGAGGATGGTAGATTTTGGGACATAGGGACCCAAAATGGATTTAGTGGATGAAGGGGGGATATGGTAGGTTGTTTTGGGTTGCAAAGATGGTGGAAGGGGGATGACATAAGATTTCTTGAAGGAGTGAGGGGAGGCTGGCATGGTGGGCCTAGAGATAGGCTTGGTTTTGGGATGACGTGTAACAACACTTTTAGATGGTGAGCCTTTGGATACATATCCAAGACCATGAAATCCTCGATTATTTTGTGCAATGATATGCTTTCTGATTCCTTGCTCTTGTGGTCCTAAACCTTGACCTTGATAATTCCATCGATTGAGCATTTGAACGAGCTAAGGAAACTTTGTGCTTGTGAAAAATGGTGGAAGTGCTTTATTAGATGTACTGCAACAAGGAGATACTATTCTTAATTCTTCTGCTGAGAGGGGGCCACCATGGATGATTGTAAGTGAACCAAGAGGGTAGATTATAGATGGTGGAATAGCTTGGATAGGTGGTAAGATGGAAGCATGGAGCAGAGGAGATGGTAGGATAGGATCTTGATTTAGCTAATGGGATAAAAAGATATCCTAAAGTACAAGAGGTATGACTCAAGGTTTTGGAGATGGAGGGGATGGTGACTACACTATGGATGGAAGACATGGTATGATGATATCTTCATTTATGCTTTGGGGGATGTCAACATGCTTTTGGGCAGGATCTTGATAGGATTGGATTGGACTGGATGTGGCGATAGGAGATTAAGGGATGGACTCTTCGAAGGTAGCAGATGGATAGATGGGAGATTCGTTAGTGGAGATGGGTAAGTAGAAGATGGATGCATAAGGGTCATTACGAGAGATTTAGAAAATGCTTGGAGGGGATGTGGATAGGATTTGGAGGGATTTGACAGGTGGTGGGATTTTGATGCTTGCAGGAAGTGGAAGGATTTTAAGCAATTTGATGGATGGTATGGGGATGATAGCTATGGGAGATGGAGGTGATATTATAGATGGGGAAGCTTCATCACTGACTACATCACATGGCTAGATTAGATGACCTAACTCATTGGCTGGAGGAGATGGATTGGCTTGTGGGTCCTCTATAACTTTCCTTGGAGACTCGCACATCAGAAATAGAGATGGAGGATTGATAGGAGTAGCTGGTGTGATGGGGGTGGAAGAGTGGAAGCTTCGTTGTTTGGGTGATGGAGGAAAAGCTGGGATATCAGATGGCATGACTAGAGGATGCTTGGAGGAATGTTTGTAAGGCTTTCAATATACCCGTCATAGTCAACAAGATTTTCATCATCATTGGAATAGGAGGTGGTGGGAGCAAGGACAATACAATCGAACACATCATGATAGGTTTGGGATTTCATGTTTTGATGATGGGTTGGATGGGGATGGGGTCTCACATATGGATGAACATGAAAGCTTGTGGTTGGATTTGGATTAAGCACAGATTTTGGATTGCTTGATGAAAGATTTCCTAGGGAGAGTCAAAGCTATATGAAAAACCTTAGGAGGATTGGCTGGGGATTCTAACTTCAAAGATATGTTTCCAAAGTACGGAAGGTTTGCTTTCCTATGTGCAAGCTTGGTGGTGATTTTGTCAACTTAAGAATAGACTGATGATCCTATGGGCATGACACAAGATTGACCACTTCTGGGTCCCAACCTTTACCTTAAGGTGATGAGGGATACAAGTGACAAAGTTGGATTACCCTAGACAATGCTCTGTCAGAGGGATAACCTTGGTGAGATTGCATGATTAGTAGGATTGATTGGATAGCAAACTCTAGCAGAGGGACAACAACTCTTTAAAGGCTAGGGTGATTTTGGATTGGGTTGCTAGCTGGTTGGGGGAATGATTTGGATGGACTTTGGATTTGGGATTTTTCTAAGGCAAAGAACTAAGGGATCTTGGATGATCTTCTAATGAGGTGGTGACTACGCTAAGTATGCCTTGAGCCGGGAGATTTTTTCTTTTCTAGGATTTTGACCAAAGTTGGCAAACATTCATTCAAAAGTTATGAACAAACAAGAAGACAAGAGTTTGGAGCAAGCACGTCAAACACACCAACATCCTAGGAAGCTTTCTACAAGGATGAAATTTGGTTGAGCTAGGGAGTCCTCAATATACACAAGGTACGTGAGGCCCAAATTTGTAGATGAAACTAAAAAGATGTCACACAGCCGAGAGGAGCGGTAACCCACTTCTCCTCTTTCACTTCTCAAGGGTATAAAGTTCCTTGAGGCTTAGCTTGAGTGACAAAATCTTGATCCCAAGAGAGGTTTCTTTGGATTCACCTCCCGATCTTTATACTCTGCCAAAACGCTGGAGTTGAGGTCATCCCAAGGGGTGATGAAATCCTCAAGCAGGCCTCCTAAAACTAAAAACAAGGTTTTGGATCCTAGTCTTATGCACCCAAGATGGCCTGCAAAGGCGACAAGGGGAGAGAAGATTCGGATGACCTTGAGCTAAAAAGCAGAGTTCTTTCACCAATTGATTCTTAGATTGTCTGATCTATTGAAAACACAAGTGGTTAAGATATAGATGTTCAATTCCAACTTGACAGTGTCATCAACATAAATGGAAATCAAGAGATCGTCAACATAAGAAATGCGAGCACCATTGAAGTGTGTCAAAACCATGCAATGTTCATTGATTGTTAGGCATTCAAGATTGTGTTAGAGTTTTTTAAGCCCAAATTAGAAGTGTGAGATATTGCAATGATTAATTGATTTTTGGCATTCAAGATTGTGTTCGTTGTTTTAAGCATGCATTCCAATAAAAGGTTGATTTTAATCCATGGCATTCGAGAGTGATTTGAGTGACATGCATTCAAGGAAAGATGTTCTTAAACATGCAAGTTCATTCTTGTAAAAAAAAACATGATTAGGTTACTAAGATGCTCCAACCTGCAATGCTACAAAAAAGTGATTTGATTAGTTACCCAAAAATCTTCCAAAATGAAAGCTTCACTATGGGAAAAAGAAAAAGAAAAAAATTTAACTTTTTTTGTTATTTTTGATATGCGTAAAAATGCTTTAAATGGTCTATTTCCTACGAAACCACTAAAAGTCAAATTTTGATTTTTTTTTAATGATTATGATTATGATGTGATAATGAGCATAAAAATATGATGATTAAACTTGCAAAAAAAAAGTTAGCAATGAAACATGATCAAAATTTTGAGAAAAAACAAATTTCACAACGAACTTGTGGGTTAAGAACGCGTTCCCACAGATGCGAGAACGTGAGAACTATCAGCGAGAACACGAAAAAGTTGAAGCTAAGCGTTGGGTTGAATGAAAGGTGATCCCGCGGGCTAATGCAGCGATCCCGCAGGTTAATGCAGTGATCCCGCGGGTTAATGCAGCGATCTTGCGATCGTGAGAATGCGGGAACAGTCAGTGGGGATGCAGGAATAGTCAGTGGGAATGTGAGACAGAAAATTGGTGAATTAAAATTAAGGCTGCGGGTTAAAAAGTTGCAGACTGATCCCATGAAATAGCGATCCTGCAAGTTCTTGGGAGAGCGTTCCCGCAGAGATATAGGTCAGTGAATTCGCCTTCCTCTAGAGAAATGTTTGGTGGGGATGCAAAAAAAATTTTTTGGGAACATGTTAGAAACTGGTGGGGATGAACAGTGAACTTGCAATCATGGGTTTGGGTTCCTGCCGACGTATGGACGTGTTCCCGTTGTCATGGGATCACATTCCTAGGGTCACAAGATCGCAAAAAACCTAATTTTTTTGAGGTCTCAGAGATGGAAACTAATTATATGGCCAGAAGCATGACTTTGAAAGAGGAACCTATGTACCTACAAAAGATCATCAAACCTAACACAAAAACCTACAAGCAAACAAGGTTAAATTGGTTAGTAAAAAAAAAATTAAACAAGGTTAGATTGACCCATATGCGGGGTCCCACCAGGTGGGCCAAAATGTATATGCTAAATAATTATGCTAGAAACACTAATTTACATAAAATGAAAGCATTTATAAAATTTAAAAGCATAACATATATGCTAGACAAAGACAAACCCTCAATTGAGAATATGAACCATTAAGAGGTTCTCTCAATGAGGCCTTTCTTGTTTAGGAGATGTGTCTATTTGTGGATTTGGGATGTATGCTCGATTTGCTTCCAAAGGCTTCAATAGAGTTGAAATTTGGGTGTGGTTACATGCAAAAGTATGGATTTGGCTTCAAAATGGAATTATAACTTTAATTGATGGATTGTGATAAAATGGCTTGGGAGGGGATTCAATTTATAGGCCAAGATCTTGAGGGATGGAGGGTCAAGATGCAAGGAGAGATGAAAGCTTAAGCAGGGCTAGGATGCACTCAAAGGGGAGCACATGGATTGTGCTTGTTTAGCACTAATTAGGGAGTGACACATGTCACAGGGTCATTGGGTAGAGAAAAGGGAAAGGATGAGTCAACAAAGGTGGCTCAAGGCCTTAAATGGCCCTCATAATGGCTTGTAAGAGCTTTTAAGGGCATGTAAGAGCATTGAAAGCTTATGGTTGGGATAAAGTTTTATGGTTGGGATATTTTGAGGGAGGAGACTATGATTTGGCTTAGGAAAGTCTTAAGCTCACTTAGGGAATGTGACAAGGTTAGGGGGGATTAGGCTTGGGTTTAGGATTAGATTAAGGATGTTAGAGATATGCAAGTGGATGGCATTCATGAGGGTGGGTGAGTTAGTAGCTAAGCTTGGTTAGTATGGGTGGATGGGGTGGATTAGGCTAAATGGAGGATTAGGGATAAGTTAGGGGCTTTTAGATTTGAGGGATTTATTTATCAAATATATTTATTTAATAAATGGGGATTTTGGAATTAGATAGGAGAATATGATTTAATTGATAAATGATAGGTTATTTGATTTATCAATTAGGACTATAGATGATTAATTAAATTAATTAGCTAGGGGATGGAAAAGGATTAATTAAATAAAAATTTAACTAATGATGTCTTTAGAGATGGCTAAATAAGATTACCGAAGTGGTGTAATTAGATTTAGGTGTCTACACTAGTATTATAGGTACTGCACATAGACTCAGGCTCTCCTGAATCAACCCCTTCCTCAATAGCTCCTGAACCTATCTATTTAGCTCCTCAATTTTAGTAGGAGTCATCCCTTGAGCAGCCTTGTTAGAAAAATTAGCTCCAAGAATTAAATCTATCTGATGACTGATTTTCCTTACTGGTAGCAATCCTTCTGGAACATTATTATAGATGATATCTCCAAATTCACCTAATAAATTTGAAACTTGAAGTGGTGTTTCACTACTACCTTCCTTATCCTTTCTAGGAATCAAAGCATAACACATACGCTGATGTTTCATGCCATCTAAAAACTTCCTTCCATCAACAAGACAAATTCTAGCACTACTACATACCTTTCACCTTCCTTTTTCATGGGTTTCAATTTGTGGCGAACTACATCCTTTTTCAGAGAGTATGTGTTTGCATGACCATCATGTACTGCATGCCTATCAAACTGCCACGGTCTTCCCAATAATAGATGGAAAATATCCATTGGAATAACATCACATAGAACTTCATCATGGTAACTCCCAATTTTGAACTTCACTAAACATTGTTCACTTACTAGGACCTTATGATCATCCTTCACCCAAGGAATTCGATAGTGTTGGGGGTATTTCTCCCTCTTGAGCTTCAGCTTAGAGACCATCTCCTCTGATACCAAGTTGTCAGTGCTACCATCATCAATGATCACATCACAAAATTTATCCTCACACTTGCACCTGGTATGGAATAGACTCCTTCTTTGTCCTTGTTCAATTTAACCACTTAGTAGGATCCTTTCATTCACTAAGGTCTCTCCCCTTTCTACATCCTCTGAATGTGATGATTGTGCATCCTCATCCACATGAGAAACCCTAGCTTGACCCTCAGCTCTCCTATATATCCTTCCTTGTCATTGAGGGCATTCAATGGAATGATGACCTTCTTCATTGCAATGAAAATAGATACCATGGAAGCCTTGTCTTCCTCGTGCACTTCCTCTACCTCTTCCTCCAAAGTTTTGATCACAGGAGCTGTTGAAATCCTTGTTCCTCTAGTTCCTGCTAGTAACCACATCTTCATTTTTCTTTTGGGTCCCATTTTGATCTCCAGATGACCTACTACTACCCCTTCCTCCTTGACTGTGTCCTCTTTCTCTCCCTTTAAACCTTTTATTTAGCTTCTCTTCAACTCGTAGGGAAAACTGGTATGCCTCCTCAATGCTGGTCATTCTTACAAGACTTAATTCCTCCTTGATGCTAGGTCGCAACTTGCTAATATAATGAGCAACCTCCTCCTTATTTTCTTCTACATTTCCTGCTCTAATCAGAAGTTAGTAAAACTCCTCCATATATTCCTAGATTGATTTTTCTGATTGCTTTAACCCAAGCATCTTCTTAAACAAATCAAGCTTGTAATCAACAGGAATGAACTGCTTCTTTAGTTTGTCAACCATGCGATCCCACCTTATTATCTTCTCCTTTCCTCTTCTATTTCTTTCCAATTGAACCTCTTTCCAATAGATTTTGGAATGGCCTTTCAGTTTGGAGTTTACAAACTTAACCCTATCTAGGTCCCTGATATCCTCATACTCAAAGTACTCTTCCAGTAAATTAATCCAGTCGATCAACTCATCTGGTTTCAGATTTCCTGAAAATACACCCACATCAATTGTAGGTCTTTTTCCAAACTTAGTAATGGCCCTAAGAAGCCTCTCCTCTACCTGATTCAAAATTTCCCCTTCAACTTCCCCTTCCAGTCCAATTTCTTCTTCATTGTCATCCTCACTTTCGTCACCCGCGGCAACATTTGTTCCTCTACGAAGCTCCTCCTACAATGCTTGAACCTACCTTTGGAGGGCTCTAACCTCCTCAAGATTAATAGCTTTGGCCTTTCCACCATGCTCTCTTCATGGAGGAATCTTTTTAACTCAAACCCACAACCAAAAAGTCCTAGTGCAAACTGCCTCACAATTGGCACTTTGTCTACACACTCAGGAAAACCTTGCTCTGATACCACTTGATGGGGTCAAGCCAAATAATAGGATGGACACAAAAGGAAAGGAAAAACTTTATTAACTATGTAAATATGCCAATACATTCAATACAGTGAAAATAGACTTCAAAACATGCCCTAAGGGCTTACAATAGTATAAATCTGGAGATAATTTTTTCTCCCGATACCTTCTCTCAAACTCCACTACGAACTGCCTTTTACAATGCCAAAAATGTTCTTAAATAGACCCCAAAGGGTTAAGGATTAGGAATACATTCTAGAAAGTGCTATTTGGAACCCATCACCCAAATAGAAGGCTCTAGAAGTTGTATTAGAAGTCAGCGCAAATTTAGAAGAGTCTAGAAATGGTAGCCAAACTTTCGAAAGGCATAACTTTTGAACCATAGCTCTGATTGATGAATTGTTTACATTTTCAGAAAGCTCTCAAAGTGCTCTATAGCCCTATGGAAAAGCTTCCTAATTACCCATTTTTGACCATATTCAAGGTCATTTAATGCCCCTAACCTAACTTTGAAGCATTCTTAGGATGTCCCCCAAAAGCTAAAAAACTGCAATAACTTTCAAACTGTGGGACCTTTTGACCTGATTCTTTTTTTGGAATGCTCTAAATTACAATTACAATAATCTAGCCAATTGACACCCTCTAATTCACCAAAATTATGGCTCAATTAAATACTCCTTTTTTTTGGCATTTACACATACTCAAGGTCATTTAAAACTCTAACCCAGAACACTAATATTGGAACTGTGAGAGTTGGAACCTTTATTTGACCCAAATGGGTATCCAAAAATGAAAACACATGAATCAAAAACTGTATCTAGTATTTATTTTTTGGGTGACACAAGATTGCCCTTATACATCTAGATGCTCATGGATCAGACACCCAGGGTAGATTGAAAGTGACCCTGTCACTTGATAGATGGTAGAGGAAATCCCAAATGGGAAACTTTAGATGCTGATATCCAAGTTGAGTCCTCTATTGACCATCCTTTCCATTTAACCAGGTATTCTTCATACTTCCTATTTTTGGTACTCTTGCCCACACGACTATCCAGAATCTCTTCTATCTACACCTTCTTAGAAGTAGGAATTGGACATGGCTCTAGCATCAAACCCTCATTTGCACCATCATGATGATACTTTGTTAAGTGTACAATGTTGAAGATAGGAGAAATGTGAATTCCATCTAGCAACTCCACCTCATACGCCTTTCCTGAGTCATGTTTCTTCATAATTTTGCAAGGGCCAAATTTCTTCATTTTTAGCTTGTTTTAAGTACCTACTTGAAATCTTTCTTTTATTAAGTGTACCATGACTAGATGCACTACTTGAAACTCCTTATGTCTTCTCCTTTGATCAGACCTAGCTTTATACTATTGGTTCATCTTAGTAATGTGTTCCTGGACCTCCTCATGTAGACACTTGACATGTTCATCAAATTCTTCTACTTCAGTACTTGTCCTCTCCCCTTGCTCTATCTTCCTCAATTCTGGTGCAGTCCTTGGCCTACTTCCATATATAATTTGGAATGGTGATCTACCAATACTCCTATTTAAAAAGTTATTGTAAGAAAATTCTTCTTGTGGTAGAATCAAATCCCATCCCTTGGGCTTATCCCCAACTAAACATCTTACCAAATTGCCTAGACTTCTATTTACCACTTTTGTCTGCCTATTAGTCTATGGATGATGTGTGGAATTGAATTTCAAGTCTATTCTCAACTTCTTCCACAATGTTCTCTAGAAATACCCTATAAATTTAGTATCTCTATTAGAAACTATACTCCTTGGCAGACATTGTAGTCTTACCACCTCTCTAAAAAATAAGTCTGCAATATGGACAACATCATGAGTTTTGTGGCATGGGATGAAATGTGCCATTTTGTAAAACCTATCAAACACCACAAATACTAAGTCATTACCCCTTTTTGTCCCCGCCAATCCAAGAACAAAATCCATACTTATGTCCTCCCATGGCTTTGATGGAACAGGAAATGGTTAATATGGTCTCGTATTGTGACTAAATCCCTTGGCCGCTTGACAAACCTGACAACTTTGTACAAACTTCTTCACATCCTGTGACAATTTAGGCCAAAAATAATGTTCTCTAAGAATGGAATTGTCTTATCTTGACCAAAATGTCCTGCCATCCCTCCACTATGTTTCTCCTTAATCAGATTTTCCCCCATGGAACTCCTTGGATTGCACAATTGACTTCCCTTGAACAACATACCATCCTGAATCAAATAGTCTAGCCAATTGGTTCTATCTACATCAATAGGCTCTTTACAAGCTTTCCATGCTTCAGCAAAATCAGGATCCCTAGGGTATAGATTCTTGAGTTCATCAAACCCAACTACCTCAACCTGCATTACTGTAAGAAACAACTGCCTCCTACTCAATGTATCTGCAACCCTATTAGACTTTCCACTTCTATACTTCAACACAAATGTATAGCTTTGGAAGAACTCTACCCACTTCATATGCCTCTAGTTTAATTTACCTTGGCCATTTAGGTACTATAATGCCTGATGATCAGTATACAAAAAAAATTCCTTTGCCAGTAAATAATGTCTCCATTTCTTTAAGGCCTAAACTATTGCATAGAACTCTTGGTCATAAACAAAATACTTCTTCTTTGCATCATTCAATTTTTCAGTGAAATATGCAATAGGCTTACCTTCTTGACTCAACACAGCTCCAATAGCACTGCCACTAGCATCACAATCCACCTATAACACATTTCTAAAATTTGGAAGTGCCAATGCAAGTTGTTCTATCACCTTCTTGTTCAGCAATTCAAAACTTCTCGCAGCTAATGCAATCCATTTGAACTCTTTTCTACCCCCTCTTATTGTGTCAATAAGGGGTGCACATATGCCACTAAAATTAATAATGAACTTCCTGTAAAAACTAATTAGACAATGAAATGATCTTACCTCAGTAGTAGACCTTGGAGTAGGCCATTCCAAGATGGATTTTACCTTCTCTAGATCCATTTTAAGACCTTTAGGTGATATAACAAACCCCAAGTAGACTAACTCCCCTTCTGCCAAGATACACTTCTTCATATTAATTAACAATTTCTCTTCCCTCAACCTTTCAAGGACACCATGAATATGCAATAAATGTTCTTCCAAAGTCTTTCTAAAAAATAAAATATCATCCAAATAGACAATAACAAATTTTCCCAAGAACTTCTTAAGTACCTCATTCATAAGCCACATGAAGGTGCTTGGGGCGTTCATCAATCCAAAGGGCATGACTAGCCACTCATAAAGACCCTCCTTGGTCTTGAAGGCAGGTTTTCACTTATCTCCTTCTCGTATCCATATTTCATGATAGCCACTTTTGAGATCTCAAACAATCCATAAGATCATCCATTCTTGGAAAGGGAAACTGATACTTGATGGTTATCCTGTTTATAGCTTGAGAATCTGTACATATTCTCCACTCTCCATCCTTCTTCGATGCTAGTACTGTAGGTACTACACATGAACTCAGGCTCTCCTGAATCAACCCCTTCCTCAATAGCTCCTGAACCTATCTATTTAGCTCCTCAGTTTCAGTAGGAGAACGTTGTTAGGAAAACTAGCTCCAAGAACTAAATCTATCTGATGACTGATTTTCCTTACTGGTGGCAATCCTTCTTGAACATTATTAGAGATGATATCTCCAAATTCACATAATAAATATGTAACTTCAAGTGGTATTTCACTACTACCTTCCTTATCTTTTCTAGGAATCAAAGCATAACACATACGCTGATGTTTCATGCCATCTAAAAACTTCCTTCCATCAACAAGACAAATTCTAGCACTACTACATACCTTTTCACCTTCCTTTTTCATGGGCTTCAGTTTGTGGAAAATTCCATCCTTTGTAGAGAGTTAGTGTTTTCATGACCATCATGTACTACATGCCTATCAAACTGCCACAGTCTTCCCAATAATAGATGGAAGACATCCATTGGAATAACATCACATAGAACTTCATCATGGTAACTCACAATTTTGAACTTCACTAAACATCATTCACTTACCAGGACCTTATGATCATCCTTCACCCAAGTGATTTGATAGGGTTGGGGGTGTTTCTCCCTCTTGAGCTTTAGATTAGAGACCATCTCCTCTGATACCAAGTTGTCAGTGCTACCACCATCAATGATAACATCACAACATTTATCCTCACACTTGCACCTGGTACGAAATACACTCCTCCTTTGTCCTAGTTCAATTTCACCACTTAGTAGGACCCTTTCATTCACTAAAGTCTCTCAACTTTCTGCATCCTCTGAATGTGATGACTCTGCATCCTCATCCACATGAGCAACCCTAACTTGACCCTTAAATCTCCTATCTATCCTTTCTTGTTGTTGAGGGCATTCAAAGGTATGATGACCTTCTTCATTGCAATGGAAATAGGTACCACAGAAGCCTCCTCTTCCTCATCCACCTCCTCTACCTCTTCGTCCAAAATTTTGATCATGGGAGTGGTTGAAATCATCATTCCTCTGGTTCCTGCTAGTACCCACATCTACATTTTTCTTTTGTGTCTCATTTTGGCCTCCAGATGAGCTACCACTACCCCTTCCTCCCTGATTGTACCCTCTTTTTCTCCCTTCAAACCCTTTATTTAGCTTCTCTTCAACTCGTAGGACAAACTGGTATGCCTCCTCAATGCTGGTCTTTCTTACAAGACTTAATTCCTCCTGGATGCTAGGTTGCAACACACTAATATAATGAGCAACCTTCTCCTTATTTGCATCTTCTTAAACAAATCAAGCTCGTAATCAATAGGAATGAACTACTTCTTTAGTTTGTCCACCATGCGATCCCACCTTGTGATCTTCTCCTTTCCTCTTCTATTTCTTTCCAATTGAACCTCTTGCCACCAAATTTTGGCATGTCCTTTCAGTTAGACCTTTGCAAACTTAACCCTATCTAGGTCCCTAATATCCTCATGCTCAAAGTACTCCTCCAATTCATTGATCCAGTCGATCAACTCATCTGGTTTCAGATTTCCTAAAAATACATCCACATCAATTGTAGGTCTATTTCCAAACTTAGTAATGGCCCTAAAAAGCCTCTCCTCTACTTGATTCAGAACTTTGCCTTCAACTTCCCCTTCTAGTCCAATTTATTCTTCTTCATTGTCATCCTCACTTTCATTGCCTGCGAAAACATTTGTTCCTCTACGGAGCTCCTCCTACAACACTTGAACCTGCCTTTGGAGGGCTCTAACCTCCTCAAGATTAATAGCTCTAGCCCTTCCACCACGCTCTCTTCATGGAGGCATCTTTTTAACTCAAACCCACAACCACAAAGTTCTAGTGCAAACTGCCTCATAGTTGGTGCTTTGTCTACACACTCAAGAAATCCTTGCTCTGATACCACTTGATGGGGTCAAGCCAAATGACAGGATGGACACAATAGGAAAGGGAAAACTTTATTAACTATGTAAATATGCTAATACATTCAATACAGAAAAATAGACTTCAAAACATGCCCTAAGGGCTTACAATAGTATAAATCTGGAGATAATTTCTTCTCCCAGTACCTTCTCTCAAACTCCACTCCGAACTACCTTTTACAATGCTAGAAATGTTTTAAAATAGACCTCAAAGGGTTAAGAATTAGGAATAAATTCTAGAAAGTGCTAGTTGGCACCCATTGCCCAAATAGAAGGCTCTAGAAGTCACATTAGAAGTTGGCACAAAATTAGAAGAGTCCAGAAATGCTAGCCGAACTTCCAAAAGGCATAACTTTTGAACTATAGCTCTGATTGACAAACCGTTTACATTTCCAAAAATCTCTTGGAGCACTCTATAGCCCTATGGACTAGCTTTGCTCATCCCCCATTTTTTGGCCCTATTCAAGGTCATTTAATGCCCCTAACCTAACTTTGAAGCATTCTTAGGAGGTCCCCCAGAAGCTGAAAAACTGCAATAACTTTCAAACCATGGGACCTTTTGACCTAATTCTTTTTTTGGAATGCTCTAAATTACAATTAAAATCATCCGACCAATTGACACCCTCTAATTCACCAAAATTTTGGCTCAATTACATACTCCTATTTTTTTGACATTTACACATATCCCAAGGTGATTTAAAAATCTAACCCAAAACACTAATAGTGGAACTGTGAGAGTTGGAACCTTTATTTGACCCAAATGGGTATGCAGAAATGAAAACACATGAATCGAAATCTATATCTAGGTTTTTTTTTTTTTGGGTGACATAGGATTGCCCTTATACCTCTGAATGCTCCTGCATCAACTACATAATGTGCTTCTCTAGGTCCTCTTGGAATCTTGCAATAATTCTAACTACATTCACTATATTTGGCCTTGTGTGAGTCAGATATTGCAATCCTTCAATCATAGATCTGTGCTTCTTCTTCTCAATAGAAGGTGTCTCATCCTTCGTAGATTACTTGTGTCTAGTTACCATAAGTGTTCCAATGGGGTTACATGTTTCCAAACCAAACCTTTTCAATAAATTTTCAAATACTTATTCTAAGAAATAAAGATTCCTTCTTTGTCCTACAGAATCTGTAATCCTAGAAAATATTTCATTTCTTCCATCATTGTAATGTCCCTAATTAGGACATTAGGGTTTTAATTCCAACTATGCATATATTTTCCCTTTTTCCTCTGTATCAACTTGACAATCCTCCTATCTAATGATTATTCTCTATAGGTTATCCTCTCTCTATGTATATTTTTTTATTGTAAGAGTCACGTCTCCTCAATAATTTAATTATATTGATTATATAATTATATTAATTATTATATCATATGTTATTTTAATAACATATCAACTATATATTATAATATATTAATCTTAATATTATATTATATCAACTATAATATATTTTAATATTATATTATAGCATTGCTATATTAAATATATCTTTAATCATAATATCTCTATTTATTAGATTCATATTTATATTATCATTATAATATGATATTATTATATGATTATAATATGATATTATTATATGATTATAATATAATATAATATTGATAAATATAATATGATTATAATATAATATAGTATTACTTTATATATAATACTTATTAAATTATATGTTAAAATGGGGATATCACAGTCCTCCCCTCTCGAATTTGCTTGCCCTCAAGAAAAAACTTTCAGACACAAACTTTGTCATAGACACGAAACATATTTGCATTCAAAGAAAAGAGAAATTTATGAAATATACATCAAAACACAAAGCATACATAATGTAGACAGATCATGAAAACATGAAGTAGACACGATGCAGACAGATGAAGACACGAAGCAAACACGATGCAAACACATCATACATTATTTTTCACAAATGAAGTAGAGCAAAGGGAATAATTTATAAAATATATTTCTCTAGCACATTTTTTTAATCATAATTCCTATAACACAAACAATTATTAGCATGTACATGTATATAGTAGCTTCAAGAAAGATTAGTCATGATAAATTACTTCTGAACCAATATTCTACCAAGCCCAAGAGTGGAACTTTGGCCCTCTTGGCCTTGATGGCAGCCATTGACATCCATTAAGGTGGTCTACTTAGAAGATTCTCAACTAAATAGAGTTGACATGATGTCAAGTCTTAATCAATCTAAACCTACGAGCGTAACTTTTTCCCTCTTGGCCTTGATGGCATCCAGTGACATCCATCAAGGTGTTCTACTTAGATGGTAATCTTATTCTTCCTAACTAAGTCCAAGAGTGGAACTTTGGCCCTCTTGGCCTTGATGGCAACCTATGACACCCATCAAGGTGTTCTACTTAGGAGGTAATATTTATTCTTCCAAGAAGGCACCTTTTTATGATGTACCCTGAGATATCTCATCACCAAAGCCTTACATGGTACCTATAGGCTTTATTCAGTACCTCGAGTGATGTCACCCAGTCCATTCCACCGCAGGCCTTATCTCGACTTAGAGATGATGATCTTAGATAATTTAATTTTATTTAACAACATTCTTTGATTATTATCAACTTAATTATTTTACTAGAATCATTGATAGTAAGCATTTAAACTATTCAATATTTATCACAATAACATTATGTGTCGATAATAAAAAAGACACTAACAATTATTTCATTATATATGAAGAAAACATATAATTTACCTCATAACTTTTATGGTTGAAGTGGAAATTCATGAGTATGAAGTAATCTTCATATCCACTTAAGGTCTTCCTCTATTCCATCCATTTGATATGAATAGTTAGACTTCTTCCATATTGATATCTTTTTGGTTATTAGACTCCTTACGAAGCTCACTTTCTTGACTTGATGTGTCTCATATGCTTAAATTGATCAAGTTTCTTAATAATATGTAGAGTATTGCACAAGTTTGTTCCTTGATTAGGTATGTAATGATCTTCATTTGATAAAGTTCCAGTTTCTTCGCCCTTACATTGTGTTCCTCATTCAGCACAATTTAGCAAACAATTTGTCATTTTCTATAGCACTTGTTTATAAATATGCCTCAATTGAAATGACAATAATAGTATGAGAATATCAACTATAAAAATAAATCAATATAGTGATTTAATTATATTTCCTTGTTGATGTCTATTATTAACTCTTTTTAATAATATTAATGTTCATATTATCAATTTAATTTTATCATTCCCATTATATGTATTTTAGTTATTATTATTTATATATAATGTCACATATCTCTCATAATTATAATATTCTTATTAACCAGTGTACAAAGGATGCTAACTCGATGCTAGCTTTGGCACAGTGACTGTGTACCTGGCATCAACTTTGCCTAGTGGCTATACACTTGATTGAGCATGTAGAGGATGTAGAGGTAGTAGTTAATGATAATCTCTGCTACAAACTTCACATATGGGATGGGAAATGATTTTCACGTCTTTTCATAAGAGAAAGCGGCATCTCCATTGTCTTCCAACTAGTGGATCATGGGCTTGGTACAATGATTCAAGCTTCAATAAAAAAAATCCTTTCTTGATGCAATATATGTTAAAATGGGGATATCACAATCATGTTCATTTCAAATTCCTTCTTCATTTCTTGTGTAAACTTTTCATTTTCATCATCATTTCATCCAAGTATGATATCATCAATAAATATTACCAAAATCATTAATCTATCATCAATTTCTTTCCAATAGAGATTACTATTTGCCATACCTTTGCAATATCCAACTCTTGTCAAACACTTGTGTAACCTTGCATACCAAGTTCTAGGTGCTTACTTCAAGCCATACAATGCTTTCTTCAATCTAGATACTATGTCCTTGTCATCTCTTAAAGGACACCCTTCAAGTTGTTCTATGTATACCTCTTCTTCAAGTTCTTTGTTCATAAATGCTAACTTGACATACATTTGATATACCTTGAATTTCTTATATGTTGCATATGCTAAGAATAATCTTACTACTTCTATTCTTGCCAAGGAGAATAGGTTTCATCATAGTCTATTCCTTCTTACTATGAGTAACCTTTACATACCAATATTGCCTTGTTCCATAGAACTTCACCTTGTTCATTCATCTTGTTCTTGAATACCCATTGAATTCCTATCATATTCTTATTTGGTTGTCTGGAGACCAATTCCCATGTCTCATTCTTTACTATCTAATCGAATTCTTCTTTCATAGCTTGCTTCCAATAGTCATCTTTACATGTTTCATCTACATTCTTAGGTTCAACTTGAAATATCAAACATAGTTCTTCATTGATTTTTCTTCTTGTCATCACAACTTTATCTTTGCTTCTAATGATCTATTTGGGTGGATGATGCTTTGTCATATTCTCACCCAAAGTAGGAGTTGTTATCTCAACTCTTAGCTTTATTTAAGGTTCCAAGTTTTTTTCCTACCTTAACTCTCCTTCATTCGATAAATCATTATTATTCTCAAAGAATACTTCATTATTACTTTGTTTAGTAACAACATCATCATCTAAACTATAATCAACCACTCTTTCTTGTATCTTGAATTTCTCATCAAGTCTTACATTTGCACTTTCCATATTAGTCTTCCTTTTCAAATTATAACATCTATAAGCCTTTCTTTTCAATAAATGACCAAGAAATATACCTTTGTCACTTCTAGCATCAAACTTACCAATATCATCATCTCTTTTAATATAACACTTACTCCCAAAAATTATAAAATACTTAATCGTAGGTAAGTGACCAAACCATAGTTCATAAAGGGTCTTGTTTGTGTCTTTCCTGACTTGCACTCTGTCCAAAGTGTAGACTATTGTATTCATAGATTCTCTCCAAAAACATCTTGGATACATCATTCTCAACTAACATAGCTCTTGTTTCTTCTGTTACTAACCTATTTCTTCTCTCTGCTATACCATTATGTTCAAGGGTTCTCAAAGTTGATAATTGTCTTTTGATTCCATTAGTTTCATAGAATATGTTAAACTCATTTGAAGTAAACTCTCTTCCTCTATCTAATCTTAAACATTTAATCTTCATGCCCGATTCATTCTCAAATCTAGTCTTGAATATCTTGAACTTATCAAATACCTTAGATTTTTCTTTAAGAAATGCAACCCACATCATTCTAGAAAAGTCATCAACTAAAATCATGAAATGCCTTTCACCATAGAATCCTTTAGTCTTCATAGGACCGCTAAGATCTATATGTACAATCTATAATTTTGTTGTAGTAGTAAACTTCTTGCTAGGAAAAGAAGTTCTATTATGCTTTGCAAATTGTGTTAGTAGGCTTTATAATCTTATGCAAATCTCTAATTGCAAACATACTACTAGTCTTCACAATATTTCCAAAGTTTATATGAAAAAATATCTTATGTCATAACCAACTATCATCTACCTTTGCAAATAAATAGGTCATTTAAGTAGAATTCAATTGAATACATTACCTCTAGATCTAGTTCCTATTCTAGTTACCTTTCCATCTTTGTCTTTGATCATGCATGTATTTTTTGTGAACTACAATTGATAATCTTTATCCACTAGTTTTCCAATACTCAGAAGATTGTGCTTCAAACCATCAAAAAAATATACATCCTCAATATTAGTTTTACCATAAAGAGTTATAGATATAATACCTTTAACATGGAATCCTATATTGTTTCCAACTCTGACAATGCCTCCATCATGACTTTTGAAGTCAACAAACTTGTTCATATGACTAGTCATATTATGTGAACAACCATTGTCAATTATCTAATCACATTTATTTTGAACCTATGATGAAAAAGATATTTTCTCTGGACTTTCTTCTTTAATTGTTACAAATCCTATTTCATCATCACTAACACTTACTGCTTGTTCATCAAAATAATCTTCTTCATTTGCATACAAACACTCTCTAGCTCTTCTAGGTTTGAGATTTCCTTTATAATTTTTCTCTCTTTTAGAAAACTTAGATGCATAATGACCAAATTCATTGTAAGTCCAACATTTAAAGATTTTCTTTCCATCATTTTCTCTTCTTACCAAAAGGGCTACTCCTCCTTCAATATTTCTGTCCTCATCAGATGAGCTACTACTAGAAAAGTTCCCTATAGAACTTGTGCTCTTTGATAAACTAGGTCAAATATTCAAGGCACTAAAAGTTGTTTCTATTTTGGTCAATTCTCAGAACTATCTAAGCTCATTCTCAACTACTTCATGTCTCATAAGCAATGTCTCCTTTGTGAAATCTTTGGTACAAGATATCAACAACTTTATCATTTGAACTACTAACTTAAATGGTGGTGTTAATTTGTTTAATATCTTCCATATTACCTCATAATCTTCTTTGGTTCCTCCTTGAGATCTAATACCTATAATAATTTCTGATATTCTGCCTACATATGTTCTCATAGATTCATCTCCCATCATTTTAGCATCTTTAAATGCATAAATCCAACTTTATAGCCTCAATTTCTTAGAATGTTCATCACCTTCAAAACTATTTTCTAAAGCTTTCCAAATCAAATGAGGAGTATCAAGTGATTTTATGTGGTTGTATTCAATTTTAGGAAGTACAAAAAATAGTTCTTCTATAGCTCTCATGTCACACATGAAAAGATCTAGTTCTTCCCTGGTACAAGTTTCCAAATCACTTTTAGCAATTATTGTATTTGATGATTTTGTTAAGATCCAATATCCTAGACCCATACACAATATATGTATCTTCATATTTTCCTTCTAACTATCATAAATTGTTGCATAAAACTTTAGAATATTTTTCTTGAACATGTTTTCCACGGATCTCCTGAAGTTGTTAAACTTTATCTTCAAGGACCTGATGCTCCGATACCAATTGTAAGAAACAATAGTCCACCAAGATAACTAAGAGGGGGAGGTGAATCAGTTATCCAATTATTAAAAAATTTATCAACCTTAAGCAATCTTATCTATTCAACCAAAGTAAACAATAACCATAATAAGATGCATATAGACAATTACACCGTATATGTTAACTAGGGAAACCCTTGAACAGAGGGAAAACCCCAATGGGAAAGATTTCCACAAGATGATGTAGTAATATAAATATTCCTTGTTGGATGATGGACCCTATTAGGAGTATATTACAATATTTAGTACATATGAGTCCATGTTAGGAGACTTAGAATCCTTGTTAGAATATTCCAACCCTGATAGGAGTTTTAGAATACAAATGATGCACTATCTAAATAGCTTCTAGGGCAAGACCACTTAACTCATTGTCCAACTGATCTCTCAACTATTCCTTGAAAAATAATTGTATGTACCATACATTAACTTCTTTTCTCTTGTCCTATCAACTAGACCAGTCAGTATCAAACCTTGTAAACTAGGTCATGAACCTCAGATCCAAGTATCAAACTTTGGACCACATAGTAAAAACCTCAACAATGAATTTTTCTTCACCTTCACTCTACATTTCTTATCTTTGCATTCCACTCTTTGTGATACTTAAAATCATTTTCATTCCTCCCTACATGATAAAATGAAATTTCCTTCCTTTATACCAAATTCATAAAACAATTCCCTGAGTCGGTTGTTACACCTTCTCAATTAATTATTATAGGACCACATTGAGAACACATTCCACTTAGTGATAACATTAATCTTTTTCCTTGCAACTTGAATAACTTTTCATACACATAAAATTATGATGAGTGAGCTTAGCCACATCATCAACAACATGTCTTGTTTACATATTTAATGTTGGCTTCTAAGAATAACAACTTTGCTAAGTGATATAATAAGTTTATCATAGCATGCCTCTATAAACTTTATCTTAGAACAATCTTCACTGAAACTTGCATAAGTTCTTCTAGACTTAATAACTTATTATTGCAAGGTTAGTTATGTATACTAGACACATAGTATAATCTCCCTTTAACCTCACTACTAAAAGTACTCAATGATCTATCTATATCGACTTGATCTTTACCATTGTTCTTCTATCAAATACCACAAAAAATTGCTATGTTGACATCAATGAAAAACACAATCATGAACACAACATATCATCATGATAATGATCTAATAATGTTTCTAAAATAATCTCCCATAGGAATATTATTATCATTCATGCGTCCAACATGAATGCCCTAGATGGGGTACTTATTGATGAAAATATGAAAGAAGTTACTAGTGAACTATATAGAAAGGACATTAAGAAAAAAGGTAGACAAAAAGATTAAAAAATTATCTTAAAGGAATTTTGTATGGTCAAAGAAGAATTCATTGAATTTAAAGTGATTGCCTTGGAAATGAAAGTGGACAAATAGAGGTATTGGTAACAACACCCCTTGTAGTAGTAGAAACTATAGAAGGAATTACAATAGCAATATCTATTTCGCATATACCTATTGTTCCTTATGTTGTAGTAGCACAAGTATAACCCATTCTTGTACAACCATCCAAGAAGATTGATGAAGATGCAGTTACTATTACTAATGTCAAATTGGTCATTTCTCTAGCCATAAGGAAAACAAAGAGACTCACCAAGGTAAAACAAGAGATAGAATCACCTAGAAAGAATAGGACTAAGAAATTCTCAAGAGGACCTCGAGAGAGAAGAATTTTTTTGCAAATGATTGAATAGATGAGTTAGATGAGTCAAAAGATTAAGAATAAACAAAGGATGGACCAATAGAAAAGATATTTGGAGAAGAAAGAACATCCATTGGGAAGAAGCCTTGGAAGCCAAAGGTAGTGAATTTAATGTTCAAATCATTGATGATGACAATTTTGTTCAATTAAATAAGTATTATAGTTTGTACATGAAGATGGACATACTACAATGAGAGAATGTTATAGGTAGGGATTTGGTTATGAAAAACAAGATATTTGAAGACACATAAAGGAATATCTGACAAGATTTGTATAATAGACTGATTAACAAAACAAGAACAATTGTTGAAGAATATAAGAAAATCAAAGAAAATCTAATAAAGAAACTTTGTGAAGTAAATGGTGATGAAAACATGAGTGGAATAATGAAGGGTTATGATCCCTTATTGAGAAACAAATGAAGATCCATTCTATAACTAGGAGGAAACTATGAAGAAGTAAATAAAGGGAAAGAGGAACCATTATTAAATAAATGACTTTTATACCTAGAATTGTAGAGAAGAGCATGAAGTAAGGGGGAGAAATCCCTATGTCTATTAAGAAGAGTACACTAGCATCAGTAGAAATGGAAGTCAAGAACACCAAGGTGATCGACTTATCTTTGGAGATCTCAATTGGGATTGATACCATTCAAATTGGTGCCACCATGGTTACAGCTAACATTGCAAAAGAACCTTTTAGGGATCTTGCGCCAAAAATTATTAGAAATATATATGGATAATTTAGTTACGATGAATAAGAATATGCATTATAAGAGAAAAAAAAGAAAGAAGAGGAGAAGAAATAGGAAGAAAATAAATGAAGAAATTAGAAAAAGAAAAGAAGAATAAAGAGGAGGAAGACAAGAAAAATGAGGAAGTAGAGAAGAAGAGGAAAGAATGAAAAGAGCAGAAAAAGGAGGAAAAATAAAAGAAGAGGAAGGATGAAGAAGAGAAGAAGAATAAGGAAGAAGAAGAGAATAAGAGGAAAGAGGAATGAAAATGAGAAGAAAGAGGATGAGGAAAATAAAATGGAATAAGAAGAACAAAGGAAGAAGAAAGAAGAGGAGGATTAGAATGAAAGTGCACCTAACACATCTCTCACCATACCTGCACTAATAGGTTCAGATGATGATGATAAAATAGAGTTGATATCATCTTCAACAAGATTATTAGCAAGAAAAAATAAGTAAATAATTTAGAAAAAAAATTTATGGATGTAACTGAAAATTTACAAGGAACACTAACAGTAAAATCATTATATCCTAATCCAGCGGATAGAACTAAGGTTATGATTCAAGAATTTGATGTTGAATTTAGAAATTTGTCAAAAGTAGTAGCAGCTTAGGTGAAAGAAAAGCATGATGCTTAGATGTTTGATATTGTATATCAAAACTTCATAAATGACTTGGGAGCTCTTGATTATTGAATCAAGGAGTTGAGAAGGTACATACTTGAAGGAAAGGCATTATATGAAAAATGTGCCATATTATTTAATTTCACCAAGGATATTGATGAGGAGCTGAAAAAAAAATAATGATGAAGGCAAGGCATTGATAGATCAACTCAGCCAACCTGGTGTTAAGATAAAAGAAATTGAAACATAGGTCAACAAGCCTTTTGATGAAATAAGTCTCCTAGAAGTTTGTAAAGAAAGGATCACCAAAAGGTTTTTACTTCTAAGAGAATACCTATCAGTAAAGATAAGCACAATTGAGTAGTAGGTAGACGATTATCTTGCAGAAAAGACATCCTTTGATAAGTTCATTTACTCATAATTGTATGTAGTAGAGATTGCATCTTATGGGATATACGCTCGCCACAACATATCTGGGGTAGTGAAAGATACATGGATGCAAAACTTGAAGAGTTTGATAGTAATTTTTTCTGACTCTATATATCATTTAATAACCTAGACAAGAGGTAATGAACCAAAATTTTGACATGTACATAAGTTTTGACACCTTTGTCATTGATGTCAAATGGGGAGAAGATTATAGGAAAATTATATAGAATTTTTTAAAGGGAGTAACAATTTTATACTAAAGTAGCAGTAGAATTATATTCTACTAGGAGATGTAAGGAAAGATGATTATAAATGTAGTGATCCACAAATTTTGAATTTTGAAATTTTGTAAAGTTTTTGAAGGCCAATTTTGGCACTTAGCCAAATTTTCCATATGTTGTCATCAATGCCAAATAGGGAGATTTTTGGAAATATGGCTAAGAAGGATGAGTTAGGGTTTTCATTTATGGAAACATATATCTTAGGATGACATGATAAAATTTATAGTTAAAGATCTTGCAATCTATGGTAGAAAATTATCCAAGTGTTAGATAATTTCAATGGTAGTATAGAGATAATTTAGTAAGGTGTAGTCTACAAAGATATTTGGCACATGCACAATTAAGGAGAAAGATTATAGAATTTCATGATGATTTCTTAAAGTTCATAGTATGGTATGAATAGTACAACATTAGATATATTATATTTTGAAGACAAATTGTGATATTGCTATTAGGATTTCACTATGTGAGTTTGAGTCAAACTCATTGACCCATGTATCATGAGTAGTGATTCAAAATGAATCAATCTCTCATGAGAATAAAAGGAACACTTAGAACTCATTAGATCTAGGTGATGCTCATAGGAGTGAAGCATTGGGACTTCCCAAGAGGTCACCCATCCTAGTACTACTCCAGTATGAGCTCACTTAACTGCAAAGTTTCCTACATGGTTAAAACCCAAAGCTTGCAAAATCATTTGAAAAAAATTCACCAAGTGTTGTGTCTTATGAACCATTCAATATAAATCCCCTTAAGCTTATCAATTGATAAGTAGGAGATTATTTCTATAACAAGTCAAATTGTGATATTGCTATCAAAATTTAACTATGTGATTTTGAGTCAAACTCATTGACCCATGTTTCATGAGTAGTGATTCAACATGAATAAAAATCTCATGAGAATAAATGGAACACTTAGCTATTATTGGATCTAGGTGATGCTCATAGGGGTGAAGCACTGGGACTTCCCAGGACTTCACAGGGGTTAAGCTCATATATTAGATTTATGAGTAAAGGAAGTGAACATAGCAAAATAGATCACAATAATAAAAGATGAATAATAGGTTAAGGAATTATTTTGGTTATGAAATAATTATTTAATTATTTAGGAAAAAAATCCTAGATATTAACCCTATTTTTGATACAAAAATAACTAAAACTAGGGGGTTGGCCCTTTAAAATAGAGGCACAACCAGCAAAAAGACAACTGATAACCAGAAGACAACTCCACACACCACCCTTAAACTTTTACATCAAAAACCTAAGTAACAAAATAATGGAAATTAAAAGTAATATAGGTCATAGCCTTATAACCAAAAAAAAAAAAAATAGTTTATCAAAAATTATATAGGTGGTCATCACATCATACCATCTATAGCCCAGAACTAAGTTCAACATAAAAAATAAAACCATCACCAAAGGATTGAAAGTGAAAACTAGTAGTACCAAAACACAACAAAAACCAAGAGGCCACTAATTGGCATTTTTTTACTTTCCTTTCCTATCCAAGAACACCTTGGCCCAATATTTAGCAAGGAATCCATAGAGAAGTTTTTAGCCCTCCTTCCTTAGGCTCTCCTCCTCTGATGCATTAGCTAGTAGTTGGAGAGTGGTGGCAGCCATATGGATTCATCTTAAGGGTGAACTTTGAGAAGAGGGTGAAGCCCTCCTCCCTAGCATTGCACCTATCTTTCAGCTCCTGGAGGTCCTTGCAAGTAACAACCCCTTTTTCCTCCTTTCCCAATGTTAGACCCTTACTATTCACCAAATATCTACTATTTTCTTGCACTACAAGGTTGTTAGTGGGGGCCTTTGGGCTTTCCAAACCATCTTTTTTAACCAGAGAGGAGATAGTGTTAAGGGCATTATTCATAGTTTTGTGATTCTCCTAGTTGTCAATAGAAGGTAGGTTGATATTAGCCAAGACATGGGTGGGGTCAAGGTATGGGTCTTTGATAGCATTGTCCACCTCAAAATCCCAAGTGCCATCTAGGGTATCATCCCATTTCTCCACATCTTTATCTATTTCATTTTTTCCCTTCTCCTAGCCATCCCTTGAGTTCTTATCACTCTCCTTAGAGTTAGTGTCTTCCTCCTCCTCCTCCTCAAAGTGATTGACCATTTATTTGTATCTTCCATGGGTCTTAGCAATTCTTCCAGACCTTCTTCTACTCCCACCAATTTCCAACTTTACCCTCCTTTCCATTTTAATTATTTTATTAGTAGCTAGTTTTGGGGCCATCTTATTCTTCCTACCTTTAATAGGGATTTCTCTAGGAGAGGGATGAGGGGTAGGGGCATAACTGCCGCCCACAAATTCCAAACAAAGAGGTGCCTAGAGGGGAGGACATTGTCAATGTTAATCACATGGGGAGGGAAAAGGGCAAGGTAAAATGAAAAAAGATAAAACATGAGCCCTTTCTGGAGGATAGTGAAGTTGGCCCCTTTCTTCCCTTTCTCTCTAACATCCATTATAGTCTCTTCAAGTGCATCAAGAAGAAATCAATGCAAACAACTTCCTTGTTATTAAAATAGTTAAGTAGAGGGAAATGGTAAAAGTAATATACATCGTGTCTACCTTCTAGCATTAGATATTTTATAATCATCATATAAACCTCATTCCAGGACTCTAAAAGCTTATCCCTCCTAAAACCACTATGGTACCAGCTTATGGCCTCATTTCCTCTAAAGAAACTAGCCATACTAGCTTCATCTTCCACCATCATGATATTTTTTTATTTCTTGCCAGTAATGTCTAGGCCTATTTCCATAGAAATGGATTCCTCATTCACCTAAAACATAATTCCATTAATAGTAACCTACCTATTTTTCTAGCTAGCATTGAACTATTGTGAATAGTTCTTGTTGTAGCTTGCCATATCTAGCATGTAGGGGAAAAACCCTCCTTCCTTCAACAGAATCCAAGTGGCCTTATTTTTGGAGAAATCCTCCATCCTTATGGGCTCCAATATGTTCAGGTCTCCACCCATGTAAAAAAATCTTGAATGATATATCCTTCCTCAATCTTAGTAATTCTCATTTGCACCCTAAAAATCACCAAGGTAGGGCTAAAACTATAGTAACCAGTAGCTAAAAAACTATCTTTCTTGTGCTTGAAAATACTATGAATTTTGGAATGCACTAGCCAATTTAAAGTATCATTTTAGGGAGTGCAAAAAATCTACACATAACACCTTAATGATCTAGCCTTACTAATATTGCAATTTTTTTCTATAATCCTACCATAACGCCAAACAATAATGACACTAATTTTAAAGCTAGGATTATTTATTTCATCCCCTTCTCCATTCCCTTTCATGAAGTGATCCACATAATTAATCCTTGTGAAACATCTTGTCAAAATCAATATAATGTTAACTATCATCCTAATAGCAATTCCACCAAATTCGCCCATTCTCCAAAATTGGAAAGTCATCAAACTTGATTTAAAAGATTCTTTTCCCTACTAATGAGGGAATTTATATAGTTAGCCAAGGTGTCAACCACCACATTTCTTTCCTTATAAGTGTGTTGGAATTCATAATGATCAAGGATAATGGGGTACTGCCATATGTTGCCCAAAATGTCACGCATGGCCCAACCTGGTTGAGTACACCCTTAGAAAGAGTCAATGATGATTTAGATTCCCACTCTATGGTTAGTCTTGTCACTTTTATTTCCATAGAAAATTTTAGCCCCCAAAGTAAGGTAATGGCCTTTGCCACATTATTGGTCTCCTAACCTAAGTGTCTCGAGTAGGAAACCAACATATCACCCTTTTCATTTCTCAGCACATCTCCAATTGTCACCTACCTTCTGTGCAACATCATCAAAGTTGACTTTGACCATGGACCCAATGGGGGAAATCCAAGGGGTATCATTTCTAGCTACCATTTTTGAATTTTCAAAATTTTGGAAGTTGGGAAGAATATTTCACTTCCTAGCAATATCTACCTCCTTCCTACATGGGTTCTTGAGGCACTCTAAATTTTTCCACAATAACATTCTCCATGATGAGCTTACCCAAGATCTCTCCCACCACCTCCTCACCCCTTTCCTCCTCCTTGAAAACCTTTTTATTTCTCTCCTTTCAAATTTCCTAGCAAACATGTGGGTTGAGGAGATTCCAAAGGACTTTGAGCCATGGGTGGAAGAAGGGGTACCTCCATTTCTACACAAATTGTTCCATACCTATGTTCATGACCCAAACCAATGGAAATTTATTCTAGATGTTGGACCAAACCTTTAAGGCATAGGGGCATTCTAAAAAGAGGTGAAAAATATTTTCATCTTCCTCCTTGCAAAGGTAGCATCGGTTGGTGATTGATATACCTCTCCTTCAGAGGTTGTCAGTAGTGAGGATCTTACATGCAAGACTATCCACCAGAAGAAATTAATTTTTGGGAGTAACTGACTATTCCAAACATTAACCTAGTTGATCAAGATCTAATCTTTCTAAAAAAATAAGCTAGTAGGTAGAGCCAATTGAGAACAAACCATTAGTCCTGTTATCCCAAATCACTTCATCCAGCTAGGTATGTATAGGGAGAGTGTGGTGGCACATCATATCCTTCACTTCTTTGACTAGGGGATCCTCCCCATTAGGAATATCCAAAGTGGATAAACCCTATGATTTCCTTTGATTATCAATATAGTCTTCCACCTTCATTTCCACCTTTCTTTTAAAGGGTTCCTAGAGCCAACTAATTTGTTGTAGATGAGTGGTTTCCCCCCTATCCAGTTGTACTCCCAAAATCTTATTTTTTTACCACTCCTAACTATCCATTTCACACCCTTCCATAAGAGGGGTCTACTTTTGAGGATGTTGTTCCAGATTTTAGAGCCATTGGGGAGATAATTATTAAGGAGGTTATATCTTAAGTGAGTGTTGGCTAGGTATTTAGCCCTTATGATTCTTCCCCAACCAATCTTATTTCCAACTAGTCTCTACCCAACCTTGGTGAGTAGTGCCTTATTCATATCAAAAAATTTGCTTATCCCCAAGCCCACTTCTTATCTTTAGGTTTGCACACAATCTCTTAATTAACGAGGCTACATTAGTTTTACTCCTTTGTCCTAAACCAAAAGAAGTTCCTTTGTATTTTTTCAACTTTGTCTTCCATATTCTCATTAATATTGAATATTGAGAAAAAGTACATTGGTATTCCTAGAAGAGCTGCCACCAAGAGTTGAAGTTTACTCACATTACTAAGTAATTTACCCTTATACTTGGCGAGATTTTTTTGCATTCTATCTAGAATAGTGTTCCAAAAGGTGGTAGAGACCTCCTTGATAGTCAAAGGAAGACCAAGGCAGGTATCTAGGAGGTTCTTTGAATGGCATCCAAGAATATTTTTAACCTTAACCTACAAAATCTCTAGTTTCTTAAAACATAGATCTTAATTTTTACCATGTTAATTTGTTGACTAGAATAATTCTCGAAATTAGTGAGGAGATTCCTTCAAGCTCTAGCTTCCTAGATAGAACAATCTCCAAAAAGAAAAGTGTCATCCAAAAATTGTTGGATAACTTCAAGTATTAGTGTAGCAGCTGGCTAGATACCTTTCAAGTTGCCCAAACCATCCAATCTCTAACTGACCTTCCTAACACTTCAACCACCCTAATGAAAAGGTAAGGGGAAAGAGGATCACCCTATCATAGGCCTCTTCTAGCCAGGGTAAACTTTAAGAAAGCCGCCTCCAAATAAAGAAATAAAATATTGGTGAATCTCTCATTATCTTAAAAAAACAAAATTATTTCTATTGGCGAATCTCTCAATTTTTTATTCTAAATATGATTAATATTGGTGATTATTTTTGAATCATAATTTTTTTTGTATAAAATATTGACGAATCTCAATAATAATAGGAAGTTCATTAATCACCATCGAATATTACAAATCAAAATTGAACTTTTATTACTTCGTGGAATATTATGAGAATCATTACATATACTTTAAATCAATAGTGAAAAATAAATATTGGTGATATGTCCCTAAAGTAACTAATAATTATGATAATTATTGGTCAATTCAATTTAATCTCTCCAATATTATATTATATTTAGGTAACTCAAATCTATTCATGTAACAAATATTGTGGCGAATATTTGAGTTTAAATTTTTGAATAAAATAAATTATTGAGCGATTTTAAATATTCTATGACCGAATTTTATAAAACTATGGCAATTTAGGTTGTATCAAATCTTAAATTATAGTTGTAAAATTAGCCAATTTATGAATATTAGCCACTAAATTATACCCTACTTCTAGCATCAAAGTTTCCCCAAGGAGTCCCATTAAGTAGTACCACAAATTATGTGGTTTCCACCATAGTTTTTATGATATTTGCACTATCCTTACTGAACCCCACTTGTTCCAAGACATCATAGCAAAATGACCAATTGACTCTATCATAAGCCTTAGAAATATCAAGTTTAAGGGCCATACCTAGTCTTCCACTTTTCTTCACAAAGTGGATGATTTCATGAGTGGTAATCACAACATCCATAATTTGATGACCTAGGAAAAAACCCTTTTGAGGCCTCCCAATAACCATATCTAGGAAGGGTTTAATTTTGTTGACTAAGACCTTATAGATGGTATTGTAAAGGCTGATAGGACAAAAATACTTTATGGTTCTTAGTGTCTAGATCTTAGGCACAAGGACAATAAAGCTTTTATTGATCCTCCTTAGCATCCTCCCAATTTTGATCATATCTGTAGTGGCCCAAATAAGTTATTTTTAATCACTTCCTAGAAGTGCTAGAAGAAGGTTGGCGGGAAGTCATTTGACCCCAAATCCTTGAAGGTTTTCATAGAGAACACAACATTTTTCACCTCCTCATTTGAGACTTTCTTCTCGAGCTTATCATTTTGGTCATCCCCCAAGACTGTTGGGATGTTATTTAGCATACTTCTCCTAATGAAAGTGTTTCTCGTCTTGTCTTCTTTTTTATAGGCATTCATGAAGAATTCCACCACATGTCTTCCCATTTCCTCCTACTCCTTCAGGTTCCTCCCTCCTTCCACCTCTAGAGAGGTAATCATGTTTCTTTTTTTATGATTCAAAGTAGATCTATGGAAAAAGGAGGTATTCCTATCACCTTTGATCAACTAGGAAATGTGAGACCTTTTCTTCCAATATATCTCCTCCTTGCTAATAGTATCCTTCCACTTCTTTCTATAGTTCTCCTCTTCAAGTGTTGTAGCCTCAGTTTTATTTCCTATTTCCATGGTTGATTGTATCCTTTTGAGATCCCCCTCAAGCTCATTTTTTATATTAAACACATCCCCATAAGATCACTTAGCCCAATCCTTAACATTTCTCCTTACATTATCCAATTTATGAGCCAACTAGAACATAACCATCCCATCCACTCCAATGTTTCACAATTCTTCCACTTTATTTTTGAAATTGGGATGGGAATCCCACATGATTTCATATCTAAAGGGTTTAGGCCCACTAACAAGTTCATTCTCCTAATCAGATAGAATCAAGGAGTGGTCAGAAATAATTCTTGAGAGGTTAACCAAGGAAGAGGGAATGATGTGAGGCTAGTCCCCTAAAACTAGGAGTTGGTCCAACCTAAGTTGGATCAAGTCTTGGCCTTTCATATTGTTGGACCAAGTAAGGGATTACCCTCCAAGTCCACATCCATGAGATCATAGGTATTAATGAATTCCAAAAGATCCTACATACTCTTGGAGAAGTCATTGATCCCTCTAAGCTTCTCTGAAGGGTATAGTGGGGTGTTAAAGTCCCCCATACACATAAATTTTTTATCCTTTGAGTTTCCCACCTCTCTTCCAACCTATTCCCATAATTCACTTCTTCCTACCCTAGCATTTAGGGCATATATGTTTACTAGATTCCACACCATTCTATGATTGATGAACTCAATAATCATGTAGGTCTTTTCTTTATGGACCTCCCTACCCCTTAGGACACCACATAGTTGTTAGGCCCCTCAAGACCCCTTCTAATTTTGAATGAAATAAAGTAGCCCTAGGCCATAATTTATCAACCAACTTAGTAAGGTTTTGGTCATTCGTCTTACTTTCCTGAATAAGGACACAGTCAATCTTTTCAGAAGGGATATCATGTCTAAGAGCATATTGTTTCTGGGCATTATTCAACCCCTTATATTACAAGAGAGAAATTTTATTTCTTACATTTCTTAATTATTTCCAATGTAATTTGTCTTCCATTGGCCACCTCCCTTGATGCTTGCTTCATTTGAGTTGTTCTATTGTTAGGATGACCCATAGTATTAGCTACCCCCACATTTGGCTTCTTTCCACCCTTGGTTTTTTTTTGGGGGAATTCCTACTCACCCATAACACTTGTTTAGGGGGAGGATGGGGCCAAGAGATCTGTCCTTCCCTTAGCCTCCTAAATGCTTATCATGATTTTAGCCACCACTTCCTTGAGAAACATCAATTTGATCCTTTTCATGGTAAAAACCCCCCATTGTCCCAATGGATCAGGTTTACCATTGTTAGGACCCCTTCCCACCACTATTAGCGGTAGGGAGTTCTTGGTAAGCGTCACCAATACTATGGTCTATTTCATAACCAGGGAACTTGGGGTCACCAAAAGCTCTCTAGCTTGGATCAGTTGACCCCCAAAAAAAGCATTGCCAGCAACTTCCTCCTCCTTATGGTCGCCAACCACCTTCTTGTGGTCATCACTAGGGGTTCCAATTTTTCCTTCCTCCATAGCATTGGAAAATAGTACCCTCTCCCACCACTAGGGAATTTAGTAGATCTATCTCCTCCCTAATTGGGTATTCCTCCATATTTGTCCCTTTCTTTTCTTCCACACTAGATACCTTAGTCATCTTGTCATCTTCCTCACCCTTACCTTGCTCATTGCTTTCCACTAGAGACTTCCCACCAGAGTTTTCCTTCTTACTTTCATCTTCTACTCCTACAGTAGTAGTCAGTGGTTCCCCTAGCATAGTAGAGTCTTTAACTATGCTAGGTGAGCCCACCTTTTGTTTCTCCGTTAGAGAAAGGGAGTTGCAGGCTAACAACACATGTCCAAAACACTCATATTTTTGGTAGTATAGGCTGACATTCTCATATTCAATCAACTAGACCCTTTTTCCCCACTTAGAGAAAAGCGTGACTATAGTCAAGAGAGTCCTATTAATAGTAACATTCACACACAATCTAGAAAAGGAAAGTCTAGATTTAAAAAGAGTTACTTGGTCTACTACAATAAATATCCCAAATTTTTTCCAATGCATCTCAAGATCTTTTTATCCTAGAACTCCAGTAGAAGTCCTTGCAAGTGAACCCAAACTAATATTAGGCTTTGGAGCTCTAGGCTAGCATCAAAGCTAGGGTGCAATTTCCCCAGGGCCAAACAATGTTTTCCATAGTACTAGGTCTCAGAAAGGATAGCCAACAGATCCTCAATAGTCATGAAGAGGAATGCAGAAGAGGCCACTAGGCATGGTCAAGACACTAATAGTACCCTTTACAGACCATTTCTATGCCACTCACTTCCTAGTCATCTCAATCGATGACTTGAAGGAAATGAAATGACCCACAACAAAATATTTAAGGGAGGCAAAAATGTTGTCCACAACACTACTAGGAAGATAAATTTTTGGTCCTATAATATCATGGGTGACTTTAGGATCCTCAAGCTTGGTGTTTCTCTCCTTGTCCCCAACAAGAACATTTTTCCACCCTCGCTTGGGGGGGGAGAAATTAGTCAACCCAACCTCAATACAAGAAGAGTCAACTAAAAAAACTAACAAAGGGGGCTTAGAATTTTTAGTCAAAACCAACACAATACCTAAAAAAGTGGGATAATCTTCTTTGTGAAGATCCAACACCATGTGTAGCTATGGGTACTCTAGGGCCTCTAGAATGCCTAGGCCCTCTAGGGCCATGGAAATTCAAATTTAAAAATGTGGAATGATTGAGAAAGGTTGCAGAGCGAGTTACAGAGAAGTTCCATTTAGTTTTAGAGAAAGCTCCATGTTAGCCCTTTGTTAGCAAGAATTAATTTTGTAATGTGCCAAGTGTATGAAATCTTGAAGGCTGACATGGTAGTTTTTGTTAAAATGTAAGGTATAAAGGAAAATTATAACTCGTGAAGTTAAGTGTAGTATTATAAACTATGTATGTGACTTATGTGAAGGCTATGTGATGCAAATTATTATGTAAGATCAAAGATATGGGAAGTATAATAGTCAATAATAAAGAGGGTTTTGTATCTATCTCTTTTGTATATAGAAATTGTTTTAATCAATTATTCAATTGTATATTGCTACTGATGTTTACATAAATGACAATATTAACAAAACAATATAGAGTTTGTAGTATTAACCTTGTATATCTTAGCATTGACCAAGCAGTTGGGTAATCAAGACTTTCCAATATTAACCAAGTAGTTGGTTAATGAAAGGATTCCTTTGTGTTGTATTGACCAAGTGGTCAGGCATTGAAAGAGTTCAGTATTGGCTAAGTGGTCAGGCAATGAAGAAGTCATAATGTCAACCAAGTGCTCAGTTCTAGTGTTGACCGAGTGACAAAAAATTGAAATTACAAAATGTTTAATTAATTAAGGAAAACTATTTGGAAGTTATTCATGCTTTGAAAGTGGTTTTTAGCCAACTTTTCCTAGCTTATGATATATACTTGAAAGCTCAACTTGTGGGGAAAATATGGGTATCAAGATGAATATCAAAGAGATGGATATGTGAGAAAAGCCAAGGAAGACCAAGAAAGTGTTAAAGTTAAGATGCAAATAAACATTTGATCAGGAATGATCCACATGTCAAGTTAGAATAGAGATCTAAATAAGCAAACAAAGTTGCTTCTTAAATCAAGTCAAATTGTTGTTGCTTTCTAACTAGTATAGCAATAAAGATATCTATTAACATAATTGACTTAATAGTCATTTTATAAATCCTCTCTCAAGATGACATTTCTAGATTAAAGTGTTTGAAGACCTCTAACTAGGCCACTCATAATAGAGTGAACTAAATCCTCTAACAAGGTCATACTTAAAAGTATGTTTTGTAACCTTTAACAATGTTGGCTCCTAACAAGGCTCACTTTAGAACTGTGAAAGTTATTGTGACTAGTTGCAAGGTAGTTTTTCCCAAATTGGGTTCTCACATTAAATCTTGGTGTCATCTATGCTCATTTTATTTACTTATGCTTTATATTTTTCAACTAAGTCACTAAAGGATAAAATAGATTAATAAATCTTAAGATTTCTTTTTTAACCAAGCATCAATTATATTATAGTGTTAACTAAGCTATTTAGTATTGTATGATAAGTGGAAGATTGTATTGACATATAAGGGAAAAGTACTTTTTTGTGGTAATTGATTCACCCCTCCCTCTTAGTTACTAGTCTTACACCTCCAACAATTGGTATCAGATTTGTTAATTCTTGCAAGTAAAGGTTTTAAGGACCTAAGCTAAAGATAATGATGTCTTACAAAAGAGAGATTCCTAAAATCAATAGAGATTTTTTTTTAGCATGGAAGGAGTTAATGAATCTTCATTTATCAAGCATCAATGATGTTGGTGTATTCTTCCTAGAGAACAAATATGTGCCACAACCCAAGCCTATGACTATAGACAAAATAAAACAAGCAGAGGATCACAATATTATGATAATTGATATTGCATCCTCTTTGAATTATTCTAAATTTGATTAAGTTAAGGATTTTTATACTACATTTGACATTTGGGAAAAGATAAATAAAGTCATTGGAGGTGAAAAAAATTTGCAAAGAACTAAAGAAAAAGTTTGAGAGAAAAGTTTGATCAATTGAAAATGAAAGAAGGTTAGAATATAACCTAATACAATGAAAGAGTCATATAAAGTGCACATGAGAAAATTGATGAGTTTACAAAAAAAAGTGGAGAATAGAGAAGCACATAACCTAAAGATTATAGAAGGTTTGTATACTATGAAGAACCTTAAACTTTACCTCAAAAGATTGAAACCAATCAGAAACTAAGTGCACCTAGAAATTCATAGATAGTTTAGCCCAAACTACAAAAAAAGGCACTTGATTCATAGTTAGTTCAACCCAAGTTGTAGCCATAGGTAGTGCAACTAGAGTAACATGAAATATTACCTAAGTTACATCAAGTTAAATTGGAGGAACCCAAGCATCAAGATGAAGGTATTGAAGAAACAAGTGAACCGATTTTTTATCAGAATCCATCAATGCCCCTGATCAAAGAATTAGAGGAGAGATAGAAGGCATATTGACAAATAAAAAACTAAAAGGTAAGTTTTTAATTAGTGGAGTTTAACCTAGATCTCTAAAGGATGCTTTAGAAGATGGACGATGGATAGAAGAAATGAATGAAAAGATTGAGAAAATAGAAAAGAATAAACTATGTTCTCTTGTTCCTAGACCTAAGGATAAAATATGATTGGTACAAAATGGATATTCAAAAATAAAATGAATGAGAAAGGTAAAGTTACAAGAAACAAAGCAAGACTTGTCTACAAAGGTTACACTCAAGAAGAGGGTATTTATTATGAGGAAACATTTTCCCCTATTGCAAGACTTAAAGGAATCAAAATTGTAACACAAAATGGATTCAAAATATATTAGATGGATGTCAAACTAGCTTTCTTGAATGCATTCTTAGAGGAACAAGTCTACATTGATCAGCCTGAAGGTTTCATAGATCCAAGCCAAAGAGACATGGTATGTAAACTTCATAAAGGCCTATATGGATTAAAGAGAGCCCCAATAGAATGTTACAAAAGACTTCATGGATATCTAGTAAAAATTGGTTTTGAGAAGACAAATGATCATTATAATTTTTATATCAAGGAAGGACCTTAAGATAAGATATTGCTTGCAAAAATATTTGTAGATGATATATTATTTATAGAACATGATAACTTATGTAAATCATTCTCTAAAGAAATGAGGAAAGAATTTGAAATGTCCATGTTTGGAGAAATAAAATTCTTTGTGGGTCTATAAGTTAATCAAATAAAGGCTAGGATATTTATCACTCAATCAAAATACATCAATGAAACATTGGAAGTATTTGGGATGGAACATTCCAAACTAGTTGGTACACCTATATTTATTAGAAATAACCTCTCAAAGAATGATGATTCAAAGGAGGTAAACCAGCCTACTTATATATCAATGATTGGGAAACCTTAGTATGTGGTTGACATAAGACTTGATATTACATCGATAGTTAGCATAGTTGCCATATTTTTGGCTAATCCTAAAGAAAATCACATGATGGCAGTCAAAACAATCTTGAGATATATAATAGGAACTAAAGACTATGGGTTATGGTAAAATAAAGGAGGAAATATTGAATTAAGAGCCTTCAATAATGCAGATTGGGCAAGAATAATTGATGAAAAAAATGTACCAGTCGAGGTGCATTTTTTCTTGGGAAGAGACTAGTGTCCTAGTCAAGTAAGAAGAAAAAATTTATTCTTCAATCCATAGCTAAAGTAGAGTATGTTGTCGTGAAGTAGTAAATTATTATAACATAATGTGGATCAAGTAGTTGATGTTAGGAATAAAGGAATAAATCAAGGAAACTGTGGTTATCTATTGTGGGTCTATAAGTTAATCAAATGAAGGCTGGGATATTTATCACTCAATCAAAATACATCAATGAAACATTGGAAGTATTGGGATGGAACATTCCAACTACAAACTATTTGGTACACCTATATTTATTAGAAATAACCTCTCAAAGAATGATGATTCAAAGGAGGTAAACCAACCTACTTATATAGCAATTATAGGGAAACCTTAATATGTGGTTGACATAAGACCTGATATTACATCGGTAGTTAGCAAAGTTGCAAGATTTTTAGCTAATCCTAAAGAAAATCACATGATGGCATTCAAAATAATCTTGAGATCTATAAAAGGAACTAAAGACTATGGGTTATGGTAAAATAAAGGAGGAAATATTGAATTAAGTGCCTTCACTAATGAAAATTGGGAAAGAATAATTGATGGAAAAAAAAGTACCAGTTGAGGTGCATTTTTTCTTGGGAAGAGACTAGTGTCCTAGTCAAGTAAGAAGAAAAAAAATATTCTTCAATCCATAGCTAAAGTAGAGTATGTTGTTGCAAAGTAGTAAATTATTCTAACATAATGTGGATCAAGTAGCTGATGTCAGGAATAAAGGAATAAATCAAGGAACCTATGGTTATCTATTGTGATAACACAAGTGTAATCAATATATCTAATAATCTATTGATGCACTAAAAGAGAAAACACGTTGTAATCAAATATTATTTCCTAAGGGAATTGGTTCAAGACAAAGAGGTGAGATTGGAATATGTGAACACCAAGTCACAGATAGAAAATATATTCACAAAAGCTTTACCTAAGGATGCATTCATGTATCTAATAGATAAACTAGGGGATATTAGCCTCTCTGATGCTCACTAAAGAAAAAGATAGTGAGGCATCAACCAAGCTATATTGAAGACCAATCATGTTGATGCATTGAAATCTTGATGTAGTGAAATAGAAAGCATGTTGCATATGAATTAGAACATAAGGTACATTGTAATTTTAGATGTTTGTATCCTTTGGCGATTGATGTCAAAGAGGGAGCTATTAGTGTCAACATGGAAGAGTGATCTAGAAATTTGTGAAAAGTTAAATATTAATGATATTGAGGGTAAGTCTTGATCATGAAGTCTACAAAAAAGAGGGAGCAAATGAAACAAGAGACATAATAGGAAAGTAACAAAGACAAATCCAGGAAGAATCTTATAGGGTGATAGTATGGCTGAGAATCAGAATGAAGCTAAGCATATTATATAATTGCTCATACTTTTATCAATTTATGTTGACTTTTTGTGTTTCCATAAATTTCAAAGAGGGATTTTGTTAGACTCAATTATTCAATTTTATATTTTTGTTAATTTTTACACAATTGTTAGTATTAACTAAGAAATGTGGAGTTTTCAATATTAACCTTGTATATCTTAGTATTGACCAAGTAGTCTAGTAATGAAGAATTTCTAGTATTAACCGAGTAGTTGGTTAATAAAAGGATTCCTACTTGTAGTATTGATCAAATGCTCAAGCATTGAAAGAGTTCAATATTGACTGAGTGTTTGGGTGATAAAGAATTCATAGTGTCAACCAAGTGTTCAGTTCTAGTGTTGACTGAGTGACAATAGATTGAAATTACAAAATTTTTTATTAATTAAGGACTACTATTTGGATGTTATGGATGTTTTGAAAGAATTTTCAAGCTGAATTTCCTAGCTTATGATATATAAGAAAGGTCAAGTTTTGAAGACAAGATGTGTATCAAGATGAATATGGAAGAGATGGATATGTAAGCAAAGGCAAGACATATCATGAAAGTGTGAAAGTTAAGCTACAAAGAAATAATTGATCAAGAGGAATCCAAAGGACAAGCTAGAATAGAGATCTGAATCAACAAAGAAACTATTTTCTTAAATCAGGTCAAATTGTTGTTTCTTTCTAACCATTGTAGCAATAAAGAAATCTCTTAATAGATTTGACTTAATAGTCATTTTGTAAATCCTCTAACAAGGTGACATTTTGAGATTAAAGTGTTTGAAGACCTCTAACCATGCTAAACCTAATAGGGTGAACTAAATCCTCTAATAAGGTGATACTTAATAGTATGTTTTGTAACCTTTAACAAGGTTGAATCCTAATAGGGATCACTTTAGGAAGAGTGCAAATTATTGTGACTAGTTGTAAGGTGGTTTTTCCCAAAGTGGGTTTCTACATTAAATCTTGGTGTCATCTATGTTTATTTTATTCATTTATGCTTTATATTTATCCATATATGTCACTATAGGATAAAATAGATTAATACATCTTAAGATTGCTTTATTAACCAAGCATCAGTTATATTCTAGTGTTAACTAAGCTATTCAATATTGTATGATATGTGGAAGATTGTATTGACATTTAAGGGACAATGATTTTTTTTTGTTGTAACTAATTCACTCTTTCTCTCTCAATTACTCCTCTTGCATTTCAAAAAAAAATGTATCAGAGTTGTTGGTGCTTGCTAGAAAAGTTTATAAGTACCTTAGCTAAAGATCATAATGTCTTACAGAAGGGAGATTCCTAAACTCAATAGAGAAAACTTTTTAGAATGTTAGGACTTATTGAAGCTTCATTGTCAAGTATCAATGATGTTGGTGTATTCTACCTAGAGAACATATATGTGCCACCACCCAAGCCTATGACTTTGGACAAAATAAAAGAAGAAAAGGATCATAATATTATGATGATTGATATTGTATCCTCTTTGAACTATTCTAAATTTGATGAAGTCAAGGATTGTCCTACACTATTTGCCATGTGGGAAAAGCTAAAGAAATTATTTGAAGGTAACAAAAATGTGAAAAGAGCTAAGGTAAAAGGTTTGAGAGGAAAGTTTGATCATTTGAAATGAAAGAAGGTGAGAACATAACCCAATATAATGAAATAGTCATAGAAAGTGCACATGTGAAAATTGATGAGTTTGTAGAAAGAAGTAAAGAATAGAGTAGTAAAGAGCCTAAAGATTACAAACAAAAAAATTATACTATGAAGAACCTTAAACCTTACCTTAGAAGATTGAAAACAATTAGAAACTAAGTGCACCTAGCAATTCACTCGTAGTTCAACTCGAGTCACAAAAAACAACACCTGATTCATAGTTATTTCAACCCAAGTTGTAGTTATAGGTAGTGCAACCAGATTCATAGGTAGTACTACCCAAGTTACATCAAATTCAACTAGAGGAACCCAAGCATCAAGATTAAGATCTTAAAGAACTAAGTTCTCAACAAACAAAGAAAGATCAAAGGCTTGACAAATATGATAGAAGGCATCATGCACCTAATCAAATAATTGGAGGAGAGACCAAAGGCATACTAACAAGGAACAAACTAAAAGGTACATGTTTACTTAGTAAACTTGAACCGAGATCTATAAAGGATGATTTATAAGATGAAAGTTGGATAGAAGCAATGGTTGAAGAGATTGAGAAAATAGAAAATAGTAAAATGTGGTCACTTGTTCCTAGACCCAAGGATATAAAAAATGATTGGTACAAAATGGATATTCAAAATAAAATAAATGAGAAAGGTGAAGTAACAAGAAACAAGGCAAGACTTGTCTACAAAGGTTATGCACAAGAAGAGGGTATTGATTATAAGGAAACATTTCCCCTTTTGCAAGACTTGAAGTAAGAAAAACACTTCTAGTATATGCAACACAAATGGGATTTAAAATATATCAGATGGATGTCAAATCAGCTTTCTTGAATGGAGTCTTAGAGGAAGAAGTCTACATTGATCAGCCTGATGGTTTCATAGATCCAAGCCCAAAAGACATGTTATGCAAAATTCATAAAGCCATATATGGATTAAAGAAATCCCCAAGAGAAAGGTATAGAACACTTCATGGATATTTAATATAAATTTTTTTTGAGAAGACAAATAATAATAGAAATGTTAATATCAAGGAAGGACCTTAGGATAATAAATTGCTTGCAAAAATATTTTTATAACTTATGTAAATGATTCTTTGAAGAAATGAGGAAATAATTTGAAATGTCTATGTTTGGTGAAACAAAACTCTTTGTAGGTGTACAAGTTAATCAGATGAAGGATGACATATTTATCACTCAATTAAACTACATCAAGGAAACATTGAAATTATTTGGAATGGAAGATTCCAAACTAGTTGGTATACCTATGTTTATTGGACAAAAGCTCTCAAAGATAGATAATTCAAAGGAGGTAAACCAAATCACTTATAGATCTATGTTGGAAAACTTCAGTATGTGGTTCACATAAGACCTAGTATTGCATTTGCAGTTGGTATAGTTAAGAGAATTTCTACTAATCCTAAAAAAAATCACATGATGGTAGTCAAAATAATCTCTAGATCTATAAAAGAAACTAAAGGCTATGGGTTATGGAAAAAGAAGGAAGGAAATATTGACTTAAGAGCCTTCACTGATGCAGATTAGAAAAGAAGTAGTCATGACAAAAAAAGTACTAGTGGGGGAGAATTCTTTCTTGGGAAGAGGTTAGTGTCTTGGATAAGTAAGAAGAAAAATTGTATTTTTCAATCTATAGCTAAAGCAAAGTATGTTGTTGTAGTAGTAAATTATTCTAACATAATGTGGATCAAGCAGTTAGTGTCAAGAATGAAGGAATAAATCAATGAACCCATGGTTATCTAATGTGATAATACAAGTGAAATCAATATATCCAAAAATCCAGTGGTGCACTCAAAGACAAAACACATTGTAATCAAATATTCTTTCCTAAGGGAATTGGTTCAAGATAAAGAGGTGAGATTGGATTATGTGAACACCAAGAAGAAGATAGAAAATATATTCCCCAAAGATCTACCTAAGGATGCATTCATTTATCTAAGAGGTGTACTATAGGTTATTCCCCTTTCTGATGCTCACTAAAGAAAAAGATAGTGAGGCATCAACCAAGCTCTATTGGAGATCAGTCTAGTTTATATAGTGAAATATAGAGCATATATCACATGAATGGGTACATAAGGTACATTGTAATTTCAAATGTCTGTATCCTTTGGAAATTGATGTCAAAGAGGGAGATTTTAGTGTGAACATTGAAGAGTGATATGAAAGTTTGTGAAAAGCTCAATATTAATTAGATTGAGGGTAAGTTTTGATGATGGAGTTTATAGATAAGAGGGAGAAAACGACACAAGAGTAGTAACAAGAAAGAAAAAGAGACAAATACAAGCAAAATCTTAGAGGGAGATTGTATGGATGACAATTGAAATGAAACTAAGGATATTATATAATTTCTCATACTTTTATCAATTTATTTTAACATGTTGTGTTGCTATCAATACCAAAGAGGGGGTATGTTGCAATAATTCTATATTGTCATTTATGTTTACACAAATGTTGGTATTAAATAAGCAATATAGAGTTTTTAATATTAACCTTGTATATCTGAGTATTGATTGAGCAGTCAGGTAATGAAGAATTTCTAGTATTAACCGAGCAGATGGCTAATGAAAGGATTCATGCTTGCAGTATTGACCAAGTGTTTAAGTAATGAAGAAGTAATAGTTTTTACAAATGTTTAGAATAACTAAGAGAGGTAGGTGAATCAGTTACTCAAGGTTAATATGTACCACTTAAATAATAAAACAATAAACACTTCACTATTCTACTTATGCTATTGGTGCTTAGTCTATACTCTAAAACTGACATAAAAATAACTTGCATAACATAATGAAATCATTATCAAATTTAAACACACATAAAGAATTAATCACAATTTTGGCACTAAGATTTTACTTGGAAACCCAATTTGGTAAAAATCACAAGCAACATGTCACTCTTTTTCACTCTTTTGAAGTGAGCTCTATTAGGAGCCAACCCTGTCAAACATTATAAAACACATTGTTTAATGTGACCTAGTTAAAGGATTTATTTACTCTATTAGGATTGGCCTTGTAAGATGACTTTGATCATTCCATTTAGAATCTCACCTAGTTAAAGGATTTATATAGACTATTAAGTCTTCAAATGATTGTTAGGTCAACCTCTGTTAAAAGGATTTCAATACAAACTTATTCAAATGACTAGAAATAAAATAGTAGGTTTTTTATCTATGTGATTACAAATCACTTTGTTGGTAAAGATCTAAGTTTGGTCTTGTTAGATACAATTGTTCAATTTTATGTTATCTTTGATGTTACACAAATGTCATATCAGTTATCACACAGAGTCTACTGAGCTCAATTGGTTAGCAAGGCGATTCTTACAGTCTACTGAGCTCAGATGGTTAGCAAAGTGATTTACAAAGTCTACCAAGTGTTTTTGGAAGTTACACTATGGAGATAGTTTCTACCAAGCTCACTCGGGTGTTGAAGGATTTTGTGATAGAGGTTAGTGTTAACCTAGCTCGCAAGGTTAACAAAGGAAAGCTAGTTTTTACTGAGCTCACAAGTTTAGTGAAGAAAAGTTAGTGTTTACTGAGTTCACTTGGTCTCTAAAGGATTTTGTAGAGTTCTCAGTGTTTACTGAGCTTCAGTTGGTTAATACTGGAAATCATTTCTAGAGCAGTGTTTACCAAGCAAGGTTAGCCAATGAAGCATTTCATTATTTTGGAAAATAAAGTTTAATTGTTTAATGTAAAGTTTGTAGCCAACTGATTGTTTCATGTAAAGTTTGTAGCCAACTAATCTAATGATTATTGGTAATTGTAACTTGTAAATGAGCCAACTGGACAATTTGTATGGTATAAATAAAAGGTCAAGTTGTGAATTCTAAAGCATGGATGAACGAATGAGCAAGGATGCAAGTGAGTTAATTGTATGAAGATGAAAGTGTGAGAGAATTTAGAAGAAGGATCAAATATCCTTGAGGATTAGCAAAGGTGTATTTGATCAGAGAGGATCTAGTAAAGTAGAATAGAGATCTGTAACAACAAAGTTCAGTTGCATCTCATTCAAGTCACTTCATTGTTACTTTTTCATCATTATAGAAATGATTGCTAAATCTCTCAATATAATTGGTTTAACAACCATTTTTTGTAAATCCTCTAACAAGGTGGATAGTTCTATTGAATTGTTCCAAAGTCCTCTAGCAAGGCCACTCCTAGTAGGGTGTTTAAATCCTCTAATAGGGTCACACCTAATAGTGTGTTTTGTAACCTTTAACAGGGTTGACTTTTAACAGAGCTCACTTCAAAAGAGTGAAAATTGGTAGCTAATTACTTGGTGGTTTTTCCCATATTGGGTTTCCACATTAAATCTGGTGTCTCTTGTGTTAATGTTGTTTCTTTTATGCATGCATGTTAAATTTTTGTTAATGCCTCAAGAATCAGTAATAAGTTAACATCTACCAAATTATAACATTTTTCTATGTGGCTATTGAGTGATAGTAGTAACAAAGTTTATAAGATATTTAAGGGATTTGTGGATTTTTTTTTGTAGTAATTGATTCAATCCCCCTCTTTATTACTCCATGTATATTTCAAAAAATTGGTATCAGAGCTTTTGGTGCTTGTAGAAAGGATTTCAAGAATCTAAGCTAATGATTAGGATGTCTTACAAGAGGGAAATTCCAAGGCTTGACAAGGATAACTTTTTAGCATGGAAAGGTCTCATGAGACTCCATCTAGCTTCCATTGGAGATACATGATTGAAATATCTTGATGAAGCATATGTAACTCCTTCTTGCACATTATCTACTAATGACATTACTGAGAAGAAGACTCATAACACCTGATGATAGACATTGCATCTTCCCTAAGCTATAAAGAATTTGATGATGTCAACGACTACAAAACTGCCTTTGAGATGTGTAACAAGCTGAAAGATATCTATGGAGGTGATGATGATGTGAGAAGAGCCAAAGAAAAAAGTCTAAGAGGACAATTTGATCAAATGAGGATGAGAGAAGATGAAAACATTTCCAAATATGTTCAAAGAGTCAAAGTAGTCATTAGTTCAATCAAGGCTTCTAGAAGAGACATTGAGGAGGAAACAGTTGTAAGTAAAGTTCTTAGAACATTACTTCCCATTTATGCAATTAGATTTTCTACAATTCAAGAAAGAATATGTGAAGCAAATCATAAGATAAATTTAGAAGTAATAGTAGGAAGATTCACTGCATTTGAGCTAGATAACTATGACAACTATGTTACAGCTTCCAAGAACATTAAATCAGCATTTGAAGCCAAGATTTCACTCAAAGATAAGGGCAAAAAGATAAAGGAATCTCATTCAAAAAATGAAGAAGAATCAAAATAGAGTTCTAACAGTAATCTTGAGGTGGTTGAAGCTCTACTAGCAAGGAAATATTCTAGAGGCAAAAGAAAATACAAAGGTAAGGTGTCTTTGATCTATTTATCATGTGAAAAAATTGGACATATTGTTGCTAGGTGCCCAAACAAGAAAAAAAAGGATGAGAAGAAAGGTCATAAGTGCAATGGCAAGAAAGACTTTAAATCATTCAAGGAAAAAGGTAAGAAAACATGTTTCACGACTAAGGATTGTAATGATTCTAATGATGGTGAAGATGAAATTTTTTACATTGCTATGAAAGATGAACCTGATAATGATGAGGAAGATAAAATGGCACTTATCTCTCATGTGAGCAAAAATGATACATGGATCATAGATAGTGGTTATTCTCATCATATGACTGGTGATAAAACTAAGTTTGAACATTTTGAAGACTATGATGGTGGCAATGTGAGGTTTGGTAATAATGAACCTTGTTGCATAAAAGGAAGAGGAAGAATCTCACTAATCAAAGAACTTGCATGTGATAATGCCTATTGGGTTGAAGGTCTAAAAAAAATTTGTTAAGTGTGGCACAGCTAACCAATAGTGGATTCAAGGTGGAATTCATGCATGAAAAAGCAAGACTACTAGATGACAAAGGAAAGCTAATTGGATTAGACATATAAACAAAAGGTAACTTGTTCTATCTTGAACTTGGTGAATGTTCATGCTTTATTGCTCAAATTGAAGAAAGTTGGTTATGGCACAGAAGGTTATGTCATGTGAACTTTAATAATCTGGTAAAAATAAGTAAATTTAGGAAAGTAAGATGCATTCCTAGTATAAAGAAACTTGATGTTGGTCTATGCAAGAATTGTCAAATTAGTAAGATGGAAAAGACTAGTTGTAAAAGTAAGAACTATTAGTCTAAAGAAATTTTAGAAATTGTGCATACTAATTTGTGTGGACCAATTTGAATTGAAAGCTATACTAGAGAAAAGTTCTTCATTATTTTTGTTGATGGTTACTTTAGAATGATGATTGTCATGTACTTGAGAGAGAAATCGGAAGCATTTGAGAAGTTCAAATGGTATTTGGCCAGAGTAGAGAAGGAAATAGGGAAAACACTAAAATGCTTGAGGTTAGACAGAGGTGGTGAATTCATCTCCCATGAGTTCAATAAATTTTTCATTGAAAGAGGAATCAAAAGACAGGTATCAACACCTGGAACTCCCAAGTAGAATTGAATAGCTAAAAGGAGGAATAGATCTATCATGGACTGTGTAAGAACTTTAATGATTGAAAAGAACATTGCTATCAAATACTGGAAGGAAGCTATCAGCACTGCAGTTCATAGCTTGAACTAAGTACAGCTAAAAAAGGACTCGTTCAAAACCCCCTATAAGCTATGGTATGACTATAAACCTAATGTAAGTTACCAAAAAGTATTTGGAAGTAAATTTTATATTCTAAAAAAATCTAGAAAAGGTAAATTTGATGTGAAGGGTGATGAAGGAATATTTTTGGGATATTCTTGCAAGAGCAAAGCATATAGATGTTTGAATTTGTCTACTCACAAAGTCATAGAAAGTGCACATGTGAAAGTTGATGAGTTTGTAGAAAGGACTGAAGAAGAAAGAAAAAAGGAACTAGAAGATTATAGGAGATTTTTTTTCATCGAATGTGACACAGTGCTAGATACATCTGTCAATTAGGAAACTTCTACTCTTGAGTCTTCAGTCACCGAGTTGCAAGAAGTTCAAACAGAGCTACAGGAACCCAAGTCACATTTAGATGCTACTGAGCCAATGCCTACTGAGTCTAAAGGACTCGAGAAATAGTTAGATCATCTAGAATAGCCAGAGGTTGAAGTCCAAGAGGATGCCAATGCAATTCATTCAAAAGGAAAGGAACCTATGTTAGCCAAGTACGTTAGGAGACATCATGCACCAAATTAGATCCTTGGAGATAAATCTGAAGGTAATATGACAAGAAGCAAGCTAAAATGTACTTGTTTACTTATTGATTTTGAACCTAGAAATGTCAAAGATGCATTAGAAAATGAAAGTTGGATTTAGGCTATGAATGAAGAGATGGAGCAAATAGAGAAGAAAAAAATATGGACTCTTGTACCTAGGCCTAAAGATAAAAATGTGATTGGAACTAAGTGGGTATTTAGAAATAAGTTCAATGAAGATTGTAAGGTGTCAAGGAACAAAGCTAGACTAGTATGTAAAGGATACTCTTAAGAAGGAGTAGACTATAGAGAGACTTTTGCTCCTATTGCAAGATTGGAAGGTGTCAATACCCTACTTGCATATGCTGCATAAAAAGGATTTAAGGTATATCAAATGGATGTCAAATCAACATTTCTCAATGGAATACTAGATGAAGAAGTATGCAGTAAACAACCTGAAGGTTTTGTTGATCCAAACAAGAAGGACTTGGTCTGCAAATTACACAAAGCATTGTATGGTTTGAAACACCCCCTAGAGCATGGTATGAAAGATTGCATAACTATCTTATTCAAATTGGTTTTGGCAGAAGTATTTGTGGATGACACTTTGTTTATAGGAAATGATGATCTATACAAAGAAATTTTAGAACAAATGAACAAGGAATTTGAAATGTTGAGATTAAATTCTTTTTTGTTCTTCAAATTCAGTAGAATAAGAATGATATCTACACCACTCAATCTAAATACATCAAGGAGATATTAAAAATTTTTGGCGTGGAGGATTGTAAACTAGTTGCAACTCCTATGTGAATTGGTCTAAAGCTTACCAAGGATGATGAATCAAAAGAGGTAGATTAGACATTATATAGATCAATGATTGGAAAGTTGCAGTATGTACTTCATACAAGGCCAGATATTGCTCTTGCAGTTGGTATTGTGGCAAGATTTTCAGCAAAACCAAGAGAGAATCACATGATGGAAATCAAAAAGATCATGAGATACTTGTAAGGAACTGAGGATTATGGATTATGGTACAAATTTGGAGGTAATCTAGATTTTAAAGTGTTTATTGATGCTGATTAGGTGGAAAACGTTGATGATAGAAGAGTACAAGTGGAGGAGCTTTCTTTCTTGGAAAGAGATTGGTTTCTTGGACAAGTAAAAAGCAAAATTGCACATCTCAATCTATAGTAGAAGCAGAGTATGTTGCAGCAACAGTGAACTGTTCTAATATTGTTTGGTTCAAATAATTATTGGAAGGCATGAAGGTGAAAATCAAACAACCTAAATTTATGTTTTGTGACAATACAAGTGCAATCAACATATCTAAAAATCTAGTGATGCATTCAAAAACTAAGCACATTGCAATAAAATATCATTTTGTTAGAGAATTGGTATAGGATGAGGAGATCAAATTGGAATATGTCGATACAAAGGAACAAATTGCTGGCATATTCACCAAGCCATTACCTAAGGATGCATTCTTGTATCTAAGAGGTAAGTTAGGGGTCATTCCCCTATCTGAGGCTCACTAAAATGAAGTTTTAGTGATGCATCAACAGGTACTAAGGTGAAGATCTATCAGTTGATGCAGTATAGTCATGGGAACATTGCATATGAATCAATACTTAAGGTATGTTGTTACTCATTTGGTTTGTGTTATCTTTGGCATGTGTTGTCAAAGAGGGAGAGTATACTATCATATCTTTCTAAAATTTGAATTGATTTTGGTGAATCTTCTATTTGGTAAGAAGCTATGTAATTCCTTCACAGATGGAGATTACTATATTTGAGAAATTTGTAGAATAAAATCTAAGAGGGAAAAATATTTTATTAGAAAAAGACTTGTTCTCAAATTTCATTCTCCTATGACATGTTGTTTTGCCATCAATGCAAAAGAGGGAGATTATTGGATACAAATGCTCAATTGTGTGTTGTCTTTGATGTTACATAAATGTCATCTTAGTTATCAGATAGAGTCTATTGAGCTCAGTTGGTTAGCAAGGCAATTCTCAAAGTCTACTAAGCTCATATGGAACTAGCAAAGTGATTTACAAAGTCTACCAAGCATTTCTGAAAGTTACACTATGGAGACAATTTCTACTGAGCTCACTCGGGCATTGAAGGATTTTGTGACAGAGGTTAGTGTTAATTGAGCTCTCAAGGTTAACAAAAGAAAGTTAGCTTCTACTGAGCTCACAAGGTTAGTGAAGGAAAGTTAGTGTTTACCAAGTTCACTCAATCTCTAAAAGATTTTGCAGAGTTCTCATTGTTTATCGAGCTTCAATTGGTTAACATTGGAAATCATTTATGTAGTAGTGTTTACCAAGCAGGGTCAACCAGTGAAGGATTTCGTTGTTTTGGGAAATAAAGTTTAATTATTTCATGAAAAGCTTGTAGCCGATTGATGTAATGATTATTGGTAATTGTAACTTGTAAATGAGCCAACTGGACAATTTTTATGGTATATATAAAAGGTCAAGTTGTGAATTCTAAAGCATGGATGAATGAATGAGTAAGCATGCAAGTGAGTTAATTGTGTGAAGAGGAAAGTGTGAGAAAATTTAGATGAAGGATCAGATATCCTTGAGGAGCAGCAAAGGTGTATTCAATCAGAGAGGATCTAGTGAAGCAAAATAGAGATCTATAATAGCAAAGTTCAGTTGCATCTCATTCAGGTCACTTCATTGTTACGTTTTCATCATTGTAGTAGTGATTCGTAAATCTCTTAACAGAGTTGGTTTAACAACCATTTTTTGTAAATCCTCTAACAAGGTGGATAGTTCTATTGAATTGTTCCAAAGTCCTCTAGCAAGGCCACTCCTAGTAGGGTGTTTAAATCCTCTAACAGGGTCACACCTAATAGAGTGTTTTGTAAACTTTAATAGGGTTGCCTCCTAATAGGGCTCACTTCAAAAGAGTTTAAATTGGTAGCTAGTTACTTGGTGGTTTTTCCCATATTGGTTTTTGACATTAAATCTGGTGTCTCTTGTGTTGATGTTATTTATTTTATGCATGCATGTTAAATTTTTGTGAATGCTTAAAGAATCAATAATAAGTTAACATCTATCGAGTTACAACATTTTTCTATGTGGCTACCGAGTAATAGTAGTAACTAAGTTTATAAGACATTTAAAGGATCTATGGATTTTTTTTTTTAGTAATTGATTCATTCCCCCTCTCAGTTACTCCATCTATATTTCCAATAGGTCCTTGTGCTAATTGGATGATAAGTTCTTCACTCATCATCATCTCTACAAGATTTTTCTATTAACTTTGCAATCACTCACACTCATGTTGTTTTGATCAACCTTACTATGTATGTCCCTCTTTATGTACAAGCTTCACACATAAACACTAACACATGCTGCACCACACCAATTGTTCAACTATTTGTATCTTTAAATAGGAAATTTTTGATTTACCATTTTCTACATCCACCATAGATCTTAGGGTTTACAATTAGGTTCAACTAGATTCATTGTATCTATCCATCTTCTTGATCTTCTTCTATAAACTTCTCTAGAACTTGTCTATTTGGTCTTTACCTAATCCTTTCCTTTAACTTAATGATCTAACTCATCAATTTTATCTTCAATGCAATCAACTAAGTTAGCTTGATCGCACAATTTCCTTGAATTCATTCTTATACTATCACTTGAAAATCTCTAAATTATGGCACTCATTCATCAATGAAATACTCGATCATTGTAAATCTTTCTAGCTCATAATAAACTTTCTTTCTTGGTCGATGCTACTACTTGATCAACACTAGATTTCCTTGTCACTAACTATAGCTTGGTTGATACTAAATTACTTAGCACTAACTATATTTTATACTTCTTCTAGGCTTGGCTTATCTTTATATCTAATCAAATATCCATTATAACTTCCTTTTCATAACTCAACCTTTCCTCTAGGTGCTATTGTTATAAACAACTTCTCAAATCCTCTTCATCAATCAAATAAATATGACATTTAGATTAGGTAGCAATATGCCTTATCAACAGATTTGACATCAATGAAAAAATAAGAATTGCTCCAATTTTAAGTTCATGGCAATCTTCCTCTTTGGCATTGATGGCAACATCTCAAACATCTTAATACTAATTGTAGCTTAGTTACCATACAATCAAAAAAAATCACTGATCATCTGATTCTTCTTTTCTGAATTTCTCTTTGTGAATATCTCTTAGGACTAATTTCTCCCTCTTTCTCTAATCTCTCCTTCTATGAATTTTTGAATTTCTCTCTCTAAAATTTCTCATCGTAGTAATTTCTCCCTCTTTCTCTAATCTCTCTTTCTTTGACAACAATGCCAAAGATGTGTACTTGTCTTAGCTTCAAAGTCTTCATACATATGAATTATGTAGATTTAGCATGTATGGTTGATATCTTGCATATGTCTATGACTGATCTGTTATGCTGCACTAAATTATCTACCTTATGCACTTCCCAAAGTAGAGTTGTATTACATCATTGTGTAGGATATTCTAATTAGTATATGTGATGCAATTCACCTTTCCTACTTAAGTTTTTTTTATTAGGGGAATCACACCTAGTTTACCTCTAAGATATTCATGAGCATCTTTAGGTAAGGGTTTTGTGCATATGTCAACAATCAAGTCCTTGGTATTCACATATTCTAGCTTTACTTATTTGTTTTGAACTAATCCCCTCAAGCAGTGATACTTGATAGCAATGTGCTTTGTCTTAGTGTGCATCATAAGATTCTTTGAAATGTTGATAGCACTTGTGTTATCACAATAGATAACCACTGAATCTATGATTTCATCTTTCATACATTTTAGCAACTATTTGATCCACATAATATTTGAATAGTTCACTATAGCTGCCACATACTCGACTTCAGCTATAGATTGGGAAATATAATTAAGTTTCTTGCTTGTACATGACACCAATCTCTTTCTTAAAAAGAATGAACATTGACTAATTCTTTTTCTATCATCAATATTTCCTACCTAATCTAAGTCAATAAACACTCTTAGTTCAAACTTGTCATTTCTTTTGTAATACAATCCATTTTTTTATGTACCTCACATCATTATCCTTTTCACTACCATCATGTGATTATCTTTAGGATTTTTTGAAAATCTAGTAACTATACTAGCTGCCAAAGAAATAGATGGCCTATTGTGAACAACATATTATAATTTTCCAATCATGGATCTATATAGGGTTCGGTTCACATAATCAAAACCATCAATCTTAGATAGTTGTACTCCCCAACCTAAAATCTTTTATACAAAAATTCACTAGTCTCTCCTTGATATAGTTGGATTGTGTAATGAAAATACCAAACTTCATTTGACACACTTGTAGTCCAACAGAATTTGTTTTCACCAATTTCATAAATATTTCAAATTCCTTCTTTATTTCACTAGTAAATGATTTCCATAAAGCTTCTCTTCCTCCAAATAAAATTTCATCAAAAAATATTGTAGATAATAATACTTCATTGTTCAAGCCATTCTTGAAATATAGGTTATTGTTATCATTTTTCCTTTCAACATTGTTGAGTTGTCATTTTGCATGATGCTTAATGGTAGGAATCCTTTTGAACTCCTCTCTTGGAAAACTAATGTAGGATCATCTCCAAGGTCCTAGGAGATCTTGTGACCTATTGGAATCTGCTCAGTTGAAAATAAATGTTTTTGTTTACAAGAAGCCCTTTGTTGGTTCTGACCAATTTTAGATAAGATGTCCAATCTTCTTGCTATCTCAAAAAAGTAACCACAAAAAGAGATTTTTTTGGTATTTTCTATTTTTATGATGAATGAAATATAACAATGCAACTATATGTATTCTTAATTTAACCAAGTGTTAGCAAAGCAAATAAAAAAGATAGCATAACAAGAAATGAAAGAAAATAACTCGAAAGGGAAATTTCTAATAGACATAAACCACAGTAGAAACACATCAACAAGTTAAATCATCAAAAATATTGGGTAGGAAACCAATGAACATAGGAGTGCTTCCTAAAATCCACTAATGCAATTGTCGATGTAAACTTAGTAAAAACTAAAAGATGTTTCACTTCTCATCAAATTGCAAGGCCTCAAAAATTACACTCATGCGAGACAAGAAGCTATGTAGGAACAAATAGGGTGATCTCTCATCCCCAACTCTATTCATTAGTAGAATTCATCAACACGTGACAAACACCAAAACTAAAATATTTGACAATCAAATCAACACAAAAAAACATTCGCTCCAGTACTATTTATGAACAATAATTCACAAAAATAACACACTCTAGCAAGAATAACTTCACTCAGAATAAAAGCACCAATAGCATAAATTATTGCATCAAAATAACAACCTAGAATACATGTTACATTCTTGAATTTATAAGAAATTATCTCCTTAATGTGTCTTGAGAGTGAGAGATCTCTTAATGCAAATATATGATTCTAAACTAATAAAAAAAAATCTAATTATATGCAAACTCACTCTCTAAATGGTGCTAAGTAGGACTTCACCATTGATTATATCAATTAATGGGTGCATGAGCCTTTACATGTCTTAAAACAAAGAAATTAGTAGATAAGAAGAAGGAAGTTGCAAGAGGATCTAAGAGTCACTGGAGTTTCAGAAAATAGAAGCTTAATCTTCTCTAGGCATTTCTAAGATTTGAATTGCTGTCAGAATGTGTTTTTGGTACATGGAATGCTCTTAAATAGCAACTAGAAATTAACTATCGACACACTATTACTTCTTCAAAATTATCGGTGCACCTCTATGAAAAGTGCACCTTGCATACCTTGGTGGCAAGTTCAAAAAATCCAAAATTTTGCCAAGCATCAAAACTAAAATTTTAGCTTTTGTGTTTTCTTCCCCTTTATGTCAAAGCGATGTCTGGATATTTTCTCTTAAATTTCTCTATAATATCCATCACTTGGGTAGCATCTAGAAAATCCAAAGTGTTATACTTATCTTTTACTATTTTCTAGTAATTGCTAACCTCCATACGAATATCTGCAAAATCCTCAAGCTTAGTGTCCAACTCCAACAATGCCTCTTCAGTCCTAAATTCTTGTTTGATATCTTCTTCTATCAAAGCATCTTCAAAGGTTTTATGGAACTACTAGACAACTAATTTCACTTGAATGAGGTTTTCTTTGACTCATCTTCAAAAATATCAAGGTAGGCATCACTATAATACTTCTCAGCTTCTAAAATCTACTCTTGTTTTTGATCTATTAGATTTTGTATACTCCCATGTAATATCTTCATTACTTTATTACTAGCCACTATCTTCTCAATCAAATCCTTTAACTCATCCAGTTCCTTGGCCAAGTACACCTCCATAAGTGTACGATACCTTTGACCCTTTATTGGTTGAAGTGCTTGGAGGTCCTTTTGCTAGGTATGTACCTCATCTAATAGCCCAAAATCTTTGTTCAATATAGACACCATCTTTTTCATTGAACATGGTGAAGCAAGTTCAAATTAGCCGTTATAATCTATTCACCTTTATCCTCAAAATTGTCATGCTATTTCTAACATGCACCCAAAAATGAATCTATTTGTACACTCACCTTATCTCTCTTTCCTAATGTCACAATGACTAATCTCTAGATTATTGTGGTCAATGGGATCTACTACTTTATGTAAATAGCCTCTCATAATCTCATTTTGTTGCCTCATCATTATCAACTCAGACTCCTCTTTGTCCATACACCTGAACACTTCCCTTATACCTGTAGTGATTATTACCATATTTGTATCTACCGTGGGTCTCCCTAGTAGGACCTCCTTGATTTTATAATCTATAGGGAGTAATTCCTTAGGGTTAGCACATGGAGGAGGGATGGAAATATGTGCAAGCAAGTCTCAATCTTGGTTCTTCATTATGAAGGCCAATGTTCATGCATCACCAATAGGTGGCTCAGGCTTCTTGATAGCTTGGACTATTGCCCATGGGAGACATGTATTTGGCTAAAGAGGAGGTTTTCACTACTAGCCCTTTTCCCTTATCACTCCTTTTTAGAGTCTTCTCCTTCTAAGATAGACCTATGTTGGGAGTCCCTATATAAATTGTTTCCAAATTCCTTGTATCTATATCTTGAGAATTTTGTCAAGGTTATTCAAGTATCTATCCCTCCTCCAATACTTCATTTGTTGGCATTTGTTTAGGCTCTTCTTCATCTACTGCTTGTGCTTCTTCATCAGTGATAGGAGGGAGAGGAGTGACTAAGCCTTTATCCAAAAGGACAAGTCCTAAAATGGTGGTATTTTGTTCCAATCCTCTCCCAAAGGAGTATTTGTAGCTATATCTTGTATCTTCTCACCCGCCATTTCAATACCCATGGGCATAAAATCAAAATTAGAAATGTTAAAGATTTTTTTTTCTTACCCTTCCTATTCTTTTATCCATTGTTTCTACTCATCTTCTAAAGTCATAACCTGAATAGGTTTCCTAGGAATAGATGAAAGTATCAAAATTGAGCTCCTTCTTCACTCTTCTTCTATAGCCCTAGCTAGGTGAATCTACTGACTCAAAGGGAGATAATATTCTTTCTCATCCTCTTCTTATGCATCTACCTCAGGGATGGTCTATAGAATTTGAGGGATGGGGATGACCTTCTTATGTATATTCCCTCTTCTTGTCCTTTTTATTATAGGCTCAACCCTAGCCTTCTTGGAAACTAAAGGGGAGGGCTTTTTCCTCTAGACCAGCTGGTGGTGCTTCATGTGCTTCTTCTTTGGGCTCATGTTCTTGCTCTTGTCCAGGTGGGGGCACTTGTTCAACATATTAGGCTTGAGCCACCTCTTCATCTTGAGCATCTTCAGTCTGAGGCTTTGCTCACTTTGGGGAATCTCTTTTCTTATTATTCTTCCCTTTATCTACCCTAAAGTACCCAACATCCCTCTCATGCTGATATACCATTTCCAAAAAAACTAGGGATTGAGCAAGAAATTTGGTACTATAACTTTTGCACCTTTACCCTTAATTGGGCATGTTGTGGCTTGAAAGGTAACAACCTATGGAACAAGGTCAAGGTCAAAAGGCTTCCTGATCCATTCCCTAGTCAACTGAATTATGTGTCTTGCCCTATGATTTACATCTACATTCTCATCTCTATCCATCTCTACATTCATGGTCGGCCTATCATAGATTTTGTCTCACTTGTACAATAGATCCAAGACATCTTGAGTGCCTTTCTAAATAGCCTTGAGTGGGATCTTTATTTTTAAGGCCTTTTCTACTAGATATAGAGTCATCCTACAATAATCTCTTATTAAAATATCATAGTCATCTATTACATTGATCTAATGATCTTCTATAGCATCATTGTACACAAACTGCTTCCCTTTCAAATACTGAATTCTACCAATATTATAAAAATAAGGGCAAGGGGAGTTGTGATCCTCCAAGTGATATTGATCCACTCTAAGTCAAAGGTAATAATATCATGTTTCTACTGGACCTCAAATGCACCTATAGTAATAGGCCACACACATTTCTTCTTATGTTGTTTTCATACTTTTTCATATGTAGATGTGAACTACTTTGCAATCTCCAATAAGACGAGCCTATTTGATGGAGATCTTAAGAATTTCTTTAGATTCACCATAGTTCCAGCTATCCTTAGGTAAGTGAATGTTTTGAACTAGATATAGTAGGTTTTGATCTCTGCAATCCTTTCTACTACCTCTACTGACATTTGTTTAGCATAATCACCCTATATAAATTGGATGATTGCAAATATAAAAGCATCACTCACCAACTAAGGATATACCACATAGGGCTAGGCATTGGAATGTTGAATGCTTCCTTTCTTATATAGTCCTAGGTGATTGGTTGTCCTTGCTGCCAATAAGTACAAGTAAAAGTGCAAATTTGTGTCACCTTTTAGGCTGACTTATCAAAATGATCAAATTTGAGTATTTCTATCTAAAAATCAATTTTGTTCAAACACATGATCTTGATAAATTTATTCTAGCTAAATTATATATGGTCTCAGACTTTTCCAATTTGAAATATCTACTAAATGGATTTCATAGTGTTTTAATTAGATATAGTATATTGCAATAAAAAAAATCTACAATTACATATTTTAACACTCAAGAAGATATCAATTTTGAGAAAGAAAAAAAATATTAAATCATATCAAAAAAAATAAAAAATTATATGATGTTCTAGAGAAGAGAGTCCTCTTCCAAAATATAAAATTTTTCTTTTGCTTGGAATACATTTGTTTTGAAAAAAGTGGTGGGAGATGAAAACTATCAATTTGAATAAGTTGAAATTTGAATTGTCATAAAAGAGAAAATATAAGTCTAAAGCCTATTTTTATTTTTGATTGTTCTAGATACATATGTTATCTATAACATAATAAAAAATGATGATTTTATGATCTCTATGTCCTCCTTCTCATTCTCCTAATACTATCTCTCTATTTGATGATAAGTTATCTTCACATACTGGTCAACTCTAGGGAGATGGAATACTTTCTCAATATTCCTAGGTCTAAGGTCCAGGTTTATCTCCCCTATGACACTTTTAACAACTCTTTCTTATGACACATATTTTTCTACCAATGCAATGATGAGCTCAGAAGAATGTATTGATGTAGGATGAGATGGTGCATTGACCAACCCAAATCAGATAAGCGCAGAGACCATTATGGACCTCTCTTTAGACTTATTGTAAAGTAAAAGAAATGCATTCCAGTCTATGTGTCTTGACTCAATATCTCCAATCTCTAAATTTCCATCTTGAAAATGTGATTTCTTTGGTTCACCTTGAAACTTGAAGACAACAAGTTTCTAAGAAACCTTCTCTACAAGTGAGGATATGAGGAATCAATTTTATCTACACAAAATAGAAAACCATTAGTTTGAAAAATGGAAAAGAAAATCCTAAACAACCCCTAATTGCAAAAATATTACAACCAAAACACCAATACCTTGAAAACAACTCAAATCCCCCTTAGAGCCATGGAATGCAAATCAGTGCACCTAGTGACACCTAAATGGTTATTTTGTCCATAGTAACACACTTGCACACCCTAATGGGGTTCACACATGAAATTTCCATGTGGAAAGGGAGGGACTAAGTGAGTGAAGTAAGAGTGTGCACATGGGCACATTTATGGGATGTGTATGAGTGCACCCTTATATTGTTTTTTCTAAGTTTCAAAAATGGTGCACAGATGTACACCTCAGCAAGGTGTGTATCTGTACACCATTACTTTAGTGTTCTTTTACTTTTGTAATAAGGTGCCCATGTTCACACATTGGAGAGGAGTACATGTGTGCATGTTTCTGTAGTGATTTGAAGCTATTTTTATGTGTTTTTTAGGTTTTTTGAATGCAAATAAAGGTGTGCATGTGTGCACCTTTGGTGTTTTAACTTTGTTTGTTTTTGTGTATGCAAGCTAAATTTTGGTGCACATTGAATGGTGCAAGGGTTCTAGAATGAATGTAGAGAACAATGAGAGAAGAGGGGGGGGGGCCTAGGATTTTATAGGCCTAGGGCAGTTTGCACTCTTTGGGGTTGTGCAGTTATGCATGTGCATAGGTGCACTTCTCCAAAAGGAGATAGAAGTACACTTGCACATCTAGTGCACTTGTGCACCTATGGTAGGTGTGCATGTGGGCATGGTGTGCTAGTGTGCAATTAGCATAAAACTTACCCTTTTCTCCAAAAAAATTTCAATTTCTCACAGCAAATTTTCTTAGTCAAAGGATTAGGGCTTGACCAAGACTCTAGGTGGAGTTCCAAAATGACCTAGGCCCCTAACTAAGGGTTTGGGAGACAAAAAAATTTACTAGGGGGTCCTCATTTCTAGGATAAATGGGGTGTGTATTATGAAACCATAACAAATAGCCCCAACAAAAAGAGAAGAAATGACAAAGGTATTTCTTCATCAACAAGCATTCTTCTAACATGTGTCAAATACTAAGTGAATCCCAAACACATCAAGCATATTTTAAGTTCCTTCACAGTCAAAAATTTAGAATCTTGAATCTTCAAGCTTAGTGTGTGCTCAATGTAGTCATCTCCTTTGACATCTCAAAATGTAGTCCATCATGAGCTTCTAGCAACTTGGAGAAAGTCTTTCACCCCACCAGTCCATTCATTAGGAATCATCACAAAACCTATTTATCAGTCACTAAATAGACTAAATGAGAGAATCCAATCTAAGGGCTCTTAACAGGTTATCATTTTCACATTTTATTTTATTTTTTACATTTGAGGTCTTGGGTAATCTTTTGAATTTTTCTTCATGGAGCTCACATGATTCCATTTGATTCTTCCATGAAGTGATTTGTATAGATACAAGATAGCCATTTTGGAGTACATATCCCTACTATAAGATTACCTTTCTTAGACCATTTGGAACCTTTCACTCTTAATACCACATTTCCCTTTTTTATTTTATTTATGTACCTTGACCATGCTTGGAATCTATGGCCAAGGCATTGGTGTCATTTCTTAGATTCTTTCTTTAGTTGATAACCTTTGCATTTCTCTTTTAAGAACTTTATGGAAACTCTCATGCCAAATAGTGACCTTAGAAATTCCTTGAAAAGACCTTTTGTCTGAATTGATAGGCTTTGGAATATCATTTTCTATCATCGCCATTGATTTTAAAATACCAAGATAGTCAAATTTGCATAGTGTTGAGAACTATTGATCTACAATTTTGATTTTAAGACTGAAAGTCTTCTACTACCGTGAGTAACATCTGTTCACCAGTTGGTGCAAGAAAAAAAATCATTTGAATGCTTTGAAAAAGAAATGCCTCTTCCTAAAAGTTGAAACCAAAAAGAGTGATTTATGAAATCCATCAAGATAGAATCTTGATTGACCCTAACCCCCAAACTGACATAACTTTAAAAGAAAACATACAACTAAAATCAAACACAAAACTAAAAGTAAATACACTTGTAGAACGTAAACATACTTGAAGAATTTTTATTTTATTTTATTTTATTAAAAAAAATTCTTCTTTTAGGTCTCAAAGTAATGTTTTAGGAAATAGCCATTGAAACGCAATGGGACCAATTCCCCTTGTAAGGAACTCGACTTAAAAGTATTTTCTCCCAAAATCTTCATAATTTAGCAAGGGTCAATCCACAAGCATTGAAACTTAGTGTGACTACCCAAATTTTCTTTCATGGTATCCCATAGGAGAAGAAGGTCAAATATTTTGAATGATTTTGTTGTAGACTGCTTGTCAAACCACCTTTTGATGACAGCTTGATGTTTCACCATATGGTCCAAAGTTATCGTTCTTTTCTCATCCAATTCCAAGTGATTCATTAATATGATGTGAACTCTATCTATATCCTCAACATATCCCCTCATAAATTTCAACACTAGAATCCTAAGATTAAGTAGGAACATTAGTTCTTGTCCATAGATGAGTAAATAAGGGAATGTCCCCAAAGTATTATTTATTTCACTCTATCTATCCATAATGCATATTTCAGCTGAGTGTGCCAATCTTTTGGATTTCCTATAGCAATTTCTTTATTCTGTGATCAAGTTTTTATTGATGGACTCGGCCACACCATTCCCTTGGGGATAGTAATTTGAAGAGAACTTGATTATAACCTTATTATCTAGTGTCCATTGATTAAGGAAGCTCGATGGAAATGATGATCCATTATGGCATACTAGGAAGAACAACATACCAAACCTTGTGACAATGTGTTCTTCCAAGAAGCCTATAACCACCTTTGTCATGTAATTTTGAAAAGTTTCAACATCTATCCAATGCATGGAATATTCTATAGCTATGAGGATGAACATATGCCATATAGATAATGGTGGATTTACTAGACCAATAAAATCTAGCCCCACTTAGCAAAAGGGCATACCTCGAATACTAGTTGTAATGGCCTAGTTGCATGCCTCTCTCTATTTGCACTTATTTGATAGATATAGAAAGAATGCACATGTTCAAATGTATCCTTAAAGATGGTAGGACAAAAATAACCTGATCTCAAAATCATATGTGATGTAGCTTCTACTGATCCATTTCTCATGCCATATCTATCATGAAATTGTTCCAAAACTTCTATGGCTTCTTCATACCCCAAGAACTTCAAATGAGTTCCTTTTGTAAAGTTTTCTATCTTGTAGCATGTAGGATTCACATTTCATCTTGAGTCTTTTGCATTAGGAACTATTCATGTCATTGGCATATTGGTTTTTCAAAAGATACTAAACAATATCTTGATACTAAACATTAGTGATTATTTCTTGATCAATATCTATTTGAAACACTATGACCTTTTTTTTATTATCAATGCTAATTTGATCATCAAATCTGATTTTTTTATCATTACCAACTACATTATCAGCTATCATCTTAATCGATCCTTGTCCTCTTACCAATTTTATTAGCTAGATCTCCAAATTGAACTCTTGTAATATAGCCATCCATTTTCCCTATCTCTTACCTAGTTCATTCTCCATCACCAATGTCTTGACGGCTAGATCAGGGACAATTGCATATATCTTACTTCTAAGTATATAATCGCAAAACTTCTTAACTTCTTTTATTAATTTGAAATATTTTTTATCAAGATTAGAATAGTTAAACTTGACATTCTTTAGTGGGAAACTCATGAATGCGATAGGTCTCTCATCTTCTTTATCTTTCTTTTGGTTAAGAATCCCAACACATGAATGTTCTAAAGCAAATGAGTAGATTTTGAATGGTAAATCATAATTAGGACTTGCAAGAATTGAGGCTGTAGATATTTTTAATTTGATGTCTTTGAAAGATTTCTTTATTTTAGGAACTCATTCAATATTTGCTCCTTCTTTGAGTAGTTCATTAAGATGACATACTATCTCAACAAATCCACTAATGAATTTATGTACAAAATTGATTTTTCCAAAGAAATATTTATGTACAACTATGAGGAGGTACCACATTGAGAATGGTCTCTATCCTTTCAAGATCAATATATATATCCCAACTTTAGAAATAATATGTCCAAGAAGCTTTCCTTTTGTGACTCCGAATAAATAATTTTTGGGATTCGGTGATATACCATACCTTTGACATCGATTGAAAACTTGCTTCAAGTATGTGATATGAGTACTTCATTCTTTAGAAAAGATAATAAGTTCATCTGTGTAGATGACTATGCACATGTTTATCATCCCTTTCAATTCTTTATCCATCACTCTTCGGAAGGTGGCACCTACATGGATTAGCCCAAAAGGAATCCTTAGATACACGAAGGTTCTCCATTTTGTTGTAAATGTCATCTTTAACCTATCTTCTTCATCCACCATCACTCGATTATATCCAAAATATCTTTCTTAAAAAGACATCATTTTAGACTTGTTCACAATTTGCAACACTTTATCAAATGAGGGCAATCGGTAATTATCCTTCTAGGAAGTCAAGTTTAAATTTTGAAAATCCACACAAAGGTCAATTTCTCCATTCTTTTTCCTTACTACAACCAATTGAGAAACTCATGTATAATGTTAGATTGGGAAGATATTTTTAGCATCAAGTAACTTCTATACTTCTTTCATTATCAAAGAATCAATTATGGGATTCACTGGTCATTACCTTTGACGAAAGGGTTTGGTATTTGACATCAACAAAATATCATGAGTGATGATCTCAGGATCATAGGTCTTGAGTTCTTCATAGCTCCATGCTTTGATGTCTTTATACTCTGTAATAAATTGAACTATACTTTCTCATTCTTGAGGATGAAAAGCTTTTCCAATTCTAACCATCTTTGGATCTTCTTTCGTGCCTAAATTATATGAGTCGCATTCTTCAAACCCTTTTTCTTCAACATTTATTTTATTGCATGCTGATTCTTCTCAATCAAAGATGCATTCTAACTCCACCATTTTCTTGGGAACAGTATTGGTCTTCAAATTTATAATTCCATCTTCATCCTCTAGTTCATCTTCTTCAGGCTTTTCATTGGCAGTATCATCAAAATCTTGTCCCTTAAAGAGGTCATTGCACATGATAAATTTGAGAATATACTAGTCATCTTGGAATACTTGGAATTTCATGATATTATTTGGAATAGACCAAGCATCAACTATTTCAATTGAAAATCACTTTATATTTGTCCTTTCAATGAGTTGCAATGCACTTGCTAAAATGGCAAGAGCATTAGATACCATATTCTTTTTCCTTGGGATAGACCTTATGTTGAAGGCCTCAAAATCTTCCAACAAGTCCCAAACTATTTTTTGATATGCAAGAAATCTCATATCATTGCATGAGTAGATTGATTTCACTTATCTAATGACCAAATGAAAGTCTCCTTCAACTACAAGAGCTTTGACATCTTTATCCAATGTGAAGAGGAGTCTGTGAATAAGGACTTCATACTCTACAACATTTTTAGTAAATATATAAATGATATGCTACATAAAAATCCTACCTTTGGCATTAATTAGTTCAATGCCTATGCTAGCTCCTAATTTGCATTTAGAGTTGTCAAACCTGAGTGTCTATATTCATTGTTCTTTGGGCTTTCTAATCTTGTGCTTACTTTTACATAGTTTTTCCTTGACTTGAGTTTTCAATAGTTGTTTCTTTGGGACCCATTAAAATATTTCTCATGGAGGAATTGGTGAGTTGCCACACTTTATCTTGGATATAGGGGTCATTTATTTTCCTTTTTGATTTTAAATATACCCAATTAATTGCACGATCTTATCAATTTGAGGTTCTAGATGAATGACCACTAAGGTCCAAACTTGGATTTTTACAAAATGTCTCCCCCTTTGGAATTTGATCATTCTAGGAGGAGGATTGGATAAACCCCCACCTTATGAAGAAGTATCTCTATATGACAGATTGGAATCTTCCTATTCTTCTTCATGAGTCCCAACCAATCCAAATGTTTTTGTAGAACTTGAACTTTCCTCTTGCACCTCATTTAGTATTTTGTCATTTTTCAATTGCATTATCTGAGTGAGTACCTTAGCTACTGCTTATTGACAATGTGAGTATTCAAACCTTGAATCATTGATTTTTTGTAACTTACAGAATCTTGGTAGAAGCAAAATATTTGGGTCTACTTCCTCTCCTAAGCATTGTAAGTTTGCAACCATATTGTCTACAAACTGAGTGATGAGTTCTTCTTTTGGATTAGGAATCATAGATTCTTTATTCAGATGGCCAATTTTTCCAGTTGTATTTATGTCAACAGACATCACTTTATAGGAGCCTAAATCATCTTGGAAAAATACTACCTCATTTGGTGTATTGTATTCTATGATTATTGTTTTAAGCTTTGGCTTAGCATCAATCTTGATTTGATTATTCAGTAGCTTCCAAGGTAGCCATAGTTGAGTATAATCAATTGAAGACCAACCTCTCAACCACCTTTTCCATTCTCTACCTAGAAATAATCCATAAGTTCCATGAGTTTCAACCAGACGTATGTCTATAATGTCTTGAATTTGGGGGTCTATAGTCAATTTTATTCTAACATATTTTAATACCCCGATAACTTTTACTTTGGTATTATCGAGTTGTATCACTATTTGATTTGAGGGTTGAGGAGTGACTCCCAACCTTTGAGCTATCAAAAGTGGCATGATGTTGCAAGAAGCTCCTGAATCTATAAGACAATTATGGAGGTTAGTTCCAAAAATTTTGAGACTAAGTAATAAAGTAGGCACTTTAGCCTTGTCATTTTAAATAGTAGGCATTGTCTCAGAAGTATTGACTTATTATGATGTTGTTGTTTAAGGGACTATTTTTGCATTTGGCATTGCCTTTGCATGATCTAGAGTCCTCAAGACTAGTTCCCTTTGATTAGGACAATTTTGTAGCATATCAAATATGGACATATTATCCTTGGTTCTCTTTAGATCTTTGACTACATTTTAGTTTTCAATTTTCTACATAGGATTCTTCAGGATTGTAGGTACAATTACCTTGATTTTGATTTTTTTTCCCAATGGAGGGTGTTCTAGTAGGTACTAGATTGTTATTAACTCATGGATTAGGAGGTGTTGGATTCAAAGCAGGAGGAATTCCATTGGTCATGGGTTCCCTTCAGTCACATAAATTGTAAGTATTTTAATTGTCATTTTGAAAAGCTAGCATCTCCTCTTGTTGAGGATCTAATTCTTGACTAAATGGAAATATGAATTCTTCACTAGCTTGTTGTTCCACTTGCTAATTTTGTGGAGAATCATAAGATTCTAACATCATATCATTGTACTACATAGGGGGCTCATGATTATTTCTTTGTGGATTCTGGTTCACCACTTGATTTCCATTGAAATATGATCCACCGTCATTAGGTATATATTGATTATAATTGTCATACTAATTGATGTCTACATACTAGGAATTGTTGTTTTAATTATCTATATGGATTCTTTCATTGTTTGGATGAGTGTTCCATTATTGATTTTATCTCTGGAAACCTTTGTTGTGATCAAGGGGATTGAAATTATTTCCTCCATTGTTGTTTCCTACATTGGTATTTCTTGCATTGTTTTAGATTACGGTAAAAGTAGGTTTTGAAGGGACCCCGAAACCCTTTAACAAAAAGCAAAAAGGTAAAGCATTACAGCCCAATAGGAAAAAGAAACCTGCAACAAACTGTAGAACAATATCAAAATCAGGTTTTACAGGGACCTAAAACCACTAAAAAAGTCCAAAAACAAACTAAACCAGGTTTTACAGGGACTTGGAACCACTAACAGTTTAAACGAGAAAAACCAAAAACTAGATTCAAAGACCCCAACCAGTAACCAGCACTAGACAGGAACAAAACCAGAGAACCCGACCTAGAGCCACTATTGCAGCTCTAAGATCATTTTAGTAGCTTCCTTACCAATTGTTGCAGTCTCTTGAATGGTATCAGTAGCCGAAGTAGCAGCAACTTTGATTGCAGTCTTCCTCAAGCTCTGCCTTATTCTTTTGCTTGGACCCTCAGCCGAAGTGTGATTTCTTCATTAGCCCTTTTGCCTAGGCTTGCAGCGGCCGCACATATACTCAAGGTGACCTGCTCCATCTTAGTGCCACTCTCCTTGATTAACATTTTGAGGTTCTACTCATAGTTGTTAAGTTTGTTAGGGATGTCTCCCATCTGCCCTTCCAGTTGGCTAAGTTTGGCATTGATAGTGTCCTGGTTTTGTTGCAAAATTTCCACCTTTGTCTTCAAACCCATCATTTCATTATAGATCCAGGAATCTACTTTGAGCATGGTGTCAGTTTTAACCTTTGCAAAATGCAGGAAGGTGAGCATGGTATCCCTCTGTGTTGAATCGCTATGATCTTCAACAATCTCGTGTGGGGGGGAGCGGACATTGTCATTTTTATCCTCCATTTCTATTTGATCCTCCTTTCGAGCCCCGACAGAGTCCTCTATGTGAGCAGAGTCCTTCCTTTTTTCTTCCTCTATCCCCTTGATAGGAGAAGTAGTCTTAGCCATATGGTCCTCCTTACACTTCTCAACAGGGTTCCCGATAGTGTTATCTTCCGCTTTATCACCCCCACTAGATATAGCCTAGTTACCCTCATTAATAGATTTACTCTATTCAAAATTACCTTCACTATTGGCTTCCTCTTTCCCTTTTTCATTATTACCTTTAGTCTCCAGGTACCCGTCCAAATTAGAGCTTAAATCCTTGACATTAGTATCATCCTCATCCTCAGGGTTAATATTCTCATGGCTTTCTGATTTCTCGTTCTCAGACTCCTCATCCTCATGTTTTTGAGAAGCAGAGGGTTTCAAATTTAGGGCTTTATCTTTACCTTTAACAAAGTCACCCTTCTTACTCTTAATGGAGTCCTTCTTCTTGTCCTCAGAGGGAGTAGAGGCAATGTGTTTATTTTTACAATACCCCTCAATAAGAAGAATCAGCCCTTCATGTAAAATGGGTCTGGACTCCTTCTTATGGGCTTCTAAACTATGAAGTAAAGAAAATTGCAAATAGAAGGGGAAAGATATACTATCTTTGTGTCTAAAGTGATTTAAAAAAACAAAGTGGCATTTATGAACTCTTTTACTTCTTCCATCAAGGATAAAATACTCACGGATACAGCAAAGAACATCCCTCCTGATCTCCTTAATCTGATGCACATCAAAGAAATCACCACTCTTTTCCAGTTGCTTCTCCTCATCTTCCATTTTTGAAAACTTTTTGTAGGCTACATTTGAAATACCGGTTTGCTTGGTGAATTTTATGCCCACCGTGGGGAGCCCCATGATCTCTGCAATAAAATCCTTCATAAGTTTCACAATAACACCATGGAGAGTGACTTTGTCATTGGACCATTTCTTAAAGAAAGTCGTAGTGATGTGTGGCTTAAAACCTTTGAGTCACTCCAGATAACAAGTCACATTTCCTTTCTGCAGAATTTTGCATACATCCTCACGGGCCTTCCAGGCATCACAGTTTTTTGGTTCGTGCTTGCGCAGTTCACCCCTCATCTGCAGAGAATAGAGAATGCACTCAAACCAAAGTAACCAAACATAGAGAATGAAAGGGTTAAAATGAAAACTATTTTTCATCCCATCAAAAGAGACTCCCTTTTTCAGAGATACGTGCAAAAACCACATCGCATTCATTTGAGTGTACTTCCTTGGAGAAGAAAATCTGGCAATAATATGATCACTCCACGAAATCATTAACTTTCTAATCTTTACAAATCTTTCCCACTTGCGCATGGATGGCTTCATAATGAATAATTTATTTGAGATCAACTTGGATAGTTAATTCACTGGTCCACCTCACCATTTGCCCCGTTAGGACAACATAGTTGGCTATCCAATCAGCAAAACCGTTGGCCTCCCGAAAGGTGTGGGATATGACAACTTTTTCAAATTTTTGAATAAGGTATATGATCTCCTTGATTGTGGCCTCTATCGGCCATGAGATAGAACTTTTATTATTTAGGATATTAACAATATTTAAAGAGTCACCTTCCAACCATAAATTCGGACATCCCAAATCCACGGCAATTTTCATAGTATAAAGGGCAGTCGTTGCTTCAACAATGTGACTATTAGTCCGGCCTATAGGGATTGCTATAGCATCTTTAACATTTCTCATATGATCTCTCAACACACCTCCACAACCCGCACTTCCTAGGTTGCCCTTAGCAGCACCATCAAAGTTTCCTTTAATCCAACCATTAGGGGGGGAACTCCAAGAGATGGTCAATCTTGGGTTATCAATTTGAAGTTTAGGATTTTCAGAAAGCATTGGATTATCAATAGGAAAGGTTTGATTAGGGTTCTTCAAAGATCTGAAATTCTCCTTAAAATCTCTAATAATATTCTAACTAAGCACCCATCCTGGAACCTCTCTCTTTCTAAAAATTCTATTATTTCTTTCTTTCCAAATACCCCACCAGAGATGAGGAAGAGTAATTTTCCATAGGAATTGAACATCATAATTCTTAGAAGGGCATTTCCAACTATTAAAAGAAGATTTCACATTGTTTTGATGAACCTAGGTCAACTTCCAATACATTAGGATCTCAGTCCAGACTTGCTGGGTATAAGAGCAGTTCAGAAATAGGTGGTCTCTATCTTCAAATCCATTCTTGCATAAAATACTCCTATTCACCAAATTTATACCTCTTTTTTGCAAGTTATCAAGGGTCAAAATTTTATTTTGAAGCAGGACCTAAAAGAAGATGTTAATTTTAGGAATGAGACCCTTAGTCCAAGCCTGAGACCAAAAGGGAAGATTTTCCTTCTCCTTAGAAACAAAGAAAGAAGAAATTTTGAATTTCCCACTAGGATCAGCATACCAAATAATCTCATCCTCAAAAGAAGGGTGGAGAGAAACAACATTGAGAGATAATTGGATGTGATTGAAGCTTTGATCAATGTCCTTCAAGTTCACCCAAGAGTCATTCTGCCAGTAATGACTAACAAGAGTGCCATATCTCTGCTTGCATAAGTCAACTTGTGTCATATCTTGAACATCTTCAATCAGGGGGTGATCCTTAAGCCAGACATCTTCCCAAAATCTCACCCTAATCCCATTACCAATTTTCCAAGAGCACCCTTCTCCAAGAATTTTCTTTGTTCCCTGCACAGCTCCCCATATGGAGGGAGGATGAATAACATCAGATGAAGAGAAGAAATCAGAAAGAGAAACAGAATTAAGAAGGTATTTGTGTTTCCAAATGGTACTCCACTCTTCGTTTTCATGGAAAACACGCCATCCTTGTTTAGCTAGAAGAACTTTATTCATGCTTCTGATTTTTCGGATGCCTAGTCCACCTTCCTTGACCGATTTACAAACTTGGTCCCAAGCAATTAAAGGCATTCTCTTTTTTTCCTCTGAACCAGTCCATAAAAAATTCCTTTGAATTTTGTCAATAGCCTCAGCAAATTTAATGGGGATTTTAAAAAGACTTAAAGCATAAGTTGGTATACTTTGGAGAGAAGCTTTAAGAAGAATTAATTTACTAGCCCGGCTTAAAAGGTTCCCTTTCCAACCAGCCAACTTCTTGTTGAATTTGTTAATAAGGTCTTCCCAGAAGGAATCTGGAGCCTTCAATCCTAAAGGAAGACCCAAATAGGAAGAAGGGAAAGAACCTATAGAACATCCAAGGATTTTGGCAATTTTATGTTGTCTAAGAATAGGGGTATTGAGAAAAAACACAGCACTTTTATTCTAGTTAACGAGTTGGCCTGAGGCAGAAGAATAAAGATTTATTGCTTGCTTCAAATTTCTGGCTTCCCTGACTTTAGATTTCCCCATAAAGATGGTATCATCAACAAATTGGCCATGCGAACATATAAGAGGATGGGAAGAGGGTTGCAATCCCTTAATAACTCCTTTACGCACCAGATCCCCAATGTACCTCCCCAAACAATCAGCCATAATAACAAAGAGGATGGGGGATAAAGGGTCCCCTTTATATCCACTAAAATTCTTATTAAAGTTCTAGCTATAATTATTGTTGTTGTAAGGACCAACATTTTTTCTTTGAAAGTAATTTTTTGTCCTTGTGAAAATGTTAAATGAGTCATCTCATTTCTAATTTGAGACATGGTCTCTTCATTTGACTGAGCTCAGATGCAATGCTATTCTTTATTTAAATGGATGTTGTTGCCTTTTGCTCAAAGATAGCATCTTTTGGAGGTTCATATCCTAGGTATATTATAGCTATAACTTGTGGAATGGGTGCCTATTGTAGTGGAATTGAATTCATTGGTATGAATTGGCTAGGCATCACTGGTGCTCCAACAGGATATGTTGGTACTATGGTAATAGCTTCAACTAGGGGCATCAACCCTCCTCCATTAGGATTGGTTTGTTTTGTGATAGTAATTGGTTTTAAGAAGACTTTTTCCAATGTGTTGATATTTTTAGTAGGAAGTCTTCTTAGGAAAATAGTCATAAGATGGTCCATAGAAATCAGATAAATCTAAATCGTAACTTCAACCGATATTGTGTATGGCATTTCTAGCTTGTCGTATGCTATATGAAAGCAAAGATTGAAGTGTGAAACCATTTTGACTAGGTCCCTTTTCATTGATATGAATTGATGATGTATCACAGCTAGGTTAATGAAATTTTTGAATTGCTCCACGAATAATTTTTTTAAAGTATCCCAATCTCCAATGCATCCTGGTGGTAAATTGACATAACAATTAAATGTAACTTCTCCCAATGAGGGAATAAGTGAAGAACCACATTTTCATTATCAATTTTCTTTTGGTTGAAAATTTCTTTAAACACCTTGATGTGATCTTCAATTGTTCTTATCTCTCCAAAGATGAACGTTAGGAAAAATTTCTCGGGATTCTTAGGAAGGTTGTTTAGTCCACCTATCAAGTTGATTGGTGAGTCTACAAATTTTGTTAAAAAGGCCATTTGTGGAGGATTTGGTGGAATGTCGGGTGGTTGGTTTGGATGCAGAACTGAGGAAGATGATGAAAGGTTGAATGGAAGTGATCAAATTCTGGGAAATCTTTTCTCACTATGAGACTTACAAAAAAACAAAGTTCTAAGAACTCTGATTCACCATTTGAAGATCTTAAATCTCACTGAAATAGGGATGTTGGATTAGGATCATCCAACTTGCATCAGTTCTAGAAAAAGAGCACCTTTGTAGCTAAAAAATTTCACAAAAATAGCACTCCTTGCACACTTCAAACATTGATGAACAAAAAAAATTCAGAACTTGTGAAAAGTGTAGATGTAATAAACCTAAGTTAAGCATATTTAATTTCCTAAATAAGAATAATTTAATAATTTAATGATATAATTATATTATAATTATTTTAAAATATAATAAAGATTTAAATAAATACCAAAATTATTATAAATATATTATTATATATTATTATATTATAATATATAATAAATATCATAATATTTAATAAACATTTTTCATATCTTATAAATACACTCGAATGAAGGAAATATTCAATATTATTTCCACACTATTGAGAAGATCTAAGATCTTATATATTTATTATAATAAACATTATCTTAAGACCCAATTATATTATATTTATTTTTAAATATAATAAAGATTTAAATAAATACCAAAAATTATTATAAAAATATTATAATATATTATTATATTATTATATATAATAAACATTTTTCATATCTTATAAATACACTTGAATGAAGGAAATACTCAATATTATTTCCACACTAGTGGGAAGATCTAAGATCTTATATATTTATTATAATAAACCTTATCTTAAGAAACCAATCAATAAGCATGAACAAAGGAAAGCTCCCGACATAGGTGAGATAGCAAGTATGAATCTTCAAAGAAATGTGAAACATCGACCATAATGAGTGATCTAATAAAACCTGTAAGGGAGTAGAGATAGAAGTCCAACATAGTTGTATCATCGATAGCTAGGATAGGGAATAATTACAACATCAAGAACTTAATCTTAAACAGGACAGGAACCAAGGCAAAATTTGAGTAAGCGTTAGGAACAGAAAGTCGTGATTATCATCAATGACTGCGTAGACCCCTATTGATAAGCGAAGGGGGAAGAATTGTGAAATCAGATGGGAAGCCAGATTACTATTGAAAATGGTTTACTATACCAGTTAAATTATTATCTAAGACGCTATATGTGATGCATGGTGGATTATGGTCGCTGACCAAACAAGTATCACAAGAATGAGCAACGGTAACTTTTCATTATATTTCAAATATCGACTACATAGATATGTGTCTATCTAAGTTCATGGGTGATTAGATTAACTGATGTTATGAGTGGTATAAGCAATCTATGTTAAGATAGTATAAAGTTCTAATTATGAACTAACGAAATCATAAAGACAATTATTTTGAAAAGTCACGACTCCTACAATGTAACATGTAAGAAGGTAACGAAAGAAAGATACAGGGGGAGATACGTGAGAAGAATAATAAAGTCTTAAGAAGGCAGCATGCGTTATAATAGGAAGAATATAACGTAGGGAAGGGGATATAAAACTTCATCATTCACATCAATACCAAGACTACAATACGACCATCTTAGATTGGGAAACTCAGAAGTAATCACTAGATGGGCTAAGGAACTTCACAAGAAATCACAGAGGATTGGAATCATAGTTTAGTATTATTAAAGATTTATTATTGGGGTTGGTCCTATCAAGCATCTATCCATTAAGTATATGTACATCGACATCAAATATTCTTTTCAGGATAGAATACTACAAATTATAAGGAATCATTAAAATTGTAATCTAAATTCTTACTTCATTATTTTGAATGTATACCTTGCTTAAAATCAATGTAGATCTACTTATTGAAAGAATTATCTAATCTAGCATAATTAATTGAACAAGTATATAAGAAAGGATAAACAACACTAGTGCCTAATTTTTTGGAAACAATACCAACCTATCCATTACAATCTTCTATCTTCAAGTTATACACAACAACTCCATCAATAATCATATTGGAGGAAACACCATCCATTATGCCAAACAATATCAGACTTTATTGTCATGTTTAATCATCTCAAGTAGTATAAATCATATCAAATTCACTTCTAGACATATATTATTGATCATTAGAGGGTGATACTCTCTTATATAGCTCAGTTAGTAGAATTTGATATGATGAATTAAAAGCTATTGCCCTAATATTCAAAGGATAACCTATTGGGGACATTATAGTAGAATTTTGAATTTGCAAGTTATTTTTTCTATTTTGAATTGTTGTAGTCCCTCATTCTAGCCCCACTTCCATTGAGTTGTTGTTTTGCACAATGCTTAACAACAAGAATCATTTCTAACTCCTCTCTTGAAAAGCTAATCTGGGATCAACTCGAAGGTTTTGGGTGATCTTATGACCTACTAGAATTCGCCCTGTTGAAGATTAAAAAAATTCTTCATAAAGAAGCCTTTGTTGGTTCTAACCAATTTTAGATAAGATGTTCAATTTTCTTTTTGTCTCAAAAAAGTAACCACAAAAAGAAATTTTTTTTTGGTATTTTGTGTTTTTATGATGAATGCAATCTAGCAATGCAACTAGATGAATTCCTAATTTAACCAAGCATTAGCAAAGAAAATTACAAAGGTAATGGGAAATGAAATAAAGCAAATTGAAAGGGAAATTCCTAACAAACATAAACTATGGTAACAACATGTCTATGAGTTAAATCATCAAAAAGATCATGTAGGAAACCAATAAAAATAGGAGCAATGCTTCCTCAAGTCCATTGATGCAATCGTCAATGGGAACTTTGTAAAACTAGAAAGATATTTCACTTTTCATTGAATCACAAAGCCATGGAAAGTGGGCTCATGCAAGACAAGAAGCTTTGTAGGAACAAATAGAGTGATCTCTTCTCCAACTTGGTATGTCAACAAAATTCATCAACACATGGCAAACATCAGAACTAAGAGATCACACAATCAAATCAACACAACAAACCATTATCTCCATTATTATTTATGAATAATAATTCACAAAAATAACACACTCAGGAAAGAATAACTACACTCTGAATGAAAGAACCAATAGAATATATTATTACATCAAAATAACAGCCTAAAATACATGTTACATTCCTGAATTTATAAGAAATCATCTCCTCAATTTGTGTGGAGAGTGAGAGATCTCTTAAAGAAAACATATTCTTCTGAACTAATACAACAAATATAATTATGTTCAAGTTGACTCTCTAAATGGTGCTAAGTAGGACTCAACCCTTGTTTATATCAATTAATGGTTGCTTGAGCCTTTACATGTCTTAAAACAAAGAAAGAAGGAGTAGATAAGAAGGAAGTTGCAATAGGATTTGAGAGTCACTAAAGGCTCTAAGAATAGAAGCTTAACCTTCTATAAGTATTTCTAGGAGTTGAAATATCATTAGAATGTGTTTTTAGCACATGGAACGCTCTAAAATAGTAATTGGCAGTTAACTATTGGCACACTATTACCTCATCAAAATTGTCGGTGCACCTTTGTGAAAAGAACACCTTGCACACGTTGTGTACCTTGTGCACCTTGGTGGAAGGTTCAAAAAATTTAAAAATTTTTCAAGTGTCTATTGGTTGATAGTTTGTTGTCCTATTAGATTTTATAATCTTGACTCTTTGATACCCAATGTTTTGGAGAGACACAAGGATGTTACCAACAAATAGGTCAGTGTATGTGTTCTATCACTACCCTTTGAGTTACAAGGTACAACTCCCTTAAGACTTTCAATGATGTGCAATGAATATGTATTTATTAGATCATAAGTTTTGATAGAATTAAGATCTTAACCTAAGAGTAGTAAAGGATAACCAAATTATTTGTAAACACAAACAATTCAAGAAAAATAGATTTGAATAACCTATCACACTCAATGGAATGATTGTAGCAGATTATCTTGAGATTTCTAACTTTTACTCCTATTCTAAATGCAAAGAGGAATGGAAGAGGAAATACACATGAGGGCAAATAGAATTTTTTTGACTACTAGTTTTGAATGAAATGGAATTCAACAAGTTATTAATAGATTCATATACATCTATCCTTCAATTCCCAATTAAGTTATCTAACATGTTATAAAACTAACAAGAGATGAAATAAAATCATACATGAAGACAGTAAATAGAATCACCTATACTACAAACATCAAAGTGAAATAGAATCCACTTGATTGTCATAGTATCATATATCATTCTCCTTCAACTCTCAATACAAAGCTAATCTAACAATGGGAAACAAAACATGACAAGAAAAGTAGGGTAAATGAAATCACAAACCAATTCACCACCAAATTTAATGACCTTTTTATTATCAGAAGAAAATACATTTATAGTTTTATATCCTCCTTCATTTCAACAAAGCAACAGTCACAAAATAGAAAAGAGAATAAAATATGAAATTATCCAAGGATATGAACACATGGCTTCTTTTCTATCAAAGATTCTAAACCAGTGATACTATTAAAAATACACCATGACTGTTCAGCTTCATTCAATCTCAAAAGTCTTATAGGTATCATCTTTTTTTTCATATTTTTCTATTTTGTGTCAATTCAGTATAATTCATATTCGAACAGTTACTACATTTTTGAATTACCATCATTGATATGAGATCAATGGTCTAGATTAAATCATGATAAAACTTATTTATTTTATTCCTTACCATCTCTTCTATGGGTTCCTTTGTGGACATGCATCAATGTTTCATTTTCCTGCATTTGTTAAACTTCATTCATTTTTAAAAAGTGGAAATAAGACCATCTTCAATTTCCTTAAATTAGACAGATGAGATTCAACTTCCTTTTCCATGTCACTTGTTCATAACTACCATTCATCCAATGCTTTCCTTCGATGTGATGATGCAATTAAATTTAACCTTTTTGTTGGGCCACAACTTAGCATACCTTTGTCTCATTAAGCATGGTGACTAGATGACAACTATTCATTAACCATGATCACAATTTCACAACATTAACTTCTTTTTCTGACCCACAACCATGTGATGACTGATTTGATTATAACTATTACTGCAATCACTAATTCAGAACTTAACATTTCTTGAATGTCTTCTAGCCTCTGATCATGTGATGACTGACTTGCATGATTTTACATCTTTAACTACAGGTTACTTTAAACTTATTGTGATGATGTGATTCTTTTGTTTCGCTTGGTCACTACCTCAACTGTGAGTTATCTCAAACCACTTGTGATCATGCAATTTCTTTTCTTTCATTGTTTCACAACCTTGATCTTTAACCCTACATCTAACACTATGACCATGTGATCTTGCAACTAAGGCATCAATCATATCATCATAACTCTTTAACTCTCATAAAGAACTAAGTGGGACCAAATCAAACAGGTAAGCATTTGACTTTCAATTGGCTAATGACATGCATTTTTTCATCCATTTGACTTTTCTCCACCATGTAGCCTATTATGATCTCATCTGAACCATTCATGTACTAAATGATGATGCATATTTTCTTATTTTCATATTTTAACCTCAAGAGGACTTTGAATGTTTTCTTCTGTATGAATTGCTTCCTCTACTCATTGATCTTGATCATCTACAATGTCTTCCATGAAACCACAACATATCATTGAATCTTTGTCTTCATCATGGTTAGGAACAAATTAGTAGAAGATCCAGACATTCTTCTCATTGGGATGATACATAAAAACCCTCCAAACCCTAATCACCTAGCTTTGGACTGATGCATTGCTCATATGATTCTTTGCATTAGGTTAGCTCAAAGGAATGATTAGAAGAAAAGACATCCTATGGGAAATCTAGACTCAAACTCAAGACATTGACATTTTTCAATATGACTCAAATCTAAATAAAAAAGATATGAACTAGAACTAGGGCAACATTTGGCTCTGTCTAGGGATTTAAGCATGATAATGCTTGAAAGAATTCTAGCAATCTCTAGTTCCACATAAAAGGTGACAAGTTGGAAACAAAAGAATAGGATAAACTAAGAAAGCAACAACTACCTAGAAAGAAAATAACTAAGCTAAAGAAAAATACATGAATTGAAACCTGCCTATCTAGTTACTTTACATGGGTTACAAGCTTTCGATTTTTCATTTGATACAATTTAAAATCCTACCCATTATAAGAACATGGCAAGGTTTCTCTAGTGGGATATGCCAATTTGAAAGAATTATTCTATTTTTCCTATATGATATGAAATGGTCATTTCTACAAAGACTAAAACTTTGAATACATACCTCTTAGTTCATGTCTCTTATTCCATCACAATATTAAATCACCTTCCATGAATTTTCTATGCCTTTCACTTTTATCAAACAACTTCTTTATTCTTCCTTGATGTTCAATAATTTTATCAATCATCGAGCTTCTCATTCTTCCTGCAGTTTGGTAAGATACACGATTCTCTTCTCTAATCCATCTTTGAAAACATCTTCTTCAATGATAGTCTTTAATTTGCATGTAGAAAGTTCTAGAGGTAATGGAAAATTATTTTCCACTCCATATACCAATTCAAAAGGTGAAATACATGTGGCTCTTTTGGGCATAGTTCTATCAGCCCATAAAGCATCATGTATTTTCTTATGCCAACTTTTTTTATTATCTGAGACCAATTTCTTTAGAATGTTAATCATATTATTATTACTAGATTCATCCTGCTCATTTCCTTGGGGGAAATAATTAGAAGAATGCCAAACTTGTATACCATTATCATAGCAATTTTCAACAAATTCTATAAAAAAAAATGCATTATCCATTATCAACTTGATAGGAACTCCAAACCTGACCAATATATGTTCTTTGAGAAATTCACATACTACCTCTGATGAAATCTTCTTCATTGATTTGTTCCTTCAATGAAATGACTTAATTAGATAATTTTTGAAGCATGGCTTTTGTATTATTTGCATTATTAGTTGTATTACCCATGGTTCCATATTGAAGTTCTCTTTTCCATTTACCAAAGGCTATCATGTCATCCTCCATGTTATACACTTGACTCAATACACTCTTTTTTAAATGTTGATCTTAGATTATTTTGATGCAAGTTATGCCCAACACACAAATAGGTACCAAAATTTTAGGATAGAGTCACTTCATAAAATTATGAAAAAATGCGCAACTTCTTGATTTCACTCTTACTTATCATCCTACCAAAGGGTTTTTTAAAATACTTAATATAACTATATGTTTTCTTAAGCGCATGGAAATAACTATGTTTTATTTTTTTGGCAAAAAATATGAATATTTTTTTATTTGGGCAGGGTTTGACCCTATTAATCTTATCCATTTTAAAACAAACCTTAGTAATTTATAAACTAGATCCAATTTAATATATTTTTTGTGGTTTACACATTTTCTTATTTTGAGTGCATGACACTCAAATGGGTCTTCCAAGATCAAGTTTGCCAAATTTCAAAAAAAAAAAGGTGTCCACTTATACCTCCTTTTTGCATACCATCTTGGTGCACTTACCCTAATTTCAAATTAAAATATTTTTCAACATATTTTAAAATTTTAATTATATATATTTTTTTAAAGCATACAAATTAGCTTTATAAAATTAAGAGCAGTAGGCGAAATAAATATTTAGTTGAGTATATTCTAAGAATTTTAATAGAATTTGATAATAAAAAACCTAATTTTTTTTCATAAAGTTGGAATAATAGATCTCACTTTAAAGATATTATTGTTGATGAATCATGACAACAAAGAATAGTTGAATGAGAAGTATTCTCTAGAAGGAGCAAATCATGTGATGCTAGATAAACAGTACACTACAACATGACTTAGTGCATAATTGTTAGTACTACTATTTGTAGACCATTTTGAACTTATTGGAAAAAAGAATGTTGATGAAGTTTTGAAACCTTGGTTATTAGTAGGGGTCTCGTTAAAAGTAAGTTACTGTAAAATATCGAAAGTAATTTGAAATTTTTGTTTAAGATTTTGACAAGTGTAAAGTTATAATGTTCAACTACGATGTTGTCATTCATATTATTTAGATAGTTCTAAAACTTGATTGATTTACAAATATAAATAAGGAAAGTAGTACTTTTTTAATCTAAATGAGTGGTGTAGTATATTAAAAAGTTTTAGATTAATCTTGGAATCAAGTCTACCAACCTTGAATTATTTAAATAATAGGCTTATTCATTAAGTGAGATTCTAAGAAGCCGGCCTAAATATCGTTATTCACAAAACCTTTGTAATAAGGAAAAATACCTGAAAAATATAAATATTTAGAAGAAGGCACTTTAAGCCTAAAAATCAAGCCTTTGACCAGCACATCACTCAATTATTATTTCCACGGACTATCAAGTCTTAAATGAAAACTATATATTACCTTAAAGCTAAAATGTGGTACGCCATTATCATCAAGGCTTTGAATAAGTGTGTCATGAAAAGATGCTTCAATGCTACGACCGGAAAGAGATGTAATGGACTCTTTATATACTCCTCCCATCATATTAAAAATCATCTCAGACCTCCCTCAATTACAACACATTGCAACCAAAGGGGACGTATCACTCTTACCACCATCATATTACATTACATTAGTAATTACCCCACTCTAATTCATGAAATTGTATTCTTCTTGTCCAATGATTCAATCATAATTTATATTGTTCTTCCCTACTTTCCGTCCTCAACATTCTTTAACACATTTCTGTCCTAATAAACAAAACTCAAACTTGCAGGATTTCTTACTCGTTCTCTTTTACTCAAGTCAATTTCAAAATTTATTTTTGGTTATGGGCTTTGAAATATTTAAATCTTTCAAGTAGAGTATAAATCAAAATGTTCATGGCCATAGATTGCATTGTTTCAAGCTTAGCAAATATGAAAGTATCATACATGGTAGTATGTCATGAAAAATGAGCATCCTAATCATTGATTATATTTATATTTTTAATTCAATTGATATATGTTTAATTTCCAAATATTCTTTGCAGGGGTGTATTCTTTACCAAAGAAACTTAAACACTAGACTTCAGGAATAGTTAAGAGGATAAAAAGTGTAGCTCCACCAGAAAAGACCCTATTTTCTCTTCGCGTGTACATTTAGATTTATAATTAGCATCTTCCTAGTTTGAGTTCAAACATTTGTGCATAGTACTGCAGTATATATAGTTGGAGACAAACTGGCCGAATGTACTAGTCAATGGTATTAGTAATGTGATCTTATAATTTCATAAAATGAATACTCAAAACAAAAAGAACTTCAGAAATAGTATACAAAGCTGTAAGAGAAAATCTGTCTGTGTTAATATTTGTAGATAAGATGAAATTAGAAAGATGTCAGCAAGGACGTGTATTGACATTAATTTTTTAATTTTGGGGGAGGGGAAGATGGGGTGTTATGATCTTGTTTAAAGGAACGGGTAAAGAATTATTTAGTATATTTGGTCAAATGAAATTTACATAATGATAATATTTATAGTTATATAATTCTAATTTATTTGTTGATTATTTTTAATTGTCAATAAAGCAAAAATAGGGTGGCTAATTGATTCAAGACGACCGAGCTGCTCAGAAAAACTAGCCAAAAAAGAACATCAAGACAAGGCTGAGCAAATGTTAACCCTCAACAATCTGACATGGTAACCCACCACAAAAATTAACAATAAAATTCTAGGAAACACACAGGGCAAGAACTAAGGTTGTTGCTTTGTTTTGCCTTACAACCAAACACACAAAATCCAATAAAAGACAATGTGCAGACAATACAAACACAAGAGTTGGAGATATGCAAGTTTGCTTGCTTGCTTTCTATTAAAATAAAATGAACTATTACAAATCTAGAATGAAATAAACTACAACCCCAAAAATGAAAATAGCTACTACTGATGTTTATAAAACAAACTTGTAGCAATATGTGGCTGCTATCAATAAACCTAGAGCAATCACTTCTCAAAAAAGACAAACTTTCACTTTAAAAAACACAGAAACTTTCACCCTACTACTACACACACTGATATTCTTTCTGCTACTACTGCTACAAAATTCTTCTTCTCTCTACTGAATGAATGAACATTCTCCCCATTTTGTCTATTTTTTGTCCACACAAACACTTTCCCACTCATTTTTGAATTTCGAACTTACCTACTCACAATAAATGCATTGGTCATTGGGGTTGTAGTGTTAGAGGAAATATGGGGATCTTAGTCTTCTGACAGGTAGGTGAACAACAGGTTCAAGGGACAACCAAACTAACTTAAGGTTCCAACACTCCCCTTTTGTCCTGAGCCAACAAACAAGATCATCATTGATCCAAATCAACTATGCCTAGACTTCTTAGATGCACAAGCCTTGTTATACCCAATAATTTGGTGAATATAACCACTAGCTACTACTCATACTTGATTCTCAGCAAACACTCTAATAAACTAATATTTGATTTCATTATGGTTTCTTTTTCCATAAAACACTAGATTCTTTGTAAAATTTATTTAGGAAATGTTGTCACAATAAATTGTGGTTACATCCTCTTCTTCTTCCTTCAAATCTCTCAAGATTCTTCTCAGCCGAATAGCTTGACATACTATTGCATTTGCTACTATGTATTCAACCTTTGTTGTAGATTGAGCAACAATTGGTTGCTTTTCAAAAGCTTATGAAATTGCACTCAAGCCCATATGAAATACATAATCAAAAGTGCTCTTCCTACCAGTTGGACTTTCTCCTCAATCACTATCCATATAATCAAACTAGCCCAAACACATTTTCAACTATATATAGATACCAAATCTTTTGATCCCATTTACATACTTTAGGATCCTCTTTCCTGCTTGCTAATGGTAATCTTTTAAAGTTTCCATACATTTGGAAATCAGACTTACTATGTGTATTATATCAGGCTAAGTTGTTGTCAAATACATCACATTTCCAAACAAACTTTTATACAATGTTGGAACCAAATTGTCGCTACAACCTTCCTTGCTTGACTTCACACCTATGGTAGCTAGTGTTGGGGCTTCCTTACTTTTTTTCATATTAAATCTCTCCAAGATCTTATTTCCATATTTTTCTTGAGAGATAAAGACACCGTTGTGCAATTGTTTAATTCTATGCTTAGAAAAATACTTCAAGAGACCAAAAACCGTCTTTTCAAACTCACTTTCCATGGCCTTTTTTAAATCAACAATGAAGAAAATTATCATTCCAAAAAATAAAAATCATCCACATTCAAGACAATAATTAAAAATTTAACATCAGTTGTCTTGATGTAAAGAGTGGGCTTAGCATTGCTTTTACTAAAGTCATTACTCATCAAATATGAGTTAATCCTACCATAGCATTCATTTTGAGCTTGTTTCATCCCATAAAGAGCTCCTTTCATCTAAAAACTTTGATTTCTTCACCTGTAACTTCTTAACCAGGTGGTTGCTCCACATACACCTCTTGTTTTAACACTCCATTCAAGAAGGCAAACTTCACATCCATTTGAAATACCTTCCATTTTTGTTGGGTTGCAATTACTATGAAAACACCCATGATTTACATTCTTGCAATAGGGGCATGTGTCTCATCATAGTCTCTACCATATTAATTTTTGTACCCCTTGACCACCAATCATGCCTTATGCCTATCTATTTTTTCTTCAACATTACACTCTATCTTATAGACCTATTTGACTCCACTAACTTACTTCTTGGGAGGTAAATTAGTTACCTATCATGTTTCATTTCTCTTTATTGCATCTATTTTCTCATCCATGGCCTTATACCATTTCTCTTCCTTCACATCTTCTTCAAAATAAATTGGATCACTATGAGAAAATAATGTAAAATTTACACTCTCATCAAATTCTTCATCATATCTTTGTCTTGGTATATCTCCCTTAAACTAAATTGGTGTCTTTCAACAATAGGGAGGTGAGAGTTAGATATTAACTTTCACTACTACAACGACTATTTTGTACATGGTGTACACCAATCTAGAGTTGTTTAGAGCTACCAAGAGCTAATTCTCTTCCTATATGTGGCTACTTGCCTTGCTACCTATTTCTGTCAGGAGCAATATGAAGCTATCCAGAGATATCTATATCTATTGCTCCTTCATCTTGTTGATCACCAAGTTCATCTTCTTCATCAATGGGCACTTTACTTGAAGTGCTTACATATTTATCCATTGAGCCATCCCATCACTCATTTTCAATGAACTTCACATCTCTTGAAATGATGATCTTCTTGGTGACCAAGTTATATAATCTATATGCATTTGATTCTAAACTATAACCAATAAAGATGCACTTCATACCCTTGTCATCCAATTTTATTTTTTTCTACTTTGGCACATGTGCATAAGCTACACACCCAAAAACCCTCAAGTGTTCAACCATCCATCTATGTCTTGACCATGTCTCGAGAGGAATCTTGTCATGGATTGCCTTTGTTGGACCCCTATTTATCAAATATATTGATTTTGCTACATCCTCTCCCAAATATTCATTTGGGAGTCCATTTTCTTTCATTGTGCTCCTTGTCATCTCAATAATGGTTTTATTCTTCGTCTCAACCACTTCATTTTGTTGCGGAGTATAGCTAGCTATAAAATCCTCCTTGATGTCATTTTTCCTAAAAAATAATTGGAGGTATACTTCCCCCCCACCTCTATCTAGCGTTGGGACCTTGACATAATATCCATATTGTTTTTCAACCTAGACTTTACACTCTAAAAACTTAAGGAATGCATCAAATATACTTTTCAAAAGATACACCCATGTCCTACATCTAGAATCATCTATAAATGTCATAAAATATGTATTCCCCCAATATAGGTGGTTTTCATATGACCAATTAAATCATTATGAACTAGCTCTAATGGTTCTATTTCCCTTCTAGAGTTACTAGAATTAAATGGAAGCCTATGTTGCTTACCGAAAGTACAAGCCTCACACTTATAACATGACTCTATAATTTTTGGCAAACCATCTACCATTATTTTCTTGGATAATAAACTCAAACCAACATAACCAATATGCCCATACCTGAGATGCCATAGCTTGGAGGAGTCTTCAATCACACTCTTTAGAGTTGATTGTTGATGTACTATTGTACATGCATTCTTGGGAGGCGCAACAATGATTTGAGAAGAGGAACATGTCTCTATTCTCAAAAGAAACATTTGGTTCTTTGTCATTTGGACTGTTGTAACTATTTTATTACTCCCATCTTTCTCATGAATGACACATTTTTCATTTTCCACAAGTACTTTATAACCATTTTGAATGAGTTGTCCAACATTCATCAAATTGTGCTTCATACTCAAGAAAAAATAAACATTTTGAATCTTCTTTTTCTCACCTTGCTTGATGTGCATCATGATAGATCTCTTCCCCACAATAAGAATGGTTCCATTGTTTCCCATTGTAATTTCATATTTGAGATTTTTTTCAATAAAGAAAATATTGTTTTACTAACACTCATGTGGTTACTGCAACCACTATCTAAATACCAAACTTTAGGACTTCCTTCTTCACCAATGATGCACATGATGAAGGTTATGGAGTTATTTGATTCACCGACATTTTCACTTTGCCTTGAATGATCATTTTACTTTTTCCATCAGTCACTTGCATAATGACCAAATGCATGGCAATAATAACACTCCATGTTACTCTTTTTAAAGTTGTATTTTTACTTGCCTCCTCTAGAACTATTTTGAGAACTTCTCTCTCCCTCTTGGCTACCTATTTGTCTTGTCCTTTCTCCTCCAACATTTCATTGTTTGAAGTTACCAAGACCTCTATATCGAGAGCCTCTACTAGATCCATTTCTTCCTCTCCCCTTGCCTCTTGCATATCTTTAGCTTTAAAAGATTACTCTTAGGAAGAATTTGTTTATTTATTAATCCAACTTGTGGGTGTGGAGAATACCCATCAACTCATCCACAGTCAACATGGTGAGGTTCTTTTCCTCTTCAATGGTCATCACAAGATTATCCTAATTTTGGGGCAAACTTCTCATTATCTTTTCCACTATTCTTTGCTCCTCATATTCTTCTCTATTTGATTTCAACTAGTTTATCAAACTAGAAACTCTTAAACTAAAATTTGAAATAGGTTCATTTTCCTTCATTTGAAGGTTCTCAAACTCTCTTCTAATCATTTGTATCTTCACCACATGAAGTTTATTAGTCCCTTTAAAATATGTCTCAAGGATATCCCATGCTTTATTTGAATAGTTAGCAACTGCTCATTTGAGAAAAATCATCTATGTCATGGTTGCCTCAATCAATCCTAATTCTTGTGCATCTTTCCTCCTTGACTCCTTCAACTAATTCTTTTGATTATTTGTGAGGGAAACATACTGAGTTGGTTCTGTCACATCATTGAACTCGTCTACCACAAAATCCCACAAATCATTTGCAACCATTATGGCTTTCATTTTATTTTTTCAAGTATTTTTTTTCTATTAAAGGTTGGTGGTTTTTTCCAACTCTTTCCTTCATCTATAACCTGTCTCCTATAAAAAAAACCTATATACCCAAAAAAACAAATGCCCAAACTCATAATGATTTAGGAAAAATAGCTTTAATACCATGTCAACAAACTAGAAAAAAGGGGGTTAATCGACTCAACATGACTGAGCCACTCGAAAAAATAGAGACCAAGTCACTCAATCAAAATAAAAACCACTTGGCCAAAATAAACACTAAGACAAGGATGAGAAAATATTAACCTTTGACAATCTGATGTGTTAACCCGCTACAAAAATTAAGAATAAAATTCTAAAAAATACATAGGGTAAGAACTTATATTGTTGCTCTATTTTTCCTTACAACTAAGTGTACAACACCCAATATAAGACAAGGAGATAATACAAACACAAGAGCTGGAGATATACAAGTTTTCTCGCTTGCTTTTTATTAAATTGATATGAACTATTGCAAATCTAGAATGAAATAAATTACAAATCCAAAAATCTTAAATAATTACTACTAATGTTCATAAAATAAACTTGCACTGATATGTGGTTGCATACAATAAAATTGGAGAATTCACTACTCAAACAGGACACAATTTTACTTAAAAAACCATAGAAACTTCCACCGTATTGTTGCCCACAGAGATATTCTTTCTATTGCTACAAAACTCTTATGCTCTCTACCAAATGAATGAACACTCTCCCCTTTTTGTCTACATTTTGTCCACACAAAAAATTTCCCACTCATTTTCAAATTTCAAACTTACCTACCCACTATAAATGCATTGATTGTTGGGGTTGCAGTGTTTGAGAAAATTTGGGGATATCAATCTTCTAATAGGTAGGTGAATGATAGGATCAAGGGACAACCAAACTAATTTAAAATTTAAACCTTTATTAAGTTGATAGGAAGAGGAAATTGAGATAATGATAACATTTAAAGCTATATAATTCTTACTTATTTTTAGAATATTTTGTATTAAGTTGATAGAGAGAGGGTTTTAAATTCACAAGTGAGTCCTGAATTTATAATTTAAGAAGTCAATTATATAGAAACAAAATTACAAGGAAGGCAGAGAAATAGTAATATAAGCTAACTTTCATTAGTCAATTTCAAAGAAAAAGAGAATTAACTTATTTCTCCTATACTTCTCTAACATATTAAAGCTTAAAGCATTATCACCATCATAGCTACTATATTTACTAGTAGAGTTTATTTTATTCTAATTCTGAATAGAGGGTAGCAAAGAAAATAGTGAAGTGTCTTTTGAGACACCATTAGCTAGAGTCCTAGAACCAATTAGAATATGTAAACAAAAGAAGGATTTCCAAATCATTTAAGCTTATTTATAATCCCGAACTTCTTGGAGAGGCTCTACAAATTTTTCTTCCACTCTTCTTTTTCCTTGTCCTCTACATCTTAGTCATCTTGATCATCCCTATTCTTCTTTATAGAACTTATAATGTCTATATTTTCTATTGACAACTCCCACCATAATGTTTTGCATAAGACCATCACACAACTTACAAAGAGAGGATGCCTCACTATTCAAATTATCCAACAAAACTGTGTGAGAAATCATTTATTTGTTGAATGCTATTGTTGGAAGAATTTTTTATTAAATCTTATGAAACGCAATAGAATTTGTGAGATTTTCCAAAATATTTATTTTATTCAACTAATTATTTCTAAAATTAATAGTATACCATTTTATATCAAAATTGTAAATTAAAAACATGTTGTAGTCCAGCATACCCAAGTCCTAGAGTTCTTATCTATTAATGAAACTAACTCTTATATGATATGATGCATGAATCTTATTACTTTCAACAAATTATTTGTAATGTGTGAGCATAAGTAATAGGACTAAGGTGAAAAGTCCACATGTTTTCTTAATAGTGGGTAGGTACCATCATACCTAGAGCATCAAAAAAATATTGATATATAGTCACAAGTGAGGTACAACCAACAGTTATGTTAAGATCAAAAGCTATGGAGGGATGTTATGGTAGATAAGTGGGAATGCATTAAACAATATTGTAATTAATAAAAATAATCAAATTATGATCATGCAAAAGGATATAAAATGTTGATGAAAATAGTATTCACACAATCAAATTTAAAATATTTCTACATAATATTATAATCTAAAATGTTGAAATAATTTACATAAAATGCTAATTTTCAATTTACAAGTTTGTAGCAATTGTGTAGCTACAAACTTATGTCATTGGAAATCTTGCATCACCCAAAAATATTTCCATTTAATTTATCTATTTCTTGTTCATTTGTTTGGTTTTCCTATTGTTTTAGGTTGAAACCAATTATATTGGTTTATTACTGTACACATTCCTTATAGTATGGTCAACGTATCATAAGATCCTATGTTTATATTTACAACTTGTTCTAAGGTTTTGAAATGAAATTATCTTATGATCAGACTCATCCTATTTTTGGCTTTTCTAATTCTAATGACCACATTGGCAAGATTCAGCTTGTGATGGGATCTCTAGTCATGTGAAACCAATTGATGCATTAGAGTATGTTATTATTTATGTGGCTGGCCCTCTTAGGCTTCTATATCACACAATTTCTATACCTAGGGTTGTTCTTATGGATTTGGGTCTTGGCCTATATGTTGTAATACATTTTTAAAAAAATTGTCCTTAACCATATAAGATGACTTGTGGTTGGTGATCATGTATATAAGTAGACTAGTAGTCCTTATTTTAGACAGTTTTAAAAGAGGGATGATATCTTGAAGGATAACACTTAGTTTAGTAAATAATCAGGTTGGTATGCCTAAAATGTAAGAAGGCTTGCATCCTAAATTTGAAATATGAATTTGTAGAGTATCCTAATATTAATTAAAGTTCTTGTTTTCTTAATGGTTGGTGTTATTTTTTCTCTAAGTTGTCATTTCTATTATGTTGTTTCTTGCACTCCAAAATTGGAAAAATCCTATTAGGGAGTTTTATGACCTTGACAACATCAATTGGTATCAAAGAGAATCTTTAATTCATTGTTTGCAGATCTAGAATTTTGAGCTTGAAAATTTGTTTAGGTGGATTTTTGGGGTGAGAGATTTTTCAACATGGTCCACATCAACTAATGGTTGGAACAAGCTCATTATGATCATTATTTTTAGTTGTCTCGTATGACAGATATAATAATAGTAATAAGGAATTGATCAAATTGAGTTTAGGAGATTGTGACTGTGAATTAACTGAGTGGAAAAATGATGATTCCAAGAATAAGAACAATTTCTTGAGGAATATTGTTGATTTTTCTAGATTTCTTGTTGGTGTACAAGTAAATATATGTGTGTGTGTGTGTGTGTGTGTGTGTGTGTGTGTGTGTGTGTGTGTGTGTGTGTGTGTGTGTGTGTGTGTGTGTGTGTGTGTGTGTGTGTGTGTGTGTGTGTGTGTGTGTGTGTGTGTGTGTGTGTGTGTGAGATTAGATTGAATAACTTGAGCAGATTGTAAGCCGTATTCTTTTGTTAACAATTCTTTGAAGTTCCTTAGAACATTCACCTTTTGTATATCTGGTGCAGGGGCAGCTTGACACATAGGGCCATCACCACTTGCAATTTTGTTATGCTAGCTCTAAGAGAGCTTTGTAATTAGAATAAAGGTTTGAGGACCTAGTTGTTTACTTTGACAACATTGGTTAGGAGATAAGAAGTCATAAGTGACCTTAGAGTTTAAGGTATTCCTTGTCATTGAAGTTATAAAATAGGTCTATAGCCTAGAAAATGGTCTTGAGCATTGAAAATCTAGGAGGTAGCCAATTTGGCAAGAAAAAGATGTCAAAATGATGTAAACAAAAATTTGCAAAAAGTTGCAACTTTGCAAACACCCTTCCAAACATGGTGAAGATTGATGGAAACCCTAGTTGTGAGGGGAAAATACCTAAGAGGAAATATCTAAGCCTAATAAACCCTATAAGTCTCATAAGGTGTGTGTTAGTGTACGAACTGTATGCTATGGTATGGTTTTTGGTTGTAAAATGACAAAGAAGAAAGCAATGAAAGCTTTTGATTGTTGATTTAATTTGTTTATCACCTTGGAATTATTACTTAGTTTTTTTAGGAAAGTTTTGCTTCACTAGATTAGGTGTTTGTTTTTTTTTTCTTAAGAGTTTGTAAATTCTTTCATCCTTGCTAGTTAACTTTCTTGAACCGAGTAGTTGACATTGAGAAGTATGTAACTCACTATCCCATCGAGAAATAGTATGGCCTCTTGGGGATAGTGACTTTACTATGTTTACTCCTTTCTTGTAGAAGGAAGGGCCCTCAAAATCCATGGAGGCATTTGTAAGTTCTTGCCCTAGGCGAGCTAGAGCATGCTTGACTAGGGAAGATTGATATAACAAAGCTTGTAACCTATAGGGTTGTGAAGATCATTAGAAAATAAAACATATGGAGAATGAAGGAGAGTGAGTGAAGGATCCTTATCAAGAAGGAGAGAGTGCTAGCAATCTTTTAAAGCACCAAACCAATCCATACAGTAGGAAGACCTAGAAAGGCCAAGAAACTCTCAAAAACCCTCAGTTTGTACAGAGGTGTTGTATGGCCTTTCTGAGGCCCAAAACCTTGAAAATATGAGAGTGATAGTAATTTTAATGGGAGTCTCTAAAAGACATTTGCATTGGGTAGTGAAAGATATTTGAGTAATTCCCTGATTTCTAGGAACAGGAGGGCTAATTGGGGCTCTTTTATAGTAGGCTTATTTTAGGGGAAAAGTGTGGAATCGGTAAGAAAGGTAAGTGCTTTGAGTTTCCTTATGCAACAGAAGAAGTTTTTAAAGAGTTCTTTCATCGTCTCCATAACCCTGCAAGGTGTGTGTAAGGATTAGCCAAGAAAGACCTAGATCAGTTAGGTACCTCAAGTGTTCTCCACCTAGTATGAGAACTGTTGGGCGTTCATTTTGCACGAGGTCAACAGTAGTAATCCATTGTGTAATTCCTCTCTTGAAAAGAAAATATTTTTAAGGATCCAATCCAAGGTTCATTATTTGTCTTGCAACGTGCCAAAATCCGCTCAGTAGAAGCTAAATGTGAGTGTTCACAAGGAGGCCTTTGCTGGTTCTAAAAAACTCTTTTATCTTGGAATTGAAGTAAATTTTTTTTACTATCTCAAAATATCACACCAAAAGAACAATATTCTTCTATTTTCTCTTCCCTTATTATCTTTTTCCTCTTAAGGGAGGGCTCAAGAGGCCTCTCTTCCAAGACATCACTAGTGGGCTTAATTATTTGTTTTCCTTTGTCCACAGTGCTCCTTTTATTTTGAATAATAGTATACCCTAGCCTTTTTTGGATAGTTAATTGACCTGCCCCTGTATTGGGAGTAAAACCCAGTCTTCTCGTTACTTCCTTGGCCTTGCTTGGGTAAAATTTAATAAAGAATTGCTTCATTTCATTCATTTCCTCCATTATTTTAGAAAAGGTATTCATAAGTTTATTTATCTTATCTGCATTTGTAACAGCATTGTCTAAAGGACTATAATCTGCATCAAAACAATGAATGAAATCCAAAACCTTAAAGAAGACTCTCCACTTTTCCTTTCTAGTCTCCTGCTCTTGCAAGGAGTATTCATTTCTGATTATGTCTTCAGGAAAATAGAATTCATGCTCAATTTTACCAAGCTTGATTCTATGTCTCAGAGCCAAATGATAAAATCCCTCAAAGTCACCAAAACAAGGGTGGGAAAGAGCCATCTTATAAGGATCCAAAATCTTGTGCAGAGAAAGCCAACCCCCTTTTGTGATAACAAATTGATGGGCCACTATGCAAGTGGGGAAGATTGACCCTCTTGATTTTTTTAACAAAAAAGTTTCCTCTAGTCCTCCCAGCTACCACAAGAATTTTTCTAATCCTACTTTTAATGGCACTTGGTAAGGTAACACATGGGGAGTGCTTCTAAAGCCATAAATTCTAATAACAATTGAGACTAAATATGGGATGATGTCTCCCCAATTGTGTGAAACCTTCAAACCAATAAGATTGTCTAAGGGCCTAATAAGACCTGCCAATGCCTTAGAGATTCTAGGATTGTTACTTAATAATAAACATCTCAGTTTGGAAGCAAAATACCTATCAAATCTAACAAAACTAGCTTTCTCTACTTGCCAGGTCATATCTGCACTCCATAATTGGACTGGTAGTGCTTCCCCATCTTGTTCCCTATTCAATTGCATTTCTTTTCCAAAATATGTTGCTCCTTTAAACAAAAACATGTGCATAATCAAAGAATAGTGGCCAAAAGTCTTTTCCACCTTGCCCTTAGCAATCCCAGTTAGTCCGTTGTGAATTTCCTTAGCTAAGTAAGAAGCAAAATAAAAGATTATGTCCACACCAAAAGATGAAATCTGAGTAACCATATACATAAAATCCACAAGCATAAATTCCTCATCATATTTCCCAAAAACTCTGCATAGGGTCCTATATATCTCCATAGCCCTGGTATTGAAGTATGCCTTTTGAAAGGTTCCTCGGAAGCTGTTATTATCACTGGAAGAGTTCCAATTTTACCTATATGTGCCTTTAGTGAACCTTGCCTAACTACATCCGTCTTGGACATGTATTCCTTCTCTAACCCTTTTAAATCAATGGGCACATGATAATTAGTGAGAGGCCCTAAACCAAAAACTTCCCTAATCTCATCTAGGCTAACTGTAATTAGGACCTCACCATTAGTTCTTCTCACTACTCTAATGGCATGGTCATAGTTCTTTGCCACAGCTTCAAGATGATCATAATCCATAAAAAAAACTAGGAACCACCAATTTCCCTAAATCAAAATTCTAGATATTGGCATGTGGGGCAAACAAGTTCCTCTCTAAAAACCACTTCTTAAATAAATCTAGACCATTTTGAGAGGTGTCTGCATCTCGGACCTAATTCCCCTTGTCATACAATCCATCTGCTATTTTTAGCCTAGGGTTTAATGAAGTAAGCTTTTTAACTTGTACAGTTTCAATAGTGAAGTTAGGGAGCAACTCAAGAAAATCATCGTGGACATTCCTATGCAAATAATTCTCTTCACCAAAAAATGCCCTCTTTGTAGGCATCTTTGATTATAATTTGTAGAAACTGAGACACTACAAAGATTATAGTGTAAGTACCTACTTGATTCTTTGCTCATTTCTCTTTGTAATTCTGTAATATCTTCATGAACAATGGAAATCTACTTCACACCCTTGTAGAGCTCAGCACAATCTTCTTAGTAATGGCTTCTGCTCAGAAAACTTGCAATCTTTGTTTGTGTGAGAAGGAACTGATGAAATCTTCTGTATTATACTCTATTTTTCTTTCACATGTGAATCTTTCATTCCTCATAAATGCACAAAGTGGCACCACCTTCTTTTTTCAAATTCACATCGTTGATTTTTGAAAAATCCTACGATCTAGGGATGCAAGCAGAGTTGACTCATGTTCTACTTGACATGTTGGCAATCAACCCAATGAGATTTAGACATGTGTACATCTCCTTCTTTGTTGACATTTCAATCTAGACCCTTTGATGACTGAGGACACATTTCGTTGAGTCACTGCCTCGCTATACATAAAGAGTGAGCATCTTGCTATAGTGAAGTAGTGACAATTGTTGATTATGTATTGATCATGTGGAGGACATTTGATGCATTACTTAAGAGGAATATGGTGGGCCCCTAGTCACTATGTCATTATACATATCATTTGAGGAACTTATCATAGCGAGATAGAAATAGCCATAGATTTGAGATTGATCAGAGGGCGAGGAAAATTACATGATGTGCATAAGATGTGGTGGGTCCCCTAGTCACTATGTCACAGAGTAAAAAATGCACATCTTTCCATAGCAAGGTAGCAACAATTGTTGATTTGAGATTGATATAATGATCAGAATCTTTCATCTAATTTATGAATAGGGCATGGGTCTAGGTGATTGATAACATGAGGATACCCTACATAGATGGCATACAAATCCATATTTTAATCCTAGTTGCATTGTCACATTTCTTAGGTCCCACCATGTGTTCATTTCCTGACTGGGCACTATGTCGCTAATGGCGAGGGGCAAATTTTTTTTGACAATGACATGGCAACCTTTGATGTCCTCAATTTTTTTCGATGCACAACACATATCCAACTAGGTGCCACCATGTCCAAAGGTTGCATGACTCATATTTGACGAAGCAAATGTCTAGGGCCCCCCTTATAAAATTTTTGTTGTGCTATCATTTTTTGGCTAGATGCTATGTCACTAATGGCAAAGCCTATTTATTTTTTGACAATGACATAGCAACCTCTAGTGCCTATCAAAGATCTGGTGCCAGAAAGACAAAATACATGTCAAATCATAATTACTCTAATTAGCACTTTTGACAGAATAATAAAGCCACACATTCACCATGCAACTTGGGAAGTTTATGGTCACCAGAAAACTTAAAAGTACCATGGTCATCTGTGTTTTTCATTAAGGCACCATGTTGCTACTGGCATAGTGCACAATTTTTTTGATAGCGACATGTCGAAAAAATTTGATTTCTACTTATGCCTTTTGTACATCATTGTTCTAATCCCCTTTTCAATTTTGACGAGCTCTGACATGAAAAACATGATCGAACACTTCTGACACAATACAATCTCTTATCATCACACCTCCATTATATGGCAATGCCCTTCAATTTTGTGGCAGTTGCTATGTCGCATAGGGTAAAACACTTGCATCTTTTGATAGCAATGATGTGACTACTATAGATCTTACAATGATCAGGCAGTGGGAAATAGAAAAATAAAAAGGCCACATGGAGGCATGAAAGATTTAAATTGGATACAAAATATTCGTATTTTTTTAAAAAAGGTTTTGCGCCCAAATTTTCTTTAAAGAATGAGACCTAGGGTTTAACAAATATTTTCAAAGGTTAACAAATATGCAAGACCAAAGACCAGAAACCCTATTCACCATGAAGGGATTCAATTCTAATTTTTTGTACCTAGATTGGGGAAATTTTATCTTGCAAAAAATTTGACCAACATCGCCCATCTTCAATGTTGAAAATCTAGTTAAGTATGAAGGACCTCTTACTAAGGTAGATTAATATGTGCTAGAATCTAAGAAGGAGACTCAAACAATAGCTTTTCCCCCTAAGCCCAAGCTACAAGTAGAGAAAATATTGGACTTTCAGGTCCATAATAAGACTAGGCATGGAACATATAAAGAACACCTTGTCAAGTGGCATGGTAAGCCAAACTTAGAGGCTATATGGATCACTGAGAATCAATTCAAACTAAGGTATAGATCTCCACCTTTTGTCTCCAAAGGAGACTTAGCTTCTTTGGTGGGAAGCATGGTGCAGGGGCACCTTGAAACATAGGGCCCTCACCACTTGCAATATTTTTGTGCTATACTTTGAGAGAGCTTTGTAATTAGAATAAAGGTTTGAGGACTTAGTAGTGTGATTTGACAACATTGGTTATCAGATAGGAAGTCATAAATGGCCTTAAACTTTAAGGTATTCCTTTTCATTGAAGTTCTAGAATAGGTCTCTAGCCTAGGAAAGGGTCTTGAGCATTGAAAAGCTAGGAGGTAGCCAATTTGACAAGAAAAAATGTCAAAAAGATGTAAACAAAAAGTTGCAACTTTACAAAAATTGTTGATCAACTTTGCAAAAATCCTTCCAAACATGGTGGAGACTGATGGAAACCCTAGTTGTAAAGGGAAAAGACCTAAGAGGCAATATATAAGCCTACTAAACCCTAAAAGTTGTAGAAGGTGTGTGTCAATGTACAAACTATATGTTGTGGTATGGTCTTTGATTGTAAAAAGACAAAATAGAGAGAAATGAAATCTTTTGAGTGTTGATTTAATCATTGTATCGCCTTGGGATTGTTATTTGTCTTGTTTAGGATAGTTTTTTTTTAGTAAATTAGGTGTGTGTTTTTGTTTTTTTCAAGTTTGTAAATTCTTTCGCTCTTGCTAGTTCATTATCCTGAATTAGATCGTTTGCATTGAGAAGAATGTAACTCACTATTACACCATAGAAATAGCACAACCTCTTGGGGATAGAGGGTGTACTATATGTACTCCTCTCTTGTAGAAGGAAGAGCCCTAAAAAGCCATGGAGGTATTTTTAAGCTCTTCCCTTAAGCGAGCCAAAGCATGCCTGGCTAGGGAAAATTAATATAATAGAGCTTATAACCTATAGGGTTGTGAAGATCATTAGCGAAAAAATATGGAGAATGAAGGGGAGTGAGTGAAGGATCCTTGGGAAGAAGGTGAGAGTGCTAGCAGTCTTTTAAAGCGCCAAACCAATCCATACAATAGACAGACCTAGAAAGGCCAAGAAACCCTCAAAAACCCTTAATTTGTAGAGAGGTGTTGTACGGCCTTTTTGATGCCCAAAACCTTGAAAATCTAAGAGTTCTAGTAAATTGAATGGGAGTCTCTAAAAGAAGTTTGTGTTGGTTAGTGGAAGAAATTTGAGTAATTCCCTACTTTCTAGGAACAAGAGGGATAATTGGGGCTATGTTCTAGTAGCGTTATTTTAGGGGAAAAGTGTGGAATCAATAAGAAAGGTAAGTTCTTTGAGTTTCCTTGTGCAATGGAAGAACTATGTTAAGAGGTCTTTCATCATCTCCATAACCCTACAAGGTGTGTGTAAGGATTAGCCAAGAAAGACCTAGATTAGTTAGGTACTTTGAGTGTTCTCTGCCTAGTATGAGAACCTAGCAAGTGGGAAGAAGAAGATTTTGTTGAAGATAGAAGAGTGGGGCTTAGGATTGGTTGATCTCTGCATGAGAGGGATCCTATAGATCCGTTTGGTGAACTTGGAAGACACTTAGGTCGCAGTGGCAAACTAGAAGCATGAACTAGTGATTAGTTCATCCCCTCTCCCTATCAATATCTAATTCCCATCATATCTCTCTTAGGTTTCTACAAAATGAATTTCTGATAAAAAAATTCAGTGCTTGAATACAACTCTTCAAGATGTAACTTAGTCTGAACATGTAGTGTCTCTCATGTTTGTAGTCTATACCTTGTTATTTTCATTCAAGAGATACTTGATACTCTTACTATTTTGTACTTTGAGATGACCTGTGGGTCAAATGTTATACTTTGATTTCAGTACCATAGATGCTTTATCGGTATGTTGTTTATTTTATCATATGTGCATGTTGATGTCATTTTGAGATGAGAGTAGGGCTATGACGATATCTGATTATATGGTATTTGGTCATATCTCTGATTTGGTCATGTGGTGGATTTTATGCTATGGATATTTACTTCATTATTGTTTCTTTATGCTTTATGTGAATGTGAGTGATGTAAATGGATTATTTTAGTATGATTGAATAAATGGTTTAGTTAGTTAGTTAATGCATTAATTACTTTGAATATGTTATTATATGCAATTGCAACTGATCATGTGTTTTAGTGCATAGGATTTATATCCCTAGTAGTGGCACATGGAGTTAATAATTCAACTATTCATATTTCAATAATGTCATCCCTATATGGTTGATGTATCTTTATTTTAATTATGTTTAAATTAAACCTTTCAATGATTATTAAATATGAACTCATTTGCATTATTTGATTAGACCAATGAGCATGTCTACGTATTTGGAGGTTCGCATTATCGCAAAAGTTGTTAAGGGATTTTATGTGATTTTGGGTTTTTAGGATTTAAATTTTATTGAATTTATTTTTTGGCAACTACTTGGGTATATTCCTATTATGAGGGATAATCTTTTTTTTTTTTGGGTCAATTCAGAGTTTAGCTAGTCTAACTAGCTATTTTCCCTAATCGATTATTCACTCGAAAAGTGAATAAGTATTGAGAAAGGGGATTTTTTTTCTGACTTCTCACTTTTACAAAATATAAATTTTAGAGCTTTTTTGAGAATCCTCTTCTAGAGGATCATGTTTCTATTCATTGTGGGAGCTATGAGCTTGGGATCTTTGCAAGGTCAGACTCATTAGATCTAGCTCAGGTAGACCTTTCTTTGTCATGACTTTTGATAGTTTAAATAGGCAATTTATTTTATTATACTTCTTTTAGTTTTAGCCCCTTTTTTTGTTAGGTAGGGCTTTCCCATTTTCTTTTTTTTGCTTCATTTTAGCTTTTGTTTTTGGTATCAGTTTGTTAGGAGGTTGAGAACTAGTGTTCCCCTCCATTTCTACTTGTTGGTTCTACCTAGGTGGTCAAGTATGAACATTTTCCCTATTTCTGGGATGGGGTTTGGGGTTTCACATTGTTATGCTAGAAATTTTTGCATACGGTGTCAAACCTAAATTTTATTGGACTTTTAGGGTTTTTGTGCCCAAAGACCAATTGAACTTTAATTTTGAAGATTTCTAGATTTTGGGGTTTTTACCTCATTTTACATGTCACCCTATTTTCTTAGGTTTTCTTGGCATGATGTTGGTCGTGGACCTAGATCATCTATTTAGATGTCAGTCAAACCATTGTTGCACTTTTATGTTGCATTGGGATGCATGTCGCATCTTTCTTCCCGAGTCTATTTTTGGTTAAGTGTATTTCTACATTGTGTTCTCATCCAGTCCTTGTGTTATGATTTTTGTGATGGTGGTGTGCCACACATGAGTACGTGCATATATATTTTTTGGGTATTTGCAAGGCCCAATCTCCTGTAGTACTTCTAGGAGTTATGATGATTTGGGTTGGGTTGGGAATATGCATGCCTACGAACACTCATCATTGGATGAGCATGGGTAAGGTAGGGTAGCATACAAAGGGGGATTCTACCCTACAACTTGGTGATCATGATGCCATAGGTTGTAAGAGGGAGCTTTACTTAAGTGATAATTAAATAAAATACTAGGTGGTAATAAAACTTAAGATAATGAAAAATGTTTTGTACTAGAGCCTTCTATTGAGGGAGTTGAATCTGCATGATCCAAGCTTGGGCTTGTCAATGCCAAGTGACTCTCCATGATATCAGCCCCTAGTTAGTAGCTCATTGAGTGCCTGAAAAGGACTTATACTTTATTCATTGTCTATGTTCTTGGTTTCAGCCATCATACTATTTGGCATGAGTGTTAGCCATGGATGTTTTCTTTATGTGTGTTTATGGTTGAGTCATTATCTCCATTAGTATGGCAGGAGTGGACCTACAAGTTCTACATGGTTGGGAGGCATAGCTACCTTCACCACTATTAGGGAGTGATGTATAGAGACAATCTACTTTCTCGGTGCGACCATTGCTAGATGTTTACACTTGGTACTTCGGGTTCAAGAGTATGTTTTCTTGTGATTTATTTTTTCATTGGAATGCATGTATAACATGTTTAGATGAGAATATTATTATCACATTTCTTATTATGATGTTTAGCATATGGTAGACGATGAGTTGATTGGCAGGGTTATTTTATGCTTTACTTCTAGCATGTTAGATTTTCTTATTCTTATGTTGTAGCATGTTTTAGTAGTGATGTCCTCATAAAATAGAACCAACAATCTAGTTAATAGTTTGGGATGTTACACACAGGGAATGGCTAGGACCCATGATGGTCTTATGATGTTATTATGGATAGGAGAAACCACGTACTTAGTTTGGTTTTTCTATTCATTGCGATGTTGTTTCTATTTATTGTGATGTTGTTTTAGTACACTATGATGTTTCCTTTTGTACTTTTCCTTCACTACTATTTTAGATGGTTAGATGTAGTTTTTGTCTTTTAGCTATTGTATTCGAGTGTCTATACCTTGATTGTGGATCTAGTACTCCCTGGTATGGACATTTTAAGTTCTTGTTTTATCCCTTGATTCATTCCTAGAGTTTTTCTTGTGCTCCTTGGTGACCATCCATCAGCATTAGGCGATACTTAAAAGTATTGCACATCTAAAAGAGATTTATCATGCAACCCCTAATTATATCACATGTCTTTAAGAGTAATGTCATGCAACACTAGAAAGTATCACACACCCATTAAGGAAAGGTTGTATGATATTGGTAAAGAATCACACGCCTTCCTTAGAAGTGTCATCCAAATCCTGATTATATCACACACTTTCATTAAAAAGATCCTATGATACTAGAAAGTATCGTACTGTGATGTTTTAAAGTGTCACTTGGGTTTTGGAAAAACCTATCTAGGCAGATAGTGGGCACATTTCAGGTTTGTTCAAAAAAAATTTGAAGGTGTTCTGGATAACCTTTATGGTGTTCTTGAATACAGTCTTCTATTGCAATTTTTGAGATTCGCATATGATGTTTTCATATACATTCATACTTGTCAAAAAATAAATAAATTATTATCTTATCTTATATTTATCCTTGTTTCCAAGGATCTTTGGGTAGGGCATTATAGAACAAGCTCTAATTTAATAATATTAGTGTACTACTCCAAACTTGTTATGAGATGGACAAGAGCACATGAGATCAACATTATCCACCTTAGAATCAACACATTGTCTAAGGACATAATAGGGTTGAGCCTCTCAAAAAGATTCTATAGGTTGGGTGTTAGACACCATAGATGACATCAATGATTACTCATCATCTTCATGAAATTTTCCTTCCTCTAGCCCAATAACTTCATCAAATAGGATGAGGAGTAAATGGTCAAGTTTGAATTCCCTCCTTCCAAAAAACTATTGTTTAGGCATTTCCATACCATTGGGAAAGTAAATAGCATTATGATCTCCTTTCCCACCAACAACCTCACCCACCTCATTCTTGTTCATTTCAACCCATTTATTCTTAGTTCCCATTTCTTTATAATTTTGAATTCTATCCTTGTTCTAGGGACACTTTTTCATCCACTGACCTTTTTTTTTTTGTAGATAAAACACACAATAGGGATATATTAAAAGCCTTTAAACACTTCTTCATTCCATTATTCTAGAGGGAGTCCTAGAATGAAAATTTATACAAGTGCAGATATAAAGATAGAGTTGTTCATTTACATCTTGGGTTTCTACTTCTTAAGCTAAAGAATAAACCTTTGAATCATCTAGAGGCTCATGCATAACATACTTTCAAGGTCTTTGGTATTTGAGAATGAAAAGGAGAAGAAGCCTTTGATATTGAAGCCACCTCAACATTCCCTTTGAGTTTCCACTTCTTCTTGGCATAACCCCTCACCACATTAATATTGGATCTTGGACCCATAAACTTCCCAACCAAGGTAATGGCCATAAAACCAATAGAATGATCTACAAGCTGATCCAAAGAGTGATCAATGCATGTGAAATGGTTTTGAATGGAGGGAAATAACATGTCTCCACAACCTTGATACCAAAGAGTGTCAATCAAGGATGAGACTCTTGATCACTACTGGAAAATCATCCATCTATGGAGTGAGCACCATGTTAATCATCACACCTTCCTCCAAGGAGAGGGTCAACCCTAAGATACACATGTGACTCTACCTGAAATTAAGAACCCACATCCACCATGGCACCTTGAGGGTACTCCCTCAAAGGACCATTCCCCACCAATTGAGAATCTCCAATAATCAAAGGATCTGCATTACCATGAGATCCCAAATAAAATGCACCTTTCAATCCTTTCCTAGTTAGACCATACTCATACATAGTCATAGAACCATCCTTTTTAAGATTCTCACTCACACCATCTCACCTACTCATTTCAAAAAATTCTTGACAAAAGACTAATTCCCTGAAGTGGTTTCATAGTTGTTTAAGATCCTTGGACTTCTTTTTTATTACAAGGAAATTGGTTTAGAGGTTCCAAAAACTCGACATCAAAAATAGTGTCAAATCATATAAAAAGGAAGTCCACAACAAACAAAAATACCACTACCAACCAACTAGTAAACAAAAGACCAAAACATGGGACCCAAGCCCCCAAAAAATACAAAAAATTAATTAATTCTTGATTCTTTTGAAGAAGATCATCATAAATACTCCTAATCTTACTAACTATACTATAAACAAGATTATTTCCCTTATCTTTACTCTAGAATTTAGTCATAGGGCTTGGAAGAGAAGCTTTGTCTAGATCACCCAAAACAACAACAACCTCCATATTGGAACATATATCTTTTATATGTACCATTTTAGCTGATTTTATACTAAAAGATGAGAAAGAAAATAAGTCCCTTAGAGATTGAAGCATGTCCTCTTGTTCATTCAATTTTATTAGTCCTTCTTAGAGTTATCATTTGTTGTCTTATTAATAGCTACCATCACCTTGACTCTATCCTACAACATATTGAAGGTCCCTTCCAATATATGTTAGTATGATTCTCATACTCCTCTTTGACCTCATTGATTCCTTGGGATAGGAATTGATTGCTAACCATAATAGTTCACAATATTGGTTGGATGGGGAAGGGTTTTTTAAAGAGAAGTGATCTCATCAATCATAAAATTTCACACATCTTGTTTTCTATCCATTAATATTTTTTATCAACTTGACAACATTTAAATTCTTAGCTAGGGCTTGATGGACAATGCCAGTGTGGTGGGGCTATGGGGAGTGTTGGTGGTTTGGCTATTTTTTGGGATCCATAGAAAAGTCAACCACCTAGTTGGGTGTCTTCTCACTCAACCATTACTATGGTGACTTATTTGATTTTTGAGGAGATAATCTTTATTACTAATGTGTATTGATTTTGTGGGGAAGGTAGGACTTTGGTCACACATCTAGTATGTTAGAAATTTTCATCCTCTCAATTGTTCAATTTTAATAGGAAATTTCAATTCAATTTTATGTCTTGAGGAGAAGAGGGGTGGGTTGGCTCGATTGAGCTCATCATTTGATCTTCTTTCCTAAAATATTGATCTTTTGTATTTGTTTAATATTAAGCTAGCTAATCAAATCTTTACTTGGAGTAATAGAAGGTTTCGAGTTGAAGCTATTTCTAAATGTCTGGATAGATTCTTGGTTTCCTTCTTCTGGGTTAGTGCCTCCCTCACTCTCTCTTCTAAAAATTTTTATTGGAGGGGTTTTGATCATTGGCCAAATTTTTAAAAAAATCATGTCTTTACTCAAAAAAATCCTCCATTCAAGTTTTAATTGATGTGGCTTTAGGACTCTTCTCTTCATGTTCTTATTGTGTGCTGGTGGAGAGATGGTGCCCCCACCTATGGTACTACTATGTTTTTCTTTTCTTAAAAAATTTAATATGTCAAAATGAGACTTAAAAAATAGAACAAAGAATGCTTTAGAAACCTCCATTGTATGAATGGGCAAGGTCAGGAGCATCTGGATGCCATTACTAAATAGATTCACGATCTTGGCTTCTTTGAGGCTCTTGAAAAAGTTGAATCCATTTCTTTGAAAGATTTATAAGAATGGGAACTTAGAGAGGAAATATACTAGAAATAGAATCCTAGAGTTGATTGACTTTAAGAAGGCAATAAGAACACTACCCTTTTTCATAAAACTTTGTAATCTCAAAAACATTAGAGTTACATTTATTCTTTGGTTAACTCAGAGGGTGTGCAACTTCCTTCATTTTCATCTTTGTTCTAGGAGGCTAGCTAGTTTCTGCCCTCTTTTTTGAGGAGTCTCCTCCAGCTGACAATGAAGAGAATATTGTTTAATCTTATATTCCTTCTCTTGTCACCCAAGAAATGAATGATTATCTCATGCAACTACTCTCTTTGGTTGAGTTGGTAGAGGTGGTCTTCAGTATGCATAAGGTAAAATGTCCTAGCCTTAATAGATTTCTTGTTGAATTCTTTTAGGAACTCTGGGACATTATTAATCAAGATTTTTTGGAGGTGGGTACATGAATCATAATCTAGTAAACTAATGATCTAGTGCTTGAAATCTACTTACTTGGTTCTTATTCCAAAAAAAATGGAGCTAATTAGCTCAATTTGTTCAAGCATATTTCTTTGTGTAATGTGGTCTACAAAATTATTACTAAGCTTATTGGTGAGAGGCTTAAACAATGGCTCCCTACTATTGTCTCAAAAGAACAAGGAGGCTTTTTTGTAGGAAGAAAAAGTTTTAATGGGGTGGTTATTGTTACTAAGGCTATCCACTCTATGGGTACTTCAAGGGAACGATCTATGCTTTTTAAGCTAGATATGGCTAAGGCCTTTGATAGAGTCAAATGAAGTTTCCTTCCAAATCTTCTTCTTGCCTTTGACTTTAGCCCAAAATGGGTGAGCTAGACTATGAGTTGTGTTACCTCTGCCTCATGCTCTATTCCTCTTAATGGCCAACCATCCCAGTTATTTGGGCATCTAGGGGTCTCTGCTAGGTGATCCTCTCCCCTTGTATGTTTTTATTTCAATGGTTTAGGGTTTGGGCATATTCATTAAGTTATAGGTATCTCAAAACTTAATTCATGGACCATGTTAGGATAATGAGTTACCTTCTCTTTCTTGTCTTCAAGTTTTAGATGACCCCAAACTCACAAGAATTTTTGAGGTTTAGAAGGCTATGGCATTTTGACATACTCTAGATATCTACTTGGTGGCATTAGGAAAGAAATTTAATGAACATAGATCATCAATATATTTATTTAACATGCTAGAACCTATTTGATGGAGGATTGCTAATAATTTATGGTTCCATATTAGGTCGCTCCCTTTGACATATCGTGGCATTCCTATAGTTGTTCCTAGGTAGCCACAAATCTTCTGGAAGAATTTTTCTAACAAGCTTTGAGAGAAGGTAAACCATTGGAATCATAGATGGCTTTCTAGTATGGCTTGAGTCACTCTTCTTCAACCTGTTATTTAGGCTTTACCTATTTATAAAATCATGGTTCAAGTAGCTCTTGTCTACCTGCTCAAGGAGTTTGAGGCTCTTTCTTGACAATTCCTTTGGAATCATAATTTGAATAATTTAAAATGGATTTTAATTAGTTGGAAAATTATTTGTAGGCCTAAGAAGGAAGGTGTTCTTCACCTACACTCTTCTATCTTGAGTAGCCAATCTTTGGTTGCTAAGATTTATTGGCAGTGGTGCTTTGGACAAAATCAACTTTGGGCCTGCATAATCACTTACAAGTATTTCAGGGGAATCAATCCGCACTCTATTTCCTCACTTCGTTTGGAAAGGCCAAGGCTCTATGGCATGGCATACTCTCAAGAAGGGTTCTATGTTTGTTAAGGGAGGACTTTTTTGGATATGTAAGGGAGGCTCTGAGGCTTTTTTATGGACTAATGCCTAGGGATGAAAACCCTCCTATCTTATCCATGTTACTTCATCTACAAACCCTCTGTGATTCTTTTCTTGATTATAGGTGGAATAAGGTGGCTCATTAGAAAACTCCTTATCACTTGGATCAAGTGTTGTTGCCTATAGATGGAAGAACTCTTCACATTGGCCTCTTGGGTGATTAGAGGAGGACCGCCAGGAGCTTTGTATAAGTTTGGCTTCTAGGCAGTGTTTCTCATTGGAGGGTTGGGATATTTTGGCTTGGGGGGTGGGGGGGTGTTGCGTCGAGTAAATACTATGTTTCTGCTAGGTACCACGAGCTTACTAGACAATTGTTTGGAGATGTTGAGGTGGCGTGGTGGAAACAAGTTTGAAATAAATTTTATGTAGTTGGTGGTCCATAACCGATGTCTTACCTGGGATAATCTTTGTAACCATGGGTTATAGAAGCCCTTAGTTTGTGTTTTGTGCAGCAACGGAGGGGAGCTTGTCTCCCATCTCTTCTTCTGGTGCTCTTATTCTATCCAGATTTGACACCTTTGGTACAATTTTTGGGGTAGACCTTGTTAGCATGTTCCTTCCTTGTCTCCTTTCTAGGTTTGCTTGGGAAGTGCCCCCCTTTAGTGCCTCTGCTCTACAGGTTGGGTGGGTTACTTTTCCTTCATTTATTCTTTGGCATATTTTATTAGAGAGAAATCAATAAATAGTTCAAGTGCTGGAAATATTCAAAACTGTGCTAGGTTACTGAGAGGGGAGGGGTGAATCAACTTTCTCTAAAACTTTATCAAATTCAACACTTCATAGAAATATATCAATTATCATTTATTGATCTAATTGCATGCATGAGAAACTAAAAAACATAAAACATTCATAAAACTTGAACACAATAATATAGTGACCCAGAAACCTTCCAAATAGAAAGTAAAACTGAGGTGGGGATGATACCCACACAACTTCAACACTATAGCATAAAGTTGGTCTATTAAGGCTTACATTGATCACTTCTGATGATCTACCCTGTTAAAAGCAATCAGGACTGCTAGGTCCACCTTGTTAGAGGTTTTACAAACACACAATGAAGTATGCACTCAGTAAAGAGATTTTGAGAAAGACTATTAAGTCTACCTTGTTAAAGGATTTGGAATGGTTCACCTGTTAGAATGAAATAGTAGATCTCTGACTAACAATTGAATCGCTGATAGAGATTCCTTGAAATATAAATCACATTTTGTGATGGATATATCTCTTTTTCTCCTTTTCTAATATAGCCTTCAATATATACTTTATTTTCTACTTGATCACATTCACATTCTTACACACTTATGTTCATGAATTACACATTCACACACACATTGGATATGATATAATACATTACATATATACCAATCCAATTTATATAATAACAGAGTCAACCTTTATACAAGATAACACTAATATCACGAAGTCGGCCCATATAAAGACACTCAGATTCTGAAGACTGACTTGGTGAAGTTATGATACTCAGTGCCCACTATCATTACTTGGCATCATCATGCACTTCATAGAATTAGAAGCTCAGTCCATACTAATCACCTCAAAGTAGTCTCAAACTTGGTCTGCACTGGTGACTTGGTAAATACTGTGTCACTTGCCATAAACTGAATTACTAGTTTACCATGACTTCACTTGGTAAAAACTAACTTCGCATATGGCTTGGTTAACACTAGCTTCACATCACATGAACTACTAGCTCGGTAGAAAATGCAAAGCTCGGTAACCACTGGAGTGCTCAAGTTGAACTGCTAGACTTCACATTGCCTGATTTTGCTCGGTTTGAACTGATGCATGTCACACTAACTGAATTTCCTTGGTAAACACTAGAATGCTTAGTGGCCACTGGAATTACATGGAAAACACTGTAGATTGTTCAATGAGCTTGGTAGCCATACAAAATCTGAATAAGTGTTGTCACTAATAACAAACTTGACTGATATGTCAACAATCTCCCCCTTTGGCATTAGTGACAAAAACACTTATTAGCCAAAACTTATATACATCACCATGTGATACTGGCTTAGTAGGGTATACTGTTTTGAGAGTTTTCAAAAAATTTCTTTGTAAGTATATGCAGTGTACTATACAACATATCTACAAAATTCTCCTCTGCTATATACATTTTCTCACTTTGCATGATTCTCCCCCATACAATATATATAGTCTCTCCCCCTTTTTGACAATAACGCCAAAGATGTATTCAAAACTTATTTACATGGAGACACTAAAATGAGATAGAAACTCAAAATGTACCTTAAGAATAAGTGCTAGATTTTTATCCCAATTTTCTTTCAAAATCTTAGATGTATGGAGAGAAATTTGAACTTCTACAGAGACTTCTATCATGTGATCTGCAATAGATAAGTTGGTGTCATGGATCAAGGTTTTTGAATAAACAATATGTTTCTGCATTGTATCCATGATAGGAAGGATCATATTATAAATAACTATCAATGTAGATTGGATCCTTACTTCTTCTCTCAACAACTCTGTTTGCATGCCTGACAAAAATTTGATCTTTATATGATGTGCAAAGTTTGAACTAGAGTCAAGTTGCAATTGTTGTGCACTGGCTTTCAGATCCTCATCAATCTTTGTCAATTTTCTCTTTATCTCCTTCGTGAACTCGGTAACATCACATAACTTCACAAAAAGTGATGTCACACTAGTGCAAGAAGTTTCAAGATTGGTCAAAATTGAGGAAATCTCAACTTGATGGATCGCAATTTGCCGAGCAATGTGCTCAAACAATTTATTGTTAAATTTATTTTCTGCTTTCTCAATTAACTTATCTTGATCACTAGTGTCCTTATTAAACTTTTGGACTACCTTTGCTAATTGCAACAAAATAGGCTGAGAAGAATCTATCTCAATACCTATTGCCTAAGAAAAAATGTATTTAGCATCATCAATAATCTTATATTCCCTCTATTGTTTTTCCTTCTTTTGGAGTTCACCAACTATATGCATTTGATCCATAGTGAGATTATAAAAGTCCCATTTGGGAATTTCTATTTCCTTGTCTAGGTCTATATCCTCTTCTATCTCCTTACGTCTACTCAAAAATATTGTACTCAATTGAGCTTTAGGTTCAACTGTCCTTGTACTAAATGCCTTTGTATCTAGGATGGAAACAATTATAGATATACTAGGACTTGCTATGAAAATTTATATAGTACTAACTAATGGAATACTAACAATAATGCTTGCTGAATCCAAAATTGAAGCATTCATAACTGAAGTATCCATTACTGAAGTAGACAAAATTGTAGAATCCAAAATTGAAGTACTTATTGTTGAAGAGCTCAAAATTGTAGAAGCCATTGTATCCATGCTAGATGACTTGGTAGCTGAAAAAGTGAGAGCTTGCAGCTTGGTAGATGAAGTGGTAGTTACTTCTATCAATGATGTGCTAAGCTATGTGGGGGCGAAGAGTGATTAGATGTTTGAAGTACCTATAGTTGTCACAATAAAACTTGCTAAAGTTGTCTTTGAGCTTGATGTAGCAACTAGTTTTCTTGGAGAGTGAGGAAGTGAGGCAATGATTGTGGCTGCTATCTTCATAGGGTCAGTCTCCTCATTATCTTCTTTATCTTCCTCAATAGCTTCCTCCTCTTTATCTTCTTCAACTTCCTCATTGTCAAAATGTGTGGGTTGAGTATAAGTTTCTTCTTCGTCATCATCATTGTCATCATCATTATCCTTAACATCTATTGGGAAGTCACTTTGTTTATGCAGATGATAAACATTCTTCCACATGCTTTTGGCATTCTTAACCACATGCTCTATATCCTTGATCAAAATTGAACATGTATTAAATCTAAGAGTCATTTTGTCTTCATTTTTCTTCAAAGACTCTTTTACCTCAACATCTGTTGTGCTTGGTAGCAACTACCTCAGGGTTTGTGCATAAATATCTTTTGTTGTTTCCATTGCAAAGTCCCATCTTGGCTTTATTTTCTCTAATAATTCATTAGATATTTGGGAGGCTATCTGATCTATTGAATACTTCCATTTTCCCATTTTGGTCAACACTAATTCTTCAACTATTTCTTCTCTACCTTTGTCTTGGTTCATACTTCAAGGATTTGAGGTTTTTTATGCCTACATCTTCTTCCATTTGTTCCAAATTTTCTTGGAAGGTGGGAGGAGGTTTGCTAAGGACAATTTTGTTGCCTTTCTTCATAGACCTCCTTGTGAATATAGCAATGGATGGCTTAGGTGGCTTGGTGATGATCACCTTGCCTTTCTTCTTCACATGTCCTTCTTCTTTGTTTGATTCCTCTTCATCCTCTGCCTCTTCATCTATATCTTCTCCTTTTCCCTTGGTTAACATAAGAGGTGTGCTTGATTTTAGTTTTTCTATCCTCCTCTTACCTTTGTTAACTACTTGTGGGAGCTTTATCTCTAGCTCTACCCTTGCCTTTGCCTCATCATATGTTCCAAACTATGGTGCCTTTGGATCAACAAGTTCATTAACTAGAGCTTCAATAATGTCCTTTGTTTCATCAATGTTTACCTCATAGGGAAGAGGTTTTACCCATACAATTCTAGGCTTTACTACCTAAATGTAGACTCTATCACTATCTGCCATCAAACAAACATCATCCTTGTAATCTTCTACCAACTTCTTAGGTATTCTAAATCTATTATTCATTTTCTCTTTGAAAACTTCAAAGTAGTTGTCCATAATGCTAATAAAGTTCTCTCTCATTTTTGCAATGTATTCATTAATTTGTTATAGTACAGGCATATCTTTTCTCCATACTGTCGTGCCTTTGGAAGGGAGGAACTTTTGAACATAGAAGAACAAACAAGTCAACAGAGAGCTAAATTTGTAGGGGTTGTTCTTGGAAGTCCAAATACTTTCCATATTCTTGTTGAATTGTTTCAACAATATATATGCCAAGTCATAAGACAAATTGTTCTTCACAACTTTGTAAACTAAGTCCACAACTTCACATGATACACTATTGAGGCGGCTCGAACTATATATCTTGTGAGCTATCACATGTATCCCAAATTTTAGTTCTGCATCAGTTACATTGTTGATTTTCATGCATCTGCCATCCCACTTGGCTAGGGTTTTCTTTTCTAGCTTAGCCTGACCTAGGGTTTTGGTGTTTTTAGCTTTGGTGAGCATGGGGAGGCTAATGATGTGATGAATCATTTTCTTTGTAATAAAAATTGGTCGCTCAAGCCATAGCTAACCATTATGCACCTAGCTTAGAATGTATCTGATCCATTTGATTTGAAAACGTTGGGGCATGTGAGGAATGTGGGTCAAACCTTTGTCTTCCAAATGTTTATGCTCAAGTTTAAGGACTCCATTAACACATGGGCATCATCCATTTCTAGGGTTCCAATTTCTTCAAAAGAACACTTGAAATGAGTTCGATTGTCATTAATAAGGAGTACCTTAGGTGAGATTTGCAATTGAGCTCTGCTTGGGTCAAGGGTTTTTGCAATCGCGGGCACAAGTTTGAAGTCTATCGCTTTCCACTCGACTCCTCGAACCAACATCTTAGACCCTTTCTTTGCTTTGCTACTGCTTGATGTCATTTTACTTGATAATCTACTGCAAATTCACTAAGTCACTTGATCACACTAGAATTCATTTTCTTCACAATAGCACTTAGATTTCACGATGAAAAATGAATTTGATTTCATGGATTTTGTTAAAACTTTGCCATTAATGCTCGGTATGAAGGTAGCTGGGTTGACATCATGCTTGACATTATGCTCGATAGCCTGCCATCCACTATTCAATTGATTACTTGGTGAAGGCTTTGTGACTCGATAACCATGTGTATCTTCTAACTCTCGACCTTGCTCAGTAGAGTCTATGACCCGACCTTACTTGGTAGAGAAGGTAACTTAGTGATAACTAATACCAATCTTTCTCAGTGATCCTTTTGTATCTTGAATATTGATTTGGATCTTTGTCACCTTTCAATTGGAACTATTTGAATGTGATCTTGATAGTCCAGTTCCAGTTCTCCTTTGAAAACCTAGTTGAAAATGGTGGAGTCACCCACTTCTTGAGTGACATGACCATCATTACTTGAACTAACATCCTTGGTAGATTTAGGAATCCATTGTTGTCTCATCTGCTTTCAAATGTTATCTGCTTTTACTTTCTTTTCATCTTCAACTCTACCTGTATTTATGCAATTCTTGGCTAGATGACCAAGTTTGGTACAAGTGAAACATCTTATGGCGGTATCTATTTTCCTTGTGTGATGTTTAACACAATTCATGCCAATGTGTCCAAATTCTCCACTGTAATGACATCTACACCAAGTGTTGTGGTCCCAACCGAATATTGCTTTCACAATTTGCTCTGTTGGATTGAATGACTTAGTTTTGCAATCTAATGCCTTGTGACCTTGTTTCTTGCATTTGTGACACTTGCATTTAAATTTTGGTTTCTCTTTACATTCATTAGCCCTATGACCATTCTGATTGCAATTATAGCATTTTCCATTAAATTTTTCTTTACCATTACTCCAACATTTGTTTGATGTATGACCTAACTTGCAACAGTGATTGCAAGTAGGTCTTTGATTCCTTTGAGCACCTTATTCAGAGGATTCAACTTCTTTGTATCCAATTCCTAATTTGCCCTTTTTTCTATAGAGATTCTGCTCATTCAATTGATTTAATTGATTCATGTCTACTTGGGATTTCACTATTCTTTCATTGATTTTCTTTTCAGTGTTTAGGTCATTTTTCAATCTTTCATTGATTTGATTTTTAGACCTTAGCTCATTTATTATTCTTTCATTGATTTGTCTTTCCAAATTTAGATCATTTCTTAATCTTTCATTGATCTGTCTTTGGCTCATGATTTTCTCATTTGCATTGGAGATTTGATCCATAAGACCTGCATGCTAAAGGGATTGGTTATGGATTTCATTGTTTCTTCCATCCATTTCTTCTTTCATCTTGTTCCTCTATTCCAAGATTTCACATAGTCTTATTGACTGAATTTCTTGTTCTCTTTTGAGTTTTCTTACTTCTTCTTACAACGAATCATTCTTCTCTAGGAGTTCTTTGATTGCATCATTTGCTTCATCTGATCTACTTGAAGGGAAAAAGTCTTCAATTGTTTCTTCAATGTAGAGATGGTCATTCATCTGATTTGCAATTTCCTTCCTTCTTTTCAGGGATTGGGAAAGTTGTTCCTTAGATTTCTTGAGTTGTGCAATGGCCATTTCTAGATCTAACTTTTTGTTGTCAATTGCCTTATCAAGTTTAAATATCTCCATATCCTTGATTTTTGCTCAAGCTGTTAAAATTTCTCCTGAGAACCACAAAGCTCTGATACCAATTGTTGGAAACGTTCAAGACTATGCTAGGTTACTGAGAGGGGAGGGGTGAATCAGTAACCTCTAAAACTTTATCAAATTCAACACTTTATAGCAATATACCAATTATCATTTATTGATCTAATTGCATGCATGAGAAACTAAAAACATAAAACATTCATAAAACTTGAACACAATAATATAGTGACCCAGAAACCTTCCAAATAGAAAGTAAAACTAAGGTGGGGATGATACCCACAAAACTTCAACACTGTAGCATAAATTTGGCCTATTAAGGCTTACATTGATCACTTCTGATGATCTACCCTATTAAAAGCAATCAGGATTGCTAGGTCCACCTTGTTAGAGGTTTTACAAACACACAATGAAGTATGCACTTAGTAAAGAGATTTTGAGAAAGACTATTAAGTCTACCTTGTTAAAGGATTTGGACTGGTTCACCTGTTAGAATGAAATAGTAGATCTCTGACTTACAACTGAATTGTTGATAGAGATTCCTCGAAATACTAACCACCTTTTGTGATGGATATATCTCTGGTGCTCCTTTTCGGGTATGGCCTTCAATATATACTTTATCTGTTGCTTGATCACATTGGCATTCTTACACACTTATGTTCATGAATTACACATTCACACACACACATTGGATATGATACAATACATTACATATATACCAATCCAATTTACATAATAACAAAGTTGGCCATTATACAAGATGACACCAATATTACAAAGTCAACCCACATGAAGACACTTAGGTTCTAAAGACTGACTTGGTGAAGTTTTGATACTTGGCGCACACTATCATTACTTGGCATCATCATGCACTCAATAGAAGTAGACGCTCGATCCATACTAATCACCTCAAAGTAGTCTCGAACTTGGTCTGCACTAGTGACTCGGTAAATAGTGTGTCACTTGACATAAACTGAATTACTAGTTTACCATGGCTTCACTCGATAAACACTAACCTCGCATATGGCTTGGTTAACACTAGCTTCACATCACTAAAATTGCTAGCTCGGTAGAAACTGCAAAGCTCATTAACCACTAGAGTGCTCGAGTTGAACTACTAGACTTCACACTGCCTAATTTTGCTCGATTTGAACTATTGCACGTCACATTAACTGAATTTTCTTGGTAACCACTGGAATGCTCAATGGTCACTAGAATTACATGGAAAACACTAAAGATTGTTCAATGAGCTTGGTAGCCATACAAAATTTGAATAAGTGTTGTCACTAATAACAAACTTGACTAATATGTCAACATCAAGATGTCGGGATTGGAATCATGCAACTTTTGTGGAAGATTACCCACTCTCTATAGGAGATAATTCAGGCAAAGTGTATGCTAGATGGGGGTATGGCTCCTAGTGACCTTGCCATTTACAATCACCTTAATTTTTACCTTTACTAACAGGCCCCAGTGGCTGGAGGCCAATGCTTCCACACTTTTCCTAGACTGACTAGGCGACTAGTGTAGCAATGAGTGAATTGTGAGGGGCGTTAGTCTCCTCCCTCGCCTAGACTTCTAAAAATCAACACTAATGGGTCTTCCCAAGGGAATCCTACTCCTCTTGGTATTGGGGGAGTGACTCATTGTAGCTCTGTTGAACTTCAATTTCTTTTTTCAGTACATAAGGGTTGTCATATTAATAATCTTATGGAGACTCTAGCAATTTTACATGCTACTAAACATTGTTTTCTGAGAGGATGGCACAAGATTATTTGTGAGTCTAAATCACAAGTGATTGTGAACCTTCTTACTTTGAAGGCACTTGCAGATGTTAGTTGGCACTTGGCCTAAGTTCTAAATCAAATTCTCCTCTTCTATAGATCTCCGGAGTTTGTTCATTTTACTTACATTCCTTGTGAATGGAATGGAGTTGCTGATTGTTTGGCTAAATAGGCTTTTGATGAAGCGCAAGATTAGAATATTATGAATATGGGGTAATTATCCTCTCAATTAGCTACTGGACTCAATGATCTTGTTGGTAGGGATAGAGCTCCTAGCTGAACTCTCCTTGTATCTCATTTTGTTTCGATAAAATTTTATCCCTCTTTTAATCATTTTAATAAGAAAAATGATTGAAATACATATAACTAGAAGAGACAAAGTAGACTTTTACATGCACATCACCTCACTATTGTTTCCAAGGAGATACAAACAAACCCACGGATTGTCAAAGCTTTGGAGAAAACCATATATTGCGTTAAAGCTAAAATCTGGTACGCCGCCATTTATCAACAAGGCTTTAATGAAACGTGTCCTAAATGTATACTAGAATGCTTCGGCTTAAATAGGAAGGTAATGATAATGATAAGATGGTCATGGGCCCTTTCCGCTTTATACACTTTCCCTGGTCATCTTGTATTGTCAAATCATCTCATACCTTCTTCAATTTCAACAGACGAGATAACACATTGCGACCAAGGGGAACGTATCACTCTTACCACCATCATTATATTACACAGTGTCATTCATGAAATGACATTCTTCTTGTCCAATGGTTCAATCATAATTACAGTCATCTTGTCCAATGGTTCAATCATAATTACATTCATCTTGTCCAATGGTTCAATCATAATTACATTCATCTTGTCCAATGGTTCAATCATAATTATCGTTCTCTACTTTCCCTTGTCAATACTATTCGAACTACATTCACCAATAGCTATTTTAAGAAAGAAAACACATTCTTCTAGGATTTCTTCCTTGTTCACTTTGACACATTTAATCTCGAATTTTTTTTTTTCAAGCACGGTTCAGTTTAATCCATCACCATCTTTTTGCCAGGCCCAATGAGAAGATACAGGCTTTATCAGCGAGAAGGCAATCAGAAGAAAGACGATAAAGTTGCACTTGATTGATACCCATTGAAAATAAACAGCATGGAAGGTGTGTAGGACAAGCAAGGCACCCTTTCAATGGCAGTCCTTATCACCAACATATAGCTGTTGGTACACCAATTATTTCCCTTGGTTCATTTTTGCAATGGTTAATATTAATGGGTCAACTTACAATTCTTTCTTCTTTACTCAGCTGGTTTTGAGGTTGACACTCCCATTGCATTATAGAAGAGGTGCGAGGAGAGTCTGAGATCAGATGCAGGGGAGTTTGGGTCAAATGTTAGTGAAGATCACAAATCATAACAACAGGAACCAGGTATGGATCATTACACCCAAAATATATATATACTTACAGACAATCTTTTCATTTTCTGGGTTTATGTAGGTTTATGATTTAGTACACAGGCCTAATATCAGTAGTATTTCAGTCTCTATACACAGGAATATGCAATTGACAATGGATTATCACAGAGTTAGATTTCAGTGGTTGTTTTCTAATTATGGGCTTTGAAATAATGGTATTTCCAAATAGAGGATAGACCCAGATTGATATGTAACCATCTTAACTGTATTCTGTCATGAAAATTGAGCATCTTAATTGTATTGTAGAGTTGAAATCAATGTTGTTGGTCATTGATTGACATGCTAGTAGTATCTTAATTGTAGTGTGTCATGAAAGCTGAGCATAGGAATATATATTCTCATTTTGTCCCTAAAATGAGCTTATGTCCATTCCAGAATATAGCTGTTATGTCATATACTCTTCACCAAACAAAGCTTAAACCCTGTTCTTCAGAAATGGTTCAAGATAAAATTATAGCTAGATTAGAAAAGACCCTGTTTTACTTTTCAGGAGTAAATTTAGATTTATAAAGAAAATGTTACTAGTTTGACTTCAGAAATCTCTAACAATCTCACTCAATGTAGTAGTCGATAGCATTGCGAAAGTGATCTAAAAATTTCCTTAAAGGAAAATTGAAAACAGAAAAATTTATTTATTGAGAAGTCTGTAGCAGCTGCGTACCTCCATTGCAAATGTCTCCACACAGCTGTTGTGTAATGCAATAAATAGCTTTTTATAGTAGTCGCGTTAGTCTGCAAGCATCTTTCTGTATAATCTATGGCTTTTTCATTTCTGTTTTGTTTTCTAGTAGAAGCTATGCAATTGTTCCAAACGTTGCATATGACATCTGAAGTAGATCTCCTACATTCTACGACATGGAGAACTATAATATCCATACACTTTTGAGATGACATATGTTTTTCATACTTTTATTTACTGAATTATTATGTGCAACCTCAAACACAAAATTCATGTTTATACTTTTAAAATTATATTTCACTCTAAGAAGGCTATGTAAAGTTATGCAGTCAATTAGTTTCTATTCACAAATCTAGACTAACATTATACTAAAATAATAATTATATTTATATGTTAGTCTTTTTTTAAAAATTCAATTATTCTAATATTTAATTAAAGTTAAATTATTTGTTCAATTCTTTATTGTGTTCTTTTATAAATAATTTCATTAATTGTTACAATATGTAAAATTATTTTTATTTGAATAACACCCCATCTTGTTTAAAAAATTATTTAAACAATTTTTTTCTAAATCTTGACTGCTTTCATATATGTTCATACATTTTGAAAACTTCATCTTCCATTGATACTTCCCTTATTGAAACATAGTTGATGAACTCTAATTGCATCAAACTATAGACAAATATATTTTTACATAAGTCATAAGTTAGTTTAGTAAATTTTAGATTTTTATAGAAGAAAAAAGGCCAATTTCATATCATTTAAAATAGCTTCCTCAGAGAGAAACCCTAATGCTTGATGCTCTATAGACAAAATATACATATTTGAAGCAATATTTGTATTCATTCATCTATCCTTGTATGATAGTGCATGTAGTTCACGTATTAATTATTTTACTTTTTCATCATAGATTATGAAATGATTTTGTCTTTGTTTTCCCTTGGTTGGCTTTCTATGGAGATGTTGTGTGGATGGCCAATTATTTTTGGGTGTGGTTTGCGTTTGATATTGTGAGAAGTGACGAAAGTTTTGGGTTGTGCTTGACAATTTCCTTCTACGGTTTCCTTTACTCTGTAGGAGACTATTTCCTATGGCCAAAGTTTTGTGGTGGTAAATCCTACTATGATGCTATTGGTGTGCTCTTGGAGTACTAGTGGGGGATCTCCTAGGTTGGGTCCCTCTATGCTTTTGCACTTGGATCACTCAGGTTTAGTTGCAGAGCCATCCTAATTTGGGGGAATGGTGGTTCTTCCTTGGTGGGAATTTTTGGTTCTCCCATTTTAGCTTGTTGTTGGAGGCTTGGTAATTTTTTTGTTAGATTGTTGGTGCTTCTTCCTCAATCTCATATTTGGGCTCTCCTTTTTTGCAGTTTTCCTCTTGGATGCCAGGTGGATGCTATTAGTTTTCAAGCGATGTCCTTGGCTCCTTAGTTTTGGTTAAGAGATTTCTTCTTTTGTGTGGATTTTCCCCTATTAGAGTTAGGATATTCTTTCTTTTGATCTTATTGTGGACTTTACATGCTCTCTCCTATTTCATCACCTAGTGATTTTTTAGAGGTGAATTCTTTTAATTTGTCTCAATGGTTCTTGCTGGAAGTTTGTTGGTTTGAAGGTTGTTTCCCATTGCTATCTCTTTAGCACTCTACACATATTAAGGTGGAATTATATTGTGTAGAAAAAGTTGATGAGGAGTTTGATATAATAGATCCTTTTGTTATTTCTTGGCTTAGAAAAGGTCTTATTTGGGGATGTTCTTCCTCTCAATTTTTCTTGTCAAGGTGGGAACGCTTGTGTTAGTTTGAGGTGACTAATCATGGAAGTATTGAACATACTTCATATAATTATTAATTATAACCCTAAAGCAATAAAAATACTTGTATAAAATGGCTTAGGGTTAGGGATTTTTCATAAGGTGTGATGCAAAAATTACTTCTCGCGGAGGTATTGAGTTGTAAGGGATTATGGATTGTAATCGGGTTGTAATCACTAGATCATAATAATATTGGACTTTCTATTTGGTGGACGTAGCTCGGGCATTGGGTGAACCACGATAAATCTTGGCATCTTGTGTTCTCTTCTATGCGATATATTATTTTATGTTATTGCTTATATATTCATGTAATTATTATTTCTATCTGTGGTTAAATCCTAACAAGTGGTATCAGAGCCTAGTTGTTTTTCAGTTGTCCTATGTAGGAAAGTCTTACAGTTGAGTGGGAGCAATGGAAGATGAGGGTAAGCTAAGGGTTGAAAAGTTTAATGTGTAGAACTTTCAGTTATTGAAGATGCAAATGGAAGATTATCTTTATTAAAAGGATTTATGGAAGCCATTGGAAGAAAAAATCAAGAATCATTGATCTATAACAAATGATGACTGAGATCTTTGAGACAGAAAGACACTTGAAAGCATTTGATTATGCCTAGCACGATCAATGGCATTTAATATTACAAAAGTAAAGATGACATAAGAGTTGATGCAAACCCTAGCAAAACTATATGAAAAGCCCTCCGCTTCAAATAAGGTATTTCTCATGAAGCATTTGTTTAATATGAAAATGGTAGAAGGTGGATTTGTTGCAGATCATTTAAATGAATTTGATATTATTACTAGTCAGTTATCTTCTATGGGTATTAATTTTGATGAAGAAATTAGGTCTATCTTGATTTTGTGTTCTTTGCGTGAAAGCTGGAATGGCTTGGTAATGGTTGTGAGTAATTTTATTTCTGGATCTAATACTCTAAAATATGATGATGTGATTAGTGTTATTTTGAGTGAGGAAGCTCATAGGAAAACCTCAGGTGGATCTACATTAGGAAGTGCTTTGATTGCACAAAGTAGAGGTGAAACGACTAAAAGAGGAAATAATTTTGATAATCGTGAGAAATCAAGAGGAAAGTCAAAAGGGAAGAGATCTCAATCTAGAGGACCAAGAGATTGTTTGTACTATGGAAAACTAGGGTATAAAAAAAAATATTTTGGACTCAAAAGAATAATGAAGGAGATAAATCAAAAGGGAACAAGGAGGCAAATGTGATAAATAACAAATCCAAAGAGGATTCTTTTCTCCTGTCTTTAAAAAGTGTTGATGATTCATGGGTTTTAGATTCTGGTTCTTCATTTCATGCTACACCTCATAGAGGTTATTTTATTGATTAGGTCCAAGAGAATTTTGGAGTTGTTTATTTGGGGGATAATGAACCTTGTCATATTGTTGGAAAGAGAAAAGTTAAGATTAAGTTGCAGAATGAGAATCATTGGCTACTACATGAGGTAAGACATGTTCTAAGGCTGTGTAGGAATTTAATTTTAACAAGGCAACTTGGTGATGAGGGTTGTGTAGTTATTTTTAATGATAAAAATTGGAAGGTTTCAAAAGGCTCCCTTGTAGTAGCAAAAAGTGTGAAAGTAGGCACCTTATATCTTTGTATAGGTCATATTGTTCCTCTACTTTGATTGTTTCAAAGAAAAATGAATGTTTAAGAACAATTGTTGTAGTTGAGTAGGGAGAACAAATAGTAGTTGTAGATTCTGATACAGCACTGTGGCACAACAAACTTGGGCACATGAGTGAGAAAGGTATGAAAGTACTTCATTCAAAGAAAGTTTTACATGGTCTAAAATGTGTTAATATGGATTTTTGTGAAAGTTGTGTGTATGAAAAATAAAAAGAGTGAGTTTTGTGAAGACTAGGAAGGAAAGGAAAAATGAGAGATTATAAGTTGTGCATACAAATGTATGGGGACCAACTCAGGTGTTTTCCCTTGGCAGCTCTCATTATTATGTTAATTTATTAATGATGCAACTAGAAAATTTTGGGTTTATTTCCTTAGATAGAAATCTAATATATTTCAAACTTTTAAGAAATGGAAATGCTTGATTGAAATGAGACTAGTAAGAAATTAAAATGTCTTAAATCTGATAATGGTGGTGAGTATTGCAGTCATGAATTTGAAGATTATTACTCCACTATTGGTATTCATCAACAAAAAATTGTTCCAAGGACTCCACGGGAAAACGGAGTGGCTGGACGCATGAATATGACTATAATGAAGTGTGCAAGAAGTATGAGGTTGCATGCAAGGTTTCCCTTAAACATGTGGGTGGAGGTTGTCAATACTATTAAATATTTAACTAATAGAGGTCCCTCTACTCCTTTAGCTTGTGGTATTCTAGAGGAAGCATGGACTGGTAAGAAGGTGAGTTATTCTTTTCTCAAAACCTTTGGTTGTGAAGTATTTGCTCATATAGATTCTGAAAATAGAGCCAAGCTAGAAGCTAATTCAAAAAAATGTGTATTTGTTAGATATTCCATTAATGAACTTGGTTATAGGCTTTGGGATTTCGCAAATCATAAAATTGTAAGAAGTAGAGATGTCATATTCAATGAGAAAGTCTTGTGCAAAGATCTGTTTTAGGAACATGAGAAGAAAGAAAATTATTATGTAGTGTTGGATGATACTCCAAAAGATGATGTTCCAACAATTCCTCATGATGTGCAACAACCGCAACAACAAATACCACACACGCATAAATGTTAGATGGTCAACAAGCTTAATAAGACCTCTAGAAAGATTTTCTCCTTCTTTGTATTCTATTTTACTTACTAATGCTGGTGAACTTGAATGTTATGATGAAGCTATGCAAGTGGATACTAAGATTCAGTAAGAGTCTACAATGAAAGAGAAAATGGACTCTTTGTTGAAAAATAAGACTTGGGATTAATGCAAGTTTCTTGCAGGTAAAAGGGCTTTACAAAATAAATGTTTTTATAGGTTAAAAGAAGAGGATGGAGGTAAGAAAATATTTAAAGTTAGTTTATTTGTAAAAGGATTTGCACATAAAAAGGCATTAATTTTCATGACGTATTCTCTCATGTTGTTAAGATGACTTCTATTTGCACTATTTTAAGTATTGTCACTACTGAAGATTTGCATTTGGAGCAACTTGATGTTAAAACAAACTTCATTCATGGTGATTTAGATGAAGAGATATATATGGATCAGCCATAGAGATTTGAGGTCAAAGGTAAGCAGAACTTAGTGTGCAGGTTGAAGAAAAGTTTATATGGCTCGAACCAAACACCTTGGCAATGGTATATGAAATTTGACAATTTGATGCATGAGCATGGATATAGTGGGTGTCATTTAGATCATTGTGTTTACTTTATGAGGTTGGATGATGACAACTAAATTATTTTATGTTTATATGTTGATGATATACTTGTAGTTGGGTCTAACATGGATCATATTAAAGGGTTGAAATGCCAGTTGGCACATGCATTTTCTATAAAGGATTTGGGGCCAGCAAAACAAATCCTTAGTATGAAGATTTGAAGAGATAGGAAGAACAAGAAATTGACTTTATCTTAGGCTGATTATATTGAGAAGGTGTTGCAAAATTTCTCTATAGAGAATGCTAAAGCTATCATCACACCTTTACCTAGTCATTTGAAGTTGACTAAGGAGATGTGTCCCAAGACACAAAAAGAGGAGGATAAGATGTCTACGGTACCTTATGCTTTAGCTATAAGAAGCTTGATGTATGCTATGCTATGTATAAGGCCAGATATTGCACATGTAGTGGGAGTCATTAGCAAGTATACGAGTCATCCAAAAACTGAGCATTGGAATGCAATCAAATGGATTCTTAGATATTTGACAAGTACATCCAGTAATTGTTTACACTTTGGGGCCTCTACTACTAATTTATATGGATATGTTGACTTAGATTTGATAGGGGATATTGATACTAGGTGGAGTACTAGAGGTTATGTATTTACTGTTGGCGAGGTAACTATGAGTTGGGTTTCTCATTTGCAAAAGGTCACTATAGAGGCAGAGTATGTTGTTGCTATAGAGGCAACCAAGAAGATGATATAGCTTCATTTCTTCCTAGAAGAATTGGGACACCCTTAGAGTGATAAAATTTTTTTTTTATAAATAGTCAAAGTTCCATTCATCTTTCAAAGAACTATGCTCCACATTCAAAGACAAAACACATACAGTTGTGGTACCATTTCAATTAGTCAGTTTTGGATGATGGATAGTTAAAGCTAGACAAGATACATATAGATGAAAATCTAGTGCATATGTTTACAAAGGTAGTGACAAGGGAGACGTTGAACTCCTCTTCAACTTTGGTTGGTCTTCTAGACTAAGTAGAATAAATAAACAATAGAGTCTAAGGCGATTTGATCCAGGTGGAGCCTCATGGTGTAGCGACATAGCTACAGGATCAGTCTTCAAGTGGGAGATTATTACTTTGTGGTGACTAATTAGGGAAGTACTCTACATACTTGATAAAAATTGTGGGCCCTATTTTATTCGGATTTTGGGCTGACATGTAATTATTAATTATAACTCTATAGTGGTAAAAATACTTGTATAAAAGGGCTTAGGGTTAGGGGTTTTTCATAGGGTGTGATATGAAAATTGCTTCTTGCGGCAATATTGAGATGTAAGGGATTGCGAGTTGTAATTAGATTGTAATCACTAGATCGTAATAATATTGAACTTGTTATTTCATGGACATAACCTAAGGATTTGGTGAACCACGTTAAATCATGGTGTCTTGTATTCTCTTCTGTGCAATAGATTATTTTATGTTATTTTTTATATTTCCATGCAATTGTTATTTCTTCTATGGTTAAATCCTAACACCTTGTTATTGAGGTTGAAGGAATTTTTTGTGGGAAGTTAGATAATGTCTCCTTATTCTTCAATGTTACTTTCTCTTGGTGGGTTTTGTGTTTTCCTTAAAACCTCTTTCATCCATTTAGGTTTATTTTTTCTCCTTATCTAATGAAGCTAGATTTTATTGAGGGAGTTATTATAGTCTCAACTAAGGATGATTTTGTCATCCTTTCCTCCATCTAGGTTATGGGTGTCGAGTTAAATCCAAGGTCTAGATAGCTACGAAGAATTTTTCATTTTCTTCAAGATTTAGTTGGTTCTAAATATGTACTATCATGTTGGGAATTGTGATGTAGTAAAAGATTTTTGGGTTGGGGGTTTTTGGGTATGGTAGACTACAGGTTTTGGGGCTTCTCAATTCCAAGGAGGAGTCAAGGTCTTTCTTGGAAAAATATTTTGAGGGACTCGATTGGTTTAGTTTGATGGTTTAGGAAGCCATATTTTCTCATTTAGATGTTTTGGGGCACCTCAAACCCCAATTTATTTATATGTAGTAGATTTTCTCTATATGAGACTAGCATTGTTCATTAGTTTTCCTCAGGCCGCCTAGTCTTTATTTGTCAATATTTTTCTTCGTTGTAGATCATTGGTTTATGTTGGGTTGCTAGAATTTTCATTGTCATATCTATGACAAAATTTCATGTTAGATGGCATTCTATTTTCTGGATAAAATCTATTTTAAAAGGGTTTTGGGACCCCAAAAATCTTGTTTTACCTTAATTGAAAATATAGTTGGACCTATAGTAGAGAGTCCTACTTGAAAGACATTATCAATATGTATTAATGGTGGAAAAATAATAGAAAACAACTATTTTCAAGGGTTTATTTTTTAGTGGATATGACTCTAAAATAACTTTCAATGAATGTAAACATATGTCAAAGATCTTTCAAGTTTTAAGTACTTCAATATTTTTTATGTCATGAAATTGACCTTTGTTTGAAGGTTCCTAGTAGCTGATGAAAATTTGAAAAAAAAATTGGTGCAAGAATCTTTTGGTGATGAAGGGTGCTCCCCTTAATACCAAACAAAGAAATTATAGCAATTAGCAAGAACAAAATATGGGATTCTTATTATCACCGCAAATGCAAAATTACAAAGTTTTGAAATACAATATGAAAACACACATAGACAATTTTTGTACAGGACTTGAGCCACAAACTACCACCTAGAATTGCCTAAAAATAATATATCCCTTCCTTCAATAGGCAATTTATCACTACCCTGAAAGGTTCTAGACATAAACCCTAGCTGTTGAGGCTGAGAAAACCCCAATTAAAAATTATTTCCTAAATTATTACATAGGGTAGGCCTTGATTATATTTGTAGCTACCCCAACTTTCATAGGCCATAACTTTCAAATTGTGCGTATAATTTTCAACTATAAGCACTTTTCAGAATTGTCATCTCTTGAACTACATTGCCTAACATGCCCAAGCACCAGTCAACCCAGGAACGACATTGTTCTGATGCCTCTAATGGCTTGAAATCTAAGATCAAAGGTTTTCTACCCAGAAACCTCAATAAATTCTACAATACATATAGTATGACAATGCAACAACTCCATTAGAAGGCTAATATACCTAAGATGAACCTCCACCTATGAAATTTGGACATTCTGAGATCAGATGACCCACTTACTAAAGACAGTAAGCTTCCATTAATAGTAACTCTATTTGATATAGCCCTTATTCAAAATGAGAAAAAAAAGATATTTTTAGGTGATGCAATCTTTCCCTTACACCTAGGATGCTCGTGCATCACTTTTTCATATTGTCTTTTCTCTCTATGTTATTGCATCTATAGTATCTAGTGCATTTCCCTTCATTGATACAGTATTTGATTTTCCTATATTAGGTTTTTTTGAGTGTGGTGTTTCCACTTGAGCTTCTAGCAGTAAGGGTGGGGAAGAGGCTTTAGATGAAACATTTTGTAGTTTTTCTATAGGCACTCAAGTGACAGTTTGTTTATATAGGCTTTATCCTTGTCTCTTGTCATATTTTTGTGTAGATAAATGAGGATAGAAAGGTTGGATTAAATCATTAATATTTATTTTTCCTCTAATGGAGTTATTTTTTGGTTCAGATATATTTGTGTGTACTCCCTAAGCTACATGCTTAAGTTTTGCAATACTCACTTGCTAGCATTATTCATATTTACCTGATAGCTAAAGGTTTATTTTTCATAGAATTTGAGAATGTATAGTTAGGAAATTAAATTGTGTGCCCGATTCATTTTAGTTGGAAGGAAAGCTACATGCTAATGGTAAAACCATAAAAAAATTATTTCAATCCTACTTCAAAGATATTTGATAAGATTCTAAATTGGATTTATCTTCCTTATCTCCCTATTCGTCTTTAGGTTGATTATCTTTTTGAGGAAGTTGGTAGTGTTCTTGGGGATTTTAGTATGGAGGATGACGAGTCATATAACATTATTCACTATACTATTGATGGCATTCTAGTTGAGGTGGATGTTTTTAAAGGATTTCCTACTAAGATCTCAATCAAATCTTTTGAGGGCTATTGGGTTCAAAAAATTTACCGTGAAGGGATTTCCTTTAGGTGTAGAAGATGATACAAAATTGGTGATATAGTTGAGCATTTTGGGTTATAAAGGAATATTTGATAGGCTTCATGGTGGAATGACACTTGAAATAAGCATTACTCATTTAAGAGAAAATTTTGAAATTAAATAATCTTCTCTCATGTGGTAGAGAAAGATATTGTGATTTCTTCTTAGCCTAATTTGGCAACTTCTAGTTTGGTGGTTTACATTGGTTTATAGTCTCATGCCCCACCCATTTTCTCTCCTATGGTGAATGGAAACAAGGTCCTTTCATGTCTTCTTATTGTGACTTTTCTATGGTTATCAACTCTATTTTTGTTGTTCTTGTTAAGAGAAACTATGGTTTTACTTTTGAGATGATGGGTATTTCTTAGTCAGTTCTATTTCTCACTATGTTCTCATTCATGAAACAGGTTTGTTGGTCTGAAAGGATGTTGAGACCAGGGTGGAAGAGGGTTGGATTAATATAAAGCAAAATAAATCTATGATGTCTACACCCTCTTCTAACATGACTATTTTTTCCCCATAATGGATGTGGTAATTGTAAGTCTTGAAGCTTCCTTGTTGTGTCCATACTTAAGCTTGAGTTTTCTTTGGTCTTTTCTCTTCTTTATGGTTTCTTGGTGGACTTCTAAATACATCATTTGTTTCTAGTTGTGGGGGCCCTTTTCATATTTTAAATTTTTTTTTTTAACTATTTGTTTGGTGCTCTTTCCTATTATATGTTATCTAATTATTTTATAATGGGTTTTTGAGTCCCTTTAAACCTTTATTTTGTGAAATAGAAAAAACATTATTGAACAACTCTTCATTAATCTTTAATTCAATCCCATAGAAACATATGGTTTCTTCAATCTAGCTTTGATGTAGGAGCATCCTTACGTCATTGGAAATCTTGCATCAGCCAAAAATATTTCCTTCTAATTTATCTATTTCTTGTTCATTTGGTTGTTTTTTCTATTGTTTAGGTAAAAAAAAATTAGATTGGCTCATTATCATACATTATCCTTATAGTATGGTAAAGGTATCATAAGTTCCTATGTTTTTATTTACAACTTGTTCTAAGGTTTTGAAATTAAATTATCTTATAATCAAGCTCATCCTATTGTTGGCTTTTCTGATTCTAATAACCACGTTGGCAAGATTTAGCTTGTGATGGGATCTCTAGTCATGTGAAACCAATTGATAGCTTAAAGTATGTTGTTATTTATGTGGCTAACCCTCTTAGGCTTCTATATGACACAATGTCTATACTTGGGGTTGTCCTTATGGATTTGGGTCCTAGCCTATATGTTGTAATACATTTCATTTTTCTTATTGTTGACTGTATAAGATGACTTGTGGTTGGCGATCACGCATATAAGTAGAGAAGTAGTCCTTATTTTAGAGAGTTTTAAAAGAGGGATGATATCTTGAAGGATAACACTTGGTTTAGTAAATAGTTAGGTTGATATACCTAGAATGTAAGAAGGCTTACATCCTTAATTTGAAATATGGATTTGTAGGGTAGCTTGATGATGATTAAAGTTCTTGTTTCCTTATTGGTTAGTGTTATTGTTTCTCCAAGTTGTCATTTTTATTGTGTTGTTTCTTGCACTCCAAAATTGGACAACTCCTAACAAGGAGTTTTATGACCTTGACTGCATCAAGTGGTATCAAAGAAAATCTTTAATTCTTTGTTTGTAGATCTAGAATCTTGAGCTTTAAAAGTTGGTTAGTCATTTTTTCAGGGTGAGAGTTTTGAACATGGTCCACATCAACTAATGGCTTGCACAAGGTCATTAGGATTATTGTTTTTAGTTGTCTCATATTACATATATAATAATAGTAACAAGGAATTGAGAAAATCGAGTTTTGGAGATTGTAAAACTTAGAATCATTGTTGTTAGGTAGAAAAATATCGGTATGACCTACAATTGCATAGGGTTGCACAAAGAAGAGGTAGTGAATTATTTGAGTCGAAAGAAGATGATTCCAAGAATAAGAATAATTTCTTGAGTAATATTGTTGATTTTTCTAGATTTCTTGTTGGTGTACAAGTAAATATAGCAATTAGATTGAATAACTTAAGGAGATTGAAAGCCTAGTTTTCTTTTGTTAATAATTCTTTCAAGTTCCTTAGAACATTCACCTTTTGTATATCTAATTCCCATCATATCTATCTTAGGTTTCTACAAAATGAATTTCTCATAAAGTTTTTCAATGCTTGAATACAACTCATCATGATGTAACTTAGTTTGAACAAGCCCTTCTTTAATAATATTAGTTTACTTCTCCAAACTTGGTATTAGATGAACAAGAGCATATGAGATCAATTTTATCCAGATTAGAATCAACACATTGTCTAAGGATATAACATGGTTGAGCCTCTCAAAAAGATTGTATAGGTTGGGTGTCAGACATCATAGACAACACCAGTGATGAATCATCTTCTTCATGAATTTTCCCTTCCCCTAGCCCAATAGCTTCCATCAAATAGGATGAGCCATAAAGTATCAAGTTTGAGTCCCCTATTTCCAAAACATTATTATTTGGGCATTCCCGCACCATTGGGAAAGTAAATAGCATTATGATATACTTTCCCACTAGTAACCTTACCCGCCTCATTCTTGTTCATTTCAACTAATTTATTCTTAGTTCCCATTTCTTTATAATTTTGAATGTTATCCTTGTTCTAGGGATGCTATTTCATCTAGTGACCTATTTTTTATAGATAAAACACACAAAGGGGATATATTCATATTCAATCATTTGGACTATCTTGCCAAGATTTGATACAATAAATAAAAAAGTATAGGGACCTATGTTAGATGCGCCCCCCCCCCCCACACACACACAAAGGAATGCATAAAAATCTAGACTTAGTTGGTGTCATTGCATCAATAGATAATAACTAGCACCAAAAGAGCTTGCAATGCCTTTAAACACATCTTCATTACATTATCCTAGAGGGAGTCCTAGAATGAAAATCTACACAAGTGTAGATGTAAATATAGAGTTGTTCATTTACATCTTGGTTGTCCAATTCTTTAGCTAAAGAATATACCTTCAAATTGTCTAGAGGCTCCTACATGAAATGCTGTTAAGGTCTTTGGTGTTGGAAATGATTGAAATGATCATAAGAAAAGTTGTTGGAATGATAAATGGAACTGGTAAAGAATGTTCTCAATCATTGTTTTGTCATTGATGTCAAACTTACTACTTGCAAGAATGACAATTGCTTTAGTGATCTAAATACTATCAATTAGTTGATTGTCAAGGAGGAGGCAATCAATAAGATGTAAGTAGAACACCTAGAGAAAGGTTGAAGTTATGATGTTGTAATGAAGTACAAGGATCAGCTAAGCCATTGATGAAAAAGTATGTTGATGACATATTATAAGACATAGAGAATTGGCACACTGAAACATATCAAAGATGTAATATTTTAGCTAAGAAATTTGTAAAGCTCAACTAAGTTCATTAGAGAGAAGGAGCCAAGCAAGCTAGTATGTGCCGAGCCACTTCCTAGTAAGTGCCGAGTAAACTTCAAGTGCCGAGCAAGTTCAAGTGTTGAGTAAACTTCAAATGTCGAGCAAGTTCAAATGCCGAGTAAACTTCAAATGTTGAACAAGTTCAAGTGCCGAGTAAACTTCAAGTACCGAGTAAGTTCAAGTGCCGAGTAAACTTCAAGTGCCGAGCAAGTTCAAGTGCCGAGTGATATCGAGTGCCGAGCAGAGATAGGTGCCGAGTAACACAGAGATGCCAAGCACTAGTAAAAATAATAGTGCAAAGTAACACAAAGATGCCGAACACCAGTAAATCAATAATGCCGAGTTGCTGCATTATTTTAAAAATCAAAGATTTGCCAGATCTAAGCCGACAAGGTTGTTATCTAGAAGTTTGTGAATTAAAATGAAAGATAAGAATGATGAGCTGGTGGCACAGAACACTATGTAAAAGATTTTTAAGAATACAAATGACGAAGTTTGAAGATAAGAACAAGATATGAGGTAGATACATTGTATCCTACCTAATCCATTTGAAACCCTAAAATTGGAAAGGGAGAAATGAGCGGCAAAGGCAAATTAGATTTCTATTTAAGGAGTCATAAGTCAATAAAAGAGAGAGAGAGAGGCAGTCAAGCATGAAAGCATGAAATATTGAAGGAGGTGCTAAAGAGATAAGAGAGCATAGAGACTCTGTTTCAGTAAGAAGACCCCTAATATGGATGCATTGGTACAATGAGTTAGAAGACTCAAGGAGACGAAGCTTGAGAAGAAGTCAAGCAGTCAAAGCTGAAGTGTTTGAAGCCAAGCATTAGGATTGAACTGAAAGTGTGATCTGAAATCTGCAAAGTATGTTGTAAGTTATATTAGATCAAAAGATCATTATCGTTACTTTCTAGCAATTGTAACAGTAAAGTTTAAATCCTATGGACTTAGGTTGGTTTAATAGCCATGAGATAAATCCTTTAATAGGGTGACATTCTAGGTGAATGTTCTAAAGTCCTTTAACCAGACCCATTCCTAACAGTTTGGTGAAATCCTCTAACAAGGTCACATTTAACAGTGTTTTATAAGCCTTTAACAGGGCAGGCTTTTAACAAGGCATCACTTTAGAAGAGTGAGAATCAAGTAGCATGTTACTAGTGGTTTTTCCCAAATTGGGTTTCCACGTAAATCATTGTGTCATGTGTTGATCTGTCATGTTTTATCTTTGCATGTTGATTTACTGTAACTTGCTAATGTGGTTGATTTAAAAGTTTGGATGGATGAAAAGTGTATGGATTCATAAAAAGTAGTGAAAAAGTATTAATAGGGCATTTGGACCTTGAATAACTAATTCACCCCCCCCTCTTAGTTATTCTAAAGAATTCTAACAATTGGTATTAGAGCCTTACTGCTGACTCAGTATAAAGGAACTATAAGCAGAAAAGATCAAAATGCCTAAGAGAGAAGTTCCCAAGCTCAATAAAGACAACTTTGTTGCATGGCAAAGCTTGATGAAGCTACATCTTGGATCCATAGGAGATTATGCCCAAAATTCAATTGTCACTGAACATGTAGATCCAACACGTGCTCCTACTGCAGAAGATATGAAAAACAAGCAAGAACACAATCAGACAATGCTGGAAATTGCCTCTGCACTCAGCTATGCTGAATTTGATGATATCAAAGGATGTGATACTGCATTCAAAATGTGGAAAGCCCTATCAAACATCTATGGAGGAGATCAGAATGTACAAAGAGCAAAAAGAGAAAGTCTCAAAGGAAAGTTTGATGACATGAAAATGGAAGAAAATGAGAACGTTGCTCAGTATGGTGCAAGAATAAAAGAAGTGGTAAGTGCAATAAGATGCTTGAATGGTCAATTGGATGAAGATATTGTTAATAGCAAGTTCTTAAGAACCTTGCTTCCTATCTATGCTATTAGAGTATCAGCAATACAAGAGCTAAGATGTATACCAGGAAACAATCTAAGTTTTGAAGAAATAATAGGTAGACTCACTGCATTTGAGTTATCTAATTTTGACAACTACAGACCAGAGATTGTTGAGTCTTCCTTTAAGGCCAAGTTATCACTGAAAGATGTTGAACAGGTGAAATCAAAGAAAGGAAAAAAAATGAAGTATGTATCCAGTGATAGTAGCACTGATGAGGAAGATGTGGAACAATTGGAAGCATTGCTTGCTAGAAGATCTCACAGAGGTAAAGGAAAATTAAAAGGTAAGATGCCTATCATTTGTTTCAATTGCAATGAAGTAGGTCATATTGCCACCAAGTGTCCACAGAAAAAAGATTACAAGGAAGGCAATAAAAAAAATTCTGAAAAGATGATGACAAGAGAGATTACAAAGAAAAAGGTAAAAAGTGTTACATTGTTGAAGAAAATTCTGATGATAATGATGATGAAGTTGTTTATATAGCCATGAAGGATCAATCTGATGAAGAAGAGCCCACAACATTGGTAACATATATGAACAAGAATGACAGATGGATTGTAGACAGTGGATGCTCACATCACATGACAAGAGACAAAAGTAAGTTTGTTAACTTTACTCAATATGATGGAAATTGTGTTAGATTTGGTAATGATGCTCCATTTCAAATCAAAGGAAAAGGTTCCATTAAGCTCACAGAACAAATTTCATGTGATAATGCATACTATGTTGAAGGATTAAACTACAATTTACTGAGTGTCTCACAGTTAGGCAATAGAGGATGCAAAGTAGAATTTGGAAACAAAACTGCAAAAATCTATGATACTGATGGTAAACTGATAGGAAAAGGAGATCAAACAAGGACTAATCTATTTTACCTTGATATGGATGATGTTTCTTGTTTTATTGCAAAATTTGATGATGAATGGTTGTGGCATATAAGATTATGTCATGTCAACTTTGACAATCTGGTCAACATCAGTAAAATGAAGAAAGTCAGAGGTTTACCAAAATTGAAGAAGCCTGATAATATCATGTGCAAACAATGTCAGCTAGGAAAGATGACTAAGTCAAGTTTCAAAAGCAAAAACTATACATCTAAAGAAGTACTTGAATTAGTTCATATTGACTTATGTGGTCCAATGGAAGTACAAAGCTATAGAGGAGATAAATACATAATGTTGTTTGTTGATGACTATTCCGGGATGATGACTATTATGTTCTTAAAACAAAAATTTGATACTTTTCAAATGTTCAAGTGGTATGTGGCTAGAGTTGAAAAGGAAATAGGAAAAAGCTTGAAATGCCTAAGATCAGACAGAGGTGGTGAATTCACATCAAATGAATTCAAGATATTCTATAATGATAAAGGAATCAAAAGACAAACGTCAGCTCCTAGTACTCCCCCACAGAATGGAATTGCTAAAAGAAGAAACAGATCTGTGATTGACTGTGCCAGAGCACTAATGATGGAAAAGACTGTTGCTCTAAAATACTGGAGAGAGGTTGTAAGTGTAGATGTTCATACACTAAACCGAGTACAAGTCAAGAAAGGTACAAATACTACACCGTTTGAATTATGGTATGGCCACTCACCCAATGTAAAATATTTCAAAGTGTTTGGTTGCAAATGTTTTATCTTTAAAGATGCTAGAAATGGAAAATTTGATGCAAAAAGCGATGAAAGCATATTCTTTGGTTATTCCACTAAAAGTAAGGCATACAAGTGTTTGAATATTAACACTAATAAAATTGTGGAAATTGCAAATGTAAATTTTGATGAGCACACAGAAGTCCAAGCTGAAGTACCAAAGAAAATGGAAGAATACAGAACATTTATGCATTCTTATGAAGGAATGACTGTTGATGAGGATGATGTCAATCAAATTGAAAATCAACAACAAGTATCAGTTTCAGCCGAGTCACAACTAGTGAATGCAGAGTTGCATTCAGAAGCCGAGTTGCAGAATGGAAAAAATGCACAATCTGATTCTGAAGACAGTACACATGATGAAGGACAATCTAACAACAAAGTGCATAGTGATCCTGAATCTGAAAGATCAAACATGGAAACAAGGACAGAGCCAAGATTATCCAAATATGTAAAAAGACATCACCCTTCTGAATAGATAATTGGTGACAAAGATGCAAGACCAATGACAAGGAATAGACTAAGACATGAATCATGTCTGATCAGCAAATCTGAACCCAAGACAGTATATGGTGCATTACAAGATGATAATTGGTGTAAAGCTATGGAAGAAGAAATTGATCAAATAAAGAAAAACAAAACCTAGAGTTTTGTTCCCAGACCAGCTGACAAGAATGTGATTGGCACCAAGTGGGTATTCAGAAACAAGCTAGATGAGAATGGTGAGATTACCAGAAACAAAGCTAGACTAGTATGCAAGGGTTATGCTCAAGAAGAAGGAATAGACTATGGGGAAACATTTGCCCCTGTTGCTAGAATGGAAGGAGTAAGAACTTTACTTGCATATGCTGCCTACAAAGATTTTAAAGTCTATCAGATGGATGTAAAATCTGCTTTCTTAAATGGTATACTAGAAGAAGAAGTCTACATTGAACAACTAGAAGGATTTCTTGATGAAAACAACAGGGATATGGTGTGTAAGCTACATAAAGCACTCTATGGTTTGAAATAAGCACCTAGAGCATGGTATGAGAGACTTCACAAGTATCTAGTGCAAATTGGATTTGAAAGAACTGATGATAACAACAACATGTACATCAAAGTAGAAGAAGGTAAAGACATTATTGTATCTAAAATCTTTGTGGATGACATAGTGTTTGGTGGAAAGGAAGTGCTTTGCAAAGGCTTTGCTGACAAAATGAAACATGAATTTGAGAGGTCTATGTTTGGAGAAATCAAATTCTTTGTTGGATTGCAAGTACATCAACTCAAACATGGTATATTTCTGACACAATCAAAATACATCAAAGAGATTCTTAAAACGTTTGGATTGGAGGAATTCAAACTAGTCAGCACACCAATGACAACAGGAAATAAGTTGTCCAAAAATGATGAATCAGCTGAAGTCAATCAAACAATGTACAAATCCATGATTGGAAAACTACAATATGTTGTACATAGTAGATCAGACATAGCATTAATAGTTGGAATAGTAGCTAGATTCTCTACTAATCCCAAAGAAAATCATCTAATAGTAGTAAAAAGAATAATGAGATATCTTAAAGGAACTGATAACTTTGGTCTATACTACAAAAAGAATGGAAAATTTGAGCTCAATGCATATACAGATGCAGATTGGGGAGGCAACATTGATGATAGAAAAAACACAAGTGGAGGTGCATTATTTCTAGGCAAAAGGCTAGTTACCTGGACTAGCAAGAAACAAACATGCATATCTCAGTCCACTGCAGAATCAGAATATGTGGTAGCAGCAGTCAATTGCACAAACATTGTGTGGCTCACACATCTATTAGAAGGAATGAAAGAAGAGGTAACAAAACCTGTGATATTGTATTGTAATAACACAAGTGCTATAAACATATCTAAAAATCTAGTAATGCATGCAAAAACCAAGCACATCGCAATCAAGTATCATTATGTTAGAGAACTGGTAGAAGACAAACAAGTGAAGTTGGAATACATTCACACAACGAAACAAACTGCAGATATCTTGACCAAACCGTTGCCAAAGGATGCTTATGAATATCTTAGAGGCAAGTTGGGGGTAATACCCCTAACTCAAGCAGTTTAAAGCAACAAGGAAGCTGCCCTGCATCACCAACAATGAATCATTGAAATATCAGAAGAATGATGCAGAGGATCATAGTAGGAGCAGGAACTCCAAATCAGTCACAAGCATGGTGACAGAGGGAGAAAACAACAAGAAGCAAAAGCTCATATTTTGCATAATAAAGATGCTACATCTTTGGCATTTATGTCAAAGAGGGAGAAATGTGCAAAAACCTGATCAATATATAAGAAAGACGGAGATATATGAGATAAGTAGTAAATGATGCAGCAGCAAAGAAATATAGTAGACAACGTATACAATCTTGGTGGTAACTAAGTTGATCAATTGATCAGTTTGGTTTGCCATCAATGCCAAAGAGGGAGATTGTTGGAAATGATTGAAATGATCATAAGAAAAGTTGTTGGAATGATATATGGAACTGGTAAAGAATGTTCTCAATCATTATTTTGTCATTGATGTCAAACTTGCTACTTACAGAAATGAAAATTGCTTTAGTGATCCAAATACTATCAATTAGTTGATTGTCAAGGATGAGGCAATCAATAAGATGTAACTAGAACACCTAGAGAAAGGTTGAAGTTATGATGTTGTAATGAAGTACAAGGATCAGCTAAGCCATTGATGAAAAAGTGTGTTGATGACATACTATAAGACACAGAGAATTGGCACACTGAAACATATCAAAGATGTAAGGTTTTAGCTAAGACATTTGTAAAGCTCAACTAAGTTCATTAGAGAGAAGGATCTGAGCAAGCTAGTATGTGCCGAGCAAATTCCTAGTAAGTGCCGAGTAAACTTCAAGTGCCGAGCAAGTTCAAGTGTTGAGTAAACTTCAAATGCCAAGAAAGTTCAAGTGCCGAGTAAACTTCAAATGCCGAGCAAGTTCAAGTGCCAAGTAAACTTCAAGTGCCGAGCAAGTTCAAGTGCCGAGTAAACTTCAAGTGCCAAGTGATATCAAGTGCCAAGCAAAGATAGATGCTGAGTAAGACAGAGATGCCGAGCACTAGTAAAACCAATAGTGCCGAGTAATACAGAGATGTCGAACGTCAGTAAATCAATAATGCCGAGTTGCTGCATTATTTTTAAAATTGAAGATTCGCCAGATCTAAGCTGACAAGGTTGTTATCTAGAAGTTTGTGAATTAAAATGGAAGATAAGAATGATGAGCTGGTGGCACAGAACACCATGTAAAACGCTTTTAAGAATACAACTGACGAAGTTTGAAGATAAGAACAAGATATGAGGTAGATACATTATATCCTACCTAATCCATTCGAAACCCTAAAATTGGAAAGGGAGAAATGAGCGGCAAAGGAAAATTAGATTTCTATTTAAGGAGTCATAAGTCAATAAAAGAGAGAGAGAGAGGCAGTCAAGCATGAAAGCATGAAAGCATGAAGGAGGTGCTAAGGAGATAAGAGAGCATAGAGACTCTGTTTTAATAAGAAGACCCTGATATGCATTGGTACAATGAGTTAGAAGACTCAAGGAGACGAAGCTTGAGAAGAAGTCAACCAGTCAGAGCTAAAGTGTTTGAAGCCAAGCATTAGGATTGAACTGAAAGTGTGATCTGAAATTTGCAAAGTATGTTGTAAGTTATATCAGATCAAAAGACCATTATTGTTACTTTCTAGCAATTGTAACAGTAAAGTTTAAATCTTATGGACTTAAGTTGGTTTAATAGCCATGAGATAAATCCTTTAACATGGTGACATTCCAGGTCAATGTTCTAAAGTCCTTTAACCAGGCCCATTCCTAATAGTTTGGTGAAATCCTCTAACAAGGTCACATTTAACAGTGTGTTGTAAGTCTTTAACAGGGAAGGCTTTTAATAGGGCATCACTTCATAAGAGTGAGAATCAAGTAGCATGTTACTGGTGGTTTTTCCCAAATTGGGTTTCCACGTAAATCATTGTGTCATGTGTTGATCTTGCATGTTTTATCTTTGCATGTTGATTTACTGTAACTCGCTAATATGGTTGATTTAAAAATTTGAATGGATGAAAAGTGTATGAATTCATAAAAAGTAGTGAAAAAGTATTAATAGGGCATTTGGACCTTGAATAACTAATTCACCCCCCCTCTTAGTTATTCTAAAGAATTCGAACATTTGGTATTCGAGAATCAAAAGGAGAAGTCTTTTGATATTGAAGCCACCTCAACATTCCCTTCGAGTTTCCACTTCTTCTTGGCATAACCCCTCACCATATCAATATTGGGCCTTGGACCCATTAACTTCCAAACCAAGATAAGGGCCATAAACCAATAGAATGATCTAGAAGATGATCCAAAGAGTCATCGATACATGTGAAATGATTTTGACTAGAGGGAAAGATGTCCCCACAACCTTGATACCAAAGAGTGTTGACCAAGGACAAGACTCCTAATCACCACTAGAAAATCATCTAGCTATGGGGTGAGCACCATGTGAATCACCACACCTTTCTCTAAGAAGAGGGTCAACCCTAAGATCCACATGTGTCTCTACCTAAAATTAAGAACCCACATCCACCTTGGCACCCTAAGGGGATGCCCTAGGAGGAGGATCTCCCACCAATTGAGACTCTCCAACAATCAAAGGATCTCCATTACCTTGAGATCCCAAATGAAATTCACATTTCTATCCTTTCCTAGTCTGAGGACACCCATACATAGTCATAAACCATCCTTCCTTAGATTCTCACTCACACCATCTCCCCTGCTCATTTCAAAAAATTCTTGTTAGAAGACTAATTCCCTAAAGTGGTTTCCTAGTTGTTTAATGTAATGCCCCGCCCAAAGATCCTTGGGAACAAGGACGAAATACAAGCTGGAATATTTTTTTTTTTACACAAGCGTAAGTGCACATGTCAAAAACTTGTTGGCATTATGATACATTTTTGTCATTAGTTACAACACTTATTGGATTCTGAATGCTTACCGAGCTCTCACCGGACATTCTTTTGTAAGCCAAGCTTTACCTAGTTCTCAGTGTTTACCGAGTGATCGAGGTGAACAAAGAAGTCAGTGTTTAACGAGTGATCGAGGTGAACAAAGCATCCAGTGTTTACCGAGTGTTCGAGGTAAAGAAAGGAATCAGTTTTGACCAAGTGAAGATGTACTTAGTATTGACCGAGAACTTCGTGATAATCGAGCTCCTGAGGTTATCAAGGAAATTAATTTTACCGAGCTCAGACGGTTATCAAGGAAACTAACTATCACCGAGTCACAAGGTTCTATCGAGTGTTTCCTTTGATCACCGAGCTACAGTTCAAATAGAAGTGTTCACCGAGTGACATCTCTTCTACCGAGTCTCCAGTGGTTACCGAGTTCAGAACTACTCAAAGTGTTTAGTATGGACCGTGCCTTCACTTCTATCGAGTGCATGACGATGCCGAGTAATGCAGTGGACGCCGAGTATCAGAAGGACACCGAGTCAGTTCAGTGAACCCAAGTTTTTACCTCGGTCCGACTTTGTATAGAGATTTGCACTTGTTGTTTTGGCCGACCTTGCATGTATTGTTTATTTGGATGGTATATATATGCAATGTATTGTATCATTCAAATGTAATGGTAATGAATGAAAATGTGAAAGTGTGAAAGAAATACATGCGTGTGAAAGTATGTGTGCTGAGTTGTGAAGGTATTCAGCAAGGTCAAGTTTTGGAGCAGAAAAGTTTTATCTATCACATCAAGGTGAATCAGAGCATAGCGGATCTTATTAGCAATCAGTTGTAATCAGATCCACTGTTTCATTCTAACAGGTGAATCAGTTTTTGTAAATCCTTTAACAAGGTAGACTTAACAGTCTTTTGTAAATCTCTTAACAGAGTGCATACTTTATTGTATGTTTGTAAATCCTCTAACAAGGTGGATCTAGCAATCCTTTGTGCTCCTAACAGGGCAGATCACCAGAAGTGGTCATTGTAAGCCTTAACCGGCCAACTTCATACTGCAGTAACGAAGCTTTGTGGGTTTCATCCCCACCCCAGTTTTACTTTCTATTTGGAAGGTTTCTGGGTCACCAAATCTGTGTGTTCAAGTGTTGCAAATGATTTTGTTTCATGCTTATAGTAGGTTACTTGGATGAATGGTGAATATATCAGTATGTAGTTTTATTGTTTGAAATTTTAAAAGTTACTGATTCACCCCTCCCCTCTCAGTAACTTGTCATATCTTGAATATTTCGAACACAACTTACACGGATCACAAAGATTGCAACGGGAGATTGAACCACCATCCCGGCAGCCAACGAATCTCCAAACACCACTACTGACCAAAAGACTGAAAATTAAAGATGCAAAAATTGAATTCGAATCAAATACATCCCAAATTCAAAATGCAAAACCATAGGGTTGAAAAATACCGAAGAGGGTACCCGAATCAACTCCCAAAAGGTTCGAATCAGACTGAAAAGTGCCCGCTGCCCGCCCACACATGTTTTTACAAAACCCAAGTGATACTTTAATACAAAATTAGAAAGTATCGCATGACATTCCTAAAGAAGGAGGGTGACACTTTCAAGGACTGGATGATACTTCTCTTGAAGGCATGTGATACTACAAGGGTATCATATGAAATTTCTTACAAGGAGGTGCGATACTAGAAAGTATTGCACGATATTTCTCCAAGAGGTGTGCGATAGAAATAGGGGACACACAATACAATTTCAATGGGTGTGCAATACAATATTGTATCTTACCATGTTGATAAATGGTCACCCTGAAGACTCAAGAAACACTAAAGACAAACAACAGACTAAAATTGAGTTCAAAACCTCCACACCAGGGAGTACTGGATCCACAACTCAAGGCATGAACCACTCGAACACACTACTGGAAGACCTAATCTACATCTAACCATCTAACAAGTAGTGAAGGGAAAAATACTGAAGTAAACATCATAGTGTACGGAAGCAACATCGCAATAACTTAATTAATATTGCAATGAACAAAATAACCAAACTAAGTACGTGGTTCCTCCCAACCGTCAATGGCATCATAAGACTATTGTGGGCCCTGGCCATCCCTCCTATGTAACATTCCAAGCCACCGATCAGATCGTCAGTACTGTCATAATAGGGACATCACCACTAAAACATGCTAACAACAAAAGCATAAGGAAATCTAACATGCTAGTAGTAAACCATAAGATAAACTTGGATGTAGATAACATCACCTGTTACATGCTAATCATCATAATAAGGAATGCATCAAAACTAAGATCATCTAACATGATAAACAAACATCCCAACGAAAGCATACATCACAAGAAGCACACTCCAGAACTTGAAGTACCAAGTGAACACATCCAACCATGATCATGCTAGAACAATAGATCGTCTTTGTACACCAGTTCCTTGCAGTGGTGAAGGTAGCTATGCCTCCCATCCACGTGGCACCCATAGGCGCACACCCATCGTGCTGATGGAGATAATGATCCAACCACAAACACATGCAAAACAAACATCCATGGCTAACACACACGCCAAGCAATATGATGACTGAATCCAAGACATAGACAATGCATAAACTATAGGTCTTGGTCAGACATCTCAATGGGCTACTAAGTAGGGGCTGACATCATGGAGATTCGCTTGGCATCGAAAAGTCCAAGCTCAGACTTGTGTAGATTCAACATCCCTCAATGGAAAGGCTCTAGCACCCCACATCTTTTATTATCTTAACTTTATTACCACCCAATATTTTATTTAATTATCACTTAATTAAAGCTTCCTTCGCCAATTCTCTAGGCACAATGATCACTAGGCTGCAAGGTAGAAGCCCCCTCCATATGCTACCCATGCTCATCCAATGATGAGTGCCCATAGGCATGCAAATTCCAAACCCATCCCAAATGATCACAACTTTTGGAAATACCACGGAAGATCGGGCCCCACAGGTCACCCTACAGATGTACTCGTGTGTGGTACACCACCATCACAAAGATCATACCAAAAGGACTAGATGAGACAACAAAGCAAAAAGTCACTCAACCAATAAACAACATTGAGAGGACAGATGCAGCATGCATCCCAATCCAACACAAAGTACAAAAGTGGTCTGACGGATATTCCAACAAATCATCCACGTCCATGACCCACATTGTGTCAAGAAAACTTGATCAAATAGGGCGGCACACAAAATGAGGTAAAAACCCCAATTTTGGAAAAAATTTGAAATTAAAACCCATTTGGCCTTTGGGTGCAAAAACTTTGAAAATCCAAAAATAAATGAAATCGGACACCATATGGAAAAACAACCAGCATAACGGTTCAAAACCCCAAACCCCCATTTCAAAAATAGGGAAAATGTTCATACCCGACCAACCGGGCAAAACCAGCAAATAGAAATAGAGGGGAACACCAGTTCTCAACCTCCTAAGATACTACTACTAGAAAATAGAAGCTGAAACAGAGAAAAAGAAATAAAACGAAAAGGCCCTACCTGATAGAAAAAGGGGCAAAATTTGTAAACAGCCTAGTAAAATAATGAGCTCGCTGAAACTGTCAAAAGTGGTGGCAAAGCAAGGTCTCCCCAAGCCGGATCCAATGAGACTGATCTCGCGGAAAACCCACGCTCACAGTTCTCAGAATGAACAAAAGAAGAATCCTTTAGAAGAGGATTTCCAAAATGGCTATCAAATTTCTATTTCTAAAAAGTGAGAAGTCCATAATGAATTCACTTTTCCAATACTTATTCACTTTTCGAGTGAATAGTCAATTATGAAAAATAGCCAGTTGGAGTAGGTAAACTCTGAATTTACCCAAACGAAAATAGGTTATTATCCATAATGGAAATTCACCTAAGGCAAAGTTGTAAAAAATTAAATCCGAAAAGATTTAAAACTTGAAAACCTAAAATCACAAAAAATAACTTAACACTTTCATGACAAATGCGAACTTCTAAATGCATAGACACGCTCACTGGTCTACTCACATAATGTAGATGAGTTCGAATTTACTAATCACTAAAAGGTTTAATAGAAACAGTTAAAATAAGGGTGCATCAACCATACAAGGATGACATTGGTAAAATATGAACAACGAAATCACTAACTCCATAGGCCATTGCTAGGGATATAATTCTTGCACACTAAAACACACAATCAAGTGCAATTGTATATAATATAATAGCCGAAGCAATTAAAACATTAATTAACTAATTATTCCATTTACATCACTCTCATTTGTAGAAAGTGCAAAGAACAAGAATGTAGTAAATAACCATAGCATAGAATCCATCTCATAACATAATCAACAAATATGTCCAATAAACCATATAACCAGATATCATCATAGATCCATTGTCATCTCAAAATAGCATCAACATGCAAAAATGATAAACTAAATAGCATAGCAGTATAGCATCTACGGTATTGAATCAAAATATAACATTCGACCCTCAAGTCATCTCAAAGTACATATAATAAGAGTATTAATTATCTCTCAAACCAAAATAAAAAATGTACAGATTGCAAACATGAGAGACACTACATTTAAGAGCATTGGACTTATTTTTTTTATTAAAAGGAAATTGGTTTTAGAGGTTTCAAAAACCCAACATCCAAATAAATAGTGTCAAATTGTATAAAAAAGAAATCCAAAACCAAAAAAAACTCACTACTAACCAACTAGTAAACAAAACACCAAACCATGGGACCAAAGCCCAAAAAACTACAAAGAATTAATTAATTCTTGATTCTTTTGAAGAACATCCTAATAAATACTCGTGACCTTATTGACTATACTATCAACAAGATTATTTCCCTTTTCTTTACGTTAGAATCTAGTCATAGGGCTTGGAATAGTAGCTTTGTCTAGATCACCAACAACAACAACAAGCTCCATATTGGAACCTATATCTTTTCTATGTCCCATTTTAGCTGATCTTATACCAATAGATGAGAGAGAAAAGAAGTCCCTTAGAAATTGAAGTGCATCCTCTTGTTCATTCAATTTTATTAGTTTTTCTTAGAGTTATCCATTGTTGTCTTGTTAATAGCTACCATCACCTTGACTCTATCATACAACATATCGAGGGTCCCTTCCAACATGTTATTGTTGGATACAATTGTCTAATTGTGTGTTGTCTTTGATGTTACACAAATGTCAAATTATTTGGCAGACAGTGCTTACCAAGCTCACTTGGTCAGCAAGGCAATTTTTCTTATCTACCAAGCATTCTTGAGGATTACTTTGCGAATTTAATGTCTACCGAGCTCACTCAGGCATTGAAGGAAATTATGGCAAAAAGTAGTGTTAACCGAGCTCTCATGGTTAAGGAAGGAAAAGTTGGCTAGAGTTAGTGTCCACCGAGCTCACTTGGTTGCCAAAGGATTTTGCAAGTTCGCAGTGTTAATTAAGCATCTGTTGGTAAACACAGGAAATCATTTTAGGATCAGTGTTTACCAAGCAGGGTCAGCCAATAAAGGATTTTTATCATGGTTACCAGAAGACCCGTCTCCCCCCTAAAAGTGGCGTCTCGGAGACCGAGACGCATCTCGGAGACTTTTCGCGTCTTCGGAGACCTCAAAAAAGGTTGGAGACTTCATGACGAAGTCTCCTGAATTCTCCCCGTCTCCTAATCCAAAAAGTGAAGTCTCCCCGAAGTCTCCTGATAAAATATAAATGTAAAATATAATATTAAATAATTTTATATATTTTAGCCCTCATTTAAATGTTTTTAATGCAAAAATCTAAGGTACTATATGAATTTCATAACAACTGCTTGGTGATGTACGTCACCTACAGGAACACGATACAAGTCTAAGACAACATATTGGAAGCTGTACAGGATTGCAGTAAAGATCCCAAATCACATAAATTTATGCGGCTGAGGAATTAGGGTGCAAAAACTGTTGTTAGTGCATTAGAAGATAGTATTACATCTCATATGCAAATGCTTGATAATAGTATTATTCCTCATGAAAACCAAGCATCTATTTGCTGATAAAGACTCAGCAATAACAGTGATAGACTAGAGGTTTTATGTATGTTAACATGAATGTATTTGGTCCCATATTTCTATTTTTTCAAGAGGATATCATGTTTCAGTTTGATGTATAAATCGTACTTGTTATTCGTACCTGTTTATTTGCTGTTGGCAATATCCTAGTACCAATATAGGAATCTTTGTTAGTTGAATCTGTGTAACTGGAAAAAAAACACTATTACAAAATGATTTACTCCCTTTTAAACTAAGCAATCCTAACTCTTAGTTAGAAAATAGAAATCCTATGTGTGTCTCTATGCATGCATCAATGTTGAATAATTCAATAATTTTCACAATTTTTTTGTAGCAATGCCAATTTGTCAGGTTTTAAAATCTATTTCAATAATGTACTTCTGTATCTGACTGCTTATTATTATTATAATCTTTGACAGTTTGACTCTATGAATCTATTTTAATTTTTAATGTGACAACACTAGTATTATTAATTTATTATTTACTTTAGTCTTTTAGTCTTACGGTATTACTATTTTGAAAATTTGAAATTTTGTATTTACTTTTAGTATTAGACTCTTAAAGTTTAAACTATTAAATAAAATAAAATAAAATAAAATTGCCGTCTCCAAGTACCCCCGTCTCCTATTTGAAAAATTGCCGTACTGGTACCAGTACCAGTACCGGAGACCTCAAAGTCTCCCCGTCTCCCGGTGACCTTGATTTTTATTAATTTGGGATATAAAGTTTAATTGTTTCAAATATTGATTTCAGCTAACTAAGGTAATGATTATTGGTCATTGTAAGTTGTAATTAAGCCAACTTGATAATCTGAATGGTATAAATGTAAAGTCGAGATTCTAAAGTATGAGCGAGTATGCAAGTGTATTGATTGTTTGAAGGGGAAAGTGTGAATGAATTTGAAGGATGGTCAGATATCCTTGAGGAGAAACAAAGTTATATTTGATCAGGAAGGATCTAGTGTGAAGCAAAACAAAGATCTGTAATCAGCAATTCCGTTGCATCTCTTTCAGGTCATTTTATTGTTACTTTCTTACCATTGTAGCAGTGATTCCAAAATCTCTTAGCAGAGTTGGTTTAATAGCTAGTTGTAAATCCTCTAACAAGGTGATAGTTCCATTGAATTGTTCTAAAGACCTCCTGCAAGGCCACTCCTAACAGGATGATTAAATCCTCTAAGAAGGTCACACCTAACAGTGTGTTTTGTAACCTTTAACTAGGTTGGCTCCTAACAAGGCCTCACTTCAAAAGAGTGAAAATCAGTAGTTAGTTACTTGGTGGTTTTTCCCATATTAAGTTTCCATGTTAAATCTGGTGTCTCATGTGTTCATGTTATTTCTTTTATGCTTGCATGTTAATCATTGTGAATGTTTAAGATCTGATAAAGTTAACATACACTACATTTACTGAGTTGCGACAATTTCCGTATGTTTACTGAGTGACAACAGTAATTAGTTTTATTAGACATCTAATAGATCTGTGGATTTTTTTGTGGTAATTGATTCACCCCCCTCTCAGTTACTCCATCTATATTTCCAAAAATTGGTATCAAAGCTTTTGGTGCTTGCAAGAAAGGTTTCAAGGACCTAAGCTAAAGATCAGGATGTCTTACAAGAAGGAAATTCCAAGGCTTAATAGAGGTAACTTTTCAGCATGGTAGGGTCTCATGAGGATTCATCTAACTTCCATTGGTGATTTAGGATTGAAATACCTTGATGAAAAATACACGAATCCTTTTGGTACATTATCTATTGGTGACATTGTTGAGAAAAAGACTCATAACACCATGATGATAGACATTGCATCTACTCTAAGCTATGAGGAATTTGATGATGTCGAAGACTGCAAAACTGCCTTTGAAATGTGGAACAAGCTAAAAGATATTTATGTTGGTGATGACAATGTGAGGAGAGCCAAAGCAGAAAGCCTTAGAGGATAATTTGATCAGATGAGAATGAGAGAGGAAGAAAGCATTGCCAAATATATTGAAAGGATCAAAGCAAGTGTCAGTGCAATCAAAAGCTTCAAGAGGAGAGATTAAGGAAGAAACTATTGTAAGTAAAGTTCTTAGAACATTGCTTCTCATTTATGCAATTAGAGTATCTATAATTCAAGAAAAAAGATGTGAGACAAATCATAAGATAACTTTGGATACCTTGGTAGGAAGATTGACAGCCTTTGAGGTAGATAACTATGACAATTATGTTCTAGCTTCCAAGAATATTGAATCTGCATTTGAGGCCAAACTTTCACTTAAAGAAAAAGGAAAGAAAATAAAGTACACTCAATCAGAAAGTGAAGAAGAATTTGAGGAAATTTTTGACAGTGATCTTGAAGTTGTTGAAGCTTTACTTGTAAAGAAATATTCTAGAGGTAGAGGAAAATACAAAGGTAAAGTTTCCCTAATCTATTTTTCATGTGAAGAAATTAGTCATATTGCTGCCAGGTGCCAAACAAAGCTAGCAAGGATGAGAAGAAAGGTCACAAGTGCAATGGCAAGAAGGATTTCAAATCATTCAAGAACAAAAGTAAGAAAACATGTTTTATAGCTAAAGATTCTAATAATAGTGAAGATGAAATAGTTTACATTGCTATGAATGATGAATCTAATGATGATGATGAAGATAAGATGGCACTTATCTCTCATGTAAGCAAAAATGATACATTGATCATAGATAGTGGATGTTCACATCATATGACTGGTGACAAAAAAAAGTTTGAACACTTTGAAGACTATGATGGTGATAGTGTAAGATTTGAGAACAATGAACCTTGTTGCATAAAAGGAAGAGGACAAATCTCATTAACCAAAGAACTTGTATCTGAAAATGCCTATTGGGTTGAAGGACTAAAACATAATCTGTTGAGTGTAGCACAGCTAATCAACATTGGATTCAAGGTGGAATTCATGCATGGCAAGGAAAGACTGCTGGATGACAAAGGAAAAGTGATTGGATCAGGCAAACAAATAAAAGGTAACTTGTTTTATCTTGATCTTGGTGAGTGCTCATGTTTTATTTTTCAAGTTGAAGGAAATTGGTTATGGCACAACAGGTTATGTCATGTAAATTTTGATAACATGCTGAAGATAAGCAAATTTAGGAAAGTAAGAGGCATTCCTATTTTAAAGAAATCTGATGTTGGTTTATGCAAGAATCGTCAGATTGGTAAAATGGGAAAGACTAGTTTTAAAAGTAAAAACTATTAGTCTGAAGAAATCTTAGAAATTGTGCATACTGATTTATGTGGACCTATTGGAATTGAGAGTTATAGTGGAGAAAAATTCTTTATTATTTTTGTTGATGACTACTCTAGAATGTGTATCTAAGAAAGAAGTCAGAAGCATTTGAGAAATTCAAATGGTATTTGGCAAGAGTAGAAAAAGAAATAGGGAAAAGATTGAAATGCTTAAGATCAGAGAGAGGTGGTGAATTCATCTCCAATGAGTTCAATAACTTTTGCATTGAAAGATGAATCAAAAGATAGGTATCAGCCCCTAGAACTCCCGAGCAGAATGGAATAGCTGAAAGAAGGAATAGATCTATCATGGATTGTGCAAGGACTCTAATGATTGAAAATAACATTTCTATCAAATACTAGAAGGAAGCTATCAGCACTACAGTTCATACCTTAAATCAAGTACAGTTGAAGAAGGACTCATTTAAAACTCCCTATGAGTTATGATATGGTTATAAACCCAATGTAAGTTACTTGAAAGTATTTGGAAGTAAATGTTATATCTTGAAAGAATCTAGAAAAGACAAGCTTTATGTGAAGGGTGATGAAGGTATATTTTTAGGATATTTTTGCAAGAGTAAGGCATATAGATGTTTCAATTTGTCTACTCAAAAAATCAGAGAAAGTGCATATGTGAAAGTCGATGAGTCTGCAGAAAGGATTGAAGAAGAAAGAAAAAAGGAACTAGAAGATTATAAGAGATTTGTTTATATTGAACTTGATACATTGCCAAACACATCTGTCAATTAGGAGACTTCTACTCCTGAGCCTTTCTCAATCACCGAGTTGCAAGAAGTTCAAATTGAGTCACAAGGACTCGAGTCACATTCTAAAGTAATCGAGCTAATGCCTACCAAGTCTGAGCAGCCAGAACTTGAAGTTGAAGTTCAAGAGGATGGCAATGCAATTCATTCAAAAGGCAGGAACCTATGTTGGCCAAGTACATTAAGAAGCATCATGCACTAGATTAGATTATTGGAGATAAATAAGAAGGTACTTGTTTACTTGCTGATTTTGAACCTAGAAATGTCAAAGATGCATTGGAAAATGAAAGTTGGATTGAGGCTATGAATGAAGAGATAGAACAAATAGAGAAGAACAAAACTTGGACTCTTGTACCTAGGCCTAAAGATAAAAATGTGATTGGAACCAAATGAGTATTCAGAATAAGTAAAATGAAGATGGTAAGGTATCAAGAAACAAAGCTAGATTGGTGTGTAAAGGATATTCTCAAGAAGAAGACATTGATTATGGTGAAACATTTTCTCTTATTGTAAGATTGGAAGGTGTCAGGACCTTGCTTGCATATGTAGTACATAAAGGATTTAAGGTATATCAGATGGATGTCAAATCTACATTTCTCAATGGTATTCTTGATGAAGAAGTCTACATTGAACAACGTAAAAGTTTTGTTGATCCAGACAAAAGGGACATGGTCTGCAAATTACATAAAGCATTATATGGTCTGAGAAAAGCTCTTAGAGCATGGTATGAGAAATTGCATAACTACCTTATTCAGATTGGTTTTCAAAAAACTAATGATAACAATAGTTTGTACATCAAGGGAGGACTAGATAACAAGATTGTTTTGGTAGAAATATTTGTGGATGATACTTTATTTATAGGAAATGATGATATATGCAAAGAATTTTTAGAGAAAATGAACAAAGAATTTGAAATGTCTATGTTTGGTGAGATAAAGTTCTTTGTTGATCTTCAGATACAACAGAGCAAGAATGGTATCTACATCACTTAGTCTAAGTATATCAAGGAGATACTCAAGAAGTTTGGTATGGAAGATTCAAAACCAGCTGGAACCCCGTGTGTACTGGATTAAAGCTTATCAAAGATGACAACTCAAAAGAGGTAGATCAGACCTTATACAGATTAATGATTGGAAAATTACAGTATGCAGTTCATATAAGGCCTAATATTGCTCTTGCAGTTGGTATAGTGGCAAGATTTTCGGCAAAACTAAGAGAAAATCATATGATAGCAATCAAAAGGATCTTGAGATACTTGAAAGGTATTGAAGATTATGGCTTGTGGTATAAACTTAGACAAAATCTAGACTTAAGTGTTTACTGATGCTGATTGGGTAGGAAATATTGATGATAGAAAGAGTACAAGTGGTGGAGCATTCTTTCTTCGTAAAAGGTTTGTATCTTGGACAAGCAAAAAGAAAAATTGCACATCCCAATCTACAACAGAAGTAGAATATGTTGCAACAACAGTGAACTGTTCCAATATTGTTTGATTCAAACAGTTGTTGGAAGACATGAAGGTTGAGATCAAAGAATCAATTGTCATGTTTTGTGATAATACAAGTGCAATTAACATATCAAAGAATCTAGTGATGCATTTCAAAACCAAGCACATCGCTATAAAATACCACTTTGTCAAGGAATTGGTGCAGGATAAAGAAATCAGATTGGAATATGTCCATACAAAAAAATAGATTGCAAACATATTCACCAAGCCATTACCTAAGGATGCATTCTTGTATTTAAGAGGTAAGTTAGGGGTCATTCCCCTATCTGAAGCTCACTAAAATAAAGTTTTAGTGATGCATCAACATGAACCAAGTTGAAGATCTATCAATTGATGCAGCATAGTCAAGAGAACATTGCATATGAATCAGTACTCAAGGTACATTGATACTCATTTGGTATGTGTTGTCTTTGGCATGTGTTGTCAAAGAAGGAGAGTTTACTGTCATATCTATTTGGAGAAGAAGCTATGTAATTCCTTCATAGAGGGAGATTACTGCATTAGAGAAGTTTGTGGCATAAAATCTAAGAGGGAGTAAATCTCTAACAGAGAAAGATTTATTCTTAAATTTCATTGTGCTATGACATATTGTGTTGCCATCAATGCCAAAGAGGGAGATTGTTGGATACAACTGTCTAATTGTGTGTTGTCTTTGATGTTACACAAATGTCATATTAGTTGGCAGGCAGTGCTTACCAAGCTTACTTGGTTAGCAAGGTGATTTTCCTTATCTATCGAGCATTCCTGGAGATTATTCTAGGAATTCAATGTTTATCGAGCTCACTTGGGTGTCGAAGAAAATTATGGCAAAAAGTAGTGTTAACCGAGCTCTCATGGTTAACGAAGGAAAAACTGGTCAGAGTCAGTGTCTACCAAGCTCACTTGGTTGCCAAAGGATTTTGAAAATTTGCAGTATTAACCAAACATCTATTGGTTAACACAGGAAATCATTTTAGGATCAGTGTTAACCGAGCAAAGTTGGCCAATAAAGGACTTTTATTAATTTGGGATATAAAGTTTAATTTTTTCAAGTATTGATTCTAGCCGACTGAGGTAATGATTATTGGTCATTGTAAGTTTTAATTAAGCCGACTTGATAATCTAAATGGTATAAATGTAAAGTCAAGTTGAGATTCTAAAGTATGAGTGAGTATGCAAGTGTATTGATTGTTTGAAGAGGAAAGTGTGAGCGAATTTGAAAGATGGTTAGATATCCTTGAGGAGCAGCAAAGTTACATTTGATCAGGAAGGATCTAGTGTGAAGTAGAATGGAGATCTATAATCACCAATTCAATTGCATCTCTTTCAGGTCATTTCATTGTTACTTTCTTACCATTGTAGTAGTGATTCCAAAATCTCTCAGTAGAGTTGGTTTAATAGCCAGTCGTAAATCCTTTAACAAGGTGACAGTTCCATTGAATTGTTCTAAAGATCTCTTGCAAGGCTACTCCTAATAGGGTGATTAAATCCTCTAACAAGGTCACACCTAATAGTGTGTTTTGTAACCTTTAACCAAATTGGCTCCTAACAGGGCTCACTTCAAAAGAGTGAAAATTAGTAGCTAGTTACTTGGTGGTTTTTTCCATATTGGGTTTCCATGTTAAATCTGGTGTCTCATGTGTTCATGTCATTTCTTTTATGCTTTCATGTTAATCACTGTGAATATTTAAGATCTATTAAAGTTAACATGCACTACATTTACCGAGTTATAGCAATTTCTATATGTTTAATGAGTGACATCAGTAATTAGTTTTATCGGACATTTAAGGGATATGTGGATTTGTTTTTGTGGTAATTGATTCACCCCACCTCTTAGTTACTCCATTTATATTTCCAATAGTTATTATAATTCTCATACTCCTCTATGACCTCATTGATTCCTTGGGATAGGAATCAAATACTAGCCATAATAATTCCCAAATATTGGTTGGATGGGGAAGGGCTTTTTTAAAGAGAAGTGATCCCATCAATCATACAATTTCACACATCTTGTTTTCCATCCATTAAGTTTTTTTTATCAGGTTCACAATATTTAAATTCTTAGCTAGGGCCTTATAGATAATGCCAATGTGTTGGGGCTATGGAGAGTGCTGGTGGTTTGGGTAGTTTTTGGGATCCACATAAAAGTTACCCTCTTTGTTGGGTGTCTTCTCACTCAACCCTTACTATGGTGACCTCTTCTTTGATTTCTTAGGAGATAATCCTGATTACTAATGTGTATGGTCCTATTGATTTTGTGGGGAAGGTAGGACTTTGGTCACACATCTGGTATGTTAGAAATTGTCATCCTCTCCATTGTTGGATTTTAACAAGAGATTTCAATTCAATTTTGTGTCTTGAGGAGAAGAGGGGTGGGTTGGCTTGGTTGAGGTTGTCAATTGATCTTCTTTGCAAAAATATTGATCTTTTGCATTTGTTTGGTATTAAGCTAGCTAATCAACTCTTTACTTGGAATAATAGAAGGTTTGGAGTTGAAGCTATTTCTAAATGTTTGGATAGATTCTTGGTTTCCTTCTTCTGGGTAAGTGCCTCCCTCACTTTGTCTTTTGAAAGTTTGGATTTGAGGGGTTTTGATCATTGGCCAATTAAATTTTCTTCTATTCAGGTGTTTACTCCAAAAAATCTTGCATTCACGTTTTAATTTATGTGGCTTCAGGACTCTTCTCTTCATGTTCTTATTGTGTGCTAGTGGAGAGATGGTGCCCTCACCTATGGTACTACTATGTTTTATTTTTCTAAATACAAATCAATATGTCAAAATGAGACTTAAGAAATTGAACAAAGAATGGTTTAGAAACCTCTATGGTATGAAGGGGCAAGCTCGGGAGCATCTTGGTGCCATTACTAAATAGATTCACGATCTTGGCTTCTTTGAGGCTCTTGAAAAAGTTGAATACGTTTCTTTGAAAGATTTAGAAGAATGGGAACTTAGAGAGGAAATATAATAGAAGTATAATCCTAGAGTTGATTGACTTCAGGAAGACAAAAAGAACACTACCCTTTTTCATAAAACTATGCAATCTCGACAAAATTAGAGTTATATTTATTCTTTGGTTAATTCAGAGGGTGTGCAACTTTCTTCATTGTCATCATTGTTCTAGGACGCTAGCTGGTTTTTGTCTTCTTTTCTAAGGATTCTCCTCCAGTTGACAATGAAGAGAATATTATCTTATCTTATATTCCTTCACTTGTCACCCAAGAAATGAATGCTTACCTCATGCAACTACTCTCTTTGGTTGAGTTGGAGGAGGTGGTCTTTGGTATGCATAAGGGAAAAGATCCTGGCCCTGATAGATTTCTTGTTGAATTCTTTTAGGAACTCTGGGACATTATTAATTAGGATTTTTTGGAGGTAGTACATGAATCATACTCTAGTAAGTAGATGATCTGGGACTTGAACTCTACTTTCTTGTTTCTTATTCCATAAAAAAAGGGGCTAATCAACTAGATTTCTTCACATCTATTTCTTTGTGTAATGTGGTCTACAAAGTTATTACTTATCTAATTAGTGAAAGGCTTAAACGATGGCTCCCTACTATTATCTTAGAAGACCAAGGAGACATTGTCATAGGAAGACAAAGTTTTGATGGGGTGGTTATTGCTACTAAGGCTATCCACTTTATGGCTACTTCAAGTGAACGATCTATGTTTATTAAGCACGATATGGCTGAGGCCTATGATAGAGTCAAATGAAATTTCCTTCCAAAAGTTCTTCTTGCCTTTGGCTTTAGCCCAGAATGGATGAGCTAGATTATGAATTGTGTTACTTCTACTTCAGTCTTTATTCCTCTTAATGGCCAACCATCCCAGTTATTTGGCATCTAGGGGTCACCGCTAGGTGATCCTCTCCACCCTATCTTTTTATTTTTATGTTTTGGGAAAATTCATTAAGTTTTAGGTATGTTAGAACTTAATTTAGGGATTGCATTAGGATAATGGGTTACCTTCTCTTTCTCATCTTCAATTTGTTCATGACATTGCACTTGCAAGAATTGTTGAGGTCCAAGAGGCTATGACCTTATACTCTAGATATCAACTTGGCGATGTTAGGAAAAAAATTTAATGACCATAAATCATCAATATATATCTTTTAACATGCTAGAGCCTATTCAATGGAGGATTGCTAATATTTTGTGCTTCCATATTGGGTTGCTCCCTTTGACATGCCTTGGCATTGCTATAGTTGTTTCTAGGCAGCCACGACTCTTCTCGAAGGATTTTTTTAACAAGATTTGAGAGAAGGTAAATCATTGGACTCGTAAATGGCTTTCTACTGTGGCTTGAGTCACTCTTCTTCAACTTGTTATTTTAGGCTTTACCTATTTATAGAAGCATGGTTCAGGCAGCTCATGTCTACTTGCTCCCGGAGTTTGCGGCTCTTTCTCAACAATTCCTTTGAAGTGGTAATTTGCATAATTCGAAATGAAATTTAATTAGTTGGACAATTATTTTTAGGCCTAAGGAGGATGGTCTTGGCATACACTCTGCTATATTGAGTAGCCAATCTTTGGTTGCTAAGATTTATTAGCGATGGTGCTTCGGACTAAATCAACTTTGGGCCTACATAATCACTTACAATTATTTCAAGGGTGTTGATCCTCACTCTATTTCCTCACTTCCACAAGAAAGGTCAGGGTCACGTGGTGTGGCATACTCTCAAGAAGGGTGCTCTATTGGTTAAGAGAGGACCTTTTTGGATATGTAAGGGAGGCTCTGAGGCTTTGTTATGGACTGATGCTTGGGGATGAAAACCTATCTTATCCATGTTCACTTGTCTACAAACCCTCTGTGACTCTTTACTTGATTGTACATGGGATAAGGTGGCTCATTATAGGACTTCTTATCACTTGGGTCTTTTTGTTGGCATAGATGGAAGAACTCTTCACATTGGCTTCTTGGGTGATCAAAGGAGGACCACTAGGAGCTTTCTAAAATTTTGGCTTCTAGGGAGTGTTGCTCATTGGAGGGTTAGGATGTTTTTTATTTGGGGGGGGGGGGGGGGGGGGGGGGGGGGGGGGTATGGGGGGGGTGTGGGATACTGCCTCTAGTAAATACTATGTTTCTACTAGGTACCACGAGCTTACTAGACAATTGTTTGGAGATGTTAAGGTGGCATGGTGGAAACAAGTTTGGAATAACTTTTCTTGGTCCAAATGTAATTTTTTTATGTAGTTGGTGATCTATAACCGGTGTCTTACATGGGATAATCTTTGTAAGCATGGTTTATAGGGGCTCTTAGTTTATATGTTGTGCAGTAATGGAGGGGAGTTTGTCTCCCATCTCTTGTTCCAATGCTCTTACTCTATCCAGATTTGACACCTTTGGTGGAATGCTTGGGGCAAAACCCTATTTTCATTTTCCTTCCTTGTCTTCTCTCTGGGTTCGCTTAGGAAGTGCCCCCTCTATTGCCTCTCCTCTTCAGGTTGGGTGGGTTGCTTGTCCTTCATTTATTCTTTGGCATATTTGGTTGGAGATGAATCAATGAATATTTCAAGATGTCGGGATCAGAGTCATTCAACTTTTGTGGAAGATTATACATTCTCTAAAGGACCTAAGTGTGTGTTACATGGGGGTATGGCTCATAGTGACCTTTCCATTTGCAGTCCCCTTAATTTTTAGCTTTACTAACAGGCCACAATGGCTAGAGGCCAATGGTTCCACACTTTGGCTAGACTGACTAGGTGACTGGTGTAGCAATGAGTGAATTATGAGGGGCGTTGGTCTCCTCCTCAGCTTGGAGTTCTAAAAGTCAACACTGATTGGTCTTCCTAGGGGAATCCTAGTCCTCCTAGTATTGGGGGAGTGACTCAATGTAGCTCTGTTGAACTTCAATTTCTTTTTTTAGTTCATAAGGGTTGTCATACTAACAATCTTATGGAGACTCTGGCAATTTTACATACTACGAAACAATGTTGTCTGAGAGGATGATGCAATATTATTTGTGAGTCTGACTCCGAAGTGATTGTGAACCTTCTTACTTTGAAGGCACTTGCAGATGTTAGTTGGCACTTGACTTTAGTTCTGAATCAAATTCTCCTCTTGCGTAGATCTTTGGAGTCTGTTCATTTTACTCACATTCCTTGGGAATAGAATGGAGTTGTGAATTGTTTGGCTAAATGGGCTTCTAATCATGTGCAATATTATAATACTATGGATAAGGGGTAATTATCCCCTCAATTAGCTACTGGACTCAATGATCTTGTTGGTAGGGATAGAGCTCCTAGTTGAACTCTCCCTCTTGTATCTTATTTTGTTTCAGTAAATTTTTACCCCTCTTTTAATCATTTTAACAAAGAAAAATGATTGGAATACATATATCTAGAAGACACAAAGTAGACTTTTACGTGCACATCAACTCACTATTTTTTCCAAGGAGATAGAAACAAACCCACGGATAGTCTTTGGAGAAAATCACATATTCCGTTAAAGCTAAAATCTGGTAAATCATTATCAACAAGGCTTTAATGAAGCGTGTGCTCAATGTATATTAGAATGCTTCGGCGTAAATAGGAAGGTAATGATAATGGTAAGATGGTCAGGGGCCCTTTCAGCTTTATACACTTTCCCTGTTCATCTTGTCTTGTCAAATCATCTCATACCTTGTTCAATTTCACCAAACGAGATAACACATTGCAACCAACGGGGAACGTATCACTATTACCACCATCATTATATTACACAGTGTCATTCACGAAATGACGTTCTTCTTGTCCAATGGTTCAATCATAATTAATGTTCTTTTCTACTTTACCTTCTCAACACTATTGAACTACATTCATCAATAGCCACTTCTAAGAAGAAAAAAAAACACAATCTTCTAGGATTTCTTGCTTGTTCACTTCGAAACATTTAATCTCGATTTTTTTTTGAAGCACGGTTCAGTTTAATCCATCAATATCTTTTTGCCAGGCCCAATGAGAAGATACAGGCAATCAGAAGAAAGAAGATAAAGTTGCAATTGATTGATACCCATTGAAAATAAACAGCATGGAAGGTGTGCAGGACAAGCAAGGCACCCTTTCAATGGCAGTCCTTATCACCAACATATAGCTGTTGGTACACCAATTATTTCCCTTGATTCATTTCTGCAATGGTTAATATTAATGGGTCAACTCACAATTCTTTCTTCTTTACTCAGCTGGTTTTGAGGTTGACACCCCCATTGCATTATAAAAAAGGTGCAGAGAAGAGTTTGAGATCAGATGCAGGGGAGTTTGGGTCAAATGTGAGTGAAGATGACCCATGATACAGAGGCATAGTGTACGTCCAGATCAAATATCATAAATCATAACAACAGGAACCAGGTATGGATCATTACACCCAAAATATATATATACTTACAGACAATCTTTTCATTTTCTGGGTTTATGTAGGTTTATGATTTAGTACACAGGCCTAATATCAGTACTATTTGAGTTTCTGCACACAGGAATATGTAATTGATAATGGATTATCACAGAGTTAGTTTTCATTGGTTGTTTTCTAATTATGGGCTTTGAAATAATGGTATTTCCAAATAGAGCATAGACCCAGATTGATATGTAACCATCTTAACTGTATTCTGTTATGAAAATTGAGCATCTTAGTTGTAATGACCTGTTCGGAGATCTTTGGAACAAGGATGAAATACAAGTCAAGAATGACAACGCACATGATGAGGGCTCGAAAGAACGACCACTCATCAACAAAACACCAAGGTGGGGTAGAATGCAGAATCCTGAAATTTGGTTAAGTTTGAAATCTTGAAGCCTGAAAATTGGCTAAGTTTGGATTTCTAAAGCCTTGAAATTTAAATATGCGATGAATCTTTTGAGATAGGTTTCAGACCTCTCCGAAATAAGATAAAGATTTTAGAAAATTTTAGGGCTTTAGAAATCCAAACTTAGCCAATTTTCAGGCTTTAAGATTTCAGAGTTAGCCAAATTTCAGGATTCTGCATTCTACCCCAACTTGGTGTTTTGTTGATGAGTGGTCGTTTCTTCGAGCCCTCATCATGTGCGTTGTTGTTCTTGGCTTGTATTTCATCCTTGTTCCAAGGATCTCTGGGCGGTGCATTACATTAGTTGTATTGTAGAGTTGAAATCACTTTTGTTGGTCATTGATTGACACACAACTATCTTAATTGTAGTGTGTCATGAAAGGTGAGCATTCTATTCATCAATCAATATCATTCTCTAACAGGAATATGCATAGGAAATTAGGAATATGTTTTCTATTTTTCTTTTGGTGTGTCAATATATATTCTCATTTTACTTCTAAAATGAGCTTATGTCCATTCCAAAAAGTAGCTGTTATTGGAATAATCATTCTTATTCTCAATTCCTATGGTTGTAACCAAACTGACCATAAGAATAAATTTATATTTCCTAGTGATATGATCAAGCTTTGATTCCCTATTCCTTGGTCTTGTGTACTCTTCACCAATCAAAGCTTAAACTAAAATTATAGTTAGAAAAGACCCTGTTTTGCTTTTCAGGAGTAGATTTAGATTTATAAAGAAAATGTTATTAGTTTGACTTCAGAAATCTCTGACAAACACTTGCATATCTAGACAGAAAAATCTGTAACATAAATTTTTAGAGGAATGTCAATATGACAGTGTTATTTTTGCTGCATGTCATGATTTCGTATCATAAGAATTGCGGTCGAGAAGTTTTGGATGAATTTGGTGAAATGAAATTAAGTGAATGAATTCATTGAGAGCTGGTACGGTTTTCCACAGATTATATAATCAGAAGATAATCAGCATTAGGGATCCAACTGTCTAGAGAATTACGTGAATTAGATATCCAACTCTAGGGATGATATTCATTACAAAATCTCTCTGTCATTATTCATGAGCTAAATTTTGAAAATCTTTTCCATAAAAATAATTTTATTATTATTATTGAGAAGTCTGTAGCAGCTGTGTACCTCCATTGCAAATGTCTCTACACAGCTGTTGTGTAATGCAATAAATAGCTTTTTATAGTAGTCGCGTTAGTCTGCAAGCATCTTTCTGTATAATCTATGGCTTTTTCATTTCTGTTTTGTTTTCTAGTAGAAGCTATGCAGTTGTTCCAGCCGTTGCATATGACATCTGAAGTAAAGAATAACAATGTCCTCAATGAGGTCAACATCATATGCAGAAATTGTCTTAGATTTCTACATGGCTCCATCTTTTCAGAAAGCTCTGTTCAAAGTGTGCTAATACGCAATCACCAAACTCAAATTTATTTCTGTTTCCCTTACTATTATTTGCTCTCTCAATTGTTGAAGGAAATCTCTCATTTATCTGTCAAATCTTCTACGACTAATATTTATTTGATCATTAACTTCTACGATACGGAGAACTAGAATATCCATACACTTTTGGGAGGGCATATATATTTTATACTTTTATTTACTGAATTATTGTGTGCAACCTCAAACACAAAATTCATGTTTATACTTTTAAAATTACATTTCATTCTAAGTAGGCTATGTAAAGTTATGTAGTCAATTAGTTTGTATTCACAAATCTAGAGTATTATTATATTAAAATAACAATTATATTTATATGTTATTTTTTTAAAATTATATATTTTTTCAACTATTCTAATATTTAATTAAAGTTAAATTATATTTAACTCTTTATTGTGTTCTTTTATAAATGATTTCATTAATCCTTACAATATGTAAGATTATTTTTATTTGAGTAACACTCCATCTTGTTTAAAAAAAATATTCAAACAATTTTTTTTCTAAATCTTGATTACTTTCATATATGTTCATACTTTTTGAAAACTTCATCTCCAATTTATACTTCTCTTATTGAACCATAGTTGATGAATTCTAATTGCACCAAACTATAGACAAATATACGTTTACTTAAGTCATGTTAGTTTAGTAAATTTCAGATTTTTATAGAAGAAAACAAATATTTCATCACTTGAAATAACTTCCTTAGAGATAAACCATAATGCTTGATGCTCTGTAGACCAAATATACAAATTTGCAACAATAACTGTATTCATCCATCTATCGTTATATGATAGCATATAGTTCACATATTAGTTATTTTACTTTTTCATCATTGAGTATGAAATGATTTTGTCATCGCAACTTCAAATAGATCTCGATATTGCACTATTAACATAACAATCAAATCTCAACACCTTATTGAAATATAGTATCAAATTAAGTTCTTAGTTCATTTATCTTGGAAAATTTAAAAGTTTTCTTGACTATTATAAACCATTTGAATAATTATATCTATACTTATTGTGATTTCATTTATTAGTGAGACAATCTCATCGAAATTCCTAATTCATAATAATATTCTAATAAAACATGTGTGTCCATGAAATCTTGATTTGCATGTGTGCATTAGTGTTGACCATTCCAACATCTATCTTTGTAAATGAAAAAAAAAGATAACTATAGTGACTCAATAGTCATAAAAACTACATTGTTTATATTTATTTGAGCTCCTCTCTCAACATTTGAAACAATTGGCTTAAATATATCTAAGTAACTTTGTAAAATCATCTTTTAAGATTCTATTTTCCTTGTGACATAAAAGAATCTTTCAAAGGGGACCTAAAACTCTTTACAAAAAGGATTAAAAATGATAAACCATTTATGCCCAACCATGATCAAGAAAGAAAAAGAAAAACATTAATAACATGACAAATGAAAGCCACCACCAAAATGCTCACTAAAAAAAAACCAGAAATAAACAAGAACACAAACAACAAAGAACCACACAATCTCCTAATAGACACTAAGAAAATTTTTTGAGCAACTTAGAAACCTCAAGCTCAAGTTTCTCCATGTTATCTAAGCCTTCTTAAGGCCTAGGATCTCTTTCTTGGTAGTTTGGTCCTTCTTGTGTGTGTTCACTTGATTCCTTTATCTAGGGCCAAACATGGTCCCCAAGGGGTTATCTTTGTCATCAACAAGTTGGATTATATCCTTCTCATTTCTAGTGTTCTCTAGCTTGGAGACTGGATTACTTAGGTGATAAATAGAGGCCTTCAAGAGCTTGTAATGCTCATTTCCTATGTATTTGAGACTTCTTGTAAACCCATATTCTTTTTCTCCAAAGTGGAGAGGCTTTCCTCCAGATCCTTGAGTTTCATACCCCTATACTCATTAATGTCAACTCTATCCTTACCAAAACCACCCATGGAAATAACAATAACTATATCCTTCCCCATAATAGAAGCCTTTAATTACTATAACTTTTTGTTTAGGGAGTGATGTTTAATCTTGATATCCCTAATTTAATGGAAGTACAACTTAATGACTTAAGATATCCACAACACCATCTCTAGCAATATGTGGGAGATTAATCTCCTATTCATAGATAAAGTCACTAAGAACTAGCATAGAAGACTCCATTAGGGAATTCCATTAACCCAAACATTATTAGAACCCAAAGCAATAAAAAAATTCTTACAAGAAATAGATGGGTTTAAAGGGGTGGCAGGCTCCTTAATCACTTTCACTTCCTCCATTGTTGGAAGGGTAGTATCTTTAACAAAAATGGTATCATCTTCATCTCCTATTTGGTCTTGTGTTGCATTAGGAGGTAAAGGTGATGACCAATCATGGAAAATCTCCTTAGGGATTTTGTCTCTCTACGAGGTTTGGGCCTTCTTCTTCAATGTGGAGCCCATATTCTCCAAGTCAGTATTCATGTTCACCTCTCCATCATCATAGTCTTCATCTAGCAACTCCTAAATCTCATAATTTTTTCTCTTGTTACCCTTCTTCTTAGAGACCTAAGATATTTCTTCTTGGAAAAAGAAGAGGCCAAAGATTTGCCTTCTTTTTAGCCAATCCTTTCTTTCAAAACTTAAAATCGAAATCTTTTACAATATCTATTTTATAGTAGTCCCCTTCATCAACATCTTGGGCCAGCTATGTATCTTCTTCATAAGAAAATTTCTCAAAAATTGTAGGACCAATAGCATTAGATTTGAAATACTCAAAAACAAAAACTATAAGTCATTCACGTGGGGTAGGTTTATATCCTCTTTAATTCTTGAACCATTTATGCTCGAACTCATCTAAGAGAATGAGTATTAAAGGATAGAAACCTTTTAGTTATGGAGGAAGTGACCAAGTAGGATGAAGTAATCTAAGTGTAGACCCTTGCGTAACTTCCATCCAACATGCCATACTACATTATGACTCTCAAAACCTTTCTCCATATTTTTTATGGTAGAAGGTGAATAATAAGTATTGTTAATCTTGATGAGGTCCTTCCTTTCATCCTCCTTCAAGAATTTCTTCACCAAAAAATGCAAAAAAATTATGTCCATATAGAATTTTTCTGTAGCACACAACAAAACAATGACTTCAAAGTTAACCCCCTCACGAACACTGATTTTTTTCCTAGAAATGATAATATTTCCCTCATATCACTCCTTGAAAATCTTGGTAATCAAAAGATTATGAATATAAAAATTCTCCATGAGAGGTGTTAAGCCTCCCACATATTAATTTTCCCAAATACTAATATTTCTCTTTTAATTATCATAAAAAAGAGCCTCTCCCCTTTTCCTAAGACCTCCCATATTCATAGAAAAGAACTCTCCCACCACACTCAGGAAGCTAATACACAACAAAAAGAGGAAAATATAGATAACTTAACCAAGAATAGAGCCAAAAAACTACCTAAAAAGAAAGAGAACCCATAAAGTGTGCAAATTAATATCATAATTACTACTCTTGGTGTCAAAAGGAAAACGATTTTTGCCTTTTATTAATTCTTGTACCATGGGAAGTAACATTGTAATCATCATCCAAACCACCCCACTTTCCATATACCTTTTCATAATCAAGGAAATATTTTATCATTAATAAGAAAATCTATCTCACCCTATCATATTTTTTGACTATTAGATTTAAGTTCAATGGTTGTAAGAGAGTCATCTACAATTTTGATTTAGATCTAGAACCATGGGATATGTATAAAGACTCAAAAGAACTTGTAGTATAATCCCTATCTTTATTAATAATATTGTTGATGGACCATTAAGGGGTTATTAGGCCCTGAAGACATCAAACAATATATATTCTAGAACCATGGTTGTAAGAGAGTCATCTACAATTTTGATTTAGATCTAGAACCATGGGATATGTATTCTAGCCCTTTAAGTTCAATGGTTGTAAGAGAGTCATCTACAATTTTGATTTAGATCTAGAACCATGGGATAAGTATAAAGACTCAAAAGAATTTGTAGTATAATCCCTACCTTAATTAATAATATTGTTGATGGACCATTAAGGGGTTATTAGGCCCTTAAGACATTAAACAATATTATTGTAATCACCTTCCAACCACACCTTGTTCTTAGTGAGTATGAGAGAATGAAGAGCCACAATGGATTCTACACAGTGGTTGGTCTGAGGTCCCAACATGAGTACTACTGCATCAATACACTAACCAAAACCATTTATTATCACTCCCTTACAACCAACTAGCCTAGGGTTCCCTTTAGTCCTCCCATTAAAATTGGCTTTAATTCAACACATAGTAGAGTGCTCCGACATGCTTCACTCCCTATTGCCCCCTTAATATCTAAATATGGTTTGAATATATCCCAAGAAGAACCTAGTTGATGACTGTTGCCAACTTTTATTTTTTCCCTTGTCAGCTATAATTGTTGGTATTCATTGAGGTTTCTATCCCAAATTGATGTCTAAGTAGCCTTTAGGTAACTTACTTCTCATCATTCCCAAGGCTCTCACTTTCTATGTTTTTTGGGTCTCATTTTCTTTGCTTTTACCTATTTCTCCACATAGGTTTCTTGTTATTATAATGCATTTGGGGTCTAGGTGATTAGGTGTACATGGGATGTGTTTTAGGCATCTTCCTGATGAGAAGTAAGTCTTCCTTGTTTCCTATTTGCTATCTTGCTTCAACATTCCATGTCCCATGGATTCTCAGCAATCGGGCTAGTTTTCCCCCTTGGTGAAGTTCATCAAGAATGAACCCAAAGGTATCAACAAGCTGTACACTTGATTGTATCATGATTAAATGATCCATGAAGGTGTAAATCGAAGTAAGGAAGATCTCGAGTTAAGTTGTAGAGGTAGAAATATACTTTTATGAAGAAAGACATATCTGTGGGTTTCTAGCTGCTTGCTAATGGAAACACAATTATTTTGTTCTACTTCCTAAGCTAATATGGATTGTGCCAATTTTAACTATTTACGTATAAGAAGGATGAGCATGATGTTAAAGGAACTATTTTGAGCCCATCATGAATGATCCATGCTTGAGACCTCACCTTGTAGCCATAAGATCAAGATTAAAAGGAAGTTGTTGAAAAGTTATCTTTGCTTTGGAAAATGTTTCCTTTAGAGGGGTTTTCTATCCTTGGATATTATGGAAATGTTGATCTTCTCTCTCTCCCCCACACATGTTAGGTTATCTACTAGGTCTTCATTCCATACTCTAAAGGGAAAAGAGGCACTTTCCACTAAACTAAAGTCCTTGTTTTGGTAAGTGGCCTTTAATAATAAGACTTTACTTTAATTAAAGTAACAAGGCTTTTAGGGTTAAGATTTTTTATGTGCATGAAAAAGGAAAGTGTAAATAGTCATTGATTATGAAATTTAATGCAAATCCTACCATTATGATCATTTTCTGAACTTAATTTTGTTAGAGTAAATAATTAATTATTAATTATTTATTCTATTTACTTAAGCTTACTTAGGTTAATGTATTTATTTAATATTTAGAAGTTAATAGTTGTAGTGATGAGTTATTGACAACACGGGAGTTTGTTCCCTTCTAGCATGTTCCACCTTTTTGTGGATGCTTAGTTGTCAACCTTATCTTCTACCACTTTCCAGCTTGTTCTACAAGCTTCCATGAGGCATTTATATTTAGGCTCTCTCATTGTATTTTCTTGACTCATAACTCATTTTCATTGTAAATACATTTTCATTGTTTTATAATATGTTCTCTCTCATGTTTGTTTAGGGTTTTTCCAAGCTCCACCTCTTCCTTCTTGGTTTCCCTTCGACAAGTTATTTGCATGCAGGTGATCTTGGCAAGCTGTGGAGTTGGATTTCATCAACTCCTACAAATTTCACTTATGTGGCACCAACATTCAGATTTCTATATCTATTTCATTGGAATTGCCTAAAATTTGTTTCCTCAAGTATTTTAAAATGACTATTTATCAAGAATTTCATCATGTGCAATCATAGTAAATAACAATCAAAGTTGCAGGTTATGATAAGCTTATAGGCCTAGAGGGTGAGTTGATGGATTTAACAAATACATCATTCAAGTTTTATGATTTAAATGATCTCCATAGAAGACTTAACTCTCAACCTATTGACCCAATCACTCCAAATTTAAAAGAAAGTGGATTAGTAGAGGTGGCTAGATTTCCCATGGCTATAAAAGCTCCAAAGCTAGTAAGAGAGTGCATTAAGAGATACGATCTAGAAACAAAGTAGATTTAGTTTTCTAATTAGTCTATCCTCTTAATCAATAATGCTATAATGCAATCTATATTTAGCATACCCATGAAGGAAGAGTATTGTGACATCGACTTCAACTCCTTTGTATTCATGTTCAGTGAGAAGAAGACCCTTAGAAGGGAGGATATGTAGAAGACCTAGTTTCAAATGCCTTGCTCAAAGAAGACTAAGATGCCCAAGACCTTTTTTGGGACCAATCTAAAAAGGGAAATTGGAGATATCCTTGCCTTGCTACTAAGACTAAAGGGAAAGGAGAAAATTCTAGAGTTTATTGAGCACCATTTTTCCTGGTGCAAGCTCTTTCTACCAAAGGTCTACAAATCGACTAGGTCCAGATCATCTATGATGAGCTTGCCTCACAAATGAATTTGGCCACAGGATTCTAACATTTCTGCATGTCCTCTTACCTAATCTATGCCTTGGCTATGCATAACCTCTTGCCTAACCTTCCCAGCATTTAGAATTATAATGAACATACAAAGGTGTATGATTTCTACCCACACCTATAGGTGCAAACAAGCTTTGAGGAATATGTGGCAGTGAATGACAGCTTTACAATGCGATTGTGTCAAGAATCCAAGGCTTCCCTGAGAGGAGATTTTCACTAGAATTTGGACTTCTCCTACCTACAGATAGGTTGTTTTGATGGCTTTCCCAAAAGACTTCCAAGATACCCGGAGGACAAGGTTGTTCTTGTCAAATTGTGTCACCAAATTCTTGAAGTGAACAGTTGGTGTTAAAATGTGAAAAGAACAGCCATAATTTCCTTCCCCATAATGGTTGGACCCTACTCCTATGCTTCTAGATTTGAAGCTTAGAATGTAGTGAAGATTTTTGAAAGTAAAGTCAAGTTGATTGATTACGATGTACTCTAGCCTTAGTATGAAACAATGAGCATTGTGAGAGATCATTTGAAGCTTCGATACACCTACAAACATGTTCTAGACATTGAAGATTACTTTTCTAGTTGTCTTATTGAGTATCAAACCTGGGAGAAGTTTTGGTCCCCAGTTAACAATTGATGAAGTTAAATTGTATAATGATTCTATTGGAATTTCTGACATTGCAGATGATGAAATCTACATGCATCCCTCATCTTATGAGTAGACTCGCATTGTGTCTACCTTGCCTATAGTTCTTGGCATTCACACCATGGAGGTCCTAATGCATGGAATTGTCAAGAGGATGGACAAGTGGGTAGAGTGGACCCGAGCAAGGAAGAAGAGAATGTGATTGACTGGTTCTACTGGTGGAGTATCTTCTGGAATTGCCCAAGCAACTGCAATGACTACCACTATGGTTGCTACTTCAACATCTGCAGGCCCAACTTAGTCTATAGGCCAAGGTGGAGACCAACCCTTGGACAAGAATGTTCCAATCACTCCTACTTGTGGAGGTGGTTGTCTTCCATATATTGGAAAAGTTGGGGACAAGGAAGGGGACCAAGAGAAAGAGAAAGAGAAATCTATGTCCAAGCTTGCCTCCCCTATTCAAGTCATCAATCTGGATGGTAACACTAACCCCATGGATGGACAAGCTAAATCATAGCAAGGGGATAATTTGTCTCTCTTAATGACTAAAGTTTCTACCTTCCTTGTTGCTTCTTAAAGAAACCAAACTCCCCTAGTCCCAATGAAGTTGTTTGATCCTACTACCCCATAATCTGCAATCAATGTCCTCTCAACTAAGTCATGGCTAGAGGAAACCATTAATTGAAAGAAGTAGAGGTATGAAGAAGTCACCCCATCAAAGGATCTTATCACACAAGCTACTTCTTCTTTGGCACCCTTCAAGAAGAAAAAGAGTCAGAAATCAATTAAAACATTGTCTATATTGGTCCTTCTAAAGGCCACATGTTGGTGGAGATAGTAGATCCACAAAAAGAGGGGAAGTTCCATGAGCTTACAATGAATGACTTCCAAATTAGAACAGTGGATCTTGGGATCCATGTTCATGACTCCATGGTTAATATATGTAAGTATACTAATGAGAAGATTAAGAACAGGCTAGAGGAGTAGAGAGTGGAAAAAGAGATCCTCAAGGCCTCAAACAAAGAATTGATGGAGTATATAAAGTATGCACATGGGAGTACCTCAACAAGCTAATTCAAACTGAATGTAGAGGAGAACAAGAATTTAATTCTGAATGTACAACAAAAAAGACCATTTAGGCAAATTGGCCAAACATGGGTGGATCAGATGAAGGCTCAAGGTCCCCCATGGATTGAAAATTTGGAAAATCTATTGTCGGATGCTGACAAGTTGAGGGAGATAACTTCTAGCCATCATATCAACATGCAGAAGGCAACAAATTGTTTGATAGAGAAGATGACCCTATTGCAAGAGGTCATCGACATGAAGGCCAATGTTGCCATCACTCATAGGATCATCAAAATGGGCAAAGAGAGATTGTTTCATTGGAAACAATATTTGGAATTCATAGTGGAAATTTCTATGAGGTCTTTGAATGAGACTAAGGATGTGCATGACCTGGTGTAGGAAGTCATTGAGAAGCTATTTGAATATTTTAAAGTATTGCACACAAAATCATATGTGTCCACCAATGGAAAATTAGTAGATATTGAGAGGATGAATTCGAAGTTCCTAGTATTTATTGATGAAGTTACCGATCCACTCAATTTCTAGATGTCAAAGACCCAGGAACTTTCATCAGTTGACTTGGTCATAAGGAGGGCATTTGAGAAGTTGCAGTTAAGGATTGCCAAAGTGGATGAGCTAGCAAAAATGCATGACTATTGGATGATTCAAGCTGACAATATCATCATCCTAGATGTCGAGGAGTTAGACAAACTAACTGATGTAATGGAAGATTATAGAGCTAAGATAGTTACTCCTAAGATTCTTGGATGTTCTTGGACTTGGTCGTGATGATTGTAGGGGCATAGATTCTATACTCAGTCTATGAAGAGCTTGACTAGGAGGAGTAGCAATAGTAGTTTTTGGTAAAGTTACCAATGTTTGTATTGCTAATTTCTCGTCATGCTTGGTAGTCACACCTATCTCTTTACTCTTGTCCTTTTCCTTCTCTACATTCACAAATGCACCTTGATCTTGTGTTTTAGGCATAAGAGTATCTAACTAAGCTATTAGAACTTGGGTTCTTTCTTTCTTTTCTATCTCATTTTTATGTTCTCCAACTATCTTATCCATACTCTGTTCTATCTGCTTCTCTTCCTCAGCTAATATCTATAGTATATGTGAAATTGAGGGCCTCAAATCCTCACATACATTTCAACATAGTCTTTACCTGCAAGATCATCTCAAAATAAATATCAAATTGTTTATTTGAAAGATCCAACAAAATGACCCGTTGCCTTCTAACTAGAAGGATTTTTCCTATTTGCTCTCAAACCGAGAAGTAGGAAACCAAACCTTTTAGTACAAAGGATTTTATGCAACTATATGATCTTGCAATTAGTCTAAATGAGAAATGTAGTTTAATCTAGGAATAAGAAAAATAATTTAATCTATATGTATGCATTGTATTAAACTAGATGATATTGATGCTAAGTAATGAAAAGCTATGATAACATAAAACAAGTGAGTATGCAATTTGATAGAGATTCGATGCAATTCAAATTCCAACCTCGTAATGAGGGATTAGAAGCCTCTTAAAAAGAATCCCCAAAATCCATCAATGATCAAGATTAAATGGGATGAACGGTCTAAATGGGATGAACGGTCTAGATTAGAGATGAGATTCAGTTAGAAAGGAAAGTTTCCTTATGAAAAGGAAGTTAATTGATTTCTTTTGAGTGAAATAAGGAATTAATTGATTTCTTTCCTTTTTTGATTTCAATGAACTACGGGTTTCCATTTTTGAGCTAAAGAGAGAATATTGGAGAAGATATTTGATTCAAGAAAATTAAATATGACCTCATAATTGAGTATTCTTAATTGAATAATTAAATTCAACAATTAGAATGAGAATATTTAATTAAATCAAATATATTTAATTACTTTGTACATAGATAAAGAAATAATTTAATTTTAGCGAAGTATAAACACTTATAATTAAATTAGATCTAATCAATAGGTTTAATGCAGCTAATCTGATTCAATACTTTAGGAATTAAATGAGTAATATGATAAATGTAGATTAGGGTTTCCTACATTTGACACTTAGGTCAAGTAGCGAGTATCAGAATAAGAATTGCCTATTAAAATATGACTTAGAAAGAATAGAATAAACTAAAGTTGGTTAATATGGCAATGTGCCAATTTTAGGGCATTACATTTTCCCCTCTTTGAATGAATGTGCGAGCAACGCGTTCAATTCAAAGAAAATCAGAAAGCATGATGCATAGATCAAGAAATGAGATTGATTCTGCAATTTGATGATGCAAGAACCCATCAATAAGCTTTTCAAGAGTATCTCTAGAATGGAGCTTAACTTTAAGGGATCTAGATAGAACACCTAGATACCTAAAGTTGATAAGATTGGTTATGAAATTGATGACATAGAGACCAATTGATAAGCTTTTAAAGATTAATGAAGCTTAACCTTAGGGAATCTAGATAGAACACCTAGATACCAAGAGTGATAAGCTTTTAAAGACTATCTCAAGAACAAAGCTTAACCTTAGGGAATCCAGATAAAACACCTAGATACCAAGAGTGATAAGCTTTTAAAGACTATCTCTAGAACAAAGCTTAACCTTAATGGATCTCAATAGAACACCTAGATACCAAGATTGATAAGCTCTTAAAGATTATCTCTAGAATAGAGCTTAACCTTAGGGAATCCAAATAGACCACCTAGATATCAAGAGTGATAAGGTTTTAAAGACTATCTCTAGAATGGAGCTTAACCTTAGGGAATCCATATAGAACACCTAGATACCAAGAGTTATAAGCTTTTAAAGACTATCTCCAGAACGAAGCTTAACTTAACCTTAAGGGATCTAAATAGAACACCTAGATACCTAGATTGACAAGCTTTTAAAGATTATCTCTAGAACAAAGCTTAACCTTAAGGGATCCAGATAGAACACCAAGATACCTAGATATAAAAGATAACAAGATCCAATCATAAGCTCTAGAATCATCCCTAGAATGAGCCTTCATCCTCATGAGTTAGGGTTTAGATTACCCCGATAACTGTCCATCGAATTCTAATAAAGATTATTATAAGGTGTGATTAGCTAATGAAAAGATAGGATAGATGAAAAAGATGTCAGATAAAAGGGAACAAGATTCTCCGAGTGATGAGATGCCCCTAGTGATGAGGACATAAGCTAGGAACAAGACACCCCAAGCGATGAAGATTCAAATTGAGTTAAAACTCAGGTTGAATGATGTAATCATCCTACCCCCTCAGAGAAAAATTGAAAGATGACACACCAAAAATATGATATAAAATAGTGAAGCAAGAGATATAGAAGAACTCTATAAGTGAAAAGATCATAGAAGAGATTAGAACAATCAAAAGAAAATTTAGATTCAATTTGAAGTGATATTGAGGTCTAGAAGACCAAGTTTGATTAGATTTGACCATAGTTGACTTTTTCCAATAAAATTAAAGATTTTTGAGGAAAATGTGATGTGAAAAGATGCCAAAATTTAGAAAGTATCAAAATAATTGGATTACACAAGTGTTTGATCGCATTGATCATAAAAAATTTAAAATGCGATTTTGAGCTATTTAAGTGTGCCAGATTTCAAATTCGATCCCAAAAATGGATTAAGAGTGTTCAAATTAGCCAAGGAGGTGATTTTTGTGCATTTTCAAATCATTTGCACTTTTGTCTTTAATGAATAGGAGAGCTCTAAGGCTTAAATGGTGGTCCCCATGTCTTCTCATTGTTTTAAGCACTCTTGTCGACATAGATGACTAATGAACTATGGACCTCCAGTGAGTAGTCTATAACCTTGGCTCACCTTTAATTTTTCACACATTTCAAGGTGTTTTAGTACATTTTTACAATCTTTGAAGTTTTTCTCCATTGGTTCTCGCATGAGGATCTCATTCTTCACACGAAGCCAGTCTTTCCTCATGTGAGGATTCATCATGCTAGCATTTCCTCACATGGGGTGGTGAGATTTCTTACAAGGGAGATACCCATCTTTCGCATGAAAAGTCCCAATTTTTGGGTGCATTTCATTGAATAGCTAGTCGTTCCTCGCATGAGGACCTACTTTCTGATGCAAAGATGTGAAATCTCAAATGAGAAATTGCATTTCTATGCAAAAATCTGGTGTCATTTGCAAAATTTAAAGTTGAATTTTTGATGTTTTGTTGCAAATTTGCTTTCTGGTTTTTCATCGTGTTGACTTGTTGAGTGGATATTGACCATTTTTCGTGTTTTTTTTCAAGTGTGCATAGGGAATCTTTGATGATATTGGATTTTTTTCTCATTATCCACCATATTGAGCTCTATTGCAGAGCCTTGATGCCATCGATATGGTGCACATAGATAGACTAGGGTTATCACATTTATGCCAGATCCTAGCAGTACTAGTGAATCACAACCTATATACTACATTGGTGGAGCATTTCCATTTGGAGACAAACACATTCCACCCACCATAGGGAGAGATGATAGTGACTCCTAAGGATATATGTAGGATACTGCAGATCCCATTTCACAGGTTGAAGGTAGTGTACGATACAACTCAAAGGGCAAGCACAGAGGCACTTCAGGCCATCTTCCAACAAGACTTGATTATAGGGCATGCTATCACACGGGACGAGCTTGTTCATACTTATGGTCCTACCCACAGGTTGGCCTCAGCTTTGACAATCTTCATTAGCTATTTCCTGGTGCTTGATAGAGGGCAACATAGATTAGAGTGTGGTTGGGGTCAGATGCTTTAGAGGATGTTGGATGCCCTAGAGAGATTTGGATGGGGTTAGTGCATGCTCATGCATATGTTTCATGAGATGCACGAGATTATTTACCATGAGAGGAGGAGCATGGTTGTCAGGGTATATGTTCTACAGATCTAGACATGGGAGCATCTACTAGTGACGCAACCCATTTTTGAGGATGAGAGGCAGCCATCAGAGCCACATATTTGCAAGTACAAAGGCCATCTTACCTAGAAAACTCTAGGGAAGACTAAGCAGTGGAGGGCTTATCTTGATGACTTGGTATCCGTCATTTGGCTTCCCTAGAGAGAGAGACTAAGGATTGGGATGATGCATCCAGGGGTTGAGCTACATGTTTGCATCATGGCCATTAATAGGCTGATCAACACAGATTGTGGAGAGATTCTCTATTATTCATGTGTGGTGTTAGTATGGGCATCCTTAAGATATATCACAAGAGTACTACTCCTATGCGTAGCTACCAAGGGATTTGAGCCATGGGTGGTCATAGAGGTTGGATCTAGGGAGATCCATGATTGATGTGTGCAACTTGGTTGCGACATAGTGGGATTACCTACCAGCAGTGGCAGATGCAGGGATGATGCTAGCCCATTAGGTGTACTTTGCTAGCTATCCCTTCCCTCATTTTATAGATCTAGTGGGGATGGGAGCTCCTAGGCCATAGGGACCATTGTAGTAGGCACCACCATAAGTACCCTAGTAGGAACCTCAATAGGCACCTTAGTAGGTGAGGCATAGGGTCTAATAGGTATAGATACTAGCTCGATAGATGGGATCTGATCCAAGTGCTAGAGGCAGTGGGACTAGTGAAAGGCTATGGCAGAGAGATCACATAGAGGAGTAATAACCAATGGAGTAGGCTAATGAGGATATACTAGACCAGCATGCTGTGGGAGCTAATATCCTAGCATAGACATAAGAGGCATTGAGTAGGGTGAGAGAGAGGATACACATCGTGAAATGATAGCTCAAAGAGCTACAAATCCAGATAGCTGTCAGGGATGCACAGTTAGCGGAGAGTAGAGTAGCAGTAGGATGAAATCTAGCTACAGATGGTGAGAGTTGCATATTACTTTGCATCTTATTCAATAGTTTTCTCAAATGAGGTAGAGTAGGTGCCTCGATTTTCATAGTATGCACGAGATTTGGGAGGTGCCTGGCTAGTTGCAAGACCACGCATGCCTCTGCCACTGCGTTGTCCTCCTCCTCGCCCTCCAGGAGGTGAGGGAGTAGGAGAGAGCTAGATTGACATTTCTCTGAGTTTTGACCTAGCTATGTATCCATTGGTGTGCTAGCACCATTTTTTATCATTTTTGATCGACAACACTCGAGAAACATCCATTTTTGTACTAATGTATTCTTTTGATATATATATATATATATATATATTTGAGTCAAGTACCATGTGTATGTGTCATTGTCTATCTTGTAAGTTGATGTACACGAGATCTTTATGCTATGATTATGAAATGCAAATATGATGTGATGTATAGATACATATTTGATTTGATGTATGAATGTAGTGTAGATGAGATGGATTATGAAATTATGTAGGAATGCAAATGTGAATGGACTGACATCTCATGTAGTGTTCCATGTTTTTTGTTGACAATGATAGGTATTTTGTTGTCAAAGAAAAGAATTGAACACTTGTGCAGCTATAAAGAATCATAATATGTTGAAGAGACTAGGAATTCCTCATCATGAAGGATAGAAGTAGATTTTCCATCAAACCATGTACTTATGTAGTGCAACCCTATGCTAGATGAAACCCTAGGTTTGGTTAGCAAGCTTCTTCAATTTTCATCACTGAGCATATAGTTGAACCCCATATGCCATACAATTCCCACTGACATTGCAATCATGGAAATATGAATTGGACATATGTTCTAGTTTTGTTAGGATTAAATGTAAGCATTTGAGGCATATAGAGTCAGAATGACCAGAACATTTGTCCCTTTTAATGTAGCAAGTTAACATAAGCATCAAAGCATAAAGGCTAGGATGACAAGAATGTTTCTTGCATGCAGACACACCAGACACACAAGAGATCCTTCTTATGCTAAGTAATCAGTAAGTATTATGTTTGCAACAACCCTTGCATTTGTAACCTAAGACAAAAGTGTGCTATATATACTCGCAGTGACCCATATGTTTACTTAACATGATGAGTATTAGTATTTATTGTAGCATAAAGAGTTCTCTCCAACAAATAAAGAAAAGAACCAACCTCACTGATTTATCCATATAAAAGGATTTGAGGTATACATGACCATCCAATATGAGATGGAGGCTCTTATAGTGGACACCCCCATTATATGGGTGTTTTAGATTATTTGGAACTAAACCACAAACAAAAAGGAAAGAAAAGATCATGCCCCTAGTCCTTGCTTCTTTAGTCAAAAAGGACATCATCGAGTTGCTCAAAGAGACATGATAAAGAAAAAGCAAAATAGACAGAAAAGCTTAGCATATCCCAAACAAATTCATCATTTTGGAGTTAAGTGTTCTGTGTTAAAAAATTGATGTCAAGTGCTAATATTCAGATCAAATATGAAAGAAATCTCTTTAGCATGGTGATAATAGTAGGTAGACACGGTCCGAACAACTAGTGACTGAAGCCAAAGAGGAATCTTTAGTAAGAATAACCTGAGTAGGACTGAGTGACAATAGACAAACACAACTAGGATGACTAGTGATTGATGCAAGAGAGATCTTCCATGAGGGGAATCTCAACCATGATGTGAGTGATAGTAAGCAGACGTAGTTAAAACAACTGGTGACTGTCACAAAAGAGATTCTATGAGGATAATTTAAAAAAGAATTACACTAGCAATAGTAGGCAGATGCAATTAGAACAACTAGTTACTATCGCAAAAGAGATTCTATGACACTGTAGGGTGTTGCCCTCGAGTTATGACAAGATTCAATCCATGGATACATGAGTGAAAAGTAGCAAAGCAAAGTAGGAAAGCAATTGTACATGAGCTTGAAGATGCACTGTAAGATATAACATTGGGAACAAGAGACACCATTTTATTAGGTTTTCACCTTTTTGGCAGAAATTCCATTTTTGGCTACCATGATGCCTATTTCCAGGTTTTCACCGATGGCACTTTTCTTATTTTTCAATTTTTTTTTTTGTATTTTTTCCCCTTTTCTGATTGTTTTGTATTTTCCAATTTATTTATTTTTGTTATTACCAAAGGCACCTATTGCTAGGTTTTCACAAAGATAATAGATTTTCTCAGGACTTTTTACAATTTTTAGATTTTTTCAGGACATATAGATATATACAAAAAGCTTCTAAAATCAGATCAACTATAGAATTGCTTCAGGTGGAGAGTGTTAATGGGCTCGTTAAGCACCTCTCCCTTAGTTATAGAAAGTTGGTAAGCACTAGATCCATATACTACAATGACTATGTAAGGACCAAGCTAGGTTGCTTTGAACTTCCCTTTTTGGACCCTTTTTTGCTGATTCTTAGGGTTTTCTCTCAGAATGAATTCACTCAGCTAGAAGTCACATGGCTTAACTTTCTTATTGTAGCTTATGGACATACATTGTTGATAAGCTTGAAGATGATTGCATGCCACTTGCTGACATGCATCTAGTAGTACTAGCTCTTGAAGCCTTGATATTTTGTAGTCATCGTCAGTAATGAGACCCTTCATAGAGATTCTTTAGGTAGGAATCTCAACGTCAATCAGAAGTACAACATCCACCCCATAGACCGAAGCAAAGGGTGTTGTACCTATTGGAGTTCAAATACTTGTTCTATAATCCCATAAAATAGGATTAATCTAAAGGTGCTAGTCCCTTCTTGATTTACTAACTGTGTGATGCAAGATCTTAAGGATCACCTTTTTGGATGCCTCTTCTTGGCCATTACCATGGCTTTAATAAATAGAAGATCAATGTTGGGTGATTCTAAACTTTTTGCATAATTCCTTATGGTCCTTGCTTTTAAATTGTCCTCCATTGTCAATAATAATGGAGGAAGGTACACCTTACCTGCATATGATGTAATTCATGATGAACAAAGCTATAGTTTTTCCGTTTGCTATTGAGAGAGGGACCGCTTCAACCCACTTTATGAAGTAGTCTATAACTATAACAATGAACTTATGTCCATTAGAAGAAGATGGGTGAATCCATCCCACAAGATTAAAGGCCCATTGTTGGAATGGCCATATGTAGTAGATGGAATGAGCTCCCTAGCTGGAGCATGGATTAGATTCCCATGGAGATGACATTGCTTATAGGACTTGGCATATTTGATTACCTCTTGCTCCATATTCAGCCAATAGTAACCAGCTCTAATAAATTTATGACCTAGTGTTAGGCTGTTTGAGTGAGATCCGCAAATACCCTCATGGATGTTGATTAATGTGCATTTGGACTCTTCAGATTGTAGACACTTAAGGAGTGTTTCATCAAGGCCCCTCCTAAACAAGTCATCAACAATAATGACATACCGTGAAGCATTATGGATAAGGTGATATTTTTAATTGTAGGTTAGACCATCTTGAATGGTTTGGTCATGCAGATTAGGAGTATATGTGGTGGTAGTGGGATGAATCTTTTCCTACAATAGAATAGATCATCCTAGACTCAGGGGTATCATAAGTAGGGTAGAGTAATGCTTCCACCGGAAACTCGTGACAGAGATCATTCTCTAACATTTGTATCAAAGAAGCTAGAGTAGCCATGACATTAGCTGCTTTGTTATTTACTCAAAGAATTTGCTAGAAAGTGATATGAGAAAAGTATTTCTTCATGTTGTCAACCATGCATTTGTAAGGGATAAATTTCTCATCCTTTGTTTGATATACATCATTAACCTAGTTGATTATGAGTTGAGAGTCCCCAAAGATATTTAGTTGATCTACTCTCCATTTAGCTACAATTTTCATGCTATTAATCAAAGTCTCATATTCTACAATGTTATTGGTACAAGGAAACATAATCTTGTATGCCTTAGGTAGTGAATATCTCTGTGGTGTAATGAAGATTAATCTAGCACTGGATCCCTATTGTGTGAAGGAACCATCAAAGAACATCACCCAAGTTTGGTGTGTGAGTGTTAGAATTGAACTTTGCATTGGTGTATCTACTAGTTGACTAGCAATTACTTATCCATTGATAGGCTTTCATTCAATATATTTGATGTCAAACTTGCTTAGTATCATGACCCAGCTAGCCAATCTTCCTATTAGACTTGCCTTATTGAGTAAGTACTTTAGTGGATCAATTTTAGCCACCAATCATGTAGTGTGAGAAAACATGTAGTGTCTCAACTTTTGGGAAGCAAAGATGACTACCAAGCAAGCTTTCTCAATGATACTATAATTCATCTCATAAGAGATCAATGTACAACTTAGATAGTAAATAGCCCTTTCCTTTTTATTGTGGTTTTCTTGAGCTAATAACATACCTAGAGATGTCTCGATTACTGCGATATACAAAATCAGAGGCTTGACATAAATTGGGGGCATCAAGATCAATGGATTAGCAAGATATTGTTTTATCTGTGTCAAGCTTTTCTCACAATCCCGACTCCAATTATATTTCACACATTTACATAGACTCTTGGTAAAAGGTTGTGATCTATCCACCAGTTGTGAGATGAATCTGCAAATAGATTGAAGTCTTCCTTGTAAGCCTCTCATTTGATTGATGTAAAAAGGTGGTGGCATATCCATAGTTTCTTGGAATTTCTCTAGATCCACCTCAATTCCTTTTGCAAACACAATGTATCCCAATAGTTTCTCTAATGTGACACCAAATGCACATTTATTAGGATTAAGCCTTAGACTGAATTTTTCCATGTGATCTGGGATAGGTCCCAAATCTTGAAAATGAATATTGCATTTTGCGCTCTTGACCAAGGTATCATCCATGTAGTCCTCCATGGTCTTATGCGTCATATCATGGAAAATTATCCTGACTACTCTCTGATATGTAGTACGAGCATTTTTTAACCCAAATGGCATCATGTTCCAATAGAAGGTTCCCCATGCACTAGTAAAAACAACATTTTCTTGGTCCTCTAGTTCAATTTTGATCTTATTATAACTAGAAAATCTATCCATGAGTGAGTACTTCTCATATCCTACTGCAATGTCCACTATCATATCAATGTTAGGAAGTGGAAAATCATCCTTAGGACATGCTAAGTTGAGATCACAGAAGTCACTACAAACTCTGATAGATTTTTCATGCTTGGATATTGGAACAATGTTTGATATCCATTCCACATAATCAATAACACGAATGAAACCAGCTTCCAAGTGTTTCTCCAATTCAACCTTGACGAGCAATGCAACATGAGAATGAATTTTCCTTAGTTTCTATTTGACTAGTTTAAAACCTAGTGCAATGGACAAGTGATGCATAATGAGGTCAGGATCCAACCCTGGCATGTCTGAATATGTTCATGCAAAGTTTACCTTTTTCTCTCAGGAAAAAAACAATGAACTCCTCTTTTTCCTCTAGGGATAGTGATTGTGCAAGATGTATCATGTGAGGATGTTCTTATATTCCCAAGTTGATTGGCTGTGTTGGCTCTATCAACACTTATGATCTTTCTTGAAAATGGCTGGGAAGTGCATCAAATATCTCATCCGTAGGCACCTTAGAGAGGTTTTCACTCTTGGATACGTCTTTTATTTTTATTTTTAAAGGTTTTGACACTGCCACAATGTGGTTTTCACCATCGAACCTTCCATATTTTTTCTTTTTAATTGTATGTTTGAGATATTTGATGCAATCTTCAGTCATATTGACCCTTAATTCACTGGTGGAAGATGTTATGTGTTCAACAACATTTAAGTAGCAGGCAAGAGCATAGTCATTCTAGAATGTGAGGACTTCACTAGATAAATTGGAATTCTAGTCTATAAGCTCGGGATATATGAGTGAAAGAGTAGTGGTAGGTTTGATTGCATTCACAGTATAATCATCAAATGCTTGGACAAGCAATTCGAGACCTAGAGCAGCTTCATCGACAGGTGTGTTTGAATGTCCTTGAGTACTAACATCATCAACCGAAGACTTGAGGACACTAGTTGGATCACACTTGTTCTACCTAATCCTAGATGCTTCACCTACTTCAAGTTGGTTTTTATAGACATAAACTTGATCTATGTCTTTATCAGTAGTTGCTTCTTAGAGAGAGTGAAATTCATATTCCTTAGAATTAGTGCTATATGGTGATAGGCTATAGAATTCCCCAATAGTGATAGGGACATACTCTCCTTCATCATCTAGATTTTTGCATAGGTACTCAACGTGTAATGCCTAACTAGACTCTCCCTATTCTAAATGAGCATGACATGAATCAGTAGTGTCCTTAGAAGAATCACTAGTACCATCCATAGTGTTGACATGTGGCACAAAGTCATCAAGTTTAGCAAATAATTTAGCAAGACCATGAGGAATAGGATAAGGATATAGATCCTCATCATTAGTATTATCTTCCTGATTGTTAAACTCATCTTGTGACTCATTTCTAGATGAATTCTTGGGTTCTGGGGTGAATTTGTTAACCCCTAAGTGGAAGGGAACCTTCTTAAAGCCTAGACCAGATGTATCTTTGTTTCTTCAAGCTATTGGTTTAGTAGGATTGATTAGACTATTGTTGTTGTATCCAATAGGATCAGTTCCCTTATAGCCAAAGCATTTCATGAGTCTAAGACTAGTTCTCTTATAGTCAAATGTGTGGGAAGTAGGATACTTCAAGATGAATGGTGTCTTAGATTTATTGTTATCTTGCTTTCCCTTGATGGTAATAATGTCACAGTACTCAAAATCCATAAGTTTAACCATGTTGATCACATTGTCGTCATTAGAGTACATATAGTTGACCTTGTTGTTACATTTTGGTTTTGAGCTCTCTCCTTTTTTGTAAGATGGGAAGGGCTCCTTGATAGCCTTGTGATATGAGTTTTTGTTATGTTTGTCCACCACAATGTCACCATCATCAATCATCTTGTACTTTCTGATGAAAGTTTATGTAATTGCTAATTTTGTGACCCTTGTTTTGGTGGTATTTGTAGAATATGGTTTCATTCCACCATGGTGGTTGTGGTTGTGGATTGTAAGGACAAGAGTTGTCCAATGGTGAAATGAGTTTGCTTTGTAGCAAGGTCTTATAGACCATGTCCAAAGGTTCACCAAGAGGTGTATACTCCCATTTAGGGTGTGTAGCCCATGAGTTCCTTGGTTTATTTTTGGATGTCTTGTTGTTAGGAGGGGGTTTCTCAACATTCTTGATTGCATTGAGACTATCTGTGAGAATAAAGGTTGCCTTAGTAGTTTTATGAGCGATGTAGTCAATAGCCACATCATGTACAACTTCTCAGTTCTTGTTTACATACTTTGGTTTTTCCTTGTTGGAGGTGGATCCTTGTTTTGTGTCCTTTTGAAGGGTATGTTCAACCTTCTTTACCATGAATTCCTCTATGCAGATAGCTTGTGTGACCATGTCCTTGAAGGTGTGTAGACCTTGAAGTTGGACTCTATACATGAAATCAGGTAGGATATTATCAGTGAAGATGTCAAGCTTTTCTGTTTCAAGAATCTTGCATGAATATTTAGTATAAAGTTGTCTCCACCTCTAAAGGAATGTGAGGAAAGGTTCCCCAACTCTCTGTTTAAGATTACATAAATCTCAGATATTAACACGGTGTTGAATGTTGTGAGAATATTTCTGGACAAACAAGTTAGCAATTTCATAAAATGTTTTCATACCAAGATGCAAGTGTGAAAACCACTCCATAACCTGACCACCTAGACTTCTTTGGAATAGATGCATGAGATATGTTTGATTATGCATCAATTCCATAGACAAGGCCTCAAATTCTTGCAAATGATCTTGGGGATCAATAGTTCCAAAGTATTTGTCATACCTAGGTAGCTTTACTCCTCTTGGAAAAGAAGGCATGTCTATACTCTTGTCAAATGTGAATGGACAAAGAGCCTCTAAGGTGTATGTTTTTTCAGGTGTGTCTTTATCACAAATCATCTGGGATAGTTGATCTTGCATGATATTCAATTATTTTTGGAGTTTGGAAGTTTCAGTTTCCTCTTCAAGCATGATGATAGTTTCCACATTAAAATTATGGGGTAGCTTAGCTCCTTCTTAGGCCAGTTTGAGAAAGTATTTTTCTTTCTCTTCATTAAGAAAGATTTCCATGACATTTTGGAAGTTTTTGTCTTTATGACACTTTTCTATGTGTCCAGGAAGTATTTCCACCTCTTCCTCATCTTCATCAGTGTAAGAGTCTTTCTATCTCTCATTCCTAGGTTGATCTTGGATTCTGCTATGGTCACTGTGTTCAGGTTTGTAATCATCCATTGTATGAATGTGTTTGGTTTTAGTATGCTGTGATTGGAAAGGTCCTTTGAAAAAGAATTCAAATGTGTTATTTGGAGATGTAGGACCTTTGCTAGTTTTAGGATCCTCTTGGTACAAGGGGTTCCTAGTTTGTTGTAAATTTATAAAGAATATTTTGTAGACCCAAGGTTATCTGATAGGTGAAGGAGATTGTGAAGATTCCTCACTGGACAAATTGGATGCAGACTATGTACCAACTGGAAGGCAACCTTTGCTATGATTATGACCCCTAGCTCGACCTTGTCTTAGTCTAAGGGGATAAAACACATTTCCACTTCTTGTTGCCATAGTCATAGAGAAGGACAAGAAGCAAAGACCTAAAAAAGAATCACATTAGAATGTAGTCTCAAAAAGAAAGAAAAGAGTGTTATATACTAAGGTATGAGTAGTCTAAGTAAGGGCTAGAATAGTCAAAGATTATGACTATCATAACATAGAGTATAACAAGCACTAAAGGACAAGAACAAGATAACTGAAGAATGCGACTAGTTTAAGTGTAGATCACAAGTCATCAACCAAGTAGGATGCCATTGTTTGGGACTATTTGTAGACAAAAAGAGGTAACAAGTTGCAGGAATAGACCAGAATTAAAGCGTGAATAGTTCTAACAGACCAGATTATCAGTTTTAACTCAAGGTTCTATGCGAAGATTCTTTGGGAACTACATGAAAAACTACACAAAGGAAAGAAAAGGCTTAGAATAACAATTTTAAACCTAGAATCTTGTGTGAGGACTCATAGAGAGCCACACAAGGAAGTGTTATGCTAATAAGAAAAACAAGATTATGATAAGAGAACAAAGTTGCAAGATCTCATGTGGAGATTCTCACTAGGACATGTAAAGAACATGACAAGGTTGTGTGAAGAAATTCTTACTCACATTAAGAGACACAGAATCAAAAGGAACTCGCTTGAAGTCTAGAAAAACTGAGCATGAAAATAAAGACCAGACTGACAACTAAAACTAGATTTTGAAGAGACTTTAAAGATTTTAGACTATTCTAAATAGATTTTTGGTCAGTTTTGGTAGATTTTAGATCGATAGTAGGGTTGGTTTTCAAGTTGTTAACAACATTTTGTTTTTGAACAAGACAAGTGTTTTCAAAGAGACACAAGATGCAAGTAGTAGTCAAATACAATCCAACTAAAGGCAAAGCAACCCAAAATTGTAGAGAAGGCAAAACCTTTGTCCCACAACTTATGTGCATGCGTGCACCTCACATAGCCTTGTCACCCCACTAGAGGGCCCCCATATTTTTGGTGTATTCAAAAGGATAAATAACATATATGCTGAATGAACACCCTTGTGGTTGGGGTCAAGCATGTATACCACCTTCCAACACCCAAAAGCATGCCTATGGTGAGTTTTATAGGAGAGATTCTTCCCCCTCCTTGCACAAAGATTATGCCTTCTTTGGGGGTGAACCAGGTAGTAGCTAACTAGAAGTTTTTACTTGGCTTCCATTCGTATTAATCCCTGGTGGCTCCACAAGAAGAGTTGAGACTAGAAACCCACATCAACATTTGAAAGTGCAAACACTTGACTAGCAAGACTAAGGCCAGTGTTGGCCAGTGCAATAGATAGAGCCTCTTCTTGATATGTGATATCAAGAATGAAGAAGAGGAAACTAATATGGATTTGGATCTTTCATTCTACAAAGCTTCTTTATTATAGTGAGTTGGAATCTTCGGCAAAAGGAGTGTGCTCACTTGGGTCATTCCTACAGGTTGGATCACTTGGACAGGTGCTCTAAGGGTTGACTTAGACTGGTGGTTTATATCCAAGGGTCCACATTTTTTATTTCCCTCAAGGGGAAAGAGCATACTCCTCTACCTCATTTCCTTTCCCAAACATGTAACACATGTTAATCACCAAGTTAGCTTAATCGATCCCACCTTGGCCTATTCCAAGACTTTGATCCCCTAAAAGGAAATCATCATCTCTTCATTAAAGGCTTTGTTTTGGAGAACCACTAACTTACTTGCCTTCTTCAAATGTCATCTTTTAGAGGCTTCTAGGTTTTTGATTTACCCTTAGTCATGACCTCCAAGTGGTAAAGAGCATACTCCCCTATTCCCCTATCTTGCACCATACGAAGTTTAGAAGCCCTAATTATACTAGTGTGGAAAGTAGAAAAAAGGAACAACATTTTATGTGGGTTTAAAAATTAGTCTTCAACATTCATATCTTTGACAGTGTCCTACAAACACATAGTCAGTTCATGTTTGATATGTTTGTATATAAGGTGTCTTTGTCAATCATCCTACAAATCACAGTTATGCTAGAGAAAAATCAGAACATTGAAAGAGAGTGCTATAGAGAAAACATGTCAGTCAAATCAAATAATGAAATGAATTCTAAAAATTTTGCATTTTGCATTTTTTGTTTGAAGATTTCACATGAAATCTTGCACAGGCCCACACAAGAAAATGAGGTGCTACGCAAGAAATCATGCAATGTGGCACTCTTTCATGCATGGGAGTGCGAAGAAACAAGTGAAACCCTCAAATATTCACACAAAAATGAGATTTTTGGTGTGAAAATATAGAAATCCATACATACAATTACAACAGAATCATTAAAATATCAAAAAATAAAGTAGATGAGGCCAAAAAAATTGATTTTCTTTGCCTCATAGTGCATGCCAAAAATGTATATGCAAAATTGGGGGCCTCAGATCCTCACACACACTTCAACATAGTCTTTGCATGCAAGATCATCTTAGAATAAACATTGGATTGCTTATCTGAAAGATCCAACAGAATGACATGTTGCCTTCTAACTAGAAGGATTTTTCCTATTTGCTCTCAGACCAAGAAGCAAGAAACCAAACCTTTTAGTATGAAGGATTTTATGCAACTGTATGATCATGCAATTAATCTAAATGAGAAATGCAGTTTCATCTAGGAAGAAGAAAAAATATTTAATCTATATGTATGCATTGTATTAAACTAGATGATATTGATGCTAAGCAATGAAAATCTATGATAATAGAAAACAAGTGAGTATGTAATTCGATAGAGATTCGATGCAATTCAAATTCATACCTCCCCAATGAGGGATTAGGAGCCTCTTGAATAGAATCCGTAAAATCCATCAATGGTCAAGATTAAATGGGATGAACGGTTGAGATTAGAAATGAGATTCAGTTAGAATGGATAGTTTCCTTATGAAAATGAAGTCAACTGATTTCTTTTGAGTGGAACAAGGAATTAACTAAGTTCTTTCCTTTTTTGATTTCAATCAACTGAGAGTTTCCATTTCTGAACTAAAGAGAGAATATTGGAGAAGATATTTGATTTAAGGAAATTAAATATGACCTCATAATTGAGTATTCTAAATTCAACAATTAAATTCATCGATTAGAATGAGAATATTTAATGAAATCAAATATATTTAATTCCTTTTTACATTGGATAAAGAAGTAATTTAATTTAATTAAAGTATAAACACTTATAATTAAATTAGATTTAATCAATAGGTTTAATATAGCTAATCTGAGTCAACAATTTAGGAATTAAATGAGTAATATGATAAATGTAGATTAGGGTTTTCTACATTTGACACTTAGGTCAAGTAGTGAGTATCACAATAAGAATTGCCTATTAAAATAGGACTTAGAAAGAATAGAATAAACCAAAGTTGGTTAATATGGAAATGTGCCAATTTTGGGGTATTACACCTGTGTTTCTACATTTGTTGTAGTGTCTTCCTCTTATGTAACTATCTCAGTGTCAACTATGATTACCTCAGTTACTTATTGCTTCTCAACTTTTTCCTACCTACCTCAGTAGGTGCCCACATAATTACCTTGGGTGTTGTCAAACCATATAATGATTTCCAAGTCAAAGTGATCTTTTGTACAACATCCTCAACCTTATTCTACAATATGTTGAATGCCCTATATTTCAGTGCAAATTTTCTAGAATGCTTCTTTAATGCCTTGGACATTGTTTCCCTATCCAATTCTTGCATTAATTGTGCAGGAGTAGTCTCTCTGATTTGTATTTCTATTTTTAGACTATACTACCACTTCTACTCAACTTTGACAAATAATTCCTTTGGTAGAGAGTTGGAAATCTCAAATGGAGTTTGTTTAAATGTTATCATCATGGCATATATTGACTCCTCTATGTGGTTCATCTCAACTTTTCCAATTGTATCAAATTTAATATGTGTGAGACTAGACAAATCAACACTATTCCTTATGCTCTCACATATATTTTCTAAATCTAAAGAAGGATGGTGACTTACCACTTGAAATTGGTAGTTTTCATCAGATTACATCTTCTCTTCATTAGATTCATCTGGAGCTATATATTTTCTCCTTGATCTCTTCATAGGCTTCTCTTCATTGCTATCTGGTCTAGCCTTCTTCTCTTTTAGCTTGTCTTTGTCACGAACCTTCTTTGTAGTAGCCCTTGTGTTTGATCTTGTAGAGGGGACTATAGGCTTAGGTTTTCCAGCCTTCCTTGGTTTGCTAGCAGTTGGGGTCTTAGCTTTCCTCTTATTTTGCTCAAGTGATTCACTCGCTTCTTCTCCCTCAACACCTTCTTCAATTTATACTTCTTCTACTTGATCTTCTCCTTGAACTTGAGTTAAGGTTAGTGGTGCATGAATTGGTATATCCTATTCTTCTTCTTCATCATCATCGTCTGCTTCTTTACAAAATTTCTCTTTTAACTTCTTGACAATTTTGTTCTTCTTCCTAATGACTAAGGTAGTCTTCAAATCAATTGTTATCTTAGATTTGGCCATTCCATAGTTTCCAAAAGTGGTAGCCTTAGCATCTACATCTTCTACAAGTAGTGTTGTTATTGTTGCACAAGAGTCATCAACATTGATTTCATAGCCTAGTGGCCTTAGCCACCTTACCCTTGGAAAAATAACTTGAACATATGCAAAATCAATGTCAACTTGAAGGAAAAATCATTGAAATGTTTCTCAACTAGTGAAACTTGTATACTTAGTCTTTTTTTCATTGATTTCTTGAAGTCCTCAAAGTAGCTAGTCATAATTGACTCAAAATTGTTTCCTAGTTGCTCAATAAACTCAATTATCTGCACTATAATAGATTTGTTTGTATTCTAGGAAACTTTACCAAATGTGGGGAATGTATTATGTACATAAAGAACATCCATACAAGAATTGAACCAAATTTATATTGTGCACTTTTGGCCTTCCTTATAACTTCCAATTTTTCTAACAAATGTTGCATCTACAACTTGGCAAGGTCATAGGTATGATCCTTCTTTACTATCTTATAGCCCATGTCAATAGCAATACACAATACACTATTGAGGCTACTTGATTGGTAGAATTTTTGCAAATGTAGTTAGAGTACTAGAGATAGTATTAATTTTTATGCCTTATTTGTTCTACATGGCCCCTATACACTTCTCAATGGCCTCTTTAGATTCACTTTTCATGGTTTTAGGTTAGTAAAGTTTCGGATACCCTATTACTCTATGTACAATTTTCTTTGTGATTTTCATTGGTCCATTATCCAACCATATATAGTTATCATGAATTCTACTAAGGACTATCCTAATCCATTCAGCCTTGAAAACATTTGGAAAATCTAGGGCATGGGTCAAAACTTTTCTCTCTAATATTTTGAATTTATCCTTCAATGCTCCATTTTCACATAATTTTCCATAGGTCTTCCTAAACTCCATGTTTCCTATACTACCCACCTTGCATTTGTAGTAATATCTTACATCTTGAATCATCAAAACTTGAGGAGGTATCATCGACAATGCACCAAATGAATTTTTCTTATAAGAAATATCAGGAATGGCTATAAATTTTGGTTGTTTGATCTCATTGCTTATCATTTGCACATTCAAAAATTATTTACCTTGTTTAACCTTAGGAGATGAAGAACTAGATGCCATTATGTAAACTAGAGTTTACAAAAATACAAATTGCGTAGCTTAGAACACAATAAATACCTTTACAAATCTATTGTTATATTATGTTGAGTAGCTGTTGAATTTTTCTTCCAAACACTAGTATGATATCTTTTAACTTTCCTTTCACTCTTTGTGCTCTCCTTCAAATTTGAATGATGTCAAATGAGTAGAAATTGATTGTATAGACCTTAAAACCTTGTATTTAATGCTTAGTGCTTATACAATTGTAAGTTCAACTTCCACGAAGTTTCCTTTTCACTCAGAAACCAATACAAGCTCAATAAACACTATCGCCTTTGATAGCTCAACATCTGCTAATGTTTCACTCAACAACCATAGTGAACCTTTTCATGCTTGATAGTAACATGAAAACTACCAAAACTTAAAGATTTCTTCTAGATTATAATCAACACTTTGCATCTTTTTTCATGCATATGTAATCTTTTCAGATGTAAATCCTTGGAACTAATGTATAATATATCCTTTTAAATATTAGTCCCACTTACCTCTTGATTGCTTAATTTGAAGAAATGTGATCACTTGACCCATTGGGTGAAGTGATCCCTTCTGAACTTGATGTTCTACAATCTTCCTTTTTCTTCCATATCTTGTTCATCTCATCTCAGACTTTCTCAACATCTACCTTTCCTTTTCCTTTATTGAACTTACTACTTGATGTCTTTGATCTTGTTGGACAATTTCTTCGTATGTGACCAATCTTTAAACAACTAAAACATGTGGTTTGACTCAACCACCTTTTGTAGTCACTTTTGAAGTGTGCTCTTATGCAATTTTCAGCAACATGTCCATACTTTTGACAATATTGACAACTATACCTTGAATTATAATCCCAATTATAAGAGTTTCCATTGTGCTTTAGCTTTGTCTTATTGTTTGATGACCATTTAGGCTTGGATTTGCACTCATATGCTCTATGTTCATACTTCTAAGAGTTATAGTAGTATCCTTCAAATCTTTGTGTGCTTATGGTCTTGGCTCTATATTCATGTGCTTGGTGTTCTTATTTGTTGCATTTATGGAAATGACCCATGAACTTCTACTTAGGATTCTAATTTGTAGTCTTTCTCCTGTAAACATTAACAATATGACCTATCTTACCACAATTATGACAAGTAGGTTTGGAGTTCTTACATTCATTACTTCTTTCTTCACCACTTTTGGATGATTCTCCTTCTTTAGTAAGTTAGTGTATCCCAATCTAGAAGTATTATTGTTGGATCTAGGAGATCCCATCAATTGTTCAAAGTACTTGATGGCTTCACTAAGTTTGTTGAAACTATCAAGAAACTCTTTTACTCTTTTTAGATTATTTCTCAATTGTTCATTCTACAAATTTAGTGTTGTGATCTCAATATCCTTTGCATTTAGTTCATGATTTTCAATCATCATTTGACCCAAATTTTCCAATTGCATATTAGCAATCCTAGTTAGCTCTGATGTTTTCTCTTTCAGTCTGTTGGTCAAAATCATTTTATCATCTTTAATCATGACTTTTTCCTCTTCATCTTTCTTTTTCTACTCAGTCACCTCACACAACAATACTAATTGAACTTCTTGTTCTCTTTTAGATTTCTAATTTGTTTAGTTAGGATTCTATTCTTTTCCATTAGATCTACAGATGCTACACCAAATTCATTGTAGTTTCCATTTGCAAATAATTCATTAGTGTCAATCTCTTGGTATTGTGTGTCATTCTCTTGAATAACAATTTCCTTCCTTCTTCTCAATAATCTCTTTAACTCATCTCTTTCCTTATTCAGCTAATGTATGGTAAGTTGTATTTCAATCATCTAGTTCTCAATAGCCTTTGCCAACTTGTAGACTTCCATCTTCAAGATCTTTTCTCAAAGTTGCAAAGCTTTACTTTTAGAGAACTCTATTCTGATACCAATTATTGAAAATATAATAGGGAAGTAAACTCTAAGAGGGGGGGTGAATCAACACTTAAAACTTTTAACCTCAAAAACTATTCACCACACATCCATCTCACAATCTATGCATAAAAACTGAAATAAAAAATTAATCATATACATCTATAGTATGAAAGTAAAATATTCAACACATGTTTGACACAAGACATTTGGTTACCTAGAAATCCTCTAAGGAGAAGGTAAAAGTGGGGTGGGGATGACACCCACAAATATTCACCACTATAGTAGTAAAGTCTATCCAATGAAGGTTACAATGTTTGATCATAAAACATGATCTACCTTGTGAAAGTTCTACCTTGTTAGAGGCTTACAAGATTGCTAGATCTCACCCTATTAACGGATTTAAACACCCTAATAAAAGTGTGTTTGGTAAGAGGACTTTAACTTACTATGAAGTAAGCACCCTATTAAAGGATTTACAATATCCTATTAAGACTACTCTGTTAAGAGATTTAATTGATTCACCTATTAAAATATCTTAGCAATGATCTTTCCATTAGCACTTTGTTGCATGATGTTAGATCACCTCTATACTAATGTGTACTTGATCCTTTCTAATCAGATGTATCTCTATTGTCCTCTAATTCCTTTCCTCTATTCTCCTATAATAGATTATACAATGTAACTCAATTCATAACACCTTAATCACCATGAATTCTCTATTTGTGCATGAAAATACTCTTGAATTATCCTATTTAGCATACATAAATTTTTTAGGGTTTCTCTTCCTTAATAAGACCTAGGTAACTTAGGGTTAGGTATGAATCAACAATTGCAATTCACTCATATTGCCACTTAAACCTTCCCTTTTTCTAATTAGATGCATGTAATGCATAGGGATTTACATTTAAGATTTGTCCTTATCAACAAAGATCATTAAAAATCCTTAAGTCAGCCCAAAAATGGCTTACATAGAAGTTTGTGCCATTACAAACAACTATGTCAAAACTATGTAACTCTGCACTTGAAGTCCCTAATGCTCGACATCAAATACAACTTCAATGTTGTAACTTGGCCTCTAAATAACTCAACATTCATTGATCACGCAGCATTTGAATATCTCAGCATATACCATCTGCTTGACACTTGAGTGACTTGATACGTACTAGTTACTTAGCATACACTAAATATATGTCGCTCAACATATACTATCTAAAAATTATACTCAACGTGTATTTCTTGTTCAGCATGAACTAAGTAAATGACTTAAGTATACCATCACTCATATGTTAAAACCAATTTGAGATTAACATGCTCATGATCTCCAAGACCTCCTAGGTGTAGCTTCATTAGACTTTTTCATGTAGGAAAGTTATCTCTAATAAGGTTGGGTACCTCTTTTTTTAACATCTTGATCCTTTTGCTTCTATTACCTTTAATCTAGTCCCTTTAAGCAGATGGCTTTGATACCAATTGTTGGAGTTCCTTAGAATAACCCGGGGGGGTGAATCAGTTATCCAAGGTCTAGATATACAAATAAAAATTTTCACAACTTAGTGAACCCATATCCATAAATCATTTTCATCATGCATGCATCCATTAGATCATACAATCACTTAAGCTTGTAGGTTACTATCAAATCAACTTTGCAGAAATGTAAGCATGAAACATGATATATTCAATAACACATTTGTCACAATGATTTAACTTGAAAACCCAATTTAGAAAAATCCACCAGTAACATGCTACTCATTCTCACTCTTTTGATGTGATGTCCTGTGAAAGGCCAACCTTGTTAAAGGTTACAATGCACACTGTTAAATATGACTTGGTTAAAGGATTTCAATCACCCTATTAGGAGTGAACCTTGTTAGAGGACTTTAGATCATTCACTTAGAATGTCACCTAGTTAAAGGATTTATAAATGATTGTTAGGTTAACCTTGATCCAAAGGATTTACTTAGACTGGTACAATGATTAGAAAGTAATATTAAGACTTGATCTAATAACAACTTATAACACACTTGTAGATTATAGATCTTTGTTTTAGTCCTCTATTCTACTTGGCTTTCACGCACTTCAATTTTGATAGCTTGTTCACCCTCCAAGCATCCATACCCTTAACACTTCTTCCTTTGCTTGCTAATAGAAGTCTCTTCTTCTAGGTCATTGAATGAAGCAATACCCTAGAATCCTTGTCTTCCTTAGGTTCTCACACATGACAACCTTTTCTTCTGACCAACCATCTCTATAAATAGAAAATTAAGATCTTTTATCATCCAACCTCCATCATACATTTTAGGTTTAGGTTGGATTAGTTAGGATTCAATGAATCTAACTATCTTTGCAATGTATTACCTTCTAGAAACTTCTCCTTCAATCTTTCTTGAATTTTCCTCAAAATAGGTGATCGTGAATTCTATGGCACCAACTCATCGAGCGTATCTTCCACATGGTTTAAAAAATCCAAGAAATTGTTGAGCTATCATTTTGCATGATGCTTAATGGCAAGAATCCTTTTGAACTCCTCTCTTGAAAAGTTAACCTAGGATTAACACCAAGGTACCAGGTGATCTTGCGACCTATTGGAATCTGCTAAGTAGAAGATAAATGTGACTATTCATGAGGAGGCCTTCGCTAGTTCAAACCAAATATAGATAAGATGATCAATTTGCTTGTTGTTTCAAAATTAACCATAAAAAATATATGTTTTTGGTATTTTCTTTTTTTAAATGAATGCAATCTAACAATGCAACTATATGAATTCCTAATTTAACCAAGGGTTAGCAAAGCAAATAATAGTGATAAGGTAATGAGAGATGAAAGAAAATGACATGAAAGAGAAATTCCTAAGAGACATAAGCCATGGAAACAACGTGTTTTCAAGTTAAGCCTTTGAAATGATCGGTAGGTAACCAATGAAAGTTAGAGTAGTGCTTCCTTAATTCCGCCAATGCAATTGTCGATGGGAGTTCAGTAACCATAAGATGTTTCACCTTTTATCAAATCACAAGGCCACAAAAAGTGTTCTTATGTGAGATAAAAAGCTATGTAAGAATGAAATGGTGATCCCTTCTTGAACTAAGTACGTTGACAAAATTTGTAGACCTATAGCAAACACCAAATTTAAAAGATCGCACAACTATAATAACACAATAAAACTATTGACTCAATTACACTCCATGAATATACATCCACAAAATATAATACACTTAGGCAAGAATCACTACACTCCAAATGCGAGCACCACTAATATATATTATTGCATCAAAATAATGATAGCCTAGAATACATATTACATTCCTATATTTATAATAAATCTTCTCCTCAATTTGTGTTGAGAGTGAGAGATATCTTTATGCAAACATATCCTTCTAAACTAATAAAACAAATCTATTTATGTACAAACTAACTCTCTAACTGGTGCTTAGTAGGACTCCATCCATATTTATATCATTAAATGGGTGCACGAGCCTTTACATGTCTTAAACCAAAGAAAGCATGAGAAAACAACAAGAAGAAACCTTTGAGATGATGTAGGAGTCTCTATAAGTGCCAAAAATAGAATCTCCATGTTCACTAGGTGTCTGTAAGAGTTAAACCACCATCAAAATGCATTTCCAACATATGAAAAGCTCAAAATTTAGAATAGGCGGTTAATTGTTGGCACACCTATGAATTCTTCAAAATCTTTCGATGCACCTCTAAAAAAGTGCACTTGTGCACGTAGTGCACCTACCCACCTGGCACACCTATGCACCTTGGAAGCAAGTTTAAAAAATGCAAAATTTCACCAAGTGTCATAACTGAAATTATAGCTTCTAGGTTTTTTCCCCTTTTATACTAGAGCTATGTTTGGGTATTTTCTCTTGAATTTCTTAATAATCTCGATGACTTGGGCTGCATTTGGAAAATCTAAGGCTTCACATTTTCCTTCACTTTTTTCCTATAATTGCCCACCTTGATGCAAATCTCTGCAAAATCTCCTGATTACATATCCAAGTCTAATAATATTTCTTCTATTTTGAATGCATGTTTAATGTCACCATCATTAGTAGCTTCTTCAAAAGTCATCATAAATTGCTCAACTATTACCTCTATAGCTATTAAATTGTCCCTTAAATCATCTTAAAAAATGTCTAAAAAGCATCACTATAATGTTTCTTTGCCTCCAAAATTTTCTCTTGGTTTTGATCCTTGAGCTTATGAATCTTTGCACGTAATGTCTCCATTACTTTATTGCCATCCGTAATCTTCTCTATCCTAATATCAATCTTATCTAACTCTTTTTCTGTATATACTTCCATTAACATCCAATACCTTTTTCCTTTAATCAATTGTAGTTCTTGTAAGTCCTTTCCCCAAGTATGTACTTCATCCATCAAACCAAAATCTTCATTCAAAATAGCCACTAGCCTATCTACATTATCCTTCATATGGTGTAGCAACTTAAGATTTCCTTGTATAATTTTTAAACCAAGTTCTCTTGAGAACTTTCTCGTCATTGCTGACAAACTTTAAAAAATGGGTCCAACTATATTCTTCCGTTATCCCTTTTCTCCAGTGTTGCATTCAAAGTTTCCTTGGGAATTGTAGGATCTAAAGGACCAACAACTTTTTTCAAATATCCTTTTCGGATCTCATTCTATCTCTGAAGTGTTATTAATTCTACCCCATCATGTTCTAAGTGCCTAAACACTTTTGTAATTGTTTTTGTCACCATCAACTTAGCAGTGTCTAATGTAGGTTTCCCAAGCATGACCTCTTTGATCTGATAATCTTTTAGAGTGAATTCTTCAACATCTACATGTGGAGGAGGGATAGCTACATGAGAAAATAAGTCTTGGTTCTAATTACGCATAATGAAGGCTATGACCATGCATCCTTTGGTGGTGACTCAGGTTTCGTGAGAACTTTAATCAATTCCATCCTTTCTCAGTAGTGAATTGTTGCCTTTTGTTTCTAATGATTTCTTTCCTCAGCCATCTTGGAATATGCTTTATTAGATATTTTCTTTTTGAAGATGAAGGAGTTTGCTCTACTATGCTCTTCCCCTTATCACTCCTCTCTGATATCTTCTCCTTTTATGAGAGATCCACAGCAGGAGTCTCTATATTCGTAGAGTCCAAAGTTCTCAACTCTATGTCTTGGGATGTTTATTGAGGATAGTCACTTATTTATCCTTCTTATGACACTTCATTGGTAGATACCTATTGTGGTTCTTCCTCCTATTCTACTTAAACCTTTTCTTCTTCATTGTTTGGAGGAAGAGGAGTAGCAAAACCTTTATCCACACAAAATGTAACTTGAATTGACATGGAGTTACTTCGGACCCTTGTGGCTCAGGTGGTAACTGACTCCAATCCTCCTATTGAGGTTGATTAGTTGGAGTATCTCTTATTTTGTCTTCCACCAATTTAGTGCTAACTGGCATAAAATCAAAATCTGACATCTTGAAAAAATTAGTTCCTTCAACCTCTTGCTCATTTATCCATTGCTATAGTTCATCTTTTGATGTAGTAGACTGAATAGGATGCTCATGAATGGATGGCAGCATAATTGTGGAGATTCTTCTCCATTCTAACTTTGTGGCTCTAGCTAGAAGAGTCATTTGATTCAAAGGAAGGTTATCTTCTTCATTCTCATCATCCTCTTCTTCTTCCTCTTCGGGGATAAGTTCTAGGGCTGATGGGAATAGAACCACTCTCCTAATCACGTTTTATCTCTTCTTGACTAGAGTCTTGATCTTTCTTCTCTTAGGAGTGGATGGAGAAGCTTGTACCTCTTGTTGAGGTAGAGACACCTCTTGTACTTCTGTTTCAGCTCCTCCTTTCCCTTGTTTAGTTTGTGGCACTTGAGGATTGTCTTGGGTCTATGTAGTTTCAACATTCTCCTACCCTTATACATTTTCTACCCAAGACTGTGGCAGTGCTTGAATTTGTTCCTCTTCTAGCTCGGCTCATTGGGGAGAAGTTATCTTCCTCTTACCTTTACTTTTTTGAGCTTAATAATTCCCAACTTCTCTATCAAGTTGGTGCACTATTTCTAGCCTTATTGGGGACTAAGTTGTAAATGTAGGCATTATTACCTTAGCTCCTCAACCTCTTGTTGGGTAGGTTATAGTGTAGAAAACCACTGCTTCAGGAATTGGATCCAATTTGAAAGGTGTTTTGATCTAATCCTTTTTTAGTTAATTGACATGCCTAGCCCTATGATTGATGTCTGATTTTTCATCCTTATCAACCTTAGCATTCATAATGGGTCGATCACCAATCTTGTCCTTACTGGACAATGGATCAAGGACATCTTCAATATCCTATTGCATAACCTTTATCTTCAAAGCACTAGTTTCCAAATAGAGAGTCACCCTACAATAATCCATTATACAGATATTGTAGTCATCTACTATGTTCATCTAGTGATCCTCAATTGCATCTTCATGTTGAAATGTTTTACCAGCCAGATATTGCACCCTTCCAATGTTATCAAAATAGGTCTAAGGAGAATTATATTCATCCAAAGGATATTGTTAGAGTAAATAATTAATATTTAATTATTTATTCTATTGCTTAAGTTTACTTAGGTCATGCATTTATTTAATATTTCATATTTAATGCATGTAGTGGTTAGTTGTTGACAACTCGGGAGTTTTCTCCTTTTTTAGCATATTCCACTTTTTGTGGATGTGTGCTGAGTTGTCAATCTTATCTTCTACCTCCTTCCAGCTTGTTCTACAAGCTTCCATGAGCTCTTTATATTCGGGCTCTCTCTCATCATAACATTGAAAAGACATTTCTTATTGTAAATACATTTCTTATTGTGTTTGCATTTTTGGCTCTCATGTCCGTTTAGGGTTTTTGCCCGTGCTCCATGCTCTTCCCTTCTATGGCTTCTCTTTGACAGGTTCGCATGCAGGTGATCTTGGCGTCTTTAGAGTTGGATTTCATCAACTCCAACATGGTATCAGAGCCTTCCTGCTGCAGCTTCGTTGAAGAAATTTTGAAGCCGTGATTTGAAGTCACAAACCCTAGTTTGTTTGTGCATTTTTTCTTCAAATCAGGGGATCAGCAATTTTTCGGAGCACTTTGGGCCCAAACGGACATTACCACTGGATCCGGAAGGCCGTTTGCAGTCAGGATTCATATAAAACTTTTTGATTTTGGAGACAGGGCAATTTTGGCGATTTTTTGAGGCTTCCAGGGTCGCTGCCGTACGGATCGTACGGATGTAGAGCGTAAATTTTTTTTAAAAAAGTGTTTACGGGCGCACCGCCACCGCGCCACTGCGGGGCCGCCACCGCGCCACCTGCGCGCCGCCCGCAGCGGCCGCAGCAGGTAGCGCCGCCCGCGCTCCACCGCGGCCCGGCCGCCGCCCTCCGCCGGCGGTGCCTCTCCAGCTCTCAGCTCTGCGGCCACCTCCACCAGCGGCGCAACCTGCCTCCGCTGGCCTGCGGCCGCCTCCGCCCACCAGTGCTGCTCTGACAGTGCAGCAGTTATTGCCCAGTCAGCGACACGTGGCATTTTCTGCCGCGTCGTGTGACTGACACGTGGCAGGCACGCCACGTGGCACATTGCCACGTGGCACCTGCCACGTCATCGTTCGTACTGCCACGTGGAAATGCCACGTGGTACTTTTTTTTTGCGGCGACGGCCTCCAAGCCGTCAAATTTAATCGGCTGACTTGTTGACGTCAGCGCTGCATCAGCCCTTGCATGCACCTCTCCTGATTCACTTTTGAACCTACTTGTGGTTTTTTGGCCATAACTCTTGCATACGGAGGTATTTTTCCGATCCGAAAGAAGCACCGGAAAGCTGGTTCCGAGACGGAGATTTTGGTGTAAGTATTTTTTGGTTTTGATGCATTTTTATTGCTCATTTTTTCTGTTGAAGTCCAAAGTCCTGTTTTTGACTCCGGCATGCATATCTTTTGCGTCCCATGTCTGTTTTTGGAAAACTTTATATTTCTGGAAAGCTGGTTCTGTGTTCTTTTCAGAACTATCATCTTTTTTCCTCACTTTTGGCCTCTTCTCTTTCTATCATAGTTTTGGCATTTTTGCTCTATGGTGGATATTGAGTGTTTTAGGCCCGAGGATCGTTTTCTTGGCATGGTTTGCTTTCTTTTTAGCTGTACTTTCTTTTGGTTCAGCTCTTTTTCAGTTCTGATCATTGTAGCTATCCTTTTGAAGCACTTTTCTTTTTCGCACTGAGATAAACTGTCACTTTTACTTTCTGGGAGTCATGAACGTTGTTTTGAGTCAGCTGTGCATGCACTATTTCATAAAGCACCATGGGGGGGATTATTTGTTTGCTGTTTTAGGCATTCTCCCTTTGTCAAGTGAGTGTCCCTTCCACGACATTAGCCCCATGCCGAGTCAGTTAGACCGTGTCTTTATCAGTGTCTGTACCTCTTTTCCTCTCTCCTCGTTCTTGGTTCGTTTGCAGAAGATTTGGCTCACCTTCTCAGTTGCCTGTCATCACACCCCGTCTGCATTAAGGGGGGGATTATGCTGTGTTCTAATGCATCCATGGTTCGATGGTTCGATAGTGTGAACTATGTATTTAGTGGTTGATCCTATATACAAGGCGATTGCAGTGGCTGGCTACCTATGCATTTCGGTGAGATGGATCATCTACCATATAGACATGCTCGGCTCGTGCCTTCTTCTTCCATGGAGGTTTTTTCAGATCAGCAGTTTGACAGATTTGCGGTTCTTCATGCTTCAGTGATGCTGCTTCTTTATGATCATTCCTTGTTCCTGTTTTAGGGGACAATTTCCCTAGTTGGAGACTTCTTCAGCTCTTCACTGGGTTCTTACCTCTTTTTGGGGGAGGGTTTTTCCCATGTGGTTTTCTCTCTTTCCTCGCTTACAGAGGTTGCATTTTCTTGCATTGTACTTGGGTACCTAAAATGGCCTCGTTGTCGGGACCCATTATGCATTTCATCTTTGTTTTGTGAGCTTAAGGCATTTCCCTAAGTTGCACGTAAGGGGGGGTGTTAGAGTAAATAATTAATATTTAATTATTTATTCTATTGCTTAAGTTTACTTAGGTCATGCATTTATTTAATATTTCATATTTAATGCATGTAGTGGTTAGTTGTTGACAACTCGGGAGTTTTCTCCTTTTTTAGCATATTCCACTTTTTGTGGATGTGTGCTGAGTTGTCAATCTTATCTTCTACCTCCTTCCAGCTTGTTCTACAAGCTTCCATGAGCTCTTTATATTCGGGCTCTCTCTCATCATAACATTGAAAAGCCATTTCTTATTGTAAATACATTTCTTATTGTGTTTGCATTTTTGGCTCTCATGTCCGTTTAGGGTTTTTGCCCGTGCTCCATGCTCTTCCCTTCTATGGCTTCTCTTTGATAGGTTCGCATGCAGGTGATCTTGGCGTCTTCGAAGTTGGATTTCATCAACTCCAACAGATATTGATCCCACTCAGACTCAAAAAATGGAATATCTTATCTTTGGACCACACTAAATGGTCCTATAGTAATGGCCCAAACCCAAGTTATCTTATGCTACTTCCTAACTCTTTCATATGTAGACAAGAGTTGTTGAGCGATCTCCAATAGTATACATCTGTCACTTGGATATCTAGGGAGCTTCTTGGGAATGAGAGTGGTACTGCTACCCTTAAATAGGTGAATGTTTGATACTAGATGTAGTAGACTCCAACCTCTTAAATCTTAGCCACTGCCTCCTCTAACATGCTCTTCCTATAATCCCCTTAAATGAATTGAATAATTACGAATATAAATGCATCATTCACTATCCAATATTCCTTGCTATGCCCTAGAAGCATTTTCTTCACCAATTGGGGATAAACTATATATGGCCAAGTCTTTGAATCTTGCATACTACCCCTTTTGTAGAGTCCTGGATAATCCATCACCCTTGCAGCGAACAAGTATACCAAATATGATGTCATGTAGAACTTATAGTTATTGTTAACCACTGACAACTACTCACCCAAGTTCTCACTAATGCTGGCAACTGCATGACTCTACTCAAGAGTATGATAGAATATCCAATATCTTCTTTCATATAACCTCTTGTCATGTCCAATTTTCTTTCTTTATGCTTGAGAAGACTCTTCTCAATGAGGTATGAAGACTAGATGATTTTAGAAACTTCCTCTACATGTTCCCTGTACCATCTCTTCACTTGGTGATACGTTAATATGATGAACTGATATGCCCTTGAAAGATGGAACACCTTCTCTATGTCCTTAGGTCAGAGATCTAGTATGATCTCTTCAGTTATACTCTTTACGACCCTTTCTTCAAAGACATAGTTCTCTACTACTATCATGATTAACTCTGAGGATTGCACTAATATTGGGTGTGATGTTGCACTGACTAGTCCTGATCAGATAAGAGCAAATATCATTAGGGATCTTTTGGTGGGTTTGTTGCACAATGCCAGGAATGCACTCAAGTCTGTATGACCAAGTTTAGTGTCCCTAGTCTCTGAATAATCCTCTTAGAAACATGACTTTGCCAGAACACCCTAAAACTTGAACACCACTAGTTTTGGGACCATCTTTGTACCAAGGGAGGATAATGAAGAAGCCATTGAATCTGCACAAAACAATGTCTATTAGTTTGGAGTCAAAGAAAAATAAACTAATACAAATCCTAATGATGACTCGCACAAAAACCTAAAAACCATAACTAACAAAAATACCTAAAAATCTAATTCTTTAAACCTAGTATGCAAAAAAGGGCACACCTAGTGCACCTTTATCCTTAAAAAAAAGAGCTTGCACTTGGTGCACCTTTGAGGTGCGCCAAGTACACACCTTGATCAAAGTTAAGTTAGAAAGGGTATGCATTTGGTGCACCTTTTGGGGTGCGCCCTTTATCCTTCTAAGGACCTCTATCCTTAGTATATGGTGCGTAGTAGTGCACCTAAGTAGGTGCACTATTGTGCACCTTATACAAGGTGTTCATTTATTTTTAAAAGTTATTTAATGTTTTTTCATTGTTAAAGTGTGTAGCTATGCAACTTCACTTAGGTGTTTTAATTTTGTTTTATGTGTGTAGGTTTGGGGTAGCCTAACACTGCACCTAGAAAGTTACTCAAGTGCAGAAGACCAGAGCTCAAGAGAAGAAATGAAATGAGGATGAGAGGGGGTCCCTAGTTTTATAGACCTAGGACCCAGCACAACCCTTGGTGTTGTGTAGCTGCACTACAGTGTATCACCAAGGAAAAATTCCTTCTTGAATCTTTGGCACACTAGAAAACTTGGGGAGGTGCATTGGTGTGCCATTTTTCTTTGCAAAATAACTTATCCTATCAGAATTCTAACTTTTATACTTTGGGCTTTCAAACCGTGACCTAGACCTAACCAAAGAGACTTAAAAAAACCCTAAAAAAGACTTAGACCTTAGACTAGGAACCCAAAAAATCAAAAAATAAAGTAGGTGGTCCCCATTTCTAGGAAAAATGTGGAATGCATTGTGAAACCACAACAAAAATCAAAATTGTCAGCTTAGATTCATCGAATTCACGATCTTTCTCATAATGTTGACACTAAACATTAACTTTCTTCTAATGCTTGGCACATAATATGTTGCTCAACATCCACTATCAAAACACTCAGCATGAACTAAAGTTTACTAGTTCTTGGCATCAACTAAACTTTACTTAGCTTACACTATTACACGACATATGCTGAAATTGACTTTTCTCAGCTTTGACTAATTTTATGCTCAACTTACACCAAATTTTCTTGGCACCTACTGTCTAGATTGTTAAGCATGGAAAACACAATTCATTTTACTTTATCTTCTAAACTTTATTAGTATATCCATCATTTGTAACCTTAAGTAGATAATATGCACTATAATATCATTGTTTTAACTAATCCTTGTACTCCTTTTTCATATCATAACTCAAACTTTCCTCTAGGTGATATTATTACCTTAGTTGATCAAATCCTCTTCAACAATCAAACAAATATAGTACTCAAATCATCTAAGCAATTGTCTTACCAACCAAGAGCAAGTTTGACATTAGTGACAAACAATGATTGAAACACATTATTCATACTTGTATCAATCTATTTTTAACAAATGGTAGTGCCAATACTTAGAAGGAAGCAATTAAGAAACATGTTGATGAATTCAAAGAAGCATTTGTGAAAGCCAAGGATCTAGAAATCTCTTATACAGTTTTGGAGGAACAATATTTTGATGCACCTAATAAGACATTGAAGCCATAGATTGTTTGTGACTCATCCTACCTAAATTAAGTAGATTTAGAAAAATTAGTGCATCAGTCGGACATAATTGATATTAGAGAGAGAGAGAGTTGGATGTTGCGTAGTTAACAAGAGGTTAAGGACATACAAAGAAAGCCATGGTCAAGTGCACAAGTTAAGATATAATCTTAGTGAGAAGGAATTTGGGAAAACAAGCTTACTAGTAAACAAAGACAATATTTGAATTTATGGTAAGTATGCATATAATGTGCAGTGCAATTTGAAATGATTTAAGGATTGCAAGCAAGATTGTGTGTACCATTTGTTCATGTGAAGTGTCTTGATTGAATTGAAGAGTGATTTAACAACAAATTGAACCGTGAAGAGAATTTTATCAAGTGCAAAGTTGCAGAAGCCTGAAACATAATTTTTAAGGTATTTTGTAGAGCTAAAGCTAAGTATTTTTAGTGAATATAGTAGAATTACAATGGCCAGTCAAACTATCTATGATGTAAGTGATAGAACATAGTATATATTCAAGAAGCATCCATTTGTATCACTTTTAGATGACTCATTCAATTCATTTTTGCAAGTTTTGGAGAATGTGCTTCATCTTGAGGATATCATAAGTTATATTCATTGTAAAATTGAGAGCATAGAAGATGAAGATATTCAAAAATATTTGGGAACCATGTGTAGTAGTGACCTATCCTTGAAATCTGATTATGCACACCTAAGAGATTTGAATTTAGTAAAATATATGTTTTACATAGAGTTTGATAATCACGATTAGACATGAATTATTTTGAGTAGGGTACACAGTAAATTTTTATGGCTAGGTGATGTGTGGATAGTTCTTAACAATGACCTAATTCATATGGTCACAGGATTAAGTAATGAGGGATGTAACCCTATTAATGAAAGGAATGTAAGAAAGATGGTTGAGATGAACCTAAATACTAGGTTTGATGGAAGAAACATGAAGGTAGACTCCATTCAAGACAAAGGAGTAAAGCTATTTAGCAAGATATTAGGGTACAAGTTCAACTATGGATCAATAGTTAACTCAGTACTAGTTGGATTTTTACATGTAGCTTATGTGACGACAATACAAGAAACAAAATTTAATCTATTTGAGATTTTCATACTATAATTGTTGGACAATATGGCCAAAGTGAAGAAAACAAAGAGCGTAGTTTTTAGATTTGAGTCCCTATTGACTCATTTCTTTTTCTATGCTACAAGGAAGTTTCCTAGAGTAACTAATTGGGATAGAAATGAGTGTGCAATGAAGATGGTGAATCAATGCTATAGCTCAAAGTTGGAGAATGTCAGAGATGATGATATTGACAAAATGATATAAAGTTTCCAGCTAGAGATGAAACAGAGGTATAGGATACCTCCCTCTATGGTAGAGAAATATAAGGATGAGATATGCTTCATGGAGGAGATAGCTAAAACCTATAGGGAAGCTTTTGTAATAAGGGTTAAGTTTATTGAACCCATGGGATATGAGATGAGCATTCAGTTCATAGAAGGGTATGCACAGATTACACTCCAATATGAGAATCACACAGAGTGCCCTAGATGGGGAACATATGAGGAGAATATGAGAATACTACATTCTAAACTACATAGCAAGGAAAGAAATAAGAAAGAAGAAAAGGTAATAGATTTCATCCTCAAGGAATCTATCATGACTAGAGAGGAATTTAATGAGGTAAGAGGCATTTCGATTGAAATGAGAGCAAGCAAACAGACTGAGGTACTAGCAGCAAGTCCTATTATTGTAGCAGGACCTTCAAAAGGTGTGACAATAGCACAATCATGTGTACAAGCCCCCATTGCACCTTATGTAGTAGTTGTGCAAGTGCAACATGTGAAAACAAGAAGTGATCAACCAAGGAGGAAGCAAGAGGTGGAAGCACCTACAACATAATAATTTTTTTGAAACATTAGTAAAGGTGAAGCAAGACCCTTTACCTTCCCCAAAGAAATGGATCAAGAAAACCACCAATAGACTAGAAAAGAGAAGGAAAATGATGCAAGTTAGTGAATCTGATAGTTCTGAGGATGAAACTAGAGATAGACCAGTAGTGCAAGATGCACAAGAAGGAAAAATAATAGCTACAAAGAAGGCATGGAAACCAAAGGTAGAGAACCTAAACATGTAACTAATTAATGATGAAAATTTTGTATAGTTAAATTAGTATAATAATCTATATAGTAATATAGATAGAAGGTAGTTACAAAATGCCATTATAAGGTTTGTGATTTTGAGGAATAAGAAGTTTGAGAACATTCAAAATAAGATACCTAAAGACCTATAAAATAGATCTAATAATTAGGAAGAAGGGAGTATTGGAAGAAGATCTAAATTTAAGGATCACTAGATTAATAAAATCTATGAAGTTGACTCTAAATAGGACTCAAAGAGAATTTTGAAGGGTATCGAGCCTTTACTAAGGAACAAAAGAAGAGAAATTCTTCTAATGAGAGACAATTATGAGGATTCCATAAAGGAGAATGAAGAGGCAATTTTCAAGTTCATGAATATAGTGCCTAAGATGAGTGCATAGTCAAAGCTTGATAACCAAGTATATGTGGAAGCACATACACCATCCAGTGATGAGAAAGAAGCAGAAGAGAAACAATATGCACTCTCACCACTACATATAGTTATGGATACTGAATCCATGCAAGTGGATAGTATGCACATAACTATAGATACAAAAGAGAATACTTGTGTAGGATATGGAACAAATATTATTGCATTGATATCAACAATATAACAACTTACACTAGCTCTGATAAAGGTGAAGAAGAAAATAAGTAAAAGATAGAGAGGTTAGTAGAGGTAAAGAGGCTAAAAGATGAATATAAGAAAAATAAAGAGGAGGAGAAGAAACTGCAAGAAGAAGAATAAATAAGAAGAGGAAAGGAAGAAAGCTGAAGAAGATGCTAGGAAAGAAGTAGAAAGATTGGAAGAAGAGAAGAAGAAAGGTGAGGAAGAAATGAAAAAGGAAAAAATAGAAGTAGTTACACCTATTCCTATGGTAACTCAAACCATAGCAGTAGCAACAACAACAATATTAGTTTCATCAAATGTGATAATGATTAGAAAGGTTTAACGAGATCACTGAGCAAGTTGTTTGAAAAGAACAAATCTGTAAAGTCTTTGGAGAAGACACTAATTGAAGTCTTGGATAGAATGAAAAATATAGTTACTACAATAGTAGCCAATATAGACTTGTAGGTAAAGGCCAAGGAGTTGGTGAAGATCTTTGATGAATATTGTACAACTCTAGTAGAATTTTTTTTAGCACAAGCACAGAGAAAGCATGGTGCATCACTATTTGATATAGTATGCACCAATATGAGAAATGACTCGAAGGCACTTGATAAAAGCATTGATGAACTAAGAAAATACATTGATGAAGGGAAGGGATTTTATTGACAGTGCATGCTATCATACAAATACTTGACTAATTTTGAGAGTCAAATTAAGGGTAAGATGGTTCAGCTTGAATCACTCATTGCAAAGTTAGTACTCCTAGAGGCTTGGAATCTGACAACAAAAAGGCTACAAAGAGATTCTCTATTCTTGAAGAAAAATTTTCAACTAAGTTGAGTACTCTGTAGAGGCAACAGGAGGAATGTCTTGCAGGCAAGACTTCCTAGGACAATTTTGCATATACTAAATTGAGTGTAGTTGAAGTGAAATGCTATGCACTATGCCCACTAATAAGTATTTTGAATTTAGTAAAGGAAAAGTAAAAGAAGGAAGTAGATAAGCTAAAAAAAATTTATGTAGAATATTTTTCCAGATTGACAAGATGATCAACAACATATCAGCAATTTTTGAGACTACATTTTTTGACACCTTTGCAATTGATGTGAAAGGGGGAGTGTTAATATGTAGAAGGAAAATTGTATGTATTGAATGTGTAAGGGGTGGTACACTTATGTAACTATTTATCAATGTAAAGGAGATATAAGGAATGTAATGATCCATCAAAACATGAATAAAATTGTTATGTTTTGAAGGTAACTTTGGATAGTTACTTTTATTAGTTTTTTATTATGTATGACATCATTTTAGGACTTAGCCAATTTTCTCAAAAATTTTCATCAATGCCAAGGGTGGAGATTGTTGGAAACATGGTCAAATAGACATATTGATTGTTTTCATTTATGGAAACATGTATTCAACATTTTATTTATGCATTTATAGATGGAAAATTCTCTAAGTGTTAGACAGTTTGTGGTAGCATAGAGAGAAGATGTAATGTGTACAAATGACTCATTGAGAGTAAGCTTATGTGTAATTGAGGAAATCTCTATGAAATTTTCATGATGATGTATACCAATGCACATGTGTGTATGGATAGTAAGGTGTGAGATATAATTGAAATACTAGTACAGGTATTTAACAGAGAAAAATAGAGCAAAATAGAGAATTGGATTGTGCTCCTTGAGGAATTATTTTGGTAACAAAATAATTACTAGGTCATGATTAGCTGACTATATGGATATTATTCCATAAGTTATTTCATATTATGCCAAGCATATGAAAGCATGAAGGCCAACTAAGAAATGAATTATGAGTATGAGAGGTATAAGTAAAGGTCTTATCTTGTGAAGATAAGTGTGCAATATATGATGAACTATGCAACATATATATGATCTATGCAATAATTGCAATTGATGTGAGTTTGATGATATGCAAACTACATCTGATGTATGAGAAGAGAAAGTGTGAAATACAACAAACAAAGTATTGTATGTATATCTATTCTTGTGAAGAACTAAATTGTATAATTGCATGGTAGGGTAGAGGGCTCTTCTTGCATACATTTTATTTGATCCACCAAATCCTAATAAGGTTCAAGAAACTCCTAACATGGTTGAGGCTTCTAACAAGGACTCAAGACACTATATGTACTTCATAAATTTCTAATAGGGTAAATATCCTTAATAGGATCATATTGTTTAGTGAATCATCTAGTGGATATCATCCCCATCAGCATTTTCGCTATCCCAAGGTTTCCATAGTTAACAAATAATGATGTTATGAGTTCTCTATGTACATGGTTATATTTACTATTCAACATTGTTGGTTTATTTTCATTTGCAAGTTATAAAGTAATTAACAATATTTAGTTGTGGAAAAAAGTTTGTAGAATATTGATTCACCCCAACCCCACCTCTTTGTATTATCTATGTCTAATACCTTTCCCAAAAATTCTAGGGTATAATACCCATACACCTAATCTTGCTTCCTAATAACCTAAACACAAGGTAAGAAAAAATAACACAAAATAAACTAGAATAGATTGAACCTAGTCAAATGCATCTAGGAGAAAATACACATTACCTTCTAAGGTCCAAACACAAGAAATTGATTTGGCCAAGGTTAGTGTACAATCCAGAAAGAAAAGTGTGGAACTTAGACTAGGAGTTAGCCTAGGTGCTCTTGCACCAATTATGTGTACTTTTTACTTTTTTTCATGGTGTGTGAATTTTTGTACACCATCATGGTGCATTTGACCCATAAATATAGGATTCATCACAAATGTGACAAGATATTCTCAATGCTAACTAAGTCATGGACTTTATTCTAAAGGGTGTTGGACATATAGAAAATAGAACATTAATCAAAGGTTCATGTTAAGGATAACCCTAGGAATAATATAAAGAAATCAAAAATTATATCCATCAATACCAAAATACAACATATAGACTATAGATAATAACATTATACTCTTTCAAGGCTAAACTATACATACAAACATATGTATGTATGTATGTATGTATATACATACATAACATTTGCAAGTTTAAATTAAAATCAATTACTCCATAACAATATATATAGAAACCTCATCATAACAACACTCAAAATATGTATATATGTATATATTGGTATGTCTTTATATGTGTGGGTGTCTATGTGTGTGTTATAGCAATAAAGTATTTTCTTGTTAATTAAATCATATTGATTTAATTATTTAGTCTCTTATTATCTCTTGTTTACTTAAGCTAAAATTTGGTCATATAATAATTATTATTTTTATTAATTATTGTCATGCAATCTAGGTTAGTTACTTTTTAGGGTTCTGATCTCCTTTTATAAAGATTGATCTCTCTTTGTAAATTAGTTCACTTTTGATTATAACGATTTCTATTTTTTCTTATAAAATTTTTATCATCAATGGATGTGGGATTTCCAGCCTCTAGAGCTTTTTCTATTCTTTTTCTATGCTAGGTGTTTGCATGTAGGTAATTCTTGGGAGCTATAGAGTTGGTCTTTCATCAACTTCAACATCGTATGGGAGATCCAGATCTTCCTGCCCATGCTTTGTTTATGAGAGGTTTGGCTTGGCTTTTAGATCTATTTTTTTTTCTTTCAAAGGGTTTTATTTTTTAGAGGACTTTTGTACTATATCTAGGGTGTCACTTATTTTTGGTGCACTTTGAGAAAAAATGGACCTTGCTATTGACCTCGTAGCACCCAAAAACCTTATTTTCATCTAAGGCACTTCCAATTTGGATGTAGTTGTAATCTTTGGAAATAAAATTTACCCCCCAAATTAGGCATGTTTACCAAGGAGATAATTTTATGATTTTTGATATGAAACTAATATGCTTCCCAAGGTAGTTTTTGTACATAACTAACACACTCCTCGAGATGAATTTTGGTACAGAACCTACATACTTCTTGAGACATTTTTTGGTATGAACTAGCATGCTTCCTGAGGTAATTTATATTATAGTCAGGCACATTTACCAAGGTATTTCTTCATGGGTCCTAAGACGGTGATTTTTTAGTTTTCCCTTCTAACTCTTTTTTGACCTACCTAAGGTTTTCTGTCCATAACTTGCTAATTCAAACTTCATTTTTTGCAAATGAGATATCTTTGGAAAATTAATTCAGAGCTCATCATAATGGTGTTGTTAATTTGGAATTATGATATTCTTTAGTTTCTAATATATGCATTCAAAGTCATAGGTTCTATTTTTCACAGTAGGAGACATATCTTCAGACATTATATTTTCCAAATTCTTCTCTAAGCACATCCCATTCAATTTTTTTCTTTTTTTGCATTCTGGTGGATATCTCAGTTACTTCAGGTCTGAGTATAAATTTTTTTCTTTTAAATTATTTTTCATGTGTTGTAATATCTCTTTTATTATCCTTATGTCTCTTTTGATCTTTGTTGACATTCTTTTTTAGTTTTTTTGCAAACACACTAAGATAAAGTGTCACTCTATTGCATTTCAAGATCTTACACATCTTTGTGTTTTTTTTTTCTCACACTACATTATAATGTGCCTTATGGGGTTTCATGTTGGCCATATTCACCATCTTCCTTTATCAAGTGAGTTTTTTTCTAGGACATTGGCCTCATGATGTGTCGATGAGACATGTTATTATAGGTCTTTTTACTTCTTTTGCACTCTCAATTATCATGGTTCTTCTTTCTATAGGAGATATTTCATTTAGTTTTAGTGTTCATATCTTACCTCTCAACTTTATAGGGAAATATGTTGTTTCTATTTCTTTCTTGGTTCAATGTAGTGAGCTATGTAATCAATATTTGATCCTATGTATTAGACGATTAAAGTGGCTGGATACCTATGCATTTTGGTGAGATGGATAATTTACAATATAAACATTCATTCATTTTTGTGTTTGGAGGCCATGAAGATACCTTCCAAATTTGATTTATCATCTCTTCAAACTTAGTCTTCTATACCTAGTCATGTTCTATATAATGGAGATTCCTCAGACAAGCAATTTGATAGAATTTGCAGCTTCATGCTTTAGTGGTGTTCTTCATGATCATCTTTTGTTCCTATCTTCTAGGACATTCCCAAGTTTGGAGGCTTCTTCAATCCTTCACTAGTTCCTTTCATCATTATTTCCATTTATATTTCGAGTAGAGATTTTCCCCTATGGTTTTCTCTACTCCTCTTTTCAGAGATTTGGTTGTGTTAAATTGGTACCTCACAAGGCCTTGTTGCCAGGACCCAAATTTACTTTCACTAGTAGTTTCTAGGTTTTTATCTACTCCCTAAGTGTATCTTAAGGGGGGGTGTTAGAGTAATAAAGTATTTTCTTATTAATTAAATCATATTGATTTAATTATTAAGTCAGTTATTATCTCTAGTTTTACTTTAACTAAACTTTGGTCATATAATAGTTAATTCTTTTATTAATTATTATTGAATACAACCTAGGCTAGTTACCTATTAGGGTCTTGATATCCTTTTATAAGGATTGATCTCTCATAATTTAAATTAATTCACTTTTGATTATAGCAATTTCTCTTTTTACTCAACCAGAATGTCTCGTCTATGGATCTAAGATTTCTAGCCTCCATAGCTTTTGCTTTTCTCTTTTTGTGATAGGTGTTTGCATGCACATGATTCTTGGCAGCTGTGGAGTTAATCTTTCATCAACTTCAACAATATATGTATATATGTATGTGTATACACATATATCTACACACACACACACATGTAAATATGTATGTATGTATATGTATATGTATGTGTATGTGTATATGTATATGACAATGAAAATTGAATATCAACTTGTATAATCTAGAATTTCTTTATTCAAACCTCACTAATAAATATAGGATTCATCCCAAGATGTGACAAAATACTCAATGCTAAGTAAGCAATGGACTTTATTCTAAAGGGTGTTGGACATATACAAAATAGACCATTGACCAAAGGTTCTTTAGGTTAAGGTTAACCTCAACAATAATATAAAGAGATAAATAATTATATCCATCAAAACTAAAATACCAGATATGGATTGAAAATAATAACATTATACTCTTCACACTAAACTAAACAAACACACACACACACACACACACACACACATCTGTGTGTGTGTGTGTGTGTGTGTGTGTGTGTAGATATGTATATATGTATGTAGATATTTAAGTTTTTATGTATATATATGTATGTATGTATATGTATTTATATGTGTGTATATATACATACACACATACATACATACATATATGAAGGATTTTACCAACCACTACCCATTGCTAATAGGCCTTGGGAGTGCATAAGAATGGATTTCATAGTAGGTTTACCTAGAACTAAGACATGGTTAGACAATGTGTTTTTGGTAGTTGACAGGTTCATCAAGATGAGCTATTTCATACCATGAAAAATAACTCATGATACTAGCAATATAGATAACCTATTCGTTAAGGAGATGGTTAGAATTCATGGCATACCAATGAGTATAGTTGTTGACAGAGATGTCAAGTTTATGGGGCATTTTTGGAAGACCCTATGGAAAAGACTGGGCACAAAATTGGCTCATAGTTCTACCTACCATCTTAAAATAGATGGGTAGATAGAGTTCATTAATAGGGTCCTAAGAAACCTATTAAGATGCCTTACTAAAGAATGTGGGAAGAGTTGGGAACAAGTCATTCCTTAGGTAGAGTTTTCCTATAATGATAAAAAGAATAGAACAAATGGATTAAGTCCTTTCCAAATAGTATATGGAACACATTGAAGGGGGATAATGCAACTGAGAGATCTACCAACACATGACACCATCAGCAGGCATGGAGAAGATTTTGTTCAATCTATGAAGGAAATACATGATCAAGTTAAGAAGACCTTAATGGAAGCTAATAAGAGGTTGTAGGAAAAGGAGGATGAAGGAGGAGAGACTTACAATTTCAAATATAAGATTTCATCATGGTTTATTTGAAGAAAGCTAGGCTACATAAGGACATCCCAAGAAAGTTGCAAATGTAGAGGATTGAGCCATGCAATTTGCTAGAGAAGTATGGTTTCAATGCCTACAAAGTTGACTTACCTAAGGATATGTCCATCTGTCTCATTTTCAATGTCAAAGACTTGATACCTTACAAGGGCTAGATATTGATGAAGTGGTGTATTAGACACAACCAACAAAAGACATATTAGACTTGTAGGTACTTGAAAGGAAGCAACCATGAGTGGAGAAGATATTTGAAAATTTTCTACTACATATCTTTGTCATTGCATGAGTATAGGAGAAATAATGGTTTTATTTTCTTTGTATAGATTTAGATTGTGTTCTTTTGGAACTAGTACCATATGAAAGAATCAGAGGTTCACTTGCCTAGGTCTTACAAAGCCTAAAGAAGAAGAGGGAGTGTAGCCTTATAGTTGGCCTCGATGTCTAAATAGGTATGTTGAACATGGGAATTACCTACCCCTAGATGTATTTGTCCCTATCACTAGGTTATTCAAAAGTTGTTAATTCAAGAGCCAACATGAGTAAACTCATTTTTGAAGTTCTTCGTGATGTTAAATAAATGTTCCAAAGCTGCTTGGTTACATGGACTACTTGACTCACAATCTCCCTTATAAAATTAAAGTATGATCAAGAAGCTAGCCCTACAAACAATTTAGAAACTTCGACCTCAATATAAAAAATATAATCTTCTTATTCTATTTGGGGAGGTAATTGAAACAACTTTTCATTTAGAACATTCTATTAAAAATATTATTCAATATTTATTTCTCTATGGAGCTAAATAAAATTTATATATTAGTTATCCACTAAACTGGATTTAAAGATGGAGCTATGCCAATGAAAACCAGACATATAGGATTCATAATTTATTTTTTTGAAACCTCGTTCATAAATATAGGATTCATCCCAAGATGTGACAAGATATTATGAATACAAAGTAAGAAATATACTTTATTCTAAAGGGTGTTGGACAGATACAAAATAGAGGATTAACCAAAGGTTCTTCATGTTAAGGTTAAACCCAGGAATAATATAAAGAGAGAGAAAATTCTATCCATCAAAATAAAAATACCAAATATGGACTACAAATAATAATAGTATACTCTTTAGTCTATACCCCCCCCCCCCCCCCCCCCCCCACACACACACACGTGCGCGTGCACGACAATGTATTTGTAGATTTAAAGGAAAATTAATTACTCTACAAATATATAGATAGATAGATACCTCATCATAAAAATACTCAAAACATGTATTTATATACATATATAGATACATACATGTGTATATGTGTGTATGCATGTATATCTACTCACACACACACACACACACACACACACACATGACAAAAAAATCTTAAAAACTACAAATGATATAAAGTAATATATGTATATATGTATATATACACATACATATACATATAAATATGTACATATATACATATATATAATATAATAAAATAAAATAAACATACAATAAGGCAAAGAGTGAGGATTTAGTCTATTATCCCTTAACCTTGTAAAGGTATATATTAAGGTATTCTTCCCATCATAAACCTAGTAAAAAATGGGAATTAATTAGAGAAAAATTAAACTACTAAGACCAAATTAAGCCCTTGAAGGACCACTCCATTTATCATTTCTTTTAAAGATACACATTTGAGGAATTAGAGTTGATATGCATCATAACAACTATAATACTAATATGTAGAAGGATGAGTATAAGGAGTGTCATACTATATGAAAATTATCACAGTAAAATAATTTCTTTAAAGATCGTACCCATATAAAGATTTATCCAAGCTATAGTTAATATGCCTCGAGAAACACAAAACTAGCCATATCTAGCTCCTACTTAAGTAAACCATATAGAACTATAATGGTTCCCCCTACCTAAGAAATTTTCTTCCTTCACTATCAAAAGCTATTTTTTTCTCATCTCCATCATCCAAGTCATCGTTATTGTGATCCACCTTGCTTGCAATCATAAACCAATCAAGCCCTTTCATGGTCTGGAAACTTGGGTATTCTTAATGGCTAGGAGAAAAATATAGTTTCTTCTAATAGAGGACATTATTATGTTGAAGGATGACTAATTAGTAATGATTGGAATAGGATAAACTAAGATAAGATGATTGCTTACCTCATTGTTGTTAGGATTTAAAGAGACAATCATAAAAATTACATGCAAATATAACCAATATCAAAAAATAATAAAGCACATAGAAGAGAACACAAGGCACAAAGATTTAATGTAGTTCACCCAATCCCTAGGCTACGTTCACCAAACATTGAGTCCAATATTCTTATTATCCATTGATTATAATCTTATTACAATATGTAATCCGTTGAAACTCAATACTGCCACCAAAAGGTACTATCACATTACATCCCCATGAAATCCCTAACCCTAGAAGACATTTTGTACAAGCTTTTGTCACTTATAAAAATAGGGCTAGATAATTTTGATAAGTTAACATAAAAAACCCTTGATGAGTTAACCTTAGGAAATTGTTGATGAGTCAACTCAAAAATCCTTGACAAGTCAACTAGATTTATTTTTTGGGGCAATCCCCCGAACCCAAAAGAACTTAAGAAAAGTGTATAGAAATTCATTGGTTAGTCACTACATATCAATAATCTCCCACTTGGGGACCGATCAAACTCCACACAAAACCACGTCCCACTTTTAGGCTGGTCTTGTAGTGATACCTCTACCACATGAGGCTCTCACCAGATCAAACCACCCTAGATTTGGCTATTCCTTTATTCATTTAATATGAATCGATCAAGTTTTTCATCTATATGTCTGAAACTTAACCTTGCACTAGTCCAAGTATAGATGTCACTCCCCATTCTAAGATGCACCAATTAATGCCTAAACACCCTATCCTTAAAATTTAATATAGTTTTGGATTATTTTACTAACCCTTTCATCTTATCCTAAATGTTGAGAATATCATTGAAAGCTCCTCCTATTATAAATTATTTTTCTCAAAAAAATCAAAAGATCCACAAATTCTTCCCATATTAATCTTTTATCTTGAAGGGAGATGGGCCCATACATATTAATCATGATAACATTATGTTGCTTTTAATACTTTTGATAATCTTGACTTGTCAAAAATATATTGTTCTAGGATTCCAAACAATGCCTAATCCAATTGAAGCCCCTATGGTTAGTTTCCACTATAATGCCCATATCACTAATCTCATGTCTAGCTCTTGTAGCTCCTTATTTCCTAGTTTGGTTTCTTGCAAAAAAGGAAAGATGTGGCTCAAAGGTGCCAATACAATGCTTAAAGACGCATGATTTATTAGTGGCAATGAGTGGTCCAATGGGAGGGCACTTCCACTTCCTTGTATATATAGTAGTAATCTTATGTTTTCCTGATGCCTTCATGTCCTCTTTTCTTAGATCACTCAAGGATTTCTTACTATACAAGTTTTATTAATCTTAGTACAATTAGCCTGATCTTTCACTGTTCTATTAGATATAAGATCCAACTTAATGTAGTCTACTATTGTAGTTATGTTATCAATCTCCCTATCAACAACTACTTTCACCTTATTCTCCTCTCCCTCCTCCAAATTAAGAGTAAATTATTCTATTTTTATTTTAAAATATGAAAATTAAAAACCTATGATGCCATGTCCGTGTGCGTGCGCGCGCACACACACACACACACACATGCATGTGTCTATGTATGTATGTATGTATCTATATGTATCTATACACATACATATACATAGATAGACACATTCACACGCATACACATATATGTAAAAACAAAAGAATCACATAACATCATGTCTTTTAACACATACTCCAAATTGCTATCTCTGTCTCTAGCTCGACTTTTAAAAAAAAAGATTTTGGGTCCTTTAAAACCTACTTTTACTTATTCAAAACACATACTCCAAACTAAATGTTCATTTTAGATTTAATCCACTAATCTTTTGAGATATCTTTGCAATGTAAGATCATAATAAAAACATTCACAAAAATATAAGATCCCAAAAATATCCAACCTATTTAAGTATCATATAGATGATTTGATGGTCTAATAGAAAGCACATTATAATTCAATTTATATTACAAGAATATACTATTTTCCTATTAACAAAATTAAAAGAGAAAATAAGCTTATCATGTGAAAAAATTAATAAATATAAGCATCGGATGAGAACCTTAAATATAATGTACTAATGTGTAACAAATGGTTGAATAGTGAAGGTGGATGGATAATACCAGTCTATTCACAGCAATAATATTAAATTAAATGCTTTCGATTTAAAATACTTCATTTAAAACAAACCCTAAACGTAAAGGTGGAGAATATGAAAACGGAATTTTCATCGATCAATTTTTTATCTAGAAAAAATATCGTTCTTTAAATTCTCAATGCAAAGCTATTCTGAATCTCTGCCGTTTAATTCCAATTCTTCCTAATACAAGCGTATCTAATAGATTTGTAGATAACAAAATTTATCTGAAGCATAACATCTTCAGTATAAATTTGTTAGATCCTTGCATGTTCTGGTAGGATTTAATTAAATTAATATCTGCATATTCACTAAACAGAAGCATGGACTCATAACTAGCCACATCTACACCTGATGAGCATCAAGATAGTATATCATCTTAACGAGTTAATGTGGAATACAAGGAATACAAAAATGGTGGCATTGGGATTGGACTGAAAAAGGCAAGTTAATGAAGGAAAGTGTAAGACAAAAAGAATCTAATAATTTCCCTGCAACAGGGAATGGGAGGGCAGAGAAGATAATAATATTTGACCAGTTTGCGTTACGTGAGGAAGAGTGTGTGAATTGCTTCTGCTGTCGGCGACGTTTCAGGCAACTCGTATGTTTGCTTTTTCTCCTCGGAATCCATTCGACATCATGGTTTTATCAGTGTATATATATGTATTATTATGTAATTTTTAATTTTTTAATTTTTTAATTTTATTTTTTTGGGAAATTTCAATTTTATTTATAAGCTTTAAACTTTTACAGTTAGGATTTCATCTGTATTATAAAGTATTGTTAGTGAGTTTTTAAAAATATAAGGATATGGGAAATTGAATATAGTTATTTTAAAGCTATTTACTTGATATGGACTGTGTCTTAGTATTATACATACTTTTGAGAATATTTGACTATAATTTTTAGAATGATTATCTATGTTCTTCATCAATTAGCACGTTGAATATATATATATATATATAAAATTAATCATTTAAGTTGGATTATACAAAGATTGTTGAGATGTTCATTATTTATCTTGAAGATTATCAATTATTGTCAAGATGTCTTAATTTTCATAGGAAATAATAATTATAATTAAATAGAATTGCAAAATGTATACTGAAAAAATCAGACAATTAATACACACTTCAATTCATGACTAATAGAGTAATGATTAATAAGATTGTTGTTGATAAGTAGGAGATAATTTCCATAGCAAGTCAAATTGTGATATTGCTATCAGGACTTAATTGTGTGATTTTTGAGTCAAACTCATTGACCCAATGAGTGCTAAGTGTTCCATTTGTTCTCATGAGAGATGGATTCATGTTGAATCACTACTCATGAAACAGGGTCAATGAATTTGACTCAAAAATCATACAGTTAAATCCTGATAGCAATATCACAAGATTGTTGTTATTCAAAAAGATTTGATAGAAGGTAGACATGACATGGGAAAGATAAGCATGCTTGACCCTTGATTTCACTAGCAATTACCTACTTTTTATGTTTATGCTTTCTCTAGTCTTGTGGGTGTCATTAAAAAGCATTCATTCATTCATAGAAATTATTTATACTAGGCTTTCCCTTAGAAAAACAAAAGATTAGTTGTATTTTTTTGTATCTAATAATATGAATATCAATATACTCTAATTGCATATCAAAAAGTTTATGTTAACTATCTTAGCTAATCCAATGAGGTATTAAGAGATTAGTTACAATTTGATACTAAAAGAACTTCAAACTTAAGGACTAATTTTAACAGTAGCAGCTTAGGTGGTTGTGCTCATAAGAGGGCTTTATTATTACAAAATTATATATTGACATCACTAAAAGATTTCATTATTTTTACATGTTCAATTTCATTTCATTTTCAAATCAACTATTAAAATAAAGAAGGTATATTAGGGAAGACATCTATCTTCTCATCTATCAGGAGTACAAGAGCTAGTCTTCATAAATAATTTGGATATGGTTTCTTCTTCTTTTTTCTTTTTGTTGGAGACACACTTAATGTTAACACTATTCCCCTCATTTTTCTTTGATGGGTTGGAATTTTGTTATCTCAAAATAGTTATAATAGTTTATTTTCATGACTGTAATTTAATTTCCATTTCAAGCAAAGACTTTTATGATGAATATTAATTTGTGTTTAATTATTTTTTAACAATTATATTTTTTATTGAAATATAATTGAAGAAGGTTTTATAGATTGGTCTACTATAAATTAATGATGGATGCATTACAAAGATTTAAAGATCGTCTTATGCAAGTGAAATGATTGGTAAAAGGATTCATAATGAATGAAAATTGAGCAATAAAGAAACAGGCATTGAATAACTAATTTTCATTACATAACACATCTAAATAAAAGATATATTATATTCTAATATTGTGTGTGTGTGTGTGTGTGTGTGTGAGAGAGAGAGAGAGAGAGAGAGAGAGAGAGAGAGAGAGAGAGAGAGAGAGAGAGGATACTTGAATAGTACAAGAAATTATTTAAACATAATTAACTAAAAGAAATTAATCAAATCACTAGAAGTGTTTAATTTATGAGAAAAGATGAGAATAATTTTATTAAAAAATTTTTAAAATGCCAAGCCATCATACATTCCTACTCCTATACATCATGAAAAATTAGACCAAGTACAATAGCCTCAACATCTTTAATAGCATCAAAGAGTACAAGAAGATGAAGACATACCAATAACAAGAAAAGACTATTACCAATCCTACCCAAAAGAAACACTCAATAATTAGAAGACAAATTCAAAGGATATTCCAAAGAGGAAGTTTTCTAATAATTTTATTGATCTATGCATCATTTCTAGCAAAAAGTCAAGAAACTCGGTGGTGAGGCACTCTTAGAAAAGCACCATATAATAGAAAATCCTACACAAATGTGTGTTGCAAACATTTTTTCCTTGAAAGAGAGAAATTTCATTTACACACAAAGGCTACCGCATTCGCTAGTGTATCATATAGGGATACACTTCTAAATAAGGTATAAACATCTTTCCTATCAAAAAACTTCAAGCCCTTCACCAACCTAACTCCAATTTTGGCAAAAAAAACTTAATTGGTTTTAATTATGAAAAAAAAGTTTTACATTTTTTTTTTTACATAAAAAACTTAATTGTTGCCTGCCAAAATAAATGAATAATTCTGAAATATTGAAATCTTGACAAGAGTCTCCAAAATTTACATAAAATATCTGGGAGATCCCAATTAACATATGATGTAATAAGATTATAATTACTTTTAATATGTATCCTTGATAATCCCATTTTCAAGGAATGATTTACACTAATCTTAAAACCTTGAATTTTAACTTGCTTATTGGATTCATCTAGTAACCTAATAGAGAATCCTTAAATATATTACAAATATGATTTCTATTCATGCTTCTAGCACTCGAATAACTAGGATTTCCTATTGAGACACCATCAAAGTTTAATTTATTAAAATATATTGGTTGAACCTTCTATTTCACTTGCATACAAACCTCATATATATCTACTTTCCTCCTACTTGCGCACCCTTCAAGGGAATTAAAATTAGATTCTATTTATTGAGAATAGAATAACCAAAGGAGGAGAAATTAAATGACAAAAAAATTGTCGTTAGAGTAAACACATTTATATTTTCATAAATTGACCTTTGGATCTTATGAAAAACCATATCAATCAAGCATACATCCTTCCTAAAACTTATTCTATTCCTCACACACCATAACACCAAAAAAAATAGAAGAGTGTGCAATCCTCCATATTTCAGTGAAAAAAAAGTTTCTATGGGCCAATGACCATCCAAGAAGGAGTTCACAAAGAGAATTTGGCAAGGGCCCATTCTAACCAATTCTATTTAAAACCCTCATCAAATACTCATGAAAAAAATCACATAAGAGTAACAAGTGATTTGCATCATTCCTTTCCTTTAGATAGAACTATTGGAAGTCTTACATGGAAATCAAGATATTGAGGTGGAGGGTGTTGGAAATGTAATGAAAACTAGGTGAATGAGAGGGGGGTGAGTCAAGAACCACTTAAACTTCTTCTATTCAATCCACTTGCATGCAAACAACATAAAGTAGTAAAGTAACAACACCATAACACAATACTTGTTAACCTAGGAACCCTCCAAGTAGAAGATGAGGATAAAAATGGGGTGGGGATGACACCCACAATGCTTCACTAGTGTAGTAATAAAGTTGGCATGTTAAATCTTACAATTGATCACTTCTAGTGATCTACTCGGTTAAGAGTAATAAGGATTATTCGGTCTACCTTGTGAAAGGATTTATACATTGATACAATTAAGTATTTACTATTTTAGGAGTTTTTGCAAAGGACTTTTAGGTCCACCTAGTTAAAGGATTTGGGACTAATGTAATTCCTTTGAAGTAAATTGATCACCTGACTGTGATAGATGAGTCTCTTCCTTTCCTTATGTTTCTTGTAGTGTTCTACATATTATGCTCTTTTATATTCGCTTCTATTCAACTCATGGTATATATGATATTACAATTGTATTTTGGATATAAAAAATACCTTATATTTATAGCTATCGAAGTGATTCCTTCATAGGTCAGCTATAGCATAACCATGTCCAAAAAAAATTACCAAGTTGGCTCAACATTGTAAGTTGGGTCAAACGACTTACTCGGGTAAAGCTCAAGATACTTGGTAGACACTTCTGACTCGGTTCTTGTTGGAGCTCGGTAGGATTATCAACTTGGTTGACACTCCTTGCCTTCTGCAAGGTTAACATTATTGGTTGGGTTCCTTTGTGAGCTCAGTTTACACTGCAGACAAGTAACTTAGTTATTACTATCTTTTTATTATCACTAAATATTTTGACACTAATTGACAATATATGTTGCAATGAGATTAATAATCTCCCCTTTTGGCATTAGTGAGAAAAACACTTAACATGCACAAGATTTGAAATCAAAATTTGTTTAGTCAAACTCCACCTTTGAGTATGGTCTATTCTATAGCATGATTTGCATTGATAACTCTGCAACTCAATTTGAATTAAAAACTCTATTTTTCATTTTTCATTTTTTTTTGTTTTTCTACTTTTTACATATCTTTCTTATTGTACATAATGTCACCTTCATATGTATTATTATGACATATACTTCCTTTATATACTTTCCCCCTTGTTTTTGTTAGTTCCCACTCACCCAATGCCATAGGGGCTATAAATGCCAAAAATTTAGAAGGTTATACCAAAATGAGAATTAAAATCATGGTGTACCTTCAAAATTATAGAAAAAGTCTTTTCCTAGTTGTCTTGTAGCACCATCAAGATATGTGGATTAATTTGAAGCTATGTTGATAACTCAAACATGTGATCTACAACTAACAAATTTGTATCTTTGACCAATGTCCTTGCATGATCCATTCACTTCTACATGGTGTCCATGTGGGGAAGTATCATACTTTGTATATCAATTAATGTTTCTCTTATTCTAGCCTCTTCCTTTAGAAGTTCTGCTAGAAGATCTGTCAAAATTTTAGTTTTTGCAAAATGAATGGAACTAGAGCTTAGATTGAGTTCCAACTAGTTTGCACTATCCTTCAAGTCAATGTAAATCTTGGCTAGTGTGTCTTTTATTTCCTTGGTAAAATTAGTGGAATCACTCAACTTTACAAATAAATATATAAAATTCTTTACCAAAATTTATAATGTAAAAAATAAATTAGATGGTTCTACTTGATCAATTTCTACATTATGTGCTACATTCTCTAGCACTTTATTCTCAAACTTCCTTTTAACTTTCTCAAGGATTTTGTCCAGCCCATCAGTGTCCTCATTGAACTTATAAAGAATGAAAATCTATTGATCAATGATGGTGTCTTTTTCATTTACCTCTATAGATAGAGCATCCACAAATATTTCTTTAATGTCATGCAAAACTTTTCTTCCATCTCTTTCAGCCCTTGGCATCTACTATTCGACCATTTTCTTCCACAAATGTCCCAAAATATCAATTTTCTTAGTAGATAGATTGGATTGGTCCCATTTGGGATCAAATATCCTCATCTAGATCTATTTCATCAATAGTCTTCATTTTGACTTTTCTCTTGACTTCTGAAGAAGGAATGTTTTCTTTGCCTTTGTCAATCAGGTTCTTCTGCTACTATAGCTTGATTGAGACTATGAGAACCTATTTATTGATTATCTCTAGGAGAGAGGTTGGTGAAGGTGTGGGAGTCTTCACTTCACTTGTTGTTTAAATTTTTTTCAACTCAATGGATTTTTTCTCAGGTACTACCTTAGGTGAAGTGGTAGGAAGGGATTCCATGACCTTTGCAGCAATCTTCTCAGAATTAGAATCTTCGATTGTCTAAATCTTTGGTAGGTTTCCCTCTTCCTAGATATTAAAAAAAAACCTTAAACATATTTCTTGTGCATTAAACAACATCTTCTATCTTATTGGACAAAATTTGAAAAGCTTTAAATCTAGGAGTGTGCCTGCTTTTGTGATTAGTAATTGCCTCCTTGATTTCTTTGTCAAAGAGATTTGGCATTTTTTTCTCAAAGTTTTCTCTCTAATTTCTTTTTTTGTTTTCACTGAATTAACCCAATGGTGAGAGATAACCTTCACTAGAGCTTTAAGGACTTCCACTTTAAGTTGAGAAGGTTCATATTTCCACATTTCCATCTTCTCAACCATTACATCTTTAGTTTGCTCCTTCTCATCCTTACTTCTTGTTTCATATTTTAGATATCTGAAATTTTCCATCCCACTACCTTCTTTTAGTGTCTTTAGCATTTGTTCAAAGGTAGGTGGTGACCTTTTGAATGAGATGATAGGAGTGGTGTCTTCATTATCATCATCATCTTCATCATCAAGCTTTAGTTTCTTTCTTTGTGTTCTTGGCTTGGTGGCAATAAACAGAGGAGTAGACCTTGTTGTTCTCTTTGGTGGAGAATTAGATGGGACATTCACCTTATTCTTAGGAGGTTCCTTTACATATTCTTCTACTTCATATTCACTTTCATCTTATTCTTCATCTTCCTCTTCTATATCATGACCCTTTCCTTCAGTGAGTTTGAGAGGTGAATCTGATTTTGCAAGTTTTTTTCCTATGTTTTCTAGCCTCTTCATTCCTCTCTTCATAATTTGATCTTCTAAATCTCAAGTGAGATTCTTGTCTTAGCTTCCTCATATGTTCCAAAATATGTAGCCTTGGGGTCCATAGGCTCATTAATGATATCCTCAACAATATTTCTTGTATCATCAATATTTAACTCATATGCCAAAGGTTTTACCCATGCAATCGTAGGTTTGACTACTTGAATATGAACTCTATCATAGTAAACCAAGAAGCATACATCTTGCTCAGAATCATCCACCAAATTCTTAGGGATCCTAAGCCTACTCTTCATCCTTTCCTTGAAGTTATCAAACTATGCATCCATGGTGCTTCCAAATTTCTTGCCCATCTCATTTATGAATTCATTAATCTGATACTATACCAGAGTGTCCTTTTTCCAAAAAAGGTTCCTTTTGAAGAAAATAATTTATGTACATAAAAGAATAAATAGACTAAGAGTCAACTAAACTTACATGAATTATTCTTGGAATCTTGAATATTCTTCACGTTCTTGCTCAGTTGGGTGCATTGAAGCTTGGCAAGGTCAAAGGATAGATTCTTCTTCATGACCTTGTATGCTAGGTTCACACTTTCACATGGCACATTGCTTGAATGGCTTGAACAATAGGTTTTATGTGTTATGACATGGATGCCAAAATTGATTTCCATGTTAGTCACATTATTGAATTTCGTACCTCTGTTATCCCATTTAACTAGGATTAGCTTTTCCAATTCTTCCTATCCTAGGGTTTTGGTAGCCTTTGAATTCTCCAACATAGGATATCCTATTATCCTATGAATCATGTTCTTTATGAAAGGATAGGCCTTATCCAACTAGAATGATGTGTCAAGAACTTAGCTTAATATAAGCTTGATCCATTTGATTCAAAAATTTCTTGACATGTGGATGATGTGGGTCAAACTCTTGACCTCTAGATGCTTGTGTTCTGATTTCAACACATCATTTTTGCACAATGCGTCGTATGTCTAATCCAACTCAAAATTCCCCAATTCTTGAATAGAACTATGATAAAATGATCTAACATTGTAAATGAGAAGTATCTTAGGATAAATTGATGAGTGTTCTCCTTGTGGATCCTTTTCCTCAATAATTGTTGGATATAGCTTGAATTTTGGAGGAATACAGTTTGAATTCTTTGTCAATATTTTTGAACCACTTTTGGCCTTTTCACTAGAAGATGTTGCCATACTACTTGGTTGATGAATACTTAGAAGATGGTGACTTCATCTAAGATGTTCCTTGAAAATTTTTGCTCTAAATCACTTGGGGAGCTCGAGGAATGTTGTGATCTTGAAAACTCTAAATTTGTGGTGATAAACAAAACTTCAATTTCTCCTTTTTATCAATTTTCAATTTTAGGGCTCCATTAATGCTCTATAATTGGGTAGGTAAAAGATGCTCAGTTTTCTCTTCAATCCTTGAATAGTTAGCTAGCACTAACAAACCATGTTAAGTTGATTAAGTGACTTGGTCAAGTCTATCTATGCTTGGTTAGGTCTAAGAAGTAACTTGGTTAGGTCTAACAACTCAACTTGGCCTAAGGAGCGACACAGTTAGAACTAACAATTCAATCAAGTCTATATTTCTTTTTCTATTCAAGTGCACCTGATATGATGATTTGAACTTTGTGCTTTGATGACTTGAACTAATGTGGGATATGATTTTTTTATCATAGTTGTAGTGGTCTCCTTGCTTGTTCAAGTAGAGATAATTGAATTACCCAATCCATTGTCTTGGGTGTCAATAACCTCATTATTTTCACTTGAATTCTCTATAGATTTCCTAACCCATTGATGCTTCATTTGAGTGCTAATCTTCTTAGCCTTTAATTTATTTTCATCTCCAACTTTATCTTTGTTCATGCAATTCTTTTCTAGATGACAAAGTTCATTGCATACATAGCATCTTTTGGTAGAATTCCTTTTTCTGAAGTGACTTTTAATGCAATTAGCTCCAATGTGTCCAAATTCTCCACATAAATAACACTTGCACTAAGTGTTATAGTCCCACCCAAAGATTTCTTTAGCAAGTTTTTTAGTAGGATTCCAACTCTTGGTTCTTCACTCGAAAGATTTATTACCTTGTTTGTTGCATGTAAAAGATTTTCCTTCAAACTTGGTTTTCTCTATGCATTCACTTTCTCTATGTTTAGGTTTGTTACAACTATAAGAATTTCCATTAAATTTTGACATTCCATTTCTCCAAAATTTGTTTGATGTATGTTCTTCCTTTCCACAATGATTACACATATGTATTTTATTGTTTTGAGCTCCCTGTTGTGATGATTCTCCTAGTTTTGATTAAGTAAAAATAGGTTTTAAAGAACCCAAAAAATAGAAGTCTAAAGAGATAAGAAAAAAGCTAGCAATAGCATAAAAAAACACAGATCAACATAAGACAAGCCTCCAAAAAGTGCAAACAATAGGCCAAGCAAAAACAGAGTTGTTAAGGATAGCAAAAAGACAACGAAAGACTAGGACCCGACTAGCTAGATAGTCTTTATCAGGTCAGCAGCCTCACTCGCCAGAATGTGCATATTATCTATAGTGGCCTTCACCTATTCCATCTTGTTCACTTCCTCATTCTTCTTAGAGTTAGCTTGAGTGCATTTACTAGGACCTTGGTTCTCAACCACCGAAGGGGAATCTTGTCCTTTGTCTTGCTCAAACTTTTTCAGAAGATTGCCCACATTATTTTCCATAGCCTTTTAAGATTTCTATTATTGTTAGCCATTTTCTTGATCATCTTTTCAATATTGTTCAGTTTGGCTTCTAGTCTAGTAGCCTTCCCCTGATTGTCACTATTAGCCTTCTCCCACACCCTATTTTAAACTTTGAGCTATGGCATCTCATGCATAAGGTTTTTAACCTCTTCAACATTTCAAATTACCTTTGAGAGCCTATCAATATGTTGTCCTAAGGTACGCTCTCCTCTGGCTAATTTGCTAACTTGCTCCACTTCCTTACCGATAAACTGCATTTGTTGTTTCAGGATGCCAATCTCCTTTAGAATTGTCCCAGGGTTTCCTAATAGACTTTTGAAAGAACCAATCAGACCCTCTATTTTATCATCAAAATCTAGATTTTTCTCTTGATTCCTCTCATTGTCTTTCTTTGGCTCCACATTCTTCATAGCATTCTAAATCTTCTCCTCTTGAAGCCTCAAATATTTTTGCTTCCTCTCCATTCTGTGAGCAAGAGGTTCATCATCAGATGGGGTAGAAGCCCTAACATCGTTGTGACCCTTGAAACCCTTTCCTTTACCACCACTCCTCTTCTTTTGGTAATCTCTCACCATTTCCTCTACAAAATCACTTTCATGATCAAAGTCGGTCCCTTTAACATCATCTTGAGTATCTGAGTCATAACTTTTCTCTAGGAGACTACCCTCCATGTCATATTCCACTAGCTTCAAGATGCCCTTGGGTTTCATAACCTTTTTGGATTTTAACACATTCATAACAAGAACCATAAGGCCCTCATGACACACATGTTCTCCATTCGAATAATTTTGAATTGCCTGGATGGAGACACCCAGAGATTGCCTAAAAAAAAAGGGGAAATTGATCCTCACATCATGCCTAAAGTGATTAGCTAACATAAAATGATACCCATATAGCTTTGTAAACCTACCATCCAAAGTAAGGTACTCCATAATGACATAACACATGAATCTCCAAGGTCAAGAAATAGAGATCAAGTTGAAATAAGAATTACCTATTTTCACCAGTCGATTTCTCTCAGTTTCCAACTCCACAAATTCATCAATGGCCCTATCCAATAGCTTCCTATCCTAATAAAAGTTGATGCTATCCAAATCCAACCTCGTGGCCTCTACTATCACCTCTTCAATCACTTCCATATGCTTGTTTTCAACCATGATATAGCCATCCTTTCAAGTTTTAATGAATTGCTGAGTAATGGTAGGATTATTACCTTTGAGTCTTTCCATATAACCTATTAAATTCTCTCACCTTAAAATGTCCCAAACCTTTTTTTTCTTCATCCACTCCTTGCAACTTGCAGGTTCCACTCTCTTCCTTTTTCCTCCCATATTCCCCCCTTCATTGTCACTAGATTTCTCTCTCTAAAACACATGATGCACACTGCTACCAAAAACAATATTGCATTCAAAGGAGAAAATGGTAACAACCCATAATCCATGCAAAATAAAGCTTAGCTTTCTAAAAATCATAACCCAACACACCCCAAGAGTGATCAACATATAACTACAACATATAACTACAAATCTCTGACACCATCATTATTAAAAAAATTTTGCTTATACCTCAATTTATCAAAATCAATAAATTGGTGACCATCGATAGGTAAAGACTCATTATTATCCCAAATAACTTTATGCTCACTTAAGTAGGCCATGTTAGTTGCTCAATCAGTAGCATAGTTAGCTTCCCTGAAGTTGTGGGTGATTATACATATATCAAAAGAATTAATAATATTAATAGCTTGAAAAATAATATTACTAATAGTCCATGAAGGTTGAGTAATTTTATTAAGACAATTTATGATGTTAAGAGAGTCTCCTTCCACCCAAACCTTCATCAAATTCAAACTCTTTGCATAAATAAGACCATGAAGAGTAGCACAAGCTTCAACCATGTGATTAATTTGACTACCAATAGGAATAGCCATGCAACTCACTTTATCACCATAAGAATTCCTGATAGCATCTTCACACCCAGCAATGCTCGAGTTCCCTTTAGAAGCCTCGTCAAAGTTTATCTTGAACCAATTTGCTAGAGGGCTGTCCCATCTAGCACTATCCCTTGGATTAGGTTCCTGTTTATCCTTACACAAATTCCTTAGTTTCCATTTGTGAAACACCTAGTCTTGCCAATCATTATGAGGTTGTTGTCCCAAAGCATTAGTTTTAATATTCTCTATTATAAGGGCCTTGATTTTACAAAAAAACTTGATCTAAAATAGAGTCCACTCCTCTAAAGATCTTATTATTACACTCCTTCCAAATACCCTAGTAGAGGTAAGGAAGAATGAAATCCCATAGTCTTAATATCAAAGCATTCTTAGAAGGAGGTTTCCAACTAGTAAAGAATAGTTGAATAGTAGTAAGGAAAACCCAATCAATATTAAATGAGTTACAAACCTTATCCCAAACCTTTTTGGTAAAGGGGAAATGCAAAGTAATATGGTTGACCGAATCACAGTCATTCTTACAAAGAACACACCTATTGATAATGATGAAGCCTCTCTTCATTACATTGTCAATAGTCAATATCTTATTCTATAGAAGAATCTAAAAGAAGATATTAATCTTAGGTGTCAAGCCTTTCAACCAAGCCTTAGCCCAACAAGGTTCTTCATATAAGTCAAAGGAATAAGCATAGGCTAAGGATATAGAAAACATTCCAATAGGATATGACTTCCTATCAGCTCATCCTCCTTTTGACTTAAAAATACAACATTCAGACACTTATTAAGATCAACCAAGTTATCATTCACCCTTTTAAGGTCTAACCATATATCATTCTTCCTCTAATCTACCACAATAGAAGCAATAAGATTCTTACATTGCTCCATATAAGTGTTCCACCTTGGTTGATCACAAAGTGAGTGGTCCAAGATCCAAATATCTTCCCAAAAGAGAACTGTTCTTCCATTTCCCAGCTTCCATCTAACCCCTTTCCTTATAATGTTTTTAAATTTTTGAGCATTTTTTCAAATCATGGATCCCCCTTGATCTAAATCAATATTAAGGAAATGATTAAAATCACAGTTATCCTTTTTGTATTTATCAATCCAGATGTTCTTCCATTCCCCTTCCTCTTTGTGTTATCTCCATAATAATTTTGCCAATAAAAATTCATTCATTGTAGTAATTCTCCTCAAACCAATCCCACCCTTATTGTGGGGCATACAAATATTTTCCTAGGCAATGAGGTGTAATCTTTTTTTAATCTCCATTCTAGTCCATAAGAAGATCTTTTGAATTTTCTCAATAGCTAGAGAAAACTTTCTTGGAATTTTAAAAACAATCAAAGCATAAAGCAGAACACATTGCAAGATGGAATTCAACACAATTACCTTACTAGCCTAGCTAAGGAGGGTGCCTCTCCAACTAGCAAGTTTCAAGTGAATTCTATCAATCAATGAGCACCAAAAGCTATCAGGAGGGTTTCAACGCAGAGGTAACTGTAGATAGGATCCAAGAAGAGAGCCAACCTCACAGCCAATAATATTTTTCATTTTATTTTGCCTGGCCTTACTAACATTAATGAAGTACATTACACTTTTGCTCCAATTAATGATTTGACCAGAAGCATTCCCATAGTCAACCAAAGCTTTTTTAATATTCCTAGCATTTCTAACTGAGGCTTCCCCCATAACAATAGAGTCATCAACACATTGTTGATGAGATCATATTCAAGAAAAAGAGGAAGGATAAATGCCCACAAAGTCCCCCTTCATCACCATATTTTCCACAAATCTCCCCAAACATTTAGCCAAGATAATGAAAAGAATAGGAGAGATTGGGTCTCCTTGTCTAAGACCTCTAGAAGCCTTAAAGAAGGAGGTAGGAGAGCCATCAACAAGCACTGAGAAGGAAGCCGATGAAACTAACATGAAGATCAAATCCCTAAATCTCTTATTAAACCCAAAAGATTCAAGACCTCGGAGAAGGAAGTTCCAATCCACTCTATCATAAGCTTTGGAAAGGTCAAGCTTAAGAAGAAATCCTCCTTTCTTGGACACTAAAAGTGAGTGAATATTTTCATGAATAGTTATAATGGAATCCAAAATCTATTTGCTAGGAACAAACCCATTTTGCTATCTAGAAATGACAACTAGGAGAAGAGACAGATTTCTAAGGGTCAACACTTTGGAAATAATCTTATAAAAAGAATTACACAAGCTGATAGGCCCAAACTAATCGAACATATCCACTCCTAGTTTCTTTGAGATAAGAGAAATGAAAGTACCATTCACTTCTTAAAGAATATTCCTAGAACCAAAGAATTACTTAACCGCATTACAAACATTAGGACCAATGATGTTCCAGTATTGATGAAAGAACAAAAACAAGAACCCATAAGGACTAGGGGCTTTATCTTCCTTAAAAGAGAAATCAGGCTTGGAAATCTTATTTGAGGAAGGGATAGAAGTGAGAAAATTATTCTGATCCTTAGAGACACAAGAAGGGATGCAATCAAGAAACAAATTCTACTTATCCAAATCCAAATCAAGGTCACCTTGAAGCAAGTTACTAAAAAACTCCATAGCCTCCCTTTAAATAACCTCCTCATTTTCAATAAATCCCTTTTTTGTTTTAAGTCTTGAAATTCTATTTTCCATCCTATGCTTCAAAGTAGTCATATGAAAGAACTTAGTATTATGGTCACCTTCCTTTAGAAAAACCTTTCTAGAATGCTGCCTCCAAAACATCTCCTCCTTAGTGATAATATCATGAAATTTGACTAGTTTGATGCTTTCCTCCTCCCTTGAGACAACCTCATAACATCAATTTGAATCCTATTCTTAATATCCTTAATTTCCTCCAAAAAAAAATTTTATTCTCAAAGATGTTGCCAAAGGTATCTTTGTTCCATTTTTTTATATTTTTCTTGACATTTGTCAATTTAGCTACAACTTTAAACATTGTTGTACCTTCCACATTAATACCCCACCACCTTTTTATGAGGATCTCCAAGTCTAGATGAAGAATCCACATTTTTTCAAATCTAAAGGGGAAATTTCTCTAATAGTTAAGTTTATTAGCCACAAGAGAAATAGGGTAATGGTCTAATCCCACATGAACTTGAGCACTGTGAGAACATTTATAATTAAGGAACCAATCATTGCTAATAAGTACTTGATCTAGCCTGACTTGAATGAGATCCTTTCTGATTCTTCTATTAGTCCAAGTGTACTCAATCCCATGTAAGTCAAGATCATGAAGAAGATGATGATCAATAAAGTCCATTAAATCTAATCTATTATCTAGATTAGTCTAATTGCCTCCCCATTTTTCAGCTTCTTTTAGAGGGGTATTTAAATCCCCCATAACAATCCAATTTTGGTCAGCAAAAAGCTTTCTTTGGTTAGAAATTTCTTTCCACAAAGCCTTTCTTCCCCACTTGGAATTGGGGGCATAGACATTAGTTTGAACCCAAGTAAAACCATCCTTTGAGTTAGTAAATCTAACATTCATCATGTTTCTATTATGAGAAATAAGCTCCCCTTGAATCCACCTATTTATCCAAAAACCTACCATACCTCTTGAATCTCCCTTAGAATCATTTCCTATAATCTTCCCACCCATAAAAATTGGAAGACCTTACACGTTATCCTTCAACATCTTGGTTTCCTAAATAAAAAAAATACCTGGCCTCTTATCCCTAATCATATTTTTTTAAATGTCATGTTTGTGAGAATTATTTAACCCTCGAATGTTCCATGAAATTATCTTCATAACTTTTGAAAGTGTTTTGATTCAAGGACAGTCCATTGACTACCATTCACAATGCCTCTCTTTGCCTTAGCAATTCCTTTTTACAAATTGGAGGGTCTTCCCACTGGGGAAGGGGAGGATCCAACATCTTCATTCTTGAGAATAGTCTCGGTGGGCATTGAAGCAAGATAGAAATCTCTATCCTTATTCACTTTAGAAACCCCTTTTTTGAATTAGATTTGGACCCTTTCTTATTATTGTTTTTGGTTGAAATAGTCTCCACATCCTTATTAAGGTTAGCTTTCTTCCTGCCTTTAGAAGGTTTGCCAACTGGGATCTACTTAGCATCTAAAGTCTCCTCCCCGCACTCTACTTCCTCATCTTGTAAAATAGTTAGGAGGTCCTCAACTTCATCTCTAACAAAGTTGTTTGCTTACACCACATCTTTGGCACAGTGATCTGTAGACACAACTGAATACTTATGGGTCACCCCAATGTCTCTATACCCTCCCTCCTTGGGGTTGATCTCTTTTTCTTCTAGGGTCTTGTCCAAGAAAGTACTATTAGGATTCATCACATTGTCCTAAGTAGAAACTTGAGAACCTATCTCATGCATTTAAGCTAAATCCAATCTAGGTTAAGGAACCTCCACACCTAGGGGCACACCATAATCTATTTTGGCTTGCTCCTAGGGAGAAGCATTCTCACCCAAGGATCTAGGTTGAAGAACCTCCACACCTAGGGACACACCACAACTTGAACTATTGATATGATCCTATTGGGGGGCATTCTCACCCAAAGTCACATCTCCTCCCTTTAAGTTCACTAGAATACTATTTTGTGCCTTCTCCTTGTTAAATGTAGCCCAATTGTGCTTTCCCTTTGGGTATATATTGAGATAGTTCAGCTAACTGATCCATGCTTTCTTATGATCTCATCATTCTTTCATTGGTTTCTCTTTATTCTCTAAGATCATTCATGAGTCTTTCATTTTTTGTCCTCAGATTGATGACTTCATGATTTGCACTATTCAACTAATTTTCCATATCTTCCTAATGTAGTGAAAGTTGATGGATTTCATTTTCCTTTTCTTCTATCCTAGTGTTGATTAATCATATATCTTCTTTTGTCATATTTTTGTCATTTTCAGCTTGGTTCTTCTATTCCATGATTTCACATATCTAACTAAATGAATCTCTTGTTCTCTTTTCAATTTTTTGACTTCTTCTTGTAGAATAAGGTTTCTCTTAAGTAGATCTTCTATAGTTGCATCCACTTCATCTGAACTTTTCTCTTTGCAAATATCTTCATTTTTCTCTTCCATATATAGATTGGCATTCATCTTTTCTACCAATTATTTTCTTCTTTTTATGAATTGAGAGAGTTGATCCTTCGGCTTCTTGATTTTTTCCATGGCCACATGAAAATCCAAATTTTCATTTTCAATGCCTTTATCTACCTTGTATACTTCCATTGTCTTTGATCTTTTCTCTCAAGGTGCTAAACATCTAAAAAGAACCTTTCTCTAATACCAATTTTCGGAAATGTAATAGAAGCTAGGTGACAAAGAGGGGGGGATGTGAACTAGGAACCACTTAAACTTCATCTATTTGATTAACTTTGTTAATTTGTTTAATCTACTTGCATGAAAGAAACATAAAGCAGTAAAGTAACAACACCATAACACAATATGTGGTAGCCTAGAAGCCCTCCAAGTAGAAGGTAAAACTAGGGTGGGGATGACACCCACAATGCTTCACTACTTCAATAATAAAGTTGGCCTACTAAGGATTACAATTGGTCACTTCTAGTGATCTACTCGATTAAGAGTAATAAGGACTACTAAGTCCAACTTGTGATAGGTTTTATACAATACAATTAAATATGTACTCTGTTAGGATTTTCTACAAAGAACTATTAGGCCCACCTGGTTAAAGGATTTGGGACTAATGCACCTATTAGGATGAATTAGTGCATTGATCTATGAAATGAAACTCTAATTTTTTATGAAGATCCTTTGAAGTAAATTGATCACTTGATTTTTATAGACAAGTCTCTTCCTTTCCTTATGATGCTTGTAGCCTTCTAGATATTCTACTCTTTCATATTCGCTTCTATTCAACTCATGGTTTATATGATATTACAATTGTATTTTGGATTAAAAAAATACCTTATACTTATATATATCTAAGTAACTCCTTAATAGGTCAACTACAAGGTAACCATTTCCAAAAACAATTACCATGTTGACTACTATAACTCAAATCTAAGGACTTACTTGGGCAAAGCTGAAGATACTTGGTAAGCACTTCTAGCTCAATTCTCACTAGATCTTGGTAGGATTTTCAACTCAGTTGACACTAGAGCTCAGTGGGAACTATCAACTCAATTTATACTGGTTATTTTATGCAAGGTTAATATTATTGGCTTGGTGCCTTTGTGAGCTTAGGTTACACTGTAGAATGGTAACTTAGTTATTACTCTATTTCTATTATGACTAAGTGTTTTGACACTAATTGACAATATATATTTCAACGAGATTAACAAGGGGGGTGAACCATTATCTTAGTTTCCAATTAAAAATTTGAACAATTGATATTAGAGAGGATCAAGGATCAAGTACTGAATTAGTTTTAATGGATTGAGTTAGAGATAATCTCATAATAGATCTTTGTAGGTCTCCTAACAAAGTCCTTACTTTTTTGTAAGTGTAAAATCCTTTCACATGGTGAGATCTAACAATTTCAAAAGATTTTAACATGGCAGACCCCTCATAGGGTAGATCATTGGATATGGTCAAACATTGTAACCCTAACAAGTTAACTTTATTACTGTAGTAGTGAAGATTTGTGAGTGTCATCCCCACCCCAGTTTTACCCTCACTTTGCAAGGTTTTTGGGTAACCAAATCTTTGTATTGTGTATTCACATTTCATGCATGTGATTTGTAGATTATAATCTATATGTTATTATAGATATTGGATATGAGATGGTAAATGTGGTGAATGCAATAAAGTATTATCAAAAGGTTTAAGTGTTAGAGATCTTGATTCACCCCTACCTGATATCTTGGTTTCCAATCAAGACTTTTAATAATTTGTATTAGAGCTAAGTTATCTTGCAGAAGTTTAACAACTTGGAGTTTAGATTTTGGAGATGGAGGCTTATAAATTGGATAAAGTTATTGACAATCAGGTGATTGACATCTAGGTCATAGTGCAACAACTTGAAACAACATGACAAGAACTAAAGAAATCCCTAAAAAGGAGGAAGGAGTTGGCCATTCTAAAAAATGAATTTAATTATGAAGAAGTTGAAACTGAAGGAGTGTTTGGAACTAGAAGTTCAAGTGAGAATGATATAGTAGGTATAGATCTACTAGAAAAGAACAAAATGTTGACTAAAGAAGTCACATGACTAGAAAGGGAACATGAGATTTAGTGAGTAAGACTATGTGAAGTGGCTGAGAAAAAAAGAAAGTTGATGAAGACAAGGTTATCATTGAAGGAGTCAAAAGGATAATGGAAACTAGACTTGAAGAGAGAATTTAGATTTACAAAAGCTCGCAAACATTCAACTAGACATGTTGAATCAACTGATGCTTTCAAATTAGGAAATGAATAGAAAGGATGTGGAAATAGAACATCTGATATCATAGAAGGATCTACTAAAGATGAACTAAAAAATAAGAAAGAACTTGTAGAAAGATTCAACAAGCCCAATAAAGAAATGCAATATTTTAAAGAACTTATGAGGTTGTCTAGCAACACTATTGATTCAGGACATTCATCTAACAAGTAAAGAAAATCATCCAAGAGTGGAGTACTAAGAAATGGAAAATTAAACGTAAAACCAACATGTTATCATTGTGGAAAACTTGATCATATTGCTAACGTCTACAAAAGTGAAAATGGTATGCAAAATCCTAAATCTAAGTTTAATAGTTATTATTTTATGTACAAGAAGCAAGGACATCAAATGCATGAGTGTAGGTCATGAATAAAGAATACATCTACTACACCTAAATTTGAAGGCTATTGTTACAAATTTAAAATGTATGGACATAGAGCATATGAATGCAGATCAAAGAAAATGCCCTATTGAACTAATCAGAGGTAGAATTATGCACCTGATACTGTATGTTCCTAAATGTCACAAGTTTGGACATTCATGCAAAAATTGTAGGACTCAAGTACCAACTGAAAATCACACAAAGGGAAAAGGAAAAGTGGACATTGATAAAACAAAGAAGGATATGAATCAAACATGGAAGAAAAGGAAGAAGATGAAAATAGTGGAACAAATGGAGTTGAGATCACCTAATCTAATGGTAGGTGATTGTATCATTTCAAACTTTAAATAAAGAAAGGTATGTAAGGAACTATATGTTTAATGATATATCATATGTTAGTACCAAACATAAAATGTGCTAAAGTTCATATTTGCATAAGTAAAGATGCATAAGAAAAAAATTATGACATGACCAATGGAAGAGAATCAATTACACAATTAGTGTTGAACATTAATAAAATTGTCTATATTGATGATGCATTGCAATATGGACCAAGTACTTTAGAAGCTAAATTGATATATAGGTCAACTTAGATGAAGGTGACTAAGTTGTATAGTGGAGACCTAGTTCAAAGGCACAATATCAACCGAGATAGCTGGCTTCCACCTACTTGAGTACACAAAATTAATGGAGACCCTAAATTGGGTTAAAGAAAGTATATATCAATATTTGAAGATATTATTTCATACCTTGCATATATATCTTTAAAGCATAAGAGAAATTTAAGTGAGAAGAGATTCTAAGGAAATTTAAGAAAAAAATTGGAACATAAGCTTCATCGAGTGAAGATCTTAGTGGTCTTGAGTTATCCAGAGGGAAGAAGTTTTGAACCCTAATAGATAAAAATGGCAGCTTCATCATCCATATGAAAGAATCAAGGAGTAGAGGTTAGTAACATTCAATTGGGAAGGAGTGACACTTGTCCTTGACCTAAATTTTAGAATATTCTAGAGATTGCACTGAAAGGTGACTCAATGGGTGTGTTATCCTTGATACCACCCAAGTTAATCATGATACATGACGTACAAAGTTTCTACATGTGCAAGATTAGATAAGTTGGTGATTGTGAGACTCAAGAGGAATATGAAAAATTGTGTGATGAAGGAGTTCTAAAGGAGGAATTTAAAATTTCTAAGAGGAATGACTTGGCTTGTGACATAGAACTTCTAAGAAATTTTAAGATTGAATGGAGCAAGGTTGTACTATGAAGGATCCATGATATGAAGTTTTGGCTACACAATGGACCAGTTGAGATAACCAAGAAGATGAATGTGATGTATGAGTCATGAGGAGGTTGAATATAAAATAGGAGCTAAGTGGAATGAATGTAGATTATCCATCTCAAACATTTCTATTCCATCGATTAATTTTTAGTGAGATTATTTGCTCACAAATTCTATTAATCAAGTAAATTGAATAGTCTATCATGTATGGCAGTGGATCAAGCATGGAAGATTGTCATGAAATATCATGAATATCATCTTGTCAATTTATAAAACCTTCAACTAGTAGAAAACTTGACATCCATCAGGAAGGTTGATGAAGGGTGCTCCCCTTAATAACATAAACACATAGTCGAAACAAAGAAATAATAGCAAATGTGAGAACAAAATATGGACTTCTTATTTATGCTGCAAATGTGGAATTGTAGAATTCACAAGTAAAATATGCTAACCCACATGGGCACCTTCATTATAGTAATGTGTAAGACTAAGCTAGGAACTACCACTGAGAGTTGTCTTAGACAATGTTTGGGTCTTTCTTAAAGAGGCAATTTTGTGCCACCCAAGAAGGTTCCAGACATTGAAACTTAATACCTAGGGTTGATAGACCTTAACAATACATATATATAGTCAACCAAATACATCTTTGACAATTATTTTAGATATTTCAAGTAGCCCAACTTTGGAAGGCCATAACTCTCAAATTATTGCTCTAATTGGCTATTATAACCACTTTTTAGAAATGTCGGCTCTTAATCTATAGGCTTAGAATGGTACAACCCTTCATTCAAGTTTTGAGACCTCATTCAAGCACTCTAAGACCTCCAATGGTGAGCCTAAAAATCTTTCTACATATTTTTCCACCGAAAATTTGTAATAACTTTTTTGATACTTAAGCTGGAGAAATGGGATTTTGATGGTAGGCTTATAATTGTAAAATGACCCTTCATGTAGAGAATGAGAACATTCTAAGCTCATATGATAAACTTACTAAACATAACAAGTTCTTGTAAATAGTAACCACCCTATCTACTAGTCCTTATTAAAATAGAAAAGACTAAAAATAAAATATTTTTGGGTGATGCAAGATTGCTCTGACACCCAGGATGCTCTTGCATCAGTCACTCAAGGTAATTTAAGAAGTGACTCTATCATGTCTTAGTTGTTCAAAGGAAAACCAAGATAGTTAACCTCCTCCCTTACTTGCATTGATGAATCCTCTACTGACCTCCCTTTCCATTTGATTAGGTATTCCTCATAAGTTTTGTTCCTTGTACTTTTTCCAACACGACTGTCTAGTATCTCCTCAATCTCCTTTGTAGCTGAACTAGCGGCTGGATTACTCCATTGTACTACTGTAAATTCATCTCCATCACCTCCTTTATAATATTTTATCAAGTCTAAAATGTTAAATAATGGTGAAATATTCAATTTATCAGGCAACTCCACTTCATAAGCATTTTCAGAATCATGCTTTTTCACTATCTTGCACAGTCCAAACTTCTTCATCTTCAACTTATTATATGTACCCACTGAAAAATTCTCTTTTCTTAAATAAACTATGAATTCATCTCCAATCTAAAATTCCTTATACCTCCTTTTCACATCTACCTTAGCCTTATACTATGTATTCATCTTTATGATGTGCTTGCTCACCTCCTCATTGATGTTCTTCAAATGTTTAGAAATTTCTTCTTCTTTAGCTCTATGTATCTCTCCTTTATACAACTACCTTAATTCGAAATCATTTTGGGGACTACTCCCATATACAATGTGGAAAGGTGATTTACCAATTTTCCTATTGATATAATTATTATATGAAATTTTTTCCTATATTAAAATCATATCCCATCCTTTGGGTTTGTCTCCAACCAAACATTTCAGCAAATTTCACAAACTCAAATTCACCACTTTTGTCCATCCATACGTCTATGGATGTTGTGATGAACTAAGCTTCAAATCTATCTTTAGCTTCTTCCATAATGTATGCCAGAAATACACAACAAATTTGGTGTCTTGATCTAAAACTATACTCTTTGGCAAACCTGTCAACCACCACAAAAATATAATCCTGTCCTTGTTCTGCCCTTGGTAATCCAAGAACAAAATCCATGCTAATATCCTCCCATGACTTCTCTAGTATAGGTAATGGTTGGTATAACATTATATTCTACTTCACTCCTTTCACTATCTGACATACTTTACAACTTTGTACAAGTTTCTTCACATCTTGCTATAACTGTGGCTAGTAATAATTCTTAGCAACCAAAGTAATGGTCTTATCTCTGCCAAAATTTCTAGCCAATCCTCCACTATGCTTCTCCTTGATGAGATTCTCTCTCATTGAACTTCTAGGAATGCACAACTAGCTTCCTTTGAACAACATACTATCTTGGATAATGAAATCCAACCACTTTGTCCTATCAAGCATAATAGGTTCACCAAAATTAGGATCAGTTGGATACAAAGTATTGAGTTCCTTGAACCTAACCACCTCTATCTCCTTTTCTATTAGCAAAATTTTTCTTCTACCAAGAGCATCTACAACTTTTTTAGACTTAACACTCTTGTATTTCAAAATAGTGTATAACTCTGTAAAAACTTAAACCACTTCAAATGCCTTTGCTTCAATTTTCCTTGACTATTCAAATATTGCAAAGCTTGATGGTTAGTATACAAAACAAACTCCTTAGGACAAAGATAGTGTCTCCACTTCTTCAATGCTTGAACTATAGCATAAATTTTTTTATCATAAATATAATATTTTCTTTTTGCATCATTCAACTTCTCACTAAAATAAGCAATAGGTCTACCTTCCTGGCTCAAAACAACTTCTATTGTAGTACCACTAGCATCACAGTCTACTTGAAACACCTTGTTAAAATTAGGAAGTACTAAAATAGGCTACTTAATAACTTTTTATTTTAATAGATTAAAACTCTTATCTACTCCCATAGTCCACTTAAATTATTTCCTATCTTATCTCATGTTTTCAATCAAGGGTTCACATATACTACTAAAACCTCTTATGAAATTTATGTAAAAACTAGCTATTTCATGAAAAGATCTTCCCTCTGTCACACTCTTTGTAGTTGGCCATTCAAGGATAGCCTTCATTTTTTCTAACTCCATTTTTCAAACCTTCTATAGAGACTACACTTCTTCAGGTTTATTAGAAACTCTTCTTCCCTCAACTTATCAAACCCCTTGCAAATATGATTCAAATGCTCCTACAATGTCTTACTAAAGATCAAAATATAATCTAGGTAAAAAATGAAAAACTTACCCAAAAATTCCTTTAGTACCTCATTCATGAGCCACATGAAAGTGCTTGGTGTATTGGTTAGCCTAAAAGACATGACTAAGTACTCATACATTCCTTATTTTGTCTTGAAAGTAGTCTTCCACTCATCACCTTGTTCGGTAAAAATCTGATGTTACCCACTCTTCAGATCTATTTTTGTGAAATACTCATCCCCACTCAAATGGTCCATAATATTATCCTTTCCTTGGTAATGGAAATCCATACTTGATTGTGATCTTGTTGATAGCATGATAATCTATGCACATCCTCCATTTGCCATACTTCTTTGTTATTAATATAGCTAGTACAACACATAGACTTAGACTCTCTCGGAACAACCCCTTATGCAACAACTTGTGAACTTTAATGTTCAACTCTTCACTTTCTATTGGTGTCATTCTATGTGCTTCCTTGTTTGGAAAACTAGCTCTTGGAACCAAATCCATTTGGTGACTAATCTTCCTCATTAGGGGTAATCCATCAAGTACATTATCTGATACAATATTAGAAAACTCTTCCAACATATGTACAACTTTGGCAGGTACCTCCTATACTTCATCTTTACTATCTTTTGAAATTATACCAAAACACATGTGCTCACACTTCATAACTTTGAGAAAGTTTTTTCCATCAACAAGGCGTATTCTGGCAACACTACGTACCTTTTCTTCTTTATCATTCAATGGCTTCAACTTATGCTTCCCTCAACCCTTGGTCAAAGTATAGGTATTTTCTCACCCATCATATACAATAGGCCTATCAAACTATCATGGCCTACCTAGAAACATATGTCACATGTCCATAGGTATGATATCACAAAGTACCTCATCTTGGTAGCTTCCAATCTTGAACTTCACTGCGCATTGCTCATTCACCATGACCCTATGGTCATCTTGCACCCAAGAAATACGGTATAGATGCAATTATTTTTGTCTCTTTAGCTTCAACTTTGTGACCATCATTTCTAACACTAGATTTTCAATACTTCCACCATCAATGATCACATCACAACACTTATCTTCACATTTGTACATTGTGTGAAACAAGCTCCTTCTTTGATCGGGTTCATTCTCACCACTCAGTAGGACTCTTCTATTAACTAAGACTTCTCCTCTTTCAACATGTTCAAAATTTGAGAATATGGCATCTTCATCAACATGTGCAACTCTGGTCTAGCCTTTTATTCTTTGATCTATTCTTCATTGGCACTAGGAACACCCAAATTCTCTATGCCCTTCTTTTCCATAGTGAAAACATTTCCCACATAAGCCTCCTCTTCTAGATCCTTGTCCTCTACCTCTTCCTCTTTGATCTCTCTTGTTATGATCATCAAAATGATTGGAATTGTTTCCCCTTTGGTTCTGACTGCTACCTCTAGCCTCATCCTTGTTCTTCTGATCATCATAATGACCTCCATAAGATCGTTTGCCAAAGCTTCCACCACAACCTCTCTCACTATTCTTGTTGTATAGCTTCTTGCTTAGTTTCTCCTCAACTCTTAGGGAAAATTGGTATGCCTCCTTAATATTGTTCATTTGATCTAGACTCAACTCATCCAAAATACTTGGCCTCAACCAATTAAGATAATGAGCTACTTTCTCCTTATCAACTTCTGCATGGCTGGTTCTAATGAGAACTCGGTCGAACTCTTCGATATACTCTTGAACATATTTTCTTGATTGCTTCAACTTTTTTATCTTCTTCAACAGATCAATTTCATATCCATAAGAATGAATTGTCTCTTTAGTTTATCTATCATTCGATTCCATTTGGTGATTTTTTCCTTCTCACTCTAGCTAAACCTCCTACCACCAGATCTTTGTGTGTCCTTTCAATTTTTTACCTTTGCAAACTTAACCCTATCAAGATCCTCAATATCTTTACACTCAAAGTACTCCTCTAGTTCATTGATTCAATTGATCAGCTCCTTTGGGTTAATATTTCCCAAAAATGTGGGAACATCAAAGTTAGGTCTTTTTCCAATCTTGGAGATGGCCCTAAAATGCCTCTCTTCCTCTAGGTTTGGAACGGCCGCTACTTCAACATTTTCTTCTACTTTGTCCTCATCCTCACTTTCATCTCTTATAGGAAGATTTATTCCTCTATGCAATTGTTCTTCCAATGCTTGCATTTGTCTTTGGAGGGCTCTAAAACCCTCAGGTGTAACACCTACAACTCTTCCACCACACTCTCTTTGTGGAGGCATTTTTGCACTTTTGCTCAAACCCTATTGCAAACCACCTCAAAATTGATGATTTTTCTACATGATCAACACAAACCATGGTCCAAGAGTGAACTACCTCACAATTGGCAATCTATCCATACACTCAAGAACTCTAGATTTGATACCACTTGATGAAGGGTGCTCCCCTTAATACCACAAAAACATAATTGAAACAAGGAAACAAGAACAAATGCAAGAACAAAATTTGGACTTCTTATTTGCACTGTAAATACAAAATTGCATAACTCACAAGTACAATATCCTAACCCACATGGGTACCTTCATTACAGTAATCTGCGAGACTAAGCTATGAACTACCACCCAGAGTTGTCATAGACAATGTTTAGGCCTTTCTTAAATAGGGAATTGTATGTCACCCAGGAAGGTTATAGACATTGAAACTTAATACCTAGGGTTGACAGACCATAACAATACATATAGAGTCGACCAAATACATCATTGACAATTATTTAAGATATTTTAGGTTGCCCAACTTTGGAAGGCCATAACTCTTGAACCGTTGCTTTGATTGGCTATTATAATCACTTTTTGGAAATGTCAGCTCTTGATCTATAGGATCAAAACAGTGCAAGTTCCCTTCCATTGAGTCTTTGGACCTCAATTAGGCACTCCAAGGCCTCCACTAGTGAGCCTGAAGATTTTTTTGCACATTTTTCCACCAAAAATCTGTAATAACTTCTTTGATACTTAAGCTAGACCAATGCGATTTTTATGATAGTCTTATAACTCAAAAATGAACCTTCATGTAGAAAATGATAACATTCTGTACTCGTATGACAAAATTAAAAAAAAGCAAGTTCCCATAAATAGTAACGACCTTGTCTTCTAATCCTTATTAAAATAGAAAAGACCAAAAAAAAAAAAAATTTGGGTGATGCAAGCTTGCTCTTAAACCTAGGATGCTCCTACATCAAAGGAAAAAAATTATGTGTACTTTTGGATCACTTGTTATGTGTATTTTCTTTTACATTTAGAAGTATTTTCTTGGTATTGGCAACATTTTTTGGGAACAAGGAAAACTAGTGATAAGGAAAATAAATGAATACATAACTCAATTAGGAGAGAATTTTGATAATGTCATAGATACATATCTTGAATAATTCAAAAAAAGAATGAAGATGGGGATGAAAATACTAGAAGAATTAGTAATGAAACATTACAATGATGTATGCTTTTAGTAGAAAGAGATAACACATTTGTATAGGAAGTGAAGTTGAGGAAGGCATGGCTACAAGCATTTGATTAGGAGATCAAAAACTATATTGTAAGTGCAAATATTGTTGCATTATTAAAAGAAGAAATTAATATTGAAGCTGAACCTTTTAGGAAATATGAAGAAACTAAGGCAAGGATTACTACTGACATCAAAATAGCTTCTTGAGAAAAGAAAAGGAGGAAAATGATTGAAGACCTAGAGGCCAAACTAGGCACAAAAGGCAAAGCCAAGGAACCTTTGCATCTCACTCAAGGTCTTGGAGAAGATGAAGAAAAATATAGTGATGATGAGGAAGAGGAAGGAGAAGGAGATTAGGGTAAAGTCCTAGTTGTTGTTGCACCACCTACCAATGATGCTAAATTTGTCAAGCCTAGAGCAAAGGAAGCCAAAAAAAAGATAGTGGTGGCACCCACCTCATCTCCATAACCAACCAAACCAAGGACCAAGGAAATAGTAGGAAGACCCAAGCCATCTATAAAGAAAGAAGTAGTGAAAATCACTAAACCAAGTGGCTCTACTGCACAGAAGAAGATATCACAAGCCACTATGATCTAACCAAAGAGGATAAGGTTGGTAAAAGTTAAAGAAGTTGAAGAAGATGATGTAGAGAGGACAAAATTAGGTGAACTAGTCACAATACCTAAAAGAGAAAACAATATTGATAAGGTATGTGTCGACCTAACAATCTCTATAGGCTTATCTAGTTTTAGATTTGTGAAATATGACACATTGGATAATGATGATAGAAAAAAAATTGAGGAGGCCATGATAGATATGATGGGAAAAAATAAATTGGCTTCTAGTTAATTAGAGAAGATGATTCTGATTGACTTGTATAATAGATCAAATAAAAGATGGGAACATGTATCATTAGTAGAGAAAGATATAAGAGAAGGCACATTAGCAAAGTTATGCCTATTTATCAAATGAGAAAAAGGAAACATTTTTTGAGAAGTATAGGAATTGATTTGTTCCTAAATTTAGAATTTTTACAATCTTACAAAATAAGGTTGAAGTTATTAATCTATAGAATGAATTACTATGGAAAAGTATTTTTGGACTCATAACTAAAGACGTAAAATGAGAAAAGGATATTGAGACAGTAACCATTCGAGATGATCAAAGTGATGAAATGAGTTCATGTGTATTGAGTCCACAAGGAAGCATCTTATCCATCCATGTCAACACCCCTGATACTCTTGTTGTCAAGAAAGAGAAGCTCTTGAATGCAAATAAGGAGGAGAAAGAGGTAGAAGATACACAAATAAACACAAGAATAGACATTTCTACCAAAGGTCAAGAATGAGCACTTGTGTCAGAACCTCGAATTGAGAAAAATATGGAGGAAGATAAAACTATTTCAAGTTCTACTATTATTTTCTCTTGCACTAATATAAAAGAAAGACCAAGAGGACATACCCACTCACCATTTCCTAAATCAATATTGAGTAAAAACACTACTTCAACTCATAAAGGGAAAGTAATAAAGGACAACTCTCCAAATATTTAAGTTAGTCTAGATGAAGTTATTGAGATGCCATAATTGGATTTGGAAAATATTACTCTTGAGAAAACTATCATGTTGCAAGATATTTTTTCTTAAAGGAAGAAACAACAAGAGATGAGAAGAGAACATCAACAAAGGCACGTATTACATGATGTTAAGGACAGTTTAGAAGAGATATTTGATATACAAAATTTTTATAGGAAAGCCCCAATCATTTCCCATCTTCTAACTATTGTTAAACAAATAAATTTTGGAGATGTAGAAACAAATGAGAGTCTGATGGATTGATCAACAAATAAATATGAGAATTTGGATTGAATAGTGAATGTCAAGTATCAAAGAGAAAGTGCTAAGAAACCCAAAATTGAAATTCAAGTAAGAAATGATACAAACTTTGAGGTAAAGCATTTCAAGCCGACATGAAAAAGATATTTAATTCTTTTAGAGGTTATTACACATTTTTTGATGTGGACCATAGATCCCCATGTTTTGTGATGAACCAATAAGATGAAGAGACAAAACAAGGAAGAAGCTAGAAAGCTCTTTATGAAATCTTTAAATAGAGAAGATCAAAACCTAGTTTATGATGTATGGTGATGAGATGGAGTGAATAAACTATTCATGTGATCACAAAAAAAAAAGGGGTGATAGTGGGAGCATTGTACAAGAGGCAAAGAGGTCAATTATTGTGAAGTAAGAAAATTGATCTTGTCAAAGCAGTGAAGGATAGTGAAGCTATATCAGATCAAAGATGATATTAGATTGAAGAGGGGAGATTCAAAATCAGCTTATCATAATAGATTGAGGATCAAGTACTAAATTAGTTTTAATAAATTGAGTGAGGGATAATCTCATAACAGAGTGGTCTTATCAGATCTTTGTAAATATCCTAATAGAGTCTTTACTTCGTTGTAAGTATAAAATCCTTTCAAAGGGTGAGATCTAACATTCTTAGTCTTTTAATGAGGAAAACCCCTGATAGGGTAGATCCTTGGATATGGTCAAATATTGTAACCATAATATGTTAACTTAATTACTACAGTAGTGAAGAATTGTGGGTGTCATCCCCACCCCAATTTTACCTTCACCTTGGAGGGTTTGTAATTAATCAAATCTTTGTATTGGGTGTTTACGTTTCATGCATGTGATTGATAGATTATATCTATATGTTATTACAATTGGGTTTTATAAGTTATGCATGCATAAGACATTGGATATATGATGGTAAATGTGGTTAATGCAAGGTATTGTTAAAAGGTGTAAGTGTTACAGATCCTGATTAAACCCACAACCCACCCCACTCTCCCTCTCAGTATCTTGGTTTCCAATTAAGACTTCCAACAAAAACACACATAAATCCATAAGTAATATATATCCTTTGAATATTTCTAGAGGTTATAATTCTATTTTGATGTTCCAACAAAGGAAAGCCATAACCTTTGGATGGATAACATCATGCTACCAAAAAGAGACTATCCTTTTATGAATAATTTTCTATCCACTAGTCGAAAACTTATGGCATTCCTTTACCATATACTAAAACCTAACATAATTATACCCAAACTAAATATATCACTATCACTTGTGTGTAAAGGATACATATCCAACACTTTGAGTAGTTATGACTTTTTATTATGTAGAATAGGCAATGTAGATAGATCTTTGAATTCTACATTATATATAGTGTGATGTACATCATTAAAACATAGCCTACAACCTTTTTACCTCACAAGGTTTCTAAAATAGCCAAGGAAAAATGAAATTTTTCATAAAAAGAGAGATGAGATTAAACATTCCATGAATCTTTCTATAAGGGGGTTGTGTCCCCAAAATCTATAACCCACAAGAGATGTGAAAATAATACCTTTCTACTTTTGACCAACAATTTCCACATTACTTATCCTTTAGTGCAATTCTTCATTGTGAATATCTGTTCAAGTTCATTTAAAAAATAAATATTTTTATATAATAATCCTCAACCAAACTGCTAATTTGTTCTTATAGAACTTCATGGCCAAATTAGCCCCTATGAAAATATTTTGATCATGGATAATGCGTACCCCAACCCAACCCACATCCTTTTGACTAAAAATATTGTCCCAAGAGACCATTGGAACCTTCTTCTTATCATCATAGATAAAATATGTAAGATATTTGTTTATAGCTATCATTAGTCCTTCAAGAGTAAAAATTACCAACATCATATATTTGGTTATAGAAATAAGCACAAATTAAATAAGATCCTTCTAGAAAGAGGGAGTCACCTAGTCATTGAACATGCAATCCTCTCCTTAATAAACTAAATAATGTTAACCTAATGGGATTCGTTTGTGTCACCCTAAAAGAATGGAATAGAAAAATATTTTCAAGGACTGTCAGCCTCAAAAAATCCTATAACATCTCTAAACCACCCTCCTTACATTAGATTTCATATTAAATAAAAAGATCTTGGTTTTATTAGAATTTAATTTATCCCCTAATACCTAATAATGTTCATTTAATTTTTCCTTATTATTCATATATTCTCTTGATAAACTCTTTCCAAATAGAAGAGAATGCTCCATAAACAAGTTGTGAGGTATTGAGATCAGGGAATGATGAATTTTGACTTTCTCATAATGACCAAATTCATGTAGTTTTTGAGTGAATATGCTACTTGGCCCACATGCCAATAATATGAAGAGAAATGGGGATAAAGTATCTCCTTGCCTCACACCTAAGGAATAAGAAAAGAAACCACAACAAGAACCATGAATCAACACTAGAAATTTTGCTCCTAAAATGCATGGCAATACCCATTTGATCTATTTCCTATTAAAACCAAATTTCTCTACAAGGGAAAAAAAACTCTTTTTGTTTCAAAATAATTGAGGGAGTACCTCAGCTAGGACTAAATATTAAAAATCATTGAATTAATAATAAAACTCATTGAGATAACTTTGGACTTTTTTTAGTGAATAAATAAATAGTCCATTAAGTTATATTGAATCTAAATGAGAAAACTTACAAAAAAAGATAATTGCATCTTATGAGTAAATCTTTTTCTTTAGTTATAGATAGATAACTTATTAAAAGTACTCTCTATTATGTAACAATACACCCTATATACTATCATTTGTAATGAAAACATCATAGAGGCTGAATTTATGCATGTAAAAATTATGCATATAGATTAAGTTATTCCACACACACACACACACATACAAGGATTGACAAAATCAATCATTATCTACTAGTAGTAGACATGAATATAATAAAACATGATATAAAACTATCTTGAGATTATAATAACTCTCATTATAATTCAAGTTATATTGCCACAACCAAAATAAGATGAAGGTATGTAATGCCTCTCATGTTTGCAGTCTGTTCCTTGATTGTTTTGATTTGAGAGATACTTGATATTATATGTACTTTTGAGATGACCTGAGATTCAGATGTTATACTTTGATTTCAATACCATAGATTCTATACTACTATGATGTTTAGTTTATCATATTTGCATGTTGATGCTATTTTGAGATGACAATAGATTTATGATGATATTGGGTTTTTTGGTATTTGGACATACCTTTGATTTTGTTATGTGATGGATTTTATGTTATGGTGATTTACTTCATTCTTATTTCATGATGCTTTGTGCAAACATGAGTGATGTAAATGGTTAAATTAGGTATTTAATGCTTTTATTGCTTTAGTTATGCTATTATATGAAATTGCACTTAGTCATGTGTTTAAGTGTGCAGGATGTATATCCTTGGTAGTGGCACATGGAGTTAGTGATTCGGCTATTCATATTTTACCAATGCCATCCTTGTATGGTTGACATATCCTTATTTTAATTATTTAATTAAACCTTTAAGTGATTATTAAATCCAAACTCATTTTCATTATATAACTAGACCAGTGAGTGTGTCTGTGCAATTAGAAGTTCCCATTGTTGCAAAAGTTGTTAAGGAAAATTCTATGATTTTGGGTTTTTGGGCTTTAATTTTTATTGAATTTAACTTTTGGCAGCTTTTCCATAGATGAATTCTTATTTTTAAGAATAGCCTATTTTTAATTCGGTGGATTCATAATTTAGCTAGTCTAACTAGGTAATTTCCCTAATTGATTATTCACTCAAAGTGTGAATAAGTATGGAGAGAGGAATTTGATTCCTCACTTTTCACTTTTTCAATTTAGAAATCTGAGATCCTTTTTTGAAGGATTAATCTTCTATTCATTGTGAGAGCTATGGGTGTGGGATCTTTGCAAGGATGGAATTGTTGGATCTAGCTCGAGGAGACCTTTTTTTGTCCTTGTTTTTTACTATATCTATGGGTTATTTATTTACTTGTCTATTTTCTATTTTAGCTCTTTTGCCTATTAGGTAGGGCTTTCTTATTTTCTTTTTTTAGCTTAGATTTTGTATCTACTTTTGAGAGGCAAAGAACTAGTGTTCCCCTCTGTTTTTATTCGTTGGTTCTACCCAATTGTTCAAGCATTAATATTTTACCTATTTTTAGGATGGGGGTTTGAGGTTTCACATAGTTATGCTAGCCATTTTTGCATATGGTGTCCAAACCCTAATTTTATTGGATTTTCAAGGCTTTTTTTCCCTATGACCAATTGGGTTTTAATTTTAAAGTTTTCTAGTTTTGGGGTATTTACCTTGTTTTATGTGCCACCCTATTTTCTTAGGTTTTCTTGGCATGATTTTGGTCATGGGCCTAGATCATTCATTTGGATATCAACCCAACCATTTTTGAAATTTTATGTTGCATTGAGATGTGTCTCACATATTGCCTCCTAAGTCTGCTTTTTGTTGAGTGTATGTTTGGATTGTATTCTCATCCAGTCCTAGTGTTATGATCTTCATGACAGTGGTGCACCACACTTGAGTATGTATGTGTACATTTTTTGGGTGACTTGTGAGGTCCTATCTTCTATGGTACTTCTGGGAGTTATGATCATCAGGCTTCAGTTGGGAACACGCATGCCTACGGGCACTCATTGTTGGATGAGCTTTGGTAGGGTAGGGTAGCATATGGAGGGGCTTCTATCTTGCAACCTGGTGACTACTCTCATGGGTTGGTAGAGGAAGTTTAAAGTAAGTGATAACTAAAAAAAAAAATTGGGTGGTAATATAACTAAGATAATAAAAAGATTAAGGATGTGCTCCTTTTTTGGGAAGTGTGATCTTCCAATACTAGCTTGGGCTTATCGATGCCAAGCGACTCTCCATTATGTCAACCCCTACATAGTAGACCTTTGAGTGTCTGACTAGGACTTACAGCTTATGTATTATCTATGTTCTTGGTTTCAGTCATCATACTATCCATTGTGAGTGTTAGTCATGGATGGTAGCTTTATGTGTGTTTGTGGTTGGATCATTATATCCATTAGCATGACACGAGTTGACCTATGGGTTCCATGTGGTTGGGAGGCATGGCTACCTTCCCCACTACTAGGGACTAGTATATAGAAATGGTTCTTTATTCTAGTATGATTTGTGCTCATGTTACACTTGGTACTTTGAGTTTCAGAGTATGTTATCTTGTGTTTTATTCTTTCATTGGAATGCTTGGATATTATGTTAGATGATGTTAGTTTTATTGATGCATTCATGTATTATGATATTTAGAATATCTTAGATTATGAGTTGGACTTGTAAGATTATCTTATGTTTTACTTTTAGCATGTTAGTTTTCCTTATTCTTATGTTGTAGAACATTTTAGTAGTGATGTTCTCATAAGACACCTTCAGCAATCTAGTTAGTAGTTTGGGATGTATGTGTCATGCCCAAACTACGAGGGCGAAAACACACAATTTTTTTTAAAAATTATAATAGTTAGAGTGCTCAAAGTTTTAATCTGATTCCTGCAAGAGAAGTAAAGGTTCCCTACAATACATCTTAAGTTTAAAACTCTAGTGGAGGAATACATCGTTAAGATTAATATCGATCATAAGATACGTAATTTTATTGGCTTACAACAATATAGAACAATTATTTAAATGACAATGTAAATGTATTGGAGTTTAGATTCATTGAAAGTATATAAATCAAATCAACTATAAAACTCTAAGACAATTATCAATTTACAAATTAATCGATATTAAAAAAGTCACTTTAGGAAAAAACAATTTAACTAGAATTAAAATTGAATATATGTATATCAATTTTATTAACTTTAAACATTTCAACTATTTTTAACATATTAATAAACCATCAAAATCTTACTAAATTTAAATTTAATGAAATAAAAACTAACTAAATATAAAACAATCATACATTTAAACTAGTTAAAATCATATCAGTATAGCACTAATGTTACACTAATTTAAATGATGGTAGAACCTATAAATTAATATTAATTTAACATCATACTTAATTCCTAACAAAACTAAATGTATCATTTTTAATTCTAGTTCAATCACAATCAAATACTACATTCTATTAACACTAACTTACAACTATAATTACAACTAAATTATATTACAATATATATATTTTAAAAAAATGCTAACTAATACAAAATCTAAAACTATATTACATTTATTGTTAAAATAACTTAGTTCCAAAACTAACAAAAGGGAAAACTTTAAACTAACATTACACAATTTATCATAACTCTAAACTTAACTAATCTAACTAACCTATACTAACTTTCCCTAACACTACTAAATTAAAACATTTAAAATTAAACACAAACTAACACTAAAACTACTACTAACATCTACTAATAACTAAACATAACTAAAATAACCTACTAACTACTAACTTAACCCCAAACCACTAACTCCCTACACCTACCTAGCCCCTCCCCACGATTCCCCATGCTCTAAACGCTGCCCCAAAAATGGCTTGCGGAAATTGAGGGCTTGCAACTCACAGCCCTAAGACGACCTGGCCCAAGTACGTGGGTCAGCGGTTACATCAACACAAGACCTCCCCTCCATGGTGATTGGTGGAGGAGAAAGGGGGGAAAAAAAAAAGTAAAACAAAAAATTTAATGAAAACTTACACTCAACCAAAGGCAATGTCCAAACCAAGGAGAGACTAGACATGTGACATCATCGTTCATGATGACAATCTAACTTTGGCAAAAGTTAAATGTTTTTAAAACTACCTTTCCCAAGTGACGTCCAAAGAGAAGGTAAGGTATTAATGGAATAAAGTTTTATAGGTAAGATAAAAGATATTTAGGATATTAGCATATAAATTTTTATATATTGATTATATTATATATTCTTTCTTTGAATGGTATTAATTTTATTATGTTATTCAAAACATATAAGTATCTTAAAAGATTCTCTATCACTTAAGAAAGAATAAATTGGTCTTCATACAAAAACTAGAGAGTTTTTACTCTTTTGAGACATTTTTTTTTTGCCTTTATTTTTCTAAGTATACATTTTGAAGTTGATTATTAACTAAGAGGGGGTTATATATATATTTTTAAGGTAAATCTATGAAGACTACTTACAAATTAATAAATCAAGAGATTTAATTATCCATATAAACCACAATGCAAGAATTGATCTAATTCCAATAATCACAGAAACTAAACTTTCATTCTTAATACAATTTCTTATCACATCTAAAATAGATTAAACCAAGGACTAAATTTGTCATTCAATTCACACCAGATTTCATGTAGGAGCATTCACATATCATACTTTGATCAATATCCTTCCATCACTTATACAAGGGAGTAGAATTGAATGGATTTAAACATGGTGTTAATAATCATGTCACAATAATACTTGATTAGTTTGATCTTCTAAATAACTTGGATTAAACTAAATCAACTTAACCATTATCCTTTCCTCAACATATTTTTTCACATATATCATATAAGGAATACTAGAAATTTTTTCTTAATTAAAATCATATCATCATAATTCCATCCTATTTTGATATGCATCCATCCAATTTAAAATTTATGATTAAATCACATGACAAGCAATTATACTTAACACCAATTTTATTGGCCAAGATGATTCAAAGGCTCAGCTGGGAAAGAATCAGGAAGAAAACTCGGCTTCGTTGCCAATCCAACGAAGTTTTAAGATACAATTTACATAGGATTTCAATCCTGAACTACAACACTTAAATGAAATGTCCTTCATGACCCTCAACAAGGGTTCCATATCCAATTCTGCAACACGTTTCTAGAACCATGGAGGGAACAAAAATTTGATCGGGTGACAACCAAGCATAACCAAGAGACAATCAAACAAGCATAATCATACATGGTTTACACAACAGTATTCACAATGGATCAAAACTAGGGAAAGGTGGATTCTTCCAACCAGGAGAAGTCAAGCACAACACCAAACAGATGCCCAATCGGGGCTATATACCAAGAACTTCCGTTCTTCCATTTCAACATACCAGAATCATACAAGGTTTGTGCTGATAGGTAGGGGCCCATAACACCCTACCCTTTCTTCCTCTTCTCATCTTGAGAAGAGACTCTACACTGGTTGGAGTCCGACTAAACAGACCTTTCCCAAAATTGGTCACTTTTGCCCTCTCCAAGGGTGAGTAATACCAAAACATCCATGCAAGAAAAATCTCAAAATTGCAAACATAAACATGAAAGGAAATCATCCAAAAATAACATGGTTTTCAAAGCTTCCCAACATACCCACAAACATACAAACATTGAAACAACAACAAGATAACATAAGCATGAAACAAGAATGAAATCTGAACAAGGGAGATGAGAATTCCAACCTTCACAAAGAGGTAATGGCAATGAACAAGTTTGAGTGGAGTTTCCCTTTCTTTGCTTCAACCTTCAAGAATTCCTCTCTAAATGTAGAGATTGGGTAACGACCTCAACTAGACCAAGAAGGCCCTCTAAATAAGCCTCAAACTCAACCACCCAAAAGGATCAATAACTACACCCACCCACTTACAATTCTAGAAACTCCTAACTCAACCCACACCATGGTTAAACACTAAGTGGAGGTGGGGTAATGAAACTCATGGTAACCACTTGTAATTTTCGCACAAAGGTAAAATGAGACTTTTTGAGTGATCTCCAAAGTGAACAAAAGGGGCTTAGGGGTTGGAAAAGACCCCCAACCCATACCCATACCCCTTGGGTATAATTATTTCATGTTTTGAAGCCTTAGGAATAGGTTTAGAGCCAAACAAAGGCTAGGAAAAAAATTAGGACCAACTAACACTCCAACAAGCAGATTAAACACTAATCTAGATTAAGGATGACTAAACTCGATTAAAAACCCAATTAGCAAACTGACACTAACTTAAACTGACTTAAGTCCATGGTTAACACTGCTAACCCTAACTAGCACGCTAAAGAGCACAAACAAATCACGAGTGTCAAGCGACACTAAAAGAACATAGTTACGAACACTAACATTCACTAAACATAGAGAGACACATACATACATCTCACAATACCATACTTGAATTACGAACAACAAGGTTTCCAAAATTAACACATAGAGATCAGTTCTGTTCCTCCGTCGATTTCTCGGCTAAATATCTGCACACTCATTGCACACATTAGTAGTCCCGTAAAATGACATGTACATATATGTATGCGTATCAAAAATCCACATAAATTGGAACATACATCATTCAGGGTTTTCTTTCATCCTATTTAATTCTTAACCATTTAAAATCTCTTAAATCAAAGTATCAATCTTACATTTACTGATTTCATTAACATACATATACATATAACATTAAATGACAACCATCAAACATCTAAAAATAACATCACACATCATGAAATAATATAGTATGTACTAAGCATCAGATAATGTCTCAACATATCGAGTCAGGAGTAACAAAAAGATAAAGTAACAACTAAGGTTACGAAGGGTCGGGGTGAGGCCTCACAGTATGTGTGGAAGATGGCTAGGACCTTTGGGGTCTCATGATTCTATTATGGTTGGGAGGAACCATGTACTTAGTCTAGTTGTTTAGTTCATTGCAATGTTATTTCAGTACACTACAATGTTTCTTATAGTTATTCCCTTCACTACATTGTTAGATGTTTAGATTCTATATTTGTCTTTTTGTCTTTCAGATACTGTTCAAGTGTCCTTGCCTCAAAATGTGGCTCCAAAACTCCCCGATGTGGAGGAACTTCATTTCTTATCTTTTTACCTTTTAGTATTTCGGTGTTTTGTTTTTCATTCTTGTACAAAATTGTACATTCTTATGCAAGAATGCAAAAGCTCGCGTGGTGTGTTGGGTTTTCTTGCATGAAACCCCACACTAGTTTTGGGTATTTTGGCTACTGGGCCAAGTACTTCCTTGAGCTATTTGGTGCACTTCCTCACATGAAATATGGTTTATTTTGTGGCATGTTGTAGTTCCTTGCATGAGATTTATGTCTACTATTGGTCCTTGCATGAAAAATAGGGGGTATCTCCTCTACTTTTTGAGGATCAAATTTTGGTGTTCCTAGTACCCTTTGGGTTTACTAGTATTTCCTTTCTTCTATAGTTTAGATATTTTGGGTTCTTCTATCATAGTGGTTTTTCATCCTTCATTTGGTCATGTTAGTTTAGGTAGTGGCATTTGGAGATTTGTTGGTTATCTGGGTGGTGGTTAAGTCTTCCATTGCAATCTTTGTGATCCACGTATGATGTCATGTGCACTCATAAGTTTGTAGAAAAAGAATTATCTTATGTTATATTTATCCTTGTTCCAAGGATCTTACGATGGAGTATTATAAGGGATACATATACTAGACCCAAATAATACTAAGTCACTATGAAACAAAATCAGTTTTCATGTAATGTTAATTAATTTTAATTGTGTAATGTGAATGTAAATTTATCCAATTGATCAAATGACAAGAGTAAAATAGATCTAGGTTCTTTATGTGTGCAATCAACCCAATTAAAGTATGTACACAGCTCTATGCTAATAGATAAGAAGAAGGATGGAAAAGAGACCTTGAAATATGAAAAGAAAGATGGTTTTTCACTCTAACAACTATGGATTTGAATTATGACTAATAATTTGACTAGGGATTTGCATTTAGAGTAAAAGACCCAAGAAAATGCCAAAATTTGAGATCTCTAAGAATAGGTCAATTGGGTGATGTCTACTAGTAGGTTTATAGAATGATGTAGATGGTCTTGGGGAAGTACAACAATGTTGGCCCATATGTTTCTAAAAGATTGCAACTAATAATTTCTAAATCCAAACCCATTATCTTGATACCATGTTCCTAGACACAAGAAATTTTCCTTTTTGTTGGTGGGTCAGGCTTACCTTGGTCAATCCCTCATTTAGGAGTTGATCTTGAAATTAAATTAAATGTAAATAATGTAACAAATTAAGAAAAATGTAATTACAATGTTATACTGTTGTAGATATTAAATCTTCAATGGATGATACTGTTGGAAATATTAGATAGGCAATGTTGCTTAGAGGGGACAGGTGAATCAAGAACCTATAAAAATTTAACTTAATTCACCAATTAATCCTTATAAAATATTGTGATCTAATTGCATGTGTTCAAGAATGAAAGTAGTTAAACATTCATAAGAATTTAACACAAGATATGGTGACCTAGAAACCTTCCAAAGGGGTGGGGATTATACCCACAAGCTTTAGTACTGTAGTACAATGTTGGCCAGTTAAGGTTTACAATTGATCATTTCTAATGATCTACTCTATTAGGAGCAATAAGGACTACTAGGTCCACCTTGTGAAAGGATTTACAAAACATATAGTGAAGTATGTAGTTAATAAAAACATTTTTCAAAGACTTTTAAGTCTACCCAGTTAAAGGATTTAACTAATGCACCTATTAGGATGAACTAATGGCTAATCTATGATCTAAAACAGTGATTTTCTAGTTTAGATTCCTTTGAAATGTAAAGATCACCTTGTTGTGATAGATAAATCTTTCTTTTCCATTATACTTCTTGTAGCCTTCTCAATTTGTACTTCTGCTCTTTATATTTGCTTCATACTTACTTATTTGGATATGATATAATAGATTACATATATACCAATCCAAATCACAATTCATCAAATTCAACTATAACATAGGCTTCCATCAAGATCAAAAAGTTGGCCCAACTATTAGCACTTCGGTTTTGAAGAAAAACTTGGTGATGTTCTAATACTCAGTAACCATTGTCAACACTTGGCATCATCATGCACTTGGTAGATATAGAATCTTAGTTCATGCTAATCACTTCCAAGTAGCTTGAACTTAGTTAGCACTTGTGTGACTCAGTGAGCACTACAAAACTTGGCATATAAATTGAATCACTTGGTTGACACTCCTTGTATTAGTTGACACTAGATTTACATCACTGATACTATGAGCTCGGTAGATATTGGATACCATGGTTGACATTGTGCAACTTGGTTAATACTGTGAAACTTGGTTATAATATCACTATTCAACTTACTATATACTGCTCATTATGACCCATATAAAGATTTTGGAACTCACTAGCAACTGTAGAACTCATTAGTACTTGGATTACTTAGTTAATACTACAAACTACAAGATAAGATTGGTTGTAGCTTAACCAATTGATTAAGTGTGAGTCACTAATAAACAAACTTTGACCTTAATGTCAACAATCTCCCCCTTTGGAATTAGTGACAAAAAAACTTATCAAATCAAAATTGAATGCTCAGAATTTTAAGTTCAAAACATTCTTTATCCCATATTTTAAGTCTCTAATTATTTTTACATGTATTTATATAATACTATGTTGTTCCCACATACATTTATCTCATATTATACTTCACCCCAATACTCTTCATATATACATACACCTTATATTATACTTCTCCCCCTTTTTGACATAAATGCCAAAGGTGTATACTACATGGTAATGCCAAAATGTGACAAGAAGTCATAATGTACCTTCAAAATCAATGCCATTGTCTTGTCCTAATTTTTCTCTAACACCTTGCTTACATGAAATGTAATTTGTACTTTTGGTGAACTCCATCATGTGATCAGCTATGGAGAAGTTATTGTCATGGACAATAGTCTTGGCATGTGCAATGCGTTTCTGCAATCCATCTATGTTTGGAAGAATCATGCCTTGGATGTCTAAAAGTGTGGCCCTAATCCTAGCTTCTTCCCTTAATAATTTTTCTTGCAAATTTGTTAGATATCTGATCTTTGAATAGTGAGAAAAACTATAGCTTGGGTCAAGTGACAACTGGTGTGCACTTTCCTTCAAGTCTTCATCTATCTTAAATAATTGTTCCTTCCTTCCTTAGGTGAAGATAGATGTATCACAAAAATTACTAAATAATGAACTTACATTATTTCCAAATGTTTCCAATGAATTGACGATTATAGACAATTCTACTTGATTTATTGTAATTTTATGTGCCACTTGTTCCAATACCTTGTTTTCAAATTTCCTTTCTTCTCTTTGTAGTAATTTGTCCTGTCCATTCAGATCTTCATTAAATTTCTAGACAACTTCTACTAATTGATCCAAAATAGGTTGTGTACTATCAACCTCAATACTTAGTGCATCTACAAGTATGTTCTTTACATCTTCAAGCACTTGGACTTCCTTTCTCTTCCCTTTCTCTTCTCTTCTCTAAGATTTTGGTGGTTAGCTCTCATTTGCAATAATTCACCCATGATATTGATTTGATTAGGATTCAAAGTAGAGATATCCCAATTTGGGATAACTATATCCACAACTAGATCAATATCTTCTTCTTTACACTTATCCTTATTAGAAACTTTAGTACTCAATTCAAACTTATTCTCAATTGTCCGTGTACTAGCTAAATGTGGAATATAAACAATAGTAGAAATTGAGGGGCTAGCAACAAAAGTAGATATGGCACTAATAGTAGAAATACCTTGTTGCTTCATTGTCAAATGTGATGATGATGGAGGCACTTACTTCTTAGTAGATGAAGTGTTGAACACTTTAGTCGATGTAATACTCGACTAAACAGGTGCAAATATTGGTAGGGCACATGGCGTTGTAGTTTTTGCTACAACCAACTCAACAAAATCTTTCTCAAAGCTTGATTACATTAAATCTTTTCTAGGAGTGTGAGGAAATGAGGCGATTACTACTGCTACAATCTTTTCTAGGTTAGCTTCCTCAATACCTTAAATCTTAAGGAGATTTTCCTAAATCTCAGGGATATTTTCCTCTATAGCTTCATGACCTTCCTCCTTATCATCTAGATTTACATCTTTTTCATCATCTTCCTTGTCATCTTCAACATCTTTGTCACTAGCATGAAGAAAGAAGCCACTCTGTTGATGCAAGTTGTAAATGTTCTTCCATGTGGCAGTGGTAGATTTTACCATAGATTCTATATCTTTCATCAGCACTAGACGTGTTGAACTTGAAAGTGAACTTTTCTTCATTTTTATTTAAAGATTCTTTCACCTCTTTTTCACTAAGACTCAAAATGAGTTTCCTTAGAGTCTATTCAAATATTTCTTTTGATGTCTTCCTTATATTCTTCCATCTAGGTTTAATTTCATGCAAAAGCTCCTTAGGAATTTATTGAGCAAGATGATCATGTGAGTGCTTCTATTTGTCCAATTTGGACATCATCATTTCCTCAATATGCTTTTTCTTATCTACATTCCTAGTTTCACATCTGAGAGATTTGAAATTTTCCATTCTAGCTCCTTCTTCCATTTCCTTCAACTTTTTTTGAAGTTTAGGTGGAGGCTTTTTGAAGATAATTTTCTCAGCATCCTCCTCACCTAGCTTCAATTTCTTTCTAGATTTTGATGACCTTCTTGTGAATATTGTAGTGGATGACTTGGTAGGTCTAGTTATAATAACCTTACCTTTATTTCTTATAGGCTCCTCTTCCTTAGAATTTATTTCTTTTTCTTCATCCTCTACTTCATCTTCTTCTACATCATCTCCATTTCCCTCTATCAGTAGGAGAGAAGAACTTGCTTGCCTTAGTTTTTCCATTGTTAACTGCTTAAGGAGGCTTAATTTCAAGTTCCATACTCACCTTGGCTTCTTCATAAGTTCAAAAATATAGTACCTTAGGATCCACTAGCTCATACAACAGAACCTTAATGATATCTTTTGTATCATCTATGTTAACCTCGTAATCAAGAGGCTTGGCACTTTCTATCCTCAATCTGACTGCCTGAATGTACAATCTATCATAGTTTACCATGAAATAGATATCATCTTTGTAGTCCTCTACAAGTTCCTTTGGTATCCTATATCTATCATTCATCTTTTATTTGAATGTATCAAAGTAGTTATTCATTATATAGTCAGAATTTTCACCCATCTCTACTATGTATTCATTAATTTGATATAGAACATGTACATTTTTCCTCCATGCAACTATGCCTTTAGAAGGGAAAAAATTTTGTACAAGGAAAAATAAACAAGTTATGAGTTAACTAGACTTACATGGATTGTTCTTGCAACCTTTTATGCTTTCCATGTTCTTATTGAACTGATTCAATAACAACTTGACAAGGTCAAATCACATGTTATTCTTCACAACTTTAAGAGCCAAATCAACTGCCTTGCATGACACATTGTTAAGACAATTGGAGCTATAGATTTTGTGGGAATACACATGAATTCCAATCTTTCATTCCATGTATGTGATTCTACTTACCTTCATTCCTCTACTATCCCACTCGGCAAGAGTTTTCTTCTCCAGTTCATCTTGACTTAGGGTTTTGGTCACCATTGCTTTGCTTAACATTGGAAGACCAATGATTTAGTTAATCATTTTTCTTGTGATGAAAATGGGATGATCCAACCATAACTTCCAATTATGAACATGGCTTAGTATGAATCTTATCCATTTTTCCTGAAAAACCCTTGGCATATGCAAAATATTCATCAAGCCCTTTTCTTCCAAATGTCAATGCTAAGGTTTTAGAGTGCCATTCAAACTTAACCCATTCAATGCCTCATGCATTTCATGTGTGTCTAGCTCTTGAATAGAGTAGTGATAATATGAACATATATTGTGCACAATTAATATCTAGGAAATTATTTGAGATTGTGCACCTACTGGATCTAATGATTCGACAATTGTTGGACTGATTTTCAATAGTAGAAGCTCAAATTCTTCTCCTTAAATCAACATTTATGATCCTTTCTTCACTTTTCTACTGGAAGAATCCATGCTTAGTAAGGTCTTAAAGGGTTTTAGAAAACTTCAAGAATTCTTCCAACAACAAACAAACAAATTTCTTGTAAGCACAAAAATTGCTCTTCATTAATAGCTCTCAAAAATTTACAATGAAAAAATAATTCAATTTTCTTCCTTTTAACAAATTTCACTTTTCAGTCACCATAAATTGTTTCATATGACCACTCGCTCAATGATAGACTGTCTTCCACTTGGTTTTGTCTTTAATACTTGGCAGATATTCATAGCTCAACAATCTCAACATTACTCACTAGAGTCTTCAACAACTCAGTGTCCATGCACAATACTTCAGTTTAACTTGACCTTGCTCTGTAGGGTCTTGCATCCCAACTTAGCTTAGTAAGGTCTATGATTTCTATGACCACTCGATGATCCTAATGCATCTTAAATGTTGATATCGATGATCCTAATGCATCTTAAATGTTGATATGGATCTTTTCCTCTAGCTTGCTAGAACTGATCTAAGATGTTAGCTTCAAAGTCTTATTTCCAATTTTTCCCATATGAATTTGAGCTAAGATTCTTGAGTCACCTAGCTCTTGAGTGACATTTGCTTCATAAATTGGAATTGTATTCCTAGGAGATTTTGGTATCCATTGTTGTTTCATCTACTTTATAATATTGTTAGCTTTGGCTTTCTTTTCATCTTCAATTCTTTTAGTGGTCATATAGTTCTTGGCAAGATATCCAAGTTTTGTACAAATGAAGCATCTTTTAGTGGTGTCTCTTTTCCTCATGAAATGTCTCAAACAATTTTCTTCAATGTGCCCAAATTCTCCATGCTAGTGGCATCTACACCACATGTTGTAGTCCCATCCAAATATAGCTTTCACAATCTATTCTGCCAGATTCAATATCTTTGTTTTGCATTTAGAAGATTTGTGTCCTTGTTTCTTGCAATTGTGACATTTACCTTCAAATTTGGGCTTCTCTTTGCATTCACTTGCTCTCTGTCCATGCTTATTGCAGTTGTAACAATTTCCATTGAATTTTTCTTTACCATTACTCCAACATTTGTTTGATGTATGACCTAACTTACCATAATGATTTCAAGTAGGCCTTTTATTCTTTTGAGCACCTTGCTTGGATGATTCACCTTCTATGTATCCTATTCCCACTTTTCCTTTCTATCTATACTAGCTTTGCTCATTCAACTTATTCATTCTTTCTTGATATTTCATCACCCTCTTTTTGGTTTTCTTTTTAGTGTTTAGATCACTGTGTAATCTTTTATTCTCTAATCTTAGATTCATGGGTTCCTCATTTGCATTAGTGAGCTTATTTCAATAAGGTCTATTTGTTGAAGGGATATTTGTTGAATTTCATTATTCTTTTTTTCTATCTCTTCTTTTGCTTTGTCTTTTTCTTCTGTGACTTCACATAATCTTAGTAACTGGATTTCTTGTTCTCTTTATAGCTTTCTAACTTCTTCTTGAAGATTGGAATTCTTTCCAAGTAGATCTTTGATTGCTTCATCAACTTTATCTAAACTTCTTTTTGGACATATATCTTCAACTCTTTCTTCAGTGTAGAGATTGCAATTCATTTGTACTAAAAGATCTTTCCTTTTTTCCAATGATTGAGAGAGTTACTCCTTTTCCTTCTTTAGATGCCCAATAGCTAATTCAGGATCCAACTTTTCATTGTCAATGGCCTTATCTAGATTTTATACCTCTATTGCCTCATATCTTTTCTCAAGTTGCTAAACTTCTTCTCTGAGAACCACAAAGTTTTGATAGAAATTGTTAGAATTATTAGATAGGGAAGGTTACTAAGAGGGGAGGGGTGAATTAGGAACCTATAACACTTTAACTTAATTCACTAATCAATACTTCATATAATATTCTAATCTAGTTAGATGTATGAGAGAATGAAAGTCGTAAAACATTCATAACACTTTGACAAAAGATATGGTGACCCAAAAACCTTCCAAATAGAAAGTAAAAGTAGGGTGAGGACGATACCCACAATCTTTAGTACTATAGTATAAATTTGGGTTACAATTGATCATTTTTTATGATCTACCCTATTAGGAGCAACAACGACTGGTAGGTCCACCTTGTGAAAGGATTTATTAAAACATGCAATGAAGTATGCACTCGGTAAAGAGATTTATCAAAAACTATGCACCTATTACAATGAACAAGTGGTTGATCTCTACTCTACAACTTTGATTTCCATTTCTTTGAAGTCCATATACCTAAGATCCTCAAGTTGATCCTACAATTGTATTTTATGGGATTCATCCACATTATCATAAGTAGGTTGCAGAATTGTACATGCTTCATGTGCATTAGAATAATTTTCAATTAAAACATATAAATTTGGAATAATGAAAATGCTAATTAATCCCAAAGCTTATTCAATTTTAGTTTTTCAAGAATCTTTTTCATCTTCCGTGGTAGCTGCAGTGGGCTCAATAGAAGTATCAGTTGAGACATCCAACATGTGTTTAAACTACAAAATAAAGGTATTATATGTTTTCCATGAATGATAATTAGAACTGTTAAGTTTGATTCTAGGCATTAAAGTTGACATAGTGAAAGATAAAAAATATCCCCCTCGATTGTATTCTTTTTAATTAAGATAAGAGTAATAAGTTTAAATTTTTTGTTTCAAAAGTATAATAGATAAATTTAGATTTGATTAAAGATAAGAATTATATAAAAAATTATTTTTAAAAATTAGTTACCAAAAAGAAGTTAAATAAATTTTAAAAATATTTTTGTATTTAATAAAAACTTTCCTCAAAAGATAAAGCAAAGTATAAGGATGGAAGGAAATAAAACAAAATTCAACAAGAAAAAGAATGAAGTGCTAAGAAAAAATAGTAAAAAAGTTTAAAGGTAGAAAAAAAAAAATTGAAAGAAGGAAGAGCGAACATAGCAGTGGTAGAAGAAAAGAATATCTTACAAAAAGAAATGTAGGACTCTCCCTAAAATCTATGAAGTGTTACACTTGAATGGATAAAAAAAACATAATAAAAAATGGCTACAGCGAGGTGCAACCACTCTTGATTATAGATTGGCAAAGCACAATCTAAGGAGAGAGAAAAACACATGTAATTAGGAGAATGAGGTAATGCACCAAATGTTGGAAGAAGGGATGAAGTGGCACAAGGATATGTGAATGATCCATTGAGAAAAAGATGAAGGTGTTGGCTCTTGATTTAACAGTTTTGAAGATGACCAAGAAACCAGAGAAATGCATCTAAGGCTAGCAACTTCCTATGACAAATACACCTAACTGCAATCTTGGGCCAACTATAAGGCTTGACCCTTCTTCTACTTTAGGCTCTGCAAGACCTAGGTGGGTGGACCATAGATTCAATCGATATCATACCAGTTCAAAACATATCCCTAAATCTATTTACTACAGATTTTACCCTTATTTCTCCTAATGACTCATGTAATAATCACAAATCTATGGTAGCTAGGTGCAAATCTATGAAATTCATAAGCTGAGTGAGGGCATTCTATTATAGCTCTTCAACATGAAAGGGGAAAAGTGTTTGATTAATAATGTTGATGTCAACAAGACCTAGGTATAAGAAACAAAAACCTAATGATCCTATCTCTAATCAGTGGCTTATCTATTGTACAATTAAATGAATTACAACCATACATCTTCTAGAAATCTTAGATATACTTCTACATCAAGATTCTTGATCTATCTTTCACCTTCTGAATAGATATCTGCATCAAAATGAATCTCATACTCAGACAATCCTTTCATGAAGTATGTAAACCCTATGACAAACATCAAGCAATTACATGGCTCTTTGTTCCATCAGTAAGATATTTCAATCACATACGTTTCTAAATGAAATGCAACCTAATCTATGCTCTTTGATCATAAGCTAGAAAATATTATGGATCCATAAATAGGAGACAAGATTCAAACAAAATTTAAAACCCTTTTCTACACTCTATTTGTTTTTCTTGAAACCAAATACATGAAAGATGTATAGAAAACTAACTCACAAATTTGAACTATCTACATTAAAACATAAATGTTGCTCATACAAGAAGAAGTTTTGAAGAATGGTGTCTCAGTAGTGAGTGATTTTCTTCTCAGAACTAGAACCCTTATAATGGATCAAAGAAAGAAAGATATAAACAAGAAAGAAGTCTTGGATTTGTTCTATGCCTGACATGTGTCCACTTGAAATTTAATCTCTAGCAACTAAATCACCTCTCTCTTCTCTCTACCATTTTGATCTGATTTTGTTTCATCATTATCCTGTAACTAATTTGCAAAATATCTCTTGATGAATGATGAAATCCTTTATATGTAATTTGCATCAAGAATGCTGATAATACACCATTTAACTGACTTAAAATTGACCCCACGTGCATTTTCCTTGTGTTTTATGCATATTCAAGTCATTACCTTGCTAGAAATCACAACTGAAATCTGATACTTGAATTTGATTGCAAGATAGGAACCTAAGACAAATCCTCCTATAGCTTGAACCAGTGGCATTCTATGCAAAAACTAACCTCAGAATCAGAAAGTTTGTCTTCTCATGATTCTGACAATATACAACATCGCATATTTTGCCTCTCGGAAACCCATTAAATCTCAATTTGAAAAATGTCCCCCTCTGCTGAAAACTCGGGTCTGCACTTTTTGAATTTTGAATTTTCATAAATTTAAATAGTTCTAAAGTCTATCCTTAGAAAATAAATGCCTTTTTGAAATTTTAAAAAAATTTGACGTGCATTCATTTTCAAAGAATAATTAAAATATTATCTTTCAACACATCTGGATTCTCCTTTGCACTTGGACCTTAGGTCAAACTAGGTTGACCAAGCATGCCATGTGGCACTTTTTAATTTTTCCTAAAACTTCTGTTGCCATGTCATCATCTAAGCGGGACCCACTTGACATGTGGCACATGCCCACAATCTCTCTTTATTTAACTTCCTTGCAACTCTGGGAAGTGGGCATGCACCAGCCATTAGATCTTGACACGTGGCGACATCTGGTGAATCTTTTTGAACCTGCATGTCTCTGCCATGTCACTATTAGCTAGGACCCTCTTGCCACTTGTCGTAATTCCACTATCTTGCATTTTTAAACTCGCGTGCATCTTGGTTTTGCAGATATGCCCCTGCCGTTGATTGTGACACGTGTCGCGATCTTAAGCTCCATCATCATATCATCCTGTATGTATCTTTGTCTTAAATTTTTCTTATGTCACACTGACATCGCCAAGTTAGCTGTGAGGGCCCATGTGGTCTTGTGGCTTACAAAAGCCCTTGTCTTTAATTCATTCTAGTGAATGTATTGAGTTGTATTTAAAAGACTAAAGAAATCATTGCTCACTCAATGTGGGACTAAACTCTTAATGGCTTTTGACCTCTGGCCGTGAGTTTCCTCGCACCTCTCTTCACAATGTATTCTTTGTGGGTGCTTCCTTGTCTATTATGGGTTGCTACTCCTTTCACCTCCCCTTGCTATGTGTGTATGGCACTAGATTCTTATGTGGGATGCCTTTTCTCCAAAATGTGGGGCACTTTGTTTTTAGTGTGGGTTTTTGTTGATGCTGATGTGAATTGCTCCTTATTGGTCTGCATGGGTTGGTCTCATGCATAGAATCTTTTATGTCTGCTCCTCTATCTTGGACATGGGTGGTTTTTTCACTACATGCACTGGGATGCTTTAACATGGAGTTTCCTTGTTGCTAACTATTATCTTCTCTTTTCTCATGCTTGTGGCGCTCTTCCAAAGTGCCCTGCTTTGAAATGGTTCCCTCTATTTACTCACATGTTCCCCCTTCTCCAAAACATGAGGTGCCCTATTTCAGCTGCCTACTTACTTTCTTGGTGCAGATTCATATCCTTTGTTTACTAAACTAGTGCTCTACTTTGTTTGGTTGTCGATTGCATGCTTGGGTCTTTGTTTTTATTTTTATTTTTTGGGGTTCCTTCTTGCCATCCACATGGGGCTTCTCCTACAAATTTTGATGTAAAACTCCTTTATTGCATGGGCTCTTTTTGTCAACACTATCTTCTGACAATTACAACCTTCAAATCTCTCAAGAAGGAGTGCCCATTCTGGTAGGTGTAGTCTATATCTTCTTCCACAGTTAACACTATTTCTAACAGGCTTTCTTTTTTCTTTATAGTATTCTCTCTAAGTGAAATAGGGCATCACAAGTTTAACTATTCTGCCATACATTTTTCTCAAAAGTTTACAAGTCTTGTTTATTGTTCCCTATTTGTATGTATATCTCCATTAGTGTTGAGAGGGTAATCTTTTATGCGTGGTTACAGGAATTGTCCCCTTTTTGGTCTTGCAATAGGGTAGAATCCTTAGATTTCCCTCTAGAATCAAGTAACTTAATCTTGTCACCAGGTTTTGTAACAGGATAGACATCGTGACCATGAATTTCAATGTATCTTAGTGGCCTAGACAACTCAACTTTCTTAGGCTCAAAAATATTCCTAGCACTCAACCTCTCTCAAGTAGGTATGGATTTGGACATATCATTTGGCATTCCAAACATTCATTTGAATTTCTCCTTCCACTTGTCATGTTACAAGAATATCCTTGAGGAGGCTGACCAAGTACAGTCCATTCTTTAATTACATTCATGGAGTACGCATAGGGAATAATGAGACTACTTGATAATCCAAGATATGGTACCAAAGATCACTTACAATCATTATTAGACTATGATGATTAATAAATGAAAATTATTCTAATCCCCTTTTAATCATCTTGAAAACCCCACAATGCCCTATCATTTTGACAAGATTAGTTGGGCACCAAAGTGGGTTCGGCTAAAAAAAAATTCATTTCTAGACAACTAATATTCCAAAGTTGCCCGTTGATTATCTGGCACTGATTTGGATCAAAATCCATCACTGAAAAATCATTAAAACTCATTTTATCACTTAACTGCAAACTATCAATTTAATGCCAGAGGGTCCTTTGAGGGTCCACATTCTTGCACCCTATTAGATTTTGTCTCATGATGAATTCAGGGTCAAAAGATATTCACTGTCAAAGTTGACCTCTCAGGACTTCCTGCAAGAAAACATGTCAGAAAACAATAAATTGGGTTTAGAATTGACTTCAAAATTGGGTTAGCTAACACTTAGAAGAATGAAAATTGAGGCGTTGGTTAACTATCACGAGGAGAGTGCACTTTTGTGATTTGGGCTCATGATGAATAATAGGATGCAAATGGTGATTAGTCAAAGTGGGCTACTTGGATTTTGCAAACTAGAAATAATGTCAGAAAAGCAATTTCAGCAAATGGAATTGACTTGGAAAAGTGTGGAAATGGATTCATCATGGTTTGCCAACTGGCACACTTAAAGAATTTTTAGAGTACAACACTGTCATGCCCAAAATCTAGGGGCAAACACAAACAATTTTTTTTTTTAAAATGTAATAATTAAACTCAAATTCCCTAAGATGATAAGTTCAAAAAAAGAATGATAAAAAGACTAAATTACATTCAAGGCAGATACAAGGCCTCTGATCAAACTATTAAAGCTATGACTCAGTTGAAAGCCCAAAAGGAATAGGGTGACAAACGTTCATTGTTAAAATCAATTAATTAAATTAAACCAACTAATTTAAAAGGACCTCAAGTTGTCTACTTTTAATTATCGTAAAAATCTTACATTCTTAGAACAATAGTAAAACATAATTAGAATTGATTCAAGTCCTATTACATAAATCAATAAATTATCATTAAAGTAAACAAAATATCTATTAATAGTAAAATTCATCTAATCAAACAACCATTCAAGTGATGTATGTCTAATCAATCGAAAAAGAACCTGTCTGAAGGTAATGTTTATCGCGTTATTAAACAAACTTTTACTACATTGTTATTCTAATAGCTTTTTTTTTGTTGATATTAAGATCTATTTTAAATTAATAATACTACTAAGTTAAATAAAAATAAAATCTAAACTAACATGCTAACATATCTAAACTACCTTAAATTTAAAAAACTTTACATAAAATAAAATATACTAAAACTAACATTTATATAAATAAACATTTAACTTAACAACATGCATAACACTAACAACTTAACATTTTGACAACCTTAATAGTAACATATTAACTCACCTAACACTAAACCAAACCAATTTTAATATAAACTAACTATCATTTAACTAAAACTAACCTACTAACTTGAAGACAACCTAAACTACTTCCCACTCACCTCCCTACCCATGTGGTAATGCTATTCCCCAAGCACAGGTGCAAGTTCCAAGCACAAGCCCAATTGGGATGAGGCAGCGTGTAGACCTAGACTCATAACTGCTGGCAGTGATGCTCATGGTATGAGGGAAGAGGGGTGTTAAGTCCAATGGCCACTCAAGATACAAAGGTAACATAATAATATTAGAACTGCCCCAACCTTCCAACTGACATGACTATAGGGTAATGATGGGTGGCAACAAGTCTTGAAGACTTAGTGCTAGGACAAGGAGAATACAAGGCAAAAAGGTAAGCTGCGACAAAATAGATGTTAATGCCAAAAAAACTGCTCACCTCCCATTGATCTTTGGTACCCCATGACAAGACAAGGTTTGAGGGTACATGGTAGATGTAGATTTTCTTTTAAATTCTTTGGTTTCCAATGCCAAGGAGGATGGGAATAAGGATTAGAAAGTTTTATCGGATGGGGGGGGTAGTTGGTGCATAAAGTTAAGTGAGTAGGATAGATAGAATATTTTTATATTTTATTTCTTTATGTGATTTCATTTGATTTTTGAATTACAAAGAAAAAGGTCTCAAAGAGAATCAAGGAGAGAATATTCTCTATCATCAAATAGAATTGAAATCACATGCTCATACAAAATCCAGAGAGAAAAATGCTCCTGTAGGTGCACTTTTTTTTTGTCAAGCCAATTCCTTTCTAAGTGTTGATTTATTTTTGAAGTGTGAAAATTTTCTAACTTGCCTAATTTTCTAAGAGGCATTATTTTGTATCTAATAGGATTTTATAACAAGGTGATGTATATTATCTTACTCCTTTGTAATTGAATTTGCAAAAAAAGTCAAGTTAACCAAGAAATTGAATAATGTGTTTAGGCTATAATACAAGATTTGTTTTATTTCCAATTAAGCATGGATTGAATTGAGAATTGCAATGTAATATATTTTCCTTCTTTAGCAAGATTGAACTTGAAAATACGTAATTTATCATCATCATTCTATCTACTCATCAATGCACATATGCAAGAATTGAAATAACATAAGCTACAATGCAAGGAAGTTTCTCAATCTTTTCTCTCTATTAATCAACCTGGTTTAAGGCTCCATTGGGAAAGAACCAGTAAGAAAACCCGATATCTTTGCCAAATACATCAAAATTTAAATAAATTTTTACATAATGTTATAATTCAATTGAATTCTCTTCTAAGTCTTTCACAAGAAGTCTTTCCCAATATCTTCAATGCACCAAGGGAACCATGAGAAAGACAAGAACTAACCTGGAGGTAAAAAAACATAATATGATGAACAATTCAAGCATGCATTCCCATCTCAGTTTTGCACAATAGGTTCAACATTGAACCAAAATAGGCGAGGAGGTGAATTTTCTCAATAGGAGACGTCAATCACCATACCATAACATAGCCCTTTCGGAGCTAAAATTCAAAAACTTTCATTCTTCTACAAAATGCCCTTTTGAAGCCAATATAACAAGCGTTTTCATTCCTTCCCTTCTTCAAGAATTCAAATTTTCATACAAGTTATGTGATGACAAGTAGGGGCCCATACACCCTACCCTTTTTTCCTCTTCTCACCATGAGAGGAGACTCTACACTATTGAGGTTCAACTAAGGCCCTTTCCTCATACTTGGCCACTTCTTCTCTATCCAAGGGTGAGTAATGCCAAAACAATCCCCATGAAATCTCCTCAAAATTTCAAAGCAAAGCATAAGAATGACATCCAAGAACAAGTTAAGTTCCCTCCCAAAACACCCTCAACACACATACAAGAAATACAAAGATCATCACAATGCCTTATGCATGAATCAAGCATGAACAGTAAGAAGAAACATGATCAAAAGAGTGAAGAACCCTACTTTCACAAAAGAAATTTATGGTAAAATAACAAGTTGAGAAGAGCTTATCCTTCCTTTCCTTTAAGCTTCAAACTTCTCTCCAAAAATTACAAATTGGGTAATAAATCAAAAACTTCTCCAAAATGAATCTAAATATGATTCTAACTCAACTAGGCTTTAGGTAACCCCAAGGTGGAGTTTGAGTCACCAACTCATGAGAGAGACAAGTCAATTTTTGTAATCAACCCAAAGTAGGGTTTTTGAGTGACCCTAAAAGTCAACCTAAGAGGCTAAGAGGGTGGAAAGTACTCCCAACCCATACCCTTACCCCTAGGATACTTAAATTTAATATTTTTAGGTCTTAAAGACTTAATAGAAACTAACAAAAGCTAGGAGAATTTTAAGACTGTATAAAAACCTTCAAAGAACGACAATGCAAATTAGCACAAATACCAAGGGGTTCAGTTTTGTCTTTCCATTAGATTTCTTGGTTAAATATCCTACATACTAATTGCACATATTAGTAGTTCAAGAAATCACATGCATATATGTAAATTACATATCAAGAAAATCATGTAAATTTAAAACATCCATCTTTCTAATAATCAATTGTTTATCTCATTCTACACATATTTTTTACCATTAAAATTGCATAATCAAAGTGTTAGTTCTGCATTCATTTGCTTCATCATTATACATGTTCATAAAGCATTACATGATGAAATCAAATATTTGAAAGTAAAGCATTACACATCCTAAAATAGCATAATAATGTTTGGTGCATCAAATAGTGTCCCGAAATATCAAGTGATGAGAATTAAAATAGTAATGTGTCCACTAGGCTACAATGGGTCAAGGCGAGGCCTCACATCCTCCCCCACTAGGTATGAACTTCCTTCTAGAGTTCATAAAAAAGATATGGGTACTAAGATCGCATTTGTGCCACATCCTCCCATGAAGCTGTAACGCCATCATAACAATCTCACTGGACCCTAACCTAGTCCAACTCTTGACCTTGAAGTGCTAGGGTGCGTTGAGCAATAATACGGATAGACACCAACACTAACTGGCTATCCGACTTCACTTGCAAAGCATCCCAATCTATAATATGAGACTCATCATAAATGTATCCTCTAAGTACTAAAATATGAAACACATCGTGGATGCATGATAGGCTAGGTGGCAAGGCTAAATGGTAGGCAATTGGTCCTATCCTCTCTAGGATCTCGAATGGTCCAACGAACCAGGGTGCTAGCTTAGAGCCCTTTTCGAATCGAATCAGACTCTTGTGTGGCTGCACCCTCAAGAAAACTCTATCACCAACCTGATAGTCTTCATCTATCCTTTTCGCATCAGCATACTTTTTCTATCAATCCTATGCCTCTCTCAAGCGTTGCCTAATCAGGGTCACCTGCTACTCCATCTCTTTAACTAACTGAGGACTAATAGATACTCGATCCTCGATCTTGTCCCAACTCAAGGGCATCCTGCAAGGTCTTCCATATAAGGCCTCATAAGGTGACATACCTATGGAGGAATGGTGCCCATTATTATAAGAAAATTCGACAAGATGTAGGTATTCCTCCCACTTGACTTGATGGTCCATCACGTCCATATGTAACATATCCTCCAAAACATGATTCACTCGCTCGATCTGACTGTTAGTTTGAGGATGGTACACTATACTAAAATTGAGCCTAGTGCCCAATGCTACCTACAACTCTCTCTAGAAGGATGAAGTGAACAATGAGTCCCTATCAGAGATGATCTTACGAGGAACGCCATGGAGTCTGAAAATATCTCACAAAAACACCTGAGCTATGTTTCATGTTGTGAATGTAGTATGCACAAGTGAGAAATGGGAAACCTTGGTCAATGTGTCAATTGTCACCAAAATGGCATCGTGGCAGCGAGATGACATGGGAAGACCAACAATAAAATCCATAGAAATAGCATCCCACTTCCACTCTAAAATCTCATGAGGTTGAAGGAGCCCACCAAGATGACAATGCTCTGCCTTCACCCTCCGACACTTGAGGCATCTTGCAACTATGTTAGTAATCTGCACTCTCATGCCTAGTCAATGATACCACTACCTCAAATTTGCATGTAACTTTTTAACACCAGGGTGTGCTACATAAGGTACTCTATGAGCCTCAAGTATAATGAGCTCGCACAAACTTCCAATGGAAGGTACATATATACATCCTCTATGACACAAGAGTCCATCAGAATCCAAAGAATACTCTATATACTTCCCTTCTAAGGGTCTCTAAGAATGCACCATCTGACTAACCTCTTCATAAAGCTCATCTGCTAGCAAGTGCTAAAGAATTCACTCTCTCACATTGGTACTAGTAGTCATAGGTGATAGCTCATGGCACCTTCTACTTAAGGCATTTGCAACTACATTCTCCTTTCCCTTGATGTAATGAACATCAAAATTGTACTCACAAAGGAACTCCATCCACTTTCTCTGCCTAGTATTAAGGTTCAACTGTGTGAATATGTACTGCAAGCTCTGGTGATTGAAATGAAGCTCAAATCTATGACCTTGTAGGAAGTGTCACCACCTCACTAAAGAAGCAGACCACACACCTGAACTTCAAAAGCTCTCTCAAATAGCTTTATTGAAAATAGGAAATTACTACACCTACTATGTACAAATGGTGCCCCCGGGCCATAGAACTTAGCAAAATTTTTTACCTCTATCATATATTTGATTTTCATTTATGTCTTTATGAGGTAAACTATGATTCTCATTCTCCTTTGTTTCATCAATTAGATCAGCATATTGAAACAAATTACTTGGAAAAATGAAACAACTTCCTTCATTCTCATAATGCATACATACATCAGCATTAGCCTCTACCTCATGCTCACTATGAGAGAATGAATCAGCATGCTCATGACTACACAAACTCTAGATAAGACAGCTAAAAGAACCTTAGGCTTAATGATATAGAATGAGAACATTTAATGCCTCACACAACTAGTAGATAGAACGATTGAGGTAGATGACAATATTAGAAATTAGTACACTAATATCACACCAAATTGCTATAACACAATATTAAATCAAAACATAGTGCTACAACATAACCAAAAATAGAGAACTCAAAATTTTTTATTCATATTTTTCACACTCAAAAAGAATTACATTGTCTCCTTTTAAATAATCTCTCAAACCACTAACCCTCAGTCTTTTCATAAATGCATGGTATCCTAACTAATCCAAGACCACTAAAAATAGTGGTGGAAGTCTCTACTTTATTATAACTATCATTAAAACTAGAGTTCCTAAATTTAGATCTCATCATTACATGCAAAGGTAAATGAATTATTAAACTTTCTAATTTCTAACTCTAGCATGATCAAAGATGCATGTGAAGTCTTCTTTATTTGGTGGATCCAACTCTAGTGAGCTCTTAGTTCAAGTGGTGCATGGATGGTGCATGAATAGTGCATAGAGAAATTATATTCTCCAAAACTACCCCTTAATTTCTACGTCAAATGATACTGCATGCAATCCTCAATGAATTCTAAAACGGTTTTTAGTTTACCATAAAGCTTTACATTCATGATCACAAACTTTGGCAAGTGGTTTCTACTAACCACAAAAACTCATTAGCATATAAAATCTTCAAATTCATCATTATCTTCTATTTCAATTTTATCAAGTCTTCAGACTTAAAAACATATCTTAAATCTTCAAATTCAAATTGAACCTAGGAAATCACATCATTCTCTTGGGATGAATTAACTACAAGCTCTAGAAAATTTGATGTCTAGTCCATTGTAGGTCCAAGTGTCAAACTCCTATAGTTTCTCAACACTTCCCATTAAGCCACATTGCAGGTGCTAGGGGATCCAAAACCTTACTCAAACTATAGCTTGAGGTACTCATGCAATACCTTTGACTTTGTCCAATTGCTATAGTGGTTCTTCAAAACCTCGCTTCTGAACTTTCTACAAAAATACATTCTACCAATGTCTTGCTAGACAATGAATTTGATTTACTCAAACTATTTCTAACTCTCCTTGAAGATTCAAAATTTTCCAAATTTTTGTCATTTCTCATACTCGAACATTTATACTTAAATAAATATTTGATCCTACCAATTACCTTCTTCCATCTTGATCTGTGGATCCATCCACAATCCATTTTTATGCATTCATTCTTTTTCTCTCTATTCCAAGATTTCTTCTTCCATTGATTTTTTCATCCACAAATACCATTTCAAACAATTTGTCTCTTATTTGGAACTGCTAGATTAATGGTGGAGCTAGGAGTAAGATCTCAATTCTTTACATACTCTTGCTTAATACTGAAACTCACTATTTAATCTCCATGTACTCAAACTGATCCATGCAACTCATAATGAAACTTTTGTCACTAGAGTCTTATAGACTCATGTAGAACTTCTAGTAGAAGTCAATTATCTCTTTCTTAATTTCTCTTTTTCATGAGAGATCACAAGGTTTAGTTTTCCCCTCCTCTCTTTAATACATAGAAGACTTGTGACACATCCATGTTCCAATTAGAACAAGTAGACATCGACTACTTCACTCACATATCTAAACCTTCATACACCACTATCACTTTTGACATGTAAACTGGAGGTTTGTACAACTTTCTCAACATCCTTGACAATTTCTTCCAATGGGACTCATCGATCCATCCATAATCAATCTACATACAACCTTTTATAGATTTGCCATTGTAATTGCTATTCCAACATGACTTTTCATTATGACTCTTCAACCCACAAATGCTATAAGGGTGAAGATCCCAACATTTATCTTATGTATGTCTTAACCTATAACAATATCCATAATGCATAGTCTTCATTCCTTGAACTGGTTTGCACAAACTCATGTTCATCTTTTCTTTGCTTGTAGAATATCTAAGGCCTTCATACATTTGCCTCTTTATTTTCTCAATTGTGTTCATCATTCCCTATCCATCTTTTCCCAATCCTTTACCTTTGAAACCCATTCTTTTCATAATCTTCAAATCGATATTATCATGAAAATTATTTAAAACATATGTGTCATCATTAACCTTTTCACGTTTATCATTACACACATCTTTACAAACATCATTATTATAATTAATTTTATCAAATGAATTCAAATCCTCTATGCCACAAGAAACATTATGAACCAATGATTTTTATTTCAAATATTCATTATTTTCTTTTAAAAAATGATTCTCTTCCTCTAGTTTCTTAACTTTATCCTTCAAATTTGTATATTATATCTTAATCGTAGTCTTTTCTTCTTCTAATATTTTCAACTTATCTACTAAAATTCCATTCTTTTTCTTAATGTCATCAAAAAACTTTAATTTTTCTTCCAATTATTCATTTTTCTTTTTAATCTCATCAAACACTTTAATCGTTCCCTCAAGTTCTTTATTTTCTTCTTCAATTTTCCACAAATCTATCAAAAGAGCGTTATTCCCTTTTCAAAAATTCCATCAAATTTTCATTTTTTGTTACCATCCTTTTGCCTATTTTTTCCATTGACATAACAAAATTAAACTCACCTTAGCCTTCTTGTAGACACTTCATCACCTTCAAGATCTTCTTTTATACTTTTACTAATCTCCCTTGACAACTTTCGTCATCCCAGATTCTTTACATTGGGCTGAGATCTTTTTGAATCAATGTTTCCTTCAATTTCCATGCAATAGACTTCACAAAAAATGATATCTTTGATCCTAAAACTAATCACTAATTTATTACTAGCTCTAATTTTAGCTTCGACTTCCTTCTTCAATTAACCTAATGCAATCTTTAGAAAAATAATGGCTTTGATAACACTTAGTTAGGAATCAGCACAATAATATCATACTAAATTACTACAACATAATATTAAATCAAAATGCACTACTATAGAAAAACCAAAAATAGAGAACTTGGAAATTCTTATCCATATCCTTCACAGTAAAAAAGAATTACTTTGTCTCCTTTCAAAGAATCTCTCAAACCACTAACCCTTAATCTTTTTATAAATGCATGGTATCCTAACCAATCCAAGACCACTAAAAATAGCAGTGGAGGTCTTCGCTTTATTATAACTTGTTAGAAATGCTTTACAGTAACTAGGGGGGGTGAATCAGTTATTCAAGGTCCAAATGTCCTAATAAAACTTTTTCACTAAGTATAGTGAGCCCATTAAACTAATCATACCTCCAAGCTAAACATTCATCTTGGCAAGTTACTAAAAAATCAACATGTAGGAATAAGACATGAAAGATCAACACATAGCACAATAATTTATGTGGAAACCCAATTTTGGGAAAAACCACCAATAACATGCTACTCCTTTCTCAGTCTTCTAAAGTGATGCCCTATTAAAGGCCTTCCCTGTTGAAGGCTACAACACACTATTAAATGTGACCTGGTTAAAGGATTTCAACCACTGTATTAGAAGTAGGCCTGGTTAAAGGACTTTAGAACATTCACTTGGAATGTCACCATATTAAAGAATTTACAAAATGGTTGTCAAACCAACCTAAGTCCATAGGATTTTACCCTAACTGATACAATTGCTAGAGAGTAGCAATAAGGGCTTTTGACTTGATACAACTTACAAAATAGCTTGCAAATTTTAGATTTCAATTCAGCTCACAAATTTTCTTGGCTTTCAGTCTCTAGAGCTCTGACAACTTGTTCTCCTTTCAATCTTTATCTCCTTGAGTCTCCATTCTCATTGTGCCAATGCAATCACTTATGTGTCACCTCTTTAAGTAGAGTCTATCAAGACAGAGTCCCCTATGCTCTGTTCCTCCCTCTTGATGCCTTCTCCTTGACACCACACACTATCTTCAACCAAGCACTTTGGCTTCTTGACCTGTAACTCCTTAAATAGAAGTGTAGAATACTTTTCCCACTCTTAATTTTGGTTTGACTAGATTAGGTAAGATACAATGTATCTATCCCTTATCTTGTTTCTTCTAGAAACATCATGCAAAATCCACCTATATTTGCCCAAAAATAGTTTACTTAGAATTTTGTACCATTAGCTCATCATTCTTATCTTCTATCTGGTTCACAAAATTCAAGATAAAAAACTTGTCAGCTTAGATCTGGTGAATCTTTAACTTTTCAAATAATGCAGTAGCTCAAAACTATTGAATTTCTAATGCTCAACACATACTATCTTACTCGACACCTACTATTGATTCACTCAACATCAACTAATTTTTTCTGATGCTTGGCACCTATTACATTTTTTTCTAGCTTGACACCTGAACTTGCTCAACTCCTTCTATTTCACTTGACACATACTAGATTTTGCATTTTCTCAGCACTTACAAATAATCTATCGGCATGAACTAACTTGCTTGGCACCCACTAATAAATTTTGTTAAGCTTTGCAGACAACTTTGTTACAACTTATTCTTCTAAAGTTTCTAAGTGTAGCCAACCTTTGTATCTTTAAGTGTATTATCAATACATCATTTTACCATTGTCTTAACTAATCTTTGTACTTCATTACAAAACCATAACTCAACCTTTCTCTTAGGTGCTTTTGTTACATATTATTGATTAAATCCTCTTCATCAATCAACTAAGTGATAGTACTTGGATCTTATAAGCAATTGTCATTCCAGAAAATAGCAAGTTTGACATCACTGACAAAACAATGATTGAAAACATTCTTTATCAAAAATCTCCCTTCTTGAATAGTGATCTTTTCAATCAGATTTCAACAATCTCTCTCTTTGGCATTGATGGCAAACCAAACTGATCAACCAAGTTATCAAAATGCTAACTATGTTAAAACAATGAGTCAAATGAAAAAAGGAAAAATTTGTATCCAAAACTATTCATTCTATTAGCAACTTTGAATTTCTTATGACTCCCTCTAAATTCTATAAGTATCTCCCTCTCTCAAAGTATTAGGAGTATCTCTTTCGTTGATAAATTGTCTTCTCCTTTTTTATTTTGCTCCCTCTCTAATTTGTTATCCTAACTGATTCCTTTGTTTTTGCTTCTCCCTCTTAACTATTGTTTCCCTTCTTCTTCCTTTCTACTATTTTTCTACTATTTCTCCCTCTACACATTTGATCCTGTAGGTTTTCTATTTCTCCCACTACATGTCTGATTAGTTTCTACTATTTCGCCCTCTTTGACAACAATGCCAAAGACATATTATGTCAGCATCTTATCATGAAAGTGTAGCATTTGTAGGTACTCCAATTTCTTCCTTTGTCACTTTGCTTTTGACTTGTTTGGAATTTTAGTACTTTAATTACTTTAGGCAAAACCTAAAGTAAGTATTCTCTGCATCAATTTATAACATTTTAGCAATCAACTTCTTTGATGTAGGGAAATCTTCCTATTACTCAAGTAGCCTAACTTACCTCTAAGATACTCAAATACATCTTTAGGTAATGGTTTTGTGAAGATGTTAGAAATTTGTACTTTTGAGTTGACATATTCCATCTTCACTTACTTGTCTTCCACCAGTTCTCTTACACAGTGATACTTAATTGCAATGTGCTTTGTTTTGGCATGCATCATAAGATTCTTTGATATGTTGACAACACTTGTGTTGTCAAAATAGAGTATCATTGGTCCAGTTACCTCTTCCTCCATACATTTCAACAGGTGCTTAATCCATACAATATTAGTGCAGTTGATGGTTGTAGCAACATACTTAGCTTCAGCTATGGACTGTGAGGTACAACTTTTCTTTTTGCTAGTCCAAGTGACTAATCTTTTACCTAAGAAAAGTGCTCCTCCACTAGAGCTTTTTATATCATCTATATTACCTCCCCAATTTGCATCAATGTAGGCATTCAACTCAAACTTTTCACTCCTCTTGTAGTATAAGCCAAAGCCATCTATTCCTTTTAGGTACCTCATTATTCTTTTTACTACCATATGATGATTTTCTCTTGGGTTTGTAAAAAACATTGCCACTATTTCAATAGATAATGCAATGTTTGTTTTTTTATGTACAACATACTATAACTTTCCAATCATTGATCTATACATTATCTAATTTACTTCAGTTGCTTCACCATTCGTGGATAACTTATGTCCTGTTGCTATTGGTGTACTAACTGATTTTGAATCCTCTAAGCCAAATTTTTTGAGTATCTCCTTAATATATTTTGATTGAGTTATAAATATGCCATGTTTTAGTTGATGTACTTTCAATCCAACAAAGAATTTGATTTCCCCAAACATTGACATGTCAAACTCATGTTTCATCTGATCAGCAAAATCTTTGCATAGAGCATTTTTTCCTCTAAATATTATATTATCAACAAAGATTCTAGATATCATAATATCTTTATCTTTTTCTACCTTGATATACAGGTTCCTATTGTAATATATTCTCTCAAATCCTATCTTCACAAGATATTTGTGAAGTCTCTCATACCATGCTCTAGGTGATTATTTCAAACCATAGAGTGCTTTATGTAGTTTGAAAACCATATCTTTTTTTTTTCCATCTACAAATCCCTCTAGATGTTCAATGTAGACTTCCCCTTCCAATATACCATTCATAAAATAGACTTCACATCCATTTGGTAGACTTTAAAACTTTTTTTAAGTAGCATATGCAAGTAGAGTTCTTACTCCTTCCATCCTTTCAATAGGGGAAATTGTTTCCCCATACTCCAATCCTTCTTCTTGCACATAACCTTTGCAGACTAATCTGGCCTTATTTCTTGTGATCTCACCATTCTCATCTAGTTTGTTCCTAAATACCCACTTGGTACCAATCACATTCTTATCAGCTAGTCTTGGAACTAATATCCATGTTTTGTTCTTTTCTATTTGATCAATCTCCTCATGCATAGCTTTACAACAATTATTATCTAGCAGTGCATCTTTCACTATTTTGGGTTTAATCTTGCTCAGTAGACATGATTCATTTATTAATCTATTCCTTGTCATAGGTCTGGCTTCCTTATCACCAACGATTTGTTTAGCAAGGTGATGCCTTCTCACATACTTGGATAGCCTTGGTTCTTTCCTTATTTCCATGTCTGGTCTTTCATCTTCAGAGTCACTATGCACATCTCTTTTAGGTAGCTTAGCATCTCTTCATGTGTACTAATTTTAGAATTGTAATGTCCATTATCTTCATTTTGCAACTTAGCTTTTGAATGTAAGTCAACATTCACTAGTTGTGACTTAGCTGATACTAAAACTTATTGTTGATTCCCAACTTGATTGGCAACTTCTTCTTCAGTAGTCATTCCTTCATAGAAATATAAAAAGGATTTGTACTTTTCTAATTTATTGAATTTATCAACTTGAACTTCTGCATGCTCATCAAAATTTACATTTTCACTCTCCAAAATTTTGTTAGTGTTAGTATTTAAACACTTATATGCTTTACTTCTAGTGGAGTATCCAAGCAATATTCCTTCATCACTCTTTGCATCAAACTTGACATTTCTAGAATCTTTAAGAATATAACATGTACAACTAAACACTTTGAAATGTTTTACATTAGGTGACTGACCATACCATAATTCAAAAGGTGTTGCATTTGTACCTTTCTTGACTTTTAATCGATTTAGGGTGTAGACAATTGTACTTACAACTTCTCTCCAGTACTTTAGAGCAACATTCTTCTCCATCATTAATGTTCTAGCACAATCTATCACTGATCTATTCCTTCTCTTTGCAATTCCATTCTGTAGAGGAGTACTAGGTGTTGATGTTTGTCTCTTGATTCCTTTATCATTGCAAAATGTCTCAAATTCTTTTGATGTGAACTCTCCTCCTCTGTCTGATCTCAGACACTTCAAAATCTTTCTTGTTTCTTTCTCAACTCTAGCCAAATACCATTTAAACATTTGAAATGCATCTAATTTTGTATTTAAGAGCATGATAGTCATCATCCTAGAGTAGTCATCAATAAACAACATTATATATCTTTCTCCTTTGTAACTTTGCACTTCAATTTGGCCACATAAATCAGTATGGAATAACTCTAGTACTTCTTTGGAAGTATAGGTTTTGCTTTTGAAACTTGACTTGGTCATCTTTCCTAACTGACACTATTTGTACATTGTGTTGTCAGGCTTCTTTAGTTTAGCTAAACCTCTGACTTTCTTCATTTTGCTAGTACTAATCAGATTATCAAAGTTGACATGACATAACCTTTTATGCCATAACCACACATCATCAAATCTTACAATGAGATAGGTACCATCCTCCATATCTAGGTAAAATAGATTACTCCTAGTTTGGTCTCCTTTTCCTATCAGATTTGCATTAGTGTCATAGATTATGGTAGTTTTGCTTCCAAATTCTACTTTGCACTCTACATTGCCTAACTGTGACACACTCAATAGGTTGTAGTTCAATCCTTCAACATAATATGCATTATCACATGAAATTTTCTCTATGAGCTTAATAAAACCTTTTCTTTTAATTAGACATGGAGCATCATTCCAAATCTAACACTATTTCCATCATACTGAGTAAAGGTTACAAACTTACTTTTGTCTCCTGTCATGTGATGTGATCACCCATTGTCTATGATCTATCTATCATTCTTGTTTACGCAAGTTACCAGTGCTATTGCCTCATCTTCATTTGACTCATCCTTCATGCCTACATAGACTACCTCATTTTCATCACAATCCTCTTCTTCAACAATGTATCACTTTTTCCCTTTGTCTTTTTAATCTCTACTATCATCTTCTCTCTTGTTCTTGTACTTGTTGCCTTCTCTATAGTTCTTTTTATATGTCCATCTTGCAAAAATATATCCTACTTCATTACAATTGAAACATATGAAAGGCAGCTTACCTTTGAATTTACCTTTGCCTCTATAAAATCTTCTGGCCAAAATACTTCCAATTGTTGCACATCTTCTTCATATGTGCTACTATCATTGGATGCATATTTTATCTTTCTTTTCTTCTTCTTTGATTTCACCTCTTCAATGTCTTTTAACAATAGCTTGGCCTTGAAAGAAGATTCAAGATTCTTAGGTCTATAGTTATCGAAATTGAATAACTCAAATGTAGTGAGTCTTCCCACTATACCTTTAGGAGTTAGCTTATTTCCTGGTACACATCTTAACTCTTAGATGGATGATACTCTAATAGCATAGATGGGGAGCGAGGTTCTTAAGAATTTTCTATTGATATTTTCATCATCTAAATGACCACCCAAAATTCTTATTATTCTTACTACTTCCTTTATTCTAGAGGCATATTGAGCAATGTTCTCACCTTCCTCCATTCTCATGTCATCAAACTTTCCTCTAAGACTTTCTCTTTTTTCTCTTTGGACATTCTGATCTCCTCCATAGATATCTATCAAGGCTTTCCACATCTTGAATGTAGAGGTATGTCCCTTGATGTCATTGAATTCAACATAGTTGAGGGTAGAGGCAATCTCTAGCATTGTCTGATTGTGCTCATTCTTTTCCTTCATATCTTCTGTAGTAGGAACACCTATTGGATCAACATGTTCCACTTCACTTGAGATTTATGCATGTTCACCTATTGATCCAAGATGTAGCTTCACTAGACTTTTCCATGCAACAAAGCTATCTCTATTGAGCTTGGGAATTTCTCTCTTGGACATCTTGATCTTTTCTTCTTCTAATACCTTTAAACCAAATCAGCAAATGACTCTAATACCAATTGTTAGAAATGCTTTAGAATAATTAAGAGGGGGTGGAATTAGTTATTCAAGGTCCAAATGTCCTAATAAAACTTTTTCACTAAGTATAGTGAGCCCATTAAACTAATCATACCTCGAAGTTAAACATTCATCTTAGCAAGTTACTGAAAAATCAACATGCAGGAATAAGACATGAAAGATCAATGCATAACAAAGTGATTTATATTAAAACCCAATTTGGAAAAAACCACCATTAACATGCTCCTCCTTTCTCACTCTTCTGAAGTGATGTCCTATGAAAGGCTTACCTTGTTAAATGCTACAACAAATTGTTAAATGTGACCTGGTTAAAGGATTTTAACTACCCTGTTAGAAGTGGGCCTAGTTAAAAGACTTTATAACATTCACTTGGAATGTCACCATGTTAAAGGATTTACAAAATGGTTATTAAACCAACCTAAGTCCATAGGATTTTACCCTAATTGATAGCTAGAGAGTAGCAATAAGGGCTTTTGACTTGATACAACTCACAACATAACTTGCAAATTTTAGATCTCAATTTAGCTAAAAAATTGGCTTGGCTTTCAGTCTCTAGAGCTCTGATAGCTTGTCCTCCTTTCAAACTTTATCTCCTTGATTCTATAGAGGAAAAGTCCCCTATGCTCTATTCCTCCCTCTTGATTCCTTCTCCTTGACACCACACACTATCCTCAACCAACCACTCTTGCTTCATGACTTGTAACTCCTTAAATAGAAGTCTAGAATACTTTTCCTGCTCTTAATTTTGGTTTGACTAGATTAGGTAAGTTACAATGTATCTATCCCTTATCTTGTTTCTTCTAGAAACATCATGAAGAATCCACCTGTATTCACCCAAAAATGGTTTACCTAGAATTCTATACCACCAGATCATCATTCTTATCTTCCATCTGGTTCACAAACTTCAAGGTAGCAAACTTGTCAACTCAGATCTAGCAAATCTTTGACTTTTCAAATAATGCAGTAGCTCAGCACTATTGAATTTATAATGCTTGGCACATACTGTATTACTCAGCACCTACTTTGGATACACTCGACATCAACTAATTTTTTTTGATGCTCAACACCTATTACATTTTTGTCTAGCTCAGCACCTGAACTTGCTTGGCTCCTTTTATGTTACTCGGCACATACTAAATTTTGCATTTTCTTAGCACTTACTGATAATCTGCTCGGCATGAACTAATTTGCTCGACACCCACTAATGAATTTAGTCAAGCTTTGTAGACAGCTTTGTTACAACTTATTCTTCTAAAGTTTCTAAGTGTAACCAACCTCTACATCTGCAAGTGTATTATCAATACATCATTTTACCATTGTCTTAACTAATCATTGTACTTCATTACAAAACAATAACTCAACATTTCCCTTAGGTGCTTTTGTTACATCTTATTGATTATATCCTCTTCATAAATCAACTAAGTGATAGTACTTGGATCTTATAAACAATTTTTATTTTAGCAAATAGCAGGCTTGACATTAGTGACAAAACAATGATTGAAAACATTCTTTATCAACAATCTCCCTTCTTGAATAGTGATCTTTTGAATCAAATTTCAACATAAGTATCATTAAAACTAGAGTTCCTAAATTTAGATCTCCTCATTACATGCAAAGGTAAATGCGTTATTAAACTTCATAATTTCTAACTCCAACATGTTCAAACATGCATGTGAAGTCTTCTTTATTTGGTGGATTCAATTCTAGTGAGCTCTCAGTTCAAGTAGTGCATGAATGGTGCATAGAGAAATTATATTCTCAAATAGACAATGGATAATGCCAAAGAGAAACCAAATGGGAGAAATCAAAAGCAAGTGCAAGGAATGCAGGAAAAGTCAAGGAAAAAAATGCAAAGGAAGGGAACATGTGTAAAGGAGATCTAAGAAAGGAGATATCATATGAAGATAAAAACTTAGGCTAGAAGATGTGAGAGAGAAGTTTTAGGTAGGGAAGATGGAAACAAAGAAAAGGGGAGACAAGAGGAAGTGGAGGGAGAGAGAGAAAAGTGAGGGCGACTCAGGAAATAGAAAGCCAAAAAAAACTTCCTAGAGAAGTGAGTTGAACACTTACTAACTTTATAGTAACATATTAAGAAGAACGTAGAATTTATTGAGTTAAATGAATGATCATTAAGAAATGAAATAAAACTATTTAAATGTCAATACAAGACAGTTAAATGTTAAAAGGAAAATCAAATATATGAATTAAAAACTGAGAACATCATATGAGTGAAGAATCAACTAGAAATTGAAGGGTTAGAGAACAAGATCTTAATCTTGAAGAATGTTAATTACAAAGAATAGATTTAGTTAGAAAAAGTTAAAAAGTTTATTGCATGATTAAAGTGAGTAATCAAACAAAAGTTTATGTTTAATTTTAAACACAAATTTATTGAATATTGCAATAAACTATTAATTCTAAATTTCTCTTGTTTTGGCGGAAAGCCTTCCAAAACAAGACAAAAAAAAATTACAAGAAACTAACAGCCCTATAGTGACACACCTTCCAAAGAGGGTTAGTATAAAATTATAGATAAAATAATAAAATCAACACACAAAAAGAGTTAGAATAAACTAGAACCATAAAAAAACTTCTTCTCTAAAAAAATTGTCTCCAAATAAGGTTAGTTCTAATGAATGGAAACCTTCAACACTAAAATTCAAAATAAGAATTAATAACCAAGCTTTGATACCATATAAGAAAAGTAAATGAGAGAAAGGAAAATGAAATCAATCCAAGTGAGTTGAGTTTGAAGAAATGTTTCCATGAAACAAATAATTTCCAAGAGCATACACCAAATTAGAGCAACAAGGAGACAAAGGATTTGAAAGGGGAAATCAAAGAAAACCCCTTGTGAGTATTATTAATGAAGGAAAATAATGTGTGTGTGTGTGTGTGAGAGAGAGAGAGAGAGAGAGAGAGAGAGAGAGAGAGAGAGAGCGAGCTCATTACAATAACATCAATGTGATGTGTAAAGAAGACTGAGAAAGAAGCATATCTTTTTTGGAGATGAGAAAGGAGTTGCATGGGTAACTCTTATTTCTATGAATGCCACATTCATAATAAGTGTGTGCAAAGTGTGAAGATCCTCTTAAGGAGGATAAACTAATTTTCTCTATAAAAGAAATTATAAAATGAGTTGTCCTCACATGTGGACTAAAGGACAAGTAAATGACATGTTCTCCACATGTGTGCAAGAGGACAAACTACATGTAGGAATCCTTGAAATATCCCAAATTAAATAATCTAAGGAAAGATTAATATTTCTAACAATATTTGAATTATCATAGGACTATTAATTTTTCTATTATATGGAATCTTTTTCAAGTAGTAAAAGATACTCTTCAAAGAGGATGCAGATGGAAATTGGGAAATGGAAGAATGGTGAAGTTCTAGGGAGACATGTGGATTTTGGATAAATTTTTGAATCAGATTTATTTTGATATCTTTTCTATTGAAAGAAAAAAATAGACCTATCGGTGCTATAATTTTGACTATTGGAGGAATGATGGGTTGGTGAATGTTGTGGAGATTAGTCTTGACCTATCATTTATTCAGACCACTCTCAATGTCTTCTACCTTAAAGGGGACAAGGAAGACTCCCTTGTCCAAGGTTTTGATCCAAGTGGAAATTACAAAGTGGCCTCTATCTTCAAATCTTATTCTAATGTTATTCACCCTCCTTGGTCAAAATCTTGGAGAAAGGGTCTAATCCTTAAGATTGAAATTTTATTTTGGATTATTCTTCAAAACAAAATATTAACTATAAAAGGGGTATCTATATAGTTAATATATGTGTTCCTTGTAAAAAGCCTAATGAAGATAGTGATCACCTTTTCCTCATTGTAGTTATAGTCATAGTGTCTAGAATATCTTTTTGGAGTACTAGAATCTTCAATGGCTTCAAGCTAGTAATGTTATGGATTATTTTGTTTGTTGGAAATGTCCTAAAAATGGTTCTTTAGTTTTATCCCTTTGGAGCTTTTCTCTCCCATGTCTTTGTTGGGGACTCTAGAAAGAAAGAAATATTAGAATATTGAGAGAGAGAGAGAGAGAGAGAGAGAGAGAGAGAGAGAGAGAGAGAGAGAGAGAGAGAGAGAGAGAGAGAGAGAGAGAGAGAGAGTATCCTTGGGTTGTTGGCCGCAAAATTTGTAGGGCTCTTAAGGAAAAATTCCTTAATCAAAATAATAATATTGATCAATTTGATATTAATTATCCCATGAGATATAAAGAGATTAAATATGATACTAGTTGAGAGGGAGTGATCTAGAAATCACCTCAAAATGGGTGCATAAAAGCTAATTTTGATGGCTTTGCTAAAGGTAACCTAGGAAGAGCTATGTGTAGAAGATTCCTTAGAGATCATAATTGGAGTGGTGGATTTTGTGGTTTCTCTTATTGGCATTCCTACTAATCACATAGGAGAAGTGATTGTAGCTTCTTTTTTTTATTTGTAGGGATGTGGTAATTGGTATTAGGAAACTATGGTTGGAAGGGGATTCTTTGAATATTGTTAATATGCTTAATAATAATTATTTGGTTACTTGGAATATTGAAATGATTACTAAATTAATCAAAAGTATTCTTGATAATTTTGAAAAAGAAATTATCACCCATATTTCCCTTGAGGGTAATAGTGTTGTTGACTAGATTTCCAACAAAGCTAGGTGTATGGACATACCGCTTTCGTGGATGGATGATCTAAGAAAGGAAGTAGATTTAAAAGTGATCATTAAACTTAATTGGATAAATGCAATTGAAGCTAAATTTATTGCAAACTTTTATTAGGTTTATTCTAAGATCAAGAGAAGCTGTAACTTTAATGATAGTAGTATTATTATTTTGAGGAGGTACCTCTTAATTATTACCTTCTTAAATTGGCATGTACTGTGGGTGATCTTAGAATGTAATGAGAAAGATTGTTTTCCCTACTCTTATAACATCCTTATTCATTGTAGGTGTTTGGTGATTAGACTGAGCTACAAAATGGGTGGTGAGCCAAGGAAGCAAGAGCCTAGGAACTATAAGCACTAGAAGGAGAAAATAACATCCTGGAACATTTTTCATAAAGGTAAGGTTACTAATTACCTAGAAATATTGGATGGCTACAAACCCCATATTACTAAAGAATTTTTAGAAACTAGCTAGGGATGTTGTGACTTTGCATGGGGATTCCATGAATATTACAAAAATTCTATTTCATAAATAAATGGGCTCTCTATTGGGGGAATAAAACTCAAGAAATAGACTAAAATGTCAAATGCTTCCCTAAAAAATATTTCGAAGAACCATGAAGAAGAAAGAAAACTAGTTAAGGAAGGGGACTTCTTCAATCTTAATCAGATTAAGGTTTTGTGGTAAGATGTTCTATCAGGAATTTGTGAGTATTTCATCCTTGATGGGAGATCCAAAAGAGTGCATAATTTTTATTTTTTGTTTTTAAATCACTTCAGATACAAGGATGGGGTTTCTTTTCCATTCTATTAGAAGTATTCCTTGTTAACAACCTCAATACACATAGGAAAAAAAATTATATGCCTATTCTTCATGAAGGAATGCTCCTTCTTATTGAGGAATATTGTAGGGAGAATGCTATGAAGCTGTCTCCATCGACTAGTAAAATAAAGAAGATTTTTGGGAAGGAGATTCTTGATAAATCTAGTGTTAAAAAATAAAAAATGCACAATCTTAAAATTTAGGAGATTAAGGACATGTATACTTAGTTAGATAATGACTAGGCTAGTGAGAAGGGAAGTGCAATAATAATAAAAAAAGGTTAATGGAGAAAGGAAAATTAAGAAAAAACCTGAAGTAAAAAAAGATAGCTCGGAAGAAGAAAAGGGCACCCTGGAAGAAGACAATGAGAATGAAGATAAAGAAGAAATAGAGAGTGGAGATTTAATCTCAAACAATGAAGGGTACTCAGGTAGTCAAGATGATTCTATGGCTAAGTCAGGTAGGATAGGGAGTAATGTGGTTTCTTGAACCCTGAAATTAAGAACCTAGATAATTCTTTGATTTAAAAGGAAAAAGATATTGAGGTGACAAATATTACACCCACAAATGAAGTTGTAAAGGGAGAGGGGTTCTAGATGGAAAGCAAAAAGAATGACAAAATGATGCTTACTACCCATGAGCCAAACACTATTGATGCCACCTAGATGATTGATAAGGAGGAAAAGTATTTTGCTAGAAGAGACCTACATTGATAATGCTTACCTTGAGGTGAAGAGTTTAAATGAGGAGACTAGGGGAAACAAATTTAGTGGAAGCCTTTTGTTTCTTGAAAATGCTAAAATGAAGAAAAAATGACTTTGCAGGCTGATACATGACTTTATAATGAAATTATTTCATTAAAGAAAAATGTTGAAGAGTTGCAGAAGAATCCAAATATAGAAAGAAAGAAAAGAATTGAGCTTGAAGGGAAAATTGAGAATATTCCTAAGAAACTAATGACCTTTGAAGCTCTCCTAAGGCAACCAGTCAAGGATAGAAGAAAAATGATGGACATGATTACTACTTGTTTATGTGTAGTGGTAGTTAGTTTGGGGAGGAGGAGAAATGAGGAAGTTATCTCTCATATGCATTTAAGAATGATTGGTGGTCCTGGCAGAAGGACAAAGTAGAGCACTAAAAGGGCAGTTGAAGTTTTGCATGTCTCCATTGTTGAAGATCTCCTTTAAGGGATTGCTAATACTGTCAAAGATTTGACTAAGATTGTTGAGGATCTCTAGTGACATTTTTTTCCTAGTATTCTTTTCTTTGCCATGATTGTTAGTCCAACTATCTTGTTATGATTATGTACCTCTATGTTGGTTGTCTTTTACTATGATTTTACTTTTTAGTTGGTTTTTTGTTAGAATTCTACTAGTACATTTCAAGTCCTTGTAAAACTAGTTTTTTGTGTTGTTAATGTAGGTTCTTGGTCTTTGTAAAACTAGGTGGACTCTTTATCATTGGTGTTTTGTTTCTGTCTGTGATTTCAAGTCCCCTCAAAACTTTTTTTACCTTAATCCAAATCTTATCCATGAACCTATAATAATCGTCAATATCACTACATATAGTTTGGAAAGTTCTAATATGAATCATAGGATTACCTTTATCATGATAAGTCTCAAGATGATGTATCTTAATGTGTTTTGAGACAAAAATATAAATTATTTCTAAGGGAAGGGAATTAACAATGTCACGTGTAGGAATGGTATACATAGACTAAGTTAATTATGCTACTTATTGTTGTAAAGTGGTGATAGTATGAACCAAGCTTCTAATGGTGGGATTACAATATACAATAATAGATATAGAAATATTAAATGTGCTAGGAATTTTACTATAGGAATAAGACTGTATATGCAAAAATATTGGTGGAGGATTGAAAGGAGTAAGAAGAGGATTGGAATATTTGAAAGGCGCAACATTGGATGAAGGAAATTAAGAAGGTATATAAGTGGGAGTAATAGTAGTGGGAAGTGTTGGATTAGGAAGAAACTAAGAGGATTAGAAAAAAAAATTAGAAGTCATCATGAGAGGTGGCACATAAGTGAGAATGCTAGGAATGGAGGTTGAAATTGGAATGGAAGTTTCAATAGTTGTGGAAGGAGGAATCTATCCTAAGAATTGAGTACTTCTTATTAAAGGATTAGCATGAGCAATAATAAGATGAGATATACCATGAAAAAAAGAAATGTTATTATCATTGTGAGTAATAAATTTATTAATAGCCCCAAAAGTACTAACAAGATTTTGACTCTCTTGAAAAACCCATTTTCCAACTAATAAAATTTATGAGAAAGCTTATCAAATTAGAAAATAGGAACTCTAGAAGCATCACCTTTATTGTAGTAATAGTAAAAAGGATTATTATATTTGATCAGATTGACATCATGAGATAAAAATGTTGGTATCATCATTGATTCTAGGAAGGAAATAAGAGTTGTGATCAAAAGAGCCCAGGAATAAATTGACTATTTTGATAGAAATACTATAGGTTTGAATTAATGTGAGAAGCCTCATAAAATAGGAGATCAAAAAAGAATAATCTACTAATATCTAACCAAACAAATATGTAACAATTATCAATGTAAAAAGGATCATAAAAAGATAAAGAGATCTAACTTCACAATGTAGAAACATATAATTTGTCATATCACAAAAAGGAGAGAATGTACAAAGAAAAAATCTAAATCCAAAAATTATGGCAACATGAATTGGGTTCACCAAAAAATTTGATAGAAAAATGGGTACAATAAGTTTAACAATGAAAACTAGATGAGATAAATTCATTAAAATCAAACCTTCACACTAAGCCATTTAATACAAGATAAAGAAGGGTTTCAAAATAAAACTCTCAATATAACTCAAGTTCGATTATAAAAACCCAAATAGCATGAAGGGATATTGATAATAAACCCAAACTATACTAAGGTAGTACACAAGAAAGTCCTCTTTTATACAATGTTAATTAAAATTAATTGTATGATTTGAATGTCAATTAAACCAATTAAATAAGTGACAAGAATTATAAAATGGATCTAGATTCGATATGGGTACAATAAATCAAATTAAAACATGGAAATAGGTCTATGATAAGAGATAAATAGAAGGGTTGAAAACTAACTTTGAAATTCACAGAGGAATATTCATATTCATTTTTAAAATTGTAGATCTAAAGATGTGGGTGAGAATTTTACTATGTATCAGCAATCTAAATAGAAAAAAGTACTAAAAAAAATAAATCCCAGATCTCTTGGTACATGCCAATTAGGGTGAAATCTACCAATAGTTTCAAGGGATAACAAAAATCTTCCTAGAGCACAATAAAAAAAGTTTTTCAAAATGTTTCTAACACCTTAAAACTCATACTTTCTACATCCAAACCTACAATTTTTATACCTAGTTACTATATACATGAAAATATGCATTTTTGTTGGTAGGGAGTGTTAATTGTAGAACTTTCTAGACAATAAATCTGAACACCTGTATTTAATCTTGAACAACTAAAGAGTAGTTAGTAATATCTTATTTATGAATGCTCTTGATGCCTATTTCTTTGTTGATAATGTAGATTACACGTCTGATTTCTTTTCTATTATCAAATAGTAATGTAGAATAGGCTAAATGACTTGATGACTATTGGAAGAGATACAATGCCAATGTTATTGATTGTATTCTCCCATAGTCATCGAAAAGTATTTGTATTCAAGTCGATACTAAGGAGTATCACTATGTAGCTATAAAATAGATACTTAGATATTTGAAGAAGAAAACTAATTATGAGATATGGTATGAATTATCAAGTGATTTCACTCTATGTGCATATACTAATGCAGATTGGGTAGGTAGTATGGATGAAAGAAAGAGCACCACTAGTGGACTATTCTTTCTTGGAGGAAGATTGGTTTCTTGGCTAATAAAGAAACAAGATTGTATCTCACTTAGTACAGTTGAGGCAGAGTGTGTAGTAGTAGCAAATAATTGTAATCAAGTGATGTGGATAAAGCAGATGCTGAAAGACATTAGGATACAATTTTTAGAATTCGTTATCATATACTGTGATAATATAGGTATAATGGGTATGTCAAAGAATCTTGTATTGCATTCTAAGAGCAAGCATATATCTATTAAGTATCATTTTTGGAGAGGGAAAGTAGCAAAAAATGAGATTAGAGTATGTGAGTACTAAAGATTAGATTGTAGATATCTTTATGAAGCCCTAAGCTAAAGATACATTTAAGTACTTGAGAGGTATGCTTGGGGTTATACCCCTATCTATTTTAGAATAGATGATGAAGACATTGCATCTATCCAGTGGTATAGATCACTATTGTTAGACTAGACTGAATGTTGATGCTTCTTATAGGGGAGTATTTGTGATGAGCAGAGTCATTAATAATTCTTGGTATTTGGTATTGAATAGTTTCTTTGGATAGTTGAGTTGGTTAAGGTCTTTGAGAAGCAATTAACATAATTAAGTCTTTGTTATTGATGTTAATGGGGGAGAAGAGTGCATGAAGAAACTCCTAAGTGTGTATGCAGGAGAAGAGTGTGCAAAAATCTCTACTTTATTATGATGATTTAAAAAGATTCATGAATATCTCTATGGAAGAGATATGCAACATGAAGATACAGAAAAAAGTAGTCTTCTAGAGAATTTTTAGATTTGATTGATGAATAGGATTTGAAACCATGAGAACAATAGCAGTAGCAATAATAGAGCAGTGTTTAGTATGTTGGAAATAATCAAGACTAACAAGGTTACTAAGAGGGGAGGGGTGAATCAGTAACTCTAAAACTTCAAGTCAATAATATATTCACCATTCATCCATCTAATATACTATATGCATGAAAAGATAAACATTCATAACACATGAACACACTGATTTGATGACCTAGAAACCTTCCAATTAGAAAGTAAAATTGGGGTGGGGATGATGCCCAAAAAAATTCAATACTGTAGTATAAAGTTGGCTTGTTAAGGCTTACAATGATCACTTCTGGTGATCTGCCCTGTTAGGAGCAAGTAGAATTGCTAGATCCACCTTGTTAGAGGATTTACAAACATACAATAAAGTATGCACTCTGTCAGGAGATTTACAAAAGACTGTTAAGTCTACCCTGTTAAAGGATTTACAAACTAATTCACCTATTAGGATGAAGCAGTGGATCTAGTTATAACTGATTGCTGATAAGATCCTTTATGCACTGATTTCCTGATGTGATAGATATAACTTTTCTGCATCTATGTTGACCTTGTTGTATTCCTCTATTATGCTGCTGATTCGCTTTTATTCTTCTCAAAATATTGGAATACAACACCATACAATGATACAGAACATTTTATCTTTTTAAAAATGACATAATACATTACATATATACCATTCTAATATTTACACTAGCAAGGTCAGCCAAACACAAGGGAACAAAACATTACTGAGTCGGCCAGATAGTAGAAAACTCAAGTTCCTCAAGCTGACTTGGTGACCTTCTGATACTCGGCATCCACTATAATACATTGCATCATCATGCAGTTGGTAAGAGTAGAGGCATGATCCATACTAATCACTCTAAGTAGTTTGGAACTCGGTAACCATTGGTGACTCGGTGAATATTGTGTTACTCGGTAAAAACTAAATCCATTGATAACCTTCTTTACTTGGTGAACACTGATTGCTTCGTTTACCTTGATCACTTGGTAAACACTAAGTCCTTCATTTACCTTGATCACTTGGTAAACACTAAGTACTTCATTTACCTTGATCACTCGGTAAACACTAATTTCAATGGATGACTCGGTGAACACTGAGAACTTGGTAAACACTGTGAAGCTTGGTGACCACTAACTACTTGGAGAACATTGTTCTGCTCCGTAACCATTATGAACTTGGTAAACACTGTTGAACTGCCCATATGCTCAATTTCCAAAGGAATGCTTGGTATAAACTGTAGACTGAGTGATGAGCTCGGTAAGCATTCATAATCGAATAAGTGTTGTAACTAATGACAAATATATCATAATTCTAACAATCTTCCCCTTTGGCATTAGTGACAAAAACACTTATGGGCCAAAACTTATATACAACATCTGACATAATGATGTCTGATTCTGCTGAATATACATGGCTTCCTTACATATAACTCCCCCATACAATATACATAAGGTATTTACATGAGTTGTATGACTTTTATTCACAGTATCTCTTTATCCCTTTTGTATATTGATCTTACCAATATCTCTTTCTGAGTATCTATTTCTCCCCCTTTTTGACAATAATGCCAAAGAATAAAATAATGTATTTACATAGAGACACCAAAATGTGAGATAAACTCAAAATGTACCCTGAGAATGAGTTGCAGAGTCTTATCCCAATTCTCTTGCAAGATTTTGCATGTGGATAGAGCTACTTGAACTTCTGCAGAAAGTTCAATCACATGGTCTGCAACAGAGAAATTGTTGTCATGGATCAATGTTTTGTAGTATGCAATATGTTTCTGCATTATGTCCATGATAGGAAGAATCATGTTCTGAATATCTAATAGTGTAGACCAAATCCTTCCTTCTTCTCTAAGAAACTTTGCCTACTTCTTTGATTAAAATTTGATTCTGAGGTGATGAGATGAGCTTGAACTGGGGTCAAGCTTCAGCTTTTGTGCACTTGCTTTCAGATCCTCATCTATCTTATTCAATTTCTCTCTTATCTCCTTAGTATACTCGATAACATCACAAAGCTTAGCAAAAAGAGATGTTACATTATTAAAAGAATTTTCAATGTTGGCCAAAATTGTGGTTAATTCAACCTGATTTATTGCTATATGTTGAGCAATGTACTCAAGCACGTTATTATCAAACTTCTTTTCTGCCTTCTCCATCAACTTTTCTTGACCAGAGATATCCTCATTGAATTTATTAACTGCCTCTTCTAATTGTAAAAAAATGTGTTGAGAAGTATCAACATCAACACCTATATCCTCAGTAATAATATTCTTTGCTCCTTCAATAATATTAAAATCTCTATCTCTCTCATTCCTTAGTTGTTTCTACTTTGCCTTTAGTTCTATGCGTTGACTGAGCAGTCTTAGTTCATCAACTGAAGCAGTATCCATATTGTTGGGTGATGCGACGTGCTCCCCTGCCCACAGGTGGTTAATTATGTGGTGTTCCATGTTCACTAAAAGTCATGGCTTTTGGTGCAACGGCAAATGGGCCCCACGAGTGGTATCAGAGCTATGGCTTTATTATTGTAACCCTAGATTGAGTCCATGGGAATGCATGAGAGGATAAAAGAAAGGGCAAGATATATAAATGATTTATTGCAGATCTGAGGGTTTTGGGTTTTCTGTTATGATGGGATGTTAAAAGATTTGGGCATGTGAAATTGTTGGACAAAAATATTTTTTCGGATGTTTCATTTAAAATGAGGGTTTTGAGGGGTAGTTTGCAGAAATGACCTCCTGGGTAAAAACAGACCTCACCATTGGATCCGGGTCGACATTTTCATAAATTTTGATATATAATATGCCCTAGTTTGGCCATGTTTAGAAGAAATGAAAGAGTATTTTGGTTTCAGCCCATGATGGCCGTCAAATTTAATCCCGTCGAAATTTTCATCACTGAAAAATTAAATAAATGAAAAATCGTACTGAAAATGGTAAAAAGACTGTCTTAGTAAAATGGCCATAACTTTCTCTCGGAATATTGGATTTCAAAGTTGTTACAGGCGTTGGAAAGCTAATTCAGAGCACTACAACATGGTATAGGTTTAGTTCTATGATTTGAAAATTTTGTCAGGTTTTGAGAGCCCTAAAGTCAGATGTTATTTATTTTAAGCACGGATTGGGGCATAACTTGGGCATACAGAGTCGGATTTTGGACTTCAAGTAGTCAACGGAAAGCTCTTGGAGAGCTCTACACATTGGTTCAGATTTGTTGTAGGTTTGGCATGATTTATTTGGTGATATATTTATCTGAACAGTTTATAGATATATTTTGACTATGGTAACATTGTGAGTTTATGGCATTGGAGATTTAAGTTTTGATGTCATTGTATACTCAGTTCATATTTCAGATTGGTCTCATGATGATATGGTTATTAGTGTTTCGTTTGGATATGCATGATGACTTGTTGGATCTACAAGTTGTGCAGTGTTGTAAGCAGTCTATACTTACAGGTTGCGTTTATAGCTTGGTTATGGGTTGTCTTTGCCCATTGATCTTTCATTATTGATGCATATTCAGATTGGTGGCTTGGATTTGGGTTGTCTATGCCCTAAGTCACATGATTTTATCTTTATGTAGAAGGGATGAAATGTTGTTACCAGGTACAGTCATGGTGGAGGATTGTGGTTGACTATGCTGACAGGTTGGACATATTGAGAGCCAGATGCTCGGTTCATGGATGTGATCATGGTGCCATGGATTTTGGCATGACATGATTGGTTATACAGGTACATCCTTGATGTTCATTAGCTTGGATTTTTTGATTAAGTTATGGTGGTATATCTTCTTGGTTGAGGATCATGGTTATTTGGTTTCTTTTGAGGAGCTCATGATGTGCACTTTGAGTTCTTTGATGGTTTGATGCCTTGGTTGATTCTGATGGTTAGAGGATGGTTATTTTTCATCATGATGTCATGGATAGCTTGGATACACAGTTTAGTGGGAGCTTGTGATAGTGATGGGGTGACAGTTCAGGATTAGTTCCTGGTTTGATTTGGATCTTCATATAGGAGATGGATTTTATGATGCCATAGGTGACTTGGTACCATGATTGAGTGGGAGTTTTTTTTTTTTTTTTGTTGGCATTGATATATTTATTGAGTGTTTGCAGATGTTGGAGGTTTGTCTTAGATCCTGTTGCTACAGAAGCGTCTTTGACATTTGCATGGTGCACTTGTTATCTTCATGGTGTGTGAAGATGGTTAGATCTTGAGGACTCATGGAGTTCTTGGTTATCTTCATGGTATGTGGAGATGGTTCTTCCTAGTATGTGGAGATGGTTTTCTTCATGGTGTATGGAGATGGTTGCATCTTGAGGACTCACAGAGTTCTTGGTAAAGGTGTGGTTTATGCTTTTATTTGGCATGTTATCCTTGATGCGAGGATGGTTTCATTATTATGTCATGGTATACTCTTGATACACTTTTAGAGTTGTGACATGTTATGGTGTGTTCATATGGAGCATGTTATCTCTTTAGTTGAGATGGTAAGATCATGTTGTCATGTTTATGTTCCTGAGGCCATGGTTGGAACTTTGACATTGATCTTGGTTTAGTTTCTTGGTATTGAGTACACTGATCATAAGTTGGATACTTCATGATATTTCTATGTTGCATTTGGAGTTGGCATGGATTGATTAGTTACAGGTGCTCATGGATACTTAGAGATGGTGGTGACGCTGATTTCTTTTGAATTAGAGAAGTATTTGTTGGGACGGTTGATGGTTTCAGCAGGAAGTCCAAGGGGCAGTCACCTGATATGGACTTGAGAGGAGATTGTTCTTAGATGAGTCTTGGTTGGAGACTTGGGTATCTTGATGAGCATTCTCATTCCCCACTCTTGGTCTACTCGGCGGTTTTCTACTTGAGAGGTATGGCCCAGTGTTTTTTTCTTAGTTGCATTATATTTATGCTTGTCTTTCATGGATATGGATCTTGAGCTATGGTACATGAGTTAGTTCTGGAAGGTTCATTTGAGAGATGGTTTAGCATTGGTTATCTCCATTTTCATATGTTGTTATGCTGGTTGAGTTTGGGAGATGGTTTTATATTGGGCATTTTCTTTGGATAAGGAATGGTTATTCCTTGGTTTAGGAATGGTTTTATTGAGTTTGATCTTCTTGTGAGAGGCTTACATCCATGATTAGTTATATGATATGGTTTGGGTCTTGTTGAGGCTTCTTGTTGGGGTTTTATGGAGGAGATCATACTTGCACAGTTTACATCTAGAGATGTGTGTAGAAGGACATGATACAGGTTTGATTTGCATAGTTTCTCTGGTCTTGGTTATCTTCCTGGATGTTCAGTTTTTTCTTACATTGGATTTGAGATTGGTTAGAGATTTTGATCACTGGTTTGTGCTCATGTATGTCATGTGAGAGATGACATGGTTATTCCTTTATCTCTTTCCTCTATTGGTTGTGGTGAACTTGGGAGAGCATTGGAGACTTGTTATGAGAGTTATTCTTGCAAGATATTAGTTTATGTATTGTGGATGTCCTTGATACTACATGGATTCACTTCTTTGAGATGTGTTGAGTGGATTGGTTATAGATTTGACATTATCTTTTGCAATGGGAGCTTCTTGGTATATATGTGGCAGGTATTTCTCTTGAGGCTTGTGATTGCAGGTTGCAGATTGGATATGTCGGTGATATAAGATTCACTTGTTATACCTTTGAGGTATGGATAGTTGGATGGGTTTGGCACTTTGTTGTGGGTCCTATTTTAGCTATAGATATTTTGACAACTACGGATACATGTGATTACCTTTGGATCAGGTTATTTGTGCTTGAAATTTCAATTGGTACAGGATTTTATGATCTTCTAATGCAACAGGTTGGGTGGTTTTCTCTTTGGATGGCTTCTATGTATGTCCAGTGGGAGTGGCATAATAGGAGGTGAGATCATTCATGTTCGAGATGCTGGATACTTTGATTTTGTTGCAGGTACCAGGATGGAGCACTAGGTGTATTTTGATCCATGATGGTAGATTTGTTGGGACGGATTGTTCCCTTGTTTATTTATGTGGCTATAGATTGACCCTATGCAATGTATACAACAAGTGGGAGATTGTTGAGATAATGGGTGTTGCACACATTGCATAATATTGTTATTTTATTATTTTATTTTTATTATGTAATGTTGTACCTAGATGGACGTGCAACATGTAAAGATTCTCATGGAATATTCTTGATGAGTTGTATTGTAACATTGTGATAATATTTGGTGTAATTATTTAATATTGGGGGAAAGAATTAAATGCCCAATATTAAATGTGGGGTCAGTGGGTTAGGTAGCACATGGTTTTAGCACATGGTTTATGTAATACCACTTGGTGGTTTTGTGGGACTTGCTACTATATAAGTAGCCACAAGGGTAGTTGTTGTGAGAAAAAAAAAGGGTGACAAGGAGAAGACAAAAGGCAAGAGTCAAGCGGGACAAGGCTTGACAGGTTAGCCAAGGGAGAAAGGGAGCATTTGTGAAGGTTGAAAGCATGGCATGGGATGTGTGGATTCATGCTTGTTCACATAGTTTGCTCAGTATCAGAGCCTTGTTTTGGCCTGGTCATGGGTTCAAATCTCCCCGGTGCCTTTTCGACCCGCGTAAGCACCTGGTATGCGCGTCGAGGGGGAGATTGTTGGGTGATGCGACGCGCTCCCCTGCCCACAGGTGGTTAATTATGTGGTGTTCCATGTTCACTAAAAGTCATGGCTTTTGGTGCAACGACAAATGGGCCCCACACATATCTATCTTGGGAATGAAAATTTCTTTATCCAAGTCTACATCCTCATCCACTATCTTGCCTGTAAGTAGAAATTTTAATGGAGTCTTTGATTTTTCTGCTATGCTAACATCTTTTCCTTTGAAAATAGAGACAATGGTTGATGAGGCTAGACTAGCTGTCAAAAATGGAATAGGACCAACTAAAGGAAGACTGAGAGAAGTGCTAACTGTATCCAAAATTGATATACCTCCCAAAATTAATGTGCATACCAGAATATTCACAATTGGAGAACTTACTGGTGCAAAAATTGGTGCTAATGTAGCTGATGTTGACAAAATTGGAGAGAAAATTGGAAAACTTATTGTACATACTACAGGAGGATTTGATATACCTTGTGTGCTTGCTGCTACAGTGGATGACTCGATAACTGAAGAAGTTGCCTGCAGTTTAGTAGATGAAGTGCTTGGCACTTGCATTGGGAATACCTGGAGCTGGGAGGAGACTGGTGAAGATTGAGCAATTGATGTGGTTGTAGTGGTCATAATCTCACTAGTGGAAGCTGTCTCTATAGTAACAGATTTTGGTGGAGTGTGAGGAAGAGATGCAATGACTGCTGCTACAATTTTCACTGGGTCATCCTCCACCTCAACTGCTTCTTCCTCCTTTTCTTCTTCTTCCTTCTCCTTCAATAATTGTTGGAGATCTTCATTAGTTACATCCATGTAGATGGAATCATTACCTTGCTCATCATCCATATCATCACTATCATCATCCTTGATTTCAATAGGTTCATCACTTGGCTTATGCAATTTATAAGTATCATTCCAAACATCAGTTGCATTCTTAACAATTGGTTCTATATTTTTTAACAATATGAGACATGAATTAAATCTCATATTCATTCTTCCTTCCTAATCCTTCATTGCCTTTTTGATTTCTGCATTTGTCAGGCTAGGTACCAGTTCTCTCAATTTCTATTAAAAAATGTCTCTAACAGTTCGCTCGATGATCTCCCATCTTACCTTTATTTTATCAAACAATATTGCAAGAATTTGGGAGACAAATTGGTCTAGGGAGAATCTCCAAGTTCCCAACTTCTCCATTACCAGATCTTCAATTTCCTTTTGCTCAACAGGAGTCCTTGATTCATACTTTAAGGCTTTAAAGTTGCTGATTCTTGCACCAATCCTAAGTTGTTTTAGCCTATCTTCAAATGTGAGAGGAGGCTTGTTAAACACAACTTCACTTTCCTTATTGCCTTTCTTTGTTCTCCTTGAAAATACTGCCTGAGGTTTGGTAATGATTACCCTACCTTTCTTCTTTACAGGCTCTACCTCCTTTTTTGATTCCTCTCTTTCAGATTCTTCTTCTTCTACATCTTCATCTTTTCCTTCGGTAAGCATAAGAGGGCCAGTATCAGTTTTTAACTTAGCAGTTTTCCTCTTTCCTTTGTTAATTGCCTAAGATAGCTTGATTTCAAGTTCAATTCTTGCTTTTGCCTCATCATAGGTACCGAATGTTGGAATATTGGGAATAGTTGGCTCATCCATTAGTGCCTCAATTACATTTCTTTCTTCATCAATATTCAGCTCATAAGGCAATGGTTTTACCCATGCCACTTGGGGTATGACTGCCTGTATATACACTTTGTCATAGTCAACTATGAAGCATACATCATCTTTGTAGTCCTCAACAAGCTTAGGGGGAATTCTAAATCTGTTGTTCATTCTCTCTTTGAAATATTCAAAATAGATATCCATTACTTTATCAAAAAATTTGCCCATTTCTGTAATGAATTCATTAATCTGATACAAAATTGGAACATCCTTTCTCCATAATAATGTACCTTTAGAAGGGAAAAACTTTTGCACATAGAAAAATAAACAGGTTAACAAAGAACCAAATTTACAAGGGTTTCTCTTTGAAGTCCTTATGCTATCCATATTTTTGTTGAATTTTTTCAACAGTACATCTGCCAAGTCAAATTCCATATTCTTCTTCACAACCTTATATGCTAAGTCCACAACATCATAGGGCACTCTATTCAATCTGCTGGAACTATACATCTTATATGAAATTAAATGAATTCCAAATCTTAGCTCTATATCTGATACATTGTTAAGTTTTAGTCCTTTGCCATCCCATTCAGCTAGGGTTAACTTCTAAATTTTATCTTGACTTAGGGTTTTGGTGGTTTTGGATTTGCTTAACATAGGTAAACCCATGATCTTATGAATCATCTTTTTCATTATCATGACAGGTTGCTCTAACCACAACTGACCATTATGCACATGGCTTAAGATGTATCTTATCCATTTCATTTGAAAGTTCCTTGGCAAGTGCGAGATATGGGTCAAACCTTTGGTTTCCAGATGCTTGTGCTCGGGTTTGAGAGTTCCATCCACACATAACTCGGCTAGGGTACTATCCATTTCTAATGTACCAATTTCTTGAATATTGCACTTAAAATGAGTACAAATATCGTTAATAAGGAGTACCTTTGGTGGAATTCTTGATTGAGCTCCATGCAGGTCGAGTGATTCAGCTATGGCAGGAATGAGCTTGAAGCTAGGTGCTTTCCATTCGACTCCCTTCACAAGCATTTCAAAGCCCCTCTTCGTCTTGCTGCTACTGGTGCTCATGGATGCCATTGCTATTCGGTGAGTGAACGATTTCATAAAAAAAATCTTCGCTGGAAAATCACTTCAAATCGCTTGAACTCACTTGCATGCTCTTGGAAATCTCTTCGCTCTGTATATTCTAAATTCGCAGTGAAAAATGAGATCAAATGCTGCCCTTTTGATGAAAAATTTTCCATTAATGCTTGGGTACAAAGGTAGCTGAGATGACCTAGGGTTTGTCAGATAGTCACTGATTTAATTGGTAAACCTTGAAACTCAGTGAACAAAAAAAACCTTTCATATTCCCGACCTAGCTTGGTTAAGTCTGAGACCAACCTTGCTCGGTAGATGCATCACAGTGAACTATGTCTTGTATCTGAAATACTAATTTGTCATTTGCACTCTTTCATTCTGGAACTGCTTAGGATATAGCTTGAAGATGTAGTCCCTGATCCTTCTTAATGGTTCTAATTAGAAATGGTGGAGTCACCCACTTCTTGAGTGACATTGCCATCATTTGAACTTTTTGGTTCGGTAGATTTAGGAATCCACTGTTGTCTCATCTGTTTTCGGATGTTTTTAGCTTTGGCCTTCTTTTAATCTTCAACTCTTCCTATGTTCATGCAATTCTTGGATATAATGACCAAGTTTGGTACATGTATAACATCTTATGGTAGTATCTTTCTTCCTTAGGTGATGCCTTGTACAGTTTACTCCAATGTGTCCATATTCTCCACAATAGTGACATCTGCACCAAGTATTGTAGTCCCAACCAAATAATGCTTTGACAATTTTTTCTATTGGATTGAATGATTTGGATCTGCACTCAGATGCCTTGTGACCTTGTTTCTTGCATTTGTGACATTTGCCTTCAAATTTTGTTTTCTCTTTGCATTCATTGGCTTTGTGACCATGTTGATTGCAATTGTAGCATTTACCATTGAATTTCCCTTTACCATTGCTCCAACATCTGTTAGATGTATGACCTATCTTGCCATAGTGATTGCAAGTGGGTCTTTGATTCCTTTGGGCACCTTGTTTGGAAGATTCACCGTCTTCATTGTATCCAAGGCCTGCTTTACCTTTTTGTCTATGAAGATTCTGCTCATTTTGTTGATTCAATTGATCCACATCTGTTTGAGATTTTATCATCCTTTCATTGACTTGCTTTTCAATATTTAAGTCATTTTTCAAACTTTCATTCATTTGTCTTTCAGATCTTAGATCACTTTGTAAGCTTGCATTGATTTGTGTTTCAATGATTAAATCATTTCTCAAACTTTCATTCTCAGATCTTAAATTCACAATTTCTTCATTTGCATTAGATAGTTGACTTATAAGATTTTCATGCTGAAGGGATTGATTATTTCTTACCTCTAAGTTTTCATTTGCCTTGTTTCTCTATTCTAGAACTTCACATAGCCTGATGGATTGGATTTCTTGTTCTCTTTTAAGCTTTCTTACTTCTTCCTGAAGAGAACCATTCTTTGCTAGGAGTTTCTTGATTGCTTGATTAGCTTCATTTGAGCTGCTTGACGGTAAAAGGTCTTCAATCTTTTCTTCAACATACTGATGATCATTCATTTGTCTTGCAAGTTCTTTTCTTCTTTTTAGAGATTGAGAAAGATGCTCCTTTGCTTCTTTGAGTTGAGCCATGGCCATTTCCAAATCTAGCTTTTCATTCTCAATAGATTTGTCAAGTCTGAATATCTCCATTTTCCTTGATCTTTACTCAAGCTGTCAAACTTTATCCTGAGAACCACAATGCTCTGATACCAATTTTTGGAAATAATCAAGACTAACAAGGTTACTAAGAGGGGAGGGGTGAATCAGTAACTCTAAAACTTCAAGTCAATAACATATTCACCATTCATCCATCTAATCTACTGTATGCATGAAAAGATAAACATTCATAACACATGAACACACTGATTTGATGACCCAGAAACCTTCCAATTAGAAAGTAAAACTGGGGTGGGGATGATGCCCACAAAACTTCAATATTGCAGTATAAAGTTGGCCTATTAAGGCTTACAATGATCACTTCTGGTGATCTTCCCTATTAGGAGCAAGTAGGATTGCTAGATCCACCTTGTTAGAGGATTTACAAAAATACAATAAAGTATTCACTCTATCAAGAGATTTACAAAAGACTATTAAGTCTACCCTGTTAAAGGATTTACAAACCGATTCACCTATTAGGATGAAGTAGTGAATTTGGTTATAACTGATTGCTGATAAGATCCTTTATGCACTGATCACCTGATGTGATAGATATAACTTTTTTGTATCTATGTTGACCTTGCTGTATTCCTCTGTTCTGCTGTTGATTCACTTTTATTCTTCTAAAAATATTGCAATACAACACCATACAACGATACACAACGTTTCATCTTTTCAAAAATGACATAATACATTACATATATACCATTCTAATATTTACACTGGCAAGGTTAGCCAAACACAAGTGAACAAAACATTACTGAGTCAGCCAGATAGTAGAAAACTCGAGTTCCTCAAGCTGACTCTGATGCAGGAGCATCCAGAGGTATAAGGGCAATCCTGTGTCAACCAAAAAATGTACTTAGACTTAGTTTCTATTTTATGTCTTTGCATTTTCGGATACCCATTTGGCTCAAATAAAGGTTCCAACACTCATAGTTCAACTATCAGTGCATTTAAAAATCCCGAAAAAATAGGAGCATGCAATTTGACCATCATTTTGGTGACCTAGAAGGTGTGACTTGGCCAGATGAATGTAATCGAGATTTAGAGCATTCCAGAAAAAGAATCAGGTCAAAAGGCCCCACGGTTTGAAAGTTATTGCAGTTTTTCGGATTTTGGAGACCCCCTAAGAATGCTTCAAAGTCAGGTTTGGGGCATTAAATGACCTCGAAAAGGGTCGAAAAATGGGGGACGAGCAAAGCTTGTCCATAGGGCTATAGAGCGCTTCGAGAGCTTTCCGGAAATGTAAACGGTTCGTCGATCGGAGTTACGGTTCAAAAGTTATGCCTCCCGGAAGTTCGGCTACCGTTTTTGGATTCTTCTAGAATTGCACCGACTTCTAACGCAGCTTCCGGAACCTTCTATTTTGTCGGTGGATGCCTACTAGCACTTTCTAGAATGTACTCCTAGTCCTTAACCCTCTGGGGTCTATTTAAGGAGATTTCTGGCATTGTAAAAGGCAGTTCGGATTGGAGCTTGAGAGGAGGTGCTAAAAGGAGAAATATTCTCCAGATTTATGCTATTGTAAGCCCGCAGGGCATGTTTTGAGTTTATTTTCCCTGCATTGTTTGTACCAGCTTATTTTCTCAGTTAATATATTTCCCCTTTCTATTGTGTCTATTCTGGTTGTTGGGTTGTGTCCCCATCAAGTGGTATCAGAGCGGGTTTTTCTGAGTGTGTAGACAGAGCGCCGATTGTGAGGCAGTTTGCACCAGGACTGTGTGGTTGTGGGTTCGAGTTAGAAGATGCCTCCACGAAGAGAGCGTGGTGGAAGGGCCAGAGCTGTTGATCCTGAGGAGGTTAGAGCCCTCCAGAGATAGGTACAAGCATTGCAAGAGGAGCTTCGTAGAGGAGCAAATATTGCCGCAGATGACAATAGTGAGGATGACAATGAAGAGGAAGTAATGGAAGTTGACGGCGAAGTTCTGAATCCTGTAGAGGAAAGGCTTTTTAGGGCCATTTCTAGGTTTGGGAAAAGACCTACAATTGAAGTGGGTATATTTTCGGAAAATTTTAAACCAGATTAGTTGATCGATTGGATCAATGAACTGGACGAATACTTTGAGTATGAGGATATAAGGGACCCAGATAGGGTTAAGTTTGCAAAGGCCAAACTAAAAGGCCATGCCAAAATCTGGTGGCAAGAGATTCAACTGGAAAGACTTAGAAGAGGAAAGGAGAAGATCACAAGATGGGATCGCATGGTGGACAAATTGAAGAAGCAGTTCATTCCTGTGGACTACGAGCTTGATCTGTTTAAAAAGATGCATGGGTTAAAGCAAGCAGGAAGATCAGTCCAAGAATATACAGAGGAGTTTTACCGACTCCTGATTAGAGCGGGGCATGCAGAAGCAAATAAGGAGAAGGTTGCTCGTTATATCAGTGGGTTACGACCTAGCATCCAGGAGGAATTAAGTCTGGTAAGAATGACCAGCGTTGAAGAAGCATACCAGTTTGCCCTACGAGTTGAAGAGAAGCTGAGTAAAAGGTTTGAAGGAAGACAAAGAGGGCGCCGTCAAGGAGGAAGGGGAAGCAGTAGATCATCTGGAGGCCACAATGAAACTCAAAAGAAAAATGAAGATGAGGGTACTAGCAGGAACCAGAGGAATGAGGGTTTCAACCGCTCCCGTGATCAAGACTTTGGGAATCAAAGAGGAAGAGGTAGAGGACGTGGACAAGGAAGAGGAGGCTTCCGTGGTACCTGCTTCCATTGCAATGAAGAAGGTCATCGTGCCTTTGAATGCCCTCAACGACAAGGAAGGACAGATAGGAGAGCTGAGGGCCAAGCTAGGGTTGCTCATGTGGATGAGGATGCACAATCATCACATTCAGAGGATGCAGAAAGAGGAGAGACCTTGGTAAATGAAAGAGTCCTACTAAGTGGTGAAAATGAACCAGGACAACGGAGGAGCTTGTTTCGTACCAGATGCAAGTGTGAGGATAAATTTTGTGATGTGATCATTGATGGTGGTAGCACTGATAACTTGGTATCCGAAGAGATGGTCTCTAAGCTAAAGCTCAAGAGGGAGAAACATCCCCAGCCCTATCGGATTTCTTGGGTAAAAGATGATCATAAGGTCCTGGTAAGTGAACAATGTTTAGTAAAATTCAAAATTGGGAGTTACCATGATGAAGTTCTTTGTGATGTTATTTCGATGGATGTTTGCCATCTATTGTTGGGTAGACCATGGCAGTTTGATAGACATGCAATACATGATGGGCATGCAAACACATACTCTCTGACAAAGGATGGAGTTCGCCACAAATTGAAGCCCATGAAAAAGGAAGGTGAAAAGGTATGTAGCAGTGCTAGGATTTGTCTTGTTGATGGAAGGAAGTTTTTAGATGGCATGAAACATCAGCGTATGTGCTATGCTTTGATTCCTAGGAAAGATAAAGAAGGTAGTAGTGAAATACCATTGGAAGTTTCAGATTTACTAGGAGAATTTGGAGATATTATCTCTGATAATGTTCCAGATGGATTGCCACCAGTAAGGCAAATCAGTCATCAGATAGATCTGATTCCAGGAGCTAGTTTGCCTAACAAGGCTGCTCACAGGATGACTCCTACTGAAACAGAGGAGCTAAATAGACAGGTTCAGGAGCTGTTGAGGAAGGGCTTGATTCGAGAGAGCCTGAGTCCATGTGCAGTACCTGCAGTACTTGCACCAAAGAAGGATGGAGAGTGGAGGATGTGTACAGATTCTCGAGCTATAAATAGGATAACCATCAAGTACCGGTTTCCTTTACCAAGGATGGATGATCTTATGGACTGCTTGAGTGGAGCTCAGTACTTCACAAAGATAGATCTGAAGAGTGGCTATCATCAGATACGGATACGAGAAGGAGATGAGTGGAAAACAGCCTTCAAGACCAAGGAGGGTCTTTATGAGTGGTTAGTCATGCCCTTTGGATTGACGAACGCCCCAAGCACCTTCATGCGGCTCATGAATGAGGTACTTAAGAAGTTCTTGGGAAAATTTGTTATTGTCTATTTGGATGATATTTTAATTTTCAGCAAGACTTTGGAAGAACAATTGCTGCATATTCGTAGTGTCTTTGAAAGGCTGAGGGAAGAGAAACTGTTAATTAATCTAAAGAAGTGTGTCTTTGCAAAAAGGGAGTTAGTCTATTTGGGATTTGTTATATCACCTGAAGGACTCAAAATGGATCCAGAGAAGGTTAAAGCTATCTTGGAATGGCCTACTCCAAGGTCTGCTACTGAGGTAAGATCATTTCATGGTCTGGTTAGTTTTTACAGGAAGTTTATTAAGAATTTCAGTGGCATATGTGCACCCCTAACTGATACAATAAGAGGGGATAGAAAAGAGTTCAAATGGACTGCAGCAACTGCGAGAAGTTTTGAATTGCTGAAGAAGAAGGTGACTGAACAGCCTGTGTTGGCACTTCCAAATTTCAGAAAAGTATTCCAGGTGGACTGTGATGCTAGTGGTAGCGTTATTGGGGCTGTATTAAGCCAAGAAGGTAAGCCTATTGCATATTTTAGTGAAAAATTGAATGATGCAAAGAAGAAGTATTCTGTTTATGATCAAGAGTTCTATGCGATAGTTCAGGCCTTAAAGAAATGGAGGCATTATTTGTTGCCAAAGGAATTTTTTTTGTATACTGATCATCAGGCACTACAGTACCTAAATAGCCAAGGTAAATTGAATCAGAGGCATATGAAGTGGGTAGAATTCTTGCAGAGTTATACATTTGTGTTAAAGCATAGAAGTGGAAAATCTAACAGGATTGCAGATGCATTAAGTAGGAGACAGTTGTTGCTTACAACAATGCAGGTTGAAGTAGTTGGGTTTGATGAACTCAAGAATTTGTACCCCGAGGATCCTGATTTTGCTGAAGCATGGAAAGCTTGTAAAGAACCTGTTGCTGTAGATAGAACCAAGTGGTTAGACTATTTGATTTAGGATGGCATGTTGTTCAAAGGTAGTCAATTATGCATTCCAAGGAGTTCCATGAGGGAAAATCTGATTAAGGAGAAACACAGTGGAGGGATGGCAGGACATTTTGGTCGGGATAAGACCGTTGCCATTCTTAGAGAACATTATTTTTGGCCTCAAATTACACAGGATGTGAAGAAGTTTGTACAGAGTTGCCAGGTTTGTCAAGTTGCCAAGGGGTTTAGTCAAAATAATGGCCTATATCAGCCATTGCTTGTTCCATCAAGGCCATGGGAGGACATAAGTATGGATTTTGTTCTTGGATTGCCAAGGACCCAAAGGGGTAATGACTCAGTATTTGTAGTGGTTGATAGGTTCTCCAAAATGGCACATTTCATTCCATGCCATAAAACTCATGATGCTGTCCATATTGCAGACTTGTTTTTCAAAGAGGTGGTAAGACTACATGGTCTTCCAAGAAGTATAGTTTCTGACCGAGATACTAAATTTGTGGGGTATTTCTGGAGGACATTGTGGAAGAAGTTGAGAACAGACTTGAAATTCAGTTCCACGCATCACCCACAGACTGATGGCCAAACATAAGTGGTAAATAGAAGTCTGGGCAATTTGCTGAGATGTTTAGTTGGAGATAAGCCCAAGGGATGGGATTTGATTCTACCACAGGCAGAGTTTGCTTATAATAACTCTGTAAATAGGAGTACTGGAAAATCACCATTTCAAATTGTATATGGAAATAGCCCAAGGACTGCACCAGAATTGAGAAAGATAGAACAAGGGGAGAGAACAAGTGCTGAAGCTGAGGAATTTGTTGAACACATCAAGCGTCTACATGAGGAGGTTCAAGCACACATTATCAAGATGAATCAAGAGTATAAAGCTAGGGCTGATGCAAGGAGAAGACATAAGGAATTCCAAGTAGGGGATCTAGTCATGTTGCACTTACGAAAAGAAAGATTTCCAGTTGGTACTTACAACAAGCTGAAAATGAAGAAATTTGGCCCCTGCAAAATTTTGAAGAAACATAACTCAGGAAATGCATATGAGGTGGAGTTGCCAGATGGTATTCACATTTCTCCCATTTTCAACATTGCAGATTTGACAGAGTATCATGATGATGGTACTGATGAGGAGCTGGTTTTAGAGCCATGTCCAATTCCTGCTTCTAAGAAGGAGGAGATAGAAGACATTCTAGATCATCGTGTGGGTAGGAGTACCAGAAACAGGCAGTATGAAGAGTATTTGGTCAAATGGAAAGGACGACCGATCGAAGACTCAACTTGGATTTCAGCAGCTGAGGTTTCCCATTTGAGATTTCCTCTACCATCCATAAAGTGACAGGGTCACTTTTCAATCTACCCTGGGTGTCTGATGCAGGAGCATCCAGAGGTATAAGGGCAATCCTGTGTCACCCAAAAAATGTACTTAGACTTAGTTTCTATTTTATGTCTTTGCATTTTTGGATACCCATTTGGCTCAAATAAAGGTTCCAACGCTCATAGTTCAACTATCAGTGCATTTAAAAATCCTGAAAAAATAGGAGCATGCAATTTGACCATCATTTTGGTGACCTAGAAGGTGTGACTTGGCCAGATGAATGTAATCGAGATTTAGAGCATTCCAGAAAAAGAATCAGGTCAAAAGGCCCCACGGTTTGAAAGTTATTGCAGTTTTTCGGGTTTTGGAGACCCCCTAAGAATGCTTCAAAGTCAGGTTTGGGGCATTAAATGACCTCGAAAAGGGTCAAAAAATGGGGGACAAGCAAATCTTGTCCATAGGGCTATAGAGCGCTTCGAGAGCTTTCCAGAAATGTAAACGGTTCGTCGATCGGAGTTACGGTTCAAAAGTTATGCCTCCCGGAAGTTCGGCTACCGTTTTTGGATTCTTCTAGAATTGCACCGACTTCTAACGCAGCTTCCGGAACCTTCTATTTTGTCGGTGGATGCCTACTAGCACTTTCTAGAATGTACTCCTAGTCCTTAACCCTCTGGGGTCTATTTAAGGAGATTTATGGCATTGTAAAAGGCAGTTCGGATTGGAGCTTGAGAGGAGGTGCTAAAAGGAGAAATATTCTCCAGATTTATGCTATTGTAAGCCCGCAGGGCATGTTTTGAGTTTATTTTCCCTGCACTGTTTGTACCAGCTTATATTCTCAGTTAATATATTTCCCCTTTCTATTGTGTCTATTTTGGTTGTTGGGTTGTGTCCCCATCAGACTCGGTGACCTTCTGATACTTGGCATCCACTACAATACATTTCATCATCATGCACTCAGTAAGAGTAGAGGCACGATCCATTCTAATCACTCTAAGTAGTTTGGAACTCGGTAACCATTGGTGACTTGGTGAATATTGTGTTACTCGGTAAAAACTAAATCCATTGATAACCTTCTTCACTTGGTAAACACTGATTCCTTCGTTTACCTTGATCACTCGGTTGACAAAAAAATGACTAAATTGTTGACAAAAAATTTTGAGTTTCATATTTTGTTCTCTAGAAACTTTTTAGAAATGCTAGGTGTACCAAGAAGATTTATAAGCTATAAGAGAGACATTGGAATATTTAGGGACTGATGGCATGATAGGTTGCTCATTGCTAGGTGCTTTTTATGGAACAATAGTAGGATTTGATTTGCACATTTCTTGATTCTCTTGTGCTATCTCCTTGATAGACTTAGTTTCATGTATTTCTACATTTTGGGGCTCTAATTGCATAGGAGAATCATCTAGGACATTTTCAACTATTGACTTTGTTTGTGACTTTGAAATTGGAGCATTTGGCTTTTCAATAGAAGTTGGGGATACTCGACCTTGCATACGAGGGCTTCTACATATAGGAACTTCTTCAACTTTGACCACTTTGTGGGTTTGTTTTGATCTAGGCATGACTAGAGTAGATGTTGTAGGATTAGTTGTTGTAGTCACAAACCTCTTTCTTTTTGTTACCTTTATAGAGGGATTTTGCAGTTCCTTTTCAAAGTTAGGGCTAAACTTACACTTACCTTTACCCCTAAAAGAGCTCGACATATCATCCTCTAAATTAGGCTTAGCAAACTTATCAAGAGAGGGTTGTTTTTCCTTCTCAGATAGATTTTGAATTGGCTCTATGGTTTCTTCCTCATCTTGTAAGTTTTGAGGAATAGGGTTGGCTTGCAGCTATAAGGTCTTGTATTCAACAAATTTTTCCCATGAAATAGGGGAAGAATCCCTAAGAGATCTTTCAACTAGAATTTTAATGAGGGCATGATGTGAAATAGAATTTGGCTTTCCTTTATGAGTTTCCTTGGCATTGATACAAAACATATTGTAAATAAAGTTGGGAATATTAATTTTCCTGCTATGCCTTATGCAACTAAGAAATTTAAAATGATGAGCATGTAAGTTCAAGAACCTACCTTCACAGGTTAAATATCTCATAATGTGGGTTGCTAGCTTTGGATATGGAGGTGGAAGAGAAAGTCTCTTACATCCTTGTTTTGTAATGTCTAGTTGAGGGTCACCTTACTGAGTGAACCGTGCCCTTGAAGGTCTAGTATCATGTTCATTTGCATAATGTTCTCCAATTGCTAGCAATCCTATGACCTATGCTATCATTTCCTTGGTAGAAACCAATCTTAATCACCAAACTAAGGCTTCTCCTTCATCAAATGTCATCATGAACTCCATTTCCACTTCACCATTAAATTTTGTTAATTGTAAGAAATAATCAAGCCATCCACAAGCATGAAATTGCCAAACTACTTCAATGTCCACAAGTAAAATATTATGAATGACTAGCTCATACCTCTTTAGTTGTCCTCCCATATTCAAAATGTCTAGCTTCCACTCTTTCTACTATTACAAATTTTTGCCCCTCTTACGTCTGTAAATTTTCTTTTTCTTTGAGCTTGAAAACTAATCTTAAAAATTTCATATGCTATTCCCACTTCTCATAATCAAGATCCCTTTGTTTCTAGCATGTAGAATAATGATAAATTAATGATGGAGGACATTGAGGCTTTAACTAAAAATGTTCCCATAATAGCTCTTAGTCCTCTCAATTATGTCAATTATAGGAGATCTCTTCCAAAAAATTGAAATAAAAGGTACAACAAATAAAGAAAGATTTTAAAAATTAATGAAATGAAAACTATTAGACTACTACCAAAGTACATCCTTTAATGTAGACATGACTAGGATAACATGGAGGTGACATTTGGAAATTACTACACTCTTTTGGCCCCCCACTAAAATTTGACAAGCGTCCTTTAAAAATTTTGGCATGGGAAGGAGAAATTGGCTTAAGTCTTTTATGATATATATAATTTAGTATTAGATATAAATATTGAAAACTATATTATGAAAATGAATAAAGAGTAAAAGAAATTGTTATACCTATAAATTTGAGATTGTACATTTGCATGCAAGTTGATGAGGTGGCATAGGTTGATGATCGTAGAAAGTGTTGACAATTTTTTTTATTGAAAGAAAGAAAAATGGAGTGTGGGTGATGTAGAATGTGAGTGCATGGTAGATAAAGAAATGAGATGGGTTGATACGAAGAAAGAGAAAAGTGAATGGAAGAATGGGGTCTCATATTTAAATGATCTTTTATTATGAAGGTTCCTAAAACTTTATCATTGTATGGTTGCAGGAGGAAGATTTTCATCTTCTACTATAGGAACTATGTTTAGAAGAGCTAGTGCACTAGTTGGTTGGAATTGCTATAGGAACTATGCTTTAGTCTATGGCTTATGATAGAGATGTATCCTATGGCCATTTACAATTAACTTAAATTAAATGGGATCAATGGTTGTTAGTTGCACCGTGCGATTGTCAAATATATCCTAAATTTCATAAGGCCCTAACTATCAAGTCTGCAGTTTCCCTAGATTCTGTTTGAAGGGAGAATCATAGAGGAGGGTCCAATCTCCTAGTTGGAATTTTTTATTTTTGATATGTGCATCATACCACTTCTTTCACTGTTTTTGAATAATTTTTGTTCTTTCTAAAGCTCTCTTTATTATTTCATCTAATGAATTCAAGTAGAGGAGTCTCTCTTGTTGTGCTGGAAGAAGATTGATGTTCAATTCTAAAGCAGTGTGTAGTGACTTGTGTTCCAATTTAATGGGAAAGGTTGCTACTTTACCATAGACAAGCTGAAATGGGGTGAACCCAGTTGTTGTCTTCCATGTGGTCCAGTATGCCCAAACAACTTCAGTTAATCTTCTTGTGCAATCCTTCTTGTGTATGTGTACTAGTTTTGTCAAAATGGCTTCAATTTCTCTATTGGTAATCTATGCTTGCCTATTTACTTGAGGGTGATAAGGACTAGATTTATGTTACCTTATGTTGTACTCCTTCATAACCTCAGTGATCAGATTTGATGTAAATTGAGCTCCTTGATCTATGTCAAGTTCTCTAGGCACTCCATAATGAGTGAATATTTCTTCATATAGGAACTTAGCTACTTTCTCATCTCTGGCATTTTTCATTGCTCTAACTTCCACCTATTTAGTTACATAATCTGTACATACTAAGATTTAGAAGTTACTACTTGATGGTGGGTCAATTGGACCTATGAAATCCATGCCCCACTTATCAAAAGGTGTGACCACAACCTGTGGAGTGAGTGGCATCTCATTAGTTTTTGTTGGTCTACCCATCGTTTGGAATTTGTCACAATTAGTTGTATATGTCATTGCATCCTTATGTAGGGTTGGCCAATAATATCTCATTGCAAGTATCTTCAGTATTATTCTTTTCCTTGCAAAATGGCCTCCACATGGTCATCATGACAAGCATGCAATATATCATATATCTCATCTTCCTTGATACACCTCCTCATGACTTGATTTGGCCCTACATAGAAGAGATTGTTATCTATCCAAGAATATTGAAAACATTTCTTTGGTAGGTCTCTCTTTACTTTATAAGAGAAGTGTGGGTGCAGTTTATTTGCAGCAAGATAATTTGCAATGTTTACATACCATGGTGTATGGGTTACTATATGGAACAAGTGCTCATCTGGAAAGGTGTCTTCAATTAGTGTTGGATCTTCATTAGAAATGGTCAATCTAGACAAATAATCTACAACTATGTTAGATTTTCCTAGCTTATCAATAATAGTAATATCAAATTCTTGTAACAACAAGAGCCATCTTGCCAATCTACTAGTGATAGCTAGTTTGTTCATTAAATATCTTATAGTTGAGTGATCAGTATGAAAAAAAATAGGATATCCAGTTATATAATGTTTGAATTTTTTTAATGCATAGACTATAGCTAAAAGTTCTTTTTTCTATTACTATGAAATTTAGCTCGAGTCCATGAAGGCTTTTACTAATATAGTAGATAGCATTCTCAAGATTAAAATGCTTTTTTCTAATACAACTCCATAACATAGTCTAATGCATCAATATGAATATGAAATAGAATTGACCAATTTGATCCTTGTAAAACTGGTGCCATGGTGAGAAGTTTCTTAAGCTGCAAGAAGGCTTCATTACATTCAGATGTCCAAATAAATTCAGCTTCCTTAACCAACAATCTGTACAAAGGACTAGCTATTTTTCTAAAATCTTTTATAAAATGCCTATAATATCTAGCATGACCTACAAAAATTCTTATATCTTTTGGTTTTGTAGGTATGGGCAGTATTAGAATTACTTCTATCTTAGCTAGATTCACTTGTATTCTTACAGCAGATATGAAATGACGAAGTACCACTCCTTCCTGCATGAGCATGAAATTTTTTTCATTATTAAATGCTAGATTATGTTCTTTACATTAGATAAGAACCTTTTCAAGATTCATTATGGCTTCTTCAAAGGTGACTCCAAATGTTGTGAAATTATCCATATATATTTCCATGCAATCATGTGGTATATCAGCAAAAATGTTAATTACAACTCATTAGAATGTTGTAGGAGCATTACACAGGCCAAATGGAAAAAAATAATATGCAAAGGTACCCCATGAGCATGTAAATGTGGTTTTGTCTTGGCCTTTAGGAGAAATATGTATTTCATTATAACCATTGTACCCATCTAGAAAAGAGAAATACTTCTTTCTAGCCAGAGTGTCCAAAACTTGATCTATGAATGGTAAAGGAAAGTGATCCTTTTTGGTTGCCTTATTCAATTCTCTCTGATCTACACAAATCTGCCATTTCCCTCCCTTTTTAGGCACTATAACCAGGGGTGACACCCATCTACTATCAGATATCAGATAAATAAAACCAACATCACGCAATTTTTGCAATTCAGTTTTAACTATTTCTCTAAGGGTTGGATTAATCCTTCTCTGGGGTTGACAGAGTGACAAACACCCTTCATTGATATATATTCTATGAGTACATAATGTAGGACTCAACCCTTTCATATCCCCATAGTCCCATGCAAAAGCCTTTTCATGATTTTGAAGCAACTCTATTAAGTATTTCATCTCTATGCAAGATAATTTGGGATTGACATGAAGATTATGACCTTTTAATAGCTCAACAATAGTGGTAGACTCAATTATAGTAGCTTTAGAGATTGGACTTGTATCTAATTCACATGGTAAGAGTTGATGAATAATGCTAGGTTCTTCAAGTAGAGTACAATTCTCATTACATTCCTCATACGTGGTTAATTCTAACATAGAACTATCAAATACACCTTTTTCTACCACACAAGTGTTAGTAAGAATACTCTAAATTACTGAATCCTCTTCTTGTAACTTTAGGAAAGATTGTCTATGTAACATCATAAGTTGTGCTATAGACTTCATCCCCTAAATTTGGCTAGATAGATGTGCTTAAATCTGGTTGTGGTTGTGTTGGAGGATATAAATCAAATTTCTTTGTTGCTTGACCATTAGATACGATCATATATCTTGACCTACAGCTTATATTTGCATCAACTGTAGCTGACCACAGTCATCCTAGAATGACAAGGTAACCAGGTAAGTTGACTTTGGGAGATAGAATCATGAAATCTACAAGGCACTCTAGAGAGTATAGGGTTACAGCTATAATTTCTATCATCCTATTAGGAGTGGCAGTAGAACTATCTACAAGCTGCAAAATTGTTGGAGTAGCCCTTAATCCTTTTATTTTCAACTTCTTCATAGTATCCTTGGTCATGATATTTATAGCAGCACCAAGATCAATTAAAGCATTTTTAATAGACTAACCATTTATAATCACATTCCTAACTAGACTACCTAGATTAGAATATTTAGGAATGATCAATTTTCCTAACATAATGTTAGCAAATTATCCTACAACATGGACCATAGTCAGGTCTTTTTTCTTCCTCCCATGCTTCTTTAGGCAGGCTTCTCTAATGGCTTTGCCATAGATAGGAACATGTTTAATAGCTTGGAATAGGGGTATTTGGACATGCATGTTCTTTAACTAATTAGTAATATCAAAAGACTATTCTTGTGTTTGTACAAGTTTACTTTGTATGAGTTTCTGTAGAAAAGGAGGTTTAGTTGCTAGTTGGGCTTGATCTGAAATAGTGACATTAGTTGGGTCAACCTCTTCAGAAACTAGGGGTTCCAATGTTGTAGAAGTATCTAGTATTTTAGTTATAAGAGGCAGTTTAGGCACTAGTATGGTTGTACCAGATCTCAAATGTATATTTGCAACATTCAGAGTGTAAGCAAGATATTGCTGAGCATCAACAGAGTACATGGGTTGTTGACTACTAGTTATTTGGATTTAGCAGAGGTGTGTAGGTAATTGGGTCTACTTTTGAGGTCTAGGACTAATAGGTGGTGGCATTAGTGCAAATTTTTGGACTGGAGGTGGTAATTGTGGATTATCAATATTTTGGTTAGGCCACTATTGAGGTCCTCCATTGATTTGTAGACTACAAATTCCCCTATGGTGGTTTCCATTGGTTCTACTAGTTCTACCATTGATTATTCTATTAGTTTGGCCAAGAAGGTTTGGAATTCTAAGGCCATTGAGACTATTGTAGATTATTTTGTCAAGAATTATTCCAATTAGGTTGACTATATTATGGAGGACCTTGGGTATTATAGTTTTTCCATTGATTATCATATAGATTTAAATTTTGAAAAGGGTCCTAAGGCATGCCTTGATGTTGGGCCCATGGCCTGCATTGAGAAACAAATAATACTTTCTCATCATCTTCATCTATCTTGATGTACTCAGTTGGAAGATGCTAGTTTTCCATGCTAGTGACCAATTTGTATTTGCAATCTTTCTTGTACTTCTGGCAATGTGGGCAGTACTCAACTAATTGTATGTCAACTTCTATGTGCTTCTTCTTTGTAGTCATTGTGTTGAGATGTGTAGCAACATCATTTATAAAGTCCTACTTAAAATTTGAGAGTAGATTATATATCTCAAGCTTTGAAATACCCTAACTGATTCCTTTAATAGATGTAGTTTGGTGTCCTTTTCCTTTCTTCATGGTTGATCTTGAGTAATTAAGACAAAAAATTTTGAGGTCATCCCAAGAAGATTGATACACATCTTCTGTAGTGAACAAGTCTAATGCTTCTAGGGAACTATCATTTACACCTCTCATAAAGACTAGCTCTTGTGAATCCTCAAACAACACATGCTAAGGGTTCATTTGTAGTGTATACAAGAAATGTGAAACATAGTCTTCTAATGTTTCTTCCTCCTTTTGTGATATTCTAAAGTTATCATCTCCTCTTCAATCATTTGCTTTGCAATACTCTTTGTATTTGTCTAGAAATAGAGTTTGCATTTCATCCCAAGTACTTGCTGCATTGGCTTCTAAGCCCATGAACCATCATAAAGCTAACTTTTTTAGTGTTTTTGGAAATAATTTGAGCTTATAGGGATTGGTGTTGTAGTCAAAGCTATGACAAAGTATGTCAAACTCAACAAGAAAGTATCAAGATCTTCAATTGCAAGGCCATAAAAATTTGGAAGAGCATTTGGAGGTATATTTTTGAGATTAGCATTGGTTACAAGGCTTGGGAGAGAAAATGGAAAAGTAGGTTGTGCAAAGGTATTTGATTATGAGGCTGCTACTGAAAAGGGATATTGGGCATTAGATTGTTAACAACTAGAGGATTTGGAGCAATACTATCAAGAAAATTGGCCAAAATTTTATCAAAAGTTTGAAGACCATTTGTATCCAAAGGTTTTACCCTTGAGGATGATTCTATAGGAAAAATAGGGCTTGCATTTGGAAAAGGAAACTTGACTTCTTCTTCAATTTCTTCATTCAGAGTAATGGGCTCATGTGGAAGAAATCTTCCATATTCATCTCGTGGTCTTCCTCTTCGATGAATGCAATTGAATTGATGAATTGTGAAGCAAGCACTCAATCTTGTGGTTTCTAACTAACACACTAATCTAGAAATAGAGGACTCATGAAAGTTCCTAGTTTAACACCATCCTTGACAATAGTGCCAAAAATGTAGGTTTCCATAATAGATCAAGATAATCACACTGATATTCCTTTAACAAGGGTACTAAATCCATTTTGAGAACTATCTATTCCATTATGAAAATACATTTTAATTGTCAACCCAAGAACATAGGACTTGAAATTGGTAATTATAGTATGTGCACCAAGTTCCTTTAAGAGTCTTGACACCTATGTTGTAGGAAAGTAAAATGCATGAAAGGATTCTATGCTATTGATACAGAATAGTGAACACACTTAGATTATCAATAGAGAACTATAGAAACTACACAAAAGAGAATTCTAAACTAATTAATGGTTCAAACATTCACTATGATTATTTTCCACAAGTGCTATAGGAACCCTGACAGTAACTATGTTGTAGGACTGATACAGTAAATCTATCTTAAATAGGAAATTGCAAGAAATAAATCTACTCTACCTAAATCTATTCCACCTACTAAGTCAGGCCCCATGATTGGCTTCAATTAACTAAGAACACAATGGGTAATCCAAAATTACTCTCATTAGAATTCTTCTTTTGTTACATGACTAAACAATTCATAGAGAATAGAGAAAACAACTTTAGAATCCCCTAACTAACTCTAACTCTCCATATATATAGCGGATTGGAACTTATTACAAACATAACATAAAAACCATGAGAAAACATCATTAGTAGGAAAAAGGTAGGATGTCAACCATGACTTTTAGAACATTAATTGAGCAATAGAATAATGGTCCATAGATAACATAACAAGTCAGACTTCTTGAAATAACTCCTCTCACAATCATGGCTTATCACCCAAAATTGACTTGCGCTTCTCATGCTATGACCATTCTTCATTACTCCTTTAATATGGTGCACATCACTCTTCACACCACTTCTCCATTACCTAAAAATTTGAAATATTCAAACACATACAACAACATTTATACTCTCATTCAAATACTAAAACATGGCTTAAAATATTTATATGAAATACTGCACTTTATATATAATATTAAGAAAGGTACATCATATCCACTATCCATAGGTTTAATAGGTTCTAGCTACATTCATAAGAAGTTCACAAGAAATTTAAAATAGACATTTTGGAAATGTTTTTCACATGGCTCAAAGAGTAAGTTCAGGCTATATAAAACCTATATCAAATTTGAGACATTAATATGCCTCATCAACTTGTGTCCTAATAATGAGGTTAAATGTGCAGAGTCTAAGTCAAAGATGTATGAAAGCTATTATTGATTTACAAAGAATAGTGTAGAGACAGAGTGCATGTAAAGAAGCTTTTGACGATCCTATTATATCTTCTAGCAAAGATAAAATATGGTGATTTGTAGTCATTCAGTGATAGAAGACATTATGATGGTGACATCAACAAGTGCACAAATCCTAAAGTTTCAAGTGTGAATTTTTGTATATACTATGAGCCAACAGTGCTATTGTAATTGTGAATTAATTAATTGTCTTATTATAAGCAATTGGGAAAGCCTCAAGGCTGAATCAAGCAATTTTTTTGAAGACAGGGTATAAACGAAAGTATTTTCCTTGTTTGTAAGTGTGTATGGGTATCAAGTATTGAATATGAAGTGTGAAAAGGAGTAGAGTGTTAGATGAATATGAGCAAGTGATCTAAGGGATTATTGGACGCAAATTTTGTGATCTTGAATCAAGATCAAAAGGAGAAGAAGTTTGGTTCATAAGATAGAGAACAAGGAAGGAAGTACAATTCAAATCTATTATTCTAAAAGGAATAATATAGAGATCATTTGGACAGTGGATTCATTGGTCTTTCCCCTAAAGTTGTTTAGATAGTGGGTTCGTCTACTTTCTACAACTCGTAACAAGGTTAGAATCTCCTAAAAAGGATTCAAAGTCTTCTAATAAAGACTGATATGTATTGAATGTTGTTATAGACTCCTAACAAAATCCATCCTCTAACAAGGAATATTAACAATAGTACATCATCTTGTGGGTACCATCCCCACTAGGGTTTTTCCTCTGAGCAAGGGTTTCCCTAATTAATATATGTGGTGTTATTGTGCATGATTATCTTGTTGTGGTTTATGTTTACATTGCTCACATGGTTAAGTTATATTAAGGTTGATAATTGTGATAATAGTTGGATATAATTCACACCCCCCCTCCTCTTAGTTATATCAGTGAACTATATATTCCAAAATTTCCATTTTCAAGAAATCCTTGTGTATCAACTTCTTCATAATGTGTATAATTTTGTTGAATAGCCAAGCCCTTTCTCTTTCTATGGGATTTCCTTGGTTCCTCTCTTGCAACTTAAAGTTTTTGTAATATGAGTTGGATGCCAATCATTGGATTATCAATAACCTTTCCAAATTTGTAAGCCTCCATCCCCAAAATATAAACTCACAAGTTGTTAGACTTCCTTTAAAAGAAGCAATACACTAATACCAACTATTATAATTTTAATTAGCAAACTAAGATACTAAGAGGTGGGGATGAATCAAGATCTATAAAACTTTTATCCTTCAAACAAAATTTAGTGCATTCACCATATTGATCTTCATATATCTAGATTATGCATAACATAACTTGTAAAATTAAATCTTGTAATAAATAGATATAACTGTTAATCATGCCATGAAATGTCAATACATAACAAAAAATAGTTGATTACCTAGAAACCCTCCAAGGTGAGGGTAAAAATGGGGTATAGGTGACACCCACAAATCTTCACTACTATAGTAACAAAATTAACACTACTACATTTGGGCTTGAATTGTGATGGTGGGCTGTTACAATTACAACAATAACCCGTTGTCCAATTGACATCAATCAGAATTGACTCTTGTTGGATAGGTGTCAAAAAAAATTAGTTGAAAGTTGTGACAAAAAGGATGACCATTGCAATTGTGACACCTACAGCTATCATAAATTGGGCTATCATTCTAGCAATCCATTAATTTTTATACTAAGCATTACGATGGAAATCTTTCAAAGACACCATAACAATTGCAACATCCATATGACCAAAAATGCTATGGGTCCCATGGAAAGCCCTCAAAAACCTTTGTCAAAATTGGGATGGGCATGTGGAAGGAATGTTGTGGTATCAATGCCCAGCCATCACAATTGTGACAATGTGTTGTATTAATAAAAAAACTAGTAACAAACATTGAATAGCTATAATGTAGTCATAGGTTTATATTGAGGTTCACTTGGTTTTGAGATAGTTTAATATTCTCTACTAATCAAGGTGAACAACGTGAAGGTGGAAGGTCATTTGGCCCCACCCTACCTAACATCTAAATTCTCCATTATTATCTAAAATATTTATGAAATGATCAATGTTTAAAGTACAAAAAAAGGATCTAGAAGTACAAAAGTGACATCACTTTTCCATCTTCTTTTGCATGTCACTTTTTAGTCACATCCAAAATAAGATTCTACCATTTTGAATTAAGAATGCACGTGCAACTACACTCTTTATGCATGGACACTAGGTGAAGCTAAAGAAATGTAGCATGATTACATTTATTTAATAGGTTTATTAAGTTTTGAAAATTATAGACCATCATCATGAACAGTGTTCGCGATGGTCTATAACTTAAAATACCTAATTAAAGACCTCTAATGGAATGCAAACCTATAACATTTTTTAGCTCCACTAGATGTTGTATGCATATGAATTGAAATTTCATATTGAACTATGGAGTCCTTCTACATTGCTTGAAACCAAGAGATTCACACAATTTGTTGTCATACAATCATAGGTTATTGTTGATATTCACCTAGTTTCAAGAATAGTTTAATATTCTCTACTAATAAGGGCCAACCATGTGAAGGTGGAAGCTCATCCCCACACCCCACATCTAAATTCCCCATTACCATCTAAAATATTTAAGAAATTATTAATCTTTAAAGTACCTAGAATGTCCTCATCACCTCCTGCTACTCTCAAGGGAAGTCCATCTTCATTGCTTGTGGGAACTTTATAACATGGGTACATCTAGGAATGTCCTGATTGTCTTGTGCATAAAATGAATCTAATATTATAAAATGCCCCCTAAGAAATATAATTCAAGTAAAATAAACACATGAAAAATGAGAGAGGGAAAGAGGAATCTACTTACCAATAGGCATTTCCATTGCATATGTGGCCATGCTACCTATTGAGTGAGTTTTATTATTTTTTTGTTGTGCCAAGATCTCTCTAATTATATACATGCATGCATACATAAATATATACACATATATATACATATACATATGTATATATATGTACATGCATACATACATACAAGCATACATACATATACAAAGATCACAAGGTCATGGCAAGGAGATGCATAGATCACAAGGACACAACAACCTATTGAGAATGTTTTATTGTTTTAATGTTATGTCAAGATATCTCTATTTAGAAAAATAGAAATGGGGAATGATTAATGTCATATTTTCTTTTCTTTTTTGTTTATAATCCATAATCCGTAAGCAACAAGTAGACCAATTTAACTAGGTTATGGCCTAGGCATGTGCTATTCTCATTTATCATATGGTTTCAATTTTGGAGGCACCATTTTTTCAAAAGTGTTAGAAAATTTTGTATTGATGTATTGGCCTAATTTTAATGAAGTAACAAAGTGGTTTTAAGGGTGGAATTGATTATTTCACCCCGAGCTTCTTACTAATGAGAGGATAAGAAGTCATCTAAATGTATCCCTTGAAATGATAAATCAAGTTGTAGAGGGTACGACTATGAATAAACATAGGGCTAGAGAGAATGTAAACTTCAGTAGCAACAAGAAACAATAGCATATGCTCAACAACAAGCCTCAAGTTCCATGGGCAGTGGAATTCACTGAATAATTTCATGGGTGCACCTCACTTGTGTTTGAAGTGATTGTAATATATGCACAAGAACATGATATCCAATTTTTCCCTATAGTGGGACACATACATGATGGTCTTTAGGTTTATGACTTTGGAACTCTTACTATTTATCTAGTTTTTGTAAATCAACAAGTGCTTGCATAATCTAGAGTTAGATGGGTTATTACATCATTAGAGTAGCTAGTTGAGATGCACTATAATCAAACTAGAGGAAATCATTGATAAACCAAACATATAATGAAGAGGAAACTTGAAAACTTGAATGTTGAAATCTTGAAATGAAAGCTATCAAGGATCAAACACCTATGCTAGAGTTACAACACAATGTGAATTTGATTTTAGATATAAAAAAGAAAAGATAAAAGATGACATAAATCATTCCCAATTTTATGTTCACAACTCAAATGCTCTCCCATGGCCTAAGATAAAACCCTCATTACTGTATCCAAAACTAAGGAATGAAATATGATTCTATCCCAAACAAAGAACTAAAATGCAATTTATTTTGGATTCCACTTTAGTGTGTCAATAAATTCAATAAATTCTATTACCATGCAAATTAGCTTACATTGATTCCAAACTTAGGCCCTAACAATAGTCAAAAAGTAAATTGTTGTCAAAGAATGTGCTAAAAACATGCAAGAGTACATATTTAGAATGAACATAGATATTGGAAAAAATAAAGAAAAATATAATCCTATTATACGTAATTAGAATTATGTCAGAGATGAACTCAAGAAATTGAGCAATATAGGAGGTGCTCAGCTAGATATTGTAGCCATCTTGGGTGATTTGGAAAGAGGATTCTACAAGGGAATGAGCCTTGTGAGTTAACATGTAATATCTCATAATAGTTAAGTCCTACCTAACTATGTCCAAGGCATCTGCGCACTAGAGCCATACTCCACCCTACTAGGCTTCCTACATACCCATATCCATGGGATCAAGACCCTTGAACTACTCACTCTAACAAATATGTAGTTCTCATTTCTAATTTTTTTGATGTAATTGTATTCCTATAGCTACTAGTGAACTTTACTCACCTAATACAACTCTTCACTATCTTGCACCCACTCAGATGATTCAAATAGTTTTCTATAATTACAATACTGTAATACCCTGGTGTAACCTTTTTGTTATAGTTTATAGTTAATGTAACGTTAAACTCTATATATCCTAAATCACTCCTTATATAGTTTAATTAAAATAAACACATGAAAATTGAGGGAGAGAAAGAGGAATCTACTTACCAATAGGTGTTGCCATTGCATCTATGGCCATGCTACCTATTGAGTGAGTTTTATTATTTTTCTATTGTGCCAAGATCTCTCTATTAATATAGATTTATACATACATATATACATATATATATGTATATATATGTATATACATACATTTATGCATACATATACAGAGATCACAAGGGCACATACATACATATATGTATGTATGTATGTATGTATGTATGTATGTATGTATGTATGTATATATATATATATATATATAGATCTTTTTTAAGGTGCTAAGTGACTTACCTCAAGATCCTCCACAAAAATAATGCAGACTAAGAAAAATGTGTAGAGTTTGCAAGAAATTTTACAAAAACATATCACAACAGATATTTTTAGAAAGAAACAACTCATAAACTAGTTAAATGGGTCTAGTATATAATTAGCCGGGTTGATATATACTTTTATTTAATTGGATTATGGATTTTGCAAGGGAATGAGCCTCTTGATTATGGCTTTTACACAAAAGCAAAATTTGCTCTTCAACTCTTTACACTCAACTCTTCAATAAAGTTTTTCTTCCAATAGTAAGAATAGCTACTACAAATTCTTGGGAGCCAAGGGACCTTGAACCTATGCTACATTTTCTAAACACATGGGAGAAATTACTACTAGCTTCAGTACTTCATAACATTATGGATCATATAGTGATGCCCAAATTAATAGTAGTTGTAGATACTTGGGATCCAAATATCTAAAGGGCATGGAAACAAAATCCTAGATCTCCAAATGATTTATACATACATGCATACATACATACATACATACATACATATATACATACATACATATATTTATACATACATACATATGCATTTATATATGTATGTATACAAAGAGATCTTTTTTAATGTTTTTATTACATATTAGCTATACAATAGAAAAATAGATCCAGATTCATACATATTCTAGAATTCAAATAACTAAACAATAAAAGTCACTCAACCCATGCTAAATAACTTACCTTGAGATCTTGAAAAAAAATAGTGTTGATTGTTTCTTTTATTGTACCTGATATGATGACAATTCTACAGGAATTTTTAATCAACTAAGGTAATTAGCAACTAGACCCATTTAACTAGGTTATGGATTGTATATATACATATATTTAACTAGGTTATGGCTTCTGCAAGGGAAATATCCTTGTGATTATGGCATTTACATAGAAGTAGAACTTGCTTCTTCAACTCCTTACACTCAACTCTTAACTATATTTATGCTTCTAGCTATGAGAATAGCTACTATGAATTCCTAGGAGCCAAGGGACCCTGAACCTATGCTACATTTTCTAGACACATGAGAGATGCACTAATACATTTGGTACCAAATTACAACGGCAGTGCTGTTGCAATTTTTCTGTCACAACCTTGTCATTGTCGCAATTGCGACAGTCTACCGTCGCAATTATGACGACAATAAGGTTGTGACAAAAAAATTGCAACGACACTACCATTGCAATTTGGTACCAAATGTATTAGTGATGTTACTATTGGCTTATGTACTTCATAACATTTTGGATCATATAGTGATGCCCAAATTAGCAACAACAGTACATACTTGTGATGCAAAGATCAAAAGGGAATGACAATAAATTCCTATAGAACTATCATCATATTAGGTACAATAAAATGAATGAGATGTAGAGATCAAAAGGGCATGACAATGAGATGCAGAGATTACAAGGCCACAAAAAAAATGCAACAATCACAAGGGCATGACAATGAAATCCTAGATCTCCACATGATATATACATACCTACATACATACATATATACATACATACATACATACACACATACACATACATACCTAGACACTTACATACATATTATTGGCTTCAGTACTTCATTACATTCTCGATCATATAGTGATGCCCAAATTAACAATGACATTAAATACTTGGAATTCTAATAGGGAGAGTGTGCCAATACATGCATGGTTACATCCTTGGCTTCCATTGTTGGGCATGTGTATGGAGCCTTTATATCCAACCATTTGTTATAAAATTATGAATGTGCTTCATGCCTAGCATTCAAGTGATGCATCTACATATGCAATTTAATCATCTTGGAAAACTGTATTTGATCCTACTAGCTGGGAACATCTTATTGCTCATTTTTGTCATGCCCAAAAAACTAGGGCAAAACACACCCGCAATTTTTATTTTTTAAAGTTAAAACTTAAACTACTATAAGCTTGATATTCTTGTGCTAAATGTTAAGCAAAGGTTCTCTACACTTCATCTAAGTTTTATAATCTTCACACATGAATTAAACATTAATTTAACTTTCATCATAAATGAACTTGAGCTAATTTACAATATCAACAATCCCTAATTTAAAACTGAATTAGTACAACTACCTAAGAGATAATTATAAATTAAATTTGAATGAATGAAATCTAAACTAAAGCATACTATGACAATTAATATTTAACGTATACATTAACTTACCAATCTTAACATCTCAATTGATAATTAACTCCACATACTTATACAATCTGATTAATTAATTTAATGATCGCTATTAAAGTTGGTGACTATAACAAATTCAATGAATCTATATTCAAATCTAACTTTATCTGAATTATCGTAACTTTAAGATCCTTATTAGAATTGATCAAAGGCTCACATTAGTATAAGATTAATCAATATAACATTAAAATTGTTCAAATTGAAATATTCTAATTACATTAGACATACATCTAAAACTAACTAAACATAATTATTAATTAAAATTACCCTTGACTATTAAAATAAATTAACTTAAATTTTAAATTAACATAATTTAGTACTAATCTTAGGATACATCAAAACCATATTCAATTATAATTATAATAATACTAATCTATCTAACTTAATTTTTTAAAAAAACAAACTTAATACTAATATAATTCTAACTCTCTATAAAAGTATTAACTCAACAAGTTAAAAAAAAACAAATCCTATATTATCAGTTAATGACATTCTTTATTAATACTATAACATGAAACTCCCCCCCAATCTAAAACTAAACTTAAGTTTAACTACAAACTAATGATTTATATTAACTGCACCCCTACTAACTATAATAGTAACCCATCCCACACAAGACTCAACCTAACCTATACCCTACTGTACCTACCCCGTGCTAACCCAAGCTACACCTACCCACCCTAGGCCTGCCCCACACGCTGTCCAAAGCCTATGCGTGGCAGGCCTATCCCCCATCCCGCGTGGAAGGACATTACATAGGGGAGACTTTGTGTTTGGAGATCATGGGGACAAAGAGTATGTACGTCCCTCCTCTAAATTTAAACATTACTTGCCCCCCCCCCACCTTAAAAGAAGCAAGGTCAAAATTTAAGTGGGGAGGAGACATGACGTGAGTTGAATAAGAAAAAGAGTTTTTAACATATTTCTGCCCTCCCTCATGATGGATCGACCCCCTGTACATGCTGACAGGTGGGTGGAAAGTTTTATATATATATTTTTTGAAATTTTATAAGATTTGACTTGTATCATAAGCCTTAAGGAATTAAATGCCAAAAGTTTTATTTTTGGAAGGTTGTACTTAAAAACATTATCATATATATATTTTGATGCATTATATTCAATTCTTATTAAAGTTATATTATTACAAGAATTAACAATGATTTTTAATCTGCAATGCAAAGAAGAATATTTTATGGAATATTCTCTATGACAGGGGGATTTTAAGGCTTCTCCATGCATTTTCTAGAGAGGGTTTTTAGACCTAGAGATGCACAATTTGAAACCCAATTTCTTTTGCCAAATTCTAGCATGTTTTTTCTTTTTTGCCAAGTCCATTGTTAGGAAAGATGAGTTTAGATATTTCTAGAGTTAATGGAGTTTCTATGAACAAGCACTCTAATGCAAAAGAATGCAAGGGATTATAATTCTATTTCTACTATAGTGCATGTTAATTTAATCATCTAAAGGCAAGGTTGTATGTTTTATATATAGTCATCATAGCAAGGTATGTGTTCTTTCTTCTTTATTGAAATTCAAAGAAATTCAAGACTCTTAATCAATTACTCTTGTTCTTAATGAATCTTATCAAGGAATTATGAACCAATATTCAGAATTCAAAAAGGTGATGAATTAATCCTTATCAAATTTAATTGTATCACTATTGTAACTTAACAATGAAAGTGCTAGCTTGGTGATCACAACATAGGATTGATATTATAACATGTTAATGTTCAAAACATTGAATTCAAACTTCATTACATCCATTTTCCTTTCATTATCATAATTGGAACTCAGAATTTCCCAATTCAAGACATTAACTATGATTCTAATTTCTCACATACATATGCCAAAGTTTGGAAACACATGAGAGCATTGCAAGGAGAATTTCGTAATCTTTTCTTTTCTCTATTATTCATCCTGGTTCAATGCTCCATCGGGAAAGAACCAGTAAGAGAACTTGATGTCTTTGCCACTACATCAAAATCAATTACAACTTACAAAATATTACAATTCAATGAGTTTTCTTCAAGGCTTTCATAAGAGAACTTTTATCAAATGTCTTCATAGCATCAAGGGAAAACATGGAAGAGACAAGAACCAACATGGAGATAAACAACACAAGGAGATAAGAAAATTAAACATGCATTCCCACCTAGTTGCACAATAGGTCCAACAATGAACCAATATAGGGGAAAGGTGGATTTTCTCAATAGGAGAAGTCAATCACCATACCTTCACTTAGCCCTTTCGGGGCTAAAACTTCAAGAACTTCCATTCTTTCACAAGGCCCTTTCAAGGCTATATCCACAAGGATTTTCATTCTTTTCCATATTCAAGAATTCTCAATAACAACAAGGTATGGGATGACAAGTAGGGGCCCATACACCCTACCCTTTCTCCCTCCTCTCACCATGAGAGGAGACTCTACACTATTGAGGTCCAACTAAGGCCCTTTCTCCAAACATGGCCACTTCTTCCCTATCCAAGGGTGAGTGTTTCCAAAAAAATCCCAATGAAAATCTCTCAAAAAAAAAATCAAAACATCAAGAAGGCATATGAATAACATCAAAGAAAAACAAGATAAAATCCCTCCCAAATCCACCCCCAACACACAAGCAAGAAATTCATAACTACACAATGTCTCCAACATGATTCAAGCAAGATTCAAAACATGAATACACATAAAGAACCATTCATGGAGTGAAGAACTCCTACCTTCTTAAAAGAGTTATGGCAATGGTGGTTTGAGAAGAGCTTCTCTTTCTTCCTTCAATCTTCAAGACTTCCTCCAAAACTAGAGGATTGGGTGACAAAACAAAACTCCTCCCAAAAAGCCTCTAAGTATGGTCCTTAACTCCACTAGGCTACAAGTAACTCAAGATGGGCGTTTGGTTTCACTAATCCAAGTAAAGAACAACTCATTTTCGAAATCAACCTAAAATAGGGTTTCTGAGTTACCCTAAGAGTCAACCTAGGAGGCTAAAGGGTTGGAAAGTACCCCCACCCATACCCTTACCCATAGGGGTACTTAAATTTAATGTTTCTAAGCCTTTAAAGACTTATTAGGAACAATTAAAAGTTAGGAGAATAGTAAGATCAAATTACAACCTTTAAATAATTACAATATAAGGTTAGCACAAAATTAACAAGTAATTTAGCTCCGCTTTTTCGTTGAGTTGTCTCGGCTAATTTTTCTACACACTCATTGCACACATCAGTAGGTCCAAAAACCACATGCATAATGTGAATTACATATTAGAGGAATTATATAAATTAAAGCATCCATTTCTTAATAAATAGTTGTTTATCTAATTCTACTCATATTTCTAACTTTTCGACTTGCATAACCAAATGTGTTAGTGTTGCATACATTTTCTTCATCGTTATACATATTTATAAGAATTAAATGACAAAATCAAATAACTGAAGTAAGCATCACACATTGTAAAATAGCTTAAAAATGTTCAATGTATCCAATAATGTTCTGACATAACAAAGCATGAGTAAAAAAATAATAATGTATCCTCGATGCTAGGATGGGTCAAGGCGAGGCCTCACAATTTTATTCTACCTAATCTGATTACAGTTCTAAAGGATTTTGTAATCAACCTAACTAATCATCAACTAAACCAAATTAACAGTAGCAATAGATACTTGGGATTCTCGTAAGGAGAGTGTGCCAATACAATTCAAAACTTGTAGAATTTAAATGAAGTTATTTATCTGCAATTCTTTTAAACCTTTAATAAGATAGGCATAAAATACCAATTTTGCTAGATCCAGACATTCCAATTAAACTTATTAGCAAACACAGAATAAATAATAACATAGTCCACTAAGTTTCCCAACATGTTCGTACATTGTTAATACCATGTCTTAGCTAATTTTCTTGAATCTAATTGAAGTCAATTTGGAATTTAAAAACTCAAATTTTTTGAGCACATAGAAAGAATAATTATAATTAAGAGGTAGAGACAAGTAAATATATATCAAAACCCATTGCAAAAGAAAGCAATTACTAAATACAGATACTCCTTAAAAAGCTAACTATTGGCATTTTTCAACTATTAAGTAACAAGATACTCAATACCAAGATAATGAAAGCACAAAAAATCTAAGGATTAGCTACTTCATATAAACAATTGAATATGTTTCTTATCTAGACCCAACTGTAACAAAATCAAAATATATTTCCTACTCTTTAGGCTCTATAGAACCAAGGTGGGTATACTTGAGGGATGGTTCAAATGAATGCTACTGAGCAAGAATCTCTTAGTTCCATTTTGATTCTCATCTCCTATCTCTGACATATCCATAATTTGTTCATTGCATGGCACTTTAAGATAATATACATCCCTTATAAGTAGATTTGGTCACAAATGTTCTCAAATTTGCAAATATTTTTAGCAATAGTAGCTAACTAAGGCTTAGAGATCAAATGCAAACAAGTGCTGACCAACATTGAGATCTTTCAAACATGGAAGTAAACATTAATTTTGAATTTAAGTTTGATGCTTGTCTATGATTTCTTCTCATATAGATTGGAATTAATAGATCAGTGCCTCATCCATTGGGATTCGGAATCCATTCAATTGCTAGATCTAATTATTTTCTTTACAATCAACATTATCAATAATTCTTACTAAAAATCATACTTGCAGACATCCTTCCTATTACCATGGATACCCTATGAATACCACTAAAGAATTTATTTAATTCATTGAACTAATAGCAATGGTGAATTGATATACATTTTGATTCAATTGCATTCGACTGGACAAGCTTTGCTTATGCAACTTCAAAATAACTAGGTAAAAGAAATGGAGACAAGATTCAGCCAGAAAAGATGTGATGAAATTTCATCTTTGTATTAATTTCATTTTGAAAAAAAATGTATACAATTGAACAATACTTAGAATGATTCAAGACAAAACTGCTAAATCCTGTCAAATTGATGTATTCTCATAAAATTTTCCTAGAAAACATATCATAAAGTATTCACACCAAGACATTGGAATGAATAGACTTAAAAGGTAGACTTAACAAAATCTAAAATTGATGCCACTATTTGGACCCTTTCTCTAGCCCTAGAATCTCACTTATATAGTGTGACATGCAACAAGCTTCAGACATAGAGAACTGATAGTTGTCCTTTTGAAAAAAGATATTTACATTTTGTAGCTATCACAAAAACAAAAATTTGTGTGTAATAGAAAACCTTTACTTCAAAATATTCTTTAGGTGGGCCACTTTTCTATTACATTTCCAAAGCTATGAGTTCCACAATTTATTCTTTGGTTATTCTAACTCCTCAGAGTACGTGGCTATCAAGCTTGCTAATGATGTGTCTTGTTCTGGTACCTACAAGTTAACCTCAACTTGGGGGGTTTCACTATCTTCATCATGAACTATTAAGGTAATACTTTTGTGTCCTTATCTACCACATCATCTTCTACCATCTATTCTAAAGACACAAATTCTTCTTTCCACTTGTTAAAAATAGTGTCATCAAGCCAATTAGAATTTAGGATTTCCCACTGCACTTTTATTAAAAAAAATCCAACTTTTTCTATTTCAACAAGATCTTTTTTTATAACATTGTAAAATAATTACACTTTGACCAGCTCTTTCTTGGTCATTGCCCATAGTCTATGCCCCTTTTCATTTATAACATTATTCATTCTATGACATAGTAATTCGTCTAATTCCTTTCCCCATTCTTCCTTTTTTTTTTTTTGTCAACCCTTTTAAGGGCATTGGGAAAAAGGTCAAACTTCTCTACTATGTACTTGGAAAGACAAATTGTTATTCTCTTCTTAATAGAAATATGTTTCTCGTGAAATTCCTTCAAATTACTAATTATATAAAAAATATTCTCTATTTGATGGCAAGATAATTGGATGACAAAAATACACATAATAGTAATATCATCATTTCTTTCACTCCATTTTTGCACATGGGCTTCAAGTTTTCTTCATCCCTCTTTATTTCATCCCATATTTCTAAGATTCTTTCCAACTAGTCATAAAATGTTTGCCACTCAATATTATCTACTAAGTACAAAATCATTTTCCTAATGATGGAGACACAACCCAAGCATAGAATGGACACAATAGGAAAGGGGAAATTTTATTAACTATGAAAATATGCTAGTACATTTAGTACAAAGAAAATAGACTTCAAAACATGCCCTAAGGGCTTACAATAGTATAAGTCTGGAGATAATTTCTCCTTTTAGTACCTCCTCTCAAACTCCACTCCGAACTGCCTTTTACAATGCTTGAAATGTTCTTAAATAGACCTTGGAGGGTTAAGGATTAGGAGTACATTCTAGAAAGTTCTAGTTGGCATCCAATGACCAAATAGAAGGCTCTAAAAGCTATGTTAGAAGTCGACGCAAATCTAGAAGAATCCAGAAAATGGTAACCAAACTTCTGGGAGGCATAACTTTTGAACAGTAGCTCCGATTGATGAATCGTTTACATTTCTAGAAAGCTCTCGAAGTGCTCTATAGCCCTATGGATCAAATTTTCTCATACCCCATTTTTGGCCCTTTTTAAGGTCATTTAATGCCCCTAACCTGACTTTGAAGCATTCTTAGGATGTCTCCAGAAACTGAAAAACTGCGATAACTTTCAAACCATGGGGCCTTTTGACCTGATTCTTTTTTTGGAGTGCTCTAAATTACAATGACAATTATCTGGCCAATTTACACCTTCTAGTTCACCAAAATGATGGCTCAATTACATACTCCTATTTTTTGGCATTTACACGTATCTCAAGGTGTTCAAATACTCTATCCTAGAACACTGATAGTGGAACTGTGAGAGTTGGAACCTTTATTTGACCCAAATGGGTATCCAAAAATGAAAACACATGAAATAGAAACTAAGTCTAAGTACTTTTTTTTTTGGTTGACACAAGATTGCCCTTATACCTCTGGATGCTCCTACATCACCTAAGCATCTCTTCATACTGATTATTCAATACAATATGCAATTCATATAACTTGGTTTTTTCTTCTTCAAACTCTTTAGTAGTATAGAACTCAGGCCTCGATGGGGTATCTGGCAACTCAATAATGGGGGTGGATTTAAATGGCTCAACTAGTGGGTGAGGATATGCAATTCTTGGTCTACTAGATTTCCCTAGTTTCTTTTTTACAAGTTGTTTGTCCATTTGGGATGTTTGGTTTTCCATTAATTGTATCGTTATTCCTCTTTCCTAATATGCCTTAAGTATTTCTTCAAACTTGGCATTGAGTTCTAAGAATCTGCTTTGTTCTTTTCCTACCACCACATCCCCAAACTCTAATATTTTTTTAGCCATTCTTGTAACTTATTAAATACCCACTTCATAGCCTTATATACTATAAGAGCACTAGTGTGTCCTGCACTTGAAATTTCTTGCATTCTAATCTTTTTTCTTTTTTCAATTGACCAAATGACCAAGGCTTGATGATCATTACCAAATTTAATCCCCTTATGTGCTTGTAATATCTCTTCCTCTATTTTATACTACATATCTTTTTCTTTTCTAATAGAATAAAAAATCATAGCATTAGTTATGTCCCACTCAAGAAAAACCAAGACTCCTGACTCCCTAACCAATAGTCTTCTAGCCTTAGGTGTTAATTGGGCAAAATCCTTCAAAAATTTAGCCGTCACCTCTTCCTCAATGTCATAGTCTAATTTATTTGGTTGTTCTGCCTTTATTTTCTTACATTTTTCCTCAAAATTTCCTATATTCTTTCTCCAAAAATTTTGTGAAAAATCCCTTGATTTAACAAAATTCTCATCATCTATGAACCTTTGAGAGGCTTGAGCAATAATATAATCTATCTCCTTACCTCTATAATTAGCAATAGTGAGGTCAAAGGAGGGCATAGGAGGCTCCTGAGGCATTCCTCTTTCCATATCATCAGTATTAACAACTATATCTCCTTCCCCACCCATTTGACTTAATTATTCTCTTAAAGATGCTTCATCTTCTATTTGGAGTACAGTTTGAGTTAGTGAATACTCTTCCAAATGAGAAGAGGATCCCTATTCTAGTTTTCATTTTGTGTGTGCACTAGTGGCAAGTGGACTCTCTAGTCTTGGCTTTTTGTGAGGGGGAACATATTGTATATTCAGAACCACAATATATCCTACCCTCCTTTATAATGTATATTGGCCTGGAGCAACTATCATTTAGCTATTTATCCTTCTCTCTAACTCTATTTCTTTATCAAGATATGTCTTAACAAAGGTAGCCTTCTTTTCATTCATAGTTTACATTATTACAGAAAAAAATTCATTAATACATTCATTTTGGCCCCCCAATACTTCTTAACTTTCAAACAATTATAATCAGAATCAAAAGCATTAATGAATTCTACGACTCTACTGAAGACTCTCTATTTTTCTTTTCTAACTTCCTGTTCCTATAATGAAACGATATTTCTAATAACATCTTTATGGAAGTATACATTTGTGTAATAACCTTAGCTTTTGTCCTCTCCCTTAGAAGGTCATAGATTCATTTTGGATCAATATACCTTGCATGGGATTCTGCCATGTGGTATCTATTAAAAACTAAACTAAGATTTCTCCATCCTTTCCTTACAAAGACAAAATCATAAGCCATAGTGACAATAGGAAAGAAAGCGCCTTTACCTTTTCTGATCATATCCCTTTCTTCAACGGTTCCAATTTTCCATAGAAATTCTACAATTCCTATCTTTAGAGGTACATGGAAAGGTAAAACATGAGGTTTTCTCAGAAAACCATAAACTCTAATCATAGTAGAAACATTGTATGGGATTATATCCCCCCAATTATGACTAACCAAAAGTTCCTTGGCATGGTCTATAGGTTTGATTAATTCTAGTAGAGGATATGGAATTCTTGGGCTATCTCATTTCAAGAGCAATTTGAGCCTTGATGCAAAATATCTTTCAAATCTAACATATTTGGTATTCTTGGCTTCCCAAGTCATGTCAGCGCTTCATAGTTAGACTGGTAGCTTCTCACCATCCTTTTCTAGCTCTATCTCAATTAACTTAAAGAAAAAGGTAACTCCCTTATAGAGACATATATGAATCAACAAGGAGTACTAGCAAAAAGGTCTATTCATCTTACCTTGAGATATTCCAATAAGACCATTATGAATCTCTTCTGAAAGGAAAGTAGCCAAATCAAGAATGGTGCTCATTCCAAATTGCAATTTCTAAGTCATAGAATAATAGAACCTTGGATGTATTCCTCCTCATCCATCCCAAGTATCTTGCAGAGTGAAATATAAAGCTTGGGCTCTAGGATTGAAGTATTTCTTCATCAATGGCTCTGGGGTGCTTGGTGTAAGCAAGGGTAGCAACCCAATCTTAGCAATATGTTGTTGCAATGGCCCTCCTCTTAAATATAATCTCTGTGCATCATATCTTTCTTGAAGATCATCCATATCAATAGGCTCATGAACTACATGGTTAGGGTTGAGCTTAAAAACCTCACTGATCAATTCAAGTGAAACCCTAAAAAGATTGTCTCCTGCGTAATTCTTTACAATTCTAGTGATATGGTCATATTTTTTGGCTATATCATGTAATAGATCACTATCAAAGAAAACCCCATAGACCACTAATTTAATGATATAAAATTACCAAACATTACTCAGAGGGATGTCTAGGTTGCATTCAGCAAACCATTTTTTAAACAATTCTAACCCTCCTATAGAAACTTGGGTATCTCTCAACTAGTTGGCTTTACCATAAAAACCCTCACCCACAACTAACCTAGGGTTTTTTGTAATAAAATCCCTACCTATTGTTTTTTATTAGGTAAATAGGTTTTACACCTTGAAACCCAAAACTAATTACATAACTATTGTTGATAATAAGAAATTAAAGCCTAGCCAAAAAAGATAGGTCTCATGGTTGATAATAAGCAAAAAGCCCAGCCAAAAACAAAGGCCAACAAAAAGGCTAGTAGAACATCTAATCAGAAAACCAAAACAAGAAAAAGCCAACAAAAAATAGCAATCATCAATCAATAAAAGACAGAAGAGGAAAATTACTCTTTTGTCTTCCTCTTGAGCTCCTGCATAGTTTGAGCAGTTTCATAGGCTTTGTGAGTCTCCTCTTCCATCTGCTCATGGGTCTTCTGCAAATCTTGATCCATACTGGTGAAAGTAATATTAGTTGCCACATCCTTGTTAGTTCTAGCTCTTCCTCTTTTCTAGTCAACATCCACATCTAGCATACCTCTGGCTTTTAACACACCAATCATGGACAAAATGTTTTCATTGATTGAGTTGAGAATGGAAATCATTTGATTCGCTAGGTTATAGTTGTAGTTTTCCAAGTTTTGAATTCTCTGCTCAGCCAAGCTAAATCTATCCTCCTATCTGATAACCCTAACCTAGCTCTTTCTTATTTCTCTCCATATATCAACTCCTTGTCTATTGTTATTTCATGTATAGATGGTGGAAATTGTTCAAGGAAATCATCATGAATAAAGCTTTTTAGATAATCATTGAGACTAGAGGATTCTATTCATGGAGGAATTTTTTGAAAAATTCAACATCACACAAATCTAATTTCTTGATTTTCAATAGTTACAAACCACTTACCTAATGAATTGTGCTTCCTTTTTCTATAAATTGTGTTGTAATTTTCTAAATATATTATAGAATTTTGTTGCCCTAGATTTGAAATCCCTTGCACTCTAAGAATTCTTTACAATTGTGTTGTTTGGTACTGATGAATTTTCAAATCATACCATAGCATTAAGATCACATGAAGGAGTTCTGAGCAATATTAATTTCCTTTAGCCATTAACTTTGTCATGCTTCAAGTTTGAATTTTATTTGTCGATCTCACAACATCGGACAACTTTTTTTAGAAAAGAAAAAATATTTTAAAGCTTTGAATATCCTAGCCATGTGTCAAGCAGGTGCTTCCTTGTATTACTTAAATTTTGAGCATTTTGAAAATATGGGTAAGTATCAGTTATTAATAACTTGAAGATCGACAGTCATGAAATTTCATAGTATTATGCAAAATAAACTTTTAATATTGCGATCAAACTGGCATTCCACTTCCATACCTTTGTCCAACCTAGCATAAATTAGCAAATGTCCATTGCAACTGGTCCCACGTTGCCATAATGTAGGTTGGTTCTTCCATGCATTACTTAAATTTTAAGCAACTTCATCTTGCGGGCAAGCACCAACTACGGATGTACCAAAGATCAACAATCATAGAAAAGTGCACCTTTATCACATCTAGTCAGCTAGATTGACCAATAGAATATCTCCTTTCAAACCAACATGTTCTGATAGTTTCCACAACAAAGACTTTATTACAATGTGTGATATGGGTGGGTTCATGAAATCATTATCTGCTACATGTCTTATTAGCACTTCCTTGCTTTTCATAAATATCGATCACTTTCTTAAAGCAGATAAGCGCCAGCCATTGACCTTCTCAAGATTGACGATTGAACAATTTGTACCTTTCAAATGGCATGAGACACCAGTGATTACATGATCATGGGCATGTGTCATTTAGGCACTTCCCCACATTGTTTAAAGATATTGTAACTCAAGATAGTACGAAAGCACAAGTCATTGATTTGCCAAAGATCAACAGGGGAGCATAGTTACACCAGGTTGTACTAAGTCGAATACCTTGGCCAATGAATGCATTACACTTGTTGTATTGGTATATGACAGCTATCAGTAGTAGTAATTCCTTTTAGAGAATACAAAACTGATATCATCATGTTACAAATGTCAACAAGCCACTTGTCCACTTTGTTTAAAAACCTCTCATCTTTATCTTGTGGGTAAGTGCCAACTATTGATCTTGAAAAGATCAATGATGGAAAAGAAGCATACCTAAGAGCTATATGTGACCTTTTCCCTATCGCCACTTTGGATAGGTTTCAACACCCACTTTTCTTAAACCACAAGTGACTCCATCCTCCAGTAAAGTGCAAACCATTGATCATGAAAAGATCAATGGTGCATCAAAACTAAGAAATAGAACAACCCATTAGGAACAAACCCACCAATGAAATCATAGGAAAATGGAACATGTCAAAGTTTTGTGGTGCAAGTAGGATCTATTTTCAACCAATGCTACATAGCTTAAAAGTGCTTCCTTGCTTTGTCTAAAAAGTTTGCAACTCCATCTTGCAGGTAAGCACCATTTGTCAATCTTGCTGAGATAGACAATTGACAATAATTACTCATCTAAGCTTAAAAGTTTCACATTAATGCTTAGGAAACATGACCATGATTAAGGAAAGCTCAAAAATTAAGAGGTCTAATAGAAAAAAATAAAAATAAAATGATCTTTATAAAAGCAAAAACTTAGGGTATAAAATATCCTGTGCTATTTTGAAACTGAAAACCTCTTTGAAAACAAGGGGCCAAAATGAGGGTTTTATTTTATCTTTTAGGAATTTTGAAGTAGGGTATTGACTAAGAACTACCAATTTTTCAAAATGATCCTAGGTTTTTATTGTAGAGTACAACATATGGCAACAGAAGAAAACTAGGCTAACAGTGGCTTTGTCTGGGGACAATGAATACACTGAATTCATATAAGGGCTCAGAATCCCTAAGAAAAGTAAACCACAAACCTAACTTTCCTTCTAACTTGAAAACTCTGAGAGAGCAACAACAATAGGAAAATAATGTACAAGAATTACACATGAGACACAAAGGATATACAAATATACAAAAAACCCAAAAACTATTGTTCATGGAGAAAACAAGTATTTTAGCAAAAATACTTCTTCAAGAACTGTCCATGAACAGATAGCTCAAGAATGTTACCTAATAGATCTTTTGGTAAATAAGAATCCTCTCCCCATAAGGCTTCAATTAGATAAGCACCCAACCATATAGGGTCAAATTTTCCATGTTTTCCCTTATCCCCAATCCTAGCATTCCACATGAGGAATAGATCTTTAGACTCAAATTTCTAACTCACTGTTCTTCTATCATAAAGTCTCTTAACTTGCAGTTGCAACTTCTGATTTTTGAGAGATGCTTCCTTCTTGGTCTCAGTCAATCCTACTAGCTCATCCAGTCTTTCCTGAATGTCATTAATAATATCTTCATTATATTTTTGGATATAATTATAGAGTTCCACTAGGTAGTGATTTACTGAAGAAGGCAATAGGTTGTTCATATCCTTCCTCATTCTTTTGCAACAAGACTATAGCTACAATAGAAAAGATGCAAAAGAGAATATGTGCATTGATTTTGTGTAATATGGAGTCCTAACAATATGAGCATTCTGTATGGTAGTTTTAACATCTTGAAATGCTTGTGAAGGTTCACCATCCAAGTTGATAATGAATCCTTTCTTGAGCATTTTGAAATGGGCCTACTAATCTCAGCAAAATTTGTAACAAATCTCCTCAAAAATTTTACTTGCCCAAAGAAAGATTGAATTCCTTTTACATTTTTTTGGCTTAGGCACCTTGTCAATAGCTACTACTCTTTTAGGATATATCTTTACTCCATCCTTTGATACTATGTGTCCTATTAATTTTTCATCAGTTACCCCAAATGTGCATTTATTTGGATTTAAAGATACCCCATACTCCAAGACTTTGATAAAGATATTTTCTAGATGACTGCAATGATCACTAGTTTTCTTGGAATATGTTGTAAGGCCATCTTCATATACCACCATACATTTATCAATATACTCATGGAATGCTAAATTCATAGCTCTTTGAAAAGTGGCACCTACATTGATCAAACCAAATGGCATCCTCACATATACATAAGTTCCCCATGGATTTGTAAAAGCTATTTAAATTGTTCACTCTCCTTCACAAGGACCTGATTGTATCCTAAAAACCCTTTCGTCATGGATATTAGCTTAGAACTAGTTACCTATTACAACATAGCTTGATATTTGGTAGTCCATAATTATCCTTCGGGGATGCAATATTCAAATTTCTGAAGTCTACACATAATCTTATGTCTTTGTTCTTCTTTTGGAAAGGTAGAAAATTTGAAACCTAGGTGGAATGTCTAATTGACTTAATTATCCCACCATCCCTTAGCTTTATCAACTCCTCTTACATTTTGAGGGCTTGAGTGGGATTTACTAGTCTTTGTTTCTGTCTGAAGGTTTTACATTATCTTTTAGTGGTATTACATGTTCGAACAAATCTTCTCTATAAGCCTTGAGGTCATCATATGACAAGGTAAAAATATGTTTGTACTTCCTCAGTATAGCAATCAATGCATTTCTAATTTTAGTAGGCAAGTCTTGGCCGATATAAACCTTCTTGGGAGCCTCAACAATACCAATATTTACTTCTAATTCTTGAGGCTTAGGCTCCCTTCTCCTAGGTTTTTCTCCATCCTAATTATCAAAAATATTCTCCAAAACCACTAATCCCTAAGATATCTTATTAGTTTTCAAATGCATAATCTCCTAGCCAAAAATAGTTTCCTTACACTTAATGGTTTCAATTAAATCGCTACAATCCATTTCTTGCCCATGGTATTTGTCCTCACTTAACATGAAGTTTAAAATATCCTTGTCATCTTCAAAAACTTCCCAATTTTCAATATTATCAGGTATTGAAGGTCTATTTTGAACTTCCATTTGTGAGATTCCAGTAAATGATATTTCCTTAGGATTGATTGCTACATTTGGTAGTAAATATGCCATTTTATTCTAACTTTTGTCTCTCCATGAAATACCAAATGCATCAAAAAACTCTATCTAATCCTAGACTGTATTTCTATATTTTTTCAACCTTTTTTTTTGAAGCATAAGTTTCCTTTATTTGTGAAATGACTAGTTCAAAATCACCCATGACATGAAACTTCTTGATTCCATGATGGGTGGCAACTTTCAATCATAACAACAGGGCTTCATACTTTGCTATATTATTGGTACAATAAATTTTTAGAGTAAATGAATATCTAAACGTATTCTTCTTAGAAGAAACAAAAACTACCCCTACCCCTAAACCTTCTTTGGAACTAGCCCCATCAAATTACATAGTCAACAAAACTAGTGAATCTATACAGCATTGCACCTCACATTGAATCACATCAAGCAATTTTTCTACTTCTTGAATGATCAATTCTTCCCTAAAAGAATTTACACTAGTGTACACAAAGAAAGTTGAATCCTTATGAAATCCTTCTCCTAGAATTTTATTGACCCTTGGTTTTCTATCTACCCTAACTACCTTATCATCTATATGGAAAGATGCATAAGACAAGCCACAATGTAGACTACCTTCCATAGCAGCAGTCCACTTTCTAGAGAGCAACATCTCATAGTGTGCAACATCCCATAGTGAGGGGGGATGTCAACCACAAGGACTAACATGTTCAATTCTACTTCAAGGTACACAGCTAACTCGAATGGAAGTGCAATAATAGTACCTATAACAGGGACTTCTCTAGCATCCATACCTCTACGTCTACCTTGTTTAGTATCTACCTTCAAACTTAAAGTTTCCATGACTTTAAAAGGCATGATGGTGTTAAATGCTCTTGAATCTATCATGCATTTCTTTACAATTTTTCTTTTTATAATCAAACTAATAAAAAATGGGTCAATATCTTCTATGTAGGCTACTAATGAATAATCCAATATCATTTGTGGGATTTGGGATATAATACCATTATCTCCTACCACTACCGGGGTTTGTTGAATGTTACTTGGTTCAACCATATTACTATTATTTCCTATCCCAACCAACAATGATAAGGCCTTACTCTTATGCTCCCCAATTCTAACTAATTTAGACAAAGGTACTTTAACAATAATTTGTAACAACATAGATATAATATCGATAGGTTCTGACATAGTAGGATTCATAAGCATGCCTGGAGTGGAAGTCCTTTGAATACTAGGAACTACAATCTATTTGGCTAAATTAGATGCTGAATTCTTTTCTTGCACTAGTGTATTAGGGGTATCACTTGTTTGAAATTGCACTTTCCTTTTAGCCTCTCACTTCTTGATTTTACTATGTTTGGCCTTTGTTGTCTTAGTATGAGTCTTGCTGATCTCATCCTTCATCTTGTGTGTGAGATCCTTGATGAATATACTAGAAGATTTACCAGCATCATTTCTAATCATCCTATTCCTCATGTTATAGTTACTGTGCACTTGAGAAATCATTTCTGCAGTGATTTTGTCAATCTCTTCCTTTGAAAGCATTCTCAAGTTTTTATTATCAATATTTGAGGACACATTGCATACCTTGTCTTTATCATAATTTTCATCATCTAAGTATACCTTTTGATGATGTAGCTAGTAAGCAATTCTTTGACTAGTAACATCATCCTCATGTTCTCTAAATTAGAATCTACACAATCATCAAACATACCTACCATATTACAACTCACATCATCGTGGCTCTTTTCTTCTTCTTCATGTTTTGTACTTTGATCTAATGAAAATGACTAAGTAACTACACAATAATCCAAAGAGTGGGGTGAATGACATATGATGCACCATGGTATATCATCATTCATATTAATAGGCCTTCTCTATAGAGGATCTAGTGTACCCTTTTCTCTTAATCTAGGTTTGGTTGGGAATTGGTTTACCATCCTTCTATTGAGTGGTATAGGGATAATTTTGCATTCTTGGTTGTCTATTGAAATGATTATTATTTGATACAACCTTGTCACCAACAATGGGTTTTTTTGAACTAAAAGTTGATGGGTTCATCTTTTTAATAAGTCCAATAATTGACCTATTGAGGGTTATTCAGGTTTCTTACCTGCAGGAGTTTTATCAACTTTACTTTTGTTGTTATTCTTGGGATTGAATAGCCTTGGATCATCTCTCCTCCCAAGCTTACTAGAAGCTTTTCTATTATTTTCAATATTTACTGCAATTCTAAAAGCATCCATCAAAGTCTTAGGTTCCTTATCCCTCAACTAATAAGCCTTCTTACTATCAAAAGCAATAAAATATGTTGTAAGGCGAACATCCTCATTCAATCTCATAACCTGAAACAACTTGTACATTCCTTTCTAGAATCTTATATTAAAATCAAATGTAGATTCATTAGGGTTCTTAATATTATTGAAATCACTCAACATAAAACTAGTGTTAGTATTGTCACCATATTGTTCTTTGAATAATTTTTCCATATCACTACAGGAACTAATGAAATCATTTGGTAATCTCCTAAACCAATCCCTAGCATCTTCTATTAATGAATGCACAAACATTTTCATCACCACATCTTCATGCTCAACTTCAAAGTTGTTCAACATGTTTACGCAGACTCTCAAATGTTTGTCTCGAGTGACAGTGTTGTTTCCAAAGAATTTAACAACTTTATCTCTTAGATCAAAATATATGGGATGAAGGAAACCAAGAATCCCTATGAATGATATTTGTCTAAATTTTTCCATATATATAGGCTTCTTCTAAAAACTAGCAGCATTGGATGTGCTTGCTACATTGGAATAATTTTGAGCAATATTGGCTTGAGATTGTTGTATTTGGATAGCAAGGATTTGGATACTAGTAGTGGATGAATAGATAGGGGCAGATTGAGACATAGCTTGACTAGATATTACTAGTCCACAAATAGGCATAGAAATTGTAGTTTGAGTAGACAACTTGGGCAAGGAAGCTAAAGTAGAGTTAGACTTAATGAGCTGAATCTTTCTCCTAGTTTTTTCTCTTTGAGCTTCATTCTCAACCTTATCAAGTTCTTTTTCTAGATCCTCTTTCTATTTTCTAGCCTTTTTAAGATCAAGGTCCACTTTAGACATGGGAGGATCTATAGGTTTTCTTAATGTAGCTTGTGGTTCATTTATTTTAATTCTTATATCTTTTCCTTTCCCTTTATCTATGGGTTTCATAGTAAGTTCTACAAGATCTACTTGGACAGGCTTGTAGGCTTGGACTTGAGAAATGATAGGTTCTTGCCTTTGGCTCATGAGTTTTTCTTGTTCTAGGCCCTTAGATCTTAAACTATGTACATCCCCAAACACATCAGCATGAAGGACCGAGGCCCTTTCTTTGAACTTCTTGCTTTTTTCTTTCAAGGCAACCATTCTTCTAAGTAGGTTATCTCTTTCAATAATAGCATTCAAGGTGGCTTGCTCTCTTTCCTTCTCCAAACAGATACATTTGGCCTCCTCTTTTGTGACCCATTTTTTCATAAATTCTATTTCTAAATGTAGTTCCTTAAGATTTGTAGAAGTTTCTTCTAAATTAGTAGGATCATCAAGATCTATAGGATTGGTCACCATAAATGGAATTCTTCTTGTATCATTCATTACATTCCCATATCCTAACTTACAATTCATATCTAATCTATCAAATGTATCTCTTACTGAGGAAACATTCTTATCATGATAAACTTGGTCTTCTTGCTATGGAGTACTAAATATCCCTCCCATAAACCTCATAGTTTCCAACTCAAAACTCAATGAGGAGGATTCCCTTCCTACCACTAGTTGGTATTGAGGGTAAACTAAAGTATTACCCCTTGGTTTCCATGTGGGATGGATCTACTTTTCTATTTTCCTTGATTCTTTCTCCCACCTTGAGGCAAATCAATATATAAGGGTATATCAGGATTGGCCCTTGGGTAAGATCTTGCATTCTTCCTTTTATCAGCCATTAAGAGGGAATTTCTTATTAAATAAGCACTAGCTTCAAAACCTTGACTGAGTCATCACCCTATTTTAGGGAAAATATTACAGTAAGATAGCTTTTGACTTTAAAGGAAAAATTACAGGAAAATACCAAATATTTTTATAACATAAGGGACTAATCAGAAAAAACACATGACTGCAACTCTTGCTCCACAGATAAGACACTTCATAAAGGTTGTGTATGTCAATGTACACCTATGGCACTAGCATTGTTTCCCTCTTTGTTTAAATTATCAAGGTTTGTCACTAAAAAAGGCCTACTACAACCACAAATAGTACTACAAAATGATTTGACACATATGTACACAACCGGACAAAAGAAAATGTAGTACATTTTATACACACACACACATGTGTTGAGCAAGTCCCTAGTAGAGTCACCATTTTATTGGTGTTTTTCAAATATTAAGTAAAAAGATACTCAATACCAAGATAACGAAAGTACAAACAATCTAAGGATCATCTAATTCCTATAAGAAATTGAATATGTTTCTTATCTAGACCCAACTGCAATGAAATCAAAACAAATTTCCTACTCAGGCTTTGCAGAACCAAGGTGGGTATACCTGAGGGATGGTTCAATTGAATGCTACTATGCAAGAATATCTTAGTTTCATTTTGATTCTCATCTCTTATCTCTAACATATACATAGTTTTTTTCATTCCGTGACACTTTAAGATAATATACATCCCTTATAAGTAGATTTGGTCACAATTGCTCTAAAATTTGCAAATATTTTTAGCAATAGTAGCTAACTAAGGCTTAGAGATCAAATGCAAACAAGTGATGACCAACATTGAGATCTTTCAAATAGGGAAGTAAACATTAATTTTGAATTTAAGTTTGATTCTTGTCTATAATTTCTTCTCATATAGATTGGAATTAATAGATCAGTGCCTCATCCACTGGGATTTAGAATCCATTGAGTTACTAGATCTTATTATTTTCTTTACAATCAACATTATCAGCAATTCTTACTAAAAATCATACTTACAAACATCCTTCCTATTACCATGGAGACCCTATGAATACCACTAAAGCATTTATTTAATTCATTGAACTAATAGCAATGGTGAATTGATATACAATTTGATTCAATTACATTCAACTAGAAAAGCATTGCTTATACAACTTCAAAATAGCTAGGTAAAAGAAATGGAGAGAAGATTCAGCCAGAAAAGATGTGATGACAATTCATCTTTGGATTAATTTCATTTTTAAAAAAATGTGTACAATTGAACAAGACTCAGAATGACTCAAGACAAAACATCTAAATTCTTTCAAATTGAACTATTCTTGTAAAATTTACCGAGGAAACATATCACAAAGTATTGACATCAAGACATTGGACCAAATAGACTTAAAAGATAGACTAAACAAAAGCTAAAAGTGATTCCACTAGTTGGACCCTTTCTCTAGCCTTGGAATCTCACTTATATAGTATGAGATGCAACAAGCTTCAGGCATAGAGAAATAACAACTATCCTTTTGACAAAAGATATTTACATTTTATACTTGTCACAAAAAGACAAAATTGTGTGTAAGAGAAAAGATTTACATCAAAATATTGTTTAGGTGGGCCACTTTTCTTTTACATTTCAAAAGCTGTGAATTCCATGATTTATTCTTTGGTTATTCTGACAACTCAGAGTATGTTGCTATCAAGCTTGCTAATGATGTGTCTTGTTCTGGTACTTGCAAGTTAACCTCAACTTGGGGGTTTTCCCTATCTTCATCATGAACTGTTAAGGTAACAATTACTTCTACAACCTCATCTACCCCATCATCTTCTACCATCTATTTTGAAGACACAAATTCTTCTTTCCACTTGTTAAAAACAGTTTCACCAAGCCAATCAAAATTTAGGATTTTCCACTGCACTTTTATTACAAAATATCCAACTTTTTCTATTTCAAAAAGTTCTTTTCTGATAGTATTGTAAAATAATTGTAGTTTGACTAGCTCTTCATTGGTAATTGGCCATAATGTATGCACCTTTCATTTATAGCATTATTCATTCTATGATATAGTATTTCATCTAATTCCTTTCCCCATTCTTATTTTTCTTTTATTCTATTAGCCCTTTTAAGGGCACTTGGAAGAAGGTCAAACTTCTCTGCTATGTACTTGGAAAGAAAAATTACTATTCTCTTCTAAATAGAAATTAGTTTCTCATCAAATTCCTTCAAATTACTAAGTATATCAAAAATATTCTCTATTTAATGGCAAGGTAATTGGATGATAGAAATACACATAACAATAATATCATCATTTCTTTCACTCTATTTCTGCACATGGGCTTCAAGTTGTCTTCATCCCTCTTTATTTCATCCCATATTTCTAGGATTCTTGCCAATTGGTCATAAAATGTTGGCCACTCAATTTTATCTACTAAGTACAAAGTTGTTTGCCTAAGCTTCTCTTCATACTAATTATTCAATTCAATCTACAATTCATATAACTTCATTTTTTCTTCTTCAAACTCTTTGATAGTATAGAACTTAAGCCTCTGTGGGATATCTGGTAACTCAAAAATGGGGGTGGATTTAAATTGCTCAACTGGGGGGTAAGGATGTGCAATTCTTGGCCTATTGGATTCTCCTACTTTCCTCTTTCCAAGTTTTTTTATCTATTTGGATATTTGGTTTTCTAGTAATTGTATCTTTTTTCCTCTTTCCTCATATGCCTTAAGAATTTCTTCAAACATGGCATTGAGTTCTAAGAATCTAATTTGTTCTTTTCCTGGCACCACATCCCCAAACTCTAACATTTCTTTAGCCATTCTTGTAACCTATCGACTACCCAATTCATTAGCCCTATTTATTGTAAGAGCACTAGTGTGTTCTACACTTGAAATTTCTTGCATTCCAATCTTTTTTCTTTTTTCAATTTACCATATGGCCAGGGCTTGATGACCATTACTAAATTTAATCCCCCTATGTGCTTGTAACATCTCTTCCTTTTTTGTATACTGCACATCTTTTTCTTTTTTGATAGAATAAAAAATCATAGCATTAGCTATGTCCCACTCAGGCAAAACCATGACTCTTCACTCCCTAAACAATAGTCTTCTAGCCTCAAGTGTTAACTAGTTAAAATTCTCCAAAAATTTAGCCCTCACCTCTTCCTGAATGTCAAAGGCTGATTTATTTGGCTATTCTACCTTTATTTTCTTACATTTTTCCTCAAAATTTCCTATATTATTTGTCCACAAAAATTGTGCAAAAGCCTTAGATTTAACCAAATTCTCATCATCTATTAACATCTGAGAGGTTTGAGCAATAATAGGATCTATCTCCTTACCTCTATAAGTAGAAACAACGAGGTCAAAGGAGGGCATAGGAGGCTCCTAAGCCATTCCTCTTTCCATATTAGTAGTAGTAACAACTATATCTCCTTCCCTACGCATTTGTATTAATTATTCTCTTCAAGATGCTTCATCTTCTATTTCGAGTGCAGTTTGAGTTGGTGAATACTCTTCCACATGAGAAGAGGATCCCTATTCTAGTTTCTGTATTTTGGGTTCATTGTTGGTAGGTGGACTCTTTGGTCTTGGCCTTCTATTGGGGGTAACATGCTGTATATTTTGAACCACAATATATCCTACCCTTCTTTGTAATGTATACTAGCCTAGAGCAACTATCATTCAGCTATTTATCCTTCTCTCCACCTCTATTTCTTTATCAGGATATGTCTTAACAAAGGTAGCCTTCTTTTCATTCATAGTTTTCATTATTAGAGAAAAATTATTCATTAATAGATTCATTCTAGCTCCCAAATAATTCTTATCTTTCAAAGGATTATAATTAGGTGTTTGAAATATTCAAGACTATTCTAGGTTACTAATAGGGGAGGGGTGAATTAGTAACCTTAAAAACATTATCAAATACTAATCTTAAATGCAATAATCCAATAGCTATTAAATCATTAACTCAGATCTAACTATACGCATGAGAAACTGAAAACATAAACATTCATGGAACATGAACACAATGATTTGGTGACCTAGAAACATTCCAAATAGAAAGTAAAACTAGGGTGGGGATGATACCCAAAAAACTACAATACTACAACATAAAGTTGGCTTATTAAGGCTTACAATGATCACTTCTGATGATCTACCCTATTAGGAGCAATTAGGACTGCTAGGTCCACCTTGTTAGAGGATTTGAACTAGTTCACCTATTAGAATGAAATAGTAGATCTTTAACTTACAACTAATTTTTTGATAGAGATTCTTTGATGTACTGATCATGTTTATGTGATAGATATGACTTTGCTGCTCCTTTGCTGATATGGCCTCACAATATACTTTGTTGCTGATTCACATTGACATGCTTCTTACATTTTCTTCATTCATGCAGACATACATTCATATATTCATTTCTTTATGCACATATTGGATATGATACAATACATTACACACGCATGCACGCGCGCGCGCGCACACACACACACACACACACACACACACACACACACACCAATTTACAAGACTACAAAGTCTGCCAATATACAAGTTAACACCAATATTACAAATTTAGCTCGAATAAAGACACTTGGGTTCTAAAGACTGGATTGGTGAAGTTCTTATACATGACATCCACTGTCATTACTTAGCATCATCATGCACTAGATAGAAGTAGAAGCTTAGCCCATACTAATCATCTTAGAGTAGTCTCGAACTTAGTCTACACTAGTGACTTAGTAGATATTGTGTAACTTGGTAGAAATAGAAATACACATTTACCATGAATGCACTTGGGAAACATTGATCATCACATAGCTTGGTTAACACTATCTTCACTTCACATGAACTACTAGCTTAGTCTGAACTGCGAAGCTTGATAACGATTGAACTGCTTGGGTTGAACTACTAGACTTCACATTACCTGATTTCATTTGGTAACCACTGGGATGCTCGATAGGAACTATAAAGCTTAGTGGCTACTGAATTACATGGCAAACAATGTAGACTATTCAATGAACTTGGTTGCCATACAAAATCTAAATAAGTGTTGTCACTAATAACAAACTTGACATAATATCAACAATCTCCCCCTTTGGCATTAGTGACAAAAACACTTATCAACCAAAACTTATATACATCACAGTGTGATATTGGCTCAGTACTATATACTATTTTTGAGATTTTTCAAAATTTGTATTTGTAAGTATATACAATATACTTTCCTTCCCTTTGCATGATTCTCCCCCATACAATATACATACTATTTCTCCCCCCTTTTTGACAATAATGCCAAAGATTTATTCAAAACTTATTTACAAAAAGACACCAATATAAGAAAGAAACTCAGAATGTACCTTAAGTATGAGTGCTAAAGTCTTATCCCAATTTTGTTGCAAAAATTTGTACATATGTAAAGCAACTTGGACTTCTGCAGGGAGTTCTATCATGCGATCTGCAATTGAGAAATTATTGTCATTGATCAATGTTTTTGAGTAAATAATGTGCTTCTACATTGTGTCCATGATGGGAAGGATCATATTATGAATATCTATCAGTAAAGACCAGATCCTTGCTTCTTCTCTCAACAACTCTTCTTGAATATCTGACAAGAATCTAATTTTCATATCATGTGTAGAGCTTGAACGAGGGTCAAGTTGCAACTACTATGCACTAGCCTTCAAATCTTCATCAATCTTTGTGAACTCAATAACATCACATAATTTCTCGAAAAGTGATGTTACATTTGTGCAAGAGTTTTCAAGATTTGTCAAAATTAAGGAAAGCTCCACTTGCTAGATAACAATTTGTTGAGCAATGTGCTCAAGCACTTTGTTTCAAATTTCTTCTCTACTTTCTCAATCAATTTTTCTTGACTACTTGAGTCCTCATTAAACTTCTAGACTACTTATTTTAATTTAAACAAAATTTATTTTGAAGTGTAAACTTCAACACCTATCACCTCAGTCAAAATATTCTTAGCACTTTCTATGATTTTATATTCTCTATCTCTTTCCTCTCTCAATTTCTTCTACTTTTCTTTCTTTGGAGGAGCTAACTAGCTATTTGCATTTGATCTGCAGTGGCATTAACAAAATCCCACTTTGGAATCTCAATCTCCTCATCTAGATCAATGTCCTCCTTATCTCCTTTCCACTTAGAAGTCTTCTACTTGGTTCATCCTTAGGTTCAACTGCCTTTGTATATAATGCCTTAGAATCTGGAATGGAAACAATAGTAGATATATTAGGACTAGCTATAAAAACTAATATAGTACCAACAAATGGAACACTGACTTGTATGCTAACTAAATCCAAGATTGATATACTTAAATAAGTGTTCAACACTATAGAAAACCAAACTGTAGAATCCAAAATTGTAGAACTTGAAACTACACATACTCTTGAAGAAAAAAATAAATTGTAGAACACACTATACTCACTACTGATGAACCTGACTTGGGAATTGAAGAAGAGGGAGGTTGTAGCTTGGTAAATGAAGTGGTAGAAAATTACATCAGTGATGTGATGAGATGTGAGGGAGTGAAGATTTATTGGACATTTGATGTATCTGCTATGGTCAAAATCAAAGCTGCTGAAGCTATCTTTGAACTTGATGTAGCTGCTGATTTGCTTGGAGAATGAGGAAGTGAGGCAACGACTATTGTTGCTATCTTCATAGGATCAGTCTCCTCCTCATCTTCTTGGTCTTCCTTGGTAGCTTCTTCCTCTTTATCTTCTTCAACTTCTTCATTGTCAAACTATATTATCTCAAATTATGTTCCTTATTCCTCATCATCACTATCAAAATCCTTGACTTTTACTAAAAAGTCACTTTGTTTATGCAAGTGATAAATGTTCTTACACATGTCTATAGCATTCTAGACTACATGCTGTATATCTTTTAACAAAATTAAATAAGTATTGAATCTAAGAGTCATCTTGTCTTCATTTTTCTTCATAAACTCTTTTACCTTAGCATCTGTGATGCTCAATAACAATTATCTCAAAGTTTGTTCATAGATATCTTTTTTTGTCTACATAGCTAAATCCCATCTTGGCTTCAACTTCTCTAATAGCTCATTAGAGATATGAGAGGCTATCTGATCAAGGGAATACTTCCATTTTCCCATCTTGGTTAGCACCAATTCCTCAATCTACATCTTCTCAGCCTTTGTCTTGGTCTCATAATTCAATGATTTGAAGTTGGTTATGCCTGCACCTTCTTCCAATTATTTCATTTTTTCCTGGAAGGTGGGAGGAGGCTTGCTAAACAAAACTTCACTACCTTTCTTCCTGGATCTCTTGGTAAACACTACAGTGGTTGGCTTGGGTGGCTTGGTGATGATCACCTTGCCTTTCTTCTTTATTGGCTTTTCTTTCTTTTTTGACTCTTCTTCATCCTTTGATTCATCCTCATCTTCTCCCTTACCCTTGGTCAACATAAGAGGTGTGTAGGATTTGAGTTTTTCTATTCTCCTCTTGTCTTTGTTAACCACTTGTGGAAGCTTGATTTTAAGTTCTATTCTTGCCTTGGCCTCATCATATGTTCCAAAGTGTGGTGCCTTTGGATCAATAGGTTTTTTTATCAATGCCTCAATTATGTCTTTTGCTTCACCAATGTTTACCTCATAGGGAAGAGCTTTTACCCATACAACTCTTGGAATTACTGCCTAAATGTAGACTTTGTCACTGTCTACCATAAAATACACATCATCTTTGTAATATTTAACCAATTTCTTGGGAATCCTAAATCTATCATTCATTTTCTTCCTGAAGACATCAAAGTAGTTATCCATTATGCTGACAAAATTCTCACCTATTTCTACAATATACTCATTAATCTGATGTAAAACTGGCACATCCTTTCTCCATAGGAATGTACCTTTAGAAGGAAAAAAATTTTGAACATAGAAAAATAGACATGTCAACAATTAACCAAATTTGTAAGGGTTATTCTTCGATGTCCTTATACTTTCCATGTTTTTGTTAAATTGTTTCAACAACGAGTCTACAAGATCATATGATAGATTGTTCTTCATGACTTTGAATGCCAAGTCTGCTGCTTCAAACAATAGACTATTTAGATGACTAGAACTGTAGATCTTGTGTGATATCACATGTATGCCAAATTTCAGTTCTACATCTATTACACTACTAATCGTCATACCTATGCCATCTCATTCAGCTAGGGTTTTCTTCTCTAACTCTACTTGACCTAGTGTTTTAGTAGTTTTGGCTTTGGAGAGAAAAAATTTAAAAATACTTTGAAAGGCTTCCCTAGTTTGAGATGCATACAATATACAAATTATTCTACCAATGAAGTATATAATAGTCTTAATCATCTTCAAGCTTTGACTTCATGTGATATATCATCTTCTTAGTGATCAAAACTAGTTGCTCAAGTCATAATTAACTATTCCAAACTTGGCTTAGGATGTATTTGATCCATTTGATTTGGAAACTTTGAGGTAGGTGGGGAATGTGGGTTAAACCTTTATCTTTCAAGTGCTTATGTTTGGGTTTAAGAATACCATTCACACACAATTCACCTAGGGCATCATCCATCTCAAGACTTTTGATTTCTTGAATTGTACACTTAAAATGAGTTTGAATATCATTAATGAGTAGTACCTTAGGAGGGATTTGCAATTGCACTCCATTTGGATCTATGGTTTCCACAATTGCTGGCACAAGTTTGAAATCTAGTGGTTTCCATTTGAGTCGAACCAACATTTTTGACCCTTTCTTTTCCCTTCTACTACTTCTTGATGCTACCATGGCTACTTGGTAGGTTATGGAATACTTCAAAAAAAATCACTACAAATTCTACTCGAAATCACTCTATCGCTCTACAATTCACTTGATCGCAATAACACTTTAAATTTTTTTGTGAAAAATGAATTTGATCTCCTACCCTTTTGATAATATTCCACCATCAATGTTTGATACAAAGGTAGCTATGATGACATCATTATGTGTGGCAAGCTATTATCCACTATTTGTTTAGATCACTTGGTGAATGCTTCATAACTCGGTAACCAAACATGTGTGACTAGTTACTCCCGACCTTGCTCAGTATATTCCATGACCCAACCTCACTTGGTAGACAAAGTAACTTAGTGATAACTAATACTAATATTCTATGATCCATGTATCTTGAATACTGATTTGCATCTTGCTTCCTTTAAATTTTGGAACTTTTTAGATGTGGCCATGATAACGCAGTTCCAGTTCTTGCTTAAGAACTTAGCTGGAAATGGTGGAGTCACCCACTTCTTGAGTGACATGACCATCATTGCTTCGACTAGATTTCTCAATGGATTTAGGAATCCATTGCTGCCTCATTTTCTTTTTGATGTTGTCTATTTTAGCTTTCTTTTCATCTTCAATTCTACCTATATTCATGCAATTCTTGGCTAGATGACCAAGTTCTGTACAAGTGAAATATCTTATAGTGGTATCTCTCTTTCTTGTGTGATGTTTAACATAGTTCATGCCAATGTGTCCATACTCTCCATAGTAATGACATCTACACCAAGTATTATATTCCCAACCAAATATTTCTTTCACAATTTACTCTACTGGATTAAATGACTTGGTTCTGCAGTTTGATGCCTTGTGACCTTGTTTCTTGCATTTATGACATTTGCCTTCAAATTTTGGTTTCTCTTTACATTCATTAGCCTTATGACCATATTGATTGTAATTGTAAGATTTACCATTGAATTTTTCTTTACCATGACTCCAACATTTTTTTGATGTATGACCTATCTTACCATAGTGCTTGCAATCAGGTCTTTGATTCCTTTGAGCACCTTGTTTGGAGGATTCACCTTCTTCTTTGTATCCAATTCATGGTTTACCTTTTTTTCTATAGAGATTCTACTCATCCAATTGATTCAATTGATTCATGTATGCTTGGGATTTCATCATTCTCTCATTGAATTGCTTCTCAGTGTTTAGGTCATTTTTCAATCTTCCACTAATTTTATTTTCAAATCGCAACTAATTTCTTATTCTTTCATTGATTTGTCTTTCTAAATTTAGAGCATTCCTTAATCTTTCATTGATCCATCTTTGACTCATAATTTCTTCATTTTCATTGGAGACTTGATCTATATGATCTTCATGCTGAATGGATTGGTTTTGGATCTCGTTATTTCTTCCATCCATTTCTTCTTTCATCTTGTTTCTTTGTTCCAAGATTTCACATAGCCTTATTGATTGAATTTCCTATTCTTTCTTGAGCTTTGTTATTTCTTCTTGTAGGGAACCATTCTTCTCTAAGAGTTCTTTAATTGCATCATTTTCTTCATCTGAATTGGTTGAAGAAAAAAGGTCTTCAATCTTTTCTTCAATGTACTGATGATCATTCATTTGATTTGCAAGTTCCTTCTTTTTAGGGATTAGGAAAGTTGCTCCTTAGCTTTCTTGAGTTGTGCAATGGCCATTTCTAGATCTATCTTTTCATTCTTAATTTCTTTATCAAGTCTAAATATCTCCATTATCCTTGATCTTTACTCAAGTTGTCAAGCTTTATCCTAAAAACCACAAAAGCTCTGATACCAATTGTTGGAAATATTCAAGACTATGCTAGGTTATTGAGAGGGGAGGGGTGAATTAGTATCCTCAAAAACTTTATCAAATACTGATCTTAATTGCAATAATCCAATAACCATTAAATCATTAAATTAGATCTAACTATATGCATGAGAAACTAAAAACATAAACATTCATGGCACATGAACACAATGATTTGGTGACCCATAAACCTTCCAAATAGAAACTAAAATTGGGGTGGGGATGGTACCCACAAAAATTCAATACTGCAGCATAAAGTTGGCCTGTTAAGGCTTACAATCATCACTTCTGATGATCTTCCCTGTGATGAACAATTAGGATTGCTAGGTCTACCTTGTTAAAGGATTTACAAACATACAATGAAGTATGCACTTGGTAAAGAGATTTGGCAAAAGATTCTTAAGTCTAACTTGTTAGAGGATTTGAATTAGTTCACCTGTTAGAATGAAACAGTAGATATCTGACTTATAACTAATTTGCTGATAGAATTTCTTTGATGTACTAATCACTTTTCTGTGATAGATATGACTTTGTTGGTCCTTTGCTGATATAGCCTTACAATATACTCTGTTGCTGATTCAGATTTGCATGCTTCTTACCTTTTCTTCATTCATGCATACATACATTCATATATTCATTGCTTTATACACATATTGGATATGATACAATACATTACACACACACACACACACACACACACACACATCAATCCAATTTAGAAAACAACAAAGTCAACCAATATACAAGTTAACACCAATATTACAAAGTCAACTCAAATGAAGACACTTGGGTTCTAAAGACTGACTTGCTGAAGTTCTGATACATGGCATCCACTGTCATTACTCAACATCATCATGCATTTGATAGAAGTAGAAGCTCAGTCCATACTAATCATCTCAGAGTAGTCTTGAACTAGGTCTACATTGGTGACTTGGTAGATACTATGTAACTTGGTAGAAACTAAATTACATGTTTACCATGACTACACTTGGTAAGCATTGATCATCACATAGCTTGGTTAACACTATCTTCACTTCACATGAAATGTGGGCTTGGTTTGAACTGTGAAGCTTGGTAACCACTAAACTGCTCAAGTTGAACTTTTAGACTTCACACTGCCTGATTTCACTTGGTAACCACTAGGATGCTCGATAGGAACTGTAATGCTTGGTGGTTACTGGATTACATGGAAAACACTGTAGACTATTCAATGAGCTTAGTAGCCATAAATAATTTGAATAAGTGTTGTCACTAATAACAAACTTGACTTAATGTCAAAAATCTTCCCCTTTGGCATTAGTGACAAAAACACTTATCAACCAAAACTTATATACATCACAGTGTGATACTGGCTAAGTATTGTATACTATTTTTGAGAGTTTTCAAAAAAAATGTTTTCCCCACACTAGTTAAATTTTAAGCAACTTCATCTTGCTAGAAAGTGCTAGCCACTAATCTTCAAAAGATCAACAATCACAAAAAAATTCACCTTTATCATGTCTAGTAAGCTAGATTGACCAATAGAATATATCCTTTCAAACCAATGTGTTTTGGTAGTTGCCATGACAAAGACATTATTACAGCGTGTGATAGGGGTGGGTTCATGACATCATTATCTGCTATGTGTCTTATTGGCACTTCCCCACTTTTCATAAATATCAATCACTTTCTTAAATTAGGTAAGCACCAGTTGTTGATCTTATCAAGATCAACGGTTGAACAATCTATACCTTTCAAACAAAATGAGACGCCAATAATTACATGATTCTAGACATGTATCATTTAGGCACTTGCTTGCATTTTTTAAAGATCTTTCAACTCAAGATAGAAAGAAAGCACTGACCATTGATCTACCTAAGATAAATGGTGGAACAAGGTTAAACTAGGTAGTACTAAGTCAAATACCTTGGCCAATGAATGCATTACACTTTTTGTACTAGTATATGACACCTATCAGTAGTAGTAATTCCTTTCAAAGAATATGACACTGATATCATCATGTGTCAGATGTCAACAAGGTGCTTGCCTACTTTGTTTAAAAATCTTTCATCTTTATCTTGCAGGTAAGCACTAGCCATTGATCTTGAAAAGATCAATGATGGATAAGAAGCATACCTACGAGCTATATATGACCTTTTCCTTGTTGTCACTTTGGATAGGTGTCAACGCTTTCTTTACTTAAAGCATGAGCAACTCCATCCTATGTTAAAGCACCAACCATTGATCTTGAAAAGATCAATGGTTAATTAGAACTAAGAATAGAACAACCCATTAGGAACGAGCTCACCACTCAAATCATAGGAAATGGAACATGTCAAACTTTTGCAATGTAAGAAAGATTTGTTGTCAGCTAATGCTACATGGCTTAAAAGTGCTTCCCTACTTTGTCTAAAAAGCTTGAAACTCCATCTTGCAGGTAAGTGCCATCCGTCAATCTTACTAAGATCAAGGGTTGACAAGAATTACTCATCTAAGCTTAAAAGTTTCACATTAATGCTTCGAAAATGTTGGTTTGATTTTTTGCATAATAATTTTTCTTAAAAATCATGGTAAAAAAAAATCAAATTTGAGTCCTTGGTTAAAATTAGGGTCTCTGAGCCTTTGTTTTGCAGGTTTAAAAAACCTTGAAAACCCTAAGTAAACCCTAGGTATCCTTTGTTTATTTAAATTCAGACATGAACATTTTAAATTTCCAAATATTCCCTTATGTTCTTTAGCTTTCACACCCTGCATCTTCTTTTTCCTTTTAAGGAGCATCACTTGATTGTGGCAAGATTGATGCCTGTCACTTTTTCATTATAATAAGATGTGAGTGAAATAGCCATAGTGACATAGTGACTACTGTTAAACTAAGCTTCAGTGCTTGGATAAATGGAAGCGGTGACTGGAAATGTTTCACATTAGATTTTTCAATCATGTGTACATTATTTTTGCTACTTGAGCTGAAAAAGGAGCCAGTCATCCCAAAAAAAATTTAGGCACTGGAGCTCGCTACCTCACTATTGGAAAATTTAGGCATCTTGCCATTAGTGACATAGTGAGTTGCCATGAAGTGAGAATATGGTGGGACTCAAGCAATGTGGAAAGGTGACTAGGATTATAATATGTTTTTATTTCACCAGTTGTGAAGGATTTATCATCTCATCATTATGTTGGACCCATGCCCCATCCATAAAACATAGTAGGGATTCTAATTGTTAGATCAAGCTAAGATCAATGATTCTCACTATCTTGCTATGAAGAGTTGCTCAAAGGATATGTACAGTGACATAGTGAATATGGGGCCCACCACTATTTTTCTAAGTAATGAAGTAACTTTTCATCTACAAGATCAAGATTGAATCAATGGCTATTGCTACTTCACTATGGCAAGGTGTTTTTTCTTTATGTATAGTGAGTTAGTGACCTGTTGACATGTGTCCTCAATCGCTAGTGTGTCTAGATGGAAATTCCATCAATGAAAGAGTTGTATACATGGTTAGTTCTCATTGGATTGACTGGCCAACTTGTCAAGTGGAATGCTTGTCACCTTTTTTCGCATCCCTTGAGCATGGGATTTTTGAAGATTGATGGCACAGATCTAAGCACAAAAGATGGTGCCACTCTGTGTATTAATTAGACATGAAAGCTTCACATGTGAGAAAAAAAATAGAGTATAACACAGATGATTTTCTCAGTTCCACCTTGTGCTAGAAAAGATTTTGAGTTTTTTATAAGTAGAAGAAATTAATGAGAAGATTGTATTGATTTTGGCAAGTGTGTGAAGCAATTTGTTCTAGGAAAAGTTGTAGAATTACAGAAAGGAACAAGAAAGAATTTCAAGTAACTATCTTGTAATTTTTTTTGTGCTCCAGTCCTGCAAGATATAGTCAAAAAATACCTCTAATGGACTCATTAAATCCTAGGTTGTGGATAGAAGAGGGATTGATTAATGAAGGTAACTGGGTCTAGGATGCTAAAACCTCACAAACTGGTTTGAATTCATTCAAAAGATGGTTTGCAAAGAGGAAGTTGTTTGCCCCACATTCTAGTATATGAAATTTTGACCAAGGAAGACTAGTAGTCCCAAGTGTTTTTATGGATTATGATATCCTTAAGACTATGGCAAAGAGTTGTTATCAAGCCATTAAAGTAGTGAGAAGAGCAAAGGGTGAACTTGGAAAAATTAGAACCCTGCCAGCGATAACATCATTCTCTAAAGAATTTTTCAAGAAAGCATACTACAATGCCAGGGTAGTAGAGATATGTAGGACCTTGTGCAAAATTTTTGGAGATGGTGAAGAAGATTTTATACCCATGAGTTTCATGTGTATAGTTACTCCTACTTCTTGTTAATGCACATCTTTCTATTTAAGGGGGTGATAGATTTTAGTAAAGGAATGATTTTGAATGCAAATATGATTGAGAAGTAGAAAATGCATGTTTTGTTATATTTGATGGCCACATTACCTCCAAGATTAGATGCTTCATATTAAGTGATAATCCCATAACCCTAGGAGGTTGATATAACCAAGGCAGGGTGAAAGGTAAAAGTGACTCTCACTGGTCTTTGTTTCAAAATTGGTAAATAAGAATCCTCTTCCCATGAGGCTTCAATTAGATAAGGACCCAACCATATACAGTCAAATTTTCCATGTTTTCCCTTATTCCCAATCTTGGCATTCCATATGAGGACTAGATCTTCAAACTCAAATTTCTTACTCATTGTTCTTCTATCATAAAGTTTCTTAACCTATAGTTGCAACTTCTAATTTCTAAGAGATGCTTCCTTCCTAGTTTAAATTATTCCTGCCAGCTCATCCAATCCTTCCTGGATGTCATCAATAATATCTTCATCATATTTTTATATATAATTATAGAGTTCCACTAGGTTGTTTTGAGCCATCCTTGTTTGGATTCCATACACAATATCAAAGGGTGCTACTCCTATAGCCTTTTTTATAGTCACCCTATCAGCCCATATTGTTAATTGCAATTTAGAATCCCAAGCTTTCTTATTATCATCTAGTATTCTTTTTATTATTGACAACAAGCTCTTTTTTGTGGATTCAGCTTGTCCATTACCTTGTGGATGATAGGGAGAAGATGTTGATCTTGTGATTCCATATTTGTCACAAAATTTTATGAATTCCTCATATATAAACCACATTGCATTATCTGTCACAATCCTCTAAGGGCAACCAAATTTGGTAATGATGTTATTTTGCAAAAAATTGTTGACAACCTTACTAGTTGCATTTATTGTAGGAATTGCCTCCACCCATTTTGTGAACTAATCAATTGCAACCAATATCCATGAATAACTAGTGCTAGACTTGGGAGAAATCTCACCTATAAAATCCATTCCCCATTGTTGAAATGGTGCTTGAACTTCCATTAATTTTAATGGAGTGTTTCTCTAAAAATTTAATTTACCTGTAAATCTCTAACAGACATCACACCTTTTGACCATAATCTAAGCACCTTTGAAGAGAGAAGGCCACCGAAATCAATCTCTCATTACCTTATGTGCAATGGTTTTGGCCATATAATGTCCTCCACAGATTCTAGAATGCATTTCACTCAACACTTCTTTTGATTTTTCTTGATCAACACACTTTAGTAGCACTCCTTCAAAGTTTCTCCACCATAAGCTATTCTGGCTAATAATATATCTGATGGCTTGTAACTTAGTGCTTCTTTTTTCATTTTTAGTTAAATGGGATGGGGCTTCCATATGTTGTAAATAATGAATGACATTAGTATACCATTCATAATGGTTCATGTCACATAAGCTTGACCTTACATCACCTATTACTATATTTATCTGATTAGCATCTAAGTTGGATTCAGCCTTAAGCTTAGCTAATCCTTGACCTCTTACCAATTTTTTTATCTAAATTTCAGTATTAAATTCTTGGATCTTGTTGATCCATCTGCATTTCCTACTTGATACCTTCTGCTGAGAAAAAATGTTCTTGATAGCTACACTAGGTACAAATGCAACAACAATAGCACCTATTAAATAATACCTAAAATCCTTAACAGTCTTCACTAACACATATGCTTGTTTCTTATTTATCTCATACTTTAGTTCAGTAGGCTATAGTGATTTACTAAAGAAGGTAGTAGGTTTTTCATGTCCTTCCTCATTCTCTACAACAAGATTGCAGCTATAGTATGAAAAGATGCAAAAGAGAATATGTGCATTGGTTATGTGTAATCTGGAGTGCTAAGGATTGGAGCATTCTTTATGGAAATTTTAATATCATAAAATGCCTGTGAAGGTTTACCATCCTAGTTGATAACAACTCCTTTCTTAAGCATTTTTGAAATGGGCCTACTAATATCAACAAAATTTGTAACAAATCTCCTCAAAAAGTTTACTTGTCCAAAGAAAGATTGAATTCCTTTTACATCTTTTGGCTTATGCACCTTGTTAATAGCTACTACTCTCTTAGGATCTATCTATACTTCATCCTTTGATACTATGTGTCTTAATAATTTTCCTTTAGTTACCCCAAATGTGCATTTTTTTGGATTTAAAGATTCCCCATATTCTAAGGCTTTGATAAAGATATTTTCTAGATGACTATAATGATCACCAATTTTCTTGGAATATTTTGTAAAGTCATCTTGGTATACCACCATAAATTTATCAATATACTCATGGAATGCTAGATTTATAGCTCTTTGAAAAGTGGCACCTACATTGATCAAACCAAATGGTAGCCTCACATTTACATAAGTTCCCCATGGAGTTTTAAAAGCTATGTTAAATTATTCATTCTCCTTCACAAGGACCTGATTGTATCTTGAAAACCCATAATTATCCTTTAGGGATGCAATATTCAAATTTTTGTAGTCTACACATAATCTTATGTCTCTGCTCTTCTTTTTGATAGGTACCAAATTTGAAACCAAGGTGGACTATCTATTTTGCTTAATTAACCCACCATCCCTTAGCTTTATCAAATCCTCTTTCATTTTTAGGGCTTGGGTGGGATTCACTGGTCTTTGTTTTTCTCTAAAAGGTTTTACATTATCTTTTAGTGGTATGACATGTTGGAACAGATCTTCCCTATAAGCCTTGAGGTCATCATATGACCATGCAAAAACATGTTTGTACTTCCTCAGCAAATCAATCAGTGGTTTTCCAATATCAGTAGGTAAGTCTTGGCCAACATAAACCTTCTTGTGAGCCTTAGTAGTACCAAGATTTACTTCTTCTAATTCTTGAGGCTTAGGGTCCCTAGTCCCAGGTTTTGTTATATCTTAATTATCAAAAATGTTCTCCAAAACCACTAACCCCTTACATATCTTGTTGGTTTTCAACTACATAATCTTTTGGCCAAAAATAGTTTCCTTACCAGATCAATAGTTTCAACTAAATCACTACAATCCATTTATTGACCATGGTTTTTGTCCTCACTTACATGAAGTTTAAAATATACTTGTTATCTTCAAAAACTTGCCAATTTTCAATATTGTTAGGTATTGAAGGTTTATTTTGAACTTCCATTTCTGAGATTCTAGCAAATGATATTTCCTTAGTCTTGATTGCTAAGTTTGCTATTAAATATGCCATTTCATTCTAACTTCAGTCTCTCCATGAAATACCAAATGCATCAAAAAAATCTATCTGATCCCAAACTACATTTCTATATTGTTTCAACCTTCTTTTTTTTGAAGCATAAGTTTCCTTTATCTATGAAATGATTAGTTCAGAATCACCTATGACATGCAACTTCTTGATTCCATGATTGGTGGCAACTTTCACTCCTAACAACAAGGCTTCTTACTTTGCTATATTGTTGGTTCAAGAAAATTTTAGAGTAAATGAATATTTGAAGGTATTCTTCTTAGAAGAAACAAAAACTACCCTTGCCCATGAACCTTCTTTGGCACTACCCCCATCAAAGCACATAGTTGACAAAAATAGTGAATCTATACAATGTTCTACATCATGTTCAATCACAGTAGGTAATTTTTCTACTTCTTGAATGATCAGTTTTGCTCTAAAATCATTTACACTAGTGTCCAAAAAGCAAGTTAAATCCTTATCAATGCCTTCTCCTAGAATTTTATTGACCCTTGGTTCTATCTACACTAACTACCTTATCAGCTATATGGAAAGTTGTATAAGACAAGTCACATTGTAGATTACCTCCCATAGTAGCACTCCACTTTCTAGAGAGCAACATCCCATAATGTGGGGGGATGTCAACCACAAGGACTAACATGGTCAATTCTTCTTTTGGGTATGCAACTAACTTGAATGGTAGTGCACTAGTAGTACCTATAATAGAGACTTCTCTAGCATCCATACCTCTACATCTACCTTGTTTAGTAGCTACCTTTGAACCTAGATCTTATATGACTTTAAAAGACATGATGGTGTTAGATGCTCTTCAATCTATCATGCATTTCTTTAGGGCTTTTCGTTTTTTAATCAAACTAAGAAAAAATGGGTCAATATCTTCTATGTAGGCTACTTATGAATCATACAAAACCATTTGTGAGATTTGGGATATAATACCATTATCTTCTACCACTATTGGGGTTTGTTGAATGTTACTTGGTTCAATGATATTACTATTATTTCCTATCCCACCCAACCATGAAAAGGCCTTACTCTTGTGCTCCTAAATTCTACATAATTTAGACGAAGGTACTTTGATAGTAATTTGTGACAACATATATATCATATCGATAGGTTTTGACATAGTGGGCTTCACAAACATACCTAGAGTGGAAGTCCTTTGAATAGCATGCACTATAATCTACTTGGCTAAATCAGATGTTGAATTCTTTTTTGCACTATTGTTCTATGGGTATCACTTGTTTGAAATTGCACTTTCTTTTTAGGCTCCCACTTCTTGATTTTATTGTTTTTGGCCTTTTCTATCTTAGTATGAGTCTTGTTGATCTCATTCTTCATTTTGTTTGCAATATCCTTGATGAATATACTAGAAGATTTGCTAGTATCATTTCCAGTTGTCCTATTCCTTAGTTTATAGTTACTGTGCACTTGAGAAATCATTTCTACAGTGATTTTGTCAATGTCTTTCTTTGAAGGCATTCTCAAGTTTATATTATCAACATTTGAGGATACATTACATACCTTTCTTTATCATAATTTTCATCATTTGAAAATGCTTGTTTCAAATTAAGTTAAAAATAGGTTTTGAAGGGACCTAAAACCCTTAACATAAAATCGAAAGATAAACTAGAAAGCACAATCAAGTTTTACAAGGACTTGAAACCTACAATTTAAAAGTAACATAATCAAGTTTTATAGGGACATAAAACCACAAAATAAGACCATAAAATGAAACTACATTTTACAAGGACCTGGAACCTAGTTTTTAAACAAAAAGAACAAAAACTAGATAAAGAACCTAGACTAGAGACTAGTTATCGAGATGACCACCTGAATAGAGACTAGTTACCAGAGACACCACTAGCTGCTATTGCAACTCTTTGATCATTTTCACCATGTCTTTACCCACCTCCATAGTGCTTTGGATGGTATCTTCACCAGATCCCCTAGTTACCTCAACTACCTTCATTTTTGAGCTATCTTGTTCTTTTACTTGGAATCCTCATTATTTCTCTTCTCGAAGCTTGCAATAGCTATAGAAATGCTCATCTAAGAATATGTGTTGATGATGTAGCTGGTAAGAAATTATTTGACTAGTAACATCATCCTGATATTCCTCTAAATTAAAATCTAAAAAATCATCAAACATGCCTACCATATTACAGATCACATCATCATGGCTCTTTTTTCCTTCATCTTCATGTTGTGTACTTTAATCTTAAGAAAATGACTAAGCAACTATGCAATAACCTATAGAGTGGGGAAATTGACATATGATGCACCATGGTACATCATCATTCATATTAATAGAGCTTCTTTATAGAGGATCTAGTGTACTCTTATCTTTTACATTCTAGGTTTGGTTGGGAATTGGTTTACCATCCTTCCATTGAGTGGTATAGGGGCAATTCTGCATTCTTGGCTATCTATTGAAATGGTTATGATTTGATAAGGCCTTCTCACCAACAATGGGTTTGTTTGAACTAAAAGTTGATGGGTTCATCTTTTTTAATAAGTCCAATACTTAACCTATTGAAAGTTCTTCAAGTTTCTTACTTGCAGGAGTTTTATCAACTTCAATTTTGTTGTTATTCTTGGGATTGAATAGCTTTGGATCATCTCTCCTCCCAAGCTTACCAAAAGTTTTTCTATGATTTTCAATATTTACTACAATTCTAAAAGCATCCCTCAAAGTCTTAGGTTCCTAATCCCTCAACTAATAAGCCATCTTGCTATTAAAAGTATCAAAATATGTTGTAAGCCAAACATCCTCATTCAATCTCATAACCTAAGACAACTTGTACATTCCTTTTTGGAATCTTGCATTGAAGTCAAATGTAGATTCATTTGGGATCTTCCTAATATTATTGAAATCATTCAACATAAAACCAATGTTAGTATTGTCACCATATTTTTCATTGAAATGTTTTTCCATATCACTCTAGGAACTAATGCAATCATCTGGTAATCACTTAAACCAATCCCTAGCATCTTCTACTAATCAATGTGCAAGCAGTTTCATCACCACATCTTCATGCTCAACTTCAAATTCATTCAACATGTCTACAAAGACTCTCAAATGTTCCTCTCTAGTGATAGCATTATTTCCAAAGAATTTAACAACTTTATCTCTTAGATCAAAAGATATAGGATGAGGGAAACCATGAATCCCTATGAATGATATTTGTATAAATTTTTCCATATATATATATATATATATATATATATATATATATATATATGTTTCTTCTAAAAACTAGTAGCATTGGATGTGCTTGCTATATTGGCCTAATTTTGGGCAATATTGGTTTGAGATTGTTGTATTTGGATGGTAGGGATCAAGATACTATCAGTGGATGAAGAGAGAAGGGTAGACTAAGACATAGCCTGACTAGTTATTATAGGTCCAAAAGTAGGCACATAAACTTTAGTTTGAGTAGACAAGTTGGTCCAAGAAGCTAAAGCAGAGTTAGACTTAATGAAATGAATCTTTCTCCTAGTTTCTGTTGCTTGAGCTTCATTCTCAACCTTCTCAAGTTCTTTTGCCAGATCCTCTTTCTCTTTTCTAGCCTTCTCAAGATAAAGGTTCAATAGAGACATGAGAGGATTTATAGATTTTCTTAATGTATAGAAAGTTAGTGTAAGCTTTAGAGGATTTCATGAGGGTAGTTGAAATATTGTACAAGATCAAAATTGACACACACCTTGAAGGGTATTGGAATGATGGAGGAATCATGGATGAAGTAGCTTGAGGTTTAGATGTATGAGGTGGTAGAAGAGATTTGGAAAAAAGTGGAGTGGAAGGCTTTGGAATAATTTTAGGAAGATTTTTGAAAGAAGATGGAATGGAAGCATTTGGAAGCTTGAATGTCACCTTTGAAATATTTTCAATATTCAAGTCTTTTAAAAGAGACTTCGGAATCCACATAGCTTTAGATTTTTCTCATTCTTTGGGTGCTTGAGAGTGCCTTTGTATAATGATGGATTTAGGAACCCATATTTTCTTTGGTTTAGCTCTTTGAGTAGTGGACCTTTGTGGTCTCTTTTGTGCATTCTCCTTCTTAGCATTCACATGTCGATTAGATGAGACATAGTGATCTTTCTTTTTCAATGGATTCTTATGTTTATTCTCACTTCCAAAGGACTTGGGATTTGTGGATGAATAAGGATGATATGACTGGTTTATATGTATAGATGGGTGAAAATTCATCAAGGATGAGTGTCTTTGTTGATCTTGAGGTAATATAGGAGAGCTAGGGAATGAGCTATGAGTGAATGTAGGAGATGGAGGAACATAAGGCCCCAATATGGATGGAAGGTTTGAATGCTTTAGCTTATATGGATAAGAACCAAGGATTGATTTAGAAGATGCAAAGGGATAGTGGGAATGGATATCAACATCTTTAGAATGAGCAACATGGTCAAAGCCATCAATAGACTCATAAGTACCTTTGATAGGAACAACATTTTTAATAGAACCACTTGAAGCTTGAGCACAATTTTGAAGTGGATGTGGAGAAGTAGAACATGTGAGGCGATGCTTTGATCTTGACAAGTAGCTTTGGATAGCATATGAAGAGAACTTTTCCCATAATTTTTAGTAAGCTCAAGGGAGATAATGGAAGTGGTATCTTCATCATACTTGGGGGGTGGACAAGATATAGGATATGGAGGGGGAAAATATTGAAAGAGATGAAAGGGTGCTTGATCTTGATCTTTCTTGAAATTTATAGCTTTTTCGTTTTGAGAGTCATCTTGACATGGAGCCACTTCCAAGGACAAGGGAGAATGAAGAGTGAATGGAGTAGTGTTCGGATAAGGCATGGTAGTGCATGAAGTTTGAGGATGTTTAGGATTAGTAGCATGGAAAATGTTTGCAGCCAAGTGAAGGTTAGCTTGAGTTTCTTTTAGAGATAGCCCTTGAGGATACACATAGTCAATGTGGAAAGCATTAGGTTCTTTATTTGATGGAGGCATGTTGGATAGATTTGAAGTGTTGGGAGATGCACGAGTGTTGGAAGAAGTGGAAGATGTAATAGAGCTACTACTAGACATAGGTTCATTAATGTAATCTTGCTCAAGAGAAGTATCTTCACCACATGAGTCACTAGAGGTTCCAAGATCAACAATCTCATCATCAATGAGATCTTGGATTTTATGTTTCAGCTCTATACAATAAAAAATAGCATGGTCATTAGATTTATTATAAGCACAATAATCATCCAAGAAAGGATTTCCATAGGAGCTAGACTTAGGCAACATGATGATCTTATTGCCAAGAAGTTTTTCCAAAGTGTCATCATAAAAAATTTCCAAGGGAGCAAAAGTTCTATTAGAAACATGTCTAGGATCTTCTTTTTGTTTCTCAAGTGAATATAATGCATTCATTTCTTCATCATTTTCTTGGTCAAAGATAGGTTTATCATGATATTTTTGCCTAGGCTCAAAGGAGGTATCACTTGCTTGTCCTCTAAAGAGATCTTTAGATCTAGAAGATGAAGACATTTGATGTCTTGAAGTAGAGCATGTAGACCTAGAAGAAGAGGATGACCTCAAAGAAGGTGACTCACATGCATGTAAAGACCTTAAGGAAGATTCATGTAATGATGCAATCTTCTCTTCTAACCTTTTCTCAAGTTTAGACTTCATTTCTATCATGCGCTTAGAGAGATGAAGGTAAGAAAGATCATTTGTCTCTTCTAGTTCTTTATATTGTGCATATAGATCTTGAAACTCTTTAGTGACATGGAGGATATCATGATCATCTAGGTTTGGTTGAGGTTTGGTAGCACAAGGTTTAGATCCCATAGTTTTAGATGCAAAGCCAAGCATAAAAGAGCCTAGAAGATAACTTGATGTTGAAACTATAGGAGGTAGGGTGTTCACTTTCCAAGATAGTAGAGAGAGATTAAAGTGACTTGTCAAACAATATGTCCAAGAAACTTACGAAATGAATGACTCAAGTCAATAGCTAGGCAAGATGCCCAAATAGCCAAATAGATAGAGCAAGCAGGGTGACAATTGAACAACTTTCCCAACCCAAGAGTGTAGTCAAGAAATCAAGGTAACCATTTTAGCAAAAGGATAACTAGCAAGCATGCATAGACCATGAAGAAAAAAAGACCAAGAGCACTAAGACCAAAGAGCCACTTTAAGCATGTTTAAGCACTAGAGAAATAACAAATCATAGCCAAATGATGAAACCCCCCTTAGTAAGTAACACAAGAAAATGTTTGCACTTGATGTTTTGACTTGGTTGACAAAGTTTGACAATAATTGATAGCATAGCAAGTTTGATGTTCAAAAGCAATTTCTTTCCAAGCAATATAGTGACACATGGAGTAGTCATCAAAAAATAAAGTAAGGGACAAAGCAACCTTGCATGATACAAGCATATGTGACGTCTTAAAAGAAATCCCTAGAACTATCATCATGTGTATGTTCAAAAGATTTTCATAGGTCTAGCACATTCGAGAACAAATCAAGCAATATCTACCTAAAAGTCATGGTTCATTACTCAAAAACTTGGCCCATGCTTGATGTTTTTTTGCCTCACACCAAGTGGTTTCCCACAAGAGATATTGGCTTTGTCATGGAAGTGCCATAAGCACAACCAAGGGAACACATATGGTGAGTGTAAAATCTTGGGGTGATCCGGGTAGTCCACTAGGATCGATCCTTGCACCAAGAAGCTGAGTGGCTAAAAATGGTAGTTACTAACTTAGGGTGTTTAGATAGGGCTTCTTTCATAGTGTTCCTCTTTCTCCCAATTATGGGACACCTCACTTTGCGATGAGTAACCAATCTTGCGACCACAAGAGTACCTTAAGCATTCTTTCCTAGTGATCTCCCTATGGTCAAAATCCCATAAGTGATCACACTAGGTGAAGAAAAACACTATGTCTATTAAGGTTTTGTATCCTTGATAGCCTTGAGTTTATAGTGAGTTGGAAGAGTTGGGTAATCTGCTTATCCCCACTTGGGTTGTTCCTCTCAGGTTGTCCGAGAGAAGGCCCTCTAAAGGATTCTAAACTACACAAAGAGTGGATCGACTTTTAGAAGTCAAGATTTATGATTCACCACAAGGGTGAAGAGCATACTCTCCTTCTCCCAAACACACCAAGAAGATTCAGGTGCCTCTTACTCTTGAAACCAAATGGTAAGTCAAGATTTTTGATTCACCACAAGGGTGAAGAGCATACTCTCCTATCACCAAAAGATCTCAATTGTAAGTTTTAATGTACCTAAAAATAAACAACTAGTATATGTCACACATGTAAAAGTAAAGAACAAGAAAAATTGGGTTTTTATGTGTTGGAAAGCCCTGCAAACAATCGTTACTAGCCTTTGTGCATTTGAAGCTTTGACATGCATTCTTTTTATGTAATGTTTCAATTTTTTTCATAAAGATGGCAACTTGCAATCACAACTTGTTAGCACCAAAAGTTAGTGTGAAATAACATAAAAATATGCAATAAAAAGTGGTTATTTTCCTCAAAAATCCAATTTATCTTCCAATCAAGTGTATGCAAAGAAAGTGCAAACTAATCACAAATGCTCTCATTTTTACTCTGTGCTTTTGACCTAGTCAACAAGATTAGACTTTTTTGCTATTATTTAGAATTAAAAAATAGAAATTAAAAGAAGAGACCACTGCTAAAAATTAGAGAACTTTCCAAAAATGCAAGAAATTCAAAAAAATATCTTCATTTGCACCCTAGAGACCAATTTTGTCAAAACAGGCCAAATTTATCAAATCGAGTTTTTGATCCCTAATATGACCTCAAAAGTCAAAACACAAAGATAATACCCCTCTTAGAATTAAAAAAAATTTCTGAAAATGTAATTCTTTTTGAAAAATGTGCTGATTTGTGATCAAAAATGGATTTTTATGAAAAAAAAAAGAAAAAATCATAACTCTCGCAAATCACATCAAAATGCTTTGAAAATCAAATTGAGACATTTTGAATACATACCCAACCTACAAAAAAAATTTAGAACCAAACTCCAAGCAGTTTAAAAGATATGATCAAATCTTTAAACCAACTAGATTTTTGGCCTTCAAACCAATATACTTATGGGTTGGCCTTAAAACCAAAGTGATAATTCTACAAAAGAACTTGATTAGATCCAATATGCTGCTATAAAAAAACTAAAGATAAAAAATGAAAGAAAATGAAGCTAGAAACTTGATTCATGCCCCATGGTGGGCGCCAAAAATGTACACTCAAAAGTGTCCCACTCTAAACCCTTCTATCCAAACAATTCCATGAGTTTGGAATGCTTGGATGCCGGCTTAGAGCTTTCTATCCATCGAGTAAAAGAGAGTATATTTTGAGTTCAAGGAGGCTCTTAGATGAGCCTTAGAGATACTCTTCTTGCTAGTAAACTATGCAATGGGAGGTTCCAAAGACAAGATGCAAGAATGCAAATGTCCCAAGGAGTTCCTCAAGGATGCAATGAAAATAAAGATTAAGGTAGAATGAATATGAAAAGTGCAGCTATCCTAAGCATGGATGAAAAGTGCAAAAATAGAAGTTCTTCACAAAGCTCCAAAGAAATTTGTTAGAAAACCTGCAGCATAAGAATATTCAAGTGAGGGTGGATCCTTTGAGGGGGAAAGCTCTCTCCCTTTTAAAGTTGTACAGATGGTAGAGATCAAGATAAAGATGGTGGATGATCAACGGTGGAATTTGAAAATAGGTGTGATCCATGTGCACACACAAGTCAACCAATAGAATATAAGTTGACTTATCATACAAGACAAAAGTCTCACAAGCCTTTTCTTTTAATTGTAAAATAGAAAAAGGACTTTATGTGTGCACTTTAAGTGGGTTAGAAGAATAGGGTGTTTTATTTAATTAAAAGGGGACATGTTCTTTTGATCAAATAATGAACTTAGGATAACATAGTCAAACTATAGGTTATAATCAAATAAATTGATTATTAGCAATTTGGTCTAGGTAAATGATTAAATTAATTTAGCCAAAATGTTGAAAAGAGGGCTAATAGTCTAGATGACCATTTTTAGGTGATTACAAATACCAAATATCTTTATAACATAAGATACCAATCAAAAAAGCCACATGACTGCAACTCTTGCTTGATAGATAAGACACTTCATTAAGAATGTGTACATCAATGTACACCTATGGCACTAGGGTTTTTTCTCTCTTTGTTTAAATTCTCAAAGATTGTCACTGAAAACATGCCTACTACAACTACAAATAGTACTGCAAAATGATTTGACACATACATACAAAACAAGACCAAAGAAACTATACTACATTTTACACACACATGTGTTAAGCAAGTCCCCAGCAGAGTCACCATTTTGTTGGTGTTTTTCAACTATTAAGTAACAAGATACTCAATACCAAGATAATAAAAGCACAAACAATCTAAGGATCAGCTACTTCCTATAAGAATTTGAATATGTTTCTTATCTAGATCCAACTACAATGAAATCAAAACAAATTTCCTACTCTTTAGGCTTTGCAGAACCAAGGTTGGTATACCTAAGAGATGGTTCAAATGAATGCTACTAAGCAAAAATTTCTTAGTTCAATTCTAATTCTTGTCTCCTATCTCTGAGATATGCATAGTTTGTTCATTCCATGACACTTTAAGATAATATACATCCCTTATAAGTAGATTTGGTCACAATTCTTCTCAGATTTGCAAATATTTCTAGCAATAGTAGCTAACTAAGGCTTAGAGATCAAATGCCAACAAGTGTTGACAAACATCGAGATCATTCAAATAGTGAAGTAAACATTAATTTTGAATTTAAGTTTTATGCTTGTCTATGATTTCTTCTCACACAAATTGGAATTAATTGATCAATGCCTCATCCATTAGGATTTAGAATCCATTCAATTGCTAGAACTGATTGATTTCTTTATAACCAACATTATAAAAAATTCTTCATAAAAAACATGCTTGCAAACATCCTTCCTATTAACATGCAAACCCTATCAATACCACTAAAGCATTTATTTAGTTCATTGAACTAATAGTAATGGTGAATTGATATACAATTGCATTCAATTGCATTCAATTGGACAATCTTTGCTTATACAACATCAAAATAACCAATAAAAGGAAATTGAGACAAGATTCAACCAGAAAAGATGCGATGATAGTTCATCTTTGTATTAATTTAATTTTGAAACTAAATGTATACAATTGAACAAGACTCAAAATGACTCAAGAAAAAACATCTAAATCTTGTCAAATTGATGTATTCTCATAATTTTTTTTGAGAAATCATATCATAAAGTATTCACATTAAGACATTGGACCGAATAGACTTGAAAGGTAGACTTAACAAAAGCTAAAAGTGATACCACTATTTGGACCCTTTCTCTAGCCTTGGAATCTCACTTATATAGTGTGACATTGAACAAGCTTCAAGCATAGAGAACTAGCATCTATCCTTTTGACAAAAGATATTTGCATTTTGCAGCTGCCACAAAAAGACATAATTGTGTGTAACAAAAAAAATTTACATCAAAATATTCTTTATGTGGGCCATTTTTCTATTACATTTCCAAAATTGTGAATTCCATGATTTATTCTTTGGTTATTCTGACTCCTTGAAGTATGTGGCAATCAAGCTTGCTAATGATTTGTCTTGTTGTGGTACTTGCAAGTTAACCTCAACTTGGGGGTTTTCATTGTCTTCATCATGAACTGTTAAGGTTAGAGTTACTTCTACATCCTCATCTACCCCATCATCTTCTTCCATCTACTCCAAAGACAAAAATTATTATTTCCACTTGTTAAAAATAGTGTCATTAGGCTAATCAAAACTTAGAATTTCTTGCTGCATTTTTATTACAAAATATCCAACTTTTTCTATTTCAACAAGATGTTTTCAAATAACATTGTAAAATAACTGCACTTTGACAAAATTTTCATCAGTCATTGCGCATAATATATGGCCCTTTTCATTTATAACATTATTCATTCTATCACATGGTAGTTCATCTAATTGCTTTCTGCATTCTTCTTTTTCTTTTATTCTATCAACCCTTTTAAGGGTACTGGGAAAAAGGTCAAACTACTTTGCTATGTACTTGGAAAGACAAATTGTTATTCTCTTCTAAATATAAATTTGTTTCTCATCAAAGTCCTTCAAATTACTAAGTTTATCAAAAATCTTCTCTATTTGATGGCAAGGTATTTGGATTATAGAAATACACAGTAACTATAATATCATCATTTTTTTCACTCCATTTCTGCACAATGGGCTTCAAGTTGTCTTCATCCCACTTTACTTCATCCCTTGTTTGTAGGATTCTTACCAATTGGTCGTAAAATATTGGCCACTCAATTTTATCTACTAAGTACAAAATTATTTGTCTAAGCTTCTCTTCATATTGATTATTCAATTCAATCTGCAATTCATATAACTTGGTAGTATAGAACTCAGGCCCCTATGGGGTATTTAGTAACTCAATAATGGATTTGAATTTAAATGGCTCAAGTGGGGGACAAGGATATGCAATTCTTGGCCTAATAGATTCTCCTACTTTCAACTTTCCAAGTTGTTTATCCATTTGGGATATTTGGTTTTCCAATAATTGTATCATTTTTTGTCTTTCCTCATATGCCTTAAGTATTTCTTCAAATATGGCATTGAGTTCTGAGAATCTACTTTGTTCTTTTCCTATCATGACATCCCCAAACTCTAACATTTTTTTAGCCATTCTTGTAACTAGTTGACTACCCACTTCATCAGCCCTATATACTATAAGAGCACCAATGTATTCTATACTTGAAATTTCTTGCATTTTGGTCCTATTTCTTTTTTTCAATTGACCATATGGCCAGGGCTTGATGATCATTACTAATTTAATCTCCCTATGTGCTTGTAATATCTCTTCCTCTATTTTATACTACACATATTTTTCTTTTTTGATAGAATAAAAAATCATAGCATTAGCTATGTCCCACTTAGGTAAAACCAAAACTCTTGACTCCCTGACCAATACTCTTCTAGCCTCAAGTGTTAACTGGGAAAAATCCTCCAAAAATTTAGCCATCACCTCTTCCTCAATGTTAGAGTTTGATTTATTTGGCTATTCTACCTTTATTTTCTTACCATTTTCCTCAAAATTTCCTATTTTCTTTCTCCAAAAAAATAGTGAAAAAACCCTAGATTTATTAAAATTCTCATCATCTATGAACTTCTAAGAGGCTTGAGCAATAATAGGATCTATCTCCTTACCTCTATAATTAGCAACAGTGAGGTCAAAGGAAGGCATAGGAGGCTTCCGATGCATTCCTCTTTCCATATCAATAGTAGTAACAACTATATCTCCTTCCCCACCCATTTTTCTTAATTGTTCTCTTAAATATGATTTATCTTCTATTTGGAGTGTGCTTTGAGTTGGTGAATATTCTTGCACATGAGAAGAGGATCCCTATTCTAGTTTCTGTCTTTTAGGTGCACTAGTGTCTGGTGGACTCTAGTCTTAGCCTTTTGTAAGGGGGAACATGCTATATATTCTTAACCACAATATATCTTGCCCTCATTTTTAATGTATACTAGCCTGGAGCAACTATCATTTGGCTATTTATCCTTTTCTCTACCTCTATTGCTTTATCAAGATATGTCTTAACAAAGGTAGCCTTCTTTTCATTCATAGTTTGCATTATTATAGAAAAATTATTCATTAATACATTCATTCTAACCCCCAAATATTTCTTATCTTTCAAAGGATTATAATTGGGGTCAAAAGCATTAATGAATTCTATGACTTTACTAAAAACAATCCATTTTCTTTTCTAACTTCCTATTTCTCTAATGAAAGGATATTTCTAATAACATTTTTAAGGAAGCATACATATTGTGTAATAACCTTAGTTTTTTGCCTCTCCCTTAGAAGGTCATAGAATCCTTCTTGATAAATATACCTTGCATGGCATTCTACCATGTGATATCTATTCAAAAATAAATTGAGATTTCTCCATCCTTTCCTTACAAAGACAAAATCATGAGCCATAGTGACAATAGAAAAGATAGTGCCTTTACCTTTGCCGATCATATCCCTTTCTTCAATGGTTCTAATTTTCCATAGAAATTCTTCAATTCATATCTTCAAAGGTACATGGAAAGGTAAAACATGAGGTTTTCTCAAAAATCCATAAACTCTAATCATAGTAGAAATACTGTATGAGATTATATCCCCTCAATTATGACTGACTAGTAGTCCTTAATATGGTCCTTAGGTATGATTAATTTTAGTAGATGTTGTGGAATTCTTGAGCTATCCCCTCTTAGAAGAAATTTGAGCCTTGATGCAAAATATTTGTCAAATCTGACATAGCTGGCATCCCTGGCTTCCCAAGTCATGTTAGCACTCTATAGCTGGACTGATAGCTTCCCACCATCCTTTTCTACCTCTAGCTCTAGCTCCATTCCCTTAGAGAAAAACATAACTCCCTTATAGAGACATATGTGGATCAACAAGGAGTACTAGCAAAAAGGTTTGTTTACCTTACCTTGAGATATTTCAATAAGACCATTATGAATCTCTTCTAAAAGGAAGGTAGCAAAATCAAGAATGGTGCTCATTCCAAACTACAATGTTTGAGACATAATAAGAACAATAGAACCTTGGATGTATTCCTCCTCATCCATCCCAAATATCTTGCAGAGAGAGAAATATAAAGCTTGAGCTCTAGGATTGAGGTATTTCTTCATCAATGGGTCTAGGGTGCTTGGTATAACCAAGGGTAGTGACCCAATCTTAGCAATATGTTGTTACAATGGCCCTGCTCTCAATTATACTCTCTATGCATCATATTTTGCTTGAAGATCATCCATATCAATAGGCTCATGAATTGCATGGTTAGGGTTGAGCTTAAAAACCTTACTGATCAATTCAAGAAAAACCCTAAAAATATTATCTCTAGCATAATTCTTTACAATTCTAGTGATATGGTCATTTTTTTGCCTATATCATACAATAGATCATTATCAAAGAAAACCCCAGGGACCACTAAACATTATTTAGAGGGGTGTCTAGGTTGCATTCAAAAAACTATTTTTTAAACAATTCTAACCCTCCTACAAAAACCTGGGCATCTCTCACCCAATTTGCTTTATCATAAAAACCCCCACCCACAACCAACCTAGGGTTTTTTGGAATAAACTCCCTGCCTATTATTATTTCATGTATAGTTTGTGGAAATTGTTCAAAGAAATTATCATGAACAAACCTTTTTAGATAATTAGTAAGACTACATAATTCTATTCATGGAGGCATTTTTTGAGAAAAACTCAACTTTACACAAATCTAAATTATTGATTTTGAATAGTTATGGACCAATTACCCATTGAATTATGCTTCCTTTTTTCTATAAATTGTGTTGTAATTGTTAGATTAAATAATTAATATTTATAGTTTACTTAAGTTTACTTAGGTTAAATGCATTTATTTATTAGTTGTAGTCTAGGAGTTGTTGACAACATGGGAGTTTGTTCCTATCTAACTCATACTTATCTTCTCACTTTGCTTGAGGATATTTTACCTTTTATGGATGTATGCTTAGTTGTCAACCTTATCACCTAGCACTTTCTAGCCTATTCTACAAGCTTCCTAGAGGCCTTTATATTTGGGCTCTCCTATTGCAATTTCATATATCATTTTTCATATCATATTGTATAGCAATTCTTTGTTGCAATATTTTTCTCTCTTAGTCTATTTAGTTTCTCCAAGCTCCACCCTTTCTTCTTCGGTTTCCCTTTAGTGCATTATTTGCATGTAGATGATATTGGCAAGCTATGAAATTGGCTTTCATCAACTTCTACATGGTATTAGAGCCTCTCTACTACTTCTTGGTTGAAGGATTTTTGAAGTCACAATTTGGAGACACAAACCCTAGTTTGTTTTTATTTTTTCTTCAATCGAGAGGAAGAGCATTTTTTTAGAGCACTTTGGACCTAAACAGATGCTACCATTGTGTTCAAAAGGTATGTTACAGTCAAGATTAATATTAAATTTGTCCATTTTGGACACAATTTCTCTAGGAGGCAAAAATTTTCTGTCCGAGAGGCTATACAAACCTGTACGAATGAATTTATTATGATTTTTGCAAAAATAAATAAATTTTTGGGCACTGCCACCATGCCACCACCATGTGCCCAACACACCACTCCATAGTTGCCTCTGCTAGTAGTAGCATCATGGAGCCACCCATCTATAGTCACCGCTCCGTGGCCATTGCTATGCCACCAGCCCTCCACCCACCAAGTAGTGCCATCAAAACTCTCCACTCTGACACCATCACCACTAGTGGTACCCTCTCTATAGCCATCCACCTATAGCCCTATTGCCACTTGTATCTGTAGTGTATAGTTGACAATTTCTATGAGGCACCTGCCACGTGGCCCATACCACATCATCATCATATAGTCATACTACCTCGTGGATGCCACATGGCACTAACACGTGGTAGCCTTTTTTTGCCACGATGACCATCTAGCCATCAATTTTAAGCTCAAGGAATGTTGACATTAGCATGCCATCATCACTGCATTAGCACACACCTTGCATTCTCTATAGGTCCCTTTTTTACCTACTCATGGTTTTTTGGCGATAACTTGAGCATAAAAGGTATTTTTCCAATCTAAAAGAAGCACCAAAAAGGTAGTTTCGAGACACAGACATTGCTGTAAGTATTTTGTGGTTTTCATGTAGTTTTGTTGTCCATTTTTGTAGTTAAAATTACATGTTCTATTTTTGACTTTAGCAAGCTTATCTTGTGCATCCCATATCATTTTTTGAAAATGTTATATTTTTGGAAAGCTAGTTCTATCATCTTTTTAGAAATGGTATAATTTCCTTCAGATTCTACCCCATGCTCTTTCTATCATGTTTTTGGCATTTTTTCTCTATGATGGATATCTTGGGTGTTCTAGGACTAAGGATCATGTTCATGACATGAGATCTTTTGTTTTGCACTGTACTATCTTTTATATCAACTTTTTTTTCTTTTTGATCATTGTTGATATCATTTGTAAGCATCTTTATGCAAATGCACTGAGATAAAGTGCCACTCTTGCATTTCAATATCATAACATTGTTTTGAGATAGTTGTACTTGCACTATTTTGTAAAGCACCATTGGGTGTTTAGTTGTTTCTATTTTTTTGCTCTCTTCCTTTGTCAAGTGAGTGTCCCTTCCACAACATTAGCCCCATGATGTGTTGGTGACACATGTCTTTATAGGTGTTGGAAATATTCAACACTATGCTAGGTTACTGAGAGGGGAGGGGTGAATCAGTAACCTCAAAAAATTTATCAAATTTAGATCTTAATTGCGACAATCCAATAATCATTTAATTCATTAAATTAGAATTAACTGCATGCATGAGAAACTGTAAACATAAACATTCATGGCATGTGAACACAATGATTTGGTGACCCAAAAAACCTTCAAACAGAAAGTAAAACTAGGGTGGGATGATACCCACAAAACATCAATGTTGTAGCATAAATTTTTCCTATTAAGGCTTACAATGATCACTTCTAACGATCTTCCCTATTAGGAGCAATTGGGACTACTAAGTCCAACTTGTTAGAAGATTTACAAACATACAATGAAGTATGCCCTTGGTAAAGAGATTTGACAAAAGGTTGTTAAGTCTACCTTGTTAGTGAATTTGAACCGGTTCATCTATTAGAATGAAATAGTAGATCTCTAACTTACAACTAATTTTTTGATAGAGATTCTTTGAAGTACATATCACCTTTATGTGATAGATATGACTCTGCTGCTCCTTTGCTAATATGGCCTTACAATATACTTTGTTGCTGATTCACATTCACATGCTTCTTAAATATTCTTCACTTCCATTTTCCATACATACATATGTTCATCTATTTGTTCCTTCATTTATATTGGATATGATACAATACATTACATATATATATATCAATCTAATTTTAAAAAAATACAAAGTTGGCCAATATACAAGTTAACACCAATATTACAAAGTCAGCTCAAATGAAGACGCTCAGTTTTGAAGACTGACTTGGTGAAGTTCTGATACATGATGTCCACTGTCATTACTTGACAACATCATGCATTTAGTAGAAGTAGAAGCTTGGTCCATACTAATCATCTTAGAGTAGTCTCAAACTCGGTCTACACTAGTGACTCAGTAGATATTGTGTGACTTGGAAGAAACAAAATTACATGTTTACCATGACTGCACTTGGTAAACTATGATCATCACATAGCTTGGTTAACACTAACTTCAGTTCACATGAACTACTATCTCAGTTTGAACTACGAAACTTGCTAACCATTGAACTGCTTGGGTTGAACTATTGGACTTCACAGTGCCTAATTTCACTTGGTAACCACTAGGATGCTCAATAGGAATAGTAAATCTTGGTGGCTACTAAATTACATGGAAAACACTATAGACTGATCAATGAGCTCTATAACCATATAGAATCTGATTAAGTATTGTCACTAATAAAAAACTTGTCTTAATGTCAACAATCTCCCCCTTTGGCATTAGTGACAAAAAACACTTATCAGCCAAAAATTTTATACATCACAATCATACTGACTCGGTATGGTATACTATTTTTGAGATTTTTCAAAAAAATTATTTGTAATTATATATAATATACTTTCCTTTCTTTTGCATGATCCTCCCCATACAATATACATACTACTTCTCCTATACATACTATTTCTCCCCCTTTTTAACAATAATTCTAAAGATTTATTCAAAACTTGTTTACACAGAGACAACATTATAAGAAAAAAACTCAAAAAAGTATGAGAACTAAAGTCTAATCCCAATTTTCTTGCAAAACTTTGCACATATGTAGAGAAACTTGGACTTCTACAGAGAGTTCTATCACATGATCTTCAATTGAGAAATTATTGTAATGGATCAATGTTTTTGAGTAAACAATGTGCTTCTACATTGTGTCCATGATGGGAAGGATCATATTTTGAATATATATCCGTGGTGACTAGATCCTTGCTTCCTCTCTCAACAACTCTACCTGCATATCTGACAAGAGTCTAATTTTCATATGATGTGCAGAGCTTGGGCTAGGGCCAAGTTGCAACTGTTGTGCACTAGCCTTCAAATCTTCATCAATGTTTGTCAATTTGCTCTTTATTTCCTTTTTGAACTCGATAACATTACATGATTTTTCAAAAAGTGATGTTACATTTGTGCAAGATTTTTCAAGATTGGTCAAAATTGAAGAAAGCTCCACTTGCTGGATGGCAATTTGTTGAGCAATGTGCTCAAGCACTTTGTTATCAAATTTCTTCTCTGCTTTCTCAATCAATTTGTCTTGACCATTGGAGTCCTCATTAAACTTCTGGACTACTTCTAATTGAAACAAAATGTGTTGATAAGCATCAACTTCAACACCTATCACCTCAATCAAAATATTCTTAGCACTTTCTATGATTTTATATTCTCTGTCTCTTTCCTCTCTCAATTTATTCTACTTTGCTTTCTTTTGGAGGAGCTAACTAGCTATTTGCATTTGATCTACAGTGGCATTATCAAAATCCCACTTTGGAATTTCAATCTCTTCATCTAGGTCAATATCCTCCTCTATCTCTTTTCCACTCAAAAGTCTTGTACATGGTTGAGCCTTAGGTTCAACTACCTTTGTATATAATGCTTTAGAATCTGGAATGGAAAGAATAGTAGAGATAGTAGGACTAGCTATGAAAGCTGATATAGAATGAATAGATGGAATACTGACTGGTATGCTTATTGAATCCAAAACTGATATACTTATAGAAGTATCCAAAGCTATAGAAAAAAGAAATTGTAGAATCCAAAATTGTAGAACTCGAAACTATACTCATTGCTAAAGAACACAAAAATTTAGAACATGCTATACTCATTGCTAATGATTCTAACTCAAGAACTAAAGAAGAGGGAGGTTGCAGCTCAACAGATGAAGCAGTAGACACTTCCATTAGTGATGTGCTTTGCTGTGAGGGAGGGAAGAGTGATTGGACATTTGATGTATCTGTTGTGGTCACAATCAAACTTGCTAAAGTTGTCTTTGAACTTGATGTAGCTACTAATTTACTTGGAGAATGAGGAAGTGAGGCAATGATTGCTACTACTATCTTTATAGGATCAATCTCCTCATCTAATTCTTTGTCCTCCTTGGTAGCTTCTTTCTCTTTATCTTCTTCAACTTCTTCATTGTCAAACTATATTGTCTCAAAGTATGTTCCTTCTTCCTCATCATCACTATCATCATCCTTGACTTCCACTGGAAAGTCACTTTGTTTATGCAAGTGATAAATGTTCTCCCACATACCTATAGAATTCTTGATGAAATTCTCTATATCCTTTAATAGAATTAAACAAGTATTAAATGTAAGAATCATCTTATCTTCATTTTTCTTCATATACTCTTTTACCTCAGCATTGGCAATGCTTGGTAACAACTATCTTAGGGTTTGTTCATAGATATCTTTTGATGTCTACCTAGTTTAGTCCCATCTTGGCTTCAACTTATCTAATAGCTCATTAAAGATTTAAGAGGCTATTTAATCAAGGGAATACTTCCATTTACCCATCTTGGTTAGCACCAATTCTTCAATCTATTTCTTCTCAGCCTATGTCCTAGTCTCATACTTCAATGATTTGAAGTTGGTTATGCCTGCACCTTCTTCCAATTGTTTTAGTTTTTCATGGAAGGTGGGAGGAGGCTTGCTAAACACAACTTCACTACCTTTCTTCTTGGATCTCCTCATAAACATTGTAGTGGATGGCTTGGGTGGCTTGGTGATGATTACCTTGCCTTTCTTCTTTACTGGCTCTTCTTCCTTTTCTAACTCTTCTTCATCCTCTACTTCATCATCATCTTCTCCCTTACCCTTAATCAACATAAGAGGTGCATTGGATTTGAGTTTTTCTATTCTCCTCTTGCCTTTGTTAATCACTTGTAGAAGCTTGAATTCAAGCTCTATTCTTACCTTGGCCTCATCATATGTTCCAAAGTGTGGTGCCTTTGGATCAACAGGTTCATTTATCAAGGCCTCAATTATCTCTATTGCTTCATCAATGTTTACTTCATAGGGAAGAGGTTTTACCCATATAGCTCTTGGAATTATTGCTTGAATGTAGACTTTATCACTGTCTACCATGAAACAAACATCGTCTTTGTAATCTTCAATCAATTTCCTAGAAATCTTAAATCTGTTATTCATTTTCTCCTTGAAGACATCAAAGTATTTATCCATTCTACTGACAAAATTATCACCTATTTCTACAATATACTTGTTAATCTAATACAAAACTGGCACATCCTTTCTCCGTATGACTGTACCTTTTGAAGTGAAAAACTTTTGAACATAGAAAAATAGAAATGTCAACAATGAACTAAATTTGCAAGGGTTTTTCTTGGATGTCCTAATACTTTCCATGTTCCTATTAAACTATTTCAACAACAAGTCTGCAAGATCATATGATAGTTTGTTCTTCACAAACTTGAATGCCAAGTCTACTACTTCACATGGCACGCTATTTAGATGACTAGAACTATAGATCTTGTGTGCTATCATGTGTATTCCAAATTTCTGTTCTGGATCTATTACACTACTAATCTTCATACCTCTATCATCCCACTCAACTAGGGTTTTCATTTCTAACTCCGCTCAACCTAGGGTTTTAGTAGTTTTTCCTTTGGAGAGAAAAATAAAGAATACTCCAAAAGGTTTCCCCTACTTCAAATGCATACAATATACACATTATTCTACCAATGCAGTATATTTTAAGTTAGTAATAGTCTCAATCATCTTCAAGCTTGGTCTTTATGCAATATATCCTCTTCTTAGTGATCAAAATTGGTTGCTCAAGCCATAACTAACCATTGTGAACTCGACTTAGGACATGTCTGATCCATTTGATTTGGAAACTTTGGGGTAGGTGGGGAATGTGGGTTAAACCTTTATCTTCCAAGTGCTTATGTTTGTGTTTAAAAACACCATTCACACACAATTCACCTAGGGCATCATCCATCTCTAGAGTTCCAATTTCATGAATTTCACACTTAAAATGAGTTTGGATATCATTAATGAGTAGTACCTTAGGAGGAATCTACGACTGCACTCCATTTGGATCTAGGGTTTCTATAATTGCTGGCACAAGTTTGAAATCTAGTGGTTTCCATTTAACTCCTTGGACCAACATTTCTAACCCTTTCTTTGCCTTGCTATTGCTACTTAATTCTACCATGGCTAATCTATAGGTTATGGAAAACTTCAAAAAATTTCACTACAAATTTTGCTCAAAATCGCTTGATCACTTTGCAATTTGCTTGATCGCAATAACACTTTTAATTTTTTGGTGAAAAATGAATTTGATCTCCTACCCTTTTTTATAACACTTTGCCATTAATGCTTAGTATGAAAGTATCTATGATTACATCATTATGCAAGATTGACTATCATCTGTTATCTATTCAGATTGCTCGATGAATGCTTCATAACTTAGTAACCAAAAATGTGTGACTAGTTACTCCTGACCTTGCTTGGTAGAGTCCATGACCCAACCTTACTCAGTAGATAAAGTAACTTGATGATAACTAATATTGATCTTTTGCAAACCCTTTGTAGCTTGAATATTGATTTGGAACTTTTCTTGCATTCAATTTTGGAACTATTTAGATGTGATCGTGATATCATAGTTCTAGTTCTTACCTAAGAACTTAGTTGGAAATGGTGGAGTCACCCACTTCTTGAGTGGCATGACCATCATTGCTTGGACTAGCTTCCTTGGTGGATTTAGGAATCCATTGCTACCTCATTTTCTTTCTGATGTTGTCTACTTTAGCTTTCTTTTCATCTTCAATTCTACCTATATTAATACAATTCATGGCTAAATGACCAAGTTCTATACAAGTGAAACATCTTATGGTGGTATCTCTCTTTCTTGTGTGATGTTTAACATAGTTCATGCCAATGTGTCCATACTCTCCATAGTAATGACATCTACACCAAGTTTTATAAACCCAACCAAATATTACTCTAACAATTTGCTCTACTATATTGAATGATTTGGTTTCATAGTTTGATGCCTTGTGTCCTTGTTTATTGCATTTGTGACATTTGCCTTCAAATTTTGGTTTCTCTTTACATGTATTAGCCTTGTGACCATGCTGATTGCAATTGTAACATTTACCATTGAATTTTGCTTTACCTTTACTCCAACATTTGTTTGATGTATGACCTATCTTACCATAGTGATTGCAAGTAGGTCTTTGATTCCTTTGAGCACCTTGTTTGGAGGATTCACCTTCTTCTTTATATCCAATTCCTACTTTACCCTTTTTTCTGAAGAGATTTTTCTCATTCAATTGATTTAATTTATTCATGTCTTCTTGGGATTTTATCATTCTTTCATTGACTTTCTTTTCAGTGTTTAGGTCATTTTTCAATCTTTCACTGATTTTCTTTTTAGATCTTAGCTCACTTCTTATTCTTTCATTGATTTGTCTTTCTAAATTTAGATCAATCCTTAATCTTTCATTGATTTTTCTTTGACTCATGATTTCTTAATTTGTATTGGAGATTTGATATATAAGATCTTCATGCTAAATGGATTGGTTATGGATCTCATTATTTCTTCCGTCCATTTCTTCTTTCATCTTGTTCCTTTGTTCCAAGATTTCACATAACCTTACTGACTAAATTTCTTGTTCTCTTTTGAGCTTTCTTATTTCTTCTTGTAGGGAACCATTCTTCTCTAAGAGTTCTTTGATTACATTATTTGCTTCATCCGAACTACTTGAAGGGAAAAGGTCTTCAATATTTTTTTTAATGTACTAATGATCATTCATTTGATTTTCAAGTTCCTTCCTTCTTTTCAAGGATTGGGAAATTTTCTCCTTAGCTTTCTTGAGTTGTGCAATGGCCATTTCTAGATCTAGCTTTTTATAGTCAATTGCCTTATCAAGTTTGAATATCTCCATTGTCCATGATCGTTGCTGAAGCTATCAAGATTTATCTTGAGAACCAAAAATGCTCTGATACCAATTGTTGGAAACATTCAAGACTATGTTAGGTTACTGAGAGGGGAGGGGTGAATCAGTAACCTCAAAAACTTTATCAAATTTAGATCTTAATTACAACAATCCAATAATCATTTAATTCATTAAATCAAAATTAACTACATGCATGAAAAATTGAAAACATAAAAATTCATGGCACATGAACACAATGATTTGGTGACCTAGTAACCTTCCAAATAGAAAGTAAAACTGGGGTGATGATGATCCGCAAAAAACTTCAATATTGCAACATAAAGTTGGCCTGCTAAAGCTTACAATGATCACTTCTAATGATCTTCCCTCCTAGTAGCAATTAGGATTGCTAGGTCCACCTTGTTAGAGAATTTACAAACATACAATGAAGTATGCACTTGGTAAAGAGATTTAAAAAAAGACTATTAAGTCTACCTTGTTAGAGGATTTGAATTGGTTCACTTGTTAGAATGAAATAGTAGATCTCTAACTTACAACTAATTTGTTGATATAGATTCTTTGAAGTATAGATCACCTTTATTTGATATATATGACTCTATTTCTCCTTTGCTGATATGGCCTTACAATATACTTTTCTATTGATTCACATTCACATGCTTCTTACATATTCTTCACTTTCACTTTCCATACATACATACATTCATCTATTCGTTCCTTCATATATATATATCCAATTTACAAAACTACAAAGTTGACCAATATACAAGTTAACACCAATATTACAAAGTCAACTCAAATGAAGACACTCGTGTTCTAAAGACTAATTTGGTGAAGTTCTAATACATGGCATCCACTGCCATTGCCTAATTTCACTTGCTAACCAATGGTATGCTCGATAGGAACTATAAAGCTCAGTGGCTATTGAATTACATGAAAAAAATTGTAGATTGATCAATGAGCTCGATAACCATACAAATCTGAATTAGTGTTGTCACTAATAACCATACAAATCTGAATCAATAAAGGGGGAGTTATTCTATTATTCTAATGCTTCCTTAGTTTAATGGTTTGATAGTGTGAGCTATGTATTTAGTATTTGATCCTATATACTAGGCGATTGCAGTGGCTAGCTACCTATGCATTTCGGTGAGATGGATCATCTACCATATACTCACTCTCAATTTGTGCCTTCTATTTTTCATGGAGGTTCTTCAGATCAATAGTTTCTTTTTGACAGAGTTTGCAACTTCTTCATGCTTCAATGATGCTCTTCACAATCTTCTCTTTGTTCCTATTTTCTAGCAAATTCCTCTAGTTGCAGGCTTCTTCATTCCTTCATTAGATTTTTCAGTTACATCTTTTTGGAGAGGGGTTTTTTCCACTGAGTTTTCTCCTTTTTCTCCTATTTACAAAGAATGCATTGTACATTGGTACCTAACATGGCCTCATTTCCGAGATCCATTCTGAATTTCATCTTAACTTTTGTAAACTTAAGTGCATTCCCCTAAGTTGCACTTAAGGGAGGGTGTTAGAGTAAATAATTATTATTTATGCTTTACTTAAGTTTACATAGGTTAAATGCATTGATTTATTAGTTGTAGTCTAGGAGTTGTTGACAACATGGGAGTTTGTTCCTATCTAAGTCATACTTATCTTCTCACTTTGATCAAGTATATTCCACCTTTTTGTGGACATATGCTTAGTTTTCAACCTTATCTCCTAGCACTTTCTAGCTTGTTCTACAAGCTTCCTAGAGGCCTTTATATTTGGGCTCTCATATTGTAATTTCATATATTATTTTTCATATCATATTGTATATAAATTCTTTGTTGTAATATTTTTTCTCTCTCAATCCATTTGGTTTCTCCAAGCTCCACCCTTCCTTCTTTGGTTTCCCTTAAGTAGGTTATTTGCATGCAGGTGATCTTGGCAAGCTGTGAAGTTGGCTTTCATCAACTTCTATATTAATTTGCTAAAAACTTTGCACAATTTTGTTTCCCTAGCTCCAGAAACCCTTGTGCTCTAAGAATTATTTATGATTTTGTAGTTTAGTACTAATGAATTTGTAAATTATACCAAGGCATTAAGATCACATGAAGGAGTTCTGAGAAATATTAATTTCCTTTAGCTATTAACTTTATGTCATGCTTCAAGTTTGAATTTCATCCATCGATCTCACAACATCAGACAACTTTGTTTAAAAAATAAAAAACTATTTTAAAGCTTTGAATATCTTGGCCATGTGTCAAGCAAGCACTTCCCTACTTTACTTAAATTTTAAGCATTTTGAAAATGCAGGTAAGTTCCAGTCATTAATCACCTCAAGATTGACGGTCATGAAATTTCACAGTATTATGCAAAATAAACTTTTAATATTGTGATCCAACTGGCATTCCACTTCCATACCTTTGTCCAACCTAGCATAAATTAGCAAATGTCTATCACAACTAGTCCCACCTTGCCCCATGGTAGTTGGTGCTTCCCCACATTACTTAAATTTTGGACAACTTCATCATGCGGGCAAGCACCAGCCACTAATCTTCCAAAGATCAACAATCATAGAAAAATGCACCTTTATCACATCTAGTCAGCTAGATTAACCAATAGAATATCTCCTTTCAAACCAATGTGTTCTAATAATTTCCATGAAAAAGACTTTATTATGATGTGTGATAGAGTGGGTTCATGACATCATTATCTGCTACATGTCTTATTGGCACTTCCTCACTTTTCATAAATATCAATCACTTGCTTAATGTAGGTCAGCGCCAGTCATTGATCTTCTCAAGATGATTTGCACCTTTCAAATGGTGTGAGACACTAGTGATTACATCATCATGGACATGTTTCATTGAGGTGCTTGCCCAAATTATTTAAAGATCTTGCAACTCAAGATAGTGGGAAAGCACCAACCATTAATCTTCCAAAGATCAACAGTGGAACAGTGTAACACCGGGTAGTACTAAGTCAAATACCTTGACTAATGAGTGAATTACACTTTTTGAACTAGTATATGACACCTATCACTAGAAATAATTCTTTCCAAAGATATGACCTTTATATCATCATGTGCCAAATGTCAACAAGGTGCTTGCCTTCTTTGTTTAAAAATATCTCATCTTTATCTTGCAGTTAAGCACCAGCCATTATGGATAAGAAGCATACCTAAGAGCTATATGTGACATTTTCCCTATTGTGACTTTGGATAGGTGTCAACACAGTGCTTCCCCACTTAGCTTAAAGTGCGAGCAACTCCATCCTATAGTAAAGTGCCAAACATTGATCTTGAAAAGATCAACAGTGCATTAGAACTAAGAATAGAACAACCCATTAGGAATGAACCCACTAATGAAATCATAGGAAAATTGAACATGTTATAGTTTTGTGGTGCAAATAGGATTTGTTGTTAGCCAATGCTATGTGGCTTAAAATTGGTTCCTTGCTTTGTCTAAAATGCTTGCAACTCCATCTTGCAGGTAAGCACCATATGTTGATCTTACTGAGATCAATGGTTAACAAGAATTACTCATGTAAGATTAAAAGTTTTACATTAATGATTAGGCGACATGACCATGATTAAGGAAACCTTGAAAATTAAGAGGTCTAATTGCGAAAAATAAAAATAAAGTGATCTTTATAAAAGAGAAAATTTAGGGTAAAAAATTTCCCATGCTATTTTGAAACTGAAAACCTCTTTGAAAACTAAGGCACAAAATGAGGGTTTATTTTACCTTTTAGGAACTTTGAAATAGGGCTTTGACTGATAACTACCAATTTTTCAAAATGACCCTAGGTTTTTTATTTTGGGGTATAACATATGGAAAGAGGAAAAAACCAGGCCAACACTAACCAAATTTGCCTTTAACAAAAATAGATATATTCTAGGATTTCTATATGATATTTCAATTAGATTTTCTAGCTAGAAATCATGGCATTTGGAAAAAATATATATATTTTAAATAAAAGTTTGAATTAGCTCAAACCAAATAAAAATTAATTCAATGAGATATATTCTTTGATTTCTATTAAATAAAGAAATAGGCCTTATCTCAAGACACAAGTCTTATCACCTACCTAATTAATTTGGAATTTTGTTCTCACCAAAAATCATAAAATGTAAGAAAAATTGTGCCAAAAAAACATAAAAAGATGAATCATTCTTTCAATATTTTGGCTCAATCTCCAACTGGTTGGTATGTGTTTTGAAAAATTAGTATTAGACTGTGAGTCAAGAAAAAGATAAATATCAAACTTCAAAAAGATGTACATAAATGCAATTAAGTTTTAAACTTAAATATTAGAAACTTACAAAGAGAACCATAGAATTATAAGAAAATATTGTGGTTTTTACTATTTGAATATTATAGTTACAAGTGATAAAGTTATATATGTTTGATTCAGAGAGCACAAATAATGTAAATGAAGTATTGCCGAAGGTGCATGTTCAACTGTCCCCCACCCTCCCCACCCTCACATGTGGATGTCATTGTTAACTAGAGAATACTTACATAGATACATACATACATGGTTAAGTGCTACCTAACTATGTCCAAGGCATCTGCACATTAGAGGCATACTATGCTTACTAGGCTACCTACATACCCATATCCACATGATCAAGACCCTTGAACTACTCACTATAAAAAAATATGTAGCTCTAATTTCTAATTGTTTTGATGTAGTTGTATTCCTATAACCACTATTTAGTTTTACTCACCTAATATAGCTCTTTGCAATCATACACCCACTTGAGCGAATAAGATAGTTTTCTATAATTAAAATACTATAATACCCTAGTGCAACCTTTGTGTTGTAGTTTACATGATTAATATAAGATTAAACTATATATGTCCTAACTCACTCTTTATATAGTTATGTTTAAAATCTTGTGATAATACCCATGGCCATGCTACCTATTGAGTGAGTTTTATTATTATTTTGTTGTGCCAAGATCTCTTTGTTTATATACATACATACATATACACAGAGATTACAAGGGCATGACAATGAGATGTAGAGATCACAAGGGTATGGCAACAAAATGCAACAATCACAAGAGCACAATAATGAAATCCTAGATCTCCACTGATCTCCACAATCCACAAGATCTCTTTATATATATATATATATATATATATATATATATATATATATATATATATATATATATATATATATATATATATGTATATATATACATATGTATATACATGAACACATACATACATACATCTGCGTATGAAATATTATCACCTTGTAAAATTGTGTTTGATCCTACTATCTAGGAACAACTACTTGTTCATTTTATTATACCTAATCTAATGAAAATTCTACAAGAATTTGTAATCAACCCAACTAATTAGCAACTAGACCAATTTAACTAGGTTATGGCTTGTTTCTTTATAAAAATATCTACTATGATATGTTTTCTAAAATTCTTGCCCATTTTTCCTAGTCTGCATTATTCTTGTCCACCATCTTGAGATAAGTTAGTTAGCATGAGTTGAGTGAGTTTTATTGTTTTATTATTTGGATTTTGGGATACCATTGGCTTTGTTCACTTCCTAATTTTAATGAAGTAACAAAGTAGTTTTTAGGGTGGAAAGGACTATATAATGAAGAGGAAACTTCAAAACTTGAATGTTGAAATGTTGAAATGAAAGCTATCGAGGATCAAACACCTATGGAAAATATACAACAAAATGTGAAGTTGATTTTAGATATAAAAATAAAAAATAAAAAATGGCATAAATCATTCCCCATTTGTTTTGATTGTGGAGAGATGCATGTGAAAGAGGGTGGAGAGATTTGAACAAGGGTGGAGATTTCTGAACAAGGTTGGAGAGCTTTGAATGTTGGTGACAATTTTAGTGTCATTACCTTGTGATCATTGCATTTCATTGTCATGCCCTTATGATATTTACATTTCACTTTGATGTCCTTGGTGGAGAGTAGTGGATATCTAGGATTTCATTGCCCTACCCTTATGATCTCTTCATTTTGTTGTTATGCCCTTGTGATCTCTATGCCGTTGCTTTGCAATTTCATTTTCATGTCATGCCCTTGTGATCTATGTGCCCTTTTCAACACTACAACATTTGGGGTCAAATTGAAATCAAAATTTGCAATGGTGGTGTAATTTGTGGTGTTTAGGCCCAAATGTAGTAGGGCTTGCTCTACAATTTTCTTCAAAGGGAGAAGAGGTACCTATGTAATGTTCTTTTTATTTCCTTCTAAACATGTATCTCTTTATATTTCCTCCAGCATGTGATTAGAGAAGCTTCTCTTTATGTATATGTATGTGTATATATACATACATACACATAGACACATATGTGTGTGTATGTATATATATGTATATGCATACATACAAATATACATATACAGAGATCAAAAAAGCATAAAAACAAGATGTAGAGATACATATATACACACATACATATATACACACACATACATCCATATACACATACATATATACATACATAATGCATACATACATACATCTACATTTACAATTTTATCACCTTGGAAAATTGTATTTGATCTTTACTGAATCACCAAGACATAATATAATTTGTTAGTATAGATTTTTGCATACTTAGTTTGGTATGAATAGTTTCAATTGAATTTTTCTGAGGAGAGTGAGTCTACTCATGATGATAATGGATGCATGTATTGGGACTTTGGAGGAGCGAGACTTATATAACATTAGATGTTGTTTCTGGATATGGGATGATTTATTTGTGTAAATGGTTCATTGGGCAAGTTATAGAAAATCAGGGTGTCAATTGCAAGTAGTTTCATTAATTAGACAAGGGAATCAACTTTGAAAGTAGGGTGATCAAAATATGCATGTCCATCCTTATGATAGATGTCTCTATCTCATAATAGAAAATTACCTCAAATGACACGCAAAAAATTATTAAATATATGGAAAATTAGAAGAACATTCACCTATAATATTTTTGAAGGACAAAGGTATAATAAAAATATAATTTGGTGGAAAAAGTCATGAGCTATGTGGCTCTACATTGTGGCTATTCCATTTTCTAGTAGTGGAAACTCTTCATGTTAAATATGAAGATCTTGAAATTATAAAACATAAATATCAAAGATCTATATTTGTGTTTTAGTGATAACAAATATGTACTCTAATTTTAAGAAAAATAATAGTCTTAAATGTATTATAGTCTTAAATTATAAGAGTACTAGTTGTATTTGTATAATTCTAGTATCATTGATTATGTTAAACAAAATGTTCAATAAAACAAGTATGAAGTAACATAAATGGATCATCTTCTCGATATTATTATCACTTAATGTGAATACATCTAATCATTACCTAGACAATATTATGCATGAGATCATTACTCAATCACCAAGAGATAATATAATATGTTAGTATAGATTTCTGCATACTTAGTTTGGCATGAATAAATTTGATTGCATGCAAGGATAATTGCTTGTGTGAATCCAAGACATGAATGACTAATTTAATTTAGCACAAGTACTATGTAATTGTGTATGTATGCATGTAAAGAAGTTCACATAGTGAACTGATTTACATGCATACATGCACATATACATACAATTATTCTTGAATCTGGCCAAAGCTATTATATATGAACAAGAGATACATGTTTAGAAAGAAAAGATGAGGAATGATTAATGTCATGTTTATTTTCTTTTTTGTTTATAATCCATAATCTACAATCCACAAGATCTCTCTCTATATACATACATACACACATACATACATACGTATATATACATACATATATACATCATACATGTATATACATACATACATATATACATACATACATGAAAACAACAATGCACTTTCTAAGAGTTTACAATTGTTTTACAAGAAAATGCATTTGAAGAACTATTAGCTCATAAGGAAGAACATGGTGTTGAAATAGTACAATAAGTGCTTGACATGAGAGGTCTACAAGTAAGAGTGCTAAACAACCTTGAAAACCTAAATATTGAAATGAAAGTTATCGATGACCAAACACCTATGCTAGAGTTATAACACATTATGAAGTTGATTCTAGATAAGGTAAAGGCATATTTTCATAAGTTTGATTATAAAAATTTAAGGCACAAGAGAAAAGAAGGAGCAGCTTTAGAAAGAGAGAATGAGAAGGAATGACTTCAGAAAGATACTACACAATAGAAACAATAACTAGACAACATAGAGGATATTATGGGAGCAACTTGATAGAAGCTAGGAAAGTGTTGTAATAGGTACTATGACATTGGAATCACATGCAAGTGTCTTTGAGAATTTACAGTACAAATATCAAATGCTTATAAGAGTGTTTCAAGTATTGGCACAGTGTCCCTACAATGATTCCAAGTATCAAATGCTTATAAGAGTGTTTCAAGGTTTGGAATCACTTCAACATCCTTTGAAAGCTTTAGAGGTAATGTCATTGTGGTAGAGGCTTCTATAAAGGAATGAGCCTCATGATTATGGCTAGTTTCTTTCTAAAAATATTTTCTATCATATGTTTTTGTAAAATTTCTTGTGAACTCTAGCCATTTTTCCTAATTTGGATTTATTTTGTGGAGAATCTTGAGATAAGTCACTTAGCATGGGTTGAGTGAGTCTTATTTTATTATTATTTAGATTCTATAATATGTATCCAGTTGGATAAAATTTTCTATTGTGTAGCTAGTATGTAATAAGTACCTTAAGAAAGATCTCTAGATATATATGTTGAAAAGGAGATATAAAGAGATACCTATTTAGACAGAAAAAAAATTAACATTTACATACCCTTTAAGAATATCACAGAGCTAGGGCATGGCAAAAAATTGCAAATCAAGGGCACAACATGGCAAAGAAATTATAGAGCAAGGGCATGGCATCAAAATTATAGATCAAGGGAATGGCAATGAAACACAGAGATCACAAGGGCATGGCAACCAAATAAAAGAGCAAGGGCACAATAATGAAATGCATAGATATATCATATGAAATAAATGTAGGAAACACGTGTATAATCATGAGGCTCATTCCCTTATAGATGCCATAACCCAGTTAAATATATGTATATATCAACCTAGCTAATCAACAACTAGACCCATTTAACTGGTTATGGCTTATTTCTTTCTAAAAATATTTGTTATGATTTTTTTTTGTAAACTTTCTTGTGAACTCGACCCATTTTTCATGGTTTGCATTATTTTTGTGTAGGATTTTGAGGTAAGTCACTTAGCATGGGTTGAGTGAGTTTTATTGTTTTATTATTTAGATTATTGAATTTGTATGCAGTTGGATCACATATGTAATAAAAACCTTGAAAAATATCTCTTTGGATATATATAAAGATACATGTTTAGAAGGAAATATAAAGACATACATGTTTACAAGGAAAAGAAAAAAACATTTACATATGTACCCCTTCTGGCCCTTGAATAAAATCATAGAGTTAGGGTACATAGATCACAAGGGCCTAGCATGACAATGAAATTACAGAGCAAGGGCATGACACAACAATGAAATCAAAAAGCAAGGGCATGGCACAACAATGGAATCACAGAGCAAGGGCACAACAAAAAAATGCAAAGATCATGAGGGTACAACAACTAGATGTAGCAATTACAAGGGCACCATGACAATGTGCATAGCTCTCCACCTCTTTCACACATAGCTCTCTCTAAAATGAAAACAAATGGAAAATAATTGTCATGTTTCTTTTTTTGTTTTATGCTCACAAGGGCATCATAATTATGATGTCAACATTACCATTGCAATTACATTGGCAAAAATTTCAAAAAAAAATGAAAATAACCACAAATTACACTATCGTCACAAATTTTTATCACAATTTGACCCCAAATGTTGCAGTGTAACCTATTAGGGCTACAATTTTGATCACTATAGATAAGATTGTTAGGTCTTACCCTGTTAAATGATTTTACACTTAGAATAAAGTAAGGAATCTGTCAGGATATTTACAAAGGTCTATTAAAACCACTCTATTAAGATATTTTCCCTTATTCAATCTATTAGAACTATCTCAATACCTAATCTTTTAGTCTACACTATAACTTTTGATGATCAATCTCCTCCTTTAAATCTCTAATCTAATCTCCAATCTTATATGTCTTTACTTAGTTCTTCAACACTTCATAAGGTTAGAATACTCTATTCTTGTTAACTTTGTCATGCATGCAACATCCAAAACTTAACTTCTTTTCTTCATTTGCATATTTCAAAATAATTTTTGCAATAGCTCTCCTCATGTGTGTATAAAATAAGTTTGGATCTACCTATTTAAAGACTTCTTTGAAGTCTTTTAGATGCTTCTCTATTTGCCTCTTCACCTGATTGGTTGTTTATTCCTCATAGGGATTGGTGATCCACGTCAAAACATGTAACAACCTCTATAAAAATCTCTACAATCATTAAATTTCCTATCCATGCCATCTTAAAATGGTTTACCTCAAAGTTTTTAACATTTTAGACTTTTATGTTCTCTTTGTGTCGCTTGGCACTCATTGTTTCTGATACTTGGTCATAACTATGATCGACTCATTCTGCAAAAACTTAGCATCAATGTGCTTTGTCTACTTGGAATTCACTAGGCTCAGCTTATACTAAAAATACTTAGTGACCAAAGAATTTTTGGCCTCCTATAGAGCTTAGCTTATACATGATTATTTACAAGTCTTTACATGACTCGGTCTATATAGAGTAGTTCAATCACAATGATGACCATATAACTCTACCTTATATATTAGTAAGTGTTTGACACTACTAGAGAACAAGACTTAGAGATATCAACAAGGTATTCCCTAATATTTTTTTGATTAATCTACCTATTGAAAGAAAGGAAAATTGAAATCAAAAGTAGGTTGTAGAGTTTGATCAACTTGAGAGGATGTGAGCATATCCTTGCTACTTTTGATTCCCAAACACACTAGACACATTTTTTTTTAATTCTAGAGCCTTTAATCTAAGGAAAACAAGATGATATTAATTAAGCTAGGTGCTTGTTCATTACTTAGCTAATTCTCATAAAAACCTTAGTATTTTTGGCATCCTAATTTAGTTCGTAAGATTGAAGAGCATAGGCCTCATATCAAGTCAAAGATTTGAAATATGTTATTTAAACTTAAGCTATATATTCCAATTGAATGTGACATTTAAGCACAAAAGCCAAAAGAGTTTAGGCCAAGCATAACTTTAAGAAACCCCCTGTTAGAAAAAAAAGTATAAAATTTTAGTGAATTGGGCATTAGTTCAGTTGAAAAAAATTAATTACTATTGGTGCTTTTTTTTAGTTAAGTAGGAAAATATTTAATTTTATTGGAAATTCATTTTCAATCATATGAAAATTCTATAAGATCCTGCCAAATCTTTTATTATTAATGAAAATCGTAGATAGAAGTACACATACCCAAAAACCATGGTTTTATTATTATTATTATTAGTGTGTGTGTGTGTGTGTGTATATATATATATATATATATATATATATATATATGGAGCCACATTAATTATCAAACTTTAAGGCTAAATTTAGCCCACTTTTATCATTACAGTTTCCCTCCAAATTACTTAACAATGGTTTGGGGGGAATACACCTATTATTTATAATTGTTGGATGATTCTAAATCAATGACCTAAATCCTATTTTGAGCCAAACTTTTAAAAGGTTACCAAGTTTTGAAGAAACATCCTAAAATAATGACATGCATTCCAAATAAATTCTATTTTTGGTGAAAGTGGGAAAGGATAAAAAAATTCATGAAAATTCTTTAGAATAGAGGCATGTGTTAAATTTGTGTACTTCATCTATAACCTAACTTGAATTTTTACCAAATACTAGTAAATATGACCATCAATTAAGACAACCCTTGGAAATTGTAGCCAAATATTTTTAATTTATCTTGTAGAAAAATTTGATTCTATTGGTGAAATCATCACTAAAATATTAATACTTATGTATTTTTATTGGTGATAGGCATAAGCATTTTAGCCAATTTTGATAAGGTTCAAACAATATGGACACCCCAATAATGCAAAAAAAAGCCAAATTTGGGCTCCTTGATGAGTGAGATTAGCCAATTGGAAAATATTAGCCACTAAAGTTATCCTTTATTTAGGCTTACTTGATTCAAAGCTAGCAAAATGCTAGTTGCATTTTTTGAGGTTTGTTCACTTTGTACATGGGATAAAAAGTAATTACTACATTAGGGAAATTACATGGGCTATTACAAAGAGAATAATGAAATAATTTAGATGTGCTATAGAAATAATCATGTGTACTATGTTATGTGTAAAATATGAAAAAACACATTCATATATAGTATAAGATACTTCATATGCACTAAAAGAGCTTTCAGATGCATTAAACTATGTGTCATATGTGTTATGACAAAGGTTATGATGTTGTACTGAGAAAAATAAGTTCTAGATGCATCATATAAGAGTCAAGGAGTGTTATTAAAAGTTTCTAATGTATGAGATTCATCTTCCTAGAATTCCATTGAGCCTGTGAGTGATTGAATCTCTAAAAATGGGTTATGAAACCAACTCTATATGTAAAGATTAGATAATGAGGCTTAGTAGCTCCACAATGGGCACCATTTTTTAAATGAGGAAATGTGTATATTCGTGAGACATTATTTTGAAATTCTTAGAAATGAAAGTAAATCTAGAAACAAAGTAGACCCAAGAAACAAACTACCAAATTAACCTTTCAAGAATGTCTCATACATCTCCCTAACTACGACTACATAAATTGCTCTCAAATTAGCATATTAGTGATAGTTCTAAAATGGGATTAAGATGTTATGTCAATCTATAATGATGCATTGAAGATTTGAAAAGGCAATATGAAAGCTATATAAATGAATGAACTAATGAGATGTAGGCATGAAATACATTAAAATGATGCTAAATGATGCATAAGTTCTCTAGAATTGCTAATAATTATCATGTTAAATGAATTGATATCTCTTAGCTCTATTATTCCTCTATTAATGATGCCTAAAACTTGGGTCCTTTTTCTCTTAAATTTCTTTGTATTTATAGATTTTCCAAAGGGGTTGGGGTAGGGTTTAGGTTTACTATGGTCTTAGTAGGGTATGGTCAAATGAGGTCCACCAAGGATAAGAAATCCATAAAGGGAAATCCATTTTTCATTATCATTTAGGATATGTGAGGACCAAAGCTTAATTGCCATTTTTTTATATTGATTTTATCTTTTGAGATATTTTCTAAACAGGTGAGGAAAAATATTCATTTTATTTTATTTTGAAATTGATTTTCCATTTTGAATTTGATTTTTCCTTTTTAAATTGATTTTTTAAAACTAATTTTAGAATTTAGATTTTAATATGATTGAGAACTAGGTAAGTAATTGACTAAATTAATTACCTAATAATTAGAATTTGTGATTAATCCAAACATCCTTTTTTTCCTCATTTCTCTAATATTGTCCTTAATCCTTAGTGATTTGGTTAAAATCATGTTTTTGAAGTCTTGTCAATTTTAGGGTGTCTACAATCCTCTCATATTGTACAAGAAGAACTTCATTTCTTACCTTTTTTAACACTGTTGGGGGTTGATTTATTTCCATTAGCAATCTCCTTTGTCCTTTTCTTCGTCCTTGTACTCCTTCTAGGTGGTTTTTCTTTCTTAACCTCCACACCAATGTCTACTTTCTTTCCTCTTCTATATTTTTTCTTATGAGGAAGTGGAGAACATGTCACACACAAATAGATTAGTCATCTCCATAATTAGTGGTGATGAAGCCTTTTTCAAAACCCCATTCTTTGGAGGGGAATGATTAACTTTGTCACCCCACTTCTATTGTTGAATTCTAAGGAAGTGCAATAAACCATGGTACCTACCCCATTAGTACCCTCTTTCATTCCTTCTAGATCTAGGATTTCTCATTCTTCCAAGAGGGTATCCTTCTTAGCTCTATTTCATTTTTTGTTTCCTTATTAGGAGTTTTTAGTAAGTCATCAATCCATTGCAATGAATGGGTAATTGCCAATATTTCTTTATTCAGCATCCACTCTAAGTTCCATGCCAATTTCACTTTGTCCAACCATCACATTAGAGTTATTTTCAAGGACTACCCCAATCTCCACTTGGCTTATCTTCTCATTATAGGGTGCATGGGTCCATCCTTTACTATCTTTGAGGGGGGAGGGTGGGTGTGAATGTGAGGATGATTCCCCATTTAGTACTTCCTCTGAGATAATCCTTGGGGGCTCCACCTTCTCCTTTTCCTTTTTTTGGAGAGCATTGCAATCAACTACTACATGACCAAACTTTGAACAATTTTGGCAACATATTCCATCATTCTTGTAAACTAAGGATTATTGCCTCTTCCCCCATATTGTGCTCGACATAAAAAAAAGTTAGGGAGATATTTTTTAATTGCCACATATACACAAAACCAAGTGTATAGAAACCTCAACTTTTGGATAGTGATAGAATCTTCTAAAAAAAATGTCCAAAATAATTCCCAATTCATCTAAATAGTTTCTCATCCTAGAACTCTAGAGGAAAACATGGAAGTCTTGCCTATACTAGGGAAAACTTATTTAGCTCTGAAGTAGGATTAAATCTAGGTTGTGATGTAGAAATTGGCAAACTCTACTTCCCATAGTACCAAGTACCAGAGAGAACCATGGGCATATATCAACCTTCATAGTAGAAACAACAATGGTTCCCTTTAGTTTCTAATTTTTGAGGAACTCATTTGTTGACCATTTCAATCAAAGCTCTGAAAGCAATGAAACCTCTCACTAGGAAGAGTTGCAAAGAGGATGAGATAATATGGACACTAAATTTTTAGGTAGGAATCTCTCTAGTCCATCAGCTCTAAGGAAAACCTTGGGATCCTATGATTGGGGGGTAGGGGGAGCAGTTGTATTTCTAACAACAACCCCCTTCTAGTCTACCCTCTTAATAGAAGTACCCTTCTTCTCAAAAAGGATCTTTGAGGCCATTCCCAAGAATACCAAATCATCCCTCTAGGAATCTCTAGTAGAGTCAATTTGTACTAAGTCACCCCCCCTCCCCTCCCCTCCCCGCCCCCCACCCCACCCCCACATAGTGGGGTTTGAGATATCCTCTACCTCACATTGGACCCCAAAGTTAGAGGTAAACACTAGTTGTGAATCCAAAAAAATAGGTGGCCTAAAATGGAAGTCCAACCAATACTCATGGGCCATACATTCATAGTTCAAAATTTTAAATCACTAGGGAGTGAAAATTTGTAGAGATTTAATTTTCCATGTGTTATTTGTATAGGAAGATTTTTCTTTCCACACTAACACACAATGAAAGCAATAATATTGTTTCCTTTTGTTGTCATATTCTATAATGTTGGATTTGGATATCCTTTTAATGTATTTTCAATCATTATTAATATTTTGATTATCTCTCATTAGTAGGTGTTTATTATTTATTATTTCTATTTTAAATATTCATAATAACTAATTTCTTCAGATTCATTACAAGACCAAATGCATGAATGAATTAGAGAAATAATAGAATCGATGTGTCTCAATTCAATTTCACTTTAATATTACATATTTTCAAATGATTTTGTATACTCTTATTTTTTCTTAATCATGTGTAATATCTCCTAAGTTATCATCACTCAAATGAAGGGAAATATTTATTAATATAAACTTTTTTATCCTAAAATTTATTTTAACATGTCATGTTTTCATTGTAGTTGTTTCCACGTTTTTTAGTCTTATTTTGGGACCAATATAAGAGTGAGAAGCAAGATAGGTCATAGATTTTCGTATAATCTAGGGGTTGCAAGGGAGGTAGAAGATGACAATTTCTCTCATTTTTAATTCTCATAGGGTTAATTATTCTTTTCATGTTTCTATTGCTTTTCAAGGGCTCACTATCTTGTTTATTTTTATGGTTGTAGTATTCTCCTATTTTATGGGGTTGTAATTGGCCTAGTAGATCCCTCTAAAAAATATCTCTCTTTCATTGTGCTATTGGTTCTCAACAATGAGTTATTCACCATGATATTACTCTTTAGGAGCTGGAGCTATCACTTATTAATGTGAGGATCTCTTTTTTGTTTGAGGTGAATATTTTCCTTATTTTTTCTTCTCCTCTTTCATGGTTCATATTGAGATGGTGGCATTGTCTATGGAGGTGGTGATTTTCTAGATGAGAGAGGTTGTACATTTCATTTTATGGTAAAAAATATATAATGGATGGTTGGAAGTTGGCATGGATCATGCATGAATCTTTTTTCATTTGTTCCTCTCCCCTCTCATGATCTTATTAAGGTGAGATATTTTTCTTTCACATGGAAGGAAATCTGAATGGAGGGTAATTAACATTCTATTAGGGAATTTCTATAGGTTGTATTTGGATTCCTTTTTAAATTAAAACTTGAAGGTTTGGGGAGATTTTCAAAACCCTTAGATCCTATTTCTAACTCTCTTAGATTGGGAGGATCAATTCTTAAAAGCTTGGTTTTCAAGTGTCAAATGGTATCAATTATTTATAATGATTACACAATTATTATAGGATTACCTGGTTAAATGTGGGCAATTTTGTCTCCAAAAACTTGAAATATATGTAGATTTATGAAGGCCATGGTAATACATTTTTATTTCCCTAGAAGAAAAAATTGTAAATTTGATATCCAGGCAATAATTAATATTCTTATTTGGGGCATGAGAAATAATATTATTAGGAGAGCATAGTATATTAAATGAGAGTTGTGGTCATCTTCCTCCACCATCTAGAGTTGTTGCATGTGCTTTAGAACAAATAGTTTATCCAGACTTGTATAGCTATATAGTATTTAGGTTTTGAATTTTTCTTGGAGAATATTTTAATTAAAAATCATAAATTTTCATTAAAAAAATTCTTTCTTAATTTAAAATATTTCTAATAAAAGTATATTTAAAATTGCTCATTTATGGGCCTTTTAGAGTTGATTCTTTGTCAAAGATTCATAAAGTGGTTTGGTCCCTACCTAAGAAAGGTTAAGTAAATATCAATTTCAATGGGGATTCCAAAGGAAACCCAACACGCTCAGGAATATGAGTTTCCATGAGACCTAATGATGGGAGTATCATATCTTTTAGTGCAAAAAGGATAATGGATGGTACGAATAATCAGCCAAAATGTCTTTCCATTATCATAATTGTATTTATAGGGATAAAAATTGGGGTGGATAAAGTTTACCTTGAAGGGTATTCTAATATTATGAGAAACAACATTGAAAAAGGAAATCAAGAAACTATGTATCTTGATCAGTATGTCAAGAAAATCATATTATTACTCAATAAAGTAGATAAGTTCAAAGTAACTCATATAACAAGGGAGGAAAACTAACTTGTAGATAAGATGTTGAATATCAAGGTAGTGGGATCTTTAGATGAGAACTTTGAAATAATGGAGGACTTTAGGAATATTCCATTAGTTAATGTCAATTGGTGATGAATTTCCAACTGATTGAAAATCATGAATTTGGGTAATGATTCAGAGAATTGTAGGATTTTGACTGGATGATCAAGGTATTCTTCATTTCATTTACTCACATGAGCCAAAAGTGAATTTAGATCTCAATCAGAAGGGAGGATTAATGACTAAACATTAGAAAATGTGTTATTTGGGCTTGTACATTGAATAATGATAACCACTAGTAAAAATGGTCCTTGATCTTTGATCTTGCAAGATTTGGAAATCACACATTAAGGAAATGGAGGCAAGTTGATAGCACTAGTACAAACATAGCAATATGTGACTAAAAAGACTACTAAATTTTTTATAAATGTGACTAAAATCAATCACATGACTAATAGTAGTTAATATCCAGTCATTTATAATGCTACTAAATGTACTACTAAACAAGTTTAGTCATTTATTTGATCACTAATTTTGATCATCAATTTAATCACATAGTCAGTCATATATTTGCTAGTGGATTTAGTCATAAATATAGTGGTATGTTTAGTAGCATATTTAATCACATGTTTAGTATATTTACTCACATATTTGACATATATTTGATAGTGTATTTAGTAGCATATTTAATAGTATATTTGGTCACATGTTTAGTAGCATATTCAATAGTATATTTAATCACATATTTGGTAGTGTACTTGGTCATAATAGGGTACAATGGAATCAAACCACCATCCTCTTGCTTGTAAAGTAGGTTCTCTTCTATATTGAGCTAGCACCCTTTAAAGAATAGATAAAAAATTGTTATTTGTTTCATTTCATTCTCAATATAGCACCCAAAAAAGTTATATAACAAAGAGTCAAAGATAAGAAATTCACATTTCATGTACTAGGAATTTAAGAATAATCAAATGAAATCTTACACCTCAGCAAATATTTGGGGCCACAGAGGCATTATAGCAACTATCATTCAATAGAAGAAAAATTATATCCAAAATTCACCTTCAACTAATCAAGAGTGAAAAACATTAAAAATGACCCATCCTTATGCAAAATAACCCTATAATCTACCTCATCACCCTATACATGTGAGTGAAATTGAATTAATGATAATCATGAAAATCATCTATAGAAATAGATATAGAATTAGAATGTAATTTTCTTTAAAATGTATTGACATCAAGACTAGCTCACTTTTACAATTTGAGTCTCCTAGATCAAGTGTCAAGATTTTAAATGACTACAAATAAGAATGATAAAATTTATTGAATTAAGTAAGAAGTTCAAACAACACAAAATTGAATTCCTTCAATCGAGACATTGACTAAGTAGAAGTACAAAAATAAATAATTAAACAATACTTCCATTGTGGAAAAATAAACACTAATATAATTTGAAATGGAGAATATCAAAAAAATGGGAAAAGGAAAGTATAAAGATTCTACAAAAAGAAAGCCTACAAGAATAAAATGTAACACACCTCCTTCTGAATGGGAAGTTGGTTGGTTCACCTTTGGAAATCAAAGTAGTGGCAATGCTTCTCCTCAAAAGGAGCCTATCAAAAGAATAGCTTCTAAAATATTAATACTAAATTTAAAATTAAAATGATGATTCAGAAAAACATCAACACCATACGTGTACAAAGAAGCTAGTTTCATGCTTGCCACTCCTTTCTTGAGCTTGGTAGCTTGCATTCTAAGATTTGTAAGTCTTGTACATGGATCTATCTACTCTTCTAGAACTTCCATCAAGGAAATTGGAATTGTATCACCAAACTATCCTACATAGAAAATTGACAAATGTCAACATTTATCATGATAAGGTATAAGAAAAATTGTGATATCTTGACACAAAAACGAAGAAGAGAATCATTAGAAGAAACCTATAAAAGTTTTCTAGTGCTAATTATAGATTTTATTCGCCCATCTTCACCTTCACTAGCTTCAATAGCTTCCAAATGAAATGGATAATCCCATCCTAGGACATTTTTCTTTGAAACAAGAAAATGATATGCTTGGACCATAATTACTAGGTTGCTTTCTTTCATTGAGAAGACAAGGATCTAGAAATCCAGCTTCTGATAAATGCATGCAAATTCAAATACTAATTTCACTTATTTTAAGACAATGGACATTACTATGTTTGAAAACATATAACTAACATTACTTATGAACATAAAACAATTTTTCTAGAAGGGTAAAATAAAATTTACTTAAACATACAATCTATACACCCAACTTAATAAAAATATAACTAATAGATGAACTTACCGTTCCCCTAGGAGAATCACCATAGTAACTCATGATCTGATAAGAAAGACTTCCATGCTTTGTGTCAATGTGGATCATCCTTCCATATTTCTTTCATTTCTCTACTAGAGAAACAAAAACCTACAACAAATTGCAATATATGTAAAATTTTCAAAGTTAAAACATTTTAATCCATATCAAGCAAATCTCTCAAACTACACTTGTTACTCACTATTGTAAAGCAGATACGAGAGAGAGAGAGAGAGAGAGAGAGAGAGAGAGAGAGAGAGAGAGAGAGAGAGAGAGAGAGAGAGAGAGAGAGAGAGAGAGAGATGAAATACAAATATCTATCTTACCTTCTAAATGTGTTCTAGATCCTTCTAATAGCCTTCTTTAGTGTATTCTATCTTCTCAAATTGTGCACGTGTGTCAACTACAATAAAGATAGAATAGGTCATAGGTTATACCCACCAAAGAAAAATGTTTACTCTAATATTTTTAATACCAATAAATAATGTTATCTAAGATGTTACATATACATTTCATATTTTTTGAACATGTCACTTGTGAAAATCTGAATCATCCACAAACAAGTTATTCTTTCATGTCATGTCACTCTAGGCCCCTTATGTATTGTGACCTTTTTATAATCATTGTAGATAACATATCGATTATGGTCTCTGATGGATATCTCTTATTCTAAGCTTACATGAATGTTCTCCCTCTTCATCACCCATATGCTATAATTTGCAAGGATCCCAAAAAAGGCCTATGTATCAAGGTTAAGTTCAAACTTCAAACGTGAATTGTTGCATTCGGAACAATATATAATTGTAATTTTTCCTTGTCAATTGGATATGGTGAACAAACTATACAAATGTGCAAAATTTTATACTGTATACAAAGCAGAAATTCTTTTTTGCTATGGGGTATAAAATATATGAAGCAATATTGAAAATAAGAAGCATTCATGTCATGAATCGAATGCACATATTGAAAGACACAAAAGTAGTGATAAGGAAATGATAAGCAGCAAAGAGGAAAAAGTAACTAGACATACATATCATGGAGAAGAACATTGCAAACCACAATAAGAGTTTTTGCACTAAGATAAATATAGTCAAAAGAGTAGATAAGGGTCATTATGAATGATGAAAATTCTCAATAAAATTGAAAATAATAAATATACCTCACCTCAAGGTTAGAATGGCTACTACTATGAAAAAATCCCTAACTTTTTGTGCTTGTAACATCCTAATACCCATAGATTACAATCTAGTAATCTAGATTCCACATAAAAATGCATCTTTATACTAATTTTCTTGTTACAAAAGTTGTATACTTCACAAAAATATTTTGAATGGAAACCTTCATGTCAAAGGAGTTATAGTAGTGAAGAACAAAACGTTGGACTAAAATCAGCTTGTAACTTTTGGCATGTGGTAACATCCTAATATATGTATATGATAAATGTCACCAAAAGGCCACAAATAAGGTCCCACAGTACTGATAGAGTCCACCTTTAGTGACAAGGATTAATAAAATTTCTATATTAGCATAGCATATTCTACGCCTAATGGTAGAATTCACAAATATTTGTCCACATGGAATACATAAGAGTGTGAATATGCAAAATCAATAGTCCATTCCCAATACAATTTTTTCATACTAGATAGCATAGAACTATATCAGGAGAACTCAAATGCCCTGATGGAGATGTGATGTATCTTGCAATGGTGGAACTAGTTTATCGCATGTCCTAGACTTGTCACTATACAATGAAACAATTCTAGGTATAGGCATCACTTCACATGTAATAAAGATATATAAATGAGCCACAATAGAATAAGATGTATCAAGCATTAGAAAAGTACTACTAACAAAATTAAAAAAGAGGCCTTCACTGCTAGGCTCTTATGGAAATTGTCATGGTTTTGGTGTTCAACTCCAAAATTGCATGCATACACAACTTATTATAATGTGAAGATGCCTATAATGTTTTAATTTAAAATAAAACTTGAGTGAGACCCAACTCACTCTAATTTTATTTGTATTTCACTCTCCCACTTAGTCTAGAATGTTAGGAAAGTCTAGTTGACTCTCATAAACATGGTAGGAAATATCATAATTATAAATGAAATATTACTATTGATGAAGAATGCTAAGTATAACTAAAATAATAGAATTATGCTCCTCACCTTGTTGGAACCTCACTTAAGATCAAAAATCAGCATCCAATGAGAGAAAGTCATTAGTCACTCATACCTCAAGGCATCAATTGAGGAAAATTGAAACATTGAGCAATAACACTCATCTAGGAGTGCAATGATCACCATCCAACAAGAGAAAGTCAGCGGACATGATATTTACAAGGTCTAGAATACAATCCTTAATCAATTTAAATTCATCAAACTTCAATCTAAAAACTAAAAGGAATTAAAACATAAATCAGAAAGAAATACAACCACATAATGAAGTCAATGCACAAAAGATATATGGAGACAACTCATAAAGTAATACATTTTTGTATCACAATTCATAGAGTAATACATTTCTTAGCACTCTATACCTTTTTTTAAAAATATTGGGCCTAAAGTGGAGACAACTGCCACAAAGCTAATTCCATAGACCAAGGACTTGGCATAAGGCATTTTCTATAGTCATTAAGCTACAAATAGCCATTGTGATATCCGTGACTTGGGATCTAACACAACAAGCCATTGCAATGACTAATATAAGGATTTTTTTAATAAGAGAACTTGGCAATACATAGGGAATAATTATTAGTAATTACGAGTCCATGACATTGATTCTGTGACTTGTGGTAGTACTAAAGGACATTAATAGTAAAAATTTTGATATATTTTGGATATATAAAAATGAAAAAACTATTTTGCTTCCATGTTTCTTACACTCTGCAAAAAATCAAGTATGGAACCCTAAGTTATTACACATGCATGGATTTGAATATTCACTAATTTATTACTACTCAAAATACCTTAGATAATTTTGCAAAATCCTAGATCAATTTAGAGTGAATGAAATGCAAAATTTTATGACTTTTAATAGTTGATTTGTGCTGGAAAAAATAAATGTACAGTTGTTGGAGATATGTATGGTGAATATTAGATGAGTTTCATGTCTAGGTTTGAATGTAGAAGTTTTATAGCAATAATACTATCTAGGCAAATGAACTAGTGACATCTTTTTGTAGCTGGAAATAGTCAATTAGAGCTTGCACAACAATCCAAAACCTTCTATTATGATGATAATAATCAATAAAATTTTTGTGAATAGTAAAATATGTAGATTACTATAACCTCCTCCATTGATGGTATCTTGAAAGAAGGCCAAAAAATTAGAAATAATAGTAGAAGTAAAAGTTGTTCTACCCTCCCAAATGTAACTTTTCTCATGGTGAAAAATGATGACAAACCCTCACTATAAACTCTTTAAAATAATGTAATTTCTATTAAATATGTGAAAAATGATGAATCGGCATGCTCCATGCTCCTATTCTAAGGTTGATGGAAATATATACCAGTCATTGCACTATTGATGAAGAATCATTCCACCAAAATATTTATTCCACTACTATAACATCCTTTTATGTAGCCAAAATTGCTTCTTTCATTGTAGAAACTAGCAATATTAAGACAACATAATTTGTCTAGAACCTAAGTTACTAGTATGATATTATTTTTTATCCTTATGATATGTTATACATAGAAAAATAAAATAAAATATACTTAATTCTAAAACTAAATATGTTTGATAGTATAATACAACATCGTTGATCAATGCAAAATGCCAAAATCATTAAAAGTATAGAATTGAAGATCAAATGAAAATTGATTAGAGAACTATGCATTCTTGGGGCATGAGTGTATCCTAGGGAAAACTTGTACTAAGATGCACTTGGTATGGGTGTGGGGGCAGGTCTCTAATACCAAGTAACATTGCACAAAACCTAGAAAGTCCTTAAATCTATTATGAGAACCCTCTAATGAGGAACCATCATATTTGTAACTTGTAATTAATCCAATCAGCACACATGAAACTCCTGCCAATGTTGGAGATAAAGAACTATCTTCCCAAAATTCAATAGTGGATTTTTTTGAATCTTAAGAGAATATTTTAGTCTAGAAGATAGCAAGTTGCATCATTCAATTTGACAGTTATTTTATAGCTTTTTTTGGGAGGAAATAAACGTATCAAAATAGAAAACAAAACTTCACTTCAAATTATGATAAGCTATTAGACATACAGTCTAAGAGAGTTAGTAATTCATATAATAATCTCAAAACAAATCTTCATTTTAGATGCTTAAGAAAATAGATTCTAGATTATCTACTACTAGTTGAAAGATTTGACTAATAGTGAGCATCAAAACATCTAGATATAAGATAGATATAGAGTGATTTAACAAAGATCACGACATTTTTTATGCATATAATAAATTATTTCAAAGGCATAAATTAAAGATAAATAAATAGATAGAATGTAATTTAAATAAAATTTAAAAACTTACCATTGTAATAAATATAAGTGTGAAAATTGAAACATAATGTTAGAAAGTGGTACACTTGATATTGTTTATTGAATAGGGTAAAGTGATTGTCTATAATGCAAATAGTAGGTTATTGTTTATTTTGATAAGAACTTAAAATGGCCATAAGACTATGCTAGTCTCTAAGCATCTTTTACTAAATTGATTTGGATTCACAACTTGCCTTGCAAAGTAGGAGTCTTGTAAACAAATAAAGGTTGTAGATATATTACAACTAGAGATAGCATGTGTGTTACAAGGTCACCTCCTCATGTTTAAGAAAAATTCATCCATTCAAGCCATTCATCCCTTTTAGATGGCACAAGCCTTGAACTTCATTTAGGTTTCATGCCTTATAGTGCTCTACAAAATGAATTTTTTTAAAAGAACAGTCCAATGAAATGATTCTTTTGTAAACCTAAACCAAATAAATAGAACAAGCAATGCATAGTGACATTCAAATTTGGTTACAATAGAGAAGAGGCTATCCATATAACTATAGAAATAAGGGTGCTTAAAAATGAAAGAGGATAAGAAATTGCAAAATGTCCACAAGCAGTGAAGGCATGTGGACTAGTGCAAATGTAATGCATTACTTAGATGCATGTGTAATTTTTGTTAGGAATAACCCTTGAATGACTCTGATAAAGAGTGGTTTTGTGCATTCTATTATCTATTTGAAATGCCACCAACCACAGCTTGCTAAAGTAGATGTCTGTCATAGTTTGGACTCATATGCAACCATAAAAATTGACAAATATTTTGTATTAAACTATCTATTCTTACTAATTTGAACATCGAAAGCTATGTAGCTTGAGTCATGGGTTTGAGAAATATTTCTATAGCTAGATTAGACTAAATTTATCATGTGGTTGCCACCATTTGATAACTAGTTTATTTATATTGATCTCTTTTGGTACTTCTCATTCAATGCAACTATGAGTAGATAATTCTATGCACTATAAATAACATTAACATTAACAAAAAATAGAAGATTGTAAATGATTATGAGGAACTAGTATAGAAGTATATGGAAACTAGATTTTTCCTAATGTAGTGATAATGATTGTAGTTATATATTTTCAACAATGTCTTGTAGATATTGATATACCTCTTAATCAAGGTTGTTTCACACCTATCACAATTCAAATTCCATTAGGTTCTCTTTCTTCGCCAGCTAAGAAAGTTGTGGAAGTGATGATATTGGATAGATGTAGGGCTGAGAAAAGATGGAAAGGAACTAGTGGAGTGCAGAGCCATATAAAAAAAGATCATGAGATTCTTGATTAATGATATTCTGTGATGATATATAGATTTGGACTTATAGATAACACTAAAGGTGTTGACTAGTACAAAGGAGAGGATGGTATTATCAAAAGCTATGTAGCTTGCATGAATGATACAAGCTATGACCCTTTGGTCAAGTTATATGGTATAATTACCATACAAGCTATGTTTTGGATGCCAAGTATGGTTACCAATAACTCAATTAAGTGGAAATAAATTAAATCTTTTTTGTTCATTCACTAGGATCCTTTCGTTCTAATAGGGGCTTTATAGTTGTGTTCAAGTTTTTTAATTAAAATGTCTTAGAACTCAAGCTCTAAACTTAGACAAGGAGTGCCCAACCAAGAGTGGCATGTTGTAGAGTATATTGGTATTATTAAGAATAAGTTAAATATACAAATAGTAAATTTTTAGGGAGTATAGATGATTGTCATGCCCAAAGTCTAGGGGTAAAACACACAACAATTTTTTATATATATTTTTTCATTTTAATAATTAAATTCATCAATTCAATATATTTAAATTTAGTTACAACATAGATACATTACAAGATGATAACATGTTTACCTAACAAAAACTAAAGGATTACAATTCAGTTGATATAACATCCTAAAGGAATAGGTTGTAAATCTTAACATTCATTGTTAAATCAGTTAATTAAATTAAACCAACTAGTTGATTAGGACCTCAAGTGGACTATTTTAAATTACCCTTAAAATCTTACAATTTTTTTTTTGGAACAATAGTAAAGCATAATTATAATTGATTTAAGTCCTATTACATAGATCAATATGTTATCTTTAAAGCAAAATGATTACCTATTAACAATAAAGTTCATTAAATCCAATAACCCTTTTAAGTGATGTAAGTCTAATTAATAAAAAAAAATGAACCTGTAAGTAAAATTATCACGATATTTAAACAAACTTTTACTACATCGTTATTCTAATAACATTTTTTTCTATTTGAAACAATGATCTATTTAAATTAATATTACTACTAAGTTAAATAATAATAAAAGAATCTAAGCTAACCTACTAACAAAATTTAACCTACCTTAGATTAGAAAAAACTTTTCATAAAATAAGACATATTAAAGCCAACAAAATATAACATTTAAATTAACAAAGAATAGCATAACACTAACACTTAACCTTTAAACAAACTTAATACTAACATATTTCTTACCTTAACACTAATCCAACTAAGTTAAAACTAATCCTATATTAACAATTATTAACATAACTTTATTAATACTAAAATAAATATAAGCACTAACATTAATATTACTATATCATTTAACCACACTATTCTAAAACTAAACTTTATTAAGCTCTACTAAACTACACTCACACTACTCCCCATGACCCCCACTTATTGTGTGATGCCTGAAGCTCCCTAGACCTGGTACGCTGGTACCCCAAACCTGGTACACTATCCAAGATTGGTGTGGTAGTGGAAGATTAGGCACCATGAAGAGAAAGGTAAAGTGCTTCACACTCAAGCCCCAAACATCAACTTAAATGCCCCCCCAACAAACTACCTCCTTAGCCACGCATGGTCTAAGTGAGCTTGCAAAAATCTAGGAAGTATAAGGGGGGGTACTTTAACTATTTAATTCATTGACTAAAATACACAAGTGTAGGTCTGTCCAATAACTAAACTGGTTCCAAGGAATGATTGGATGGGAAAAAAAAAAGTTATCACAAGATATTAGTTGGTGAGTTTTTGGGATAAGTTAAAATGGAGTCAGTCTAGACAAGAGGCCTTTGAAAGCAAACTTAACTATAGTTCCATTAATTTCACCCACTTAAATGTTGTTTGGACCAAGCACTCTGCCCTCACATCACACCTGAGCCCAACCCAAAGAGAGAGAGAGGGAGAAGTCTCCTATCATTTTGAATGGTATAAATGAGGACTCAGACCCCATATGAAATGTCAGCTTGCCACCCACATGATCCCAGATTTGGGTTAGGAGGCAATGAAATTTTTTTGCCATGATTTCTTTCAAGGAAATTTATTGCTAAAATTTTTACTGGTGAAGTCCTTGGGCAGGAGAATAAATATATATATATTTTTTCATTTATATATATTTTGATTTAAACAATGAGTTTCAAGAGCATTTTTAAGGAATATTCTCTATGGTCTATTGAGAATTAATTTTGTCTCCCCATACAAATTCCAAAGAGACATTTTTCCTCCTGGAGATACACTTTTTTTTTTCAATTCCTTCTCAAATTTGCATCTCTTTTTTTTTATACATTTCAATACAAGGGTTTTTTTTTTTTTTTGTAAATTTATGTTTTTTTTCAATTAATCTTGTAACAAGAGTGTATGCCTTCCTATTCAATTTGGATCTATTATTTACATATTTTAACAAGATGATTGAACAATTCATTTTATCAACAATAAGAATTTTATTGTGTCTTCTAATACATATGAAATTGGATTGAAATTTCAACATAACAAAATTCTTTTTTTTCCTTAATATAATTGAAAACTTGAGAGCTCATAATTTGAAAATCATTATCCATTGAACTATTTTCTCACATACATATGCATAACTTAAAATCACATAAGAGAAATGCAAGGAGGTTTTCACAATCTTTTTTCTTTCTCTATTATTCAACTTGGTTCAAGGCTCCATCGGGAAAGAACTAGTAAGAAAACCCAACCTCCTTGCCAAATACATCAAAGTTTAAATACATTTTTGCATAATGTTACAATTTAATTAAAATCTCTTCTAGGGCTTTCACAAGAGATCTTTTCCAATGTCTTCAATGCATCAAGGGAACCATGGGAAAGACAAGAACCAACATGGAGGTAAAACAACATAATAAGATGAACAATTCAAGCATGCATTCCCAACCCATTTTTGCACAATAGGTTCAACATTGAACCAAAATAGGAGGGAGGTGGATTTTCTTAATAGGAGATGTCAATCACCATACCATAACATAGCCCTTTCGGGGCTAAAATTAAGAACTCCCATTTTTCTACAATGCCCTTTCGGGGCTAATATATAAGGGTATTCATTCCTTCCCTTTTTCAAGAATTCAAATTTTCATACAAGGTATGGGATGAAAAGTAGGGGCCCATTCACCCTACCCTCTTTCCCTCCTCTCACCATGAGAGGAGACTCTACACTATTGAGGTCCAACTAAGGCCCTTCCCCCGTACATGGCCATTTCTTCCCTATCTAAGGGTGAGTGATGCCAAAACAATCCCTATGAAATCCCCTCAAAAACAAAACATCAAGGCAAGCATAAGAATAACATCAAGAAACAAGTTAAGATCCCTCCAATTTAACCCCAACACACAAGCAAGCAATACAAAGAACAACACAATGCCTTATGCATGATTCAAGAATGAACAACATGAAGAAATAAATCAAAAGATTGAAGAACTCCTACCTTCATAAAAAGTTATGGCAAAATGGCAAGTTGAGAAGAGATTTTCCTTTTCTTCCTTCAATCTTCAAACTTTCTCCAAAATAGAGATTGGGTAACCAAAACCAAAACTTTCCCAAAAAGCCTCTTAATATGGCCCTAACTCAACTAGACTTCAAGTAACCTCAAGATGGAGTTTGGAGTCACCAACTCAAGTAGGAAACAATCAATTTTCGCAATCAACCATAAATAGGGTTTTTGAGTGACCCTAAAAGTCAACCAAAGAGACGAAGGGGTTGTAAAGTGCTCCTCACCCATATCCTTACCCCTAGGGTACTTAAATTTAATTTTTTTAAACCTTAAGGACTTAATAGGAAACAAAAAAAGGCTAGGAGAATAGTAAAACCAATTAACAACCTTCAAAGAAAGACAATGCAAAGATAGCACAAATTAACAAGGGGTTTAGTTCCATCTTTCCTTTGGGTTTTTCGACTAAATTTCCTGCACACTCATTGCACACATCTGTAGTTCAAGAAACACGTGTATATATATGTAAGAATACATATCAATAAATTCATGTAAATTAAAAACATCCATTTTTCTACAAATCAATTGTTTATCTCATTCTATTCATTAAAATTGGAAAAATCAAAGTGTTAGTTCTGCATTCATTCACTTCATCATCATACATGTTCATAAAGCATTAAATGATGAAATCAAATATATGAAAGTAAAGCATCACACATCATAAATAGTATAATAATGTTCAGTGCTTCAAATAATGTTTTGACATATCGAGTCATGAGTATCAAAATAATAATGTATCATCGATGCTAGGATGGGTCAGGGTGAGGCCTCACAATGATCTAATCATTACATCAACATCCAGCAACAATTTTTAAGATGAATAATATCCTATGAATTGAAGATATTCTATCTAGAATCAAAGATATCATTTAGTGACATAAAATTATGAAGAAATTTTTAAAAATCTCTACTAAATACAAATAATAATAATAAATAAGCCATTTTCCTTGTTGTGGAATTTTTGCATAGCCCCCAGCTTTGAACATGAGAATACTAATAAATGTAAATTAGAAATTGAACCATGAAACTTGACAAATCAAAATAATAAATAAAGATTAAGGAATGCATGCCAAAATCAACTATCAACCATATTGTTTCTTGAAATATCAGCATACCAAAGTTTTGTAAAATCTCAACTTAAAATAACCAAAATAGTAATAATACCCATTTCTTGCTAGAGAGCTTTTCTACATCCTAGTATTGAACTTGGGTTATAATTTGCATACATTCTATCAATTTAGGCATCCCATAAAGGTAGTTTAGAATTTGACCTATGAGCTTCACTAACTCAAAAGAATAAAAACCAATACAAAGGGATACATCCCCAATTCAAGTATTTTGTAGTTTGAAATCTCAATACACTCACAACTATATAAAATGTTTGCTTAATATAGCAAAAACAATAATAGATATATACCATTTAGAATAATTCCACAATATTTAAACATTCATCAACTTGTGAGAAAAGGCCCTTAGCATCTCAAAATTAATCAAACCCACTTAAATGGAAAAAATCTCCATACTTGTATCTGAATATAACTCAATTCTATAATCTCTATTAACAATCAAAACTCTCAACCCTGGCAGAATTCAAACAGAGACTAAAAATAAAATTTGGTAACCCAAGTACATATTTACAAACTAAACCACAAAGACATTCAAATTTTCAAAATCCATTATTAATATATAGCTTGCCCTAACATTTAAGAGTGATTCCAATTGATAGATCTCAATAGATTACAACCAAAATCTTGAACTCCAAGTGAAATTAATATACATAACAAAATTTATTAACCCAACTCTAAATTTTCCAACTAGATCGTTAGCCCACCAAAACTTTCAAAATCAATTAAAAAAGAAGGTAAAATAAAATTAAAGCTCCAAAAACTATGCAAAATGAAATGGCATTTGATGCCATACCAGCAGGGGTAGAGAGAATGATCTGTAACCTCAGTGCATCACAAATAGCAAGGAAGTAGTTTTAGTGAAGACATTCATTTATTTTTCTTTAATGCTCTCTCACCTAAATCTATGAGCACGTTCTATACAAATCACCACATGGATCATCTACATGAGGGGAAACCATGCAAGAAGCATTTTGGAAATTGCAATTGCAACTATCTGCAAAGAAAAACTTTTCTGAAAGCCATTTATCTTCTATAATGGAAATTGGGGATATCTGATGCAGGAACTTTTAGGATTGTGCCTTATTAGTGCATAGAAACCTTCCCACACAATTAGAAGTTAACTCAAGAAGATGACACATGTGAAATTGAGCACACATGGATAAAAGTCATGCAACTCTTGCTTATGCACACTGGAAAACAATATTTTTGGAATGCTAATGATGAAATGTGATTTGTTGGAACCAAAAATTTTAATAATGACTTAGTGAAAACCCTAGGCAATAGTTATGCCATGCAATGGAAGGAACTAATAAGACCCAGATAGGAAATCATAGGGCTAACACATCCCATGATTTTCCAATAGTTAGAGTTTTTATTTATATTGGTGTGACCACCAAATATCTCTTTGTGGATTTTTTCCAAAAGCCATGCATAGTGTTGAAGCTCTACATTTTCTTTGCGAGTAATATGTATTAGAACTTGTCACTCCATCACTTCTATTCTCTACAAAAAAAAGAAAATTGGTCATTGCATAAATTAGTGGCCATTTTCATCTTGGGTGAAATCGTTCCAATAGCTTCTTAATTGGCCCTCTTGTATTTTTTCCATTGGTATGTCCTTCAAGGTTTCGAAATATTTCATTTTGGTCAACTTCTTGTAGTGGTGATAGATCAATTTTTGTAGTGGTCACATTTTAAACCTCATAATTGAGAAGAGAGAGATCGGTTGGCATGACTTAAATTCAATTGGATAGTAAATTGTTCTTCTTAGTTATTATTTCAAAGGTGTGCACATGACTTCCTTGTGATTCCATCTTATATGCTCACCACTATTTTTACCTTTGCACATAATTCAGTCATTACCTCCTTGGTGGCTGGTCACATCCTTGAGCATTGGTGTGTATGTTGACCACTTAAATATTTGAAACAACACTGACCAATTAGGAAACCACTAGTCATCCAAACCAAGCTTGCAAAATTCCTACCATACTAGTGAGGTCTAGGTGGGAAAAATCATGAGTTTCTCGACTAAGAGTATGTAGAGTAAAATTGGTATTACAATGGGAGTGGTAATAATTTAAGTATCATATGCTTAATTGTCACATTGTATGAAGGCACCATTGCTAGCATGTGTAGTTGAGTATTGAGCCCAACTTCCATTGTTAAGAACAATAGAAGTATTGTGTTTAGAATGATGTAATAGTAATTACTTTTCTTAAGGATAAATCTTTTGATTAGAGAATTTTTTAGTACAAAGAAATACTTGTGTGTTCCCAGAGATAAATGCAAGTCTTGAGAAAGGAGTTGGGAACAAGAAAGAGATTGTAAATAGTAACCTCAAGTCATTACCAAATACTAGAACAAATTAGCATATTGAATAACAAAAAAGAATTCATGCATCTCCTTATTTGGTTTTAAGCATACAGTGACTAGCATATTCTATTCAATCAAAGATTGCTTTAAAACTAAAGAACATAACTGTAGTAATTTGAGTTGACATTGAAGAGCTAGATGTTGCATATATGTTGAAGTGAACACAACACTTATAGTGCCTCTCCCATTTGACTTTTGTAAGTCATTTTGATCGATGCAACCTTGTTAATCTTTTGTTGTGATGGATCATGATTGTGACCATGAGTGGTCTACACCATTGAGGTGTTTGAATTTATGTTTTTGTATCATTTGTTTTGATTATGCTTTTGACTGATCTATGAGATTGTGATATGATTTATGGTTCACTAAGGTTTGTGCCAATGCTTACCAGGATCGATATGGTATCATGAGGTTGTTTCGTGATTACCCTCACATGTGTGCAAAGATTGAACTATGTACTATTACCATGCTACATTGGACAAGGTTCCTCTAGCAATGGGTAATCAAGTTTATGACTATGTTTGCTTATATCTTTTAAGTGCCTTTAAGTGTTGTTTAAACAATAATTATCAAATTCTTAAGTAATTAGAAATGGATTTTTCATGTTGGATTATTTGGTTATGTGCTGCAAACATTTACCTTGTTATATTTTGATCTAAGAGATATCTGTTACTTATGTGATGTTTTATATTTGAGAGGACTTGAGGGTCAAATGTTATAATTTGATTTTAGTATCATAGATTTTAGACTACTATGCTATTTAGTTGATCATATTGCATGATGATGCCATTTTGAGATGATAGTGTGTTTTATGATGATATCTAGTTAGCTAGTATTTGGACATACCTCTGATTATGTTAGGTGATAAATTTAATGCTATGGTTATTTACTTCATTCCCGCATTGTTATGCTTTATGCGAACATGAGTGATGTAAATAGATTATTTTAATGTAATTAAATAAATGGTTAAATTAGGTGATTTAATACATTTATTGCTTAGACTATATTATTATATGCAACTACACTTGATCATGTTGTTTAGTGTGTATGATTTATATCCCTAGTAGTGGTACGTGGAGTTAGTGATTCAACCATTCATATTTTACCAATTTCATCCTTGTATGGTTGATGTATCCTTATTTTAATTATTTTATTAAACCTTATGGTGATTATTAAATCTGAACTCATTTGCATTATGTGATTAGACCAATAAGTGTGTTTGTGCATTTAGAGGTTCACATTGTCACGAAAGTTATTAAACAAATTTACGTGTTTTTTGGGTGTTCAAGATTTTTAATTGATTTATTTTAATTATTGGAAGCTTTTCCATAGTTGAATTTCTATTTCTAGGAATAGCCTATTTTTGTTTGGGTCAATTCGGGGTTTAACTAGGTTGGCTAGTTAATTTTTCTAATCGATTATTCATTTGAAAAGTGAATAAATATCCAAAAAAGAATTTAATTTCCCACTTCTCACTTTTAAATTAGAAAGTTGGAGAGTAAAACCCAAAATCCTTTTCATGAGGATTTACTATTTTGTTTGTTGTGGGAGCTACATGCATGGGATCGTCGCAAGGTTGGGCTCATTGGATCCAGCTTGAGGAAACTTTAGATTGTTATGATCTACAAGCTATTTATATTATGGTTTAGATTCTCATTTTTCCCTTTTGGCTATGAGGTAAGGCTTTCCTATTTTATTGTTTCCACTCCATTTCTACTTTTCTTTTTTGCAGCCATTTTTTTGAAGGCTGAGAACTAGTGTTCCCCTCCATTTATGTATGCTAGTTCTACCTGGTTGGGCGGGTATGAACATTTCCCTATTTTTCGGGATGAGTGTTTGGGGTTTTGCACCGTTATCCTAGCCATTTTTGCATATAGTGTCTAAACTTGTTTATTTTTGGATTTTTGGGATTTTTTTTGCCAAAAGGCCAAATGGGTTTTAATTTTGAAGTTTTTCAAATTTTGGGATTTTTACCCAATTTTGCATGCTGCCCCATTTTCTTGGGTTTTCTTGGAACAATGTGGGTCGTGGACCTTGATGATCTATTTGGATATCAGTTAGATCACTATTGCACTTTTATGTTGCATTGAGGTGCATGTCACATCCATACTCTTGACACTGTGGTTGGTTGAGTGATTTTATACCTGATTTTATAGTTTCTTTTGGACCTTTATTTTTGTTTCATGGACACTAGGATTCATGTAGAATCCATACTCTTAGATAGAGGCCAGTTGAGTGAGTTCATGATGTTTGGTCTTGTTGCATCATTGGGATTCATGTAGAATCCATACTCCTAGATTGAGGTCAATTGAGTGATTTCATGATGTATGATTTTATTGGCTTTAGGATTCATGTAGAATTTGTCCTTCTCATGTTGCTTTTAGTTGGGTGTTATCTTTTGCATTGTCTTCTCATCCTATCCTTATGTTTTGTGTGTTTGAGGTTGGATCATTATCTCCATCAGCATAGCAGGTGTGGACCTATGGGCGCCACATGGTTGGGAGGCATAGCTACCTTCACCACTGCTAGGGACAATGTACAGGGATAGTGTTTTATCCTAGTGCAACCATTGCTAGATGTTTTCACTTGATGCTTCGGGTTCCAGAGTATGCTTTCTTGTGATTTATGGTTTCATTGGAATGCTTGGATATCATATTTAGCTAATGTTAGTTTATTTGATACATTCCTATATTATGATGTTTAGCATATGACTAGATGATGTGAATTGTTGTATTGGATTATCTATTGCTTCTTGGTTAGCATGTTAGATTTTCTTATTATTCTGATTAGAATGTGATAGGTGATGTTAGCTTCCTTGTAGGATTATCTTATGCTTTACTACTAGTATGTTTGATTTCCTTATGCTTATATTGTAGCATATTTTAGTAGTGAAATCCCTTTTAGACTAGTACCAACAATCTGATTGGTGGCTTGGGATGTTACGCATGGGGGATGGCTAAGATCCATGATGGTTTTATGATGCTATTGATGGTTGGGAAGAATTGCGTACTTAGTTTGGTTGTTCAGTTATTGTGATGTTATTTCAGTACATTGCGATGTTGTTTATGTTCACTATGATGTTGCTTTTAGTACATTCTACTATTTGTATGTTTTAGATGGATAGATGTTCCTCCTTGTTTCCTTGGCATATTGTTGATTATCCACTCGAGTGTTTGCTCCTCAATCTATGTGGATCTGGTACTACCTGGTGTGGAGGTTCTAAACTCAAATTTTCTTTGTTTTTCCCCTTTGGTGTTTTCCTTAAGTATTTTTATGTTTCTATGGGCAACATTTTATTAGCATGGTGTGACATAAAAATGTATTGTACACCCATTGAAATTTTATCGTGCGTCCCCTGATTCTATCCCACACCTTTTGGAGAAATATCATGTGATACTAGAAAGTATCACATCTCCTTATGGGAAATATCTTACAACACCCTAAAAGTGTCACATGCCTTTGGGAGAAGTATCACCCAATCTCTAAAAGTGTCACTCTCCTTCTTTAGAAATGTCGCACGATACTTTTCTATGCTATATTAAAGTATTGCCTGATTTTTGTAAAAACCTGTTCAAGTAGGCAGTGGGTACTTTTTGGTCTAGTTCAAACTTTTTGAGAGTTGATTTGGATACGCTCTTCGATGTTATTCAACCCTATGGTGTTTCTTTTTTATTTCTATTGTGTGTGTTTTAGTAGTCTATCTCTTGGGGTTTAAAATATATCATTTTAGTATATTTTAATATATGTGACAAATTTTTTGAGATAGGTTTCAGACCTCTCGGAGATAAGATAAAGTTTCTAGGAAATTTCAAAGCTTCAGAAATCCAGACTTAGCCAATTTTCAGGGCTTCAAGATTTCAGACTTGGCCAAATTTTAGGATTTTGCATTATATCCCCAACTTGGTGTTTTGTTGATGTGTGGTTGTTTCTTCAAGCCCTCATCATGTGTGTGGTCATTATTGGCTTTTGTTTTCTTGTGTCAGTTTGGTAGTGGCATTTAAAGATATGTTGGTTGCTAGGACTGTGGTGAAGTCTTCCATTGTGATCTTTTTGATTCCTTTATGATGTTGTCTTGTGCATTCATACTGGTTATATATATATATATACACACATATATATATGTATATATATATATATATGTATGTATATATATATATGTATATGTATATATATTTATGTATATGTATATATATATGTATATGTATATGTATATGTATATGTATATGTATATGTATATGTATATGTATATGTATATGTATATGTATATGTATATGTATATATATATATATATATATATATATATATATATATATATATATCTTGGCTTGTATTGAATCCTTGTTCCAAGGATCTCTGGGTGAGGCATTACATCTGGTATCAGAGCCCATGTTCAAACATTGGCCTCTATTTATATGTTGCCCATATAGTTGTTGTTGCATTGGTTGAGTGTGAGTGTCTTGGTGAGAACTCATGATCTTTGTTGCTTTGGTATCTACTTGTGATGGACTTTCTTTTCCAATAGATGCAACTAGATTAGCATGTGGAAAAGGGAGCAAGTCTTCTTGGTTTTGTTAGTGGTATTGATGTGCCTTGTTTGGTTGGTTGTTTGTGTGACCCTTTTTGGATGGAACCACAGATTGGTGTCTATGTGTTGGCTTTGAGTGCTTCTTTTGTTATCCTTGTGGAGTAAGGTGTATTGATTCCCTATTTTTCTCCTAATTGTAAGTAAATATATGAATCTTATTTGTGATTCTGTGTTATGTCATTATAGTAATGAAACAGTTCCTTTCATTGAGAAATGAGTGTTTATTGTGAATCATTGCAAAGAAGTAGGTTTGCATTATATCCCTAGGTTAATGACTTAAGTCCCTAATTTGATTGCTTCATAAGCTTATGAAAAACTGTATTAATGTGATAGATATCTAAATGTTGCATTGCATGGAAATTATTGTTGTCTACATATGCATGAGGTTACTGATATTATATTTCTTGATGTGTGAGTGTGTTCTCTAACATTGCTAGGATGATGTATTCCTTAGCATTGTGCGGTGATTTATCCCTCTTGTGTGACTGTACTCAGTCATCACCTATAATGTGAATTGTTTGATGCCTTATTTTATTTTGCTGGAGGTACTTTCCTCATGTTGTTGGGCTAGCATTGGTTTTCAGTATTTTTCCTCTCTTGGAATAGTCATCAAAATTTATCTATCACTCTCTTTGTGAAAGTTGTCACATTTGACTTATTATTGAAATGAGCTCTTTTTTATACTTACTGTTAGAATTGACAATTACCCCATTTGGGCTTTTTGTTTTGTTTCATGATGGCTAGTCTGAATGTGTTTCTAATTGTTGTGCAGTTGTGTGTTGTGACTCTATCATGTTCATCTTGAACCTCTGGTAGTATGTACAAGGGATAATATCATAGAGAACATGTTAGTGTTCATGTAGTAAATGTAAAGTTAAAGTAATTGAATGGTTTAAATGGTGATTAAACTTAATGTTATTTTTGAAAGAAATTGAAAGATATGTATTTGTTTTATGGTAAGTGACTCTTGAACCCTTACTTTGAAAACCTTTTAGTTTCATTGTGCATTAGTGCTTAGATTATTTTTAATTAATGAAATTATCAAAGAGGAGTAATGATGGTTTCAATGTGTGAATTACCTTTCATTCCATGTCTTATGTTGTTCTAGGCATGTGTGCTCTTGTATGGTTTTGGACATTTTGTCTGTCGCTTGTCTTGGTAACCAAGACTTGTTTTTTTTGTCTTTGTGGTTTGGTTTTGAGTGGTGACTCAAACTCTTATATCTTAGGACTCTCTAAGACCTATCATGTTTTTTTCCTTGTCAATATCTTTTTGACACCTTTTGAATGGAGTTAATCGATGTCTGGACGTGTTAGTTATGGTCTTCAGAGTGAAGGCAATTTTTGTGTTGATTTGACATTTCACATGAGAAACTAGTTCATTGCACTTTCTTTCCTACTTAATTGAGAAACTTCACATGAGATTAGGCTAATGAAAAAATTTTCTTGGGGAACAACAAGCAACTCTTTCGCACTTCTAGAGTTGCTAATCGATCTTCCGGGTACCTTTTTTGAGTAGAGGCCAATTCAATCATGACATATCATATTTATGGCCATTGGAGAAGTTTTACACTTCATTTTATTCATAATGGAAGAGTTATCTTGTCTTCATAATCTACTAGGTAATTGTTGGAGTTTGTGCTTGGGTTTATGTAGTTCCTATTGCACTGACCCACCCTTATTAGGTGAAGTGTGGTTTGTGAGTGTTCCTTGCTCAAGGTTGATGTTGCCTTGTCATTTGGGAGTGGCTTAACTCTTGATGAGTCTAGATCCTCCTTCCTAGATGTTGAATTTGGCACATCTCCATATCCTTTTCTCTCTTGAGAGAGTAGGCTAGTGTGGTTATGCCACTAGCTCATTTAGTCTTTTCTTTTGAGTATGTTGATGATTGGTGGAATTCTGAGTTCCCTAATGTGTCTTGGGCTAATTTTGTGTAGAGGTTGAGAGTTACTCCCTCTCAATCCAAATACTCTATAGTATCCTTCTTCCTAAGCTTATATCTTCATCTAGATTGTCTCAGTGAAGTTTTCTAATTAATCATTGACTTGAGGCTAGAGATTGAGTTTAGCAGTAATTTGGGTGTAGTTTTCCTAGCATGGTGCTGGAGGGACATTGTATTGTTGGACACATGTTACCATCTTATGAGTTGGTATGTAGACATTACTTGATTGTGTCCAGTGATGAAAGTCTTTGAACCTTGTAGAAAGGTGATATCTTGTCTGGTTGGGTTATGTTACCCTAGTTTCTAGTGGTAGTTGAGCTTTTGTACCTTGGAGAGACATTGTGCTCCTATACTTGGTGGTGAGTAGTCTTTTGGAGTGTGTAATTTTTCTGGTAAACTATCATCCACTTTGTTCTAAGGGTGAGTTTACGTGGATTCCAGAATGATCATGTGTGACATGATAATATTCTTGGAAATTTGGGATGGTTATACCCCATGATTCCAACTCTTGTTGGAAGTGTGTTGTGTTTTGAGCTTGATTTTTTGTCATGTGGTTGGTGCATGTCATCGTTGGGCACTTGTTGACAAGGTAGAGAGGGTTTTTCCTTACCTTGTATTGTTGACTTTATGGCTAAATGGATTTTTCCTAGCACATAGAAGGTTCCTTGTTGGAGGATCTTATGTCTGTGTGACACATATTCTCTTGTGGTTAACCTATTTGGGGGTTAATGAGATGGTTTGAGAATGTGGGAGTGATTTGGATAGACTTGTGAAGGAGTCACTGAGTCATCCACATTGCTCAGTTTTGATTTTTCTTTTGGTATGTTTGGTTTCTATTCTTGGATTACTAGCTTCCAGGAAAGAGCCTCATCTTTGGGGGGGATGATGTAGCGCCTCTCCCATTTGACTTCTGTAAGTCATTCTGACGAATGTAACCTTATTGATCTTTTGTTGTGATGGATCATGATTATGACCATGAGTGGTCTACACCGTTGAGGTGTTTGGATTTAAGTTTCTGTATCAGTTTCTTTGATTATGCTTTTGACTGATCTATGAGATTGTTATATGATTTATGGTTCACTGAGGTTTATGCTAGTGCTTACCAGGATCAATGTGGTATCATGAGGTTGTTCCATGATTACCCTGAGATGTGTGCAGAGATTGCACTATGTACTATTACCATGCTACACTGGACAAGGTTCCTATAGTAGTGGGTAGTCATGTTTATGATTATGTTCACTTATATCTTTTAAGTGCCTTTAAGTGTTGTTTAAATAATCATTATTAAATGTTTAAGTAATTAGAAATGGATTTTTCATGTTGGATTATTTGGTTATGTGTTGCAGATATTTACCTTGTTATATTTTGATTTGAGAGATATATGTTACCTATGTGATGTTTTATTTTTGAGAGGACCTGAGGGTTAGATGTTATACTTTGATTTCAATATTATAGATTTTAGACTACTATGTTGTTTAGTTGATCATATTACATGATGATGCCATTTTGAGATAACAGTGTGTTTTATGATGATATCTAGTTATCTAGTATTTGGACATACCTCTAATTATGTTAGGTGATGGATTTAATGCTATGGTTATTTACTTCATTCCCACGTTTTTATGCTTTATGCAAATGTGAGTGATGTAAATATATTATTTTAATATAATTAAATAAATAGTTAAATTAGGTGATTTAATTCATTTATTGCTTTGGCCATATTATTATATGAAATTGCACTTGATTGTGTTGTTTAGTGTGCAAGATTTATATCCCTAGTAGTGGCACATGGAGTTAGTGATTCAACCATTCATATTTTACCAATTTCATCCTTGTATGGTTGATTTATCCTTATTTTAATTTTTTTATTAAATCTTTCAATGATTATTAAATCCAAACTCATTTTCATTGTGTGATTAGACTAGTAACTGTGTCTATGCATTCAGACGTTCTCATTGTCACGAAAGTTATTAAGAAAATTTATGTGTTTTTGGGTTTTCAAGCTTTTAAATTGATTTATTTTAATTTTTAACAACTTTTCCATAGTTGAATTCCTATTTCTAAGAATAGCCTATTTTCATTTGGGATGATTCAAGGTTTAACTAGGTTGGCTAGTTAATTGCCCTAATCAATTATTCACTTGAAAAGTGAATAAATATTCAAAAAAGAATTTAATTCCTCACTTCTCACTTTTTAATTAGAAAGTTGGAGAGTAAAACTCAAAATACTCTTCATGAGGATTTTTTTTTTTGTTCACTATGGGAGCTATGGGCATGGGATCATCGCGATGTTGGGCTCGTTGGATCTAGATTGGGGAAACCTTGGATTGCCATGATTTTTAGCTACTTCTGCGAGCTATTTATTTTATGGTTTAGATTCCCATTTTGTCTTTTTTTTGTGAGGTAGGGCTTTCTTGTTTTATTGTTTTGGCTCTGTTTCTACTTCTATTTTTCATAGTCATTTGTTTGGAGGCTGAGAACTATTGTTCCCCTTCATTTTGGTATGCTAGTTCTACTCGGTTGGGCAGGTATGAACATTTCCCTATTTTTCAGGATGAGGGTTTTGGGTTTTGCACGATTATGCTAGCCATTTTTGCATATGATGTTTGAACTTGTTTATTTTTGGATTTTAGGGGTTTTTGTGCCCAAAGGCCAAATGGGTTTTAATTTTGAAGTTTTCCAAATTTTGGAGTTTTTACCTCATTTTGCATGTCACCTTGTTTTCTTGTGTTTTCTTGGCACAATGTGGGTCATGGACCTTGATGATCTATTTGGATATTAGCCAAACCTCTATTGCACTTTTATGTGTCATTAGGGTGCATGTTGCATCTGTACTCCTGACACTGTGGTTGGTTGAGTGATTTTATACTTGGTTTTATGGTTTTTTTTTTACCTTTGTTTTTGTTTTATGGACACTAGGATTCATGTAGAATCCATACTCTCAAATTGAGGCCGATTGAGTGAGTTCATGATGCTTGGTCTTGTTGCATCATTGGGATTCATGTAAAATCCATACTCCTGAATTGAGACCAATTGAGTGATTTCATGATGTATGATTTTATTGGCTTTGGGATTCTTATAGAATCCATCCTTCCTATGTTGCTTTTAGTTGGGTGTTATCTTTTGCATTGTGTTCTTGTCCTATCCTTATGTTTTGATCTTTGTGATGGTGGTGTGTCACACATGAGTATGTGCACGTACATTTTTTGGGTGACTTGCAAGGCTCAATCTTCTGTGGTACTTCTGAAAGTTATGATCATTGGGGTTGGGATGGGAGTATGCATGCACACGGGCACTTGTCATAGGATGAGTATGGGTAGGTTAGGGTAGCATATAGAGGGGGCTTCTATCTTGTAGCCTGGTGATCATTGTGCCCAGAGGGTTGGCAAAGGAAGTTTTTAAGTAAGTGATAATTAAATAAAATATTGGGTGGTAATAAAATATAAGATAATAAAATGTGTGTGCAAGCCCTCCATTGAGGAGTTGAAATGCATGATCTAAGCTTGGGCTTGTCGATGCCAAGTGACTCTCCATGATGTTAGCCCCTACTTAGTAGCCTACTGAGAGTCTGACCAGGACCTATACTCCTTGCGTTGTCTTAGGTTCTTTTTTATAACCATCATACTGTCTGGCATGAGTGTTAGCCATGGATGTTATTTTATGTGTTTGAGGTTGATTCATTATCTCCATTAGCACGATAGGTGTGGACCTATGGCTTCCATATGGTTGGGAGGAGTAGCTACCTTCACCACTGCTAGGGACTAGTGTACAAAGACAATCTCTTATCTTATTGCGACCATTGCTAGATGTTTTCACTTGATGCTTAAAATTTTGGAGTATGCTTTCTTGTGATTTATACTTTCATTGGAATGCTTGGATATCATGTTTAGCTGATGTTATTTTATTTGATGCATTCTCATATTATGATGTTTAGCATATGACTAGATGATGTGAATTGTTGTATTGGAATATCTATTGCTTCTTGGTTAGCATGTTAGATTTTCTTATTATGCTGATTAGCATGTGATAGGTGATGTTATCTACCTTGTAGGATTATCTTATACTTTACTACTAGCATGTTAGATTTCCTTATGATTATATTGTAGCATGTTTTAGTAGTGACATCCCTATTTCAATAGTACCAACAATCTTATCGGTGGCTTGGGATATTACACATGGGGGATGGCTAGGATCCATTATGGTCTTATGATGTTATTGACAATTGGGAGGAACTGCGTACTTAGTTTGGTTGTTCAGTTATTGTGATGTTATTTTAGTACATTGCCATGTTGTTTATGTTCACTGCAATGTTGCTTTTAGTACGTTCTATTATTTCTATGTTTTAGATGGATAAATGTTCCTCCTTCTTGTTTCCTTGGCATATTGTTGATTATGCACTCGAGTGTTCGCTCCTTAATCTATGTGGATCTTGTACTCTCCGATGTGGAGGTTCTAAACTCAATTTTTCTTTATTTTTCCCCTTTTGTGTTTTTCTTAAGTGTTTTTGTGTTTCTATGGGTGACATTTTACAAGCATGGTGCGACACAAAATGTATCGCACACCCATTGAAACTTTGTCATGTGTCCCCTGATTCTATCCCATGTTGTTTGGAGAAATATTGCACAATACTAGAAAGTATCACATCTCCTTGTGAGAAATGTCATACAACACCCTGAAAGTGTCACATGCCTTTGGGAGAAGTATCGTTCAATCCCTAAAAGTGTCACCCTCCTTCTTTAGAAATGGCGTGTGATACTTTTCTATGTTGTATTAAAGTATCATCTAGTTTTTGTAAAAATTTGTGTGGGCAAGCAGTGGGCACTTTTCTATCTAGTTCAAACTTTTTGAGAGTTGATTTGGATACCCTCTTCGGTGTTCTTCAACCCTATGGTGTTTCTTTTTTATTTCTATTGTGTGTGTTGTAGTAGCCTATCTCTTGGGGTTTAAAATATATCATTTTAGTATAACTTGACATATACTTAAGTATAAGTTGACATATATTTAATTCCTTATACTTAAGATATATTTTAATATATATGCAATGAATCTTTTGAGATAGGTTTCAGACCTCTCGGAGATAAGATAAAATATATCATTTTAGTATAACTTGACATATACTTAATTCCTTATACTTAAGTACAAGTTGACATATATTTAATTCCTTATACTTAAGATATATTTTAATATATATGCAATGAATTTTTTGAGATAGGTTTCAGAGCTCTCAGAGATAAGATAAAGATTCTAGAAAATTCCAAGGCTTCAAAAATCTAGACTTAGCCAATTTTTAGGGATTCAAGATTTCAGACTTAGCCAAACTTTAGGATTCTGCATTCTATCCCCAACTTGGTGTTTTACTGATTTGTGGTTGTTTCTTTGAGCCCTCATCATGTGCGTGGTCATTTTTGGCTTTTTTTTGCTTGTGTCATTTTGGTAGTGGCGTTCGAAGATCCGTTGGTTATTGGGATTGTGGTGAAGTTTTCCATTGTGATCTTTGTGATTCATGTATGATGTTGTCTTGTACATTCATACTAGTTTATATATATATATATATATATATATATATATATATATATATATATATCTTTGCTTGTATAGAATCCTTGCTCCAAGAATCTCTAGGCTAGGTGTTACAACACTTGTAGCCTCTATAGACTACACATCTTATAAGGCTCAATATTATTAGATGAAATTATAATGAGCAATGGGACAGAGATTGACAAGTGAGTTTTGTATGCTTTGGGAGTTTCCATAGCTATGAAACATAATGAAATGGTGAAATTGGAGTTTTTGATGATCAACATGAACTTAAAAGATGGTGACTATCACAGTTTTCACTATAGCCAATAAGCATGATTAGTTCATTTAGAATGGGTAGAGGAATATTCTAGACTCTATTCTCTTTGTAACACTATAGAACACTGTAGGAGATTGTAGTTCATATTGTCATTTAGCTTTGCTAGTGAGCTTGCAATACTTCTGATCATTTGATGCTCAAATGTGGAATACATTATTTGTTCAAAACTCTCCATTATGATTGTTGTTTTAAACTATGAATACATCATTTGTTCAAAAATCTACATTCAAATTAATATTTTCTAAATATTATAGTTTTAAAAGGCTCTAAAATTACACTGGAATGTAAAAAACTTGATAAGTTTGAAAAAACAATCATGAAAAGTGAATACTTTTACTTCATCTGTGGTGCTTAACATTTGACTCTTGGTTGAATTGTTTTCCATATTTGATCTGTTGAAGAAATGATAATATGGAGATGTTTTCTAATTTGATGCATATGGACCTGCATTGGAAACAACTTGTCTCAAGGATGTTGATGCAAATATAAGTATTTATTATCCTTAAGCATTACATTTATTTTCTTATAGACACTCTCTTATATGTATTCATGTATGTACTATAAGAGCTATTTTCCTTGATCTTTTCTTTTGTCTTTGGGAATGTTCTTATAAGAAAAGAAGAATGATGCATTAGGTATGCTACGAAGGCATTACAGAGGACTTGATCTTAGGACTGTAGCTCCAAAGTGGTTTTACATCTTAGTCATATGTTGATCATGCTAGAAGATGTGGGTCTATTAAAGAAAATTATTTTCTATGATTGGAATTATGTAAGAAGGATATCTTTCTATGATAAGAGGGAGTAGCTAGAGGATCTAATTTAATTAATATCCAAGGAAAGATGGATACTTAAATGCTTACAATAATGGGACTAATTTGATGGCTGAAACATTTTGGAAGAAGAGGAAAATAGCATTTAGAGGGACTCTAACATTACATTAGAAGCAACCTTGGATGAGGAGCTTAGGAGGTTGGCTAATGTACTTGGAGCTTTAGAGGGAGAAGTTTTGAGTTGAAAGCCATTCTTTTCACCCTATGAATTGAGCCATAGTCAATCCATCCTCTAATATGGTTCATGGTGGATATCATGTATGAAAACACCTCATTAGAGAATCTGTGGTGACTTTGTGTAAAATATTTTGTTGTCATGTGTGTGACTCCATGGCTTTATGGGTGTCCTTGCATACAATTTTGAAAGTTGACAATCTTTTAGATAAGGTGATGACTTTACAATGGTTAGTTCTCTATTGTGATGAATATCATGTGACTTGATATTCATGGACATGTTATGATATTTAAGTATCGCTTGGATATTTTTATAGATATCATGTGACTTGATACTAGTTGAAGATCATTATGTTCCTTATGAGGATATTATGGTGGATAAGTGTTTATGTGGATATGCCATGAGTGATTATGGTAGACATCATGAGACATGATGTCCATGCACATAACATAATTTGGATATACATAAAAAGAATTTCATTTGACTTGATATTCTTGAACATATTATGTTCTCTGAAATCATGAGTTAGGTGATATCTCTTTTCATAATAGATGAGCCTATTGTGATATATATGTACACTTGGTTATATCCTTTATCTTCCTTAGCTAAGGGGGAGTGTTGATGAATAGCTTCATTTAGATAAATTGGATGATAATATAATAACATACATGCACGAAATCTATGTTCTCCTCCAATTATATCGATCTGTTCATATAAATCTATTATATAACATTTCATATTCTTATATTGATCAAGTCATGATTGTGTAAACTATTTATTTGCTTATATGTAATTAGATAAAAGTTTTATTAAATTCCCTTGGAGATTGATGTCTTTGTGTGAAGGTTTTGATTGAGTTCAAACCAATTATAATTTACACTAATTGGTAATTGGTTACTTTGCATAAGAAAATTGTTGATTAGGAAAAAGAGATATCTTTAGTGGACATGTCTCCTCTTTGAGACACATCCATCCAAGATAGTGTTTACTCAAACCACATATATTCTCTTAATCAACAAGGAAAGAGAACATTGAAATTCACTAATGCTTTACCTTCACCGTGAGTTTTGAGATTATATCTTGCAAATTCAGTATTTATAAATATTTAATATATACCACATATAATTAAAACTTATAAACACTATCATATTCTGATCAGAATGTGTAGACAATAAATCTAAGATTATAAATTAATCAAATCTAATATAAATTTAATTTGCATTCACACAGAGGTGTTGAAGATGGTAACCAAGACTAGAACAACTAATTACAAGCGCTAATTAGAATAGAAGCCATAAGTGGGGATATAGTCAGCAATAGGATTTGATTCCAATATTTAGCAATCATAATAATGAGGGAGCATGAGAAGAAGGAAGACACTAAGTCATTATACTTATCCTCATTGCATCTTTCCAACTCATCAATTATAAGGTGTTGATTAAGAATACCAATATATAATAGACTAATTGAGAAGGAATACGACAATAAGCTATCATCAGTTTCTACATAAAATGATACAATTAAGTTGAGGGATATGATTAGTGGAGGAGGGATGCATTAACAAATAATTGGGAGACATGACTTTCAAGAAGTGATATTTCATTCCATACAGGACTCTCAACCTATACTCAATAGGCATAGAAGAATCAAATTATAAACTATATATGGCATTCAACATAAGGAAGAGATCAGTAAAGGAGGAGGAATCACATGTTCCAACATCTAAATTTGGACTTGAACTTCTTGGGCTAGGGGATTACTATAGTTACTACTAAACATCAAATTGGGATGATAACCTATGTTCTAAACTAGATATTTATCTTCAATTAAGATTGATCTACAGGTCATATAAAATCCCAATCTAAAGTAGGACTAGGGAGAGAATAAGTTGCACACAAATATTGTTGTAGATTTACTCTTCAACCCTTAGTAGTGCCCAAAACCTTAGCAAAATAAAAATTTTGTTTCCATTTTTAGGTGAAATGAAATAATGAGAGGACATGTGTTGAAATCTTTCACCATATTTATTAATAAATTTGTCTCTAAAAGTAGAAGGAAAATATTTCTAGGGTTTGTAGTATCAACATACTAGTATCTTTGTTGAAGACGAAATAGTGTTATGATGTTTGGCAATTGGGTTTCCTTTGTACATCTGCATGGGTATAGGAAAATTTTCAAACATATCAATGATTTATGTGTGACTGCCCAAGGCAACTTTCTATATAATTGTTCCAAAGTTATCAAACATAGCTATCTTTAAGACATCACCATTTTTCAAGATATTTGTCTAACAAGAAATTAGGTTGATCAATTATCAGGAACAACATCTTTATTTCTTGAAAAAAACTAAGATTCTTAAAAAAAAGGAATTTTACTTTCTCTATTTGTGATTCTTCAGATATCTAGTCTCTTTCAATATTCATTTTGTCATTTGCAGTAGCAATATACCATCGGGGATGGATTTTTCGCTTCTTAAGAATGGCTACAAGGTCAAGAATCTATGTTGTATGACCACTTATAGAAACAAAAAAAAAATTGGAATTATCTATCAATTACTTCAAGAAAGAAAAATTTCCACAAAGGTACCGTAATCCACAAGAAATGACAAAAAAAAATACTAACAGAAAAATCATTGAAAAAATATATAAAATTATAATGGCAACAATAGATTATAAATATGTAACATTCAAATATCTTTAAGAAGGAACTGTATGAAATTATGACTTGATAAAATATTTATAGAAATGATAGAAAATTCAAAATAAGGATAATCTTAAACATTATTTTGTTGGTGATACAATATGGTTAAAGAAATTTCTAGTGATTGATTGTGCATTGCTTGTGAGAATGAGTAGACTTGATGGTGTAGGTGTAGTTTCTCCTCTTATTGAAGATGCTCCACATGAGGTACATGTCTTGAATTTTATCCTAGATAACATAATTGAAGTGCCTACTTTGGTTGAAGTTTGGATATTTAGCTTTTGCATCTCAATTAATCTTTGTGTGTTCTATAGTTATAGACAGATCTATGGATCTCTATCAATAGCCTTAGGCCAAGCTAGTGCTAGCTCGCCTTTGTCCCAAGAGGGTCTTTCTTTTTAACAAAAGTTGCAATGCTAATGTAGTAAAAAATGACTACTGATATGCAATATTTACAAGATAAAGGAATTTTTTTTATGCCTATAATACTCGCATCAGCTATATCAAGTTCAAGTGGAAAGCCTTTAGATCCATGGGGTCAGAACTAGTCAATCTAGAGTTGATAAACCTATTAAGGAGAGTTGAATCAATCAAGATGGAAGGGAAGAAACATTGTCAAAAAAATAAAATGGGGTTCCATCAATGCTACCATCTAACATGTTTGAGGTTGACTATCAAAATAGAGAAGAAGTATCCAAGAAAGGCTAATCATAAGTCAATGAAAGGTAAATTTCTAGGTCTTATGCCACATCATAAATATTGAATGCACTCTTTTAGAATATACACAATTCATTATTAAGGATAATGCAGTGTTTGTCCATTTTTAGATTTTTTTTTAGGTTTCCTAAGTAATGGTGGATTACATCACATAGAAGTATAAATGAGTTTATTGCATTACATAATAATATGCCCTATTTTGTTATTAGATTTAAGTTAGTACCATATGCTATGCTTTGAAATGCAATAAAGAGTCCAATCTCTCTTTTAAAACTCAAATCAAGACATTGATCTATTAGTATTTTAGTGAAATTTTAATTTATCTTGGACTTCAAATCTAGAAGAAAAAATGAACAAAAATATCTTACCATAACAAAATCATCCACATTAATGTTGGAACAACATGAATGAAAAGAATACCAAAATAAACCTCTTGTCTTCTAAGCTATGAGAAAATGAGTTTCACTCCTAATTTCTACAAAAAGGTCACCTTCAAATGATAGATCAATGAAAACACATCTGTTGATGGATACATTTCATTGGCTGAAAAATGTCATATAGGACTCTTCTAAAAAATATATAAAGGCACATCCCATTAATATCCAATGAACAATGACAAGAAAAATATTTTAGAATACCAAAAGAAAACCCATTTATTTGCAAAGATTATATTAGAAGAATGAATAATTATTTGAGTGCAACTCAAAGAAAAGATAATGATACTTAATATTGTTCTACTAAATATTGAACTTATTCTATCGTTGCAAAGGGGAAAACATTTTGAAATGTTAGCAAAGAATAGATACAACTAAAAAGCATTAACAACTTTTGAAATTGATGTAAAAATAGTGATTATAATTACGTGTTAATGCTTTTGAGTAGAGTTATGAATTGAAAAGGTCACATAAAAGCACACCTCATCTCCAACATGAATATGAAAATATCATCCCACAAAGGGTTTGAGCCATGGTCGTAAAACCACAACACCATTTTTGGCCAATAGTAGATTCTCCATGAGAAGAAAGTATCCATACTATTTTGGCTGCAAATTATAATGCATGGAAATATAGAAATGAAATAGAATAATTTGTGGGTGTGATAGTCCAGATCACCAAAAGTCAGAAGGAATTATGAATGAGCCTTGGATTAAATATAGGAATTAAACAAAAGCATTGGTATCTAGGTCAGTCAAGATCACAAAAAGGTGATAATATGGTGAATAAGGAATATAGAAATGCCAAGACATTAGTCTAGTGGGATTTGGAGAAGTGTACAATAGTGTCCAGGGTGGATCCTCATGTGATTGTAGGGTAAAAGCACAAACCTGTGTCACTCTTTAATAAAGGAAAAGGCTAGCAAAAGTATAACTGTCCATCTTCATTGACATTAAACTAGTAGTATTATTTAGAATTTGATAATGAAGTAAACTAATGAAATGTGTAGAAATAAATGATATTTAGGATTATAATTTTTAATAATTATTTGGAATAATAGTTGATATATTTTCCTAATTTTTAAAGATAATTTTTTACTTTTTGAAAAATGCTAAAAATTAGGGGTCTAGTTCCCACCACAAAACTATATGGAAATAAACTTATTTCCCTTAGATCTTAGATTATGTTATGGATAACATCTAGAGCCAAAAAAATCAAAAATAAAAATTGGTTTTAGACTTATATTTTATCATTTATAATGATTCAAATCTCAACTCACCTGAAATTGATAGTTTTCATCTCCCACCACATTTTTCAAAAAAAAAAAATCTATTCTAACCAAAAGAAAAATTATACATTCTTGAAGATGACTCTCTCCTCTATAATGTCATATGATTTTTAATTTTTTTTTATGATTTAATAATTTTTTCTTTCTCAAAATTGACATCTTCTTGATTGTTAAAATACGTACTTGTAGAAATTTTTAATTATAATATACTATATCTAATTAAAACACTGTAAAATCTATATGAGAATATTCTTGACTTTGAGCTCTATAAAACGGTGTTTATATGTTATTAAAACAATATCATAAAAAATAGTAAGAGTTATTGAAACATTAGTTTTTTGAAATAATTTTATTTCTTTAATAATTTGATACAAATTATTATAAAACATGCATTTAATAGACATTTTAAATTGGAAAACTATGAGACCATATATAACTTAGCTAGAATGATTTTGTCTTAGATCATATGTTTGAATAAAATTGATTTTTGGATAGAAATACTCAAATTTAGTTGTTCTGATAAGTCATCTTGAAAAGTGACACAACTTAGTACTTTTACCCTATATGGAATATAAGGTCAGTAGTGTCCAAGTGTGATTACAAAGGAAAAGTCTCCATCACCACCTTTGGAGCCACCTATGCCAAGTCACCAACTTTACAACATACCCTCTCAATCACAAGTATTTCTCATCACCATGTGTCATCTAGTGTTAAAGATGCTAGTAAAAATAGTATTTTGGTTGATATGTTGTTTTGGCCAATGAACAACCTAGTGCCAACAAATTAATTTTTTATATCTGGTGATAGTGATTTTTCTAATGAACTTCATCAACTATGCATGATGAGATATAACACTCTTCTAGCTTACCCTAGTGTAGATGTTCCTTTGTTACTTTTTAGTTCTGCAAAGGGTATATGGTTCTAGAGAGGCCTTGCAATGGGTGAACATATTTTTCCAACCATTAATAATGTGAAACAATATAATAATATATGTCATTCAAAGTACTATGAGTCTCTCCTAAACCCCATTTTTATAGGGTTTTTTATTGATATTGTTTAAGATATAGCCAAACCATCACCATGTAATGCCCTGCCAAGGGATCCAAAGAATTAACCTAGAATTTCACTAAGTTTGGTAGCATTTTTTTAATTTTCTTTTCAAAACGTGAAAGTAAATACCACATATAACTTATGCACCATAACAGAAGCAATAGCAATGTCCATCTAAAAGTAAACATAACATACACAACAGATTACATTCTTTAAGGATCCCTTAACATTGAATTACATCTAAATCAACTAACATTATTGAATCCATCTAATACAACAACCACATGAAATAATAATGATAAGTCCAATGTTTATACATTACATTTCTAAATGCTCAATCATCCACTATACATGTCATAGGGTATGAAAAGCTTAAAAGAATATACATATGTGGAATAAGGTACATCATCCTATTCTAATCCATGATACATCAAAGTAAAGATAATCACATGTCATACATGATACATCATCATAGAAGATATAAACATCCATCATAAAAGATCAAACATAATAAACTAAGTGCACGATTCTTCCCAATTGTTAATAGCATCATTAGACCATCATGGGCCCTAGCCATCCCTTTGTGTGTAACATTCCAAATCATCGAAGAGATCATCGGTATTAAAATAGTAGGAATGTCACTCCTAACATATACTACATCATATGCAAAAAGTAATCTAACATGCAAATATAAGCATAAGATAACATCATCTAACATATGCCAATCATCAATGAAAGGATACATATCCACCATCATGAAGGACGCATCAACCACGATGTCTCAATGGATCTCAAATGATAAGAGTGGAAAAACACTACTACTCGACCGCGTGGTACCTAAGTGGTCCACTCCCACCGTGCTGAGGAGATAACCTCAAGTCCCAAACAGGCTATCCAAAACACTTAGCATAAATCTCTATAAGTCCAACAATCCTAAAAGTATACTAACTCAAAGCTTCCAAACACAAAACTGACATCTAATTCCCAGAAGAACACAAAGACATGTAGGAACCTACTATGCAAGAGAGAAAGTGTCATCACATATATCATGTAGAATTTACCCTAGTAGTTAGCTAAACTCCACGATTCCCTACTGATCCTCATGCGGACACTAGTATCCTCTCATACTGACAAGGCATACTATGGAATGCAAGGTCACAACCATGCATTCTCACTACTCCCATCCTAGTCTGTAAAAGAACTCAAGGCATGAGAGAAACAAAACAATTATATTTTTAGGTTCATTTAGTTAGTATTAGGTGTGAATGTTTTCACTTATTAACCAACTTACAATGAGTTACCCTGGCAGCCTCTTAGGGCCCCAACCCCCATTGCAAACCACTTTCCAACACTACAAGTAGATAACCTACCCTAATCTCATGGAATCATAAATCTCAAGATCACAAAAGATAATCCATAATCAAAACATCAAATATGCACAATAAAAGCATCAAATCTCCATGAGCAAGCATCCATAGAAAATCATGACCACAACAGCTCTCTATAGGCAACTGAAGCCTCACTGATAATCAAAAGTATCTATTGGTTCTCAATAACCAAAATATATCTCAAATCATATTGATCAAAGACTCCAAAATGGTTGAGTCAAAACATGTCACAACATGACATCATAAAATAACATTTTAGTCCCATCATGGCGACTAGAAAATAACCAAGGATAATTGATCGATGACTCAAAAATGATTAGGTCAAGTGTCTCATACATAAGAATCTCAACTATACAATCAATAATTGCAAACATTACACAGAGAATTCCATCACATAACCATGGTTGGGTTAATAAAGATCGAAAATAAGACATCATCACGACATCACAATCATAACCCCCAAGCCTCTGGTAGACGTCATATAACTAGCCAATGCTAGTCAACCCAAAACCCCAAACAGAAGCATAAAGAAATGCACAATGCAAGCACATGTTTTGGTTTGCTAAAATTACATACTTGAATTAAATGTGGAGGCTTTTAGTTTACATTTTCAAGTTTTAGATAATAAATGGAGGAACATTTGTATGTTTTTCCCAACCCATGTATTGTTTTGATGGATAAAGGTTTTTCACTCTAACTCTTAGAATTCAATTTTCTAAATGTTCTAAACGTCTATTACATATACACATATTGTTGATAATGACCCCCATCATTTTTAAATATAATAATTGCCAACAAATATACAACTCCATTGACTAATTGACCATGATTTAAATTATATTTAAATTAAACTAATTATCTTTTATATGACTAATTATTAAATCTCCAAACTCCAATTCCTCATTAATTCAAGCAACTAATGTTTCTATTTAATTTAATAATAATTAACAATCTATTATTAAATGAATGTTCCACATTCACCATTTTTAAAACAAGAATAATAACCATTATTAACTTACGTATATATATATATATATATATATATATATATATATATACACACACACACACACATATATATACATATATATATATATATGTGTGTGTATATATATATACATCTATATATACATACATACATATATATATATATATATATATATGTATATAAAATAACATATCTAATAACAAATAATAATATCATATTTATATATTTTAATAAATGATATTTAACAACACACATAACTTAATATATAAATTTTTTAACAAACTTAATAACAATACGATTTATAAAAATCGTACGGGCCACTAAAGAAACTGCACTGGAGGTACACTACAGATCGTAGGTACACTACGATTGTAGGTACTCTGCGATCTCGTAGGCCTACGGTGGGTGGGGTATGGGATTCCCGCCCGCCCAACATCATAATATATATTTTTTTTAAAAATAAAAAATTTATATAACATTTTTAATAACATTTCTCAAACGCAATTACAAATCACAATGCGATTTAATGAGTTTTCACTACGATAATTCATTCAACTTTCCAATTAATTAAATACATATATACATATGTATGTATATATATATATATATTAATGTATATATGTATATATATATGTGTGTGTATATATATATATGTGTGTGTGTGTATATATATATATGCAAAATTTTATACAGCATATATATTTAAATATATATAAAAATGCAAATCTGAAATTATATATATATATATATATATATATATATATATATAATGCTAAATTAAATAGGAAATGGAAGGAAGTGGTGCATCATGTAGATCCTGACTAGTAGGTGACTACGACTCCCTTCCTTAACCACATCAGAAATGTCATACAGTATGAACAAACATGCACACCATACACATGCAAGTATGGGGTAAGTATCCATAATAAAACACATGAGATAATAAACCATCTAACTAATCATCCTCAATAACTGGAAGCAATATAATGATCATCATGCATACATGAAATGTAAAGTCTAAATGATCTCATCATATATCAACTGAATCCATAACATCATATCTAATAGTCTCAAAAAAATACTACTAATCCATCAAGATAAAACTAGTCTAGCATAGTCTGATAATAATAGAAACAATGTCCAGAAAGATGTGAACGAGGGTAGGCACTACATACCATCTCCTCTATAGTTGAGGGTTTCTTACCATTTTTCATAAACTCTATTGGATCTCTTGTTAAAAGTTAGAATTAGGTTGTATGTTGTGTTGTGATAACATTCCATCCCTAAACATGGTCTTTAATGATGGTGCCCATAATGGGTTACTCTTTTATGTTAGTTATATATTTTTACAACTAATCTACAACAATGGATTCTTAACAAGATAATAGAGAACTACTACCAAAACAATAAAATCAAATTGTAGAAATGGTTTAAACTTTGATTTTAGTGGCCTATAAGATTATATTTCCAAGTTCCATTTGATGACATTCATTGCCTTCTATCAGTGCTCACAGGTTTGAAGCACTGATAAAACTTCTTTCCAATTAGGATAGATTAATCGGCATTCCCATTTATAAAGGCTTTTTCTTCCTTTATGCCCACTTAAGTGTTTGCAGTGTTTTTTAGCATGAAACAGTTCAATGAGATAAAAAAATGTTCATTACAAAAAAAAAATTCTGCAAAAAAAATTGTAGACTAAATAGTTTTTTTTTAAAAACATTATGACCTTTCTTCTCTGTGCATTAATAAGGAATAGGGGTCTAAATGGAACACACCTAGATTGGACTCAATGCTGCTCTAGGATTGAGATGTCTTCATCTTTCAAGAATGGTACATGAAAATGTGAAATCATTTTAACATTTTTCGGACAAACATGGAAACACGTGTTGTAGAAATTTGTATAATGGGACATGTTAATCCTTCCATAATTTCCACTAGATCTGGAGGGTACAAAGCTTGCCTCATATTGTAATCTAAATGCTTTTGGAAAAATGGAGGCTTATTTTTAAAAAATCTTTCTTTCCTATGGTATTACATTAGAGGTATGCTAACTCAAATGTTGTGGAGTGATTCATAGAAGAGAAAGAAATAAAAACAATTTATTAATGAGAACATTTTACATTCATCTTCATATCCTTGGTTGGGCTTCTAAAATACTTATAAACCCCTACAATCTTAATAAATTGAAAAAATAATTTTCCAACTACCCTAAACTAACCAATGAAAAGAAACCCATTTTTGTAATTTGAATATGTACCCTTTCTACATTACCATCATTTGCACATGCATTTAGAATGGAACTAAAATCTTGTGTATCTGGCCTAACATTTACTAGAACCTTGAAATTTAAATCCACATATGTTTCCTTAATCTTCTTACAAATTTCACTCAAAAGATCAATTATAGATTAAAATTCACATGGTCACTTACCTAATTAGCTTATAGAAATACTCCACACCTTCACATGGGGAAGAAAATCCAATCTCAACATTATTCTGATGATGTTTACTCCCTACTAGGGAACTCCAAACTTGGTAGCAGCTATGGCTAACAACCAAGTGAATTGTAGTAAAAAAAAGTTGAAGCTTTCCCTTAGTTTTGAGTTTCTTAACCATTGTTTGTGCCCTACGAAATGTGTAAGTCAACCCCTCATGTTGAAAAACTAGAAAAATCACACATTTATCACTTGAGATATCATTTGATTGTTCCAATAGATTTTTTCCCTCCATTTCGATGTCATGGCAATCCCCATCCTGTGGTGTTTCATTTTTTGGTTCACAATCTAACCAAATATGGATTAAATTTTGGGGGATATATTTCTTGTGAAATTTCAGAATACATCTTTTGATTTTTGCATTAAATTTGCTTCACACTATATTACCATTTAAAGTCTTATTTTCTTATTTAAACTTTGAAATTCTATGTGAGAAAGTGTGGGGATTAAAATGTAACTAAATGATGTTGTATTTTTATGTTATTTTTAGTTCTTATAAAGATTATATTATTTTTATTTAGAATTTTAAGTTTTAAAAAAAAAAATAATGTTTGTTTAAATTTTGTTGTTTGATGTATAAGTTGTATATCTTATTTTTATCAAAATTTATTCTCACAATCCTATTTGATATTTTTAATTTATACATTGACTAAGAGAATCTTTTGTTATAATAAATAAAAAATGAAAAAGTGGATCTCCTTACATAGCACTTAAAAATCAATTGGGGTATCATTAATGAGAATGGAAAAATAAGCTCCAGATAGACAAGGAAGGATCTGCTTACATAATTTACCTTGAAAGAGAAAAAATTTAAGAACCTTGATAACAAATAATCACATAACTCTATTATAAGTATTTATTTAATAATTTTGGTGACCAATTACTAGTGACTAATTATTTAGTAGTTTTTGTTTGGGAAACTAAATATTAGTGACTAGAAATTATTTAGTAGTCTATTTGGTCACTTATTTAGTTACTTATACCTATAAATTACAAAGAAATAGTAGAATTTGATCACTTTTAGCCACTTGACTAAATATTTTAGTGGTGTGACTAAAATTTTTAGTCATGTAGTCATGTATTTGCCAAAATGTACTAGTGTAGGGTGGAAATTAAAGAAGTATGGTATTGTGTGAGTATTAGATTCATGGTTTTTATTTTGAGCTTTTGAGAGATTCTGTTGGGTTTAAATTTCCTAACCATGTCATATTTTTGCATCCACATTTTGAATGTTTGAGTGCTAAATGTTAGGTCTAATAAAGGAAAATGCTTCCTTGAAAATGAATGGTTGAATTTTATCCTTTGAAGGTGTCATAATTATCAAGAGGTTATGCAATATGTTTAATTTGGATGGAGAATTATTCTGGGAATATGTCAAGCTCATCTTTAGTGAGGAATACCTTAATAATGATCTAAGGCCTTGGTCCAACCTAGACACTTAATCACTATTCATGGAGATTTGGGTTTAATGGTGGCCAAGTCTAAGATGGAAGTTTGGATGGTTACTGGGGATTTCTTGATCTCTAAGTGGGGTATGGGTTTCAAGGACATTGTGCATTGGGTTGCGCATGGGTTACTATCCCTTGTGCATGATTGGTGGCAACCTAGATGAAATTCAACCACTCCTAATATAGTCTATAGCTAATCCACTAAGGGTTTATTTGTTGGTGATACACACTAGATAGGAGTGGATCACATTATTTCCTTTCTCTTTGATGTAGGTCAATGGCCTTAGGCATGAGTCATGTTTCTAGAACATGAAAGTTACTACAATGAAATCTAATTCCCCTTTGGATGAATCTAAGTGCCCTCTGATTCATCATCAACTTCCTACCAAGTTGGCCTATGACTCTAGCGTGGGTTAGGGTGGTTAACATGTGGAGAAAATTGGGATTGATGTCTCACTACTAGAGGAAATGGCTAAGTCATCTAGTTAGGCTAAGGGTCGTGGGATGATGCAAGGAGAATCTAAATAGATAGGGCCAGAGGCTTGCCCAACTATTTGACCACCTCGCCAGGTAAATATAATGGAAGAAAACACTAGAGAGAACAACACCAAGGAAAGAAGGAACAATAAATACTTTTATTAATTCATCAAATTATCTAAATACATTATGATAGTAACCCATGTGTAACCCAACAGAAAGCTTAGCCCATTGGATAGCTCGACACATACATAAATGCTCAGCCAACATTGGGGCAACTCATTCAATACTAAACAACTCACCAGCAACTCAGATTGAGAAATCCACATAGCATCTTCAATTGGTCTACTCTTTCACTTCACCAAAGATTCATAGCAATTTTTCCTCTTGTTCTTTTACCAAATCTCTGATCCAATATTTTTTCAACCTCTTCAATCTGCTTCTTAGGATAATCATCTAGTACACCAACTTTATCATTTGACTCATGATACTTGTGTAAATTAGCAATATTAAATATAGGAGATATATCCATGTCATCAGGTAACTCAAATTCATAAGCATTGCCACTGTCAAACATCCTCAAGATCTTAAAAGGTTCAAACTTTTCATTTTCATCTTACTATATGTTCTAATAGGAAATCTACCTTTATTAAAATGAGCCATCACCTTATCACCAACTTCAAAAACATGATGTCTCCTAGACTTATCTTCATTTTCCTTATACTTTTGATTACTTTGTTCCAACCTCAACTTCACTTTCTCTTACAAGACTTCATAAAACCAGCAAATTCTTCCCCCTCGGCACTTCTCTTTTCTTCACAAGTAACATCCCTAAAATCTGATACACCTCAAGGTTGCATTCTAGTGACAATCTAAAAATGTGGTTTTCCAATACTCCTATTCACAAAATTATTATATGAAAACTCAGCTTATGCCTATGCCATATCCCAATTACTTGGCTTATCTCCAACCAAACATCTCAAAAAATTACCCAAGCTTCTAATCACAACCTCTATCTATCCATTTTTTTGTGGATGGAAGGTAGAACTAAATTTCAACTCAATATCCATCTTCTTCCAAAAATTGCCAACAAACTTACTGTCTCTATTAGAAATGATATTTCTTTGTAATCCACACAATCTAACAATATCTTTGAAGAAAATATGAACAACCTACACAACATCTTATGTCTTCTTATATCATATGAAATGTGTCATCTTAGAAAATCTATCCACAACAAAAAATATGGAATTATACCCTCTTGTTGTCTTCGGTAATCCAAGAAAAAAATCCATACTGATATCACTCTAAGGTTTTTCAAGAATAGAAATAGTTGTAGACAATCCAATATTCTGACTTACTCCTTTTATAACTTAACAAATTCCATGGATCCTTACAAACTTCTTAACATCCTTATACATTTGTGGCCAATAATACTTATCCTTAAGAAAACTTAGTGTCTTATCAATGCTAAAAATGTCTAGCCAATCCACCACAATTCTTTTCTTTAATCAAATTAACTCTCATAGAACTTCTTGATATACACAACTAAATTACTTTGAACAATATACCTTCTTGAATGAATTATTCATCATACTTACTTTGTTGATCTAATAGATTTGGTGTTCTGCACTCTATCCATGCCTGATAAAAATCAAGATCAGTATCATACATTTCCTTCATTTCATCAAAACCAAGAACTTCAACCTTCATCTCAATCAACAAAGAGTGTCTTCTGCTCAATGCATCAACAACTTGGTTAGTAACTCCACTCTTATGCTTTACCACAAATGTGAAACTCGGAAAGTACTCAACCCACTTCAGATTTCTCTGATTCAACTTATGTGTATTTGCCAAATAATGTAAAGCTTTATGATCCATATAAAACACATATTTCCTAAGAATAAAATAATATCTTGACTTCTTCAAGTCTTGAATAATAGCATAAAAATCTTGATCATACATAGAATACTTCCTTTTAGCATTAGTCAATGTCTCACTAAACAAAGCAATAGGTTTACCTTCTTGACTCAACACAACTCCTATTGCACTACAACTTGTATCACATTCAACTTGAAATACCTTATTGAAATTAAACAAAGCCAATATAGGTAACTCAACAACCTTTTATTTCAAAGTATCAAAACTCTTGCCAGCTCCATGTGTCCAGTTGAAATCATTTTTGTCTCCTCTCATAGTCTTAGTCACAGCATTGCAAAAGAATCAAAATTCTTCATAATTTTTTTATAGAAACTATCTAAACCATGAAATGATCTAACCTCACCCACATTCTTAGGTGTAGTCCATCCCAAAATTTCTTTAACCTTCTCATGCTTCATTCTCAAACCATCAACTAAAATCAAAAAACCTAAATACACAATCTCCTCTTTCATAAAGGAATACTATTTCGAGTTAATCAACAACTTCTCCTCTTTTAATCTCTACAATACTTGCCTAAAATGGTCAAGATGTTCTTCCTTAGTCTTATTGAATAATAGAATATCATCTAAGTAAATAATAAAAACTTACCAAATATATTTTGATAAATTCATTCGTAAACCTTGTGAAAGTACTTGGTGCATTAGTCAAACCAAAAGGCATTACCAACCACTCATAAAAACCATCTTTTATCTTGAAAGAAATCTTCCGCTCATCACCTTTTCTAATTCTAATCTCATGATAACCACTCTTCAAATAAATCTTGGTAAAATAATTTTCTCCACTTAAAAAATCCATTATGTCATCCATCCTCAATATAGGAAACCTATATTTCACTATGATCTTATTCATACTTGTGGAGTCAATATTGATTCTCCATTCTCCACTCTTCATAGGTGCCAATTGTTGAAATGAGATTGTTGAAGTGAAGAAGAATGGTGCAACTATCATGGAACAATCTTTATTTTTTCATTGATGTCAAACCTACTACTTGTTTGTGAGATAATTTCTTACTTTAGTTTGAATGTTATCATTTGTTTGATTGATGAAGAGGATCTGAAAAGAAAGGATAACAAGAAGACCTTGAGAGAGGTTGAGTAATTTGGTGTATAAAAAGTGTACTAAGATCAAGCAAGACATTGATGATATTATGTATTATTGATCTACTTAAGGCTAAAGTGAATGGTTACTTTAGCTAAGCCTAGAAGAAGTGTTTTCATAAAAAGTGTCTACCAAGCCTAGCCAAGAAAAGAGTGCAAGCCAAGAAAACTTAGTTCAAGTTGAGCAAAATAATTGTATATGTCGAGCATTATAAAAATAGTATGTGTTGAGCATTAGGGAAATGATAATAGTGATTGAGTAAGGAAGACTTAGTTGATACCAAGAAACTTAGTGTTGGTCAAGAATTAGAAAACTATTATTGTCGACTAAATAGTGTGATGTTGAGTGATAGTTAAAAGTGTTTAATCAAAGATTTAACAAATCTAAGTTGACAAAATTGATTTCTTGAATTTTGTGAAGCATTTGGAAGATATTTATGATCAGTTGGTGGCACAGAATTTAAGATAAACCATTTCAAGTGAATTCAAGAGGATTGTAGAAGAAATTTCTAGAAGGGACTAAAATGGAAAAGTGGATAGATTCATTGAATCTTACCTAACCCTAGAATATGTGATTGTGGTTAACTAGAAAAGGACCTAAATTATCTATTTATAGAGATAGTAGGCCACAAGCAATAGTTGTCATGTGTAAGAAGCCAAGAAAGACAAGAAGTCTAGGGTGTTTCTTCATATGGTGGTCGAATAGAGGAATCTTTAATTGGCATGCAAAGAAAGAAGACTTGAGAGATCAAAGGCTTTAAGGGTGAGCAAGAAATCATAGAAATGGGGTATGAATGCCAAGAAAAATGAAGGATTGGACCAGAGATTTGTAATTTGCAAATGATTTGTGTTTTAATATCAGAACAAGTCCTACTACTACTTTCTAATCATTGTATTAGTTTGGATAAATCCTTTGGATTAAGATTGACCTAAAATCCATTCAAAAATCCTTTAAGAAGGAAACATTCTAATAGAATATTCTAAAGTCCTCTAACATGGCTCACTCATAATAGGGTGATTGAAACCCTTTAACCAAGTCACATTTAATAATGTATTTTTAAACCTTTAACAGGGTTGGCTCCTCACAGAGCTTACTTCCAAAGAGTCAAAATTGGTAGCATGTTACTGTTGGTTTTTCCCAAATTAGGTTTCCATGTAAAAAACTTGTGTCAAAATGTGTGATTAATTTTTTGGTTTTGCATGTTTACATTTTTGCAAAGTTATTTTGACATAAGACAACAATACACATATATTTAATGTATTGAATGGTCAATGAATGCATAATGATAAGTTGTGGTACTAAAAAGTTTTATTTGTATATTTGCACCTTGGACAACTAATTCACCCCACCTCTTAGTTATTCTAAAGCATTCCAACATTTGGTAATATAGCACCAAGTTCTTGTGAAGAGAAAGTTTAAAGGTACTTAAAGCTAAAGATCAAGATGTACATAAAGGAGGTGTCCATATTAAATAAGAAAAACTTTCCTCTGTGGAAATGTTTGATGAAGCTACATCTAGGAGGTCTTGGAGATTATACATGGTCAACTATCACCACTAAGCATGTTGATCCAGTTGGAGCCCCAATTATTGATCAATTGAAACAAAAGAAAGAGCACGATCAGGAAATGTTAGAGATTACATCTACCTTAAGCTACTCAAAATTTGATGAAATAAAAGGCTGTGATACTACTAATAAGATGTGGTATGCCCTATAGGTGATCTATGGAGGAGACAAGAATGTATTGAGAGCCAAATCTGGAAGCTTTAGAGGAGAATTTGATGAAATGAGAATGTAAGAGTTGAGACTGTAGTCCAATATTATGCAAGAATAAAAAAAATTGGTAATGCTATTTTAAGATCTGATGGAAAGATTAAATATGATATTGTGATAAGAAAAGTATTGAGAACCTTTCCACCTATATATGCTATTAGAGTCTCCTCTATGCAAGAACTAAGGTGTTCCCCTGGTAGCAATCTAAACCTTGAAGGACTAGTTTTTATTCTCACTATTTTTGAACTTTAAAATTTTGATAATTTAAAATATGGAAATGTTGAATCTTCCTTCAAAGGTAAGATGACACTAAAAGTGACTAAAGATAAGAAAAAAAAAAAGGCCAAACCTATTGTTAGTGATAGTGATACAAATGATGAAGAGCTAGAAGAACTGGAAGCATTGTTGGCTAGGAAGTTTCATAGAGGCAAAGGAAAATACAAAGGTAAGTTACCTATCATATGCTTAAATTTTCATGATGTTGATCATATTGGAGAAAAATATCCTAATAAGTCAAATAGCAAGAATGAAGAAAAATTCAAAGCTAGAAAAGATGATAGTAACAAAGGCCATTAGGAAAAGGGAAAGAAGAGCTTGTTACATTGCTAAAGAAGAATCTAGTGATGAATCTAAAGATCATGATGATCAAGTTGTCTATATTTGTATGAAGGATGATTCTGATAAAGATGAGGCAACTACATTGATATATTATGTAAACAAAAGTGATAGATAGATCATTGATAGTGGATGTTCACATCACATGACTAGAGACAAAAGTAAGTGCATTACCCTTAAGTATTAAAATGGAAATAGTGTTAGATTTGGTAATGGTGCACCCTATCTAATTAAAGGAAAAGGATCAATAAGATTTCTAGGTAAGATCATGTGTGACATTTCTTACTATGTATAAGGACTAAACTATAATCTGTTAAGTGTGTCATAATTGAATAGTTCAAGTTGTAAAGTTGAATTTGATAACAAGAAAAGCTAAGATCTATGACATTGAGGGAAAACTAATTGGATGTGGAGATCAAACTAGAGGTAGTCTATTTTATCTTGATATGAATGATTCTAGAGAGATGCATATTCTAGATTAGATTGTGTGCCATATTTTTGTATCAATAATTCAAATCACACTCTATGATTTGAAATGTTGATGCAAAAATATGGTACACAATCTAATCCAAAATATGCATCTCTCTACTATGACTAATTGTGGAAATTTATTCTTGTTAATTAATGATGCTACTTGTCTTTTTGCATAATTTGATGATGTGTGGCTATGGCACAAGAGGTTATGTCATGTAAATTTTGATAATTTGGTCAATAGAAGTAAGATGAAAAGAGTTAGAGGTCTTCCAAAATTGATAAAACCTAATAATATAATTTGTAAACAATGTTAGTTAGGCAAGATGACAAAGTCTAGTTTTATAAGTAAGACTCATACTTCAAAAGAAATTCTTGAATTAGTTCATACTAATTTATGTGGACCAATTTATATGCAAAGCTACAAAGGTGACAAGTACTTCATCTGATGATTACTAGAGAATGATGACAATAATGTTCTTAAAAGAAAAATCTAATACTTTTCAAAATTTTAAGTGGTATCTAGAAAGATTTGAAAAGGAAACTGGCAAGAGCTTGAAATGTTTGAGATCTAATAGAGGTGGAGAGTTTACATCAAATGAGTTTGAAATATTTTGTAATGATAGAGGAATCAAGAGATAAACTTTTGAACCTAAGACCCCTCCATAAAATGGGATTTTTGAAAGGAGGAACATATTTGTAATGAATTGTGCTAGAAAACTAATGATGGAGAAGAATGTTGCTTTGAAATACTAGAGAGAAGTTGTATATACCTTGAACAGAGTACAAGTCAAGAAAGGTACAAACTTGACACATTTTGAATTATGGAATGGGCACTCACCCAATGTCAAATATATTAAGGTATTTGGAAGCAAGTGTTACATTCTTAAGGAAAACTGAAATGGTAAACTGAAGGTATATTCCTAGGCTAGTCCACAAAAAGTAAATCTTATAAGTGTTTAAATACTAGCACTAACAAAGTTGTGAAAAGTGCAAATGTGAAGTTTGATGAATATATAGAAGTGCATGAAGATGAACGAAAGAAGGAACCTAAAAAATACAAAACCTTCATGTACTAATATGAAGATATGTCTATTTATGATGATAATTCCTACAAACTAAGTTTCTAATCAACAAGAATCAGTGACTATTGATTCACATACAATGGATGTTGAGTTGCAATTAGGAGTTGAGTTGTAGTCAGGAGTCAAGTTGCATCTAGGAGTCGAGTTGTTGATAGAAGCTAAGGTATATTTTGATACTCAAATTAGTGTACATGAAAGGAATGCCAAGTTATCTGATAGAGATGTGCACAGTGACTTTGAAGTTGACAGACCCATTGTAAAAAGAAGAGCAAAACTGAAATTATCAAAGTATGTTAGAAAACATCACCTTGCTAGAAAAATTATTGGAGATAAAGAAGCCAAAGCAATGAAAAGGAATATGTTGAGAAATTATACATGTTTGTTAAGCATGCATGATCCTAAGTCAGTGAAGGATGCATTAGAGAATGAAGACTAGAGTAAAGAAATGAAAGAAGAGATTGATCAAATTGAGAAGAACAAAATGTGGATTCTAGTAAATAGACCAAAGAATAAGAATATGATTGGAACCAAGTGGGTGTATAGAAAAAAACTAGATGAGAATGGTGAAATCAAAAGGAATAAGGAAAGATTAGCTTTCAAGAGATATGCACAAGAAGAAGGAATTGACTATGGAGAGACATTTGATGTAGTTGAAAGATTGGAAGGAGTAAGAACTCTACTTGCTTACTCTGCATACACAGGTTTTAAAGTTTATCAAATGGATGAGAAGTCAACATTTTTAAATAGTATACTAGAAGAGGAGGTTTACATAGAACAACCATAAGGATTTTTTGATCCAAACAACAAGAACATGGTATGTAGATTGCACAAAGCTTTATATGGTTTGAAGCAAGCCCCAAGAGCATGGTATGAGATGCTTCACAACTATCTTGTGAATATTGGTTTTAAAAAGAATGATGATAACAACAATCTATACTGGAAGATAGAAGGAGGTAAAGGGATTTTACTAGCTAATATATTTTTTGATGATATCATATTTTGAGGAAAAAATGTGTTATGTAAGATATTTGAAAATGAAATGAAGAAAGAGTTTGAGATGTCTATGTTTGGAGAGATAAAGGTCTTTGTTGGATTACACGTATATTAGATGAAATATGGTATTTACATAACTCATTCCAAGTATGTGAAGGAAATATTAAAAGTTTTGGTATGGAGGATTCAAAACCTATTAGTACTCCTATGGTGAAAGGACACAAACTATCCAAAACTAATGATTTTGCTAAAGTAAATCAAACATTGTATAGTTCTATGACTGGAAATTACAATATGTAGTTCATAGAAAACTTGACATTGCATTAGCCATTGGGATTGTTGCAAGGTTTTCTATAAATCCTAAGGAGAATCATTTAATGGTTGTTAAAATGATCATGAGATACCTGAAAGGAATAGAAGACTATGCTTTATAATACAAGAAAAATGTCAAGTTTGAATTGATAACCTATACTGATGTTGATTGAGCTAGAAACATTGATGACAAAAAGAGTAAGAGTGGAGGAGCATTTTTATTAGGAAAGAGACTGGTCACCTAGACTAGCATGAAACAAAATTGAATATCACAATCTACTATTAAAGCTAAATATGCGGTTGCTATAGTGAATTGCACAAATGTGGTATGGATCAAATAGTTAATCAAAGGAATGAAGGAGGCTATGGTATGTTATTGTGACAAATACAAAGCACATTGCAATCAAGTATCATTACTTGAGAGAGTTGATTCAAAATAAAGAAGTCGGAATGGAATGTGTGAATACAAAAGAACAAATAGCTGATATATTCACAAAAGCATTACCTAAGGATGCACATGAATATTTTTGAGGTAAACTAGGGGTGATGCCCCTATCCAAAGCTACTTAAGAAGCAAGAGTAGTACACCTTGCATCAACTAAGTTGAATGACATATTTTACAACTTGATGTAGTAGATCTTACTTTAGGACGTGCTTGAAGTAAGGAAGGAGTTGAAATAGAAGATTTATAGTCACATGCAAGATGACAAAGGGAGAACTTAAATTGATCATATCTGCATGTATAGATGACAAGTCTTTAGCATTGTTGTCAAAGAGGGAGATATAAGATATAAATATAAGGGATATATAATAGAAAGAGGGAGAGATTACTGAGAATATATTGATAAAGAAATTAGAGGAAGAGATCAGAGATTAGATAAAGGCATGTATATTGATAAAGGGAGAGATTTCAATACAAGGTATAAAATTTCCTTTTGGTGTTTGTAGTTGGTATTTTTTTTCTGTCAATGCCAAAGAGGGAGATTTTTGAAGAAAAGAATATTGACAAAACTATCATAGAACAATCATTATTTTTTTATTGATGTCAAACCTACTACTTTTTGGTGAGACAATTGCTTACTTTGGTATGAATGTTATCATTTGTTTGATTTATGAAGATGATTTGAAAAGAAAGGACAACAAGAAGACCTAGAGGATGGTTGAGTTATTTGGTGTATAAAAGGTGCACTAAGACCAAGAAATAAATTGATGATATCATATATTGTTGATCTACTTGAGGCTAAACTGAATGGTTACTTTAGCTAAGCCTAGAAGAAGTGTTTTCATAAAAAGTGTCAGCCTAGCCTCACCAAGAAAATTGTGCAAGCCAAGAAAACTTAGTTCAGGCCAAGCAAAAAAATACTATATGCCAAGAGTCAAAATAATAGTATGCGCTAAGCATCAGGGAAATGACAATAGTGACCAAGAAAGGAAAACTTAGTTGATGCTGAGAAACTCAGTGTTGGTTGAGCATAAAAAGACTCTTACTACCAAGTGAATAGTTTGAATGTCAAGTAACAGTAAAAAAAGTTTAATCAAAGATTTAATGAATTTGAGCCAAAAAAAAAAATCATTTCTTCAAAAGTGTGAAGCATGTGAAAGATTTATATGATGAGCTGGTGGCACAAAAATCAAGATAAATCATTTGAGGCAAATTCAAATAGGATTTTAGAATAAGTTTCTAGAAGGGACTAAAATGGAAAAGTGGGTAGATTCATTGAATCTTATCCAACCCTAGAATGGACCATTGTGGTTAAGTGGAAAAATACCTAAATTCTCTATTTATAGAGATAATAGGCTAGAAGTAATAGTTATCATGTGTGAGAACCTAAGGAAGATAAGAAGTCTAGGGTGTTGCTTCATATGGTATCCAAATAGAAGAATCTGCAATTGACATGAAAAGAAAGAAGACTTAAGAGGTTGAAGGCTTGAAGGGTGAACAAGAAATTAGAGATGAAAGGTATGAATGCCAAGAAGAATGGAGGACTAAACCATTGATCTATAATCTACAAGTGAGTTATGTTTTATTATTAGATCAAGTCATGCTGGTACTTTCTAATCATTATATCAATTTGGAAAAATCTTTTGGATTAAGGTTGACCTAAAAATCATTTGTAAATCCTTTAAAAGGGTTACATTCTAATGGAATATTCTAAATTCATCTAACAAGGCTTACTCCTAATAAGGTGATTGAAATCCTTTAACCAAGTCACATTTAACAATATGTTTTGTAACCTTTAACAGGGTTGGCTCCTCATAGGGCTCACTTCAAAAGAGCCAAAATTGGTAGCATGTTACTGGTGGCTTTTTTCAAATTGGGTTTCCACATAGAATCTATGGTTTTGCATGTTTACATTTCTGCAAAGTTATATTGACATAGGACAACAATATGCATATATTTAATGTATTGAATATTCAATGCATGCATAAGGATAAGTTGTAGTACAAAATAGTTTTGTTTGTACATTTGTAACTTGGATAACTGATTCCCCCCTCCCCCTAGTTATTCTAAAGTATTCCAACACCAATATAGTAGGTAGGTATAGCACATGGGCTCAAACTTTCTCTAATCAAACCTTTCTATAGAAACTCTTGCACTTGTATTTTAAGTTTTTCATTCTCTATCAGTGTTAATCTCTATGGTGCTTTATTCGAAAAACTAGATCTAGGAATCATATCCCTAAAATGAATTATACTTTTTACTGGTGGTAAACCATTAGGAATATCTTCTAGAACAATATCCTTGTACTCGTTCAATAGCCTTTCAATTTTTGTTGGCACTTGGTTAGTACTCTCAACTTCTATTGTCACTCAGCCTCTACTATCTTATGTTTCTCAATCTTTACCTATCACTCAGCCATTACTAGATACTCTGTCACTTGATCATTACTAGCACAACTCAACCCTTTAGGAATTATATGAAAAAAAACTTGGTTCATTTTGATCTATTTTTCAAATTGTTTCCCACTAACCATGTAAATTCTTACAATAGTACAATTTATCTCATCATGAGACTCAATAAAAGGTACCAATATTTTATTTTCTCCATTCACCAAAAGATTATATTAATTTAATCTACCATCATGCACAAATGTCTATCATATTTTCCAAGGTCTACCCAATAGAACATGGCATAGGTATAATATTACACAAAACTCCATCAAAATAGTTTCCAATCTTGAATTTCATAGCACACTGCTTACGAATAATTTATACTCATCCTTGATCCATGAAACATGATAGGGTTTAAGGTGTCTCAACCTCGAAAACTACAACTTTGTAACTATTTCCTCTGATGCCAAATTCATTGAACTTCCATTGTAAATAATTACTTTACAACATTTTTCCTATCATCTCACATTGGGTCTTGAAAATACTTCTCATATGGATAGGTTCCCCATCAACTCTTTTATTACACAAAGTTCTTCTGCAACCTTAGGTCCACTTGGTGAGCTCTCAATGTCTCCTTGAATCATAACATTTATTTTACTTTGTTCATTCTCACTAGGGTATCTACACTCAAAGGATATATAGCCTTCTTTTCCATACCTAAACAATTGCAACAAAACCCACTTCTAGAATAAGAATTACCTCTTCCTCGATAAGAACTAGTACCTCCTTGGTAAGAACTATCACCTTTCCACTCAGTCATGCCTTTAACTTTAATTTTCTACTTAGTCTTACCCTTATCTTATGTAGAATTTTTAGGTCTACCACCATCTCCATAAATCTACCTCTGCCTCTCTAGAAACTTCCACTTGTGCCTTTCTATCTTTGATCATACTTCTTTGTCTAGTTCTCTTCAACTTTCAAGCCATACTTATATGCTCCTTCCACACTTTCCAATTTCAAAAAACTTATTTCATCTTGAAATCCAAATCTCAATCCATTTAGGTACCTTGCAACTTTCTCAACCTCATCATCTACATGTCTAGATCAGATGTCCAATCTATAGAAATTCTCAATATACTCTTTCATAGTCATATCTTTTTATCTCAAATTTGGCATCTTTCTTAGCAAGATAAATTGGTAATTAGTAGGAAAGAACTTACTTTTCACCTTGTTCACCATTTTTAGCCAAGTCCTAATCTTCTCTTTTCCTCTTCTATGTCTAACAGTTTGCAAATGCTCCCACCATAGTAAAGCATGACATTTTAGTCTAGTTACTAAAATATTTACCTTCCTACTATTAGGAGTGCCTTAAAACTCAAAGAACATATCCATATCATAGATCCAATCCAACACAACATTTGTGTTCAATTTTCCATCATAAGGGACCAATTCCAAAGTAGGCTTTTAATGTGTAATACACAACACTCTCAACAATCTTTCCTCATCCTAATCTTCATCTTCACTTACATAATTGAGATGCACTTCTCTCCTCAAGGTTGTCTCCAAAAAATCTTATCTAGCTAAAATTTATCTTAGTGTGTCTATAATAGTAGTGTCAACATTTCCTCTGCCTTGAACCATCTTGACAAATAGGTTCTTGCAAGATCATAACCCTTTACAAGTTATAGGTCAAATCCATAGATCTACCACCCTACAACCAAACTAACTTAGGGTTTTACATGATCCAATTTTGTCAAGGATGAACCTCAAGCTTTGATACCACCTAACAGAAGGAGAATCTGAATAGATAGGGCTAGAGGCTTGCCTAACTATTTGACCACCTCAAAGAGAAAACACAAAAAAAGAGAACAATAGAGAGAAAAGCACCAAGGAATGAAGGAAAAAAAACCATTTTTATTAATCCATCAAATTATCCATATACATACCTAGTTGTAAGGTCTTCTAGGTTAGGACCAACAATATATGATGAAATCCCAGACTTAGACTTTTTGGAGGTCATTAATTTAGACTTCTAGCTCTCCTACTTTGCACCCACTTCTTAGCATACATATCCTAAACTAAAGACCCCTATTTATACTTGCACAAAAATAGTATAGAAGATTCTAGATCATTACATCATAAAAGACCGATCACAAAATGGTATGTGCACATCCAAAGATAAGGTCCTAATATTAAATTCACAATCCAAATTACATACACAAGTTGCCTCAAACTAAGAACCACTTGCAAATAAAATCAATCAAAGAAGGAACACTCAAAAAATATTGCATACCTTAGCACAAATAGAAATGCTTGACCAACACTAGACAGCATGATCAATACTGAACAACTTGATAGTAATTACAACTCGGCAAGGAACTCGACACTAATAGGTAGAAAGAATAAAGATGATAGGATAGCAAGGCAAACTAGGATGCTCTTGCATCATGGGAAGAAGGATAAATCTACTCTAGGTGAATCCTTCCCCAAATTCTCCTAGAGAGATGTTGCAAATTGGTTCAAATGACTACGTGAGTTATTCTTTGTTTTAGTTGTGGGTGATTTTTTAACTTTTTTCCTATAACATTTTGGCTAGAATGGCTTGTGTGATCAATATAATATCAGGGTCTATAGTAGGAGTGTTGTGGTGTTATGGTGTCTTTTGGGATAGTTTTAGTCTAGTGGTTCCTGAGAGAAAATAATTCATGTAATTTATCTCTTTTTAATAGCAATACAATACTATCTATTACCAATAAAAAAAGAGATATATTTAAAAATTATAAAAATAGAAAAAATAATAGTAAATTCTTAATATGTGTATTCTTTAATTTTTTTACATATTATTAAATAAATTTAAAAATAAAAAATACTATATCAATGATTAAATTTATAAATACTAATATTTTAAAAACCTAAAAAAATTATTGATATTTTTCTATCACGTCTTTAAAATGTCAATCTTGTGGACTAAATTGTAGAGATTTCTAATTCTATGGTAAGGCCTAGTTGGCTATCTAATTTATGGAACTACTCCTAAAGTACAAACTCTAGTGGGGTTCATTTTGACTTGATTTTCTTTCCTACTATATAATTCTTTTAATCTCTCTAATATCAAATGCTTCTTTGATGGCTTCTTTTTCAAGAATAATTTTTTTTGGGAGCATTAGAGTCTTTGAATCCAACTTAGTAATTTATTTGTTTGCTAATGTTTGTAGCTTTGGAGACATATCTTTAATGTTTGAGCAACTTCATCTCAAATATAAAACAACCTACTTTTTCGTATCAAATGGACATTCTTTCATAGAAGTTATTAATTCATCTTTTTCTAAGAAACATCTTACCTTATTTGTCTTATTTATGAAGCCATCATATTTTCATTTGAGTGGCCTCTTATTTGTAAAGGCATTAAAATCTCATTAACATTCAATTTTCTCTATTATTCAGTTGTCACCATAATTTAATAGAACTTAATAGTTTCATGTGACCTTGGGGAGGAAGCAACTCTTTTGGTTATGACTCATAAAAGTTGTGCATGGATTCTTTATTTCACCTCCTCCAAATCAAATAGAATTACAAACTACATTGGACAAGAATTAAATTAACTTAAATTTCAATGACATGTGTACAAGAGGCACTTGAAGATATTTTACTGTATGTATGATAAATGTTCAAAGTGCTTTCTCTAGATGAACTTGTTAAATATTTATCTCCTAAAGACATTGGTTTTTATCTTTTCAATATATTTCTTAGGCTAAACACTATTGTAATTATTGTTGATTAACTAGTAATTAAATGTTTTTAGTTCAAGGGATAATTGATTTTTTTAAATTATTTTATATATAATATACATGTGGAATTCATACTTTTAAAACTATCAAAATTGTTTGTGTTGATGTTTCTTGGATCTTGTTAGGTGAGCTTTTAGCATGTGCTATAATTTTAAATGTTATAAAAATTCTTAGATTTTTATATTAAGAAGTAGCCTATAAGCTAAAAAATAGAAACATGTCACTTGTGTTGACATTTTAGTCATGTTTGTTATTAGTGACATGCACTTATTCATATTGTAAGTATCTACTGAGTTCTATAGTTGCTACCAAATACAAATGATAGTATTCAATTTGCATCAAGCAGTTACTACAAAGGTGTTGATCGGTAGTATAACCTAAGAATCTTAGTTTATGCCAAGTTTATCAGTGTAAACTAAGTTGTACAGTGTTTACCAATTTTTTAGATTACTGTGATGTGAGTCTAGTGTTAACCAAGCTACTTAGTCTTAACCAAGTGACTCGGTTTATATCAAGCTCATAGTGATAGCATTAACCAAGCTATGCAATGTGAATTGAGTGATTCAATTTATACGCCAAGTTTCATAGTATTCACTAAGTCACCAATGTAGACTGAGTTCATGAATACTTGGAAGTGATTAGTATGGACCAAGCTTCTACATCTACCAAGTGCATGATGATGTTGAGCATTGATAGTGGATGTTGAGTATCAGAACCTCATTGAGCCAGTCTTCAAAACGTGAGCTCCTATAGTTGGGCTGACTTTGTTGTTTTTGTGTAAACTTGTATTGTGGCTGACTTTATAATTTGTAAATTGGATTAGCATATATGTAACATATTGTATCACATCCAATGAGATAGTATGAAGTAATGTAATAAGAAAAGGAGAGAAAAAGAGTGAATTACAAAGACTACAATAGTATAAAGAGAAACAAAGATTTATCTATCACAACAAGGTGATTATTATACTCAAAGGAATCTCATTCAGCAAACCAAGTTGTAGATCAAAGATCAACTACTATTTCATCCTAATGGGTGGATAAGTCAAATCCTTTCACAAGGTAGACTTAACAGTCTTATGTAAATCTCTTTATCGAGTGCATACTTCATTGTGTGTTTGTAAATCCTTTTGCAAGGTGAAGCTAGTAGTCCTTATTGCTCCTAATAGGGTAGATCATCAGAAGTGATCATTGTAAGCCTTAATAGGCCAACTTTATATTGCAATACTAAATCTTGTGGTTATCATCCCCACCCTAGTTGTACTTTGTATTTGGAAGGTTTCTGGGTCACCAAATTGTGTGTCAAAGTGTTATGAATGCTTTAATGTTTTTCAGTTTCCCATGCATGCAATTAGATTAGAATACTCATAAAGGATGATCTACTAATCAAAGATTAACTTTTATTGGTTACTAATTCACCCCTCCCCTCCCAGTGACTTAGCCTATCATAATATTTCCAACAATTGGTATCAGAGCTTTATGGTTCTCAAGAAAGAAGTTTAACAACTTGAGCAAAGATCAAAGGCTATGGAGGTATTTAGACCTAACAAGGTTATTGACAATGAGAAGCTCAATTTGGAATTTTCTATTGGACAACTCAAGAAAGAAAAAGAGAAACTCTCTCAATCCATGAAAAGAACAAAAGATCTCGCAATCTAGATGAATGACCAACTTGGTGCCCCACTTTTCATCTGCTAACCAATTTGTAAAGTGAAATTTTGTGTTTTAATAAGGTCCTAGGAGTATTCAATTCTAAGTCCCATCAGGTGGAAGGAATCCACATCAAATTTTTCATTTTCCCCTTCTCCACATTTCATAGCTAGTTGTTTTCTTTCCTTTATGTCTAGGGACATTACGGGTAGCTTAGTACCTAATCTGATGGAGATTCATGAAATATACAAAGGTTATTCGCAAGAGTTATATTTTCTTGTGGCCCATCATTTTCTCCATGAGAATGGAAGCTTGCAAAAATCTAGACTTCATCTTCTCCTTGGTGGGATTTCAACCCATGAAGGTGATTTCCCACAAAGAGCACCAAATGATGCATATGGCTCAAAATAAGGGGATAATAAGGTTCCCTATGACAAATTAATGTTCCTCTTACTATTTTCTATCTCAAGAAGTATTCAAGATTCATTTCAGCTCTTATAATCATTCTAGGTAGAAAATTAGAGATCGACTTCTTCGTAGTGGGTTTTCAACCCATGAAGTTTGTTTCCCACAAAAGGTAATTCTAAGGGAAAAGAAGAAAAAGGTAGGCCACTAATGATTTTTCACACTAATTTTATCCATTTCCAAACTCAAGTGAAAACATAATCAAAAGATAAAGTTGAAAGTGAAGCCTTGGGTGGAAAAATGGAAATTGTCTTCTCCTTGGTAGGTTTTCAACCCATGAGGACAATTTTTTGGATTTTAAAGAAAATAAAGTTGGTAAGCAGATTGAACCCATATTTTGTGTGTAAAACATCTCAAGATGAAAATGAAAATAATCTAACTATTGTGGGAAAGATCTACTAAGTAGAATTTGATTCAGCGGATATTTTCTTATGGAGTACTTTGTTCATAACATCCCAAAACTTAATGGGAAATGGGAAAGTAAATATGAGGAGATAGACATTTACTGTTGGGCCAATGGAACAATGAAAGGACTATTCCAATGGATCTCTCCTTCAATTCATTCATGTGGTGTGAATTCTGAAGATCAACAGGTAAATTGAAGCTGCTATATAGGTGGAAACATGAACAGTTAAAAAACTACCAATCTTTCTTGAACTATTATTCAAATGAAATTGCATTACTTTTTCAAAAATCTAGCATACACATATTTTTTATTCCTTTCATTTTCTACATTCAAAATTTAGTTTCAAATAGAATGGCAACTATATTTGCAAGTTTTGACGGATTGAATGGAATCAAGTCTTCACTGCACAATTTCATGGACACTTCTCTTCATTTCTATGACATGCAATATTTCCAAAAGAGCGTGAGATCAAAGCCTATTCATCCCATTATTGGGAAGCTCTAAGGATGCGGGCTAGTTGAAGCAGTGGGTTTTCTAGTTGTAATCCAAGCTCTAGATTTGATATATGAATGCATAAATTATTATAACCCAGACACTAGACATATTTTATTACCAGATGACATAGTATTGATAGACACACTATGGTAAGTTGCCTTTGAGTTCCTGAACAAGAGGAGTTTTTAGATTTGACAATTGGCAAAGCTATCTCTAATTTTTTGGTGAAGAAAATGATTTGGAGAAAGGAAATCATGCAATCATGGTTTCAAAAACCACAAAGCACCAAGAGTAAGGTTCCTAAGACTCTTTTTGGTACTAACCTCAAGCCTAAGATTGTTGACATCTTGGTTCTCTTGTACAAAATGAAAGGTGAGGTAGAAGCTTTAAAATTCGTTGAGCAATATTTCTTTTCGGTGCAAGTAATCTACTCTGACACCCAATATATTTATTGGTCTCATGAGGTAACTGAGATTCTATCCAATGCTCTCAATGCTGCAAAATTCTACACTACCTTCTATATGTCCTCCTTTTTTATTTACATGGTAGCTTCTCTAGAGTTATGGCTATGTTTTCCAAGAGTGGAAAATTTCCCTGATGACATGAAATCTTATGAGTTATACCCATGTTTATAATTGGAAAATAGTTATGTAGAGTATATAAGAGTCAATGATGCATTTACCATAAGAATTTGCAAGGAGCTCCAAGGATGCCCAAGGAGGAGATTCGGTCCTGAAGCTATGGTGGTCATTAGTCAGTTTGGGAGTTATTTCATCTAGTTCTCATCATTTTCATATTTACATCTAGTAGTTTTTTATGGATTTCCCTTGAAGCTTCCAAGATATCCAAGCGATATGATCGTGTTGATCAAGATCATGAGGCAAGCAATTCCAGTGAACATGTTGAGCACGAGTCTAAAGAAGAAAGGTTACGATTTTCCTATGAAAGTGGGAGCTTTCAATTGTGAGTCTCATTCTAATGCAAAGAAAATGTTGAAGGTTTTTGAGATGAAATACAAATTGGAGATGTATGAGGCTTTGAGACCTATGTTTGATCCAAATGGATATGCAAGGGAGGTGTTATAGATTGGAGTGTTGGAAGTGTTATCAAACACATCACCACCATTGGAGACTATTGGGCTAATTGCAAGGATGAATTCAAGTGGCATGATCATGCTTTCACTAGACTCATAGTAGATCAAGTGAAAATGTATAAAGTTGATATCAATGTGGAGGGAGTGGAAGATGATGGGAAGAATATGTATAGTAATACTTATTTAACAAAGTTAAGAAATACCCCTATCAGCTCAGAGCCTTATGAGGATACTAGAGAAGATCTAGATGTAATGATGGCCAAAATTATTAAAAGGACTGAGAAGTGGGTTGAGAGGAATATAGAAAGAAGGAGTCAAAGTAAAAGCACACCCACTCAAGTTCCTCCAATAGTTGCCCCTACTTCCTCCTCACAAGATGGCACATCAGGTGTAACCTTGGCCATAACTCAAGGACTAGCTCAACTAGTAGGTGGAGGTGATCAATCTCTAGACAAAAATATCCTTGTGGCTAAGACTTGTCATGATGGCTCACTCCTAGTGATTGGTGCTTAGCCAGAACCTGAGAAGAAGGTGGATGAACCAAAAGATAGTGTTGTTACTATGCTTCCCTTGCCTCATAGTAGTCCAATTCCATTTGCAAGTGTTGCACTCCTCCTTCCAAGTAGCCCTCATGTGCAAGTAGTGGACTTAGGAGATGGAGGATGTAGTGATAGTCAGTCCACTAAATCAGATGAGGCAACCAAGAAGATTGTAGAAACAAAGAAAGGCCAAGAGTCCTCAAAGCTCATTTCACAAGCCCAAAAGAATCCTTTCTCTTTGACTGTGAAAGCAATCACTTTAGTCAAAAGGAAAATGTTTAGCATACATTCTCTTGGGATTGCTTCAAAGGTAATAGGCACAAATTCATGGTTGGAAGATACTCTAGATAGGAAGAGAAAGAGGAAGGATGAAAGTGCTCTCCAAAAGGATACCTTATCCATTATTGTCCACTTTGGATCTGCATTGACTAAGGTCAAGGAAAAAAAGACCATGTATACCCTTGGAAAAGACCCCAAAATAGGGAATTTGATAATAGAAATAGAAAAACCTACAAAAAAGGAAGGATTGAGGATATGACTACAGATGATTTCACCATGCATTCGATGGATTTGGGGAAGCCAAACACGATACCAAAGTCAACTTGTGGAAATCTATAAATGAGGTGATCGAAGGACAACTGGAAAGTCTTAAGTTGTCAAAGGTCTGGATGAAAGCAAAATTAGAGGAATTGAATGGTTTTATAAGGTAATTTGTCACCCCTTTGGCAAGCATCTCCAAGATTCCCATTACTAGAGATCCCACAACAATAGATGTCTAGGCACTTATCTTCCAACTCTAGGAAGATAAGCATTTTAGGAAAATCAATAGAGAGTGGAGTGAGAAGATCAAGGCAGAAGGACTCAGATGAGATTGGTAATGCTATATTAAGATTAGAAATAGAGAAAGATAACATATCATTAAATAGATCCACATTAGCTACAGAGAAAACCAAGAGTGATGATTGTGTTTCTTTATTGAAGACAATCATCCACATAAAGGTAAAGGATGTTGTTGAAGCAAAGATTTTACCTAAAGGAGATAAGCCCCTAATTGAGTGGTTTCAGAGCATGCAGTTCAAGTCTAAAATGATCGTGGTAGTAGAAGAGGGACTTAAAGAAATTGAAGTCAAAGTAAAGAACGAGCAACGTAAAGATTATGAACTACTAAGAGGTTTGCATACAGACTCACAGTCTAGTGGGCAAGGGAAGGCAATCATTGGAGTAACTATCATGTAGATAAATTTCTCCAATTTCATAGATGATTTGATAAGAATGACTTCTAGTCACCAGGATAGAATCTCTAAACTTCAAAGGCTTGGTGGATGCATGGATGTGGCAATGGAAAAATTACAAGATTGGCTGGGCACTATTAAAGATTTGGCCCAAGAGCATTCTAAATGGCTCTTGAGATACACTAATTTACATGTCCAAAAACATGAACAACTAATTCCAATAATTTTTGCCACCAAATCCTATAGGGAAAAGGTTAAAAAAGGAAAGAAGGCGAAGTGATTCATATTTCACCTTTTCATTTTTGTTATTTAATTATTGTAATAGACAAACTGGCTCCTTTCCACTTGTCATTTTTGAGGAGATGAACCAATTGAATTTCCATTGTAATAGTCATCTCAGAATCCTAAATGTAAGATAATGAAAGATTAATAAAAAAGTCAGCAAATTTTTGGTTTGAAGTATTTAATGTTGTAGAATCAATTGAATGGTATTTTTGTATCAATTATTTTCTATTCCACTTTGGTTAATTGTTAATCACTTATTTTCTCTTTATGCTAGATTGAAATGAGGAATGAACAGAGCTTCATTCCCCTATTTTGAAACAATGAGTTGAATATGATAAGTACTATCATTATAGGCTCAAAAGAGATCCTTTATATGTTTTCATTCAATTTAATCTCTCTCTCTCTCTCTCTCTCTCTCTCTCTCTCTCTCTCTCTCTCTCTCTCTACAATTCAGTTTCTAGATAGATTAGTTATTCTTAGTACATATTAACTATGAGTTCATAAGATGTGTGAGTTCATAGACTTAAGTGACCCTCAAAATATCACTTATTGCCTAAGTTAAATCTTGTATAGGTTTGACTTGGTTTACCTCTCCTCTTCTCTGGTTAAGAACATACCTAATTTAGATTTAGGAATAAACAAAATTCATTGCAAATTTTGCAATAGGGAGTTGTACCTAATAATTAAGAGGAAAGTAAGTCTTTTTAGAAGTGACTTTCCAATTATTGTAATCAAATATTGTTCACAAATTAGGGCATTAAAGCGTTAAAATTAGAAATTACAATCTATTTACCAACAAAATTTTTGGCAACTCCATTGGGGAGACAAACAATCGCTTGGCTAAATAAGCCTTTAACATGAGGGAAAATGGTACTACATCATGAAAACATATTTCTAGTACTCCAACCTAATCTTGGGTTTCAAGATGACCAATAAGATATAATCTCATCCCTTAATACATTTGTTTGGAGAAATTGGAGGAATGTTGAGCATTACAAGAATGCTACCCAAATATTGGAAGAAGAAGAATCTAGGGAAAAGGCATCAGAAAGAGTTATTCAGAGGAGATAAATCTGAAGGATAGAAAGATGGTTAAGATGTGAAGCCAAAATCAATCTAGCAGCCTGGAACAAGCAAGGTTCCTTAAAAGTACCAAAGAACAGCATGGGCAAGACCCTATTTCTGACAAGCTTACAAAACTTGGTTTTCCCATCCTAGATATTCCTAAGCAAAAAGGTGAAAAGGAAAGTCGAAGTAGACCACCTTCACCTGTTAGAAATCAAAGCTCTTCACATACTACCTACTAGGTATTGGCCTTTCACGGAGTTACTACTCCCCTAGTTGTCAATTTTTTTCCATACCTTGCTAGAACAATTATGGCTACTCCTTGGGCTATAGCAATAGGTTTGTTAACACTAATGGCTATCACCCACTCATAAATGGTTCAAGGAAGAATTTCCCTAAATTTTTAGGTGATGGAAGGTTACTATAGATGAGCATATTAAGGCCTTCTTCACAACTGCTCACATCTTAGGAGTTCCTCATGAAGATGTTAAATTAAGAATATTTGTAGAAACCTTGACAGAAAGTGCAGTAAACTAGTTTTATTATCTAGATGACAGCTCAATCACCAATTGCGATAGAATGAGAATAGCCTTCGAAACAAGGTTCAAGACTATATAAGACAAGCATGTCTTGTTAGTTGACATCCATTAAAAAAAAACCCACCATGAGTATGAGGGACTTCATTGCAAATTTTAATAAGATCACTAGCAATATCTTGAGAGCTGATAGACCTACTATTGGCAATTTGAAAACATTCTTTACAATTGCAATGTTTCCAAACATCAATTATGATTTAAGAAAGTCTCATCCCATAGATTTAACGGATTCACAAAAGAAAGTGGTCGAATTTGAGGATGACCTAATCTTTGCCAGGAAGTGAAAAAGGGAACTCCAAACGATGGTAAGTTTGAGAAATACCACTTCATCTAATGAATTGATTTAAAAGTTATCAAACAAACTAGTGGTAGTGAAGAGAAAATTACCCAGGTTAAATAACTCCTACCAAAAGAACTATCAAAACCCACCGGGAAGAAATAATGATGGAAAATTTCCACAACTTATAGGATCACAACCAAGATTGGTATTGAAGTGGCACCAAGGAAAGGAAACATGTGCATGTTTCATTTGACAATAGATCATGATAGTGAAAGCTACCTAAAAACTTCTTGTATGATGTAGTTTTATCCACTAATGAGTTAAGCATCGCAATCCCTTTCCCTGAGTAAGATTCATACTCAAATGGCAACTCTAGAAACTTATTCTTGCAATATGAATCTAATTCTAAGCCAAAGGGTAAATTCTATGTGACTATTGATGGAACTTCATACATAGTACTAACCCGAGGTCAAAAACTCAAAAAGCCATACTCTAGTCATGCTCTAGGAAATGACCCCAACTCTTCATCAAATAATATTCACATTCATCAAAGAGAATCAATGTCTCAAATAGGTAAGGATAGGACTCCTTTTGATTTCATCCAATTTTGTGAAGAGTCAAAAAGTCAAATCTTCCCTATAGATTATCTAAAATCTCATCCCTCTAAGTTGAAAAGATTAGTAGATCGATGTAAGAGGAATACTTCAGATTTTAATCATAATGTGAGCATTGAGGAGGAAGATGAATCTTTGACATCTAACCTATTTAACCAAGAAGATTCCACTATCCTAGTGACCTCTCCCAGGCAAAAACCCAACCCATTCTATATCTCACTGTATATCAACGGATGCATATTAAGTAACTATATAGTAGATTCAAGCATGTCAAACAATGTGATGCCTTATTCCATAGCTAAAGCTTTGGGCCTCACCCTTACTAAAGTTCATGGAAGGTGTTATTCTATGGATGCTAAACAAGTCCCCTTGCTTGGACAAATCAAAGATGCTCAAGTAGCCCTAACTTCTCATCCAAAAAAGAAGCTATTATTGACTATCCTAGTTGCAGACATTCCAACAAGCTATGGCCTTCTCTTAAGTAGGAGTTTTTGCCAAGATTTAGGAGGAGAAATAAAACTTGACTAGTCTCAAGTAGTTATTCCCATAGGGAGCAAGAAAGTTAAGTTGGAACCTGAGGAAAAGGAAAAATTTACTATCTTCAAGTCAAAGAACCCTAAAGCACAAGTCCTCTATCAAGAACTAGAGTTTAGCAATTACATGTTGTTTACTGAAGATACCATGAATGAGAAAGGAATCAAAGATTTGGAACTAAAAATCATCAGTGGAGAAAAATAATCTTCATCCATATGGACAATAGAATTTGATGGAAGTCATTCCTCATCAAGATCTGGTGCAAGCGTAGTGTTAGAACCTCTCGAAGGAGAGCTTGAACCCATGGCTTTTAAATTAGAGTTTGTAAACACTAATAACACTATAGAGTATGAAGCCTTACTCCTTGGGATAATAGCTACAAAGGAAAAAGGAATAAAGATTCTGAAAGCCTAAGGTGATGCAGAACTTAGTGTGAGACAAATTAAAGGGCAATACTCTATGAAGAATCGCAAGTTGAAAAACTATAAAAATAGAGTTTGGGATGAAATAGAAGGCCTTGATGCTTTTTCTATTGAAGTAGTACCAAGGGAGACGAATATCAAAGCTGATTCTTTAGCTAAACCCACTTCCTTTTTGCTACCTCATCCTGAATTCAAGGATAAGAAATACTAGGTTGAGATTGTGTATCGAGCCCCTATTCTAGACAATATATAATCCTAGAAAATCTTTGAAGATGACAAGAATTTGCAATTGTTCTTAGAAAATGACAAAGCTACTTTTAAACACTCATCAAAGGAAGAAAACCTTGGAGATCTCAAACATGGGAAAAGATAAGATCAAACTAATGAAGTCCAATTGTGAGGTAATATCATCCCCCCATATTTTGTATCTTTGGAAAGACTATTCAATGGACACAATGCCGACATCAAGCAAAATAGAATGGAGAAGGTTCCTACTACATGTGAGTATGAAGGAGTGAATATTGGAGATACTCGTAGTCCCAAAATGATTAACATTGGAAAGTTTTGTTAACCTAAAGGGAAAGAAGCTTCTAGGCAACTTTTCATGGAATACCAAGATGTATTTGCCTAGAGCTATGAAGATTTGAAGAGTTATAGGGGTGGGAAGGTAAAACACAAAATTCCCCTAAAGCCTAATGCAATTCCCTTTTGACAAAAAAAAAGGAATTATAATCCTAAAATAGTTGATGCCATATTTAAGGAAGTGGACAAGATATTAAAAGAAAAGATTATCTATCCCATTCATCACTCCACCTTGATAGCCAATATAGTGCTAGCTAGGAAGAAGAATGGAGAAATAAGGATCTGTGTTGACGTTTAGAATTTAAACTAAGCATCCTTGAAAGACAATTTTTCTCTTCCCAGCATGGATTACCTATTACAAATAGTTGTTGGGGCTGAAATGATGTCCATGCTTGACAGTTTCTCAGGGTACAATCAAATAGAAGTAGAGGTGAAAGATCAATACAAAATGGCTTTCACTACTCCGTGGGGTACATTTTCATAACTTAGAGTGCCTTTCAGAGTCATTAATGTTGGTACCACATTTCAAAGATGTATGAGAAAAACATTTTCCAATTTAAAAGATCAAATTATTGTTATATGCTTGGATGATCTCACTGTGTTTTCAAAAAAAATAAAAAAAATCACATAGAATATTTGAAGAAGGTATTACAAAGGTCTCAAGAACATGAAATCTCCCTAAATCCCAAAAAAAACCATTTTCTATGTTATAGAAGGAAAGCTTCTTGGTCATATAGTTTCTTAGGAGGGTATTAGAATTGACCCAGAGCAAGTTGAGGTCATTCGAAGGTTAAGCTTGTCAGTAAATAAAATAGGAGTTAAGTCATTCTTCAAATAGGTAAATTTCCACAAAAGGTTCATCCCAAATTTTGCAAAGACTACCAAATGCATTGTAGATATCATGAAAGGAAATTCAAATTTTAAATGGAATGAGGCTAGAAAATGAGCTTTCTAGGACATAAAGACTACAATTGCTAATGCTCCAATACCATGTCATCTGGATTATAAATTGGATTTCATCATTTTCTATTATGCCTCTAAGCACACTTTATCAGAAATCCTAATGCAAGACAACAAGGAAGGGATACAAGCCCCTATAGCCTTCATGAGTATACCTCTAAAAAATCATGAGTTGAAATAGTCACAAATTGAAAAACATGCCTTTGCAATAGTTAAGGCACTAAAGAATTTCAAGTTTTATATCTCGCACTTGCATTCTATGGTCTATGTACCAAACGTAGCAATAAAAAGTGTGTTGATGCAACATGATGTAGGGTGTAATGCCAAAGGGATGTGGATAGTGAAAATGAAAGAGTATGACATTGAAATCAAGCCTACTAAATTAGTGAGAGGTAATGCCTTGTGTAAAGCAATTGCAAAAAATAGAATTGTTGAAGAAATAGAGGAACCAAGAGAGAAGCAACTAGTATTGGCAGTTAGTATGCAAGATTCTTGGTTCGAGAATATTACTAACTTGCTGACATATGAAGAATGTCCAAAAGGCATGACAACAAAACAAAGGAGAGATGTCAAGTTGAAAGTGGATAAATATGTAATTTGGGATGACAAATCGTTCAAAAAAGCTATAGATGGTACTTTGCTCCAATGTGTCAACAAGCAATAGTAGGAAAATTTGTTGAGAACATTTCATGATGAAGCATGCGGTGGACATTTCTCATCTTTAGTCACGACTTTCAAAATATTGGGATAGTGTTACTACTGGTCAAGAATGTTTAAGGATGCCTACTCTTGGGTGTCAAAATGTGAGAAATGTAAGATGTTTACCAAACGGCCTCAATTAGCCACTCTACCTCTTAGACCTTTCATCATTGAAGGTCCTTTCCAACAATGGGGACTCGATTTCATTGGACCTATCAACCAAGCACCCATTGTCGGTCACTAGTATGTTATAACTATGAATGATTACTTCACTAAGTGGGTAGAAGCCAAAGCAACTAAAAAAACTACTTTTGAAGTGGTGTGTGAATTCATTAAGGAAAACATCCTGGTTAGGTTTGGTGTCCCCATCAAATTGGTAATGGATAACACAACATATTTTTCTTTAGTTAAGATCATCAATTTTTGTTTCGAGCATGGTATCACAATTAGCCATTCATTTGACTATTTTCTGCAAGGAAATAGTCAAGCAGAATCTAGTAACAAAAATTTGATGAATATTGTCAAGAAATTGGTGTTAGATGATCAGAAGACTTGGCACAAGAAAATTCATGAGGCAGTATGGGCAGATAGGGTGACACCTAAAAGAGCAATTAGAATATCTCCTTCCAAATAGGTCTATGGGACCAAAGCTAATCTTCCATTACCCTTAGAATTAGCTAAGCATACTAAAGACAATAATTGAAGATGATATCTATAAGGATGGTGTAGAAAAGAGAATTTTGTAATTGAGAAAACTCAAAGATGAAAGAGAAGAAATTGTAGATCATGTCACACAACACCAGATGTGTGTGAAGAGCCAGTTTGATAAATGGGCAAGACCACAAAAATTCATGATAGGAGACAGTGTGTTACTGTGGGATAAGCAAAGAGCATCAAAAGGTATGCATAAGAAATTCAATACCTTGTGGAAAGACCCATTCACTATTCATCAGGAATTTGAGAAAAACTCATTTAAATTGGCATATCTAGATGCTAACGTGCTACCCCTAACATACAATGGTCAGGATTTGAAACTTTATCAAATTTCAAATTGAGACTTGGTAAACCTTGTATTGTACTATAGTTATGTTTAGTACTAGTTTGTATTTTCTTGGTTAGATTTCCCTTGCTTTCTCCTTTTCCTTGTTTTTCCCTTGCTTTAATTTTATTGTGTAGCTACCTTTAAATTTTGTGAAACTAGAGATTTTGGATTCCTTTCTTGGGTATAGCTTACCCAAGTCCCCAATCAAAGCTAGTTGTTGCCCCACTTTTCATCCTCTAACCAATTTTTAAAGTGAAATTTTGTGTTTTAATAAGGTCCTAGGTGTGTTCAAGTCTAAGTCCCCTTAGGTGGAAGGAATCTTCATCAAATTTTTCATTTTCCCCTTCTCCACATTTCATAGTTGACTGGTTTCTTTCCTTTGTGTCGAGGGATGTTGCGAGTAGTTTAGTACCTAATTTGATGGAGATTCATGAAACATACAAAGGCTATTCACAAGATTTATATTTTCTTGTCGTCCATTATTTTCTCCATGAGAATGGAAGCTTGTAGAAATTTGTACTTCATCTTCTCCTTGACGGGTTTTCAACCCATGAAGAGCACCAAATGATGCATATGAGTCAAAATAAGAGGATAATAAGGTGCCCTATGACAAATTCATGTTCCTCTTAATTATTTATCTCAAGAAGTATTCAATATTCATTTCATATCTTATAATCATTCCAAGTGGAAAACTAAAAACTGACTTCTCCATGATAAGTTTTCAACCCATGAAGTTTATTTCCAGCAAAAGGTAATTCTGAGGGAAAAGAAGTAAAAGGTGGGCCCCTAATGATTTTGTGCACTACTTTTCTACATTTCAAAACACAAGGGAAAACATAATGACAATGTAAAGTTAAAAGCAAAGCCTAGGTAGAAAAATGGAAATTGTCTTGCCCTTGGCAAGTTTTCAACCCAATAGGACAATTTCATGGATTTCAAAAAAAATCAAGTTGGTAAGTGGATTGAACCCATATTTCATGTGCAAAACATCTCAAGATGATAATGGAAATAATCTAACCATTGTGGGAAAGATCTACTAAGCATAATTCAATTCAACGAATATTTTCTTACAGAGTACTCTGTTCATAACTTCTGAAAACTTAATAGGAAACTGGAAAGTAAATATGAGAGATAGAAAGTTACCATTGGGCCAACAGAATAGTGAAAAGACACCTAAATACCTGTTAAAAATATGCATTTACTATTCCAATGGATCTCTCCTTCAATTTATTCATGTGGTTCAAATTATGAAGATCAACAGGTGAATTAAAGCTCCTATATAGGTGGAAACATGAATAGTTACAAAGCTATCACTCTTTCTTGAACTATTGTTCTATTAAAATTGCATTACTTTTTCAAAAGGATAGTATACACACATTTTCTATTCCTTTCATTTTTTGGATTCAAAATTCAGTTTCAAATAGAATGGAAACTAGATTTGTACATTTCGATGGGTTGAATGGAATCAAGTCTTCACTGCAGAATTCCATGGACACTTCTCTTCATTTCTATGACATGCAAGATTTCTAGAAGAGAGTGAGATCAGAGCCTATTTGTCCCATTATTGAGAATCTCCGAGGATGCAAGCTAGTTGAAGCAACAAGTTTTCCATTTAGAGTCCAAGATCAAGAGTTGATATATGAATGCATAAATCATTATAACCTAGATACTAGATAGATTGCATTGCCATATGACACAGTATTGATCTCCGATGATAGAAAACTTGTGGTAAATTTCCTTTAGGTTTCAAAATGAGAGGAGTTTTTAGATTTGACAATTGGTGGAGCCATCTCTGAGTTTTCCATGAAGAAATGATTTGGAGAAAGGAAATCATGCAATCATGGTTTCAAAAACCACAGAGTGCCAAGAGTAATGTTCCTAAGACTCTTTTTGGTACTAATCTCAAGCTTGAGATTGTTGACATCTTGGTTCTCTTGCATAGATTGAAAGGTGAGGTATACGTTGTAAACTTCATTGAGCAATATTTCTTTTTGGTGCAAGTAATTTGCTCAAACTCCCAATATATTGATTGGGCTCATGAGGTAAGAAAGATTCTATTATGTGCTCTCAGTGTTGCAAAATTCTACAACACCTTCTATATGTCCTCCTTTCTAATTTACATGTTAGCTTCTCTACAATTATGGTCAGGTCTCCCAAGAGTAGAAAATTTCCCTCATGACATGATATCTTATGAGTTATACCCATGTTTACAATTGGAAAATAGTTACGCAAAGTATATAAGAGTCAATGATGCATTTACCATGAGAATTTGTAGGGAGCTCCTAGGATGCCCCGAGAGGAGATTCAATCTTGAAGCTATGGCAGCCATTAGTTAGTTCGAGAGTTATTTTATTGAGTTCTCATCATTTTCATATTTATGTCTTGTAGTTTTTGATGGATTTCCCTTGAAGTTGCTAATATATCCAAGCAATATGATCATGTTGATCAAGATCATGAGGCAAGCAAATCAAGTGAATGTGCTAAGCGGGAGTCTAAAGAAGAAAGGTTACAAGTTTCCTATGAAGGTGGGAGCTTTCAGTTGTGAGTTTCATTCTAATCCAAAGAACATGTTAAAGGTGTTTGAGATGAAATACAAATTGGAGATGTATGAGGTTTTGAGACCTATATTTAATCCAAATGGATATGCAAGGGAGGTGTTGTAGATTAGAAGTGTTATCAAACACATCACCACCATTGAAGACTACTGGGCTGATTACAAGGATAAATTTGAGAGTTGTGATCATGCTTTCACCAGACTCAAAATAGATTGAGTGAAAATATATAAAGTTGATATCAATGTGGAGGGTGAGGAAGATGAATGGTAGAATATGTATAGTAATGCTTAGTTGACAAAGCTAAGTAATACTCCTATTAACTTAGAGCCTTATCAGGATACTGGAGAAGATCTAGATGTAACAAAGGCTCAAACTATTAAAAAGACTAGAAAGTGGGTCAAGAAGACTATAGTAAGAAGGAGCCAAAGCAAAAGCACACCCACTCAAACTTCTCTAACAGCTTCCCATGCTTCCTCCTCATAAGGTGGTACATCAAGTGTAACCTTGGCCATAACTCAAGGACTAGTTCATCCAATAGGTGGAGGTGATCAACCTCTAGACAAAAATATTCCTATGGCTAAGACTTGTCATGATGGCTCCCTACCAGTGATTGGTTTCTAGCTAGAAGCTAAGAAGGTGGATGAACAAAAAGATAGTGTTGTTACTCTAGTTCCCTCACCTCATAGAGCCCAACTCCATCTGTAAGAACAACACTACTCCTACCAAGAAACCCTCATGTGCAAGTAGTGGACTTAGGAGATGGAGGATGTAGTGATAGTGAGTCTACTAAATCAAATGAGGAAACCAAGAAGACTACAGAAATAGAGAAAGGACAAGAGTCCTCAAAGCTCATTTCACAAGCCCAAAAGAATCCTTTCTCTTCAACTGTGAAAGCAATCACTCTAGTCAAAAGGAAAATGTTTAGCATAGATTCTCTTGGGATGGCTTCAAAGGTAATAGGCATAGATTCATGGTTGGAAGATACTATAGATAGGAAGAGATAGATGAAGGATGAAAGTGCTCCCCACAAGGATACCTTATCCATTATTGCCTACTCTAGATCTGCATTCACTAAGGTTAAGAAATAAAAGACCTTGTCTATCCTTGGACAAGACTTTGAAATAGAGCATTTGAAAATGGAAATAGAAAAATATACTAAAGAAGGAAGGATTGAGGATATGACTATAAATTATTTCACCATGCATTCAATGGATCTTGGGGAAGCTAGACACGATACCAAAGTTAGCTTGTGGAAATCTACAAATCAGGTGATCAAAGGATAACTGGAAATCCTTAAGTTGTCAAAAAGAAAAAATACAAGAATTGAATGGTTTCATAAGGCAATTAGTCACCCCTTTGGCAAGCATCTCTGGGATGCGCATTACTAGAGATTCCATGGCTATAGATGTCTAGGTGCTTATCTCCTAGCATTTTGGGCAAATCGATAGAGAGTGGAGTGAGTAGATCAAGGTGGAAGGACTCTCCATTATAGAGTAGATTGGTAATTCTATATTAAGATGCAAAATAGAGAAAGATAACATATCATCAAATAGAGCCACCTTGGCTATAGAGAAAACCAAGAGTGATAATTTTTTTTCCTTGATGAAGATGACCATCCACATGAAGGTAAAGGAGGCTGTTGAAGCAAAGATTTTACCTAAAGAAGATGAGCTCCTAATTGAGTGGTTTTAGATCATGTAGTTCAAGTATGAAATGATCATAGCAACAGAAGAGGGACTTAAAGAAACTAAAGTCAAAGTAAAGAAGGAGCAAGATAGAGATTATGAACTACTAAGAGGTTTGCATATAGACTCACAATCTAGTGGGCAAGGGAAGGAAATCATTGGAGTAACTCTCATGCATACAAATTTCTCCAATTTCATAGATGATTTGACAAGAATGACTTCTAGTCATCAAGACAAAATCTTTGAGCTTCAGAGGCTTGGTGGATGCATGCACGTGGCCATGGAAGAATTACAAGACTAGTTGGGTGCCATTAAAGATCTGGCTCGAGAGCATTCTAAATGGCTCTTGAGATACACTAATGTACACATCCATAAACATGAACAGCTAATTCCAATCATTTTTTTAGTCAAAGCCTATAGGAAAAAGGCAAAAAAAGGAAAGAAGGTGAAGTGATTCATATTCTGAATTTTCATTTTATTTATGTAATTATTGTAATAGACAAACTGGATCCTTTCCATTTATCATTTTTGAGGAGATGAACTAATCAAACTTCCATTGTAATGGTCATCTTAGAATCCTATATGTATGATAATGAAAGATTAATAAAAATTCGTCAAATTTTTGGTGTAAAGTACTTGATGTTGCAGAGTCAATTGAATGGTATTTCTATATCAATTATTTTCTATTCCATTTTGGTTAATTGTTAATCACTTATTTTCTCTTTATGTTGGATTAAAATGAGGAACAAACAAATCTTCATTCCCCTATTTTGAAATAATGAGATGAATATGATAAGTACTATCATTATAGGCTTAAAAGAGTTCCTTTAGATGTTTTCATTCAATTTAATCTCTCTCACAATTTAGTTTCTAGATAGATCAGTTAGTCTTAGTACATATTAGCTGTGAGTTCATAAGATGTGTGAGTTCCTAGACATAATCAACCCTCAACATATCATTTCTTGCCTAAGTTAAATCTTGTATAGGTTTGATTTGGTTTACCTCTCTTGTGCTCTGGTTAAGAACATTCCCTATTTAGATTTAGGAGTAAACAAAATTCATTGCAAATTTTGCAATAGGAGTTATACCTAATAATTTAGAGGAAAGTAAGTCTTTTTAGAAGTGACTTTCTAATTGTTGTAATTAGATGTTATTCACAAATTAGGGCATTGAAGAGTTAAAATCCAAAAGAAAAATCTATTTACCAACACAATTCTACATTAAAGAAAGAATTGAAGACATCCATTCAAGAAATTTAGATGAAGCTAATGAAGTAATCAAAGAACTATTTGAAAAGAATAGTAATCTACATGAAGTAAGAAAACTAAGAAGAGAGCAAGAAATTTAGTCAGTAAGATTATGTGAAGTCATGGAAGATAAAAAAAAGATAAAAGAAGAGCTAGAAGGAAAGAACAATGAAATTTAGCATCTATCCCTTTAGCAAAAAAACTTCATTGATTAAACTCACCAATGAAAATGAAGAAATCATGTATCTAAGATCGAAGAATGAAAGACTGCAAAATGTTCTAAACATTAAAAGGTAAAACAATGAGAGGATGATGAAATTTCAAGTAGACATGAATCAATTGAATAAGAAAAGTCATTATAGACAAAAGGGAAAAGCAGGAATTGGATATACAAAAGAAGGTGAATCATCCAAGCAAGGAGCTCAAAAAAATCAAAGACCTACTTGCAATCACTATGGTAAGATAGGCCATACATCAAACAAATGTTGGAGCAATGGGAAAGATAAATTCAATGCAAAGTGCTATAATTGCAATCAACATGGTCATAAGGAAAATTAATACAAAGAGAAACCTAAGTTTGAAGGAAAATGTCATAAATGTAAGAAGCATGGGCAAAAATCCTTAGAATTCAAAACTAAGATATTGAACCCAACAGAACAGATTGTGAAAGCTATATTTGGTTGGGACTATAACATTCAAAGTAGATGTCAATACTATGGAGAATTTGGACACACTAGAATGAATTGTGTGAAACATCACATGAGGACAAGAGACACTATCAGAAGATGTTTCATTTGTACAGAATGTGGTCATCTTGCCAAGAACTGTATGAATACTAGAAGAATTAAAGATGAAAAGAAGTCAAAAGCTAATAACATCAGAAAGCAGATGAGATAGAAATGGGTTCCAAAATCTTCTAAGAATACAAGTTTGAGAAATGATAATAATGTAACTCAAGAATTGGGTGACTCCACCATGTCCACTTGATCTCTCATAGGAGAACTGGAACTAGGATTCTAAAGATATCACACATCAGTTCTAGTTGGCAAAATGAAAGATCCAAATTACCATTTAGGATGCAAAGGGATCAACAAGTAAATAGATGCTAGTCATTACTGAGCATGGTTAGGTTGCAAACCTTATCAAGAAAGATTGGGTTCTGAGACCCTACCAAGCAAGGTTAGGAGCTACTATATTTTTTGTGTGGTTACCGAGTCTTGGAAGACTCTTCCAAGCATTTAATGCAAGAAAGTGGATGACATTCTATCATTTGAGCAAACAATCATACCGGGAATTTATGGAAAAATTTGATGAAAAAGGGAGAAATCAAAGTCATTTATCACTTTGAATTTTTGAAAGCTATCTATGCAAGGTGATCTTTAGAGAATTCAAGTGATTTGAGAAATTTTTTATTGAAGACTTTTGTATTATCTCAAATCCTACAGAGTGAAGATGGCATCCACTAGCAGTAAATCAAAGAAAGGATTAGACATGTTAGTTTGAGGTGTGGAGTGGAAGGCACCAGATTTTAAGCTAAGTCTTGTCATTGTAGAAACCCTAGATCTGAGCAAAGCACAGTAGAAAATTCCACCAAAGGTACCATTGATCAATGATATCCGTTCACATTTTAAATGTGCTATTCAAGATATTGGAACATTGAATATGGATGAATCGTTGAAGGAATTATGCATTAATGGTATGTTGAAACTAGAACATCAACATCTTGAAACAAAAGGTTTAAATTACATTTTGCACATGACATGAGATTTTCAAATAAAATGGATAAGATATATTATTATTCATGTGCACAATCATCAAATGTGGTTAGAACAACCTATTTTGATAACTAAGAAGATGATCCACAAGATCACTAGTCTTCTCATGTTGACAAAAGTGAAAATGACCAAAACCCTAAGTCAAGTTGAATTGGAGAAAAAAACCCTTGCTGAGTGGGATGGAAGGAGAATGAAGATTAGTTGTTTTACTAACATTGAACTCAAGTTTGAGATACATGTCATTGCTCACAATATTTATAGCTCAAGCAGACTGAACAATGTGTTATGTGAACTAGTGGATTTAGCATACAAGCTGGTCAAGAATAACCTATCACTTGACCTTGTCAAGTTGATGCTGAACCAGTTCAACGAGAACATGGAGAGTACAAGAACTTCCAAGAACAATCCTTGTAAGTTTGATGTACTTTTGACTTGTCTATTTTTCTATGTGAAAAAATTCTTCCCATCTAAAGGTATAGTAGTATGGAGGAAGGATGTACCTATTATTTATCAAATTAATGAGTATATAGCTGAAATGGGAGAGAACTATGTAAATATTATGGATAATTACTTTGATGCATTCAAAGAGAAGATGAATAACAGATTCAAGATTCCCAAGAAACTAGTTGATGATTACAAAGATGATGTTTGTTTCATGGTTGATAGTGACAAAGTATACATTGAGGCAGTTAGACCAAGGATAGTATGGGTAAAACCTCTTGGTTATGATGTAAAAATAGATGAAACCAAGGACATTATTTAGGCATTGATCAATGAGCTTTCTGACCCTAAAGTTGTATACTTTGGCACTTATAATGAGATAAAGGCTAGAACTGAACTTGAAATCAAACTCCCTCAGGCAGTAAACAAAGGAAAGAAGAGAATTGCAAAGCTGAAAACCAGTTCCACTCTTCTATTGACTGAAGGCAAGGGAGATGATATTGAGGATGAAGAAGCAAAAGATGAAGAGAAATCAAAGGATGAAGAGCCAATAAAGAAGAAAGGTAAGGTAATTATTATCAAGCCTACCAAGACATCTACTACTATGTTTACAAGAAGATCATCTTAGAAAAAAGTGGATAAAGAAGGAGGAGATGTAATCTTCAAGAGGCATCTACCTACTTTTGAGGAAAGGATGAAAGATTTAGAATCAAGATCTAGCATGACAAATTTCAAGGCACTAAAGTATGAGACTAGGACTCTAGAGGAGCAAAATCAAATAGAGGACAAGTCTAAACTGGGTAAATGGAAGTATTCTCCAGACTAGCTTTCTTAGAAAGTTCCTAATATTCTAAAGGAAAAGATTAAGCAAAGATGGGAGAATACCATGAAAACTGCAATAGACATATATGAGCAAACCCTAAGGCAACTCATGCTAAGTTTGGATGATAAGGAGGTAAAGGAATCTCTAAAGAAAAATGAAGAAAAGCTTGCTTTGAGATTCAACACTTGTCTTATATTGTTGAATGACATTGAACATGTGTAAGGAATGCTACAAACATATGGAAGAACATTTATCTTCTTCACAAGCTGAGTGATTTTGTTGTCAATGTCAGTGATAAGGATGAAGGTGATGATGAACAAGAAAGAGATGAGAAAATTGATAATGAAGTTACACATTTTGACAATGTAGATGATGATGAAGAGGAACATGGGTAAGAAGCTATGAGGAAGATTTTCTAGATGTACAAGATACTAAGGAGACTAACCTAGAGAAAATTGTTACAGTGATCAAAGCCTCACTTCCTCATTCTCCAAGAAAAACACTAAAAAATTCAAGCCCAAAGAAAGCTTCAGTAAGATTAATTGTGACTAACAATGAAAGCACAAACACTCAATCAATCTTTGTACCCATCTAGCTCAATACTTCATTGACTAAAGTGACAAGCACTTCATCTACTGAGTAGCTAGCACTTCTCTCTACATCAATTTTGATAAATCCAGGTATTTTTACTATAGGTATTTCGACAATAAGTGCAGTATCTATAGCTAGTCCTACTATTTCTACAATTATTTCCATTCCTAGCATGCAATTAATAAGTGCAAAGATAGTTGAGACCAAGTCTCAACCAAGAACAAAATTTTTGGGTAAAGGAAAAGAGAAGGAAGAAGACATAGATCTTGATGAGGAGATTGTTATTCCAAATTGGCACATCTCAAATCTTAGTCCTGATCAAATGCATATTTTTGGAGAAATTCTTCAAAAGCAAGCCAAGTAGTGTAGGCTTGGAGAAGAAAGGAACAAGGAATTCCAAATAATAGAAGATGCAAAGAATATCCTTGTAGAGGCATTAAATATAGAGGTTGACACTTCAAAACAAATTTTGAAACAATTAGTAGAGGTATTCCAAAAATTCAATGATGATTTGAGTGGACAAGAGAAATTGTTGTAGAGAGCTAAGAAGAAATTTGAGAATAAAGTTTTGGAACTTATTGCTCAACAAATTTCTATCCATCAAGTAGAATTATCTACTATTCTAGGCTCACTAGAGACCTTTTGCAATAATGCATCTTCTTTATTCGGTAAACTCTATGATATTTCAAATTTCACTAAGGAAATAAAAGATAAATTGTCAAAGATTGATGAAGATCTAAAGGCAAGTGCACAAGAGTTGCAACTTGACCCGAGATATAGCTTTTCCCATTGCAACAAGATCAAATTATTGACTGATATGCAAGCATAATCATTGAGAGAAGAGGCAAGAATAAGAGCTACATTGCTAAATATACAGGGCATGACTCTCCCAAACATGGACACATTGCACATGCTAAAACACTCATCCATGAAAACAACTTCTCCATTGCAGACCACATGATAGAACTGTCAACAAAAGTGTAAATTGCATTGCACACATGCAAGCTATTGCAAGAGAATTGGAACAAGACATTGGCATTAATTTTGAAGGTACATTCATATTTCTTGTCACATTTTGGCATTACTGTATAATATATAGCATACATCTTTAGCATTAATGTCAAAAAGGGGGAGAAGATGTATATTTTAGAGAAAATGTATATTGTGTAAAGGGCAGAAGATGTACAGAAAAGAGGAGAAAATGTATATATAAGATGTGAAAAGATGTATAGTATGTATGAGGAAAGATTTATAATATTATTTATGTATAGATACTTAGTGGTACATCTCATACAAAACCAAATTTGAAAAATCTCAAAAAGGTAGTATACTCTATCGAGTCAAAAACATAAGGTGATGGATAAAAGATGTTCTTGAACATTTTGAATTCAATTTTGACTGATAATTTTTTTTATCACTAATGCCATATGGGGAGATTATTGACATTTTGGTCATGTTTTTTATTAGTGACATACACTTATTCAAATTGTAAGTATCTACCAAGTTCTATAGTTTCTACCGAGTCCAAGGGATGGTATTCAATCTGCATTGAGTAGTTACTACAAAGGTGTTGATCAGTAGTATAAACTGAGCATCTCAGTGTATGCCAAGTTTATCAGTGCAAATTGAGTTATGCAACACTTACCAAGTTTGCAGATTACTATGATGTGAGTCTAGTGTTAACTGAGCTACTTAGTGTTAACCAAGTGACTCAATTTATACTAAGCTCATACTGATAGAATTGACCGAGCTATGCAGTATGAATTGAGTGATTCAGTTTATATGTTGAGTTTCATAGTATTTGTCCAGTCACCAGTGTAAACTAAGTTCAAGAGTACTTGGAAGTGATCAGTATGGATTGAGCTTCTATTTCTATCAAGTGCATGACAATGCCAAGCATTGAAAATGGATGTCGAGTATCAAAACCTCACCAAGCTAGTCTTAAGAACCCAAGTTCGTATAGTTGGGATGACTTTGTGGTTTTTGTGTAAACTTGTATTGTGGCTGACTTTCTAATTTGTAAATTGGATTAGTATATATGTAATGTATTGTATCACATCCAATGAGATAGTATGAAGTAATGTAATAAGAAAAGGACACCAAAAGAGTGAATTAAAGCAACTACAGTAGTATAAGGAGCAGCAAAGATTTATCTATCATAGTAAGGTGATTACTATACTCAAAGGAATCTCATTTAGCAAACCAAGTTGTAGATCAAATATCAGCTATTATTTCATCCTAATAGGTGGATCAATAAAATCCTTTCACAAGGTAGACTTAACAATCTTATGTAAATCTATTTACCAAATGCATACTTCATTGTATGTTTGTAAATCCTTTTGCAAGGTAGACTTAGCAGTCCTTATTGCTCCTAATAGGGCAGATCATCAAAAGTGATCATTGTAAGCCTTAATAGGCCAACTTTATACTATAGTACTAAATCTTGTGGGTGTCATCCCCACCCCAATTTTACTTTCTATTTGAAAGGTTTCTAGGTCACTGAATTGTGTGTCAAAGTGTTATGAATGCTTTGATGTTTTTCAGTTTCTCATACATGCAATTAGATCAAAATACTCATAAAGCATTAATTGCTAATTAAATATTAAGTTTTATTGGTTACTAATTCACCCCTCCCCTCTTAGTAACTTAACCTATCATAATATTTCCAACAACTTGGAGTTCATTATCATCCTACAATTGCTAGTTCAAAGTATTGTTTTTTAATTTTTATTTCAAGAATGTGTTGCTCTTAGTACGGTATTGCAGTACATTTTAAACTTTTAATTATTAATTATTATTTTTATATTTAAGTTTATTTTGGAATAGTTATTAGATATCAAAGTGGCCTTAATTGTGATAGTCATTTATCATGCTATGAGGGAGAAATATTATCATATATATAAATTAATTTTATTGTTTATTATTTGTAGCTTTGGACATATTCAAAGGCATCTACCAATTAAAATTTGTTTATAAAAAAAATAGTGATCTACTCACCTCCAAAGATCAATTCTAGAGTTTTGTGGTTATAGTATGACTAGTCGAAGATTGGATGAATATTTGATGGTTCCCATATGTGGTTTTCCCTTTTTCTTTCTAAGTTCTTTCATTTCTGGCTAGTCTTGTTTATATAGACCATTTTGTCATGTTCTTGAGAACTTCATTTTGACTTCTTTTTTCTCAAAGGATTATGTTTACATCATAATGATTGAGTAGTTTTGTGAAGTAATGAATGGTCAAATGGTAGAGGTATGAGCTTCTTTTCTTTTTTTGGTTTTTACTAGATGGGTTATAGGGCACACAATTTTGAAAAGATTCAATAAATTTAGAAATATTATAGTTTTTTTATTAAAATAATTTAGTGGCCTGATCACTTTTTGGTTATAATAAAGTATTTACATTAACTAAAATGAAAATATACAATAGGAAAAACAAAGGATATTGAAATATATGATCATCTTTTAATAATAAAATTAGATCTTCTTACATCTAGGTTAAGAGTTTTTTTATGTGTCATTTCATTTGTAATTTTGATATAATGTAAAGTTATTTTGTTTTGTATTATCTGGTTGTTGTCTCTATCAATTAAGTGTTATGTGAAATAAAAAACAAATATTATATCAAATATATATTTCAAGAGTTCATGTTTAGCAGATAAACCTTTAGCTCTTTTAAATGACTTTTATCATGATAAATAAATTAATAATTTGTTTTTCATTTCAATTTAATAATTAAAATACTTATTTTAATTTTTCACATCAATAAATAATTAGTAGAAAATTAAATATGAAGTAAAATAGTGAACTGCTTGTTGTTTTCCAAAATATTAAATTGCAATTATATTTAATAAACATGTCAGCTTACCTTCCTCTTCCAAATATCACTTCCATTTCAACCAAAAAAATTCAAACCTCCTTCATTAAGTGTAAAGTCTCTAGCTAAATTCATATTTGAAATGGCTACAATATTTGAGGGGAAACAAAAAAAGGGTTGGTTTGTTAAGAACAATTGCTTTTCAACTCCACTCTGCTGGTTATTGGTGGTTGATGGTGATTATGATGAGGGAAAATTTGGCCCCATCCTTCCAAGGAGGTCTGCCTAGGCTTATGGCTAGTTTTTTCTAGTGGGCAAGGCCTCGATTTTGGGGATACCTTGGAGGGGGGAGTTGACATATTTAGCTTCATCAAATCTGTTAGAGGATCTTGCATTTATGCAGCCCTTGAGGCCTAGGGTTAATTAGTGAGTGTTGGTCATGTTTGACCCTAAACCAAGCTAGATAGGTGTTCTGGTGGGCAACACTACCCCCAGCCCCATGCTAGAGATTTTCCCTATTGTCCTGCATGCAAACCCTAGCCTAGAGATCTCTTTGCTTGACATAGTTTTTGAAAATGTTTCCAAATGTTTTTCACTTATCCTGGTCAGAAGATTTCTAGGTTATAGACCTACCATAGAGATGGTTAGGAAATGGACCTCTATCAGGTGGAAGCTTAGAGGATTGATGACAATTTCTACCATGATGGGAGGAATGTATCTTTTTAGGTTTATAAATGAAGAAGATAGAAACTAGGTTTTGGCAAGATCCTAGAAGTTGGGGAAACACTTGCTAGTTGTAGCCAAATTGAAGCCTAGTTTCAACCCTAGTGTTGACCTATAGAGAATGGCCTTGGCTTGGAGTCATCACTTGGGTTTACCATTGAAATTCTAGAACAATAAGGTTTTCTAATGGATCAAAGATTCATTTAGGCATTTCATTAATGTGGACGTTGTTATGAGAAAAAGGTCACAACTAAGATTTGCTAGAATTTATTTTAATGTTGATGCTAATAATACACTCCCTAGTTGTATTGTTCCAAGATCAAAGTGGGGAATGTAGAGCCAAGCTATCAGTTACAAGGATGTTGAACTACATTGCCAAAAATGTAAATAGTATGGTCATGTGGTCTTTAAATGCAAAATAGATCTCAAGAAAAGGAGTGATAAAGAGTTGGAACCCAAAAAACCTCTATGTGCCACAAAGGTGAATCTGGCTAAAACCTTGAAGATGTCCCATGACCCACCCATATAGTTGGAGCTTCTAAGGAGAAAAATGAACCAAGATGGAACTAATTCTTAGATTGGTAACAATGACTTGGATAAACTCTTGGAGGAAGGAAAACTCTAGAAGGAGACAGATGAGGTGGGGCTACTCCTAATTGACAAGGTAGGCACACAATGTTCAAGTGGTTCCTTGGAGGACTTTGGTACTAGCAAGGAGGATTTTTTGGAATGAACAACCCAGTAGGTGGGGATAATGAAACCTCATACAGAAAGAAAATGAAACTCTAGTTCTTCTTGATGGTGGAAGACTATGGGAACAGGAAAAGAAGAGATGTATGGCTCGCCAACATAGGAAATGCTTTTGACTAATATTCCATGTATTGAAATTCAAATGAATGAGCTAAGTGTAATTCCCTCAATTTTGTGTACCCCTTTTGGGATGGAAGTGAGTGGCAGGAACCCAAAAAAAAGGCGTGAGGCCATAATATGGAAAATGTGGGCTCAAAAAAGTGGATTGGTAGGCTCCCAGCAAGGTTTGCAAGATCAAAGGCTACCTCTTGGGAAATAGCTAATGGGTCACAAAAGACCTTGGAAGATATCAAAAGAGGTAAAAAATGAATTTATTCTTATGGAATATCAAGGGATTCAATAGTCCTAGGAAATAATTATTTTAAAAATCTATGATCAAAGATCATAATGTGGATATAGTTCTCATTTAGGAAGTCAAAATGAGTCAAAAAAAACTTTGATAAAATGACCAACTACTTATGGCTAGGAGAAAAATATTCTTATAGTGAAGCAATGGGAGATTCTAGGGGGATTGGCATTATGTAGAACCCCAATAATCTTGGAGGAGTGGAGATGCATTGTCACCCACATTTTGTAGCGGTTTCCCTTAATGAGGAGAATCAAAATTGGGTATTGTTGAATATGTATGCTCCAAACACTAGAGGTGGAAAACTCTAGGTCTGGGAGGAAGCTTATAAATGTATGAAAACATGGAAGGATACTAATTTCATGTATATGGAGGATTTTAATGCCCCCTTATACCCATAAGAGAAAAAGGGTGGCTTGGATGATATCTTTGAGAGCATGCAAGACCTAGAGGAATTCTTGAGTGGAAATAACATCATGGATATTGAGCTTCAGGGTGTTCAATTTACTTGGTCTAATAACGGGATGGGGAATAATCTTATTTAGGTAAGACTTGATAGAGTTCTTTATATCGGTTAGATGGGAAATCCTTCCCTACATCTCTCTTCAGGGAAACCCAAGGTCAATCTCTGACCAATCAATGCCCATTTTCACACCGTACTCCAATAATCACCAAAGGAAGAAACCCTTCCGATATGAAATCATGTGGCATTCACATCCTCAGTTTAGAGACCAAATCAATTATTGGTTTTATATTGGAATATAAGGCTCTACTATATATCACATAGCGAGAAAGCTTTGAATGATTAGAAGGGAAGTTGGTAAGTGGAGAAAAAAAATCTTTGGGGAACATTTGAATACAAAAAGGAAATGGAGCTCGAGATGGAAGAGCTAAAAGCAAGGATGGCAGAAGGTGACCTTACAAAAATGGCACATTTTCATTAGAAGGGAAGAGGTTTTTTAGAAGCAAAGATCTAGAGTCTAATGGCTTCTGAAAGGAGATCCTGAACAAAACATTTTTCCATAGGCCAGCCTCCAAACATAAGAAGAGAAATGTGATCCGTAAATGACTCAATAACAACTGTTGAACTCTAGAAGGAGAAGGATCTAGAGAAATGGATGAGCAGCTAGTTCTAGGAGATTTAAAACCACCCTAGTGTTCCTATTAGACCCTAGACTGATTGTGACTTCTTGAGAGTTATGCATTTGATCATTAGCAATAACATGGACTTGGATTTGATTAGGAAGATGAGGGAGGAGGAAGTTAAGAGTGTAGTTCTTTCCATGGGTGCCTTCAAAGCCCCTAGACCAGATGATTTTCCCTAGCATTCTTCAAGGAATTCTGCTAAATTATCAAATATAATTTCATTGATGCAGTGGGAGACTTCATCAAGATAGGTAAGATTCTTAGAGAACTTGACAAGACTTTTCTTGTTTTGATCCCTAAAGTCAATGACCCTACTAGGTTAGAAGAATTCAAATTGATAAGCCTCTGTAATATCATCTACAAGATTTTCTAAAAAGTGAAGGTCAACATAATGACAATCATACTGGATGAAATTATTTGTCCAACTCAAAATGGATTTTTTCATGGGAGACAGATCTTGGACATTGTCATCACTTCTCGTGAGGTCCTGCATTCCATGGAAAAGAGTGGTAATCCTTCTATGGCTTTGAAACGGGATATCTTTAAGGCTTACAAAAAAATTAGAAGAGATTTTCTTATTAAGATCCTGATGAGACTCGGGTTTGGGGAACACTTCACCACCCTGATTGATGTGATGACCAATACTATCCAATTTATGGTGATAGTGAATGGCTCACTAGGCCCTTTCTTCCTAGTGAAGAGGGGAATTGGATAGGGGGACCTATTGTCACCCTATCTAATCATAATGGTCGTTGAGATTCCTAGCAGAAATATTCTAGAATTGGTGGTCTATCATGAAATTAAAGGGATCAAGATTTCTATGACCTTGCCCCCCCCCACCCCTCAGGTTCTCCAATTATTTTTTCCTAATACATTTTTCTATGGATATCCTCTATAAGAGAGGCAAAGGTCTAGAAAAGACTCTAAAGGGATATATTGAAGTGTTAGGACAACATATAAATTATCAGAAAAGTAAATTATATTTTTGCAATACAAAGATGGCCACTCAACAAAAAATTACTAGGGAATTGGAATGTCAAGTTGCTTCCTTCCCGAGTACTTATCTGGGTCTCCCCCTTAACATCAAAGATGTGACCCCCCAATTCTAGAATACAGTGATTGAGAGGACCCAGAGGAAGCTAGTATGTTGGAAGGGGGTGGTCTTAATCAATGTGGGTAAGCTTCAATTACTCTCAGCTTCTTTGCAAGGTATCCTTTTTTACTTCTTATCCTTATTTAAGATGTTTAGTAATTTTAGAGACACTATTGAGAAGATACATTGTAACTTCTTATGGATGGGAATAGAGGAAAAGAAGAAGTTAAGTCTGGTTAGCTAGGAAAAAGTTTGTATTCCTAAATTTTAAGGAGGTCTAAACCTAAGAAGAATTAGAGATCCTAATAAATCCCTCATAATGAAGGTTGGATGGAGGTTGACACAAATTTTTTTCCCTTGGTGTCATATTATGAGTTCCAAATATTTGAATTCTTGATGTTTCTCCCAATATCTATCCTAGGAGAATCTTCCTAATGGTTCAAAGATATAGAATAACATCACTAAGATAAGGAAATAGTTGAAAGGGGGAATGAGATGAAACCTGTGAGATGGTAACCAGATCAAATTCTAGAAGGACAGATGGTGGGAAGAAGGTCCTTTGGAAGAAACTAAGTTTGCAGTGTTAAAAGGTAGGGGGGAGATAGGGATAGGAAAAATGATGAAACACTACATTCAACATAATCAATGGAAGTCCTTCAACTTAGATAACTTAGATGGGAGGAACAAAGATTTAGTTGAAGAACTTAACACCAGGTTGAGGGGAACACACATCCCTTCCTTCTTGGAGGAGGATATGATTATATGTTATAAAAACTCAAATGGGGATTTTAGTGTGAAATATTCCTACAATTCCCTAGTGGGTGATGGGGGAATTCTGGAGTAGAAGTTTGTATGGAACCCATGCTTTATACCCAAAATCAATTTCTTCTAGTGGTCGGTCATGCACAATAGTATTCTCACCATTGACAACCTCAAAATGTGTGGTTTGGAGATGTGCAATAGATGTGCCGTATGCTATAAAGAGGAAGATTCTAGCCCTCACCTCTTCATTAATACCCTTAGTCTACCCAAGTTTGGCAAAGTATTTTGGTGCATATTGGAGTTTCATGGGTTTTCCACCATTTGATCTCCCAATTTATTCTTGAGTGGCAGTGCCCTCTACATCACCCTCTTATTAGAATGATCTAGAAGGCTATTCCCCCATATGTAAGTTGGAACTTATGAAAAGAACAAAACACACACATATTTATAGAAACAAGTTCACCTCTAAGGGTGGTCATTCACAAGTGTATAGAAGGAATAAGTGAGGGGGGGCTGATATGGAAGTGGAAACCTCCCCCTACACCCTAACCTATGTTGAGCATACCTGGATGAGAGTGTGAGGCATTAATAAAATTATAGACATAATGGACAATTTGAAGACAATCTAGAGGATGCAAACTAAATGGTAGTCCACCCCCTTGCCCCTAAACTAGTTGAAGATGAACTTTGATGGATCTAAATGGGTGGCAGGAGCTGCTGCATGAGGAATAATCTAAAATTCTCTAGGCAGCAATATCATAGGATACTCTAGGAAATGTAGCAATGTCTCAAGAAATGAGGCTGAGGTGCTTGGACTCCTATGGGGGGTTGAGTTAGCTAAGAGCATGGGAATTTAAAATTTTATTATGGAGAGAGATTTTATGATAGTCATTAAAGCAGCTAAGCAGGAGAATAAGATGAGTTGGAATGCCACATCAATTATCAGGGATGCCCAATGTATCATGAATAGTCTTAATAACGTCAGAAAACAACACGTTTATAGGGAAGGGAATCAAGTGGTAGATATCATGGCAGGATATAGACATGAAATCATTAATGGTCATGTTTAATGAGATGAACAAGATCTCTCAATGGAGAAAAAATCGCTCATTCCTAAAGAAGCATTTAAACTATGATGCATAGCATGGCATACAATAAGGGTTGTCCTTTCATGATGGGTTTAGCTAAGTTTTTTTAGCTATCCTACCATTCTTGTTGCTTGTTTACCATGATGGTGATAATTTTAGAAGTGACGTCTATTTTTGGTGCTAGTTATAATGAGAAGGAGATGGCAAGCATTATTTGTGATGGTTGGGGGAAAGTTGATATTTCAAACCTAATTTGGGGAGATTTCTCACACCACCCATGATGGCCTTCCAAATATCAAGACAGGAAGACAAGGAGAAGTCATGAGGACTTGGTGATCTAGCCTCTTGATTTTAACTTAATTGCTATGATTCCCAAAAGATATTTTTTCATTTGGGGTACCTTTAACTGTGAACATTACTGCATATTTGTAAGGGTTTGTCTCTAGCTTTTGCTAAAAATATGATCTCTTGGGTTGAGGATATGGTGGCCAAGATTAATGAGGGGGATGAGGAGTTGGTGGTCAACCTAGATGATGATGAGGTTATGAAAGGGGTGAATTCAAGACTAGAACCATCGAGAATTGAAAAGATTGTTAGGGATGACAAAGTGGCATGGTCCTATTTGAAAGAGGGTAGATTTATCCCTTTTATTGAGAGTATAGAAGGCCATGATGAGATGGTCACCTAGCATTTTATCAATTCCTAGAAGAAGTGTTGGGTCACCATTGAAAGAACTAATTGCCAATGCCACTAGCTTATCACTGGAAGGAAAATCATGGAGGAAGTCTCCTAGGGTTGAAGATGAAGCAAGCCTCATAATTTTCTCCCACTTCGACAAAGCCTCTATTTGTTTTTGTGGAGGGTTTGCCCATGAGAAACTCCCAAAGCCATGGAATATGGTCCGGTATGTTATCATGTGCTATGTCACCCTTGAAGATAGAGTTAAGGTTTTCTATTATTATCATTTCCCTATCCTAAACTATTTTTGTAAGAAAGAATGCATTTCTTTTCCTTTTCTATTGCTCCATTCTATGGAGGATTGTGTTTTGAATATAAGGGAAAAAATGTGAAGAGGGAAAAAATTACACTATCTATCTCCAAGTCTTGACGTCTTGTTTATTCAAATTTTATGAAGGCATCCACCCTCAAATTCTGAGCATTAGCTCTCCTCTAAAAATTATTGCTCAAAGCTCGACCCCCCCTTCTAAACCCACGTCAAGAGTGGACCTCATGGCCATGACCACAAAAATTAAGGAAGAAAAAATTGAAATTCTAAAGGTTGAAAAAACTGGAACCATGAGTAAAGACACTTATCAGGTGACCAAGTGATTGAAAGAGAAAAGTCCCCCCAACAACCCTGCCATACCCAAACTCAACACCTCTAGGAAAAGGTTTGGGCTCCATCCTAGACGTAAAGCTACTAGAAGGAACTATGGTGAATAGGAAGAAGAAGATATAGAAAGTGAGGAGAAAACCATGTCGAGGATGGCAGGGTAACCACTCTGGTTAAGATGGGCACACTGGATAGCCACATCTGGGCAGAAAGCACAAGGGGAGAACAAGAGGTCAGAGTTGAGCATGGGAGAGATCACAATTAGTAGAAAGACACCACGACCAAAAATTAAAACACTGAGCAGGGAGCTAGGTGGTGGAGAAACTTAAAAAATCTATTGCGAAGTTAGTTAAATGGAATGAGGAGAGGACAAATTCAATAAGGTGGCCATTTTCTCTGTTCGTGTCGTACACTAGGCAGCCACCATGCTCCATCTTATGCAAACTAACCAAGACCGAGGGACGATGATAAGGAGGTGGAGATGAACCGCGCCCTGTATGGCTTCTTGGCTGATGATTGGCTCTGTCGGGCCTTTTTTAGATTCTATATCTAGACTGATAGTAGGGACAATATTTTTCTAATTGCCACATTGTGTATATTAGAAGCTATTTCTTAATTTTAAAAACATCTCTTATGTTTCTAGGTCAGCCTCCATTTTGACTGTTTCTTAATTTAAAAAACATTTGAGGGACACAAAATCTACCAAAAATAAGATTTACTCCTAGTGAGACTGTAGAGCAGCCGATCACATGAAAAATGAAACAATATGACACTTTACGAAAGGTAAAAGTGTGCAATTCTCTCTACCCTACCATGGCATCACGTACGATGTAATCACAAATCACCAACTTTATGAAAAGAAATTGCCCACGATCATGTCAAAGATATGAATCAGATACTTTTTTTTTATCAGAATCACCCCAAGTACGAACAAGATCCGAGGAGAGCATCAAATTTTCATTATAATCACTAAAACCTTTGAGCTTTTCTCTAGCTGAACATGGGAAAAAGATTTCCTACTTATGAAAAGAAGGAAAAAGTAAAAACTAGCATTCATATACAAATTGTAGGAGAAAAAACTCATATCAGATCCCAGATTTGAAAAAGATCAGCCCCCATGGTCAGCAAATCATGATCTAATTATAGAAAAAGAACAGCCCATTAATCCCTAAAGCAGGATTTGATTAGATAGAAACTAGCAATACAATCTGCGGAAATATACGCCCTAGTGATCTTTCTCTTCATATTCAACTTCAAACAGTTCAATATTAAATTCATGAGACTTCATTATATCCTCCGACATGTCTTTTCACAGTAACGAATTAATACAGTCCTTTACTCTCATATATTCACAATTACATACGAAAGCTTTGGACAAACTTGTGTGTAATCAAATGATAATTCAATCCTCGAATAATATGATGGGCCCTCTCAAACATATCATCCTCGGTGTCATATGTAATCATCTCCACAGGTGACGTCACTTTACTTACAGCGATCACTATTACATCAATTTTATACGCATTTACTGCCTCTATAGTTCCAAATCATAATTTGTATTGCACAGTGTTATGTTTTTCTCGGGGGTGTTCGTATATATAGAATATAGTTAATTGGCAGTACAATATAGTAGATTATAACAAAGATGGGTTCATGCTGCATCCACACAATAGATATTGTGTGGGATTAAATATGGCACGATTGTCCATCAAATTATTACAGTGTAATATAGATCATCTTCTATATGTGGGATTAAATATGGCACGAGTGTCCATCGAATTATTACAGGTAATATAGATCATCTTCTATATGTAATATAAAAAATAGTTTCATCAAATCTAAATGTTTTCAAATTCAATACAATATAAATATATGGGCCCGTTTGGTTGCAAGCGTAGGAATTGAGAATTAGAATAGAAAATTTGAATGAGAATGGAAAATGAAGAATAGGAATTGAAAAATGCAATCCAATCTTGTTTATCCCTTGTTTGGTTATGCAAGCTTAAATTGGAATAGGGTTAACTTGCAATCGGCGTTGTTTGAAAATATTTTGAAGATGAAATCGGTACCATTGGAAAATCGCTGAAATATTTGAAAATATTGAAAACAAAGTTACTGTGCTCACCCTAGGTCAAAGCGGATTTGAAAATTTAATCAAATTTGAGAAAGCGAAAATGAATGCAAGAATAGCAATTCCAATTACAGGTTTTTTTTGGAATGGACAAAAGTTCATTTTGGGACTAAAATGAGAATACGTATTCCTATTCCCTATTCCTATTCCACGCACCAAACAAAGAATACAAATTATATTCTAATTTCCTATTCCTATTCCGGTTGTATTCCAGTAACCAAACGGGCCCTAAATTCTTATTAAAACAAGGTTGCATAGCAACTAAGTTTTCAAATTGTGATAGAATTGATTAAATTTTTATAAACTTTATAAATATTTATATGAAAATACTTTTAAATGTAAAAAATCTATATTCAAATATATATAAACTATAACATTGTAAAAGAGAATAAACAATATAAATAACAAATTATTTCTTGTTTTTAGATTATTAAAACATTTTGTTTGATTACTTTAAATAGTTTATTTTAATTTTTTAATGAGAATTTTAAAATTACTTAAATTTTTTTTTTTAAATGTTAACTAAAAATGAATTGATGGGAGATATAAAAAAAAAATTATGGCAACATACTTATAAATTAATAGTTTGTAAAATATTAATAAAATACTAAAAACTGAACAACATACTTATAAATTAATAGTTTGTTTTAAAAATTATAATTTTATTCATATTAATTAACTAATTTAAATTTAAAATATAATATAGTTTTATTTTCAACTAAGTATTAATAAATATTGCAAATGTGTATGTGATATACATTATTATAAATATTTTCATATTTGACTAAGTTTACAAAGATAGAGAATATGTATGAAATAAGAATTTATTCTATTATTAAAGAATATTTAGATTTGTTAAGGTTATGTCCATTTGGTTTATCTTAAAATCTGCCCTTGTCCCTATGTTTTATTTAACCAATCAAACTAAGGATAAATAATGTAATAAAATTTAAAATTTAAATACTATGCAAAAGAGTTGATGCCTATAGTTCTACAGAAGGAACTAATTAAAAATATCAATATATAATATAAAATTTTAAATATATAATATAGAGTATCAAATTATTAAATATAATAGAACGTCTATGTAAAATCTAATAGTGTATAAATTCAATCTAGCATTTATTAATTTAAAATAATAAAACAAAACTTAATTAATAAATTTTATTGCAAAGAAAATAGAAAGAGTATATAATAAAAATCTATCATATAGTTTCAAGGAAGCCTCCCAACCATCTTAAGAAATAGAAAGTAAACCTCTGAAAAGACTCAAACTAAATAAAGAGATATTTGAAGAAATGGTACAAAATTCTAATAATAAGAATGAGCTATCTTCCATCAATCTAAAATGCAAAAAATAAAATAAAATAAAGATCCATAACTCTATTCTTATTTAAAATAAAAACTCAATAGAACATTGTTTCAAATTTTCAAGAGTTCTATACTAAGAAAGAATCTCTACTAGTTGACTAATTATTAAAATATTGATTCACAATATATAACATAAATATTTTCAAGAGAAGCTCTATTACATTTCGAACAAAAGAACCTTTAAAATAATGTCTTAAAGAATTTCTATTAATTATCAATTTATTAAATTACTAACTCACAAAAACATAATTTTATTTTTAAAGTTCTATAATACCCTCGAGAGAAAGAACCTTAATAGAATTTCTACGGCTTCTACAATCTAGAACTTCAACTCTAGCTATCTTATATGATATATACTAGTGGGATATTAAAACATAGAAATAGAAATCTTATAAAAAAAGTGGATGAGTCGATCATGTAATACATAATTACTGTTGGTGGTAAAGGTGAAATGTTCATGACTTTTGAAAATTTGAAAAATGGTAGGAAAAAATCATAATAAAGTCTCTAGAGTCTAACTATTTTTTATATTTAGACATAATTACTGTTGGTGGTAATGGTAAAATGTTGGTGACTTTTGAAATTTTGAAAATGGTAGAAAAAAATAATAATAAAGTCTTTAGAAAAAACTATTTTATATTATTGGACATAATTAAGGTAATGGTGAAATATTCATGACATTTGAAATTTTGAAAAATAGTATTAAAAAATCGTAATAAAATCTCTAGAAACTAACTATATTTTATTATTAGTTAGAATAATGGTAAGAAATAAAAGATTGTACTATGTAGAACTTTATATACTGGTAGAATATTAAAACTTAGAATTCTTATAGAATTGTGGATGAGTTGCTCACATAAACCAATTAATGGTAAAATATTGATCAGTTTTGAATATTTGGAAAGTGCCAGCAGAATCAGTCAAAAGATTTCCTGGCCCTTACCGATATGGCAGGTTTCCCAATGATTGCATTTTGTTGTTAGTTTTATACGCTTCTCAATTTCTCCATATTTTTCAGCAAAAACATTTGAAATGCTTTAAGAGCTTTTGCTTGATGCTTAGCTAGAATGCAATGAATCAATCTATTATAAGATTTATTCATTACGATTTGAGATTCCCTCAACCTTCAAGGGGCCCAAATAACATTCGTACGGCACGGCGTACGTCCGGTGCACTTGAAGCTCCGTTGAATACACACCTTAGAATCTCATTTTTTAAAGTGAATCAAATAAAATAATAATAAGGCAATTACGAATGAAGAATATTGTTTATTTTAAGTTAAAAAGGTAGTGTTTCCAACTTTAAGATAAAGTTGAGAGATATAAGGCTTTAATTTTTAAGGTGATAATATTTTGCAAAGTAAATTAAAGTCTCAATATTTCTAGGATTTATCTATATATATATATATATATATAGCTGGTAGTATCGAAAAGGGAAGTGTGAATAAAATTTTAATATTTATTATTTATTATATATTGTTATATTAGTACATTAATTCTCTAATATAGATTTGCATAAAATTTTAATTATATATTTACTTTTCTAATACAGTTAATTTTTAATTGGAAAAATGGGTCTAATTTAATATAGGGTTGTGGATGGGGTTGTTTTGTTCAATATTAAAAATGGCCAATTTGAGTAGGATTGAGCTTCTATTTGGTTTAAGGACAAGGTTTACTTAATTTTTCTTTTTAGTTTGGTTTATATGGTTAGGTTGAAATAAGATTTTTTCTTTAATATTAAGATTATATTTTAGTTAAATGTTGGGTTATGGCTCATTTTGATTTAGTGTTAGTGTTAGGGTTATATGTAGAATTGGATTTTTATAGGATTATATATAGAATAAAAATTAGGTTTTAGATTAAAAATTTAACCTAATTGAAGGTATGGGTTAGCACTCAATATGTCTTTTTATTCAATTGGGGTTAGGGTTATCTTTCATTTTAGTTTTATATTATCATTTAATTTGGTTTAGTAGAAAATGTATTGTTCAATTATGTTTAGTAATATGGATTGAATTAATTTTAAGGTCACAATACATTTAGTTTATGATTATAATTTGATTTCATTTTGTGTATGTTTGAGTTTATTTAGCGTTAAAGCTAGAGTCCAAATTAATCCAAATTAATTTAGTGTTAAGGCTAGGGTTCAATTTAATTTAGTCGTAGATTAGGGCTCATTATTATTTAGTGATTTATTAAATTTAAAGTTATGATGAGTCAATTTGGGTGGGCATTTAGTCACTAACAGGGTTCACTTCCCTAGGTTTTTTTAAATGCTATAATTCGAATCATGATTTTACCTTCTATGAAGATTATGTAATGGGTACATTTAATGTATGATTTTACAAAGGTTTTTACTTCTTTTTTGTATAATAATACAATTCAATTAATATGGAATTATATTTAATTTAGGCTTGCATTTACCATTTAGTTAGTTGTCGAGCTCAAATTAGCTTCAAATAGAAATTAGATTTCGATATCTCATTAAAAATTAGATTTTTAATTTAGTAGTGGTATATCATATGTAGAGTTGAGGGAAAAAATTATCATGATACAATTTTCTTAAAAGTAAGTCTTCAACTTAATGTACCATTTGATATTAGATTAATCATTTGGTGGACAATAATGTTTAATTTTATTTTATTGGTGTATCATATCTAGATTTTTTTTTTTAACTTGGCTTAATATTATAGGTAGTTAAAAAAATATCTCTCATCTTGCTCCTTTGTTTGTACTTGATCTTTTTCTCTCCCCTTATAACCACATGTTCCTCTTCATTAACAAATATCTTCATTACAAAAGTTAATTCTAAAGATTTTAGATATTTATTATCAATAATAATATGATTTTTTTGAGTTGTATAAAAAAATTATATATCTTCAATACACTATTATCAAAAATTAAAATTACTACTTTGGGGTCAGCCCCCTATCTTGTTGGTTGCTATCAATAAACTATTAAAATTAGTAATCATGAAATATAGAAAAACACATACATGTTTCAAATTGAAGCCATACGATAGTCTAAGAAAAAAAAAAAAGATAAAACATAGATGCAATCATTAATAATAAATATAATGAGTACATATAGCTTTGACCCTCAAAACATAGTCACTAAAATAATATTTATTGATCAAAATACTATAGTTCAAAATGAGAATAATAAACATCAATAGGATTCAATTATTTCTTTCAGAGAAAATTTTAGATCCAATGATATCATTTTAAACAAATATCATGTGTACATTTAACTTTTAGTCACTTAACATAATAATGTAAAGAAAACTTATGGAAAAATTTATACAATTTTAATTGAGAATGATGAACTTCCACAAGGTAAACTAAATATATTTATTTACAATCAAGTGCATTGAAAATATTTTTTCGTATGCATTTGATAAAATATTAACTACTGTAAATTTACTTCTAATAATTGAAGTCTTCTTTCTTCAACTTTTCTTTTTTCCAGTTGTTTCCCCATTTTCATTTTCTCATAACGGTCATAAGAAAATGGTGGCATTATCCTCAAACCTTGTAGTGACTTTATATGAAATATTGCCACAAATGTCAAACCTATTCTTTCAGTTGGTCCTATATCAATTGTTTCCTTTTCAAGTGTCAATCATTTAGATTTGTGTATTGTTAATGCCCAAGCCAACCTCAAAGGTATTTGAGTAGTAGAACCTCTTTGTACAACACAAATAGGTACTATTTTGGAATCTATATTATTGAATGGAAAACTAGAGTAGTTGTCAAATTTTAGCATGATATACAATGGTAGTTAAGGTGGCACTCGTCCTGGCCTATAGACAATTTCCTCAACATAACCCAAAGTGCCATTTACAAGACCTGCTTTAATCCATAAATTAAAAGTCAACATAACTCTTGCATGCTTTGAAATTAACAATTCCATATCAAGCTCATCACTTGAATTGCCATCAACAACACCAAAATCTAATAGTTTTGTAGCAATAACATGCGCAACAAGTTCTTTAAGAAAATGTAATTTATATCGATTATTATTGTGAACATTCTCGTTGGTGGAAAATAGATTAACATTATTATTAAAATATGCATTTATGTTTGGTAAAATGTTACTTTTTGTTCGTGACATTAGTAATCTCCAATCATCAATTGTTGGTTTAGCATCTCTAAGATTTGTTAGTGATTGACAAAATTTTGTTTGTTCCAAATCCTCTCCATTTTGTCTATAAACCTTTTCCAATGTGAGTAAAATTTTAAATTCTTCCTATAAGATCTCTGCCTGCCTCCTACTATCATATACAACTTTGTCTCTCACTAGAGGGAGCTATCTGAGGTCACTAACTAAAATCACTAAAATTCCTAAAAATAAAACAAATATTTGAAAAGAACTCGATGAAATAATAATTTATTTAAAATTATATAAAGATTAGAAAATCATTTTTACTAATTAATGAAACATATTTGAAAATAAAATCTAACATGCAAAGTTAACATCTACATTTTGAGGAAATGCTTGACAAAGCCAAGTGTCAATATTTTCAAGCAACTTTTCTCTAATAAATCTCATTTCATCTATCAATATATATCTTACATGGCTCATTTATTCTTGAAAACTTGTCAAACATGTTCCTTCTAACTGAGAAAAATCATTTACTAGAATTTTTAACTTTGAATGTATTGTTGAACCACCTATGTTGTATGTGGCTACTCCTGTCGGTGCTAATAGTAGAAGTGGACAATGATGAGGTAGTGCTACTTGATTGAGATATTTATTGATGGCACCAATAAAATATGACTTTCTAGTCCCTATTGTACCCTGAACTATCATATATAATGGTGTTACATTTTTACCCCCATTGTAGTGTGTCATAATAATGTCAAATGCCTTTTTTCATTTTTCACACAAATTGTCACTATTAACTTGTTGTTCACATTGAGAATTTATAATGCATCCACTTTCTCTCATTCTACAAATAAAATTGATAGCCTCTATATTATATTGATCAGACTTGTAGTGATTCAACCAATTAAATTTCTTATCAATATCCCTTCTTCTGAGCATATCAATTTCTAAAATTTCTATTGTTTGACCATGATGTAACCACAAAATGATTTCCCATTTATGCTCTATAATGTTACCTAGACCAATTCCATTAGTTTCACTTTCTAATTCACTAATGCAATCATTATTTTCTACATCTGTTCTTTGTTCCACATGTCAGGGATCATAATTCAGCAACTCCCAATTTGAAAGTATTGCATTACTATCTTCACCAATATCTACTATAATTTCATGAAATGGTTTATATAACAATAATTCTGAAAAGCAGAAATGAACAAACTTATCTGACACACGTCGTGGAATTGAAACAAATCTTGGATACACCCTCACAATTGCAAACTTCTGTCTACATTTCCATTTGTTATCTTTTTTCATATTTTTATTACATATCCAACATTTTCATGCATCAATCAAAGAGATAGTTTCCATAGATGAAGGCCTACTCCTATATGCATCTATAAATGACTATGGCTTTCCTTTAGAGCCATCCTCATTATTTTTGTTAACAAGTTTAAATATTTTATGTGAAACATTAAGGTTAGCAAAGCATCTACTGCATTCAACCAAAGGAAGTTCGAAGAGCATGTGACATGTTTCTTGAGCACCAACATCTCTGTCAATGATTGTTTCTGTTAAAAGTTTCTTGTACACTTTGGAAAAAAAATCTTCAATATTTGCTAGACACATCAACATTTGATGGTATGTCTCTCTGCTTTGGATGCATATTTTGCAATGTATCTAATTACAACATGTGCTGACAAAACTAGTTGCCAATCTACATTGGCTCTCCATAATTGCATTATATAATGATTGTGAGAGTTAACTCTTTCATCATTTCTCATAGGCTCAAACTTTTTCTCTACTTTCACAATCTTCGCATAGTTTTGAACCATTTATATTTAGAGGCCAAGGAGCATTGTACCTAAAATTTATTTAGAAATAGCTATAGATCAATAATTCAGCTTTAAATAAAAAAAAATAAGCTAAACAAAAATATGAGTAAAAGCACAAACTTGTGTCACCTTTTATAAAGAAACATGATATCAGAATGTGACAGTTCAACATTAATGACAAAAAAAATGGTATTTGTGTTTAAAATATAAAGATGATGTAAACTAATGAAATGTGTAGAATTGGATGAATTCTATGTGTATAATTTTTATAAATTTTTTGAGTAAGAATTTATTCATTTTATTTCATTTTGAAGTCACTTTTTTAACTGTAAAAAATATAGGGTGTAGTTCCCGTCAAACAAGTATATGCAAATCATCTTTCTTTGTTCTAATTTGAAAATATCTTATAGATAACATGTATAGCTAGTGAACAAAAAAAGAAATAATTATTTTTTATGTATATTTTCTTTGTTATAAGTACTCAAGTTCAACCTTATCAGAATCCAACAGTTTTTTCCTCCTATCAAAACTTCCCTATCAAATCTATACTTTCTTGAAAAAAAATTACATATTCATGAAGATGATTCTCTCCTCTAGAGATAAATATAATTTTTAAATTTTTTTGATATGATTTGCTATTTTTTTTTCCTTTTTTGAGGGAGCACCTTCTGAAATGTTGAAATATCAACTTATAATATTTTGAGATTATAACATATCATAACTAATCAAAACACTCAAAAATTTATATAATGATGATATTAAATCTGAGATCTATAAAAGAGTATTTTTAGTTTTTGAGAAAAATTGAGTTTTGATAGAGAAATGAGATTTGACCAAAACAAGATTTGGTATCACAAATGATGACATAGATATATATATTTAATTACCTATAAGTCATTTTTCCCTTTTTTCCCCGAGACATGCACCCTCTCTACAAATTGTATGCCTTTGAACAATATTTAAAATTTCATCATAATCTTGATCAACATTCATTTCTAAAAGTTGTCTTGTGTTTCTCAAACATGGATGTTGCGCAAAATGTTAGAAATGCTTTAGAATAACTGAGGGGGGGGCAGGGGGGGGCGAGGGGTGAATTAGCTATTCAAGGTCCAAATGTCCTATTCAAACATTTCACTAAGTATAGTGATCACATTCAACCATTCATTCATCCAAGCTTTAACTTTTCTAACCAGCAAGTTACTGTAAATCAACATGCAAGCATAACACATAAGAAATCAACACATAACATAGTGATTTATATGGAAACCCAATTTGGGAAAAACCACCAGTAACATGCTACTCAATTCTCACTCTTTTGAAGTGATGCCCTATGAAAGGCCTACCCTGTTAAAGGCTTACAAAACACTATTAAATGTAACCTTGTTAGAGGATTTAACCACCCTGTTAGAAGTGGGCCTAGTTAGATGACTTTAGAACATCCACTTGGAATGCCACCCTGTTAAAGGATTTACAAATGGCTATTAAACCAACCTAAGTCCATAGGATTTTTATATCTAATATAATTGCTAGAGAGTATTGGAAAATCTTTGACTTGACTATGACATACAACTTAACTTGCAAATCTCAGATCACTTTTCAACTCATACCATTGTCTGGCCTTCAATCTCTGCAACTCTAATAGCTTGGCCTCCTTTCAAGCTTAGTCTCTTTAAGTCTCCATACTCAATGTACCAGTGTAATCATCTCTTCTTGACAACTTATAGAAGCAAAGCCTCTGTTCTCTTCCTTCTTCTATATGTCTTCTCCTTGACACCTTTCTAACTACTTTGCAATTTGGCTCTTTGGCAGCAACATTTTCTTCTAGGTATGTGACTCCTTAAATAGAAGTCTTGGAGTTCTTTTCCTGTTCAATTCTTCCTTCCTTTTCATTTCAATTTGTATGGATTAGGTAGGATTCATTGTATCCAACCCATATTTTGTTTCTTCTAGAAACTTCTTGAATAATTCTCTTGAATTTGCCTAAAAATGGTTTACATAGAATTTTGTGCCACCAACTCACCATTCTTATCTTCCAACTAGTTCACAAAATTCAAGGTAACCACTTTGTCGGCTCAGATTTGGAAAATCTTCATTATTTAAAATAATGTAGTAGCTCAACACTATTGAAATATTAGTGCTTAGCATGTACTGTGTTACTCAGCATCAATTGTGTTTTTCCTGATGCTCGACATCTAAAGATCACTCAACACCAACTAAGATTTTCTCATGCTTGGCACTATCAATTGTGTTTTTCCTGATGCTCGGCATCTAAAGATCACTCAGCACCAACTAAGATTTTCTCATGCTTGGCACTTGAACTTCACTCAGCACCTAAAGATCACTCAAAACATACTAGAATTTCCTATTACTCAACTCCAACTAAGAATTTTCTTAGCTTCAACTAATTTGCTTGGCACCTACTAGTGATCTTAGTTTAAGCTTTGTAGTCAACCTTGTTAAAACTTGTTCCTTCAATGTTTCTAAGTGTGACCAACCTCTGTATCTTTGGGTATGTTATCAATACATCATTTAACCATTGTCTTAACTAATCCTTGCACTTCATTACAACATCATAACTCAACCTTTCCCTCAGGTACTCTTGTTACATCTTCTTGATCAAATCCTCCTCATCAATCAACTAAGTGATAGTACTTGGATCTTATAAGAAAATGTCATTCCTACAAATAATAGGTTTGACATCAATGACAAAACAATGATTGAAAACATTCTTTTAACAAAAATCTTCCTTCTTTGCAACAATCTCCCTCTTTGATCTTCAACAATGAGCTTTTCAATCATATTTCCAACAATCTCTCTCTTTGGCATTGATGGCAAACCAAACTAATCAAGCATCAAACTAAACTATTTAACCAAATGCTAACTAGGTTAGAACAGTAAGTTAAATGCCAAAAAAAGTAATTTTATTACAATCAATTTTCACATCTCCCTCTACTATCTTGATTGCTTCATTTTTGCTTCTCCCTCATAGTTGTTGTATCCTTGTTCTTTGTTTTTTTTTTTTTGTTGCTCATCTTCTGTTGTTCTGATCAACTTTTGATTATTTTTGTCAACTTCTCCCTCTATCTTCATTTGATCAGATTCTGCATTTTCTTATCATTTCTTCCTCATACTTTTGATCACCAGATCATTAGCATTTGATTAGTTTCTCACAATTTCTCTCTCTTTGACAACAATGCCAAAGACATATTAGCATTTTATTAGCTTTTGCAGGTTAATTCAATTTCTCCCTCTGTCACCTTGCTTGTGATTGATTTGGAACATCAACACTTCTACTACTTTAGGCATGATCCTAAAGTAAACATCCTCTACATCAATGTGTAAAATCTTTTAGCAATCAACTCATTTGATGCAGGGAATTCTTGCTTTTGCTTCAACTAGCCTTGGCTAATGGGCATCCCCCTAACTTACCTCTAAGATACTCAAAAGCATCTTTAGGTAGTGCTTTTGTGAAGATGCCAACAATTTTTTCCTTTGAGCTAACATATTCCATCTTCACTTGTTTGTCTTCCACCAACTCTTTTACATCGTGATACTTGATTGCAATATGCTTGATTTTAGCAAGCATTACAGGGTTCTTTGATATGTTGATAACACTTGTATTATCACAATAAAGTATCACAAGCTCATTTACCTCTTCCTTCATACCTTGCAACAAATGTTTGATCCATACAATACTGGTGCAATTTATAGCAACTGCAACATTTTCAGCTTTAGTAGTGGACTATGAGGTACAACTTTGCTTTTTGCTAGTCCATGTAATCAACCTTTTTCCCAAGAAAAATGCTTCTTCACTGGTGCTTTTTCTATCATCAATGTTACCTCCCCAATCTATATTAGTGTAGGCTTTTAGTTTAATTTTGTCACTCCTTTTATAATACAAACCAAAGTCATTAGTTCCTTTTAGGTACCTCAGTATTCTCTTTACTACCATTAAGTGATTTTCTCTTAGATTTACAAAAAATCTTGCCACTATTCCAATAGCTAATGCAATGTCTAGTCTACTATGTATAACATATTGTAGCTTTCCAATCATTGATCTATACAATGTCTAATTTACTTCAGCAGACTCATCATTCTTGCATAGTTTATGTCCTATTGCCATTGGTGTGCTAACTAATTTTGACTCTTCTATTCCAAATGTTTTGAGTATCTCTTTGATGTATTTGGATTGGATTACAAATATGCCATGTTTCAATTTATGTACTTGTAATCCAACAAAGAATTTGATTTCTCCAAACATTGACATCTCAAATTCATGTTTCATTTGATTAGCAAAATCTTTGCATAGAACATTGTTTCCTCCAAATATTATATCATCAACAAAGATTTTTGATATCAAAATGTTTTTACCATTTTCAGCTTTGATGTACAAGTTGTTGTTGTCATCTATTCTCTCAAATCCTATCTTCACAAGATATTTGTGCAATTTCTCATACCATGCTCTAGGTGCTTGCTTCTTGTGCAGTTTGCAGAGCATGTTCTTATTCTTATCATCAACAAATCCATCTGGTTGTTCTATGTAGACTTCCTCTTCTAGTATACCATTCAAAAAAGCAAGCTTAACATCCATTTGGTACACTTTGAAACCTTTGTATGCAGCATATGCAAGTAATGTTCTTACTCCTTCCATTCTTGCAATAGGGGCAAATGTTTCCCCATAATATAGTCCTTCTTCTTGTGCATATCCTTTGCAAACTAGTTTGGCTTTGTTTCTTGTTATCTCACCATTTTCATCAAGTTTGTTTCTAAACACCCATTTGGTACCAATCACATTCTTATCAGCTGGTCTAGGAACTAGGGTCTATGTTTTGTTCTTCTCAATATGATATATCTCCTCTTCCATGGCTTTATACCAATCATCATCTTGTAGTGCATCTTTCACTATTTTAGGTTCAACCTTGCTTAGCAGACATGATTCATTCTTGAGTCTATTCCTTGTCATTGGTCTGGCATCCTTGTCAACAATGATTTGTTTTGTAAGGTGATGTCTTTTTAAATACTTGGCTAACTTGGTTCTGTCCTTCTTTCCATGTTTGATCATTTAGCTTTAGAGTCATTTTGTTCTTCTTCATCTAGCACTTCATCATTCCTCTCATGTATGCTATTTTTAGAACCAAAATGTGCATTTTCTACATTCTGTAGCTTGACTTCTAAATGCAGCTCGGCATTCACTGGCTATGACTCAGTTGATACTAAAAAAATTTGTTGACTCCTGACTTGATTTATAGTATTGTCTTCAATAGTCATTCCTTCATAGAAGTATACAAAGGATCTATAATCCTCTAATTTCTTAGTTTCATCAACCTGAACTTCAGCATGCTCATCAAAATTTATATTTGCACTCTCCACAATCTTGTTAATGTTAGTATTCAGACACTTATATGCTTTGTTTCTAGTGGAGTATCCAAGGAATATGTCTTCATCACTTTTTGCATCAAACTTGTCATTTCTAGTATCTTTAAAAATATAGCATTTACAACCAAATACTTTGAAATGTTTAACATTAGGTGAGTGACCATACCATAACTCAAAAGGTGTTGCATTTGTACTTTTCTTGACTTGAACTCTATTCAGTGTGTAGAGTACAGTACTTACAACTTCTCTCCAGTACTTTAGTGCAACATTTTTCTCCATCATCAAGGTTCTAGCATAGTCAATCACTAACCTATTCCTTCTTTCAGCAATACCATTCTATGGTGGAGTTCTTGGTGCTAATGTTTTTCTTTTGATGCCTTTGTCATTGGAGAATATCTCAAACTCTTTTGATGTAAATTCACATTCTCTGTTTGACCTTAGGCATTTCAAGTTCTTTCATATTTCCTTCTCAACTCTGGCCAAATACCACTTAAACATTTGAAACGCATCAGATTTTTTTTTTAAAAACATAGCAGTAATCATCCTTGAATAGTCATCTACAAATAGCATTATGTATCTATCTCCTAGGTAGCTTTACACTTCTATTGGACCACATTAGTCTGTATGGACTAACTCTAGTACTACTTTGGAAGTGTATGTTTTTCTTTTGAAGCTAGACTTAGTCATCTTCCCTAGTTGACATTGTTTGCACATTGTGTTTTCAGTTTTCTTCAGCTTAGGAAACCCTCTGACCTTCTTCTTTTTGTTAATGTCAATTAGATTATCAAAGTTAACATGACACATCCTTTTATGCCACAACCACACATCATCAAGTCTAACAACAAGACATGTTGCATCTTTCATATAGATAGGTAAAATAGATTAATCCTAGTTTGTTCACCTTTTCCTATCATATTTCCATCAGTGTCATAGATCTTGGTAGTTTTTTTTCCAAACTCTACATTGCAACCTACATTACCTAACTATGACACACTCAACAAGTTGTAGTTCAATCCTTCAACATAGTATGGATTATCACATGAAATTTTCTCTGTGAGTTTAATAGAGTCTTTTTCTTTGATTTGACATGGAGCATCATTACCAAATCTAACATTATTTTCATCATATTGAGTAAATGTAATGAACTTACTTTTATCTCTTGTCATGTGATGTGAGCATCCACTGTCTATGATCCACTTGTCATTCTTGTTTACACAAGTAACCAATGTTGTTGCTTCATCTTCATCTTTATCTAATTTATCCTTCATGGCCAGATAGACTACTTCATCATCATTCTCATCAGAATCTTCTTCAATAATGTAGCATCTCTTGCCTTTTTCCTTGTAGTCTTTTCTATCATCTTCTCTCTTGTTCTTGTACTTATTTTCTTCTTTTTAATTCTTCCTCTATGTACATCTTGTAGTAATATGATCTACTTCATTGCAATTAAAATATATGATAGGGAGTTTACCTTTGAATTTACCTTTGCCTCAATGGAATCTCCTAGCCAATAGTGCTTCTAACTATTCCACATCTTCCTCATCTGTGTTGTTATCACTGGATGCATGTTTTCCCTTTCTTCTCTTCTTGCTTGATGTCTCCTCCTCAGTGTCTTTTATTTTCATCTTGGCCTTGAAAGTAGATTCAAGGTTCTTAGGTCTATAGTTATCAAAATTGGACAATTCAAATGCAGTAAGTCTTCCCACTATTCCTTCAAAGGTTAATGTGTTTCCTTGTACACACCTTTGCTCTTGAATGGATGAAACTCTAATAACATAGATAGGGAGTAGAGTTCTTAAGTATTTGTTGATGACAATTTCTTCTTCCAATTGACCACCTAGACTTCTTATTGCACTTACCACTTCTTTTATTCTAGCAACATATTGAGCAGCATTTTCTCCTTCCTCCATTTTCATGTCATCAAACTTTCCTCTTAGGCTTTATCTTTTTGCTCTCTAGACATTTTGATCTCCTCCATAGATATCTCATAAGGCTTTCCACATCTTGAATGCAATGTCACAATCTTTGATGTCATCATATTCTGCATAACTAAGTGTAGAGGCAATCTCCAACATTGCTTTATTGTGCTCCTTCCTTTTGCTCAAATCATTTGCAGTAAGAGGTCCTACTGGATTTACATGTTCTGTTCCAAATGAGGTTTGTGCATAATCACCTCATGCTAGGGTCTCTATCTTTTCTTATTCGAATACAGAGTTTTTTTAATCCTTCATAATCATTCAATTGAGTTGAGATGTCTCTTTCTTCTAATTCTGCCATTGCATAGCGGGGTTCTACAAAAATCATTACTCCAAATGCATTCTATAGAAAATAACCTCAAGTCCAATTTCATGTAGAAAAGTTGTCTTTGTTCAGCTTGGGAACTTCTCTTTTGGACATCTTGATCTTCCTACTTTTAGTACTTTTAAACTAAATCAACAGATGTCTCTGATACCAATTGTTAGAAATGTTTTAGAATAACTAAGGGGGGGGGGGGGGATGAATCAGTTATTCAAGGTCCAAATGTCCTATTAAAACTTTTCACTAAGTATAGTGAGCCCATTCGACCATTCATTCATCCAAGCTTTAACTTTTCTAACCAGCAAATTACTGTAAATCAACATGCAACCATAACAAGTAAGAAATCAACACATAACACGGTGATTTACATGGAAACCCAATTTGAAAAAAACCACCAATAACATGCTACTCAATTCTCACTCTTCTAAAGTGATGCCCTATGAAAGGCCTGCCTTGTTAAAGGCTTACAACACACTGTTAAATGTGACCTTATTAGAAGATTTAACCACCCTATTAGAAGTGGGCCTAGTTAGAGGACTTTAGAACATTCACTTGGAATGCCACCCTATTAAAGGATTTACAAATGGCTATTAAACCAACCTAATTCCATATAATTTTTATATCTAATACAATTGCTAGAGAGTATTAGAAAATCTTTGACCTGACTACAATAGACAACTTAACTTGCAGATCTCATATCACTTCTCAGCTCATACCATTGCCTGGCTTTCAATCTCTGCAACTTTGATAGCTTGGCCTCCTTTCAAGCTTAGTCTCCTTGAGTCTCCATGCTCAATGTACCAATGCAATCATCTCTTCTTGACCACTTGTAGAAGTAGAGCCTCTATGCTTTTCCTTCTTCTAGATGTCTTCTCCTTGACACCCTTCTAGCTACTTCATAATTTGGCTCTTTGGCAACAACAACATTTGCTTCTTGGTCTGTGACTCCTTAAATAGAAGTCTTGGAGTTCTTTTCCCATTCAATTCTTCCTTCCTTTTGATTTCAATTCATATGGATTAGGTAGGATTCATTGTATCCAACCCATATTTTTTTTCCTCTAGAAACTTCTTGAATAATCCTCTTGAATTCACCTAAAAATGGTTTACATAGAATTCTATGCCACTACCTCATCATCCTTATCTTCCAACTAGTTTACAAAATTTAAGGTAACCACTTTGTTGACTCAGATTTGGCGAATCTTTGTTATTTAAAATAATGTAGCAACTCGGAACTATTGAAATACTGGTGCTCAGCACATACTATGTTACTCGGCATCAACTATGTTTTTCCTAATGCTCGACATCTAAAGATCACTCGGCACCAACTAAGATTTTCTGATGCTCGGCACCTGAACTTCACTCGACATGTAAAGATCACTTGGAACACACTAGAATTTCTTGTTACTCAGCTCCAACTAAGAATTTTCTCGGCTTCAACTAACTTGCTCAGCACCTACTAATGATCTTAGTTTGAGCTTTGTAGTCAACCTTGTTACAACTTGTTCCTTCAATGTTTCTAAGTGTGACCAACCTTTGTATCTTTGGGCATGTTATCAATACATCATTTAACCATTTTCTTAACTAATCCTTGCACTTTATTACAACATCATAACTCAACCTTTCCCTTAGGTAGTCTTGTTACATCTTGTTGATCAAATCCTCTTCATCAATCAACTAAGTGATAGTACTTGGATCTTATAAGAAAATGTCATTCCTAAAAATAGAAAGTTTGACATCAATGAAAAAACAATGATTGAAAACATTCTTTTAACAACAATCTTCCTTATTTGCAACAATCTCCCTCTTTTATCTTCAACAATGGGCTTTTTCAATTAGATTTCCAACACAAAATTCTGAAATGCCTGACTACAAGTAAATATTTTAACATATAGATTTAAAATATAAAAAATTAGAATGAGAATTATTTTTTATACCATTGTAAAAATACCTGCATATTGTGTGCACTAACACATGCCCATGGATTCCACTCATGAACAATGCAATGAAAATAATTTTTAGCATGTTTTACTTGTTCTTCATTATGCCAATCTAATGTATCCATATTTAGAGCACCATGAAGCCATAAAAACCCATGTACATGTGGAGAGCCCCTATGCTGCTATTCATATTTGGACCAAAAGTCTTTCACATTCAATCCTTTCTCTAAAATCTCTTTTCGAAACATTGTGTGCCTAAGGTGCATGTAGTGAGCCACAATTTGAGCGTAGTCAATAACATTTTGTGTTTTCCATTTTAAAGCTTCTCTAGGGTCTGTAGGTGAAGTTCCAAACATTAGTGCATATAGATCTAGCCAATATAATTTAGCTACACTAAGTGTGAAAAAAATCATTGGAGTTCCTAGTTGTTTAAGGAGATCATACAATTATCCCTGGCATTTTTTTCAATATGACTTGGTCCCTCATAATGTTGTACCAAAACACTTTGAGTTGTCAACCAATTTTGTGTTTGGTACATCTTCCATATGTTGACATAACTCATCTATGGTTATTGGTAGATCTTGAATATTTCTTTTGGCAAAAATTGTACTTGAATTCTGTGCTTAGTGCCTCAGTATCATGTTCATCATATAATATCTAAACCTAGGGTATTTTCAAAATCAGTGATCCCTATATCAAAAAAGATGCTTCACATATTCATGGAGGTGTATTCTTCATACACGGGGTTCTAACCAATCACACTATCCAGTGGGAAATAATGTAGGAAAGGCCATGTCCAACAAACTTGGCATAACATATTCATTTACTGGAGATGCACCTATTGATGGCCAATCAATTAACCTTAAAGGATCTGTATTGGGGTTATTTATCCATGCTTGTATGAATTCCATTTCCCTTTGCAAGTTTGCTGACCTTGTTGCCATTGAAATTGAATGATTTAGGTTACTATTTTCTTCATCATCTATTTCAGATTGTATATAGATTAATTCATTTGACTCACTCTCAACTTGAATGTGAATACTCTTAATTTGTTTAAATATATTAAAATCACAATTTATTTCAATATCATCTAATGCATGAGCATTGACTTGAACATCTGAATAAAATTTATCATTTTCAATTTTATACTTTAGGACATGATATACACAATCCCTATTAATTGTAAAGGCATAATTTGTACCACGTTGATCTTTCTTTCAAACAATTATTATTGGTAACACTTTTATTGGATATGGAAGACTTTTATATATGTGCTCAATATTCTGAGGGAAGCTTATTGTGTGCCCCTTATATTTATATTGCCCGACTATTGCATGTGTTACCTACAAAATTGGACTAATGCATGCAATCAACATTTCTTCCACTTGTGTTAAATTTGCAAGTTTAGATGGCTGTGATCCTAGATCCATATTGTTTTCTGCAGAGAATCAATTATTTTCTTTTTCTTGCTGACATCTAGAACATATTGGACCTTCTTCTGTGCGATGAATTTTAATGCCAAGATAACACTCCTAACACATATAGCACATTGATGGTTGAACCAGACTATCCAAGTGATGTCGAAATAGTAATTGAAGATTTATAACTATTTACAAAATGTATATTAACATTCTCTTAAGTTTCAACACTACAATAATTTGTGTCATTTTGTTGAGGAATGAGTGACTCAACATCACTTGATTCATTATGATCAAGTTCAACCCTTGATGTATTTGGTAGATTATTATTTTGGACTTTTAGTTCTTGTATCATTCTTTCAATTTTTCTTCTAACATTTCTTTGCCTATCTTCTTGGTTGCTCTTGATATGTTGATTTTATTGTTTAATATCATTCATTTGGTTCCTTTGTCTTTTTCTATATTCTCTTTGATATTCTCTCATATATTTTCTTTCATCTTGGATAGATTGATGGATTGAATTTTCCCCAATATTTATTCATTAACTGTTGTTACAATTTGTTTTTATTCTGTATCTAGTTGAGATTTTGTTATGTCGACATTCACATCCATCATGTTTGCAATATCTAATCCATTTGTAATTTTTTCTTGTCTTTCTCTAGAATTATGCTCATTTTCTTCTGAAATACACTTAATGTCTTTGTTTTCTCTTTTTCTTTCATCAATTTGTGGTTTTTGACTCGGCCTACATTCCATGTGACACTCAAACCTATTATCCATCTCATTCTCTAAAGAATGCAAATTCAAAGATCTATTTGAAAATTGAAAGTCATTTTCAAATTGAATTGGTGTATATTGATTAGAGCAAGCTAGAATATCTAAATTGTTTGTATTCCCTTGGACTATATTTTGATTTTTTTAATTTCACAATCCATCATTTATGTTCTCTTTCTAGTAGATATTGTTGTTTCATCTTCATTATGCACATAATGTTGTGACCCATTTTCTCAATCATGCATTTGTTCTTTTTGCCTTCGCCTATATTCTATTTGATAATCCCTTTTGTATTGCCTTCACTCCTCCTCAAAATGAAAGTTTAAACATCTTGGTGGCATAACTACAATGTAAAATTAAACATATAATTTAAAATATGCTTTGTTTCTTTTATTGATAAAGTATGTCAATTAAAAAGAGTAGAATATTCCTACTTCATATTTAACAATCCCTTCAAATTTATAAAAAATGTGGAACAATAGATATTTTTATCTTTGTCATTGAAAATATTAAACATACATTTTTCTAGTTGAACATTGAATATTGTTCAAATTGAGCCATTTCCATCAAAAAAAATTCAAAGAGATTATACATTTTCATTCATAAACTAAAAAAAAAATTGTACATAAATGTTTGAAATACAAAAGCTTTTAAATATTCAATAAAATTGGTGGCTAATTGTAATACAAATTAATCCTTCATTAATTACATTTCTCTAACGTAAAACACTATCTTCCTTTTAGTCTCAATAAATATAATTTTGACTTTTCTAAATTTAAATACTCTAGTAAATAGATTTATAATTTTTTACTATCTTAAAAATATAGTTAATTAGAAAAATGTAATTGAAAAAATAAATATGAAATTGAATAGAAAACATAAAATTGAAAAATAAAACACTTATTTCTAAACCTCTCAGAAATAATTCCAAAACTATATTCATATATTTGTGTATTTGCGAAGGTGGCTCTATAAGAGTATATAAGTACCTATTTCATATATTTATAGTTTAAATATAAATTTAACTTAGAATAGTATAAATATATTATACCTAAATATTGTTTAGTTTAAGGGTTCTAAAAATAAAGTTGATTAAGTAGAAATGACACTTATTGACACATGTGGTTAAATTACATGTAATAATATCTCAAACTATTAGAAATTCATAAGGAACGTTATCCCAAAGTCAACCATTGCTCTAACTAAGCTAGATATGAAAACATTTTTTTTTGTAAGTTCTTATTTACAAATATTCAATTTTCAACTTTCAAAATTTAAATATTTTAATAAATATATTAATTAATTTTCAGTATCTTAAAAAATATTTAAATAAATTAATCTAATTGAAAAATAGTAAATATTAATTGTCATGATTATTATTATTTTTAAGCTGAAATAATTACGATTGGATTTTATGATTATAATTGTAGATAGTTCAACTCTTTTTTCTCTTCTGAACAATGTCTATATTGCTTTAGTTTTTTAAAACTCTAAGTTACTCTAAAATGATTATGAATTTTAGGTCAGCTAACAATGTGAAGATAGTGAAAAAATTCATTAGTGTTAAAACCCTATTTTTCAAATAGGGTTAGTTTTTGATTTATTTTCTTAGTAATTCAATTTAAGGTTAAATAAATTAGTAAAATATAAGTGAAAAGTACTTATAATTTATATTTCAAATGTCAATCTAAAATAAAATAAAATAATAGCCTTATCACTATTAATATTATGTTCAATACTTGCACTTTTGGTACCAACACTTCTAAACCCCTCTTTATTATTTTTTCTATGTGTAAAAGCTACAAACTCAAGAGAATGGGAAGGTAAACTTTGGCTGCTCAAAATAAAAAATTTGAGCTCCTTGTCTATCATCAAATGTTGACTTTTCACACACCCTTAGCAAGTGATCATAGACAATGGACTCTCAAATCAAATGATGTCAAAAGGCTGCAAGGTATTTCCTTGTGAAACTCTTCAATCCTTTCATTAACAATTTGGATCTCCTTCCTGCTACAATCATTATGCCTCATTTCCACCCGAACTCCTTAAGGAATCTCTCAATCCCTTCTTATATTTGTTTGATTTCCATCTCCCTTGTACCTACTTCTTGTTCCTTGGTTGTAATTATAACAGACATCTAATTTTTGGATTTGTATAGAGAAAATGAGCAAAACTTAGCTGATAACAGAGATCCTCAACCTCATTTTACATGGCTTTTGCAATCTTGATGGCAAGATCCTTCCCTTAACAATTGTAAGTAATCTGATTTCATGACTTAGTATTGAATCAAATAACATTTTGAATCACAATGTATCGAACAGGAAAATGAGTGAGGGTGTTAATACATTTGGGGTATTGGATCGAATTTTCTAGAAAAGATGATAAAAAAAAATAAGTCATTCATCATTGCTACAAACATCTAAGAATTGATACCAAGTAGCTGCATATTATATTTTATATTAGGATAAAGAATTCTTATATAATCTATAGTGTGATTATATATATACCAATTCATTTTGCATATGTATTAGCACTTGTTTCATATTTAGGAAATTGAATTATAATTCTAAACAAAACAAAAGTTTGAAATGGGGTAAACTATGTTAAAGAAGCAATCTTCTTCATCTCTATAAAAACATAGCTGCTAAGCTGGGAAATTCACAACATTACTTCCATAATGTATAATGTTACATCTTAGCATTCTATTTGAAGCATAAATCTAACATGTTTATAGGGAGTGATTCAATGGTAGAGTGGAGAGGAGACATTCGATTTTGTTGCAGTTATAATTGGTGTCATTTTTTTGAGGAATGAGTGACTCAACACCACTTGATTCATTATGATCAAGTTCAACCCTTGATGTATTTGTTAGATTATTATTTTGGACTTTTAGTTCTTGTATCATTCTTGAATCAGTTTTATATACTAAAAGAATGTTAAGGTGTACTTATACAAACAATAGGAACGTAGGTGTTCAACTATACATTTTATATACTGAGGAGCACATAATCAATATCAGTCTAGTGGCATGACAAGGAATGTTAAGGTGTACTTATACAAACAACCAATTCCTTTAGTTAGGTACTTCTATGCAAGAATCCTACCTATAGCTTGGCCAATATTGGAGTTAAGTGACAAGTACCATTATTTTAACAGATCACTATCTTAATTTTCAACATATAAAGGTAGAAATACATAACACACTTATTTAGAAGTAGTGACAGATTCTAATAGAAGGCTATCTTAAAATTCTTAGAAGACACTACCCAACAAAACCATCATAGGGGGGGGGGGGGGGGGGGGGTTTGTAGTGTTGGCAATGGAGAATCTTTTTAAACCTACCCCGAATCTGTTACAATTACCGAGGAATTTGTTGAAAACACTTTCCTTACTTCGACTCCAGTCTACACAGGTCACAATGCCTCATCTAAATATGTCCTAACTTAACTGATTGATTGTGCTCAGCCATGAACTTGAGAGGTTCAAAAATGGGTTGAGATAGTGATTTTTTATTAAAAACTTTGAAGCTAAATTTTGGTTACAACACGAGTGAATCAAAGACATAACCTTCATCATGGAAGGGCATAGTGAAACAAAGAAGAGATGGATTTGTTACACACAAACAATTGATTTTCATTTGACCTCCCTTTTAAACTTAAACTTCTAAATAGTTCACAAAATAGCATGGCAATGAAAATCAAATGACGAGCACATAATAGCTTAATGCACACAGAGCTGCATCAATTCTAACAATTGTGCAATACATTTTTAAAAATTTCTTAGACATTCATTAATGTAAATTCAAGTAACGTATTTACAGCATGCGCAGAGAATACAGCAAATAGAAGAAGGAACCTAGTAAAATTGATTTATGTCCCTCCTCTAGTCGTCACTGCTACTACTTTGAACAACTCTACCATCTTTTATTTTCCCCAAATCTATCATCTGTTATTCTCTCCCAACTCCGCCATCTACTATTCTCCCCCAAATCTGCCATCTACTATCTTCCACACATATACACTATCATAGTTCCCAAAGAAACCCCCTCACGTTTCTTCTCCTTCTAGCCATCACTATAACCACTTGCTTGGTTTGTTTTATAACCCTTTCTTGTTTCTATAACTGATCCAACTTCAGGTGTATTGTTTTCAGTCCCTTTTCTTTTCATATGAAATTGTTATTTTTAAAAATTCATGTAATTCATGTATATTCATGTAATTTACATGGTTTTGGGGGTCTCTTATCAGACTAAAGGGCCTCTTGGCTAATAAATAGTCTATTTTTCTTAAATGAATAATTTGTATATTTAAATTGGTTTTACTTCTATAATTTGTTTTAATTCTAATTCAACTTTAACATTAAACATTTTCTCAAAAATTGCAATCTTAATAAAATTCTAAAAATATGTAGTTGTTACGTTGAGCATAATCAAACCTTCCACTTTATTAGAGGCAATTTCTCCTCAATTTTTACTATAAGATCTTGGGGTTAGGGGTATAGCTCGCTTAGACATGCTCCCTCTGTCATAATGACAGGGTTCAAGGGCAGCACTCACAAAGCCAAAAATGAATTTACTATCAGAAGTTTTTTTCTTCTATTGTATGACTTATTCTACCCTAATTTTGTAGCTTCCCTATTGAGTTTAAGGGGTTTCAGATTGTAATCTAAATTCAACATTAAATCATAAGCATAATCCTAAATAAGATGACAACCCAAACCTTAAATTCAACCCTAAGTGTAATTGTTAATCCCTAACCATAACATAAATCTTGTAGCCCGGCTATAAAATTTGTTTCAATTTTATGAGCCATGGTTAATATTTAAAACTTAATTTGGCCATTCTATCTTCGAATTTTCTGAGTCTCTAAACTTCCATGTCTCCGGCTTGTTCCCAGCTCCGCACAACACTTGAAATTGTTGAAATCCAACTTCTGAGCCTCAAGTTATAAAAGGTTAATGATCGCCACCCAAACACGTGTTTCTTAACCTTTAACTTCTCAATAGGTTAATGTTAACCACTAAAAACATGTTTTTCCTAACCTCCCAATAGGTTTATGATAGCGTTCAAAAATATGTTTTTCTTAACCTCTCCAATAAGTTAACGATAACATTCAAAAACATGTTTTTCCTAACCTTTAAAAAGGTTAATGTTAACCACTAAAAATGTATCTTTCCTAACCTCCCACAAGGTTAATGATAGCCATTAAAAACACATTTTTATTAACCTTTATAAGGTAGTTATTAACCTGTTCAAAGTTCTTTCATGAAAACTCAAATATGTACATAAAGGCCATTGGCAACAATGGAAATGAATCAAATGGGAGTCCCTAATAATTCACCATGAGCGGTGAAAGGAAATTTAAATTTTATAAATAATGGGGATTTTCTTGACTGAATATTTGGGTTCCTAAATGAATAGTAAAGGTGATCAATAGACACCAAACCAGTTTCAATGAAAGTGGGAGTCTATAACCCTGCAAATAACAAGGCGGATTGTGCAGATAGCATAGACCATTGCAACTGAAATGCTCCTGCAATGCGTGAATGTTTTCTGTCAATAGTACACGGCTACCACTTCAAGTTTCAAGTTTTAGAAAGCAGCACGCTATTGTCTGCGTGTGAGCAAGAAAAATGATCTCGTTGCAAGTCACATTTGGTGAAGATAAATGTCTTTCGCTTTTTGTTGATGCTGTACATTCATTGGATAATAAGATTATAAAATAATGTGTCCATGAACATCTTTAGAACGTTGTGGTGTGCACGGATGAGTGCGTTATTCACTTCATGCTAGCAGGATAAAGCATTTATATGCCACCCCGTCTACTCTATCACTAATCCAACCGCACCAAGCAGATAAACCTGATGGTCGTCACCTTAACTCACGATAGACATTTTTGTGCTTGTGTCATGCATCAGCTTCAAGCATTTTATGAGCGGTGACAGTCAAGGGAAGTAGAAACGTATGCTATCAGAGCTAAGAACTTGTACGCTTTCATGAATTTCAGGGTTTCTTCTGCCTTTCTGATGATGAGAAAAATATAGAGTTTCCATAGACATTAAAATGAAATAGATGATAAATATGGGAACTTTGGTGAAGCTTGGAAGGCCGAAATAAATGATAATGTTGGTGCCATAGCTTGATTGGTGGAAGGTGGTTGTCTAGTTCATAATTCAAAATGGGAGGAAAGCATGACAAGACTGCGGTGTTGAGATGGTGAGAACCTTGAATCTAAAGAAATTTTAAATAATTTATTGCCAGGTTCATGGTCAAGTTATGGAAGATGTTCAAAATTTTTGAGATTTGCTCCTGACTTGTTTGATACAATGCCAAAATTAAAAGCGTGGTGAACATAAACCGAACATACAGAGTGTTGGCAAAACGTTTGACAAAATGAAATACTTTTTCCTGACCTGCAGCTTTGGAAGCTTCACTCATTAAGTCACCCAAGTTCGGATCAGCATTCTCATTTTCTTTGTAACTTGGCATATTTGAGAAAAGGATAGGAAATCAAACCATGAAGTACAAGTATCAAAGGCCGAATTATGCTCCTATTTTAAGAAGTACGCTTCCAGATATCGGTGATACCATTTTAGGAAATGTTTTCCTTCAAGACTTCTGGTCATCTCTTGTGAATGAAGAAAAGACTCCATTAGCTAGAAAGATATTGGAAAGTGGCTTGGCTCAAGCAGGCGGACATCCCATTTCTGTACAATGCCCAGAATTAGTGTTGGAATGCATGAAGGCTTATCATCCCAACACTAGAGAAGTTCTTTCACCAAACAATGAAGCAATTGTTCGTCTGGACCCTGCCTCTATTGCTATCATTTTTCGATTGCCCACTAGGATGCAATATGCCAGCATTAATCTAAGAACTGCCAAGGAATATTTTACTGCCAATCAAACTCAATGTTTAAATACTATGGCAAGATCATGGTTCTTCCAACCAAGAAGAGGAAAGTCTCAACTAGGCAAATCCATTCACAGATCATCACTGAAAGAAGATGTGGTGAATATGGTAACATTGTTGAGAAGGATCGTTGGTCTTCAAGATTCACACGAGTTCGAAGGTTGGATGTTTCTATTCATTAATATGGTCTGTGAAGTAAAACAATACATTGATTGGGCTAAAATTATCAGCGATTCACTGCATAGACAACTCATGGGACTTCAAGAAAATGACTACTTTTATATGACTTCATACCTTTTCTATGCTATTACAAGTACCAAAAGTTGGCCAGGACTTAACCGGTAGGGCATTTATGATGACACAACCATCATTTATAATCATCTTCCTCAAATTCAGTATGATAATAGCCTGCACCATTTTAGAAGAGTGAATGACGCATTCACCATGCTAACTATAAGGGAAATTCAATGGAACATTGGACTCAGGATTTCACCAGAAGCAGTGATGAAAATACAAAAATATGGAAGTGTTTTCATACAATTCCCAAAGTTCACTTATATCTGGTTAGCTGCGTATGATGGGTGTCTGCTGATGTTACCGAGATTTGTTGATGATAAATTAGTCTTAATTGAAATGTGCAGGCAAATTAGTCAAATCAATAAACTTTGCAGGAACAGGAGGACAAATGAAATAGCTTTTCCTATCGACATTGGATATTATAGTTGTGACACTGCATCAGATGCCAGGAACATTGAAAGATCTATTGCCACAATAAATTTTCATCCTTACACGATGTGTTTCCCTTATGACAGTAAGGGCTATGCAGTGAATGAATTAAAGTTAAATCCCAGTCTTGGTCACTTCTCGGCTCTAGAAGACTTTTGGGAGGATTGTGAAAATGACTTCAAAGTCAGGAAGAGAGATTGGATGCGGCTTACAGTACGACAGGTAATAGACTTCAAGTTGGACATTGATGTGACAGGCGTAGATGATGATGAGGTTTCTTTGGTCGATCCTTACTATTATGAGAAAATTGAATTGCTAGAGCTCCCTCCTATTGATTGGTCAATTCCTGAATTGAAAAGCTTGAAGGAGAGGTCTTCCTATGTTCTTAAAAGAACAAGAGACTGGATCTGTAAAGTCAGAGCCGAAAAAGCAACTGGTGAATCTCAAAATAAAGAGACGAGAAATAATATAGGGGAATCATCTCGAATGGCGATAGAGCCAACTTCTAGTGAGACGACACAACAACTGGATACAGGTGCTCAAGATTGGGAAGAAGATCTAAATCAGCCGGATAGGTTTACAGTCAAAAGAAAAAGGACAAGAATGAAAGGTAGAATGAATCAAGAATGGAATGAATCCAGTGGGGAAGATCAAAGAACTCCTCAAATTTCTGAATTGCATGTCCCTGTTACATCCCCTCATGATACAGTGATTCCTAATTTGAGTCTCCCTCCTCCTGATATGTCAATAATAGACATCACACAGTTAGATAACCCATTATCTAATTCAGAAGACTTAATGATGGTTGCTGAAAATGTAACAGGTGATGTACAAGCTTCAAAAATTACACATTCATGGTTCTAGGATAGTCTTCAGAAGAGGAAGAAAGTTGTACAAATGGTCCCACCTCCATTTGATATGATCTCTAGCATTCTTCAGAAGCCTCCTAAGGCGAAAAAGACCAAGGTGATGTCTAGGTTAGCTATTGATAAAACTTTAGGCAATTTGTGTGTGGAATTAGCCAAGCCTATAGTTGAAAAGAATGTTGATGAAGCATCTGAATCAGATTTCATTCTAAAAAAGGTTGACCTTGGTCATTCTAATGCGGAAAGAGAGATTCAAAATTTTGAACTAATTGCCACTCAGATGTTGCAAAGGGCGAAGAAAGAGAAAAGAGCCAAAGAGCAACTCAAAGAACAAGTTCAGATGATGACAGCTTATATTAATTCAATCGGCAATCCTTCTAATACCCAATTCGTGGTCACTCCACCGGTTCTAACAGGTCTTGATGGTATTTTAGATCATACTGTTGTTCAAAGAATTGGCCAACAAAAGTCACATAGTATGATGATCGAGGCTTGGATAAATAGGATGATAGAAGATGCTTCAAAACTTATAACTGCAGTGTAAGAGATATATGGGAAAGCCATCACGCAGATACATGAAATTTCTGAGGAGCTGAAAAATAGCAAAGAACATAAATCCAACTTGCAAAAAGTAGCTGATGAATTAAAAGAAATGGCCAAGCTGGATGCGAGCACCCTACTTCTTGAGAAAATTATTGCTGATCCAAGTGACAATCAAATGCGTATCTAGAGTAAAAGTGTTGGTTGGAAGGTGATAAACATCAACAAAGGGATCACTGAGTTCGAAAAGCTAATAGCTTCTTTGGAGCAACTGAGAATAAAGAGTACAGATGAATTAATCTCTACTATCACAGGTGGGGTGCCGGTAAGTGATCTTCAGCATGTTGATTGTCGATTTCTCCTTGATTCCTTCAGTTTTCAGATTCATTCAGAAATAGAGAACCATGTATCAGATGCTGAAACTATGATGAAGCTTAGCCTGGTTGCAGTCACGCTAGGAGATTGTAACATTTCAGCCTATCAATAGGAGTCAGAAGAAATTCAAGATAGATACTTCACAGCCAAACTCAAGATGGAAAATGTCTTCATTCTTACCTATGAATCAATGATGATCATCCTAGATGCTTACAGGGCTTTCCGAGATAGATCAATTGTGTCCCGGTAGATAGAATTAGTAGCTAGAATAATCAGTGATTGTATATGCAAATATCTTTAGGAACTCTAGCTAAAGTTTTGTTTCTACAAGTTTCCTTGTATAGGTTAATTTTCTTGAGGTTAATTAACCTTCCAGAATTATGTATTTTGGAGGTGGTTATTAACCACGAAGAGGTAGTTATCAACCTCTATGTCTATATAAGGACACCTTTTGGCTTTGTAAAAGGACTTTTTGGTTGGATAAATAAGGGAACACTATGCTGAAATTTTGATCTAGGGATAAATTTTGGAAAGTATGTACACTTTTTATCTCTGAATTGAAAAATCTCTATTGCTTTTCTTGGTGCAAGGAAATGAAATGAGATTTTCTTTGGGTTTCTTATTTTAAAATCCAAATTGTTATACGTTGTAGTGGACATTCTCATGGTGCTATGCGAGTTTTTATGGATGATAATGAATGTGCTTAATAATACAGGTTGCTTTCAAGCATAGTTTTTGAGCACCTCTGTTATCGATCTTGTTAACCACAGAAGGTTGTGAGGGCATGTGGTGCATTTTCCTTCCACAACTTTCTCTTGAACTTTGAAGTTTTAGATTCTTTAATCGAAAAACCTTTTAAAAATTATATCATACGAGGGAGCTGCCCCTCAAAACGTAGAGGAAGGCCGCATACCAAGGGCCTATCCAACTATTGTGAACGGTTTGCCACACATTCCATTGGGCAATTCTACTGTGACAAATCTGTTTACCAACAAATTTTTGGCGACTCTGTTGGGGAGACTGAACAGAAATATTGATAGTCACCTGTAATGACGTGCAATGGTGCTTCCGCATGAGAACATTTTTCCTGATCTCCAACCGAACCTTGGCTTTCAAGACACCCAGGAAGATATCATCTTAGACTTGAATACTTTAGCCTGGAGGTGTAGACAAAGTGTATAGGAATATCATCAAGTTAATTGAGTTCTTGAAGAAGAAGAGGAGTTCGGAGAAATCTTGTGAAGAGCCCCTATTGATCAGAACATTGTATTTATTGAAAGAATAGTGGTTATTCCAAGAAGAAATAGACAAAATCTTGGTCATATTCAAGGGAAAATAAATAATAACCATTAAGCTGGCTGATAAACCATACACGCGGATTGATAGACAAAAGGGTTTGGTAGACGAAGACTTTGAAGCCCTCCGAAAGTTAAATTTTAAGCCAATTACTCCTAAGAAGAAGAAAAAGGTCAAGTCTGTTAGTAGGTCTTCTTCTCCAACTAAGGCTACTGTTTCTCCTACGGCCTTTCAAGCTTTGCTTTTTGCAGGTACTATTTTACCTTTAGCTATAAATTTACAGCCCATGAATATCATTCTTCCGACCATGACACATCAAGCACCGCAGCCACCAGTCCCATGGGGAGCTACTATCGGCCCTCTAGATTTAGGGAACCAATTACATGACATGCCCGTTGGTTCTCGAAAAATTCTTCCCAAGTTTTCTGGTGATGGAAAAGTCACTATTGATCAGCATATAAGTGCATTCTTTACAGCAAGCAGTGTTCTTACAATCCAATATGAAGATGTTTCTGTCCGTCTTTTTGTTGAAACACTCACCGAAGCCGCAGCTGAATGGTTTGGACAGCTACCAGCTGGATCAATTACTTTGTGGGTAACTTTGATTCAAGCTTTTGAGAGGAGATTTAAGACTACTGAAGATGAACATTTTCTCCTTTCCCAATTGACTTCAATGAAGAAGGAAATTCATGAGCCAATGCGAGAATTCATTGCTCATTTTAATCAGACGGTGAATTGAATTCTTGTCAACAAAAGACCCACTGAAGAAAATCAAATGACTTTCTTCATCAGTGCTCAACCTTCTGATGTAAGCTTTCAAATACGAAGGACAAGACCTATTAATCTAGCGGCTACGTAGACCTTGGCTATTGAGGTGGAAGATGACTTGCTTAGTTTAGGAAAATGGAGTCGTGATCTACAACAGGGAAAAGGTCAACAAGCTCCTGTCACTGCCACTGATCCTTTATACCAAAAATTGGCTAATGATCTATTACAACTCAAAAAATAGTTGCCTTCTAATCCTCCACCTTTGTATCAAGATATTCCAAGGAGGAATTATATGCCATATCAAAAAAATAGACAGACTAAGTGGCTACCCCAATCGACACCAAGATTAGCCATCGAACATCCCTCATCATCTGGTAAATAGGCTGCTATGTGTGATTTTCACCTAACAACAGATCATGATGGTGCAAGCTGTCCTAAGATGGCTAGATTCATGCAAATGCATTTGACTGTGGAGAAGATAGAAGAATATGTGGCTCCTGAAGATGTAACAGAACCCACTGTTGGCACCTCTTCTATTAACTTTTTGGAATATGAACCTGATGATGACCAAACTGAAGATATCAACAATCATTCTTGCAATGCGGCTACACCAAGTTGGAGACAAAGGTTGGAAGAAAAGTGGAGTAAACAAGCAAAAGAAAAACCTTCTGATGAGACTGCTAAGAGGATTTTGTCTCATAAGCATACTCCAAAAGAGCCATCACAAACAAAGGAGACAGATAAGGGTAAAACTCCTCCTATCATTGAAGACTCTTTCGATTTTATTGATCACTGTAAGAAGACCAAAGTACAAATTTCTCAATTGGATTACCTAAAAGCCAACCCTCATCAATTAGAAAGGTTGATCCAATGTGTTGGCAAAGGGAAACATTCACCTGAGATCACTATCAACCATGAATTAGGAGTTTCTCTAGAAGCGGAAGATAATTTGGAAGGGCCCATGACTGAGAAAGAATATTTTGTTGCAGTGTCTTTGTCAGACAAACCTGAGCCTTTCTATGTTTCTCTTTCTATAGCTGGATGCAAGTTAAGTAATTATATCATTGATTCTGGTGCATCTAACAATGTTATGCCTTCAAAGGTGGCACATGCCTTGGGTCTTTCTCTGAATAAACCTTCTGGAAAAGTGTATTCTATGGAGGCAAAACAAGTCCCGCTAGTTGGCTAGTTCAAAGATGATCAAGTAGCACTTGCAACACATCCTAAGAAGAAGTTAAAACTAAATATCTTGGTTGCTGATATTCCTGCTAGTTATGGGATGCTTTTGAGCAGAAGTTTTTGCAAAGAGCTTGGTGATGAAATCAAGATGGACATGTCTCATGCTCTTATCCTGATTGTAAATAAGAAGGTTAAGCTTGACCCTGAACCGAAAGCTAAATATACAGTGTTGAAATCAGATGATCCCAGAGCTGAAATATTATATGTTGATATTGGGCATGGAACGTACATGATGATGTCCAATGAAGAAGATGTAACTGAGCCTCTCATGCCTGATATAACCAATGAATTATGGTCAATGGAGTTTGATGGAAGTTCTTCTTCTTCTGGTTCAGGTGCTAGGATAGTGTTGATATCACTGAAAGGAGAGAGATTTCCAAAAGCTTATAAGCTAGCTTTTGAGACCACCAATAATACCGTAGAATATGAAGCTCTCCTACTTGGTCTCGAGTATGCAAGAGAAAAAGGAATCAAACAACTCAAGGTATCAGGAGATGCAGAATTAGTTGTCAACCAGGTACGTAGACAATATCAAACAAAGAATCCAAAATTGAAGGCATATAGGAATAGAGTGTGGGATGAGATCAAGCATTTTGATGCTTTTTCCTTATTTGCTATTCCTAGTGAACAAAATTCTAAAGCAGATTGTCTTGCAGTCTTTGCATCTCTACTTATCCCTCATCCTGAGTTCAATAGAGATGTTTATACAGTAGAGATGATTCATAGACCCAGTGTGTTTGATAATGATCAACACTGGCAAGTTTTTGATGATGATGGGCAAATAATTGCATTTCTCGAGGGAAGGCCTCCATTTTCAGACCTAAAATTTGAAGGATCGCGTAGTCATAATGGAAAACAAGGAGATGATCTCGAGATTATTCAGTTGGAAGGTAATTTTATCCCAAGATGATTAGTCACCCTAGAGAGTCTTTTTGATAAAGAAGATAAAAGGAAAGAGAAAGCTAAAGACACTAAGCCTTCTAATTGTTCGAGTTATGAGAAAGTAAATATTGGTTCTGCGGAAAACCCAAAGATGGTTCTAATAGGGAAAGATTTGACATCTCAAGAGAGAGAAGAATTTACAAAGTTGTTGAATGCTTACCAAGATGTTTTTGCTTGGGGTTATGAAGATCTTAAGGAATTCATGAGTGGGAAATTTAAACATCAGATTCCCTTGAAACCTGGTTCAACTCCCTTTCGGCAAAAGCAAAGACAATTCAATCCCAAGGTAGTTGATGCTATTTTCAATGAGGTTGATAAGATGCTTAAAGCAAAGATTATCTATCCCATTCACCACTCAACATGGGTAGCTAATATTGTTCTTGTTAGGAAGAAGAATGTGAGATAAGAATATGTGTTGACTTCTGCAATTTGAATCAAGCGTCACTTAAGGATAATTATGAACTCCCTGTCATGGATCATATTTTGCAGCTGGTATCGGGCTCAGAACTCATGTCAATGCTAGATGGCTTCTCCAGTTATAACCAGATCAGTGTTGCACCAGAAGATCAACACAAAATAGCTTTTACCACTCCATGGGGTACGTTTGCCTACAATCATATGCCTTTTGGTTTGTTAAATGCTGGGGCCACCTTTCAAAGGGCCATGGATCATTCATTTGAGGATTTCAAGAATAAGATCATTGTGATGTATCTTGATGATCTTACAATGTTTTCAAAACAGAGAAGAGATCATGTCCATCATCTAGAAGCCATCTTACATCGATGTCGAACTCAAGGCATCTCACTGAATCCAAAGAAGTCTATATTTGGGGTAACATAAGGTAAACTACTAGGGCATATTGTCTCCAAAGAGGGTATTCGAATAGATCCTGAACGGGTGAAAGCTATCCAACAGTTATCACTTCCCATGAGTAAACCAGGAGTCAGATCTTTCTTTGGGCAGATAAACTTTATAAGGAGGTTCATACCAGACTTCTCTGAGATAACAAAGTCGATTGTGGATATGATGAAAGGGAATACAAATTTTAAGTGGACAAAAGAAGGGAAGGCTTCTTTTGAACATATCAAGATTGAGATTGCTAATGCCCCTACCATTTCTTATCCAGATTTTTCTAAAGATTTTCATTTGTATTGTTATGCATCTGAGAACACTTTATCTGCTATACTTACACAACCTGACAAAGACAATACCGAGGCCCCAATAGCATTCATGAGTATACCTCTTAAGAAGCATGAATTGAAATACTCTTTGATCAAGAATAATGCTTATGCTCTAGTTAGAGCAGTGAAACAATTCAGGTTTTACATTTTGAACTCTCACTCTAAGGTGGTTGTTCTTGATTCAGCAGTGAAAACTATTCTGACACAACAGGAAATTGGTGTGAACAAAAGGGCCTCCTGGATAGCTAAAGTACAAGAATATGATCTCGATATCAAACCTACAAAGCTTGTCAGGGGAAAAGGTTTGTGTAAGGCAATTGCAGAAGGATCTTCTAAAGGTGAAGAAGAGACGGAGGAAGAAATGCCTTTAGTTTTATTCATTAGCAATGTTGATGATTGGTTTTTGAATAGTGCCTATTTTCTGACATATGGGGAATGTCCTACTCATTTATCACCTAAAGAGAAGAGGACCTTAAAATTGAAATCTGCAAAATACATTCTCTGGGGTGATGCTTTATACAAGAAAGGGATAGATGGCACTTTTCTGAGATGTGTTGATTCTGAACAAAGAAAGGAGTTGCTCCAGTTATTTCATAATGAAGCATGTGGAGGTCATTACTCGGCATTAGTAATGGCTTACAAAATTTTGAGAAATTTTTTTTACTGGCCCAGGATGTTTAAAGATGTGGAAGAATGGGTGAAGAAGTGTGATTCTTGTCAATACTTCAAAGGAAGAGCCCAATTGGCTGCACTACCCTTGAAGCCAGTGGTGATTGAAGAACCCTTTCAACAATGGGGTTTGGATTTCATAGGTCCTATTCATCCTTCATCCACTGCTGGACACACTCACATTGTGATGGCAACTGACTATTTTACCAAGTGGGTGGAAGCGATCCCAGTCAAACAAACAACTTTAGAAGTGGTGTGCAATTTTATCAAACAAAATATTCTGGTTAGGTTTGGTGTCCCGAATAAAATTGTTACTAACAATGCTACCAACTTCTCTTCCCAAGAGATATCATCATTTTTCTATCAATACGGTATTATTCTCTCTCATTCCTCTGATTATTTTGCACAAGGAAATGGTCAGGCGGAATCAAGCAATAAAAATATTATGACCATTGTACGAAAACTGATAGATGTTAATCAAAGATCTTGGCACAAGCACCTGTACAATGCACTATGGGCAGATCGTACTACTAAAAAGAGAGCAACAAGATTTTCCCCCTTTGAGATCCTGTATGGAACTGAGCCAGCTCTTCCTCTTCCTTTAGAGCTATCCACCTTGAAATTACAGAGTGCCATTGAAAATCTTGAATTCAAAGATGCTCTTGAAAAACAAATGTTGTATTTGACAAAGTCGGAAGAAGAAAGAGAGATGCTTGTAGATAGAATTCAAGAACATCAATCCCGTGTCAAGAAGTTATTTGATAAAAAGGCTAAGCACGGGATGTTTCAAGAAGGCGATCTTGTCTTGCTTTGGGATAAGCACAGAGAGCCCAAAGGATTACATGGAAAATTTGACTCCTTATGGAGAGGCCCTTTCCAGATCAAAGAGGTATGCAGAAAGAACTCTTTTATTTTGTCATACCTAAGCGGTACCCAGTTGCCCTTACCTTATAATGGGAAACACCTAAAACATTATCATCAGTAGAAGGTGTTTGTACACCTTTTTGTATATAGGTTGTCCCATTTTTGGGTGTACTCCTGTCAGTTGGTGTTGTTTTGGTTTTTCTTTCTGTTGTCCTATTTTTGGTGTTCGTTCCCTCTTCTATAAATTGGTCCCTCAAATGACTCTATTTTTCAGCCCAATGGATAAGACACTACTTTATTCATTCTGGATTCGAGCTTCTTCCTTGTCAGTCCTTGTCCCCAGTTACAGCCAGTTGTTGCCGGGCTATAAAATTTGTTTCAATTTTATGAACCATGGTTAATATTTAAAATTTAATTTGGCCATTCTATCTTCGAATTTTTTGAGTCTCTAAACTTCCATGTCTTCGGCTTGTTCCCAGCTCCGCACAACACTTGAAATTGTTGAAATCCAACTTCTGAGCCTCAAGTTATAAAAGGTTAATGATCACCACCCAAACACGTGTTTCTTAACCTTTAACTTCTCAATAGGTTAATGTTAACCACTAAAAACATGTTTTTCCTAACCTCCCAACAGGTTTATGATAGCGTTCAAAAATATGTTTTTCTTAACCTCTCCAATAAGTTAACGATAACATTCAAAAACATGTTTTTCCTAACCTTTAAAAAGGTTAATGTTAACCACTAAAAACGTGTCTTTCCTAACCTCCCACAAGGTTAACGATAGCCATTAAAAACACATTTTTATTAACCTCTATAAGGTAGTTATTAACTTGTTCAAAGTTTTTCATGAAAACTCAAATATGTACATAAAGGCGATTGGCAACAATGGAAATGAATCAAATGGGAGTCCCTAATAATTCACCATGAGCGGTGAAAGGAAATTTAAATTGTATAAATAATGGGGAGTTTCTTGACTGCATATTTGGGTTCCTGAATGAATAGTAAAGGTGATCAATAGACACCAAACCAATTTCAATGAAAGTGGGAGTCTATAACCCTCCAAATAACAAGGCGGATTGTGCAGATAGCATAGACCATTGCAACTGAAATGCTCCCGCAATGTGTGAATGTTTCTTGTCAACAGTACACGGCTACCACTTCAAGTTTCAAGTTTTAGAAAGCAACACGCTATTGTCTGTGTGTGAGCAAGAAAAATGATCTCATTGCAAGTCACATTCGGTGAAGATAAATGTCTTTCACTTTTCGTTGATGTTGTACATTCATTGGATAATAAGATTATAAAATAATGTGTCCATGAAGATCTTTAGAACATTGTGGCATGCATGGATGAGTGCGTTATTCACTTCATGCTACCAGGATAAAGCATTTATATGCCACCCCATCTACTCTATCACTAATCCAACTGCACCAAGCAGATAAACCTGATGGTCGTCACCTTAACTCACGATAGACATTTCTGTACTTGTGTCATGCATCAGCTTCAAGCATTTTATGAGTGGTGACAGTCAAGTGAAGTAGAAACGTATGCTATCAAAGCTGAGAACTTGTACGCTTTCATGAATTTCGAGGTTTCTTCTGCCTTTCTGATGATGAGAAAAATAGAGAGTTTCCATAGACATTAAAATGAAATAGATGATAAATGTGGGAACTTTGGTGAAGCTTGGAAGGCCCAAAATAAATGATAACGTTGGTGCCATAGCTTGATTGGTGGAAGGTGGTTGTCTAGTTCATAATTCAAAACGGGAGGAAAGCATGACAAGACTGCGGCGTTAAGATGGTGAGAGCCTTGAATCTAAAGAAATTTTAAATAATTTATTGCCAGGTTCATGGTCAAGTTATGGAAGATGTTCAAAATTTTTGAGATTTTCTCCTAACTTGTTTGATACAATGCCAAAATTAAAAGCGTGGTGAACATAAACCGAACATACAGAGTGTTGGAAAAACGTTTGACAAAATGAAATACTTTTTCTTGACCTAGAGCTTTGGAAGCTTCACTCATTAAGTCACCCAAGTTTGGATCAGCATTCTCATTTTCTTTGTAACTTGGCATATTTGAGAAAAGGATAGGAAATCAAACCTTGAAGTACAAGTATCAGAGGCCAGATTATGCTCCTATTTTAAGAAGTACGCTTCCAGATATCGGTGATACCATTTTAGGAAATGTTTGCCTTCAAGACTTTTGGTCATCTCTTGTGAATGAAGAAAAGACTCCATTAGCTAGAAAGATATTGGAAAGTGGCTTGGCTCAAGCAGGCGGACATCCCATTTCTGTACAATGCCCAGAATTAGTGTTGGAATGCATGAAGGCTTATCATCCCAACACTAGAGAAGTTCTTTCACCAAACAATGAAGCAATTGTCCGTCTGAACCCTGCCTCTATTGCTATCATTTTTTGATTGCCCACTAGGATGCAATAGGCCAGCATTAATCTAAGAACTACCAAGGAATATTTTACTGCCAATCAAACTCAATGTTTAAATACTATGGAAAGATCAATGTTCTTCCAACCAAGAAGAGGAAATTCTGAACTAGGAAAATTCATTCACAGATCATCACTGAAAGAAGATGTGGCGAATATGGTAACTTTATTGAGCAAGATCGTTGGTCTTCGGGATTCACACAAGTTCGAAGGTTGGATGTTTCTATTCATTAATATGGTCTGTGAAGGAAAACAATACATTGATTGGGCTGAAATTATCAGCGATTCACTGCATAGACAGCTCATGGGACTTTAAGAAAATGACTACTTTTATATGACTTCATACCTTTTCTATGCTATTACAAGTACCAAAAGTTGGCCAAGACTTAACAGGCAGGGCATTTATGATGATACAACCATCATTTATAATCATCTTCCTCAAATTCAGTATGATAATAGCCTGCACCATTTCGGAAGAGTGAATGACGCATTCACCATGCTAACTGTAAGGGAAATTCAGGGGAACATTGGACTCAGGATTTCACCAAAAGCAGCGATGAAAATACAAAAATATGGAAGTGTTTTCATACAATTCTCGAAGTTCACTTATATCCGGTTAGCTGCCTATGATGGGTGTCCGCTGATGTTACCGAGATTTGTTGATGATAAATTAGTCTTAATTGAAATGTGCAGGCAAATTAGTCAAATCAATAAACTTTGCAGGAATAGGAGGACAGATGAAATAGCTTTTCCTATAGACATCAGATATTATAGTTGTGACACTGCATCAGATGCCAGGAACATTGAAAGATCTATTGCCACAATAAATTTGCATCCTTACACGATGTGTTTCCCTTATGACAGTAAGGGCTATGCAGTGAATGAATTAAAGTTAAATCCCAGTCTTGGTCACTTCCCGGCTCTAGAAGACTTTTGGGAGGATTGTGAAAATGACTTCGAAGTTAGGAAGAGAGATTGGATGCGGCTTACAGTACGACAGGTAATAGACTTCAAGTTGGACATTGATGTGACAGGCGTAGATGATGATGAGGTTTCTTTGGTCGATCCTTACTATTATGAGAAAATTGAATTGCTAGAGCTCCCTCCTATTGATTGGTCAATTCCTGAATTGAAAAGCTTGAAGGAGAGGTCTTCCTATATTCTTAAAAGAACAAGAGACTAGATCAGTAAAGTCAGAGCCAAAAAAGCAACTGGTGAATCTCAAAATAAAGAGAAGAGAAATAATATAGGGGAATCATCTCGAATGGCGATAGAGGCAACTTCTAGTGAGACGACACAACAACTGGATGCAGGTGCTCAAGATCGGGAAGAAGATCTAAATCAACCGAATAGGTTTACAATCAAAAGAAAAAGGACAAGAATGAAAGGTAGAATGAATCAAGAATGGAATGAATCCAGTGAAAAAGATCAAAGAACTCCTCAAATTGCTGAATCGCATGTCCCTGTTACATCCCCTCATGATACAATGATTCCTAATTTGAGTCTCCCTCCTCCTGATATGTCAATAATAGACATCACACAGTTAGATAACCCATTATCTAATTCAGAAGAGTTAATGATGGTTTCTGAAAATGTAACAGGTGATGTACAAGCTTCAAAAATTACACATTCGTGGTTCCAGGATAGTCTTCAGAAGAGGAAGAAAGTTGTACAAATGGTCCCACCTCCATTTGATATGACCTCTAGCATTCTTTAGAAGCCTCCTAAGGCGAAAAAGACCAAGGTGATGTCCAAGCTAGCTATTGGGTGAACCCACAATAGTGGGTTACACTTTTTTGGAGGAAGAAATTCCTCCAAAATCGCGAAAGTCAGATTTTTTGCCAAAAAGCTTTCGATAAAATGTAATCATCTAGTTTCGATAGAAACTATAAAAGTTTCTATCGAAACTACTTTTGATGGTAGTTTCAATCGAAACTAACTACGCAAATTTTTTTTATCCTAAATAGTTTCAATAGAAACTAAATAGTTTCGATAGAAACTATTTAGTTTCTATCAAAACTATTTTTTACATGAAAACTCAGCCTTATTAGTTTTGATAGAAACTAACTAAAAATAGTTTCTATTGAAAGTATTAAAAAAGTTTCAATAGAAAGTTAGTTTCTATCGAAACTAGTAAAGTAGATGGCTTTTACAAAGCCTATAACATTCATAGTTGTTTTCATGGCTTCCAGGCTCAATTTCTAGGTTCAGATGGAGCACTAAAGACATGTCATTTTCCATGACTCAAGTACTTAGAATGAGCTTTCTAATGAATATGGATTTGATAAATTTTGAATTTTTTTAGTATACATTTTTTTTACGTCAATTGAACAAAGGTTCATTATAAAAAATAAACCTATATATTGAACGCTCATGGAAAAATAGTAAATAAGAGAATAAAAATTCTGAAAAATAACTACGGTCTCTGTACTTGAGTCCTCTTTCAATCAAAAAAAAAAAATTGAAATTGGATAAATATATAATAAGTTACATGTGTCAAAAGCCATGTATGTCCAAATTAGTGTTAGGTCAACTTTAAACTCTGATAAAATATGAAATACTAATGATAAAGACATCAAATCACCTTTTTGGTTTTGGTATGGATGTTAAAAAACTAAATTTGAAAGAATTATATTGATATGTATTGTAGAAAAAAAGTTATGTATGTCAAAAACAATGTCGCTTTTTAAAAATCAGGTTTTTGATAACATAGCAATTTTCTTGGGAGAAAAATTAGTTCAATCAAATAAATTAAAAAAAACTATTTAGAATCTACATAGAAAATCCTAAAGGACTCTAGTTTACTTCATCTTCAAATTCCTTACCATTAAATGGCAATTCGCATCTGAATGTGAAAGTTTTCTTGAAAATTCATCGTTCAGTGTCAATTTAGGCAAAAAAGTGTAACCCATTATTGTGGGTCCACCCATATTGATAAAACTTTAGGCAATTTGTGTGTGGAATTAGCCAAGCCTATAGTTGAAAAGAATGTCGATGAAGCATTTGAATCAGATTTCATTCTAGAAAAGGTTGACCTTGGTCCTTCTAATGCAAAAAGAGAGTTTCAAAATTTTGAATTGATTTCCACTCAGATGTTGCAAAGGGCGAAGAAAGAGAAAAGAGCCAAAGAGCAACTCAAAGAACAATTTCGGATGATGACAGCTTATATTAATTCAATTAGCAATCCTTCTAATACCCAAGTCATGGTCACTCCACCGGTTCTAATAGGTCTTGATGGTATTTTAGATCATACAGTTGTTCAAAGAATCGGCCAAAAAAAGTCACATAGTATGATGATCGAGGCTTGGATAAACAGGATAATAGAAGATGCTTCAAAACTTATAACTGGAGTGAAAGAGATATATGGGAAAGCCATCACGCAGATATAGGAAATTTCTGAGGAGCTGGAAAATAGCAAAGAACATAAATCCAACTGGCAAAAAGTAGTTGATGAATTAAAAGAAATGGCCAAGCTGGATGCGAGCACCCTACTTCTTGAGAAAATTATTGTTGATCCAAGTGACAATCAAATATGTATCTGGAGTAAAAGTGTTGGTTGGAAGGTGATAAACATCAGCAAAGGGATCATTGAGTACGAAAAGCTAATAGCTTCTTTGGAGCAACTGAGAATAAAGAGTACAGATGAATTAATCTCTACTATCACAGGTGGGGTGTCGGTAAGTGATCTTCAGCATGTTGATTGTCGGTTTCTCCTTGATTCCTTCAGTGTTCAGATTTATTTAGAAATAGAGAAGTGTGTATCAGATGCTGAAACTATGATGAAGCTTAGCCTGCTTGCAGTCACGCTGGGAGATTGTAACATTTCAGCCTATCAACAGGAGTCAGAAGAAATTCAAGATAGATACTTCACAGCCAAACTCAGGATGGAAAATGTGTTCATTCCGAACTATGAATCAATGATGATCATCCTAGATGCTTACAGGGCTTTCCGAGATAGATCAATTGTGTCCCGGTAGATTGAATTAGTATCTAGAAGAATCAGTGATTGTATATGCAAATATCTTTAGGAACTCTAGCTAAAGTTTTGTTTTTACAAGTTTCCTTGTATAGGTTAATTTTCTTGAGGTTAATTAACCTTCCAAAATTACGTATTTTGGAGGTGGTTATTAACCACGAAGAGGTAGTTATTAACCTCTATGTCTATATAAGGACACCTTTTGGCTTTGTAAAAGGACTTTTTGGTTGGAAAAATAAGGGAACACTATGCTGAAATTTTGATCTAGGGATAAATTTTGGAAAGTATGTACACTTTTTATCTCTGAATTGAAAAATCTCTATTGCTTTTCTTGGTGCAAGGAAATGAAATGAGATCTGCTTTGGGTTTCTTATTTTAAAATCCAAATTGTTATACGTTGTAGTGGACATTCTCATGGTTCTATGCGAGTGTTTATGGATGATAATGAATGTGCTTAATAATACAGGTTGCTTTCAAGCGTAGTTCTTGAGCACCTCTGTTATCGATCTTGTTAACCACAGAAGGGCGTGTGGTGCATTCATCTTCCATGACTTTCTCTTGAACTTTGAAGTTTTAGATTCTTTAATCGAAAAACCTTTTAAAAATTATATCATACGAGGGAGCTGCCCCTCAAAACGCAGAGGAAGGCCGCATACCAAGGGCCTATCCAACTGTTGTGAACGGCTTGCCACACATTCTGTTGGGCAATTCTACTATGACAAATCTGTTTACCAACAAATCTAAACCCTTTTTATATCTCAACCTTAAGAAATACATTTATTTCAACCATGATACAAATATCTACACCTAATCCTAAGTTTCATAAACCTTGATCTTAATGAACATTAAATGTTTTAGTTAGAGTCATAATAGTAATCATGATTAAACCTTCCCTATCTAGAATTTTACTTCAAATTTAAACCCTATCCATAATTATAATACTAGATAAAAAATTTATCTTAAACTTTAATCCTAAACTCTAAATCTTAATTAAAATGGGGGAATAAGTTAAAAATATTATGCTTATAAATCAAAATTTCCTTCATATTATATGGAATTGTGGTCTTAGACTTTTTCTCTATCACTTGTCAATAATATTTTTTATTTTATTTTTATCAATATTTTTTAAATAGAAGTTATTAAATAAGTCTTCAAGAATTCACAGACGATCCAATCATCCACCATGTACAATTGATCTCATAGAATAATTTCTACTTTACAATCGATTTCATAGAATAACTTCAAATATAGTACTTGATAAGTTCCATGTATCTACAAATTTTAATGCAACAACAAATCTAAAACAATATTTCAATACTGAAATAGTCATTCCTAATAATCTAGGAATAAAAACTGCAAATATCTTTCCATTGTCCTCTCAGACCTCTTTGTCATTCCATTTCTACGTCCTCTCAGACCTCTATGACATATACGAATATTGACTTAGTAATAATAGCAACTGAAGGACACCCATTTTGTATCGTCTTTATTTTCTTTTGCAATATAAGCTCACTATGTGTCAAGATTGAAGATGCAGATAAAGAAGATAAAGAAGAAAATGAGAGAAGAAAAGATTGATAAAGTAGATTACAAATATCTAGCAGATTAGGCTAATTTTTTAGAGAACGGTCAATATAACAAGTAAATTTATTACTAAATCATAATATTTTTTATAGGTAATTTGATATTATATTTAATGTCATACATAAATGTGATTTCATAATATGTATAATATATATGTATGATTTAAATGTATATTGTTTTATATGATAGATGTTTCAATTTAGAATCTGAAATACAATATAATAAATTTTAAAATTTATTCTTCAAAACATAAAATTTAAAAATCTCTTATTAAAATAACATGAACTTAGAAACTTACTTCTTTCATTATATTGTATATATACTAATTTAATATTATTATTTTATAATATATAGAATATTTAAATTTAAAATTGACAATCAATTTTTATATTAAAACGGTAGAATAAAAGACAGTAAATTTTTTTTTAAAATTATATAAGAAACAGGGGTGACCGAGGCCTATTCTCATGGACTTTTATTTACCACTGTTAATAAAAAACAAGGAGCGATTTCAACTAAACTAAACATGGAACTGATAAGATATTGAACTACTTTTCCAAACAATCCATTGGATGGATTTTCTGAAATGTTTACGGATTTTTCTAGGGCATTTTTTTTTAGTAATCTTATATTCTGCTGTTATAATTTAGAGTGCACTCCTCAGATAAATAAATTCTAGGTTTTCATGTAGAATTAATAGTTTTATCTACTATAAGTTTGTTGTCCGGAAATAAATATGTTAATAAGTAAGAGCTATAATGTTAGGCCTGAAACTCCGGGTTGCATGTAACGTATGAAATGTGAACACCACTTGTTATAATTATAAAATTGAAATGATTTGATTTTGTCGTGATTTGGAAGGTTGGAATAAAGATTTCTTCCATGTACATAATTTAGTATGTGAATGAATAAAGGCGTGGGTAGAAATCCAATTTAGGGAAACTCCATTGAATTTCCTTGATATCAATCACCAACGTTAAATCAAATTCCACTTTTGATGGCACAAAATGTTAAATTTTATGTATCAAATATTATTTTTCCCATCATTTTAAAGATGAATAATTCGTCCAAGACAAGGAAGCAACTGTCCGTACAGAATTGACTCTGTGTGGTGCCTGTCATTTTACGAGTTAACCATCATATTGTTGAGGTTCACCGTTCACGTATTAAAACTCCTGAATTTGAAATACAATTTTATATTTGTGTTAAAAAGACTAAATATTATTATTATTATTATTATATTATATTAAGAAATCGGTAGTACAATTCACATAAAACTTTGTCCTGGACCGTTTTGTTAAATTCGGAAATATTGCAATTGTATGGCCTAAAGCCTAAAAACCAGGGCGTAAGTTAACGGGAGCACGTGCCTATCCAGTTTCAAAATTAATTGCCTTCCATTGTACAGGTGGATTACATTCTTCTCTAGTACAAAGGTTGTCTTGCAAATTTCGATCCTCTAGACAAGATGTTTTATAATGAATTTATCTTTGAAATACTTTGGTATAGGTTACCAAGATTTAGTATTTAGTTTTCAATCGAGTTTATATCCATGAGACCAACACAGTCATTTTAAAATACTCTGGATTTATTAAAAATGACACCAACATCATGTATCCATAATTTAATATAGTCAACTAAGTAAAATTAGTTTAAAATGTAAACTTACTTAGTTTGGTAATGATTGAGATCAATTAAAATAAGTTTATATCCATGAGACCAACATGGTCATTTTAAAATATTCTGAATTTATTAAAAATGACACCAACATCATGTATCCTTTTATTTAGCTATCACATTTATCTTTGTTACCACATTTAGTTTTGTTTAACTTTCATGTCTAAAGACTATAAAAATCATTCGATATTTATAAAATGATGAGTTTATGTAACAATATTTTTTTCCAAGTTTTTTTTTTTTTTTTTTTGTCTTAATTCGTCCCACAATAGCGTGTCTCACTTTTTTATCATCTTATTGTAGGCAATATACTATTGCAATCAGTTCTACTTAAGTTGTGATTAATTTTATTTATTTCAACCAATTACATTTCAGTATTTTTATTTTGAAGTTTCTTTTTAAATTTTTCTAATGTATATATGCAAGATTTCTAATTTCCAAAATTCGTAAAATTATTTTACATCAATTTTATTGGCTCATACTTTGGGGTCTTATAGGCGGGTTTCTAGGAAGCAGTTTATTATGAGGTGATATTTTTGGTAAGAATATATGAAATAGATCAAACAAATTTTAATACATTTTCAAAATATTAATACTTTAAATTTTAAATGCTAACAATTGAATGATTAATTTTAAAAATTATAAATTGAATATAAGAACTTTTTACATCTCAAAATATTAAAATTATAATTAAACTATATTATTCATTATCATTACCAATCAATAATTATAATTATTAGGTTTAATGTACTACTCTATCTAATTAATCTATTATCTAATTAAACTATTATAACTTCACAGCAAATACAAGCCATTATGTGGCACTTGTAGGCACTTGTTGTAGGCTAGTACTATTGCATTCAGTTTGCACAAGTATTGTATTAGTTTATCATCTATCATCCAATCACAAGTATTTATTTTTGAATAATTCAAATATTTATAAAGTTTTGTTATTCATTTATAATTTTTATATTTAATACAAATTATAGGATTGGCTAAATTGTTTTTGTGTTATAGGAGCCCTTTTTCCAGAGGTTCTCCATATTGCAATATTTTTGGCAAAATTCCCATAGTATATGATATATCATTAATAATGAACTTTTGCAAGAGGGAAAATAAACACATTAATATGTATATAAAAAGACATATAAATAAAATATAAAAGAAAAGCTTAATTTAAAAAATATATATAACAAAAGTGATAAAATTATAAAATGCAATAAAATAAATTTACTAAGATTTCTAGGTATATGTGGATTATTGTGATGAAAAAATGTTGAAATATTTTTATTAATTAGAAAAATTGTGTTATCTTAGACTTTTTTGAAAAGAAGTAAGTGGAAGTTCATTAAAAAAAAATTTAAATTCAATATAAAAACATGAAATTAATTGAAATGTATATAATATATAAACAGATACCACATTAAGAACATATATTAATTTTAATATTGATTACGTTGTAGATTCATGCTAAAAAGAGTTGCCTACATTAAAATAATGTGTTGTCATTTTTTAACAATTATATCAATTTATTTATAACTATACACAAAAATTTATTAATTATGAATTATTTTTCACTTTTCACATAATTTTTCCAACTATAATATAAGTCTTAAGTAAAAGAACATTACAATTAGACTAAATTAATTTTATTTAAAATATAAAAAAATAAAAATTATATTTTGTAAACTTATTAAGTCTTCAAAAGTTAATTTAGTGGAATATATTGAATATAGTAAGATAAAATCCTCTTAGATCAATCTCTTTCATATTATCTATGTACTCCTTAGTCAAACATGTAATCAAGTATCCTTTGCACCTATAAAAAAATTCTTTTAAAATGGCCTTTCAAGACCTAAATTAAGAGCCAAACAAGATTATCTTTTGAAACAAAAATATTTCATATGATGCTATTTAGAATTTGTGTTACCTTTGTAGTAAAAATGAATTAAAAATGAATCTTGATATATGTTAGGAATAAGGTGTCTCAACCTTGGATAATTCATATTCTTATTATTTGTTTTGTAAAATGTATTTCTTGCAAATAACGTTGATGTGTCGGCATCTTGAATTGTGTATAAGGAGATCATCGTTAAAATGGTTATAATATATTCCTATGACACGTAAGAGCTATGTCAAGAAGATTCAATGACAGGTGAAGACATGTGGCAACTAATAAATTTGAGTACTATACACTCTACCCCAATAGTGGGGTTTGGGGTTCCTATTTTCTCGAAGAATGGTAAAACCCTAATACGGTTACCTTTGGGAGTAGCCCTAAAAGTGAAGTGCATGTTATAAGCATTTTTAGGGTTGCAAAGAGGAGTGATGCGAGAAAGTGTATTGTTGGTACTGTGAGTTGCTATTGGAGTCTTCTGTTGTCGATGTTGAACTTGCATTACAAGTGTATTGTAACCTTGTGTTGAAGATAATACATTGTGTAGGTTCTGCAGGGGTGGGGTTGTTTTATCGAAAGGTTTTTCCCCACCGACAAATCTTTGTGTTATGTGTTTCTTTCTCTATCTATTTTCTTTATGCTTGGTTGGCTGAAATATTGTTGTTTACATGATATTGAATCTGTAAGTGTTACAAATTTTAATAGGATTTGCACCATACTTCTCTTAAGAGATTAATGTAGGAAGCTGTTTCTGCACCTGAATTTCCTTACAATATATAAGAGAAAAATTACAGTTAGTGTCACTTTAGAATTACTAATAAATATTGAACAACGAAACCAATTCCATCCTCTAAATATTGATTTTATAAACCTTACCTCAAAATAATTACATCATTTTCATTTTTCAAAAAAGAAAAACAATATACTCATCCAGGTGACGATCAATATAAAATTCTATTTTTTAACATAGAGTGGCCAAAAAGTAGGAAGCCCTATTTAGGACCACCAATCTATAAATATTTTGAATCTTGAATCTAACTAGTTTATCTTTATCTTGGATTTTATTAGATTCATAATCTTAAATTATTTACATGTGTTTCTAAGTGTTTTGACTCATTGAATTATCCTATTATCATCGACCTTATACTCTCCTTGCACCTTTGATTTCTTAAATTTAATTATATTTATATTGTTTATCTTATTTTACTATAAACATAGTTGAGGTCCATATTATAAAATTTTATCTAGTTGATTGTTAACTCATGCTCACTCCCTTGTGTTCTTTTTTTCATGGATGCATTCCTCCATTTCCTCACCAAAGTTGGCCCTTCTTTTTCAGCTTATTATCTAGTGACTTGGCTAATACAACATCCCTATATTAATTCATTTAATGTTGCAAACAATGAGAATATTATGTTTTCATACATACATAGATAACATATTTACATATTATCCTCAAGTATCTCTCAATTCTTATTTCCTTGATGATCCTAGTGTTGTGTGTTTCACTAATACATAAACTTCACCTTCTCTTACACATGCTAATAATAGATCTAAAAAAATCCACAATATTTTAGGGATATAATTGTACACATACCAAGTAATGCTTATTATCTATTAAAAGTTATAAGTAAATTAAAAGGAATAGTGATTCAAATTTGTAAGCTACCTCAAAAACCGTTTATTATTAAAAAATTACTAAATTGAAAGATTTAGCATCCAAATCATAATCTTAATTGAGCAAAACCAAATAATTTATACCAATAGATAATTGACTTACAATTTAACATTAGTTTAAAGTTCTACTCTTTTTTAAAATTACATCTTATATAAAATAGTTAATATATAGGTTTTAAGCACTAGAGAGGCTTCCAAGCCCTAAGACACAATTCCGAGCCTCTCAAAAAAAATTATAATCATTAAAAGTAAGTATAATAACTTAAGAGAATAAATGAAATCAAAATATAAATAAACATTAAGGAATTCAAAAAATTAGTTTTAACATAAAAAATTGGGAAGATTAAAAAATGCTTACAAATTTTAACATAATTTATCCAAAATTGAATATTATTTGTAACACATGCCACATAATGGCATGTATTTGCCATAATTTATAATAGTAAAGTTAAAATTTTGATATAATTTTATTAATATTTAATTAAAATTATAAAATTTGGTCAATTCTAAAAAAATTATACTTTTACACTAAAATCTAATTTTTAATTTAGAAAAATAATATTTTTAATAAAAAATATATAATTAAAAATAATTTATAATTAAATATAAATGTTATCGTACTATTATAACTTGTATGTTAAAGTATTAATATTTTATTCAAACTAAAAATATATTATATAAAATATTATTCACAAAATATAATCACAAGCTATTAAAATAATTATACGATATAATAACATATTATTGATTTAATAATTTTAAATAATAAAATATTTTTACATTCTAAAATATTGGTAGTGCTTCTCAAAATCTACTCCTATAAGACTCAAATTTATAAGCCAATGGTATTCAAGTAAAATAAATTTTTAAATTTTTAAAATTCAAAATCTCATAAATAAACATTACAAAAATTAAAAGTTAAAATGAAAATGAAAATTATTTAGATCTAACTGGTTGAGATAGAAAAGTTTAATAACTACTTAATTACAACTTATTACAATAGTATAGCTTACAAAAAATACAATAATGACATCTATAATTTTTTATCCTAACCTAAAATTTAATATTAATATTTTCTTAAGCCCTAATTATACTCCTAACCCAAATTATATCTCTTCATTCTAGCATTAACTAACACCTTAGTCTAACATGTTACTAATCTAATTCAAAACCCTATACATAATATTCATATATTATTAGAAGAATATTATATATTTAATAATTAAAATTTAATATTATTGTACATTCCCAAAAAATTAATTAATTTCTATCATTTCAACAAATAACATGCAATTTTTTTTTAATAGTTCAAATATGTCTAAAGTTATATTATTTATATTTAATTTTTTAAAATTAAACAAATTATATGATTGGTTGAATTTTTTTGCGTAGCTTTTTTCAGAAGATATTACATTTTTTTACACTAGTAATGTGACAATTTCTAATATTTATTTTTATAAATTTGTATTATTTATTTTACTAGGAGATTAATTTTGTAATTTTTCTATCATGTACATAATTTATTTTTTAATTTTAATTTTTTATGAATATTTCTTAATTTTTAAATATATTTTTTAATACAACTTTGATGGCCTCTCAAAACAATGGTGGACAGATGTTCCACTAGGGCCAGGAACCAAAATGTTTTAGTTTCACAAGAAAATGTAGTATGTCAAAGGGCTTATCAAGATTTGGAATAAACATGTTTTTAAAAATATTTTTGAGGAGAAAAAGGTGGTGTAAGAAAAAATAGTTGAGATTAATGTACATATTTTACCCCATGGTTTAAATGTTGATATGCATTCAAGACAAAAGAATTTGCAAGAGGAGTGGTCTGAATTATGTAAGTGAGAAGAAGAGTATTGGAGACAAAAATCTAGAGAATTATGGCTTCAACAAGGGGTCCAAAATACTAAGTTTTTTCATGCATCTACCAATAAAAAAAAGGCTCTTAACACAATCTTTACAATTCATGACCATCTAAGAAATTTGATCTCTGATGCTAAGGGCATTCAAACTGAGAGTGTAAGGTTCTTCTCTAATATTCTTTCCCCTCCACCAGAGGAGCCCCTCCTCTTTTCACCTTGTGAATGTGATCTTGGATTATATTCCTTCTTTGATTACACAACAAGACAATCTGATTCTTATGGCCCCACTTACTCTTTCTAAGATTCATGTTGTGGTCTTTTCTATGCCTATTGATAAGGCACTAGGCCCTAATGGGTTCATTGCATTATTTTTTCAAAAATGTTGGGATGTCATTTGTTTTGAATTGCTTGAGGTTCTTGAAGAATCCAGGAAAAATGTTTCCATTTTGAAGAAATTTAATACCATCAATATTGCTCTCATCCCAAAGGTTGATGATCCCTATTCTTTTGCTAATCTCCATCCTATTTATTTATGTTTAACACTATCTATAAGATTATCACAAAGGTTATTTATTCACGACTTAAGCCAATTATTCCAAAAATTATATCAACAGAACAAGGGGGTTTTGTCCCTGGTCAAGAAATAATTGAGGGAGCTACAATAACCCATGAGACCCTTCATTCCATCAAAGAACATAAAATTTCAGCCTTTATTACCAAATTAGATATGATGAAGGCTTACAATAAACTAAATTGTTCTTTTCTTCTTCTATTCCTTCATTAGTTTGGTTTTTCTTCTAGGTGGTGTAAATGGATTAAAGCTTGCATTTCAGGTGCACATTTTTCCATTCTCATTAATGGTGCACCAGCAGGTTTCTTTTCCTCTTCCCAAGGACTTCATCAAGGTGACCCTCATTCTCCATTCTTATTTAGCATTATGGCAGAGGCCTTCAACAAACTTATTAACTCTTTTAATCAAAAGGAGTTGTGGAAAGGTATCAATATTGTAGGTACATCTTTTTCCATAACCCATTCTCTTTTTGCTGATGATACTTTACTTTTTGGATCATCTACATATCAAGAACCACAAAGTATGAAGAAAGCCATTGACCTATATACACAAGTTCCAATGTATCAATGCAACTAAATCTAAAATTTATGTTTTTTAATTCATCCCAATTGGTTACTCAAATAATAATCCATCTTCTTGGTTTTCCTTGTGATCATTTACCTTCTACTTATCTTGGTGTTCCCTTTTTGATGGGATTAAACAAACCCTCTTATTGGAAATCTGTGATTGATCATATCAATAATACAATTTCACTGGTTATCCCTCTTAGGTAGAAATTTTCTTATAAAAAATGTTCTATTTACCATTCCTAATTATTACTTCTCCATTTTACAAGCCCCCAAAGGTATCATCTCTCAAATTGAAACTTTAATCTGCACCTTTCTTTAGTTAGATAATATGACTGGTCAGAAGAAAATACCACTAATTTCTATTCATGCCATGTCAACCTCTTATTTAACAAGAGGTGTCAGACTTCCCAAAATTTCCAATAGGAATAGGTCTTTTGGTCCTAAACTTGTTTGGCAAATGTATGAAAAATTATCAACCAAATGGTGTCATCTTTTGCAAGAGAAATATTTAGATAACTTGGAACCTTCTAGAGTTCTTACTATGCTAGACCCACCAAAGGGATCTGTCATTTGGGATTTCATGATGGCTTCCCAAGAAGTTATTACTTCATTCATATCATGGCAAGTGACCAATGGGGATAGTGGCAATTTTTGGTTTGATTCATGGAATGGGTTCCCCCCCTTGCCACTATTGATTCTCTACAGGATTTTTCAAACATTGTGGTTCAAGTTTGGGGGGATCTTTTTCTTCTTATGTCTCAGCTATTCATAGATTCATAGGGCTATTCATTTGATAAGACCCCTCAATTCTTTCTTTATCCCAAAATTAGGTTGGTTCTTTCAAACAAGCACTAGCTGAAAGGAATGTCTTTATGTCTAATAAACCAGATTTCCTCTTATGGGTTCTAGCTAAAGGTAAATATTCTATTAAACTAAGATACTTGGCTCTCCAACACAACTAGTATAATCAGACCACATATCATGCTTATGAATTCTGCAAGAATAGTTTAGTTCTGTCAAAAGCAGGATGTTTTGCATGGCTTGCACTAAATAACCAAATTTTAACTAGTGATCGTCTTCACATATTAAACATTTTTTATCCCTTTAACTATGTGCTTTGTCTGCAAGTTATAGAAAAAACATATCACCTCCTCTTAAATTGCCCTTTTGCCCAAGATTTTTGGCATTTTGTCCTTAATAAGCTTAATTTCCATATGCCATTACCTAATTCTCTATGGGATTTATCCCAAGCATGGCCAATTCTATACTCCAAATCAATGTTTTCATGTCTTTGGAAGTGCATCCTTGCATCTGTAGTGTGGGCAATTTGGTGGAAAAGAAACAAGAGAATTTTTAGACAAATGCCATCTCAAATCCCTCAATTTTTGGAAGGATTAGAGAGATCAATTTTTGAGCTTGTTAATGCTTTAGTAAGTAAATATAAGGACCTAAACATGTTTTTTCTTCTTGGGATAGCTATGTTATTCATTGGTGGGAGGGTTTACTTTTTCCTCTTCTTCCTGCTTCATTGTGTCCATCCAAGATTCCTTTTATCCAAGCACAAGCCAAGTGGATTCTTCCAAGTGAGGGTTATTTCAAATTCAATTTTGAAGGGGCCTCTAGAGGAAATCCAAGAAACTCTGGCTATGGCATAGTCATTAGACATTTTGAAGATCATGTGATTGCAGCAAAATGATCTTCTCTCCCTTAGTGTACTAATAACAAAGTTGAGGCCTTGGCCTAGCTTTTTGGTTTGGAACTTGCAAAATCACTTTCTATATATAAGTTACATGTTGAAGGGGATTCATCCATTATTATTAATGCATATATTAAACATCATGTATGTAATTGGCCTTTACAATATATATTACATCAAGTATGGTCTCTTCTTGATTCAATCTATGAATGTTACATCATGCATTCTTATAGAGAAGGAAATCTTTTAGCTAATTGTCTAGCTAATTTGGGTACTGACGGGGTTTATATTAACTCTTTACTTTTCACACTTAACCTCCTTGATCTCCCCAACTTGGTTAATATTATGAAAAAAGAATATGTTTGGAATAAGGTTGACTCCTTTTCATATCTTATTTGATAGTAAATCATGACTTCTCTATGATTTCCCATGTTTTTCCTTTTATGGATTTCATTGGTTCTTTTGAGATATTATATGCAAGTCAGGGACTTGGATTGCAATTGCATCAAATGGCTTTCTAATATCATGGTCTCAATTGGAGTTTTGGATGTAGATTAGTGATGGTAATCTTTATGATAGTTTTTGGTTGGGCTCTTGGTCTTGTCTCTAACACCAAACAATGAATTGTATTCATATGAGTTTTGGGCTCTTTGTAATCTCTATATTCTTGATTTGGGAATCTATAGGACAAGATTCATTAGTGTTGATAAATACTCTATCTTGATGTAGTATTTCTTCTTCTACATCCTTTTTTGTATCAAGCAATGACCAGAGTTTTTCTTTACTAGTTCTTTTCTTCAGGAGCTTTTTTGAACCAGTTATTATTATTAATATAAATATAATGTTTCACCTATATATTAGATTTTAAACTCTAAATTCAAGTACATTAATTATCTCATAGCTTGACATAACTATTTTAAATTACATGAGTTCTTTATTACAATTTTAAAAATATTATACTTCAAATAAAAGTTAAATTTTAAAATTGAAATAAATAATTATCATATCAAATTTTGGATATAGCAAAAAAAACTTTAATCTTATAATAAAAATTATTACTATGCCCACACATTTCTATTGGTATTGTAATTCACTAAAATGACAAGTACACGCCACTACATGGCACTTGTATTAAGATTAATGTTCAGCTACAATAATGTTATAATTTTAAAAGATATTATAGGGTCATTAGATTGTGAAGAATACGATGTTTTATAGAATTATTGTAATACAACAAAGAAATTTGTTATTAAAGTGTAGATTATTTTTGTGTAATATAGCTCATTTGAATTAACTGATTATTAATTAAATTAGAAAAGTTTGAAAGTAATTGAGTTTATTGAGATTTGTTTGAAATATAATCATAATAGATGAGAGATCTCATATGTCTTCAAAATAAAAATCAAATAGAATTTATAAAGAAATATATAGGAATGTGATAACTTCAACAAAAAAACATTGATACTTTGATCTATTAATGAAAAACAAATGAAATTATATTTTTCTGCACTAGTTAATATTTTAAAGTATTTTAGGCAGAAGTATTATAAAGAAATGCATAAAGGTCATTTTTAAAAATGAAAAATGGAAAAGATTGAGTTGTCCTACTTTCAAATAAAGTTTGTAAAGAAATATATACAAAATGAAAGAAGAATGAAAATCTATTTTCTTTAACTAAATAATATCTTAAAGTATTTTAAAGTTTAAGTTGCCCTATCTTAAAACCAAGTTTGATGTTGTTCCACACAAAAATGCCTACTAGACTTTTGCCAATCATCAAATCCCCAATTCTTGTTCTTCAAAAAATACTATTTATACACCCAATTACTCATATAATAGAAACATTTTGATAGCAATTTTATTCAAAACTGTTTTAATTTAATAACAAACAAAATCATAAACTAACTATTTTAATTCAATCACAAAAAAAAATCATAAATTTATTAATGAAACTATTTACATAGATGACGTGGTGCTCTTCATCCCATGCCTGCAACTCTACAAAGCCTCTTGGCTTAATTATCACTCCTTGACACTAAATAAAATATATGAAACACTATTATGCTTCCAAAAGCTTATAAAAATACACTTATATATATATATATATATATATATATATATATATATATATATATATATATATATATATACACACACACACACACACACACACACATTATGTTAAGGTGCCATCAAAAACTCTCTTGTATCTCGTTATATATATACACTTTTATATATATATATATATATATATATATATATATATATATATATATATATATATATATATATATATATATATATATATATATATATATATATATATATATATATATAAAAGTGTATATATATAACGAGATACAAGAGAGGTTTTGATGGCACCTTAACATAATGTGTGTGTGTGTGTGTGTATATATATATATATACACACACACACACACACACACACACACACATTATGTTAAGGTGCCATCAAAACCTCTCTTGTATCTCGTTCCATTAGTTTTGGAAGTATATATATATATATATATACTTCCAAAACTAATGGAACGAGATACAAGAGAGGTTTTGATGGCACCTTAACATAATTTGCATATAATGCCTCCACCTAGACTTTGTTATCAAAGGCTTTCAATTTGTAAAAAAAATGAAATATCAACATTATTCTAAGCTCAAGCTTGCAAGTTAAAGGCTGGTTCTTGAACATGCCAATGATAAATTATCGATTGTAACATTGTTTGAATAATTAAATGAAATCTTTGAAGTTAAAAGTATAAAGAAGATGTGCGAAATCCCTCACAAACTCCTTTTTTTAATCCCTTTCACATTAAAAATCAAGTCATATAAAAGCATAGTCTCCTTCGAGTCTCTTTCAACCTACCTACTTTGAAGATCTTCCACTATAGCTTGTAAGGATCTGTATTTCAAGTTGAGGGTTTTGAAAGAATGCTATATCATGTATAGTTAACTTATAAATTGATATCTAGTCTTTTCATAATTGAATAGTTAATAGTTTTCATGGTTTTAAATTAATGATTAATATTTGATAGTGTTTGAGTTATTAATAATAAATGGATTTATAGATCTTTTGTTAGTATTATAAGATTGACTTGAATATATTGTATTTTAATATGTTCATCTGTAACACTTACAAATGTAATATCTATTATCTATATGGATTTTTTTTTGTTCCTATAATGCTATAAAATCATGGTTGTAATATGAGTGAAATGATGACAATATAATCCATTTTGATTTTTAACATTTGTTCACATCTTTGTGTTTAAGAAAATATAAAATATTAAACTTTTTAAAGTTCATTGATTTTTAAATCATCCATATTTTCAAGCACATAAATTGCATGTCTATTAAAGACCAATTTATATAAGATAAATGGTGATTTTTTTCTTGTAGAAATCTAGCAAGACATTTTCATATTATAAATTGATTACTCATTTTGTACTGATAAGACAACTATATCTACCTTAGTTTATCATTCTTAAGTTTCTTAGAATTTAATAGATACTTTACTAGTCATAACATGATAAAACTAATTTTTTAATATAATTGATGTATATGAAATAGGTTAGCAATCAAGTTTTCAAATTCTTAAGTTCACTCTATGTACAAGTATTATTTGACAACATAAAGATTATTAATGTATTTTTTTTTTCCTATCTCCTAAAAAAAAATTAATTCAAGATTTTTTTATTTAAAATAATATTTGATAGTGATGATCGCCAAATATATTAGGGTATAAATAGAAAGAAAGCTATCTAAGATCTTTGATATTAATTGTATACAAGAAGTAGTATAAAAGCTACAACTTATGGGAGCCAAACAAAAATTGGATACATAATTCAAAAGTTTTCAATCTACTCTTACATAAGAAGCCCAATTGTTTGAAGTTATTTCCACTTTTGATCAATGAAAGGGAAGAAAATCAGGTGAGAGAAGTAGAAAAAGGGGTTGAGTTGGTTGTTGTCATCTATAAAAAAATTATAATTAAGAAAGTAAAAAGTTTAGTAGTTAAATCAATGAATACAATCTAAATAGTCAAGAAAATGAAAGTAAATGGAGAATAGTTGAAGAAAATGAAGAGTAGTTAAAGTTAGTCAAACAATGAAGCATTAATAGTCATTATAATGAAACATTAAGAATTTTATAATAGACAATTATTACCTCTCAAATGTCATATTTGTTATAGTCCAATTTTAGCTACTCGTATATCTATAACATTTGACGTAAGGAATGTCAAAAAAACTATATTTTATAATTACTTTTTAATAATATATTAATTATTTAATTGATTTATAGAGGCAAATATGGTGGCAGATTGGTTGTCCAATGTTGAGGCCCTGTTTAGATCATGGTTGTGTTATGCTAATAAAGAAGACTTCAATAAGTTAGTTAGTAGTTAATTTATTAGTATGGAAAAGGGTGGATTGAATATTAAGGGGGTTCATACCTATTACACAATGCTATCTAGGATCCATTCAATATGTCTTTTAGTGGTAGCTAGCTGCATGTTGTCATCTTCTACAACAATGTTATCAGGGTGCTCTTGGTGATTGAAATGTTACTACCTTCTATTGTGTAATGTAGTGTGGGAACTTAACATAGCCTAGCTTTATCGAGGTTTTTATGAGAATGGTCTCTATCATCAATAGTTACATTGTCTTCAACATTTTAAACAAAGGGTGGAAGGGAGGGAGTTTTTTTAATCTAGTATAGTTTGCTCTATATGGTGTATTGGTAGTCTCATAGTGAAATATTTTCCTCTAGTAATTCTATTTCTAGTTTATAAGGTGGACTAAGTAAGATGTATTATATGTAAAGAGCTCATATATGGCTTATAAATTTTTATTTGAAGATTATATCAAATGTAATTATTTGTTTTACATAATTAAAAGAAGTAAGAGGGAGCTGATCCATGTAACAAATCTAGCAAATTAATAGCACATTAATAGCACTAGAACCTTTTCAACACAAAATCACAACAACCCATAGTTTGCCTCTATCAAAAATAAAAAACTAAATAGTTCAAAGTATCTATGCGACTAAAAGTACAGTCTTACAACATAATAAAAACATAGTGTCTATGCCACGTAGGGTGGGTAAAAGTTATAATGCCATCATGGCTCTTCATAACAAAAATAGTAAAAAACCATAAGATTAACAACTTAATTTCCTCCCAACCACTTCAAAAGGAGTGTGGAAGTCCATTCTTATTTAAGGAACTAGAGCAATTCCCTATAGTCTTCATTAGTCTTAGATTTGGACCCAGAAATCTTCTCACTCAGCACACATAGTGTCATAGAGCAAGCATCCATCACATTGATAGAGAACTTGTTTGAGTCCTCAATCCTACTATTGAAGCTACCAACCTCTCTTCTTAGATCCTAAAACATCACTTCTTGCTTCTCAAGCTTTTCTTTCATCTTTCCTAGCAACCCACTAGGCACTGAGCTAACATTGTCCTTAACCACCTCCATGAAAGAAACTTGCATGAAACAAGGGTTGAGAGTAGGGCTTGGGATAAGTTTTTTAATCTATGTATTAGAGGGTGAGGGAAGGGAGGCATTTTTGACATCAAAGGGAGGGGGAGTCCAGGGACTTTCTCGAGGAATGAACATAAATTTCCTCACTAGATTTAGCCATAGAATTGTTAGAGTTTGCTATAGGGGTTTCAATATTTTCACCTTGACACACAAACATGGCCTTTGAATTATTCTTGAAGGCAATACACATTCTATTAGGCTTGAGGTAAAGCTTGTTGCCACTCATGGATTCTAGTTTCAAATACTTAGAGAAATGCAGAGAATGACTTATTCACAGAGCAAAGAGAATGACATTCAAAAATCCCTTTTTAATGTAGCCATATCCTTTCTTTTTATTTCCATAATGACAAGGGTGAGAGTACCAAATAGTTAAGCAATCTTATTGTTCATACATGTACGAAACCTTAATTTTTTGGAAGTGCTTAGTACTCAACTTTCCCTTGTGATTAAAATTTTTAATGGTCATGTTGGAAATATAATTACTCAAAATCTTTCCACAATGATGCACCATCATTAAAAGATTTTTCCTATACACCTTTGAACCAAGCTCAATTTTGCCTTTCTAGCTAATAACTAATGTGTGCCAAGTGTCTTTTTGAAAACCAAAAAATCTAGAAATAGGGAAAGGGCAACCCTTAGTACCCTTATGCCTTTGCCACATAACCCACCAAATGGTGTTAACCATGATTACCTAGTCTCCATATGTTCCTCCTTCCTAATGAGGATCCTTGTGCCTTTAGGTAGCTGATTTACCTCTCTCCATCATCTTAACCCTTCCATCTAGAGCCCAGTGGCAACAACAGAGTCCATAATTGCATTTCCCTCCCTATATATGTGCCCATATTTATAGTTTTGGACTCTACGAAGTTGGGTAGCAGAATGACCGAGGATGGTGCGAACTCTCCATCGTGCACTACCCTGCCTTTTAATGGCATGTATAATGACTTTTGAGTCACCCTCCATTTCTATCTTAGTTATCCTCATAGCCAAGGAAATGTTAATACTCCAAAGGAGCACCATGCCCTCAACCTTATTAACCATGTGATCTCTTAGAGGTCCCACAAAAGATATAATACATTTACCCTTATAGTTCCTTATGATGCCTCCACTTGCCTATTTCTATCCTCTGGCAACCCCATCAAGGTTAAGTTTACACCATCCAGGCAAGGGAGGATCTCATTTGGTTGTAGCTCTTGCCACCTTTTTAGTACTATCAATCTTATTAAAACCCCATAGGAGGTTCCTGCCCTCCAAAATTTCAATTTCTTTAGGGAGGGAGGTGAGTCTAGGCTTTTCCATGGAATAGCAACCACATTCTCCAAAAGCATCTACATACCCAATTGGCAAGTGACCTAAGGAGTGCTTTCTTCTTCATGAAAGATCATATTGTTTCTCTCCTTCTAGATGCACCAATAGATATCAATTGGGGGGATGAGTTTCCATAGGATACAGATGAGAGGGTTGTTAGAGAGGCTAATCCAATTATCAAATTGTTTGAGGTCCACATTCATAGTCCAAATGAGCTTCAACTTGTTGAGAACCCATTGCCAGATATAAGTAGCAACCTCACAATGAATAAATAGGTGATTTATAGTTTCTTGCTTTTTCTTTTGTGCATAACACATCTATTGGCTATGCTAAACCTTCTTTTAAAAAGGTTAGCTCGAGTGAGGACTTTCCCATGCTAAAGAGTCCACCTGAAGAAATTTATTTTGGGAATGAGGTGAGTGTCCCAAATTTTGCCCCATTCAAGGGTAGAGCTTGGTAAAGATAAAGTGAGGTCATATGCCAACTTTGTGGAAAAGCCTCCAGAGGGCATAGGGGCCCAAAGAAATATATCCTTAATGTCAAACTGTGAGATTCTCATGTTCTTCATGTTGTTAGCCAACCCTTGAGCAATGATTTGTAACCCGTGATTGTTGGTAAAAAATTGACTCAAGTTAATCCACCTCCCCATTGCTAATGTACCTATCCACTTTATCACCCAGTCTATGTGTTAGCATGTTATACAGATTAATGTTCTTAGCAGTGTCTAGCTAGGTAGCAGTATTCCAGTTGTCCTTCTAGAATCTGTTTTTTCTGTCCATTTCCAAGTTTCCATTACAAACATTTTTGAAGAAGAGATTTGCATTTAGTAATACTGTTCCAAACTTTGGAAGCTTGAGGGAGATTCCCATCTTTAAACTTATCCTTAGAACTTTCCCCTTGCATATACTTAGCTCTCGTAATGCTACACTAGTCTTCTTCCTCCATCGTCAGCTTCCAAGCCATTTTGCAATTGAAAGCTCTATTAATATTCCTAACTTTCCTTAATCTAAACCACCTTACTTTTTAGGAGCACAAACTGTGTCCTAGCTTACTAGTGAGACTCTCTTTTTCTCCTCAGTTCTTGACCATAGGAAATTTGCATTGTATCCTTTCTAGTTTTCAGTTTGTCAACCATCACACTATAAATTTAGAAAAGGGATATGAAGTAAACCGGTATACCCTAGAGGGAAGATTTCAGCAGCTAGAGTTTACCAACGTGACTAAGCAGTTTACCTTTCCACCCCGCAAGTTTTTTCAGAGTTTTCTCCAGAATAGAGTCCCAAACCCCAAACTTAACCTCCTTAACCATAAGAGGTAGGCCAAGATAAGTAGAGGGGAGGTCTTAGGTTGGCATCCCAGAATTTTGATAATCTTATTTTGATTGTATTTATCAGTTTAAAAAGGAAGATTCTGCTCTTTTCAAGATTAATTTTCTATCCAGAAGCAGCAGCATATTGATCTAATAGGAGTTTCCTTTTACTTGTTGATTTAGCGATGATATTATAAATCTTTGACTAATTACCCAAAAAAACAAAATATTTAAATTTAATTTTTTAGATGATTAAAATCGTCCCTTAGTCTTCATTCATCAAGCTACCACATTACTTGTATTACTATATTACATAAATTTAATGGCGGAAGAGGAAGAAATGTAGGTAGTTAATTTTTTTTTGAGATTTACTTACAGAAAAATGACAGTAAGCGTTTTAGAGCTATTCTAGATTACATTAACTTCACCAGACAGAGTAAAGAATGACAGATTTCATTAGATCGCACTAAAGATGCTGACAATAAATGTAGAATGCTAAATCATACTCTGAGAGATTCAGTAGTCTTAAATGGCCCAAAAAGAAACTTATCTATTTACTCCATTCTTTAATGCATTTACGTTCTCTTGCACTCAATTGACCACGAAATTCACGAGTTGTAGATTCATCCGTGTCAAAAATTGAAACAGCGGTTACAAGTGAGGTCATTGTACTAAAAGGGCAAAATGGAAACGTTATACTACTGGTTCAGAAAATCGTCTTAACCTATGATACAGTCAGGCGTTATGGTCATTTAAATTCTAACCAGTGCCACTGCCTCTAACATTAAACGAAGAATCCAGACAAAAATGACTCCATGATTTCGTGCGGGAGAGGATCAGAGAACAACCAGGCAAAGACAAAATGGAGGATTGCAATTAATAGAAACTAAAAATGTGAAACGTTTCTGGGCTCTTGGATTTTTCTGAGGGAGTACCGTAGTTTGGGAAATCCAGGTGGTCAAAAGTCGAGTTAAGCGCCGCTATGTTCGGAGATGCAGATAGTCCTCTCTGCTGCACTCCACATTATTAGATTCTCTTTGTCCCCTCCTCCCAACAACTCCTCCACTCTCTCATTACACCACCACCCAATCCCTCTCACTACTCTTCAAAATCTCAAATAAACATCATTCATCTGAACAACAAGAAAACAGATTCTAAACAATAACATAGGTCAAAATTATATCTTTTTAAAAAAAAAATTACTTCTTTCTCTTTATTGCTTTCTTCTTTTTATGATAATGGGTCTTCAAATTTGATCTTATCAAATATTTTTGTTTAAAACTTCACACAAACTTCAAAGACCAACATTCTATAGGATAATGCATCTTCAAATTTGATCTCATCTATATTCTTCTTCAAAACTTCAAACACCTATGATAATGGATCTTCAAATTTGTTGAAACTTCAAACCCCCAGCATTCTATATAAACAGTAAGAAAATATATTCCAAATGATAATATATTAATAATTTTAATTCTTCACTTCTATATTTTTCATTTTCTGATGATGGATCTTCAAGTTTGACCTTATCTATAAGATCAAAATAAATTGTACTATTACAATTATTTTATAAATGCTGATTCAATGTTTCTGGGGTCAGTATAGCCACTTCTCAAATATTAAATTATAATTTCCACCTGGATTTAATAACAGAGAAAACCACGTACCCAGAAGTGCAAGCAGTAAAACCAGAGACCAATGAAAAAATAATAATAATGACAACAATAAGCAATCATTGCAATCTTGGGATGCAAAATTCCTTTTGACTCATTTTTTCGTATGTTTCCTCGAAATTCTCCAAAGTTCTGAATGTTTCAACATCAGCGCGAAATTTGATATCTTTATCATAGGCAATACCCAAATCAACCCCAACAAAATGCTTGTACTCGATGATTTCACTGTGTATATAATTTGACAGAGCTCTTCACATAAGCTTCCTACGAAGTCTATTTATTTTTGGATGAAAAAGATCAGTATTGTTTTGAACTATGCTTCGCTAAAATTGCCCTGATCATTTGTTTTGTATTGCATAAAGTTTTGATGTACATACTACGTACTGTGTAACTGAGATTACTGTAGCAAGTATATTGGAACAGATAACCCACAGAAAAAACAGCAGCTTGGAAAACATACGTAGATATAACATTAAATTTATAGTCTGATTTCTTACAGACAAGGCAAGATGTCTTGGCCGGCAACAAGATTAAAATTTGAAGCAGCTCCATTGCCTTCTTTCTGCATATCATTGCACGTAGAGGTATATATGAACTTTGAAGCACAATGTGTTTAAAAAAGAAGTTATTTGATCAAGATTGAGAGAATTCAATCAGGTTTCATGAGATCCACACTAATGTGAGTAAGTGAGTGGAATGAAACTACTAACCAGTTCTTTTAACAGGAGAACCAAGCTAATATGTACTGCTACCATGCATCTTCCCCTGAAATAAAGAAAATTCTCTTTACAGTCTTGCACCGAAAGATGCAGTCGCCAAACATGAAATAAAATTACCTTATAAGGGAAAGCAAATTAGCACTGTAAACAACTATTCGTTTTATCTTGAGGCATTTGGCCACTCCGCCAACCTTAAGTGGGAGAGATCTCGACCATGAAGATCACTTGAGATCAAGTAGAAAATGTAATACTATCCACAAATGACCAGGGCCAATCAATGGGGCTGGTGTAAAACTAAGCTTAGCCTTAGAATAGTTAAAGATATGCTGATAGTCTCTAAAGAGTTCACAAAAAAGGATACGGTGATGAAAAAGAAAACCTTGGGGCAAAGTCATGAAGAAATGACTCAAAGTATGTCAATGGAATCCAAGAGAGATGACTTCTTCATCTTCAGACCCCAAATCCAAATCATCCTCCTCGTCTTCTAAGTTAGAATTGTCTGGTATCACAGGAACATGGCCAGCTCCGAAGGCCCTGATGTGATCTTTCAAGGAGCGCTTGTGTTTGAAATCTGATCCGCAGCTGCAATACCAGAGCTTCCCGCAATTCTTCTCATGGGTTCTCCAGTCCCCTCTCACGGCGAATGCCTTGCTACATTTGGAGCACATGAAAGGCTTGCTGCCGTGCTTCCTCTTGTAGTGCGTCTGCAGTGTGCGGAAGTCCTTCAATGCCTTCGCCCGCGGATGCTGAATGTTGTTTCTGCATCCCTCCGCACAGCAGTAACACGGCAGCTTCAGCATTGCAGCGGGCTGTGTGCCCCTCAGCGATTCAGGGCCTTTCCTGTACTGCGATCCGTGCCCCCACATGTGCATCTGCAAATATACATGTATAATCCCCACAAATCACATTCAAAAGATTCAAAATTAGACCTTCACTCATTAATCATAGTTTCAATGATGAGCACAAATCAGATTCAAAATCAGGCCTTGCACTCGTGATAAACCACAATTTCATGCATCAAAACTAGAAATATGTTCCCAATATGCAAAGAGATGGAGAAACTATTGCATAAAGACCCAATTTTTGGACCCAAAATTGCTTCTTTGACACGAAACTTCACTGAAGATCTCTTCCAAGAATATAAACCTTTTTGCTTATAATTATCTGATTAACCACCATGATCAAGAATCTGAGAAAATTATAGTTCCATCTTTTAAACCTAACTGAACTTTTATTGATTACAATTCTGTGAATTAGCCACCTCAAACAGATTCTGAGAAAGTTATTCAATCTTTCAAACTAAATTTCTACGATCCATGATATTACATGTTTGTCTTGTTTTCTGTTTTATCTGGTCAACCTCATATGCAGTTGATTTCTAGTATATTTTAATATGAATATAAGAATTCCCCAGCTCCAGCCTCCTGGACTCAACAAGCATTCAGAAGGCCTATCTAACTTCAGTATAAACTGAGCAATTAAGACTTTGTGAAGAGGAGGTAACCCAGATCCATAGAATGCAGTTGTACAGAATTAAAGTTTCAACCTTTGAGTAAAAGAATACTGTTTGATGAAGTTGGATATCCTGATGAGTTTTACTAGCGTATATCGAAATGAGAGGTGTGCTGAGGAATTGCTTTGTGTTTCATTTGCATTTCTTTTAAAGCATAGTTTGGAAAATTTTCCAGAAAAGGGAGGATTTCTTTTTCTGTAGTGGTTTTAGACTGCACCCAATTGAAGTTGAGCTCCGATATCAAAACTCACAAAGAAGAGTATAATTACACGAGATGTAAAAGGGTCTTCTCTCAATCACAGATACTCCTTTGTTGTGGCCTTTTCCCTAATGGGTTGAAGCCTCTAACTGTAAAGAATCCGAATTTGAAATCGCCCGGTTAATTTACTTTTGAACGTATACTATTCACATCAAGAGAAATGACATTATCAAATTCATTGGAAGCCAGCTTCTGCATCTTAGACAACAATTTCTAAGACACTTCAAAAGGTCTACATGTTTCTCTTGAAAATCTAATGAGATCTGTGCAAAAACCAATGGTAGTGAATGGTTGTTGAAGACAGAAAACTTGTGGAATGGATCCAAAGAGAATTGGTTGTTTTGTAGTCCATCATTATCTCAGGTTCCTATTGAGAAAATCCCAAGTTTGGCACTGTTATTCAATGTAGTGAAGTTTGAAACCCTAGCGAAATTGTTCAGTCTACATGTGACATAGACGAATATATCATGGGTAAGAGACAGTAGTGGGATGAGGATTGGCTTCTAAAGAAGGAATGTTTTCATACCTGCATGTTGTTATAGCGGTTGAAGGTCTTGGTACAGACGGGGCAGGAGAACTGAGTGGGTCCGAGCATAATCTGTGATGCTGTGGGAATCCAGTAGTCAGGGGCGCCGCCTTCTGAAAGTGATGATGATCTGGATCTGCAATCTTCCTCTGCATCAGCAATCAGGGTGCTCTTCAATTTAGGTGAAGTGTTGGGAGGCCCTATGTGCAACGCCACTGTGACATTCTCACTCAATTCCTCCGGATCTGATCTCAATTTCTCCTCCTCTTCCTCCTCCTCCTCCTCTTCTCCTCTTGGAGGGCTGATGCAAGGAAGCAATGGCAGAGCCTCTCTCAGAGGAGGTGACTCTGGTGGCTGCTGCAACTGATGAAAGAAGAAGGGATTACGGCCACTATTCTCATGACTTCGCATGCTCATCATAGAAATTGGGTCTGTTTGAAGGTTGGCTGAGAAATTAGATTGACCCAGAAATGGATCCATGCTACAATTTCCTCTGCCGCTAAATGATGATGATGGTCCTGCAACTGTTGATGGCTGCCATGAGAATGGATGAGTTGCTCCAATGCTTCCATACTGGTTTTGCTTATTGTTATAATTCAATGTTTTTCTATTCATTTTCTCCTCCTGATTGTCCCTACCTATGCCTATCCACATGACTTTAAATTGAAAATTGAAAGCTTTCTCCTCAACTTTCAGGAAGAGAGAATATGTTTATTTCATAATTTAAGAATTGGAGAGATCCAGCCGCACATTCTGCTTTGCTTTAATTGCCTGGATGGCGAGATTAGACCAAATTGATTTAATCTTTTTCCAATATGAGGATGGACCTTGGAGGAAAAAAGTAACAGCAGAGACTCACCAGTTTCTCACTACTTATTGGGGTCCCATAGACCATTTGGGTCATTGAGGAGTCACTAGAATCTCTAACTTGGGTCTCGCAGTTGAAGAACTAGTGATGGGCATTGAATCAAATAGATTGACCCAACTCCAAGCAATGAAGAAATCTTTAAATGGGTATGTCGGTTTTATTTGGGATATGGACAGAGTGGCTCAGGTAAAGCAATAGACAGTGTGAAAAGTGAGCGAGGGGTGTTCTAAACAGGGAAAGAGTGGGCAGGTAGCTAAGAAGTTAAGAATGGATGAATGAGGCAATGCAGAAACAAAGAATTGTCATGATGGAGGAGGAGGGATAGGGATACTTGTTGTTATGCTTGCATAGTTGTAACAGTGATGCTTGTAAAGTGGTGTCACGTGTGGATTCCAGTGACAGCATAATATGATTATTTCTCACCCTACTCTGAGAATATGAGTCTTTGACAGGGCCCATTAAATTATTCCCTACACAACTATAGATTAACATATATACGGCTACTTCTTCTATACAATATTTTTCTGGATAATCTATTTATTATTATTTATAATGATTAATGTTTCAAGAGCCACAGCCAGGAAACAGAAAACTTCATCCATGATTTAAAACTGTATATTAAGCAACCATGCTTTAGAGCCGCTACACAGTATGTTCACGGATACAATAATAAAGATATCATATTTTTAATACAATAAGCGGACTGTGATTGATTTTATCTGAGTTTCATTCCTGTAGGTATGTTACTACAAAATCCTCATTCCTTTTGCTGTCTTGACGTGTCAGTAAAAAGGATTTATGTAAATTACATTTCATGGGTGCAAAATATGATGTTTTTGAAAAGTCATTATGCGTGGGTTAATTCAAGAAAGATAATGGAGCGGTTGTGGTTTGCTTAGACATACAAGTATATCTGCATTCTTATTTGTTCGCCTTTTCTTCGTACCAAATCATGAGTGCACTTTATCGATACATGGTTGATTCTGCTTAAAAGCACTATCTCGTTCATTGTTTTTTTTGACAAGATGGCTATAGTTTGTTGGGCAAAAGCCACAATTTGTAATTACATTATATGGTGCCCTTAATATATAGTTTAGGTATTTAATGGCCTAGCAATGTTAAATTTGCTGGCTATATTTTTATATACAGTTTATTTGAGTTTTAATTTATTTTTTTATAAATTAATTTGTTTTAAAGATTTTCTTGAAATTGAAATTTGTAAAAATTGATTTAGTTAATATTTGTTATATATGCCATATATTGATGAATTTAAATGGAGATTTCGTAATTGTGTAATTTAAATTTTATATAGTGAAGTTTTTTAGGAATTAATATTATTTATTAGTATTTGTTGAAATTAATTATTATTATGTGTTATGTTTTAGTAAATATGGATCTAAAGTTGTGTTATAGGTTCTTGATTTAATATATAATGCATTTTATATATAGTTATGAAAAATTAATTTTTTCAATAAGTATAATTCAAACATAAGTTTATTTGAGAAAAATATTAAGTAGAATATTATGTTTAAAAGATCAAGTTGTTGACAAGTTAAATGGAAAAAAAAAAGTTTATGACAATGAACAATACAATCAATACAATTGAACATAAAGTTGACAACTAAGATATATCACTAATAAGTCTTACAAGTTTTAAATACTCGCCTAATAAAATTGAAAAAAAGAAAAAGAATACTAATTAAACATAAATTATTTTACATCAAATACATATTTACAATGGATAATTTAAATACAATTTAGATATTATTCATGAATTTCAATAATTATTAAAGGATAATTTTGGTTTCACAATATTAGTTTTCTTAAAGAATAGTTTTTATTTCAAAAAGATCAATAAATTTTATCCACCTCTTTAAAAATAATGAATATCATACACATGCTTCTCGTTTATTAACAATCTCAAAATATGCCTTCACCAAAATTGAATAATTTTATATTCATAATTAGTGTCATATAATTTCTCTACCTATCAATTTCATAGTTCTAGAGCAAGTTCAAGTAAAACCTAAGGTTTGATCTATATATTGTACCATTCTTTTCCTCATTTATATATTAGTATTAATCTTTATTAAGTTGAAACTTGAAAGAGAAAATTTGGTACATTATAAATACTAACATAAATAATTTTTAGAAGATTCAACATTATGATCTCATTTTTGTTGCATGTGCATATACCATCTAAACCTTAATTATTGAAGAAAAAATAGCATAATGGAAAGAACAATTAAAGGACCACAAAAAGCTAGTTTAAATATGTATGTAATAGTTTAGAAGGGGTACGTAAAAGACTCTTAAGCTATATGCAATTTAGAAAAGAGTAAAGTTACAAAAATTGATATTAAAAAATCAATGAATTATCAATCTTATATAAAACTAGCACTAGCACCTTTTAAGGGTACAAGGGTTAAGCGAACAATCTTATATACTTTTGATGATGTTCTTGAATAGTTATTCATGAACTCTCCCTATCTACTTCCATACCCTCATATTTATATCTTTCTTATTCGCACAAATACACACTCCTTTCTCCCTCCATATCTCTATATTATCTTACCTTACCCCTCTTTTTTTTTAATAATTTATAATTATATCATATTTTCTCTTTTTCTTTGATCTAATCTATGTATTTGATCTATCTATCTATCTATCCATTATCCATCTTATCATCCTCTCTCTTTATCTCTCTCATCTCCTCTCCTCTTCCTATTTCTCTCCCTTCCACTCCCTCTTCTTTGTCTCTTTCTTCATAACTATCCTTCACTTTGATATTTTGTTATGATCCATCTATCTATACTATGCATCTCCTTATCTTTCCCTATCTATTTTTATCTCTATCAATATTTTCACCTATTGTAACTTATATTTTAATATGTATTTAGATTCCTTTGATCAAATCTGCACATAAGGCACATTCACAATTTAGTAGATCTAATAGCCTAAGCTATATAGAAATGTTATGTCCAAAGTCCACAAGAGTTTGAATCAACATATAAGAAATTAGAAGTCCTTCATCTCTATTTTGCATTGAAAATGTCCTACCAATATTACCTAGAATATTTCAAGTCTTATTCCTTCACTTCCACTATAATTTATCAAATCATTGAGAGTTAATTTTAAAATAAAGAGTGACCTTGTACAATGGCTAATGTGTAATAATATATTGGTGCTAGTTTATTTTCCTAAAAAGTACATAGATTAAGAGAACAAGTTTTTTAATTATAAAAAAAGGCATTATTTGAGTAAGAACAAATATTCATTTAAAGAGTGCCTATTTCTTTCATGTATGGTGAATTATACATTGGTTCTTGATTGTTCCTATTCTTAAAGTGTGTGTGTGTGTGTGTGTGTGTGTGTGTGAGAGAGAGAGAGAGAGAGAGAGAGAGAGAGAGAGAGAGAGAGAGAGAGAGAGAGCACCTCTTGTAGTATAAATTTGGTAAAGAAACAATATGTACATTCTAATGTTATTGTGTTGCAATGTGGATGAGAAAAAACATATAGGATCATCTAAAAGGTACAAGAGAATGTAAGGGAAACCACCATTTGTAATATAAATTGGCTAAGAAATTACAGATACATTCGAACATATTTTTGGCTACAATGTTGTATAGAAAAATTGTAGATGCCTGATGCTTTATACATAAACTATGTACATCAAAGATGTTGTAAACTTGATGCACATTTCATAAGCTATGTACATCTATGTTGTTGTAAGACATGTGCACTTTTAATATTGTACACATGATAATTAATATCTAGGACATGTTTTTATTTCTCTAAAATTAGAGAATAATAATTGAGAGAAATTAATGCATTGTATATATGAATGCCCCTCTTGATCTGCAAAGGTATAAAATGAGCACATGTGATATCCTACATTTTCAACTACATAGAGACATAATGTGTTTCTTTTGTGGTGTTGCAATATGCATCTATCACAATATAAGCCAGGTGAAATTTGTCTTTGTCATAAGAAAGTATCAATTTGATGTTCTTCTATATAATAAATATATTGACATTAATATCTTAACTCTTCAATGATATAATTATATATTTCTAGAAAATCAACAATAAGGTACTCAATACTTCATTGAACAAAGAGAGGATATTCAACTAAATCAAAGTCAATTGAGATTACTCTAATTCATATAATTTTATTCACTTTTATTTCCATAATAATTCCACTTTAATTCACTTTAGTAGTTTACATTACATTTAAAATTCATTCTAATTTAGTTACAATTACTCTCATATACTTTTGATGGTATTCTTGAATAGTTATTTATAAGATCTCCATGTCTACCTCTTTACTACTATTTTTATATCTCTCTTATTCACAAGCATAGACACTCTTTTCTTCTTCCCTATCTTTGTTTTACATTACCCCTCTTTGTTGTTTACTCATATGTATGTATAACCTATTTCCTATATTTCTCTTTGATTTATTCTATATATGTGCTCTATCTATCTATGGATCAATCTATTCATCTATCTATTTGACTATTTATGCACTATCCATCTAGCCCCTCAAATATCATTATCATTCTCTCTATCTCTTTATCTTCCTCCTTTACTCTTTGTATTTATTTCCCTATTAGTGCCCTTTTCTTTATCTTTTCATTCATAACCATCCTCCAATTTGATATTTTATGATGATCCATCTATCTATACATTCTATTTCCCTAGGATCTATTTCTATCTCATCATCTCTATCTCTTCCTCTCCATCTAACTCTATATTTATATATCACCATTTCATATACATACAGGTATCTCTCTAATTCACACATTCTCTCCATATCCCTTCCTTAATATCTTGACCCCTCTCTTTACCATTAGACTACTTTTCCAATAAAATATCCACCCCCCCTCTCTCTCTCTCTCACACACACACACACACACACACACACACACACACGAATACCAACCTTTTTACCTCACTATGTCTCTTCTCTCTTCATATTATTTAATCTTATTCACTCCATATAACTTCTCTCTTCTTATCCCTCTCTAACTCTACTTACCCCTCTAATAATTATTACTTATATGAAGTAGACAACCTAACCTTTTAAAATGCACACAATTTATCATCTTTCCATAAAAATAAGTAAAGAAAACACCTACTATTGATTGTTATATGCTGGTGGAGTTGACAAACACATTGAATATTTAATTTGTAATTCGACTTCATCTTATTATCTAGCCATTTTAAGAGTTGGTTGGTTTGGATTTAAAACATAACTATGTTCCCCTGAGTTTTAGGGATGGGGATGATAGGGGACAACAAGATGGGTTTGTGGGATGGAAAAAAGTTTAAAAATTGGGGATGGAAGCAAGTCTTCAATGAAGTCCTCAGGACGAGGATGTCCCTGTCCCCAAAACACTGGCTTTTTTTTTTTGTGGGGGGGGGGGGGGGGGGGGGGGGATGCATCCTTGGGGAACATAGAAATATAATATTTTTAATATTGATTATCTCACCTTAAAACTAAGCTCAGTACACCACTATATAAGTATGTTTAAACATGCTTACTCTCTCTCCACCTATTTTAGATAAAATACTATTTTATACAATCTGAATGAAAAGTCTAATTATTATTTATTAGAAAAAAAATACAACTCCCCAACATACTTTAACTTGCAAATTTAATCATGTTGAAATTTAGACTTAAAATATGATTGTACCTCCCCAACATTTAAGGATGAAGTCAAAAAAATTAAAAGACGTAGCATTATTTATGACACATCAATAAATGAGAAGATAATAAAATATAATAAGAAAAAAGAAGAAGATAAAATAAAATCAAACTAAATATATTTTAAATATTTAAAACAAGATCTTACGATTGCCATTAGAATCAAGCATATCCTTTTGCTAAACATGTGATAAAGATAAGGAGAATATTGGAGAACATAAAAATAAAATGAAATTTATTAAACTTTATTAATGGAGTTAAAAGAATGTGGAATTTAAAGAGATTTTAATCATTTTAAGAATACTTATTTAGGAATTGATGGAACTCATAGTTTCAAATGCTTAAAGCATTGAACATCCAAAGTTGAGTGCAACTACTTATATTTTCAATCTTAGTGTAGGGAGAATTGTTCAAATATCCATGCTGAATACAACTTAACAAAAATATGATTGCTCCTATTGGCTTTTACCAGACAAAATCAATAAACTGGGAATAAAGAACAAGTATTAAATTAAATATTTTTCTTTTTGAGTGAGCTGTAACTGAGAGACCAAATAACCTGAAACTTTTCGTGTAGATTTCAAAAATTAAATATAGATCACAAAAATTCAAAGGTTGAGAGAAGACAACTTAACAATCTTTGTAAATAACATTCAAAACAAATACACAGCTAGTTCTTCTAAAAGAGTAAGTGAAGTTATTCCATAGGGAAGTAGAGGGTGGCCCACATGCCATTGTAAGAGCTAGAAAAATATGACTCTAGATTATTTTTTAGGCACCCATATAACGTATGGCATTTCAATTTTCTAATATAAAACAAAATAGAAAAAATAAATCTTGTAACTATTAATGATTATTTTATATTTTTTAGTATCGCCAAGTTTGATCCTATTTTTCCTTCTAGCCATTGCAGAAGTATAGACAATGAATATAACGAACTAATTGGATGTGTGTCCATGGATATTTTGACAATGCTTATAAAGAGTTGTATGGAGGAATCAACAACTAGATTAAAAGATCACTCTTCTCAACTCGTTCTTTCCTCTTACTTGTTAACAAAATAGTGGACTCCATGAATTGCAGGAGCATCTTATCATGATGATTGTTCCTTCACTATCTGTACTCATCCTCCTATTTATTATGTTCACGAAGTCCACTATATGGTGGAGGTAACACCATACGGGTGTGGCTACCATATGGTGGTAAAGTAGAGTCCATTGTACCATATGGGTGTGACTACCATATGGTGGATGTGAAGCCATGAACCAATGCAATTTTAGTGTACTATGGTTAGTGTGTCGTGAAACTTGGAGTCAGTACATTCCATCTCCATGACATACGATAGTACAACAAAGTTGGTATGAATGACCAAGGGCCGAAGGGAGTGTCTAAGGCCCTAATGTTGAAGGGAGTTTTGGAGGCTGAAGGGAGTGACCTTTTGCTAAAGGAACTGCCAACTAGAAGAGTGACCATCAGATGGATGAGTAACCGTTGGGACTATAAACATTTTTTTCTTGATAGTTAATGTACCAGATTCCATAATGAATTGTAGAGTGTATAAATGTTTATGAGATTCATTGGGCTAAATATGCTAAAGCAGAAGCAGAGGCTAGGGCTATGAAAGTCGAGTTGATTGTAAAGGCAATCTGATCCTATGAGCCTGTCAAGAAACTAGAGTTTGTTGTATGTAAATTTTTTATTGTAATAAAAAGTTTCTCAAGGGTTTTTGGGTGGTGGGTTTTTCGCAAAAGGAATTTCCATGTTAAATCTGGCTTCTTGTGTTTATGTTGTGTGCACTTGTTTTTCAATCTTCTTGTTTTTCCTATGCATCTCAATGTTCTAAAATATATTTACATTATTTTATATTTCCCCTATAAATTTGGCATTAGGAATGTGCTTCTGCATCGTTTCTTTCCTAACAAGTGGTATCAAAGCTTGGGTTATCCTTGTCTGGTAGGGTTATTTTCTGTGTCAATTTTTTTTTAGTTGGAGTTTGAAAAGTGTTTATTTGGTAATTGAAATGATAGGGACACGAAGAGTAGAGATTAAAAAGTTCAATGTCACAAACTTTGAGTTGTGGAAATTTAAAGTTGAAGATATATTGGTTGGTCATGATCTATGGGTTCCTGTGTCTGGTAACAAGCCTTTAGGCATGAAGCAAGAAGATTGGGTTTTAACAAATTGAAAGGCCAAAGGACTGATAAGGCTATGTCTTGTAGATTCTATTCTCTTGAATGTTCATGAGGAGAAAACTATAGATTCTTTATGGAAGAAGTTGGGAGATATTTATCAGGGGAAATCCTTGGTAAAAAAGCTCTTACTAAGAAAGAAGTTGTACTCTTTGAAGATAGACAAAGGAATGACTATGGCAGATCATTTAAACAAATTCAATATGGTGATTGTACAACTAACATCTATTGGTGTGTCTATTAGTGAAGAAGAGCATTGTATGCTACTACTGTGCTCATTCCTTGATTCATGGGATCATCTTGTGATGGCCATTGGAAGTACTACCACCCAATTAAAAATGGATGAAGTGGTTGCTACACTTTTTTCAGAGGAGATGTGGAGGAAATATTTTGAGGTGGCTAAGGAGGCTCTCATCATTAAAGGTAGGGTGAAGGACAAAAGCAAGAAGGACATGAAGCTTGAATCTTCTAGGAAGAAGTCCAAAGTGAAGTGTTGGAACTACAAGATAACTAGTCATATCCAAAAGGATTGCAAAGAGAAGAAGAAGAAGAAGAAAATAGAGAGTTCTTTTGATTCCAAGTCTTCTTAGAGTGATGATGAAGATGCAAGCAATGCTACTTTGGCTAATCAGTCATCTAATGATAACTGGTTAGAGTAATTCAATCTTTGTGTGGAAGATGTTTGTTATGATGCCATGTATGACTCGACACCACTTCAGAGTGGGAGTTGTTGGTAGTGATGTAGATGCCATGTATAACTCGATGCCATGGTTTAGTGGGAGTTGTTGACAATGATGAAGTAACTAATCTGCATTGGTATTACAGATGTCGAAGGTACAAGATTCTGATGTAGCAAAAGGATCTTTTCACATTTGTTGAAGCACTATATGGAGATGTTAATCTTCATTTGATTGAAGATGTTGACATCTAGAGGGCTCAACTTAGTCTTTGATAAGGGTGTGGTTTATGTTTTCATTTAATAAATGGAGCATGTAATCTCTTTGGTTGAGATTATTTAGATCATGTCGTCATGTTTATGTTCCTGAGGCCATGATTGGTACTTTGACATTGATCTTGGTTTAGTTTCTTTTTTCTAAGTAGATTGATAATTTGTTAGATACTTCATAATATTGTAATGTTGTATTCAAAGTTGGCATAGATTGATCAGTTGTAGGTGCTCATGGAAATTTAAAGATGGAGATGATGGTGTTATCTCTTGTGATTAGAGATGTGTTTGTTGGAATGGTTGGTGCTACTTTGTCAAGTGGGAGATTGTTAGGTTGATGAAGTCCACTATACAGTGGATGTGACACTGTATGGGTGTGGCTATCGTATGGTGGTGAAGTAGAGTCCACCATACCATATGGATGTGACTACCATATGGTGGATGTGAAGCCATGAACCAATGCAATTTTAGTGTATGGTGGTTAGTGTACAGTGAAACTTGGAGTCCGTATGTTCCATCTCCATGATGTATGATAGTACAAAAAATTTGTTAGGAGTGACTGAGGGTCGAAAGGAGTGTCTAAGGTCCTAATGTCGAAGGGAGTTCCAAAGGCTGAAGGGAGTGACCCATTACTGAAGGGACTGCCAACTGGAAGAACGACCATCAGATGGATGAGTAAGTGTTGGGACTGTAACCATTTTTTTCTTGATAGTTAATGCACTAGATTCCATAATGAATTGTAGAGTGTATAAATGTCTACGAGATTCATTAGGTTCAATAGGCTAAAGAAGAAGTAGAGGCTAGGGCTATGAAAGTTAGGTTGATTGTAAAGGCAGTCTAATCCTATAAGCCTATCCAAAAACTAGAGATTGTTGTATATAAATTATTTACTATAATGCAAAGTTTCTCGAGGGTTTTTGGGTGGTGGGTTTTTCTTGAAAGGTTTTATCACATTAAAATCTGGCTTCCTGTGTTTATCTTGCGTGCATTTATTTTTCAATGTTCTTTTTTTTCTTGCATGTCTCAATGTTCTAAAGTAGATTTACATTCTTTTATATTTCCCTTGTAAATTTTGCATTAGGAAAGCATTTTTGCATTGTTGCTTTCCTAACACTGTTGGTCCCTGAGAAGACTACATGATGTGAAGGAAATGCTAGAGGAAGTTTATTCATACTAATAAAGCACATATGCACTCTGTCTAACAGAATGTAAATCATTGTGAACAATCTTTTCAACACCAATAAAATCTCTTTCCCAGTGTTTGACAATGTCAAAAAGTTAGAACAATCCAACCACAATGCTTAAATATGTGTGAGAATAGAATATCCGAAATTGAATATGGTTTTTAAGATATGAAAAAAATTAATCTGGTTTGTGAAAATCCTAATTTTTTTTGGAATATCAAATCTCACGTATCTGTCCACCATAACTTGCTCAAACCTATTAATTATATTTTGGATTTGAAAAATGTTATATTGTTTGAATATTATAGATTTTTTTTAGGATTTTAGATGTAATTCTATTGGAAAATGAATGATAATAATTAATGTAGGTAAGAGTCTATCCATGGTATAACACTGAATTGGGGTGACCTCCATATAAGAGATCATAAGTTCCACTCTCAACTACTAATATATGGGGCCTGGCCCACTTTTCCCAAAAGGAATTATTAAAAAAATCGATAGAATTTATAGTGGTGGAAAGATGAGAATTTCCTCAAGAAATATTTTTGTCTCATCAATTTAGGGTAAGAAAAATATTTTCAGCTACATGGTTGAAGAATTTAAGATCTCATAGAAATATCATAACCATAGAAATTATATCATAAACACATTCTTTTTAGTTGACTTTCTAGGTTTGACATTCCTAAGCCAAATCCCATACCAATCCTAAGGAAAATATCAAATATAAATTGCACGAGGGATCATCTTGTGGTGTAAGGGTCAAGTGATTGCATTATTAATAGTGCACCCATGATTCAAAATCCCACTTGGCCAACATAAATAATGCTAATGTCAGTTGGACCCATCTTTGCTAGGTTGGTATGCCTACAAGTTTTATGTCCTTATTGGTTTGTGATGCTCATAGGTTAAATATCATTGATTAAAAATATTCAAACTATAATACATAGTATATATAGTATAGTAAATAATGCAGGTAATATTTATTATATATTATATGAAACTACATCATATAATACATAATACATTAATTTGAATTTAATATCATATTTAATAATGATATATAGGACATTATTCTCTCTCCCTGCCCCCTCCTTTGATCCTATTATATTGTTTCCTTGATTATATATGAAATGCATTATGTGCATACAAAATCTTTAGGTCTCAAATATTGGATATGAATATGATAATTGACACTTTTCATTACTAGCGTCAATGATAATATCCTAGTGCCATTGTTCAAATTTAAGGCTCCATGTATCTAGGTATTGAATATATGATACATAGGATACACTACCATATTAAATTGTGCTTTGGGTTATTTTCTCATTCCAACACATGATACAATCTTTTTTCAAGCACTAATAATGTGTTTTCTGATAGAAAAAGACAACATAACATGGAACAGAGCTTGTTCTTCTCAAATTGTTGAGTGAAAATCATTTTTATAATCTTTTTGTAGTTATAAAGGTGAGAAATAGTCATCAAGTGAATAAATAAAAGAGAAATCTTAAGAAAGACAAGACTAAGGCATATGGGCAAATAAATGGAGAAATTCATAAGAAGAGTGGACAAAGTATGTTAAATATTATTTAAGGTGATGCCTCACCCCTAAATATTATTTGAAGTGAAGAGGAGATTAAATTTGAAAATATTGAGCTTGATTTTGATGTAATGAAAATTAAAATATGGAGATTGTGAATAAAAATGTTTTTACTAGATGAAAATAGGTTTTGAAAGGGTCCTAAAATTCTTTCCAACTTAGAACAAGATATATAATCCATTAAATCCCAATGATAATATAGACACTAACATAAAATATACATGGAAAAAGACAAAATCTAGCTAGACATTGGGACAACACAAGGACAACCAACAAAACAAAAAGACCAAATAGAAAGGACTAACATAACAATGCTAAACCAAACACTTTGGCATCTTTACTACCACAAACTCCAACTTCTCCATTTCCTAAGTAGCCTTCTTTAGCTCTTCAACTTGATTTGATGGTGAGGCATCTATCTTCCTAGTATGCACTATGGTCCTCTTACTAGTCCCAACTTGCAAGTCTGTGGGGGAATCCTTTTCATTAGCAACATGCACAATATCCTTGTCGAAGGAGGAGTTATCCATCTTGTTCAGGAGAATCTTGATGTGCTGATTTGAAGCTTTTGGAATCTTGAATCTTTGGTTAGTAATACTCTCAAAGGTAGCTTCAATTTTTTTAGTCTTTCCTTCTAAAGCCAACACCCTATCCTTCAAAGCTTTAAGAGCCTCATTAGAAATATCCTTCCTAATAGCTCCGCCCTTGTTACCATCTATCATATTGACCTAATTAGCCAAATCCTTAGCAATACCAACCACATTATGCATCTCAACTTTACCCTCTAGAGCCTTGATTTTGAGATGGAACTCCTTAAATTTATGATTGAACGAACCTTATAATGATCCAAGATCCCATTCCTTGTAGCCAAAAGGAAATTATAGTGCCCCTCCCATTTGATTTCTATAAGTTGTCCTGATGGATGCAACCTTGATGATCATTCTTTGTGATTGATCATGATTGGGATGCACAAGTGGTCTACATCCTTGGAGTGATTTGATTATATTGTTACATTAGTTGTTTGATTATGCTTATACCTAATTTATGAGATTTCAATGTTCTAGATGGTTTCACTAATGTTTGTGCCAGTGGTTACCTAGATTGATGTGGTATCATGATGGTATTTCTTGATTACCCTAAGATATCAACAATGGTTGAACTATGTATTATTTTTCCTACTACACTTGACTAGGTTCCTATAATAGTGTTTGCTCATGCATTTGACCATGTTGACTTATACATTGATGAAGGGTACTCCCATTAACACCACAAACACATAACAAAAAAAAAGAAATAACAACAATTGGTGAGAACAAAATATAGGCTTCTTATTATTACCACAAATGTGAAATTACATAATTTTGAAATACAATATAAAAACCCACATGTGTACCTTCCTTATAATAATTTGCAACACAAAGCTACAAACTATCATCCAAAGCTCTCCTAAACAATGTACATACATTCCTTAAATAAGCATTTTTCCATCGCCCAAAAAGTTTCTAGACATCAAACTTTAACCCTTGAGTCTGACTAACTTAAAATTAGGTAAAGAGTCAGCTTGATACACCTTTGACACTTATTTTGGAAATTTTGGTTAGCATAATTTTGGAAGACCATAACTTTCAAATTGTTACTTCGATTGGCTTTAATAACCACTTTTTGGAATCCTTAGCTTCTAACCTATAGGGCCCAACTTGAGCAAGCTATATAGAGCTGAACTTGAGCAAGCTCCAGTCGCCCCCATTTTAGAGCCCATTTGAGGCCTCTAAGGTCTTCTATGGTGATCCTAAAGTTTTAATACCAAAATTATACACCAAAAATCTACAATAAATCCATGAATACTTATGATATGGCACCAAGCCTCAACTGGTAGGTTGATATATCCAAGATGAACATCCACCTCTAAAATTAGCACATTTTGAGCTCGTATGACTAACTTATTAAGTAGTAAGCCTATCATAGACAACAACTCTACATTGAGACAACCCTTATTCAAGAAGTAAAAAGGAAATATTTTTGAGTGATGCAAGATTTATCTTACACTCAGGATTCTCTTGCATCATACGTTCATAGTGACATTTATGATGTTGAGTAATTATCATTATTTCCCTTATTAAATTCTTTAAAAAAGAAAGAAAATGATTTACCCATATTGGATTCATTGATTTATTATGGTACAAATAATTATCTTGTCTTTTTAAAGTAATTTATGAAAAATTAGTTATTTAAATGAAATTAATTATATTCCTTAATTATGTGATTTATATACTTATTGCTTTAGCTATGATATATTGTACATCTACACTTAATTGTGTTTGAATTTGTACCCCTAGATATAGGGCGGTTGAGTTATTCTATTATACTTGAACCATTTGTTGCATAATTTCTCATATCCAATCCTTCTATTAATATTAAGTGATTACATTCATGAAGTTAGTTGTACCCACACACAAGCATGTTCACATACATATGATGGGATCTTTCAAGACTTGAACTCATAAATATAGGTCAGTTGAGAGATTGTACATTTGGGGGTTGGGTCTGTAAGAATTTGCCTTAGGGAAAAATTCACCCGAGACCAAGAAGCACAATAACTAGCACAAAATAGACCAATAGAGTACATGATCAGAATAAGAATATGATATTCTATTCATTGTATAGTACACTAGAGGTGCATGTATATAAAGGCCTCTATGATGCATCTAAAATGTCTAGGAGTTAGCAATATGATAAGCCTCACAACTAAGCACATGCCACCAAGAATGGGTTATCCTCCATTAAGCATAGGAGTTAGTGTGATGATGAGAGGATAAGCCTACAAAGGTGTGTCACATAAAATTATGCTGTAGACACCATGTGCTAAATTAGAGTTGCTTACTCCTATGTTGTCAATAGGACAACTCATATGAGTAAATAAACTCCTAGGTGTCTAACCTAATAAATAATAAAATAATGCATTTATCCTAAGTAAACTTAAATAAAGAATAAATTATTATTATTTACACTAACACCCCCCCCTTAAGTGCAACTTAGGAGAATGCACTTAAGCTCACAAAAGCTATGATGAAATGCATAATGGGTCCTAGCTACTAGGCCATGTTAGGTACCCAATTAAAAATTTAATGCTGAAATGCAATGAAATCTCTCTACAAATGGGGAAAGAGGGAAAACCTCATGGAAAAACCCTCCCCCGAAAAGAGAGAAAAGTACAAGAAAGAAAGATGCATGAATTGATGGAGTAATAAAGACCCCCCCATTATGACATACATCTTGCATATAAAATAGAGAATCCATTAATGAAATCCCCCCCTCAGTGAAGGATCTCAAAATGATAAGTGTCTAAAGACAGAAGAAAATCCAATGTCAACAAACAACATTTCTCCCTTTAGGAAGAAGATACACCAAGTATAGGTGCAAATATGCTTCCCACTATGGATAGGAAGATGTAAGAGGGATTTAGATGTAATATGCAGTGGATGTTGTCTTTAAAGTCTACTCAAATGTTGACAAGTCCTTGATGAATGAAGATGCCACCAACCAATCTGGTGGATGCCCAAAATAAGGTGGTAAACAAGGTAACATGTCCATGTATGAAGTTGAATCAAACTCCAAAGATGATGAAGCATCCTTATAAGAAGATGGAGGAAGAGAAGCAATGTCACCTCCCCTCAATAATGTAGGTACACCTATGTTAGAAGTTCCTTGATGACTGAAGAAGTTGCACCATGAAAGCTGAATGATGGTCCTCTTGATGGGAGGAAATGGTGCCATAGTGTGGTAAAGAACACTCTTCAAATGGTACGAAGAATCCTCAAAAAATAGCATGTCTGAGGAAACTGGAATACAATATCCAAAGACTAATATGACTCCTCATAAGTGAAAGAGTTTGTCTCCATCTACTATAAAGAAGCCATAATCATGTTAGAATGATCAAGTAGTTGAGGGTTAGAGTGCACCCTCGTAACGAGTGAAGAAGTCTCCTCAACAAAGAGAAGATTGATGTCATTGGTGATGTCTCCCACATCTTCAATGTGAGACTCCATGGATAGCACTACAATGTTTGGAAGGAAGTCCTCCCATGAAGCTGAAGTAGGAAGAAATGGTAAATCCTGGTGCACTGAATCAAGAGCATCTGTAGCTGGAACTAGATTAGTAGAAGCAATAGGAGTAGTAGGAGGTGGGATCTCATTTGGAATTAGAGGTACCGTAAATGGAGTTACTGAAGATAGAATGTCCTCTAGAAATGGAGGGACTCATGGATATCCATATGCTTCCCAAAGAACCATCCAAATATCATGGGAAAACTTGCCATATTGAGAAGAGCAAAAGTTTCCTCACTCATACTCTGATACAGAAAGTGAAGAAGTGTAGAAAGATGTCTCCAAGTAGGATTAGTTGGTGATATCTTTGAGGAGAGATAAGGAAACTCTTTCTAATGTTCTCTTAGATGATTAAGCATCAAAGCACTCCATTTGGGATAATTCCTTGTTGTCAACTTCAGTCATAAACTAGATTGACATACGTGACAGGACTCCATGAGATCAATCAAAGAACCCCCCAAAAAAATAAATTAATAAATCACCCCCACTAATGCATGATTTGGCATTTTATAGGTATTATGATTACAAAGGGACACTTTGTCAATTTTGACCTTAGTGGACTTCTAATTTTTAGTTTATAACCTCCTTTTATAGTTCAAATCTAGAACTTTACAATGTAGCTTAGAAATACAATAATTTTGAAGCAATACAACACAAAGAAAGGACCTTTTTCTAAAAGTGATATTTTTGTCCAAACAAACCTATAATTTGATTGTAGATCTAGAAAGTAGACCAAAAATTATGCACTTTCAAAAAAAATGGAACTTGATTTTGAGTCCAGATGAGCCTGTACGAAGTAATTAAAGTTACAAAATGTAGGATTGGATAGGTATAGTCACCAAAAACTACAATTTTTGACAAATCCATCACCAAAATTAGAAAATAATAGCACCACTAAAAAGTTCAGGAAATTCTACCCAAAATCAGAAAAATTGAACTTGATTTGGAGCTCAAATGAATGAGATATGCCTTCCCAAAGTTAGATTGTCAAATCAAAATTGAATCTAGAGAGGGGTCTGATTAGTAAAACATGAGGTTACATTTGATGTCCAAATGGTCATCGTAACAATTCTATTTGGCCTTCGAATGATGGTCAGACAACCATCAATTTTAATAATAGGGTCTACTGACATCAACAAAAAATGCCACCTTGGGTGATGTGACAATACATATGATGATATCACTATTGATGTCAGCAGCATACAGATTGTATGGACTACTTACATAGGATGCTGAGTTGGCATACAAATGGGTTGAGGTGGCAGTCTGCATGGCAAGTAAGGGTATGTGCAGGATCATGGTGTACCAAACTATGGCCTTAAGTGGCAGTGAAAAACCAGCAAATCAGGGTTATGTCAACTTGACACATAATTTTAAAGTGGTTCTAGACTTTATATCAAAAAGTTGTAAGAAAATAATCTGTAGGAAATTGAATCTAGTTTCTAAAATACAAGGCCTTATGTAGAGAAAAAAATATTTGATTGGTCAAAAGTTTTGATTTTAATGCAGTACTACAAAAATTTCAGGGCGAAAATAAAAAGTAGTTGTATGTCTGACCACCTTAATCATAATGAAATGATAATATTTTTAAATATAATTTTAGATATAAAAAGTAGACTCATGCCTAGATGTGAGGCATATTTTTGGGAATTTTTATTCCAAATAAATAATTAATTATGAATTTTCTACTGTACTATTTTCAGAATTAAAAAACTCCCGTGTCTGACCACCTTAACTAGTTCAAAAAGAATCAAAATTAAGTTTTTTTTTTTCTTATACTAGTTGAATCATAGAATGTGATGCATCTTTTGGATTTCACAAATCTTATACGGTTTGAAAGTTATAGCTATTTTTCAACCAGTATGTCAATCAGCACTTTACAGCTAACTCCATTAGAAAATAAGTAATAATTACTTACTGAACTCGTAATTTGACAAACCTTACATTTATGAAAGCTAAGAACATTCTTAAGAAACCCTTTTCATTACATCAAATTTTGGTTTAAAAAAAGTTGTCAGCTACATGCTTGAAGTAAAAAACACATAAGAACATGCAAAAAACACATTTTCGAGATTTTTTAAAGATGACCATATAAGGTTGGTATCGAAAGATATAGTAGGAATTATAAAGGTATTAATTGTTTTCATTTATTATCAGGATAGGTGGGAAAAAAGTTGGAATAGATTTTAAAATTCTTTGAGGCATTTCAGAACTACATATTTTTTAGATCGCCACTTTTTGGCACACCATGATCCTGCACATACCTGTAAGGCAGTACACATGGTGGTGTATTGGCAACTAAGTCAGTGCCGAGGTGTCTCCTCGCTGTTAGTGTTGACATGGATCTTCAATTAAGGTGGCAATGCCACATGCAGGTGACTGGGCCTTTGACCATGTGAGGTGGCATCTATGTCATTGCTATGTGGAGGTATGTTTGATGTCCCATAGATGTCTATTCTCTGTCCTGTGGAGGTCTATTCATTGCCACATAGAAGGGGTGTCAACGGTTGCTGCAAACATGTCTCGCCACATGGAAGGTTCATGGCACGATGGCTAGCTAGAAACAACATCGGCCAGAGTCAAAGTTTTTAAAGGCCAGTGCTAGGTTTTAAATGTCGGTGGTCTGTGGAGTTTTAGTCCCACATCCATGCAGTGTGAAAGCTATAATGTGTTTTGATAAACACAATGTTGCAAAGCTAATCTAAAATTGAACCCGCTGGAGGTCTTCGCATTGTGGTCGCCAGTTGTGAAGCCCGATGCCAAAAATTGGTAAGGAAATTACCATCAATTTAAAAATGGAATATGCTAAACTATTACAGAATATTCATTGTGTTGTGACAAAATATTCCCTGCGGGGGCTAGGATTTCACCACCCAGTTCCTGCAAAAAAAATTCTCTGCAGTCCTCGTAGGCCTAATTTTTTTTGAAAATAATCCAAAAAATTTTGAAAATGGAAATAGCAAAGAAAATTAGATCCAAAAATAAATTAAATAGATTTGAAAATGATCATAGGTCTAATTTGCAAATTGGACCTATGAGTGTGGGTTTACAATTTATTTTCCCTCAATATTGACTATTGCCAAATATATGCAAATTTATAGTCAATTTTCACCGAATCAACACTCTAGATGCAATGGTGAGGTCTTCTTTTGCTCTAGACACTCCCAATACCTACAAATACTCTAAATTTGAGTCAAGATGTCCTTAGAGAGGTGAAGCAAGATCAATCTCCAATGGATATGAAATGATGCCTCTATGACTCTGATACCATTTAAGAATTTGCCTTAGAGAAAAATTCACCCAAGACCAAGAAGCACAATAACTAGCACAAAATAGACCAATAACAATATGATATTCAATTCATTGTATAGTACACTAGAGGTGCTTGTATATAAAGGCCTCTATGATGCATCTAGAATGTCTAGGAGTTAGCAATATGATAAGCCTCACAACTAAACACATGTCACCAAGAATGGGTTATCCTCCATTAAGCACAAGAGTTAGTGTGATGATGAGAGGATAAGACTACAAAGGTATGTCATGTAAAATTATGTTGTAGACACCATGTACTTAATTAAGAGTGTGAACAATTGTGTTGTCTACATGAAAACTTAGTTAATTATGCAAACTTCAATGATGTAGACACCATGTGCTAAATTAGAGTTTCTTACTCCTGTGTTGTCAACAAGACAACTCATATGAGTATACAAACTCCTAGGTGTCTAACCTAATAAATAATAAAATAATACATTTATCCTATGTAAATTTAAGTATAGCATAAATAGTAATTATTTACACTAACAGGGGGTCAAAGATACTCGTATTCCTATGAGCACTCATTGTGTGATGAGCATGGGTATATAGGGTAGATGTGTGGAGTGGCTTTTCTCATGAACCCTAGCCTAGAAGTGGATGAAAAGGTAACATGATGAGGTTCTAACAAGTGATAACCAAATTAATAAATGAGCTAACAAAGTTGAATGAAATATGAGATTATGGAACACTAGGCCTCTTGAGTGGTTGATCAAAGACATGCCATCAAGCCTCCTATGGGAGCTAATCAAAGATACATTCTAATTCTAGCCTCACTTATACTGCATCTTAACCCTCCCTCACCATTTTCCCATCCTTGCATCTTGGCCATTCATCTATTTATGAAACCTTCTCCCTTCACAAATATAATCCACTTTTTACGCAAACTTATAATGCCCCACTAATTAACACATCAAAGCCATTTTTACACCATCACCATGCTGAAATACATTCACACCTCCATTGCTAAAACCCTCACCCATCTACACACTTGATAAAACCCTCATCCATTGGAAGCTTTGAGCACACTATGAGCACACATCTCCATCCATTAGGGACACAACTACATCATCATAGGTTATACCATAAGGAGCCTACCATTCTTGGTTTGCTTCCTTTTGTGGTGATAACCCCATCCTATCATAAGTGCTAATTAATTTAGTATTGTTAATACTCTCATTATTACTTATTATTCATTGTACACTACAAGATTAGGTGATACATTTTCATATGCCTGGTGCGACCCTGCATTTGGGTCACTATAATCATGTTTTAATTTTCTATATGTTAGACTAACCAAAACTAACATTTTGTGCTTGTGTGTATGCACAGGTGGTTTTCTAATATTTTTGCAGGTACACAAGTCTATCATCAAAAATTGTGCTCCTAGCCATGAAATCATTTTCTACTTTAAATCACTTTCATATGCACTTTGTTTTCGATCTTGCCACCCTAGGAACATGACCAACGACCCTGGGATCATGGCCTAAACCTATGGGAATCCATCCCCACAAAGGTAGGATTTCTCTCTGTCTCAAACCCCACCACCAAGCCCCATTAAAAATCCCCCCATCAATCCCACTGACCAATCCTCCTGTAGGAACGCTAGTTTTTACTGGAGGGATAGCTATAAAAGATCTGCAGGAACGCTTGAGTTGTTTAGTCAACCAATATTCCCCACTTGTTTTCTCCTTTTTCAAACCCACTAACAAATCCTTTAGTAGGAATGCTCCCACATAGACCCACAAGATCACTGTTTTGCAGGATCACCTTGTGTTTTTTTACCCATGATCTATTTTTCTATGGTTTCACTAGTTCTTCGTACTGCAATCTCGTCGCCTCTCAGCTGCATTCCTGTGCTATGGGATCGCTATCCTAAACTTGTAGGATCAATGTCCTCAACCCATAGGAACATTGTTTACCTCACTGGATCATTGTTTACCTACGGGATTGTTGTAACTAATTAATACTTTGGCTATCGACAAATATTTAGGATTGCTATGTCAAAATACTATGCTATTGATGTTATTATATGGTTTGAATGGTTTTTAATTTAGTAGTTTGAACATGTGGGTTTATGTAACTTATACTTTTTCCATCAAATAAAATTCTAATCTGCTATGTCAATATATCTCATTGAAACTAACCTAATGTAGATAGATTGAGTTGAATGGTTAACTTAGTAGTTTGAACATGTGGATTTGTCATCATGAGAGTACTTATTGTGTTAGTAAATAATTTTCTACTTGGAAAATGCTCTAAATATATTTTGAATCATCTATAGCTTGTCTTCTTAAGGTGTCTAGATTCTAGGTGCAATGCTTTATAAATATTTTGATTTGTTTAAGGGAGTTCCATGATTTTTTGTTGGTTCTATAAATATATTCTAGGTGCAATGCTTTATAGGTAAATTTATAGTCAATTTTCACCAAATCAACACTCTAGACACAATGCTAAGATCCGCTTTGGCTCTAGACACTCCCAATATCCGTGAATACTCTAGATTTGAGTCGAGGTGTCCTTAGAGAGGTGAAGGAAGATCAATCTCCAATGGCTATGAAATGATGCCTCTATGGCTTTGATACCATGTAAGAATTTTCCTTAGGGAAAAATTCACCCAAGACCAAGAAGCACAATAACTAGCACAAAATAGACCAATAACAATATGATGTTCAATTCATTGTATAGTACACTAGAGGTGCCTATATATAAAGGTCTCTATGATGCATCTAGAATGTCTAGGAGTTAGCAATATGATAAGCCTCACAACTATGCACATTGTACCAAGAATGGGTTATCCTCCATTAAGCATGGGAGTTAGTACAATGATGAGAGGATAAGCCTACAAAGGTGTGTCATGTAAAATTATGTTGTGGACACCATGTGCTTAATCAAGAGTGTGAACAACTATGTTGTTTACATGACAATTCAGTTAATTATGCAAACTCTAGTGATGTAGACACCATGTACTAAATTAGAGTTACTCCTGTATTGTGAACAAGACAACTCATATGAGTATGCAAACTCCTAGGTGTATAACCTAATAAATAATAAAATAATACATTTATCCTATTTAAATTTAAGTAAAACATAAATAATAATTATTTACATTAAGAGGGTCAAAGATACTTATATTCTTATGAGCATTCATTGTGTGATGAGCATGGGTATATAGGGTAGATGTGTGGGGTGGCTTCTCTCATGAACCCTAGCCTAGAAGTGAATGACAAGGTAACATGATGAGGTTCTAACAAGTGATAACCAGTTTTATATGAGTTAACAAAGCTGAATGAAGTATGAGATTATGGAACACTTGGCCTCTTGAGTGGTTGATCAAAGACATGACATCAAGCCTCCTATGGGAGTTGATCAAAGATACATTCTAAGTCTAGCCTCACTCATACTGAATCTTAACCCTCCCTCACCATTTTTCCATCCTTACATCTTGGCCATTAATCTCTCTACTAAACCCTCTCCCTTCACAAATATAATCCACTTTTTATGCAAACTTATAATGCTTCGCTGATTAACACATCAAAGCCATTTTTACACCATCACCATGCTAAAATACTTCCACACCTCCATTGCTAAAATCCTCACCCATGTACACACTTGATAAAACCCCCATCTATTGGAAGCTTTGAGTATACCCCAAGTACACATCTCCAACCATTAGGGACAGAACTATGTCATCATAGGTTTTACCATAAGGAGCCTACCATTCTTGGTTTGCTTCCTTTTGTGGTGATAACCGCATCCTATCATAAGTGCTAATTTCTTTAGTCTTCTTAATACTCTCATTATTAGTTAGTATTCATTTTACACTACTAGATTAGGTGATACATTTTTGCATGCTTGGTGGGACCCCACATTCGGGTCACTATAATCATGTTTTTATTTGCTATATGTTAAACTAACCAAAAATGACATTTTTTTCTTGTGTGTAGGCATTGGTGGTTTTCCAATATTTTTGTAGGTACATAGGTCTCTCATCAAAAATCGTGCTCCTAGCCATAAAATGATTTTTTGCTTTAAATCACTTTCATATGCACTTTGTTCACAATCTTTCCACCCCAATAATGTGACTCGTGACCTTGGGATTATGGCTTAAACCCACGAGAATGATTTCTTGCAAAGGTAGGATCACTCTTTGTATCAAACATCACCACTAATCACCATTAGAAATCCCCTCATGAATCCCATTGACTAATCCTCCTGCAAGAATTCCAATTTTTACTAGTGGGATCACTATAAAAGACCTACGAGAATGCTTGAGCTATTTAGTCAACCAATATTCCCCACTTTTTTCCTCCTCTATCAAACATGCTAACAAATCCTTCAGTGGGAATGCTCCCTCATAGACTTGTAGGGTCTCTATTTTGCAGGTTTTCCGTATGTTTTTTTACCCATGGCCTTTTTTTTGCGGTTTCACCAGTTCTTTGTACTACAATCCGGCCAACTCTTAGCTTTGTTCTTGTATTGTGGGATCACTATCCTAAACCTGCAAGATCACTATCTTGAACCCACATGATCATTCTTTACCTTATAGGATTGTTATTTTACCTGTGGGATTGTTGTACCTAATTAATAATTTTGCTATCGACAAATATCTTGGATTGCTATGTCAAAATACTATGCTACTGATGTTATTATATGTTTTGAATGGTCATTAATTTAGTAGTATGAACATGTGGATTTATGTAACTTATACTTTCACCATCAATGAAATTTTAATTTGCTATGTTAGTATATCTCATTGCAACTAACCTAATGTAGATAGATTGAATTGAATGGTTAACTTAGTAGTTTGAACATGTGGATTTGTCATCATGAGTGTATTTATTGTGTTAGTAAATAATTTTCTGCTTGGAAAATGCTATAAATATATTTTTAATCATCTATAGCTTGTCTTCTTTAGGTGTCTAGATTTTGGGTTCAATGCTTTATAAATATTTTAATTTGTTTAAGGGAGTTCCATGATTGTTTTTTGGTTCTATAAATATATTCTAGGTGCAATGCTTTATAGGAAAATTTATAATCAATTTTCACTGAATCAATGCTTCAGATGCAATAGTGAGGTCTGCTTTGGCTCTAGACACTCCCAATATCTACAAATACTCTAGATCTGAGTCGAGGTGTCCTCAGAGAGGTGAAGCAAGATCGATCTCCAATGGCTATGAAATGACGCCTCTATGGCTTTGATACTATGTAAGAATTTTCCTCAGGGAAAAATTCACCCAAGACCAAGAAGCACAATAACTACCACAAAATAGACCAATAACAATATGATATTCAATTCATTGTATAGTACACTAGAGGTGCCTGTATATAAAGGCCTCTATGATGCATCTAGAATGTCTAGGATGTAGCAATATGATAAGCCTCACAACTAAGCACATTGCATGAAGAATGGGTTATCCTCCATTAAACACAGGAGTTAGTGCAATGATGAGAGGATAAGCCTACAAAGGTCTATCACATAAAATTATGTTGTAGACACCATGTGCTTAATTAAGAGTGCAAACAACTATGTTGTCTACATGACAACTTAGTTAATTATGCAAACTCTAGTGATGTAGACACCATGTGCTAAATTAGAGTTGCTTACTCCTATGTTGTGAACAAGACAACTGATATGAGTATGTAAACTCCTAGGTGTCTAACCTAATAAATATTAAAATAATACATTTATCCTATTTAAAATTAGGTAAAGCATAAATAATAATTATTTACACTAATAGGGTCAAAGATACTTGTATTCCTATGAGAAATCATTGTGTGATGAGCATGGATATATAGGGTAGATGTGTGAAGTGGCTTCTCTCATGAACCCTAGCCTAGAACTAGATGACAATGTAACATGATGAGGTTCTAACAAATGATAACCAAATTAATAAATGAGTTAACAAAGCTGAATGAAATATGAGATTATGGAATACTTGGCCTCTTGAGTGGTTGATAAAAAACACAACATCAAGCCTCCTATGGGAGTTGATCAAAGATACATTCTAGGTCTAGCCTCACTCATACTGCATCTTAACCCTCCCTCACCATTTTTCCATCCTTGCATCTTGGCCATTCATCTCTCTACCCCTTAGCCTATAAATGAAACCCTCTCCCTTGACAAATATAGTCCACTTTTTATACAAACTTATAATGCCCCACTGATTAACACATCAAAGCCATTTTTACACCATCACCATGCTTAAATACAACTACACCTCCATTGCTAAAACTGTCACCCATCTATACAATTGATAAAACCCCCATCCATTGGAAGCTTTGAGCACACTATGAGAACACATCTCCATCCATCAGGGATACAACTCCATCATCATAGGTTTTACCATAAGGAGCCTACCATTCTTGATTTTCTTACTTTTGTGTTGATAACCCCATCCTATCATAAGTGCTAATTACTTTAGTATTGCTAATACTCTCATTATTAGTTAGTATTCATTTTACACTACTAGATTAGGTGATACATTTTTGTATGCCCAATGGGACTCTACATTCAGGTCACTATAATCATGTTTTTATTTGCTATATGTTTGACTAACCATAACTAACATTTTGTGCTTGTGTGTAGGCACAGGTAGTTTTCTAATATTTTTGTAGGTACATAGGTCTATCATCAGAAATCATGCTCCCAACCATAAAATCATTTTATACTTTAAATCACTTTCACATGCACTTTGTTCACAATCCTACCACCCTAGGAATGTGACCTGCAACCTCGGGATCATGAGGTAACCCATGGGAACACATCCCTACAAAGGTAGGATAGCTCTCTATCTCAAACCCCATCACTAAGCACCATTAAAAATCCCCCCATCAATTCCACTGACCAATCCTTCCATGGGAATGCTAGTTTTTACCAGTGGGGTCACTGTAAAAGACTTGCGGCAATGCTTGAGCTATTTAGTCAACCAATATTCCCCACTTTTTTCCTCCTTTGTCAAACCCATCAAAAAATCCTTCAACGAGAATGCTCCTTCATAGACCCGCGCGATTGTCATTTTGTGAGATTGCCCTATGTTTTTTTACCCACAGTCCATTTTTTTGGGGTTTCACTAGTTCTCTATACTGCAATCCCACCGCCTCTCAGCTATGTTCTGGCACCATGGGATCACTATCCTAAACCCATGAGATTGCTGTCCTAAACCCACAAGATCATTGGTTACCATATGGGATCATTGTTTTACTTGCAAGATTGTTGTAACTAATTAATATGTTGGCTATCAGCAAATATTTTGGATTGCTATGACGAAATACTATGCTATTGATGTTATTATATGATTTGAATGGTTGTTAATTTAGTAGTTTGATCATGTCGATTTATGTAGCTTATACTTTCAGCATCAATTTTTTTTTTGATTTGCTATGACGTATATCTCATTGTAACTAACCTAATGTAGATAGATTGAATTGAATGGTTAACTTAGTAGTTTGAACATGTGGATTTGTCATCATGAGAGTACTTATTGTGTTAGTAAATAATTTTCTCCTTGGAAAATGCTATAAATATATTTTGAATCATCTATAGCTTGTCTTCTTCAGGTGTCTAGATTCTGGGTGCAATACTTTATAAATATTTTCATTTGTTTAAGGGAGTTCCATGATTGTTTATTGGTTCTATGTAAGTTATCATAGAGATTTTCAATTGATAGTTTGGAGCTGCTAAGGCTATCATTATGTTTGATAATTCTTTGCACTATCTTGCTAATTTGCCCATTTCCTTCCAATCTTAGAAAATTGATTTTTAATTTCACTTCTAAAGTTCAAGAACAAGGTTGGAATCTTCACATTGAAGTATTGATTTAACTATGGACCATGTTTGAGCCATTGAACTTATCTAGATTTGAGCCATTTCTTATAAGTAGATCTACACCTCTTAAGTTATGAATCACTCAATAGGCTGGGTTTGTTCACTCACTTTTAAAGTAAATTCATGGCTTTCATAATAAGATAGAGAAGGTTGGGTTTGAGGATAGTTTTATTTGAATGGGTAAATCATCCCTATGCCTTAGAATAACGAGATATACCCAAATTCAACATTTTAAGGTAAATGGTGAGAAACCCTTATCTATAGACAAAGAGTGAAGGCTGGCGAGGGCATGTGATTGCTTAGTTGTTGCAACATGGTAGAAACTTCTATTACGTACTAAAAAATAAAAATAATTATTACAAGACCTTATTACGTTGAAGTCCACTACACCTTTTACAGATTTGCAAGCCACACAAATAAAATTAAGCAAGAATGAATATCATTGTAAAGATAAGGATGATTTCTATAGTCATCATGAGAAAGATTTAACTAAGAATTTAAGGACCTCTTTAACATGGAAAACAAAATTTTATTAAGAAGGACATGGAATTATACCATTGAGTGATCTATTTTGTAACTGTCCCAAGCGAAGATTCTTGTTTATTCCATATGCAACTATTCACTGTACAGGCAGAAAATCACAATAGCAACATGCCATTGGGAAAGTTTGATTTGTATTTGGAGTAGGGTCATGGAATAAAATAATAGCATTTGTATTTTTCCTGCTTCAAGCAATGTTATACACAAAAATGCTTGGGTTTTAAGATCAAGGATTGTTGTGGTCTTTTCTTCAATATTTATTACAAATACAATGATGTGTGTTATGTGTTGAACACTACCAAAACAAGGGCTCTCTAGAGCTCCAGTCCCCATCTTAGGAAAGGAAATAGAATTAAGAAAGATTACTAAAAAAACATTGCATTTTTAAAAATGAAATCTCATTACTATTGATGATTTCAGCTTTTAAATTCTGTTTCGATTAAGAATTTGTGACACACATAGAAAATGTAGAAACTAGAGTCTCGAGCACCTTTCTATGGCAGAATGAGAGGCTGGCATTATGGGTCTTTATCTTATGAGAGCATGAGTGAGATGGTTAGCAAGAGAAACAAAACATCTAATATAACTAGGGGCTCCAATTCAATCAATACCATCCAGTATTTTACTCCACAAATGGAGGCACCATGGTTGAGCTAATGTAGCAACCATTTTTATTCCCAAAGAGTTGAACAACTCTTACCCAACTTAAGGATTTGGAGGATTTATGTTGGTGTGGACAAAGTCATGCAAAAACACAAAATTTATACAATAGATTGCTCTAATAGAACTTTCTCCTATTATACCCTAATGCATAGTGATGATTTGTGGTTCACAATTTTAACAAAAGAAAAATACAAGTTCATAAAATGCATGCTTTCTTGGATTCTACCATAGCATGGTAACATGAATAAGTTTCAAACATTTTTTAATATTTTAAATTCGTTAGTAAGGAATTTAGTCTAGAATTAGGTTTTGATATCTTTTAATATTCTATATATTTTTGTAAATTTTATTGTTATAGTTATTATTGTGATTTGCTATCTAGATTTGATTGTGTGACCAATTTTTTTACATTAACATTTCGGATCACACTCCATGATCCATCATCAAGATGCATACAATAGAAGAGAAGGATAAAAGAGAAATTTAGCAGACCAGACTTCAAGTAAAAAGTAGGGGGTTGGGGGAGAGGAGGAAGAATGCACACAAAATGAGGACAACTACCAAATAAAGGAACCCAAAAGACAACGAAGCCAACCTGAAGAGGAAAAAGAGTTGAGAGGAGAAAGACACAAAGAGAAGATCCTACTCAACAACTTTAAGACCCCAAAAGATATAAAATAAAATAAAAAGATGGAGAAATTAAAAAATAAGATAATGGGTGAATTAAAAAAGGATATAAAGTAGAAAATTATTAAAAAAATATTAAAAGAGGTTCCAACGAAGAAAAAAGAAGAAAAATATTAAATAATTAAAAGAATGGAAAAACCAAAAGAATAATAAATATATCTACTAAAATAAATTAAGAAAGATGATACAAGATTATTAATTTATTTAAGTAGATATCTTTATTATTCTTTTGGTTTTTCCATTCTTTTAATTATTTAATTTTTTTCTTCTTTTTTCTTCGTTGGAACCTCTTTTAATAATTTTAAAATAATTTTCTACTTAAATATATCCTTTTTTAATTCACCCATTATCTTATTTTTTAATTTCTCCATCTTTTTATTTTATTTTATATCTTTTGGGGTCTTTAAGTTGCTAACTATGATCTTCTCTTTGTGTCTTGCTCCTCTCAACTCTTTTTGCTCTTCAGGTTGGTTTGGTTGTCTTTTGGGTTCATTTTTATTTGGTAGTTGTCCTCGTTTTGTGTTCATTCTTCCTCCTCTCCCCCAAACCCCCTACCTTTTATTTGAAGTCTAGTCTACTAACTTTCTCTTTTATCCTTCTCTTCTATTGTATGCATCCTGATGATGGATCATGGAGTGTGATCCGAAACGTTGATGTAAAAAAAATGGTCACACAATCAAATCTAGCAAATCACAACATTTATGGATTGTGGAAATCTGATAGCTCTTATAGTTATTATTTCTAACATATGTTGAAGTACATTTTAATATTGTTTTTCAGTTCTCTATAATTGTAAATGCTTATTGAGATATTAGGTTAGTATTTTCAATGATTGAATCATATAGTGGATATTTTGTATTTTTATAATTATTAGAGATGTGTTTTATATTATCATTTTAGTTAGTATTTCTAGTTTCTATTAACAGACATGTTTGTGTTATCACTAAAGATGATAATTTTTGTTTTAAATTCAGATGTATTTTAATTATATTAATATTTTATAGTTTTTTATGATTATATATATATATATATATATATATATATATATATATATATATATATATATATATATATATATAGAACTATTATTCTTATTAGTATTTCTAATAAATTTTATTTACTATTATAATAATTCACATTCACAAGCATGTTCTCTTTTCTAATAATGTTAAAAATGTTATTTAAAATTTGAATGAGCAATTTTTTTTAATAATAATTTTGATTAAGTTCTCTTCTCATAATGTTCTTTCACAATTGAATGCCCATAAGATCTAAATAGAAGACTACCTAAATAAAATAAGTACCACCTAGTGGCATTTACTTACTCAGAATGAATGTATATAATATGTAATTGGAAAAGATTATTAAATTTATTTTGAAATCTTAAACTAAAACAATTAATAAAATTCTAAAAAAAAATATTTAAGAAAACTAATTAAACCATGATATTTTAGAATTGAATGCCCATAAGATCTAAATATAAGATGACCTAAATAAAACAAGTAACACCTAATGACATTTACTTACTCATAGAATGAATGTGTATGATATGTAGTTGGAAAAGATTATTAAATTTATAAATCTTAAACTAAATCAATTAATCAAATTCTAAAAGAAAATATTTAAGAAAACTAATTAAATCATGATAAACAATTATGTAACATTTTATTGTTAATAATAGGCAAGAGCCTACAACACAATAGTAGCTTCTGAGCCTCTCATGTGTGAGGTTTTGGATTCGAATTTGCTTAACACAAAAAAAATTTAATTAGAAAAATTAGCAATAATTAATCTAAATTATAAAAACTATTCCAATATTTGAAAAAGAGATAATTTTTCTAAAGTCTTTATTTAATAATTAATTAATGATGAGCAAGTTTTTTGATTGATAGCTCTGCGATTTCTAAACAAACTTTTCTATGATCTCTTGTGCATGCAATTTGATCATTCCTTTTGATTCCAGCATGTCAGATCTAGATCTATCAGTGATTATTGATGACATCACCATGAACACACCATAGCATGACAATGAATAGGTGTCATTTATGGAAGGTAACATTGTTAATAACCTAACAGACCAAGACTCCACCAAGTGCAATCTGTCCTCTATCCCTAACCCAAAAGTAAATAGGGCTTTTAATGTTTTTGGTGGATTTTTACTGGGTCATTTTACTTACCCTGCAAACAAAGTGAATGGCATTAATAACAATGGTAACAATGCTCCCAGTTCTAGTGCCTTCATTAGTAGCAAGCCAAGATCCTTCCTGGAGGCAGTTGTGAATTCGGCCCTTGCAATTGTCTCCAATGCTCGCTTCACCAAGCCTCCCCATGAAAAACTCCCCACAAATGGTAAGCAATTTGGGGACCCTTCTGTATTTCATGTCATTCCTAACCATGAAATGTTGGCTGAAATAAGTAAAGAAAAAGAAAGATTAAGAAACACCACCATCTTCTTCTCTGTGGTTGAAATTGATAAAGTTCCTGCCAGAAAATTTTTAGATGACTAGTTTTATAATTATTGGAATTTGAAACTTGGTTATCAAATTTCCTTTTACTGGAAAATACAAAGAGTTTTGTTTGTTGTTTTCTTTAATAATAGTGAATCTCAACTTGTAGTTCTTAAAAAATAATACTGGAATGTTGGGAACACCACATTTTGAGCTCTAGCATGGAATGCTAAGGCCAATTTATAAGAAATTATTGCTCTTTCGGCTCCTAGATGGGTCCTTATTAAGCACATTCCTCCTTTTCTATGGAGATTCATCCCTCAGCTTTTTGAACCCCTTGGCAAATTCCTACACATGGATGACTCAGCTCAACTGGTCCCCCATCTTGATGCTAGGATTCTTATAGCTTTGAAACGTGGTAATGATTTACCAAAAGAGCTCACCATTTGCATTGCTGATGAAAAGGTTTCTCGCCCTATCAAAACCTTGAGAGGTTTAAATGCATGTTTCTTATGCAAGAAAGAAGGGCATCTCAGGAAAGATTTCCCTATCATTAAAAATAAGAATCCTAAAAACCCTAATGTAGTGAACACCCCCTCTGCTTCCTAGTTGAACTCTTCTTCTTCAGCTAAATCCATTCCTTCACCCCCTCCTTTTTCCTCCTCGCAATCTTTCCCCTCTTCTATGCCGACACCATCCCTATAGAATGCTTCTATCACTAGCATCATAGATGTGGAGAGCTTTCAAATTGTTACTAAAAAGAGAAAAAAATGTTTGAATAAAAATAACTTGGCCCTGAATGTGCCAATCTTCCCCCCTCCTCCTGTGGTTAATTCGAGTGTTCATGTGTAGGAGTTTTCCAAGATTTCCACCCCCACCCCTTCAATTCCTAAAACCCCCTCCATTTTGAAGCTTCTTGTTAAAAATTTCCAAGAAATTTCTAATGAATTTATTGTGGAGTTCATACCAACAATCCCATTTATGGTTAATAATCAACATTCGATGCTAGATAACTTTTTCAGAAAGTGAGGATATCCCCACTTTAAAGAGGAAAGGGAGACCTCTTGGATCAAAAAACAAAAAAAAGAATAATTAAATTCAAAGTCACACAGTCTCTAGTGATGCTTCTCCTATGGAGGATATTATGGATTGTGAAGCGTCCAACTCTAAAATTATGTCCTAATGAATTGTATTTCATGGAATATTAGAGGAATTGAATGGGTTAAAATTTTTCTCAATTCTAATGGTAACATAGATCTGATCATGTTGTAAGAAATTAAATCTACTGGATTCATTTGGAATCCAATCTTAACTTTATTTGGAAAGATGCTGTTAAATTCTCCACTAATCACCCTTAGGGAAGAGGAGGTGTAGCTATTTTACTTAGCCCTAAATGGGGTCCTTAGATTAAATGCTTTGGTATTTCTCTCTATAATAGAGCTATTTGGTTGATTGTGAATTATAATAATCTTGAATTTAGCATATGTGCAATCTATGCGACTAAAAATTATACTGAAAGGTCTATGTTTTGGTTTGCTCCCAGATATCCCTTGGTTATTTGGAGGGGATTTTAACATGATAGAAAACCAAGAAGATAAAATGGGAGGTCTCCCCTTTTCTTGGAAAGATCAAGAAAGAATTGCTTGGAATAATTTTAAAACTACTAAGTCTTTATTTGATCCCTTAAGTGGGAACAAGAACACTAACCTTGGGATCTGGTTTACTTGGTGTAACTTTCAGAAAGGTTAGGCTAGAATGTATTCCAGGCTTGATCAATACTATCTCAATAGTGGTTTCTTCTGTATACTTCTGGATAATCATAACAACTTGGTGTGTGTCTCCCCTACCACTCTTTCAGATCATCATCCTATCTCTATTTCTATCACCTTCAAACCCTCCCATATCAGCAACAATCAAGGCAACCATAAGTTCATCCTTAATACTAGCCTTCTAGAAGATGAAGACATCCTTATTTCCATTTCTATAATAAGAATCATCAATGAGTCTCATTATCCTGCTTTATCTCACATTGGTAGATGGAATTTGGATATTACTACTTGGTAGAAGTTACTTAGGACTTTTGGTCAAAAGAAGGCCAAGGACTTTAGATTTAAAGAGTCTTGCCTGAATACTAACCTTTATAATGCTAAAGTGGCCATTTAGAACAACTCTGATGACCCTCACCTTTGTCGTCAACTTGCTCTTGCTAAGAACTCTCTTAGGAAGCATCAACATCATAAAGCTTTGGGAGCTAGAGTTCAATTAAGAGCTCATTGGTTACAATTTGAGGACAGAGGTAGTAAAATTTTCTTCAATCTTATTAAATAAAAGCAAGCTAAGGAGACTATAGATAAGTTGTTTATCAAAAACTAGATGAGTATGGATTTGGACATTATTAAGAAAGAGTTTGCCCAGTTTTATGAGGATCTCTTCACCTTAGAAGATTCTTAGGATGCTAAGTGTTGGCACTCAAAATTGTAGCCCAAATTTTGATCAATTTTGAGAAATTGAGCCCTATAAATGCTTTTTAATGTCTATGTACCCGCCTATCCATTTGAGCCCCCTAAGGTGTTTAATGTTTCTAACACCCTATATTCAACCTATCTAAGTGTTCCATGAAGAAAAAATGAGATTCTGAGCCATTTTGTGAAGTCTCGTTTTGAGCTAGTTTCAAATCTACATTTTTACCCAAAGTGTCAAACAACGAAAAAAAGGCCTTGTTTGCAACTGAATATCTTGCACCTAGAAATGTTTTAAGACTCACCACTTTGGGAGTGTCTAGTATCCATACTTGAGAACTTATGTTTCAGATTTCAAGCCGTTTTGAGTTTGTTTGACTAGGTTTTGAATCCCTAAAAGTTGGTTAGTTACTATTTTCATGCATTTGCAATTTGCACATAATTCTGGGAAGCCCTGTTTGACGATTAATAATTTTGACCCAGTTGACCAAAATGTTGAAATTCCTTTTGCATTGCATTGTAGACATTAGGGACTTATATTTTAAGTTTAGCTTATGACGAATCCATTTGATCAGTTTTCAAATACGATTCCAAATGCAATTTCTAAAGTTTTACTGGTGTTAGCATTTGCAAATTGATTGGTACCCATGTTCATGATGTCATAACTTGAGACTGATAATTGGTAAGATCAAATGGATTATACCCCTATGTTGAAATCTGAAAATACTTTAAGTGTGCCAATTTTCAAGTCTTGACAAATCCATTTTCACACTTTTCCAGGTCAATTCCATTTGCAAAAAATCACTTTCTCCCATTTGTTTCAATCTTCAAAATCCAAGTAGCCTACTTTGACCACTCGCCATTTGCATCTTGTTATTCATCATGAGCCTAAATCAAAAATTTATAATGTCCTCATGAGAGAGAACTAACGCCCCAATTTTTGTCTTCCCACGTGTCAATTTACCCAATTTTTGAAGCCAAATCCGAACCCAGTTTATTGCTTTTTGACATGTTTTCTTGTAGGCAGTTCTAAGAGGTCAACTTTAACAGTGAATATCTTTTGACCTTAAATTTTGCATGAGATGAGATCTAACACGATGAAAGTATGTAGAGAAAAGATTTAGTGTGCCAATTTTCAAAGTCCGACCAGCTGTTTGGATCAATTTTTAAAGCCAGTCAAAGGGCCTCCTGACGCATATTTGACAGTTTGCAGATCTATGGTAAAATGAGTTTTAAATGTTGTTCCAATGATAGAACTTGATTATAATCATTTCGAGATGATCATTGGATCAATCTGAGAATTTAGTTGTGCAAAAACAATTTTTTTTTAGCTGGACCCACTTTGGGGCTCGACTAATTTCTCCTAATTGATAAGATGAAGAGTAAATTGCTCAATAAAGAATGCTATGAAAATGAAGGAATTCCTTTCAAGAAACCAATTAGAGTTAGAGCTTGAAGGATTGCAACAAAGGTTGACAAATACAAAAAGGCTCTATGAAGACTCCTTCAGAATCCAAGGCACAAACATAGGACAATGGGAACCAATCTCATATTTTGAGGCATAGTTCAAATTTTTCTTCCTTTGGTCTTTGTCAAGATAGAGTTCCTTTCTTGATGTCATCAAACATTGATCACTTGTTAGAGTCTTCAGTGAAGCTATTGAGTTCTAATCATCGTAGCCAAGGAACATACAGAGCATATGATTTTGACCTCATCGAGAAGTTCATCCATCTCCATATCTTAGCCATTTTATATCTTAATCTGGAACCCTTTTAATGTAGTTTTAGAGATTGAGCATAAACTCATACATCAAAAAGAATCCTATAGTGCCACGGTGGCAAAGTAGCTCACAGGCCTGAATGATACTGGAGATAAAATACTCACTTCTGTGGTCACCACATTTTTTTTAAGGGGCCGAGTGTTGTAATGCTCAACATGAATGTGGCAAGGGCAGTTATGACGTGGAGGCAACCAAAGAAGAAGGTTTGACTCCACATGGTCAAGAAAGGAGAAAACAAGATTGGAAGGAAAATAGATGAATGAGTAGGGACCTTGCATGGTGAAAGCCGCAAGCAAGCTGGAGATATAGAGCAGTCAAAAATAAAAACAAATCCTCGTGCATTAAAAAGAAATCCACATTTTTAAGAGTGGAAGATGGCATGTATAAAACAAAATGCAGTCAAAGATAATTGAAGACCAAGCCATAGGTAATGAAAAGGGAAGAAAGTGCAGTTAAAAGTAAAAACCACGCTAAAGCAAGAGAGGAGCCCATGCAGGGAAGCTCATAGCAAGGAGGCAAGAAAGCCATCCACGATAGTAGACATAAATGACATTCCCGTCATGAGTAGAGGAGCCCCATTTTTCAAAAGGAGACACCATTAAAATGCAGGTAAATGAAGAACCCACACCATGAAACAGGGTACCCTACCACTGATTGGAGAAGCCACAACCCACAGTTTGAAGGGCAGCTCAAGAAAGAGAAGCCAAAGAACATGACGCTCATGTATAGGCATGACCAAGAGTAACACCTACAAACAAAGAAGTCCACACCAGTTGAAGCAACGCCATATTGAAAAGAAACACCCACATCTACAAACAAATCCACACATTAAAGAGAGTCCACATAATTAAAAAAGAGCAGACCTACGCAAATGCAAAGAGACGTACAACTAGCATGAGTATATGGTAAAGGGGAGCTCACAATCATGAAGAAATCAATGCAAAGGTAATATAAGGGGTGTCCACAATAGAAAATGATAGAATAGTGGAAGAAAGTAGGTTGCACAGAGAAGAGATGTGGAAAAAAATGGAGGAGTTTAATCCCACATTTCTTGTGGATGAGAAATATTACCTCTTTAAATACTAAACCACACAAGATATAAGGTGTCTTGTGACAAGCGCCTTTTTGAGGGAAAAGCTACTCATGCGCGGGGCCCATGTAGTCAACTTGGAGGTGTGATGTCAGCATGATGCCAGTCAAAATTTTAAATGAAAAAAGTCTGTGCCATGACATGGCACAAAAAACTCAAATGCACCCAGATGATGACACGTGTTTTGATTGAGCGAGTGTCGCTATCTCGCCAATTAGAAATGCTCACTTGTTACCATGGTGACATAGCAAGGATAGAGGTGGTGATGACACATGGCAGTGGGTTCCAGCATGAGATGATGTAGCAAGTTTTATCAGCATGCTAAGGTAGTGATTGGGTAGAAAATGAAATTCCACCACGGGGTGATGATGAAGCAAGAGCCGACCAAGTGATGATATTTCAGACACACCAAATCATGTCACACGGTAGATCTAAGGGTTCTCATTAACTCGCTATAAGAAAGATGCAGGGAAGATAACATGGCAACATAGCGAGAAGATGACACATTCACTAACACAGTAGAAGGGTGGAAAAATCTCGTGTTGACATGTGTCATAGGTTGCTCAATAGGTTTGACCAAGATAGAAAATGGTGGGGAATTTGGGAAATTTTAAATTTTAATTTTTTTAATTTTTCCCTCATTTGAAGTCTGAACTCATGTGCATCTCTTTTAAATAAAGTTTGAAACTTTAGTATAGTTTAAACTTTGGTAAAAGTTTAAATTTTTGCAAAATGCCATGGAGCCATGAATGGAGATCTGATTTTCAAATAGCCATATCTAGGTTGTTTTTTCATAGAAAATGGGCACTTCAATATACCATCAGAACCAGAATGAGATGAAATTTTTGAATTTGAGGTCAATTTTCACACAGGTGCTCACCATTTCAAGCTGTAAGTCAATTTGTACAATCTAGGGCATTGGCAACAGAATAGGAAAATGTGATCATTAATCATCAGAGTTTGTTAGAGGGTAGATTTGATGACTTTTTGGAGCCTAAATATGGTGAAAATAAGCCAAGAAAGATTATAGTGCATTTTGAAGGCCATATTCAACTAATTTTCACTTTTTACCATGAATCCTCTTTAACACTAAAATCAATTATGTGGTGAATCAAATATTCAAGATATTTTATACCTTTGAGGGAAAGTGATGGGATTTTGATATTCAGTTGAAAAGAGAAGGTAGAGAGATTCTTTTGATAGAAAAGAAAGGGAATTTTATATGGGCAGATGTCAATTGTAGATTCAATCTAGAAATTCCTTCTTCCTATATCAATCTCATTCTTCCTCTTTGTAGAGGTTCTAGTTTCTGGGGAGAAAATTGGCACATTACTATGAGACCATATTCTAGTTCCAGTTTTGATGTATTCCCAATACTGAGACACCATTCTTTAGCATAATTCTCTCATGTGAATAGCAATAGTATAGATAATATAGCAAGTTCTAATATGTTAGGTTTTCTCATGTTTTAATTTTGTGCATCTGAATGTATAGTTTCAAGGAAATCAATACATATGAGCAATAACTTCACTAGTTTCATTCTGGTTCTTGTCTCCTATCTCAGTAATTTGTAATTCTTATCTAGTCTTGGAACAAAGATCTAAGATCCATTTGCATCAATGTTTGATATGTTTAACAAGGTTATTGGTTACTTGAGAAGGATATTTTGTGAGAATGAGATCTGAATGAAGACTGATGTCTGAATCACAAGGTGATTAGATAGATCTGATGTCTGGGTATATGAAATATGTCCTGATGTCATAGATGTATGTTTTGAACTCATGGAATCACCCAATGGATTAGGCACTAATCAATTGTATGATCACTTGTTATACTGCTGCATTTTTGAGGTTGTGCTGAAGCAACATTATTAGTCAAATGCTTTTCCCTTTCATGTTGAAGAGCTATAATGGAATGCCCTCACTTATCTTATGAGATTCATATCTTTGCATTTAGCTACTATAGATCTATGTCATTTCATGAGTCATTAGGAGAAATAAGGGTAAAATCTGCTTTACATTAGATTCAATGTATGCTTTGATAACTGGTACCATTTAAAGAATCTATAGGTCCACCCACCTAGGTTTTGCAGAGCTTGAAGAAGAAGAAGGGTCTAGCCTTATAGTTGGCCTGGTGTCTAAATAGGCATGTTGAAAATGGGAGTTAGTTGCCCCTAGATGTGTTTTTTTCTCATGAGGGTAATTGGAAATTGGTAATGTTTTCAAACACCAACACTGAGTCTCTTAGAAACCAATGTAGAAGAATTATTCCCAAAAGGATATCAAATAATTATGCTTCCTCTCTTGAGAAACCATTAACTCTTGAGGAAATTGAGAAGTCCATTAACTCTTTTTGTAATGATAATGCCCTTGGCCCTGACAGCTTGCCTATGGAATTCTATAAAGCTAACAAAAAATGGATTTTGTAAAGTTCTTCTTAATATTTACAATGAAGCCATTGACACTAGAACTCTGGGTAGATATATTAATTCTAGGATTATCAAACTCATCCCTAAGGAGGGTGATAAGTCCCTTATTAAAAACTAGTGACCCATAACTTTGTTAAATCTCTCTTATAAAATTCTTGCTAAGATTATGGCTCGTAGGCTGGAAACCATTCTTCCTAAATTCATTTTCCCTTCCCAAACTGGCTTTGTTAAAGGTAGATATATCTTAGAGAACTTGCTCACTAGTTGGGAGGCTCTTGACTGGGCTAAACACACTAATCAAAATGCTGCTATGTTCTTACTAGATTTTGAAAAGGTTTATGATAGAGTTGAGTGGAATTTTATCCAGATGATGCTTGATGCTTTTGGGTTCCCTTTTTTTTTGTGTGTCATTGTTATAATGCTCCTCAAAGATGCTTATGCTTAAATTGATATCAATGGATCCCTTTCAGCCCCCTTGCCTTTGGGAAGGTCAATTAGGCAAGGCTGCCCTCTTGCCCCAATCCTTTTTGTTATTGCTTCTAAAGCTCTCTTCTATATTCTCAAGGATAACACTTTATTCCCCATGGTTAAAAGTATCAGCCTTCCTGATGGGAAGGATATTATCAATTGCCATTTTGTTGATGATACCTCCCTCTTTTTTGAAGCCTCTGAGTCTAATTTTGAAGCCATGATCAATAAATTGAACTTCCTTTGTAAAATATCTAGAGCTCGATTATCCCATTCTAAATCCATTTATCTTGGATGGGAAAACCAACCTCCTGATTGGTTTCAAAAATTTGGTTTCCAATGGAGTGGCCCTTCCAAACTTGTTAAATATCTTGGTATCCCCTTCTCTATTGACCTCTCCTTAAAGGAGATGTGGACTTGGATCAAGGATAAGATCTTTAATAAACTTAACGAATGGCACAATAGATCTCTGTCTCTTGCAGGTAGAATCCAAGTGTGTCAGAAAATCATTTCCTCATACAACATATACTATGCATCTACTTGGATGTTTAATGATTCCCAAGTGTTGGAGATTTAGAAAGGCACAAGAAATTATCTCTGGTCTGATGGTAAAGGGAATAAAAAGACTCATTCTATCAAGTGGAGTTGATGCCATGTCGACAAGCTCCTTGGGGGCCTGGGGCTTAAAGACCTAGAGTTAAGTGGTCTTGCTTTGGCCTCTAAATGGATATTTCATGCTTTGGAGGGAGAGGATCCCTAGAAAGTCTTGATTCATAATAATATTGCCCCAAGAGAAGATATCCTAAGAAGCCTAAGTTTTGGAAGGACCTTCCGCTTGCCGATCTCATTTGTGGTGATTTTCCTATCATGGTTCAAGCATCTGTTGACTTTAAGTCAATTTTGAAAGCCTAGAGCCATGTTAGGCATTTCATCAATAACAAGAATTTTTTTGATGATAAGACCCCAATGGTGAAAGGTCCATTTGGTGGAACCTTAAGCTTGGCAATAAACCCCTTGCACTTACCCAAGGCTGCTTTGCCAAGATTTGGGCCAACTATGGGATCAAACAATTCATTGATATCTTTGAAAAGGACATCCTTATCCAATGGGATGAGTTAAAAAATAAATTTAACCTACCTGATTTTCATAAAAAAAACTTATAATATGATTGCCAAAGCTAGTAAGGAAATTCCTACTTTATGTCATCTTGACTGTAATAGTTATTTAAAAATCAAATGGCCTAGTGGTATCATCCTTTCCAAACTCAAAGCTAAGGATATTTACAAAGTTATCAATCACAATGAAGATATTATCAGTCAAATTAATAATAATAGGTATACTAATTTGGATACTCCCGCATGGAATAAACAACTTGATTATCTTTGGAAAAGTTCTATTGATCCTAAAATTGAATGTTTTAAATGGCTGCTTATTCTTAACAAGCTTCCTATTAAAAGCTCTTTCTCTGATACTGATTATTGCAGCATTTGCAGAATCCTAGAAACAACAAGACATATTTTCTTTGAATGCATTTTTGCCAAAGAGATTTGGTTAATGTTTGGTATATCTATTCCCTCTACTTTTAATATTTTTGAAATCATTACTAGTTTTATTTGTAATGTAAATAAAGATGTTAATATGTTTTGGGAAATTCTCTCAGCTAACATTTTGTGGAAAATTTGGAAGTGCAGAAATGGAGAAAGGTTTCAAAATATCCCCAGGTTGCTTACTGAGTCTTTTAAAAAAAAAATCATAGGTTCAAATTACCATGAAACCAACAAGTCAAAGTTCAAAAGATTTCTTAAAGATGGTCATGATATGTTTGCTAATGAGGTAAAGAATGGGTACCTATGGAGGTAGCACCTTGATAATATTCACATTTTCAAGAAAACTATTAAGCTCATCAACAAGGAAGTCAAAAGGACCCCTCATAATTTTACTGGCAAAATGATTTACATACCAAAAAAAATTCATGATCAGAATAATTTGGTTTCGATGGAAGGCCCTATGGGTTGGACTGCTTGGGTGGATACTATTGAAGATGTGCTCTATTAGTTCTTGTTTTTGATCCTCTCTCTTTTCTTCTCAAGTTGTATGTAATTCCTCTTTTTTGATGTGAGGCTTGTCCTCCGATGCCCTGATACTTTGCAGATTTGTTGTATTTTTTTGATCTCCTTATACTTATTACAAAAATAATTAATTAATACTAATATATTTAATATTCCTTATTTTAATTAATTCAAATTAATAATGAAAATTTTATTTATTTTTTCAAATTGATTGTCTCAAATTATTTATTAGATTCTAGATAAAACCCCTTCTAATAATTGATCTTATTCTAATCATTAATCTACTAGAAATTATCTCACAACAAAATGTTATATAAAAAAAATTAAAAATTATATTAAGTCTAATATTTTTTCTTTATAATAGCAATTATAAACTAGTTACAACTAGAAGTACATGAAAAATAATAGTAGTTTAAAAACTAAGAGTTAGGTTAAGATTTCTTCAAATTTACCAAGTACATGTCTTAAGCAAAGTGTATTTAAATCGGCTTTTTCAATGTATTGTGTCCAAATTTAAACAAATTTGCCAAGCATTTTGTTGTAGTGAATTCTTTGCATTTAGGGATTCCATGGAATTCAAATTTAAGCTCACTTTATGACTAGCAACGCTCAAAGCTTTCCTCCTTATTAGAATTTAGAAAATCCTCAAAATTCCCAAACTATTTAGTTTAGTGTTTCATGATAGCCTACTATATGTGAAAAAGTTAAGGGCACAATGTAATGTCTCCTATTAGAAAGTTTGTTCTTCTACTCTAATTATGGTACATGATTCATTGATTCTTTCTTAGCTTTCTAAAAATAATTTCCAATTCATTTAGCATACTATTAGATATTTTAGAAGAATATATTATAGAAGAATCATTTTTATAGTGAAGTATTTGCAATGGCTATTGTAGATAATTTTATTTCTTTGTATTGTTGAATTATTTTTTGTCATTTTTTAGATACATTTCTATTAAAATATATATTTGAGAACCTCTTTGGCACTCCATTGTAGTGAATTATTTGCATTTAGGGATTTCATGGAATTTGACATTAAGCTCACTCTATGATCAACAACACTCAAAGCTTTTCCCCTTATTAGGATGTAGGAAATCCCCAAAATTCTCAATTTTTTTAGTTTAGTGTTTCATGATAGCCTACTATATGTGAAAAAGTTAAGGGCACAATGTAATGTCTCCTATTAGAAAGTTTTTTCTTCTACTCTAATTATGGTACATGACTCATTGTTAATTTGTTCTTAGCTTTCTAAAAGTAATTGCCAATTCATTTGGCATAATATTAGGTATTTTAGAAGAACATATTATAGAAGAGTCTTTTTTAAAAATGAAGTATTTGCAATGACTATAGTAGATAATTTTATTTCTTTGTATTGTTGAATTATTTTTTGTCATTTCTTGGGTACATTTCTATTAAAATATATATTTGAGAACCTCTTAGGCACTCCTACTATTTTTACAAAATTAAGGACTGAATAATGCTCGAGTTTTATAAAAACATATTAAGACAAATAACAATGTGAATGAGGTCATTAAAGAATATTTTAATGAAATCATCTTTCTATAGAAAATGATAAAGTTGAAAGTCCTAACATATTTGGTACATAGCTCATTCAAGAAATTTGGAAGATGATAAAAAGGAATATGAATATGCTTCTATAGTGCTAGTCTAGTACTGATATGCTAATGTCTAGATGAACATGATTTGAGACAAGTAATTAATACTCACACCATGTTTTTCCACTTGTATATTATCAAACAATATCTCAAGTTTTTTTAATTAGTTTTCTTCAATTAAAAAAAGCTCATCTCCACATCAAATTCTCTTGTAGTTATTTTTTGAGACATGTCACATTTTTGAAAGTGCTAGAGAGTCCCTTAAGCACAACTTCATATAATTATACTGAATCTTAATAGATAGGTCATTGCCTTCTTGCCAAGCATTTTGTTGTAGTGAATTCCTTGCATTTAGGGATTCCATGGAATTTGACTTTAAGCTCATTTTATGACTAGCAACGCTCAAATCTTTCCCCCTTATTAGGATGTAGGAAATCCTCAAAACTCCCAAACTTTTTAGTTTAGTGTTTCGTGATAGCCTACTATATGTGAAAAAATTAAGGGCACAATGTAATGTATCCTATTAGAAAGTTTGTTCTTTTACTCTAGTTATGGTACATGATTCATTGTTCATTCTTTCTTAGCTTTCTAAAAGCAATTACCAATTCATTTAGCATAATATTAGGTATTTTAGAAGAATATATTATAGAAGAGTCTTTTTCACAATGAAGTATGTGCAATGACTATTGCAGATAATTTTATTTCTTTGTATTGTTGAAGTATTTTTTGAGTATATTTCTATTAAAATATATATTTGAGAACCTCTTAGGCACTCCATTGTAGCGAATCATTTTCATTTAGGGATTCCATAGAATTTGACTTTAAGCTCACTCTATGACCAACAATGCTCAAAGCTTTCCCCCCTTATTAGGATGTCGGGAATCCTCAAAATTCCCTAACTTTTTAGTTTAGTGTTTCATATAGCCTACTATATGTGAAAAGGTTAAGGGCACAATGTAATGTCTCCTATTAGAAATTTTGTTCTTCTACACTAATTATGGTACATGATTCATTGTTCATTTGTTCTTAGCTTTCTAAAAGTAATTGCCAATTCATTTAGAAAAATATTAAGTATTTTAGAAGAATATATTATAGAAGAGTCTTTTTGACAATGAAGTATTTGCAATTAATATTGTAGATAATTTTATTTCATTGTATTGTTGAATTATTTTTTGTCATTTTTTGGGTACATTTCTATTAAAATATATATTTGAGAACCTCTTAGGTGCTCCTACTATTTTTACAAAATTGAGGACTAAATAGTGCCTGACTTTTATAAAAGCATATTAAGACAAATAACAATGTGAATGAGGTCATTAAAGTAGATTTTAATGACATCATCTTTTTTTTATAGAAAATGACAAATTTAAAAGTCCTAAAATATTTTGTACATACTTCATTCAAGAAATTTGAAAGATGATAAAAAGGAATATTACTATGCTTCTATGGTGATAGTCCATTATTGATATGCTAATGTCCAAATGAATATGATTTGAGACAAGAAATTAATACACACACCATGTTTTTCTTCTTGTATATTATCAAACAATATCTCAAGTTTTTTAAATTAGTTTTCTTCAATGAAAAATAGGTCAGCACCGCATCAAATTCTCTTGTAGTTATTTTTTGAGACATGTCATCTTTTTGAAATTGCTAGAGTACCTTAAGCACAACTTAATATAATTCTACTGAATCTTAATAGATAGGTCATTACCTTCAATGTGGTTGTCAACACTTGCAAATGCCATCTTCAAAAGCTATAAACTAGGATTATTTTAATCTCATATGCACTATCTTTGTAGATCACATGCTTTCTTGAGGTAGTCCATAACTTTGAACAATATGTTAACCTAGGATGTCCAATTACAACTTCCCTCTAAATCATTGAAATGTTGCCTACTCCAATTCTTTTTGACTTATTCAATGATTGCTAAGTTTGTAGTTGAACATTAAGTGTGAGAATTTTCTAAAAATAATACCTAGTTTAGGTACAATAGGTTTAGTGAGAAAATATCAAAGATAGAAACATCTAATAATTGATACTTCAATGTAAAAGATCAATACAATTATTTATATGTGTACATTACAAATTTTTTTTAAAAAAAAATCATATTTCTCTTATTTGAGAGTCTCAATATAATCAATTAATTGAAGACTAATAAGGTACTTTTTTTTAGGATTTATAAATTATTTTATGTCATGCCTAAACTACGAGGCAAAAACACACAAATCTTTTTTTTAATATATAAATAATAATTAAAATGCTCTAAGTTCGATATGGTTGTGATCACAGTTTAAGTAAAGGTTCTCTACATTTCATCTTAAGTTTATCAACTTGATGGGAAAAAATACATTTAATTCAAACTCTCGTTATTTATTTAATAATGACATTTGTTTCATTAATTTGTTTCTTATACCACATTGTATTTAAAATTATTGAAAACCATTTAAAAACTTGACTAAATGAATAAAGCAAAACTAATTAACATTACTTAATAGTCCAACGTTTACTAACATAATAACCGAGACACTTGCTAGTTTACTACCACTCTAAAAATATTCATAAAATTTCTACTAATTTCCAAATGAATTTACAATCTATACACTTTCAATTAATACTAAATAATAATTTAAACTTTCTTAAATTTGAAAAGAAATTTTATATTAATAAAACATGTTAAACTTAATAGTTACAAACATCTAAATAACATCAAACTAACTCTTATTAAACTTAAATTTAATTAAATAACAACTAACTAAATTTAACTAATCATTAAATTAAAACTTTCTAAAATAATAAAGCAACTAAATTAATTTAAAACTAAACTAACTAAATCTAATACCCACTAACTAAATTTAAATATGATCTAACTACAACAATTACTAATCTAGAAACTAACTAAAATATATATCTAAAATTTACAAACTTTAAACAATACAACTATCTTAGCATAATGAATAGCTATCTAAATCTTACTATCAATATATGACTAACTTAAAACTTTAGTAAATTAAATTAACATCACATAAACTAACAAAAATTTAAACTAACACCAATTTTAAAACTACTAACTAATACTATTCTAACCTAAAAACTTATTAATATTAACTACTAAAATGACAAAACATTCTATACTATCCCACACCCTACACATCCTATCATACAACTATCTCCCTCACACAATAACTTCCCGTCTCCTCATGCTGTCAACAACTGACAATACGTAGCCCTAGGTTCCTTTCTCCTATGCTGACCAATGAGGATCAAATCCTCCCCCTTACCTCAGCACGTGGTCCCAAAATGGGATGAATTTTGCAGGCCAAGGACACAGTATAACCCAATAAAAACATTGCTCCTTGTTTTGACATCTCACATGGTCCAAGGAGTAGAAGGAAAACACACGGTTAACAAAAAGGTAAGATGGGATTTGGAAAAACCTGCCACCAATAAATGCTTGTCCCCCCCTAGTTTGACTTGCAAGAGTATATGAAAACTAAGTCAAACATGTCAGCTCAAGGAACTCACCTAGGAAGAAGAAATGAGGGAGTGAAGATTTATTGGAATAAATTTTTTTAGTTGAGACAAATATATTAGAAATAGGATAGTAATTCTTTTTTAATCATAGATATTGTTTCATCTTTTTTTTTTTTAAAGATTTATTTATTAATTTGATATTGAAAGTAAGCTTACTAATTTATTTATGTTTTTCAACAAGGAAATATAGGGGGAATCTTTTAAAGATTCTCTATCACAAAAGGGAGAATAAATTTATCTCCCATACAAAATCCAGAGAGTTTTTACTCTCTTGAGACTTCTTTTTTTTTGTCTTTATTTTTCTGAGTATAAGTTTTGAAGTTGATATATTAATCAAGAGGGTTTTTTTTTTTTTTTTTAAAAAAAAAATTAAATCTAATAGGACTACTTGCAAATTAATAAACCAAGAGATTTAATTATCGATTTAAACCACAATGCAAGAATTGATTTAATTCTAATAATCACAAAAATTGAACTTTCATTCATAATACAATTTTCATTTCCAACATATAAGAAAACTTGAAACTTTCCTAATTGAATCAACATCATTTCCATCCTATTTTTGATGTGCATCCATATAACTAAAAATTACGATTAAATCTCATGATAAACAATATTACTCAATCACCATTTTATTGGCAAACTTGATTCAAAGGCTCAGCCGAGAAAGAACCAGGAAGAAAACCAGGCGTCATTGCCATTACAACAAAGTTTTGAAATACAAATTACATAGGATTTTAATCCCAAATTTTCAACAATCAAATAAATTTCCTTCAAGTCCCTTATCAAGGGATCAATATCATTTTCCGTAACACATTGCTAAGATCATGGAGGGAACATAATCTAATCAAGTGTCAACAAGCATGACCAAGAGACAAAATCAAACATGCATATTCATACTAGGTTTTCACAACAAGATTCACAATGAATCAAAACTAGGGAAAGGTGGATTTTTCCAATAGGAGATGTCAGACACAACACCAAACCAGGTGTCCAATTGGGGCTATAAGTCAAGAACTTCCGTTATTCCATTCTTACATGCCAAAACTCATATGTGGTTTGTACTGACAGGTAGGGGCCCATAACACCCTACCCGCTCTCCCTCTTCTTGTCTCGAGAAGAGACTCTACACTACTGGAGTCCAACTAAAAAGACCTTTTCTAAAATTGGCCACTTCTGCCCTCTCCAAGGGTGAGTAATGCCAAAACACCCATACAAGAAAACTTTAAAATTCAAACAAGAACATGAAAGAAAAGCATTCAAGAAACATGGTTTCAATCTTTCCCCAAAACATACCCAACATACATATGAGCATACCAATAACAACACAATAGCATAAGTATGAAACAAGCATGAACAAACTGAAAACAAGGAGATGAAGAACTCCTACCTTCACAAAGAGGTTATGGTAAATGATCAAATTGAGAAGAGCTTTTCCTTCCTTCCTTCAACCTTCCAAGACTCCTCTCTAAAAGTAGAGATTGGGTAACAACCAAAACTACTCCAAGGAGCCCCCCTAAATAAGTCTCAAACTCAACCACCAAAAAGGGCAATTACTTCTCCCACCCACCTACAAATCTAGAAGTCTCTAACTCAACCCATACTAAGATTAACCATTAAGTGGAGTTGAGGTGATCCAACTCATGGTAACAACTTGCAATTTTCGCACAAAAGAAAAAATAGACCTTTTGAGTGACCTCAAAAGTCAACAAAAGGGGCTTAGGGGGTGGAAAATGCCCCCAACCCATACCCATACCCCTTGGGTATAAAAATTTCATGTTTTAAAACCTTAGTAATAGGTTTGGAACCAAACAAAAGCTAGGAAATATTTAGGATCATCTAACAACTCTAAAAATGCAGATTAAGCACTAATCTAGATTAGAGTGACTAAACTCGATTAAGAACCAAATTAGCAAAAAGACACTAACTTAATTTGACTTAGGTCCAAAGGTTACATAGATAACCCTAGCTAGCATGTTGGAATGCATATGCAATTCACGAGTGTCAAGTGACACTATAAGAACACAATTACGAAAAATTAACATTTACTGATCACAAAAAGATACATTCATACATCTTACAATACAATTAAGTTATAGACAACAAGGTTTCCACAAATGACACATAGGGATCAGTTCCATTCCTCTGTCGGGTTTCTTGGCTAAAATATCCTACACACTCATTGCACACATTAGTAGTCCCATAAAATCACATGCACATATGTATATTCGTATTAGGAAATCACATCAATTAAAACACACATCTATAAATCAGTCAGGGTTTCTCTCATCCTACTCAATTCTTAACCATTAAAATCTCTTAATCAAAGTGTTAATCCTACATTTACTTATTTCATCAACATACATATACATAAAACATTAAATGATGAACATCAAATATCTGAAAGTAACATCATACAACATGAAATAATATACTATGTGAAAAGCATCAGATAATGTCCCGACATCTCGAGTCGTGAGTATCAAAATAATAATAAGGTATCACTATGCTACAATGGGTCGGGGCGAGGCCTCACATTTTTTTTTTTTTCATTTTTTTCATTTTAAACATGATTTTTTTTACCCTAAGTTGTTTATTCAACTTTGTCCCCAAATCTTTTCTGAGGCCTTTGGATTCAACCCTACAAACAAGGGCCATTACATATGTGGACCAAATCTACATAAGGGGAGAACCATGGTATGATTCCCCTCTTATCCTATCAAGTATCAATAGGATATTAGAGACAATATAAGTACATTTGGGTCATTTTGGAAGATAAGACTCAACTTAAAAAATATGTACATAGGATTGAACGAATGAAGAAACTGTAAGGGCATATTTAATTATATTTTTAGTGTTAAGGACTTTTGACATCTATCTACTTGACAACCTCCTATAAGATTGTACAGGGTCTTGATTTAATTGATGAATCAACTAGATTTTTAGTAGTTTATAAGTATCTCTATTCTTAAAAAATTATTTGGACTTTCTTACGACGTTTAAAACTTTTTTTGTATCAAACATTGATCATAGTATATTATTTAAATGTATCATTAAAATTGTGCCTTGAACCATGCTTATATGCTTATAATTGAAATACAATATCATGCTTGGACATATTGTTTATGGACTCTTTAATTTATGAGTATGGTTTGGTATTAAACTAACTCGACTAATCCATTGTGCTCTCTCTCTCTCTCTCTCTCTCTCTCTCTCTCTATATATATATATATATATATATATATATATATATATATATATATATATATATAGGAATCCCCATTGCCATTACACCAAAAGCTCAAGCTATCAATGAATGTTACAACAACTAGAGACAAGGATCCATGGGAGGTGGTTAAGCACATGTCACAAATCCATTGGTCTATGTTGAACAAAACCTTCACCTAGAGGGGATAGACACACCAAACTCCCAAAAATCTCCCCTTTAGCATGACCCAAGGGATTTGGACCCATAACCCAACACTTTGATACCACTTTTTGTAATCACCATTGTTGTTACACCAAAAGATTGAGCTATCAATGAATGTCACAATAGCTAAAGATAAGGATCTACAAGAGGCAGTTAAGCACATGTCACAAATCCACTGGTCTATGCTAAATGATACCTTCACCTAGAGGGGATGGAGGCACCAAACTCCCAACTATATATATATATATATATATATATATATATATATATATACATGCATGTGCATTTTCTCTATTTAGCACATCTTTTGGATGAGGGGAGGCAGTCCTAGTCACTTTGAGAGAGATCTACAAAATGTCACACTCTTTCCTTCCTTTCTTGTTAGAGTTTGTGTGTGTATACACATATGTATATGTAAATACATACACGCATATACATATAGACATACAAAAATACATACACACACAAATAGATACATATATTATTTCTTGTTAGTCAGTAATGTAGGTGTGTGTTGGTACTAGACATCAACTCCATTGGCTATAGAGGTCTGAGTGTGCCTCAAAATATTTGACCACATTTTTGTTATAAGGGAGAGGATACCTTGATCGATATAGACACCCTAAGCCTAAAATTTCTAATTAGGGAGTCAACTACCTGATTTGGGGGACTTTTGAGTTATAAAATTGAGTTTGATATTTTTATTAAGTTAAAAATTTCATTTATGATTTATCAATAGTTTTGATATTGGTTTCATGATATATGTATTAGTTAATCAGGTATACTTATTTAAGTATATATAGATATGTACATGTATGCCCAAATAAGCATACATTTATTAATTGTGTAGTGACAATAGTTTAGATACAATGGCATATAAGTCTTAGTTTAATTAAACAATCTTCATGAATAAATGAAGTAAAATAAAAATAGACAAGAATAATAATAATTATGACAAATGACATAAAGAGAAAAGAACTAAATAATTACACTAAAACATTCTTTGAGATACAAACACTTGACCTTCCACCTATTAAACCCAATGTCCACCATCTCACAACTCACACTATTAGAGAAACTTGGTAAGAGAAATGAGTAATAAGTTGGAAAATAAGGGTTAAGATGACAAATGAGAAGTATTAAAAGGCCACGGTGGTTGAACCCTTGTCCTTTCATGGAGGAAGGGAGTGACTTGATCATTGGACCATGTGACCTCTTTGAATGAAAGCCTTATGACATAGAAGATAACCCAAGAATTAGTTGGCCGTTTAAGAAAAAAATTAAAATAAAATTTAAAAGGCTCAATTTATTTAATCAAACATTAAGTGAAGTAGGTTGTAATGATTGTAACTATTGCAATGGAATCCCAACTCCTTTAAATTCAAGGCTCTCCTTGTAGACACCTAAATCTAATTACATCACTAGGAAATCGTATTTAGTCATCTCCTATGGAATTATTAATTAAATATTTATTATTTAATTAATTAATCATCATCCCCTAGTAATTAATTAATTAAATTAACTATAGTCCAATTGATAAAATCAAATGATAACCCAAAATCAAATTATTAATTAAATCCCTATTCCTCTATTAAATCAAATAAATTCCCAAATTTATTTAATTTGATCTCATATCCCCATTTTATTAAATAAATCATTTAATAAAATATCTAAACCCCCAAAACATCCCTAAACTGAACCTTTACCCCTAATCCAACCCATTCACCCATACTAACCTCACTTAGCCTCCTAACTAACCCATCCCATCAAAGCTAAACCTCTTGCCCTCTAACCCCCTTTCTAAGATAATCCTAATCCCCCTCCTAAACATGTGCACAACTTTAAGCAAGGGTTAAAACTTGCTAACCCAAGCTAAAGTCAACAATCCCATCCTCACCCTCACCTCAAGCATTTATGGTTCTTACACAAGCATTAAAAGCTGTTATAAAGCATTTATGAACATTTATGAAGCCCTTATCTCTCCAGCCTCCTTTGTTGACTATCCATCTTGTCCTTCTCTCCATCCAATCACCCTGTGACATGTGTCACCTCCTAGTTGGCTTCAAACTAGCACAATCCATGTGTTCCCCTTTGAATGCATCTTAACCCTCCCTCACCATTTTTCCATCCTTACATCTTGACCATTCATCTCTCTATCCCTTAGCCTATAAATGAAATCCTTTGCCTTCACAAATATAATCCACTTTTTATGAAAACTTATAATGCCCCATAGATAAACACATCAAAGCCATTTTTACACCATCACTATGCTGAAATACATCCACACCTCCATTACTAAAACCCTCACCCATCTACACACTTGATAAAATCCCCATCCATTGGAAGCTTTGAGCACACCATGAGCACACATCTCCATCCATCAGGGACACAACTATATCATCATAGGTTATACCATAAGGAACCTACCATTCTTGGTTTGCTTCCTTTTGTGGTGATAACTCCATCCTATCATAATTGGTAACTACTTTAGTATTGTTAATACTCTCATTATTAGTTAGTACTCATTTTACACTACTAGATTAGGTGATACATTTTGGCATACCTAGTGGGACCTCACATTCGGGTTAGTATAATCATATTTTTAATTACCATATGTTAGACTAACCAAAACTAACATTTTTTGCTTGTGTGTATGTGCAGGTGGTTTTCTAATATTTTTGTAGGTACATAGGTCTCTCATTAGAAATTGCGCTTCCAGCCATAAAATCATTTTTTGCTTTAAATCACTTTCATATGCACTTTATTCATGATCCCACCACCCTAAGAATGTGAACCCATGACCCTAGGATTGCAACCTAAACTCGCAAGAATGTGTCCCCATGAAGGCATGATCACTCTTTGTCTCGAACACCACCACCAAGCACCATTAAAAAGCCCCCCATCAATTCCACTGACAAATTCTGTCGCAAGAATGCTAGTTTTTACCAGTGGGATCTCTATAAAAGATCTGTGGGAACACTTGAGCTATTTACTCAACTAGCATTCCCCACTTTTTCCCTCTTCTATCAAACCCATTAAAAAATCCCTCGACGAGAATGCTCCCTCATAGACCCACAAGATCGCCATTTTGCAGGATTGCCCTGTGTTTTTTTAACCCAATGCCCATTTTTTTGCGGTTTCACCAATTCTTTGTACTACAATCCCACCACTTCTTAGCTGTGTTCCTGTGCCATGGGATCACTATCCTAAACTTAGAGATCACTTTCATAAACTTGTAGGATCACTATTTACCTCGCAAGATCACTATTTTACCTGCAGGATTGTTGTAACTAATTAATACTTTGGCCATCGACAAATATTCTAGATTGTTATTTCAAAATACTATGCTACTGATCTTATTATATGGTTTTAATTCTTGTTAATTTAGTAGTTTGAACATGTGAATTTATGTAACTTATACTTTCGCTACCAATTTTTTTTGATTTTCTATGTTAGTATATCTCATTTCAACTAACCTAATGTAGATAGATTGAATTGAATGATTAACTTAGTAGTTTGAACATGTGGATTTGTCATCATGAGAGTACTTATTGTGTTAGTAAATAATTTTCTAGTTGTAAAGTGCTATAAATATATTTTGAATCATCTATAGCTTGTCTTCTTCAGGTGTCTAGATTCTGGGTGCAATTATTTATAAATATTTTGATTTGTTTAAGGGGGTTCAATGATTGTTTGTTGGTTCTATGTAAGTTATCACAGAGATTTGCAATTGATAGTTTGGAGCTGCTAAGGCAATCATTATGTTTGATATTTCTTTGCTCTATCCTAGTAATTTACCCATTTCTTCCTGATCTTAGAAAATAGATCTTTAATTTCAATTCTAAACTTCAAGAACAAGGTTGGAATCTTTGCATTGAAGTATTGATTTAATTATGGACTATGTTTGAGCCATTGAACTTATTTAGATTTGAGCCATTCCTTATAAGTAGATCTATGCCTCTTAAGTTATGAGTCACTTAGTGGGCTAGGTTTGTTCACTCACTTTTTAACTAAATTCGTCGCTCTCACAAAAAGACAAAGAAGGCTGGATTTGAGGATAGTTTTTATTGAATGGGAAAATCATCCTTGTGCATTAGAATAACAAGATATACCCAAATTCAACATTCTAAGGTTAGTGGTGAGAAACCCTTATCCGTAGACAAAGAGTGAAGGCCGGCAAGGGCATGTGATGGCTTCACTATTGGAACATGGTAGAAATTTTTATTATCTACTAAACAAGAAAAATAATTATTACAAGACTCTATTATGTTGAAGTCACCTACACCCTCTACATATTTACAAGCCACATAGAGAAAATTAAGCAAGAATGTATATCACTGTAAAGATAAAGAAAATTTCCGTAGTCATCATGAGAAATATTTAACTAAGAATTAAAGGACCTCTTTAATGAGGAAAACAAAATGGTATTAAGAAGAGCATGGAATTATACCCTTGAGTGATCTGTTTTGCAACTATCCTAGTTGAAGATTCCTATCTATTCCATATGCAAATATTCACTATACAAGAAACAAATCATAATAGCAACATGCCATTGGGAAATTTTGATTTGCATTTGGAGCAAGGTCATGGAGTAAAATAATAAAATTTATGCTTTTCCTACTTCAAGTCACGTTATACACCAAAATTCCTAGGTTTTAAGATCAGGGATTATTGTAGTCTTTTATTCAATATTTATTACAAATACAATGATGTATGTTATGTGTTGAACACTACAAAAACAAGGGCTCTCCAAAGCTCTAGTTCCCATCTTATCCAAGAAAATAGAATTAATAAAGATTACTAAAAAGCATTACATTTAGACAAATGAAATTTCATTACTATTGATGGTTTCAGCTTATAAATTCTATTTCAATTAAGAATTTGTGACACACATAGAAAATGTAGAAACTAGAGTCTCACCTTTCTATGGCAGAATGAGAGGCTAGAGTGATGGGTCTTTATCTTATGAGAGCATGAGTGTGATGGCCAACAAGTGCAACAAAACATCCAATATAACTAGGGGCTCCAATTCAATCAATACCATCTAGTATTTTACTCCACAAATGGAGGTGCCAATGGTTGAGGCAATGCAACAACCATTTTTGTTCCCAGAGAGTTGAACAACACTTGCCCAATTTAAGGATTTGGATGATTTATGTTGGTGTGGGAAAAGTCATGCAAACACATAGCATTTATACAGTAGATTGGTCCAACATAACTTTCTCGTATTATACTCTAATGCATAGTAATGATTTGTGGTTCACAATTTTAACAAAAGCAAAATAAAAGTTCATAAAATGCATGCTTTCTTGGCTTCTATTGTAGCATGGTAACATGAATCAATTTAATTTTTTTTTTAATATTTTAAATTCATTAGTAATGAATTTAGTCCAGAATTAGGTTCTGATATCTTTTAATATTCTATATATTTTTGCAAATTTTTTTGTTATAGTTATTATTTTTAACATATGTTGAAGTACATTTTCATATTGTTTTTCAGTTCTCTATAATTGTAGATGTTTATTGAGATATTATATTAGTATTTTCAATGATTGAATCATATAGTTGATATTTTGTATTTTTATAATTATTAGAGATGTGTTTTATATTATCATTTTAGTTAGTATTTCTAGTTTCTGTTAACAGACATGTTTGCTTTATCACTAAAGATGATAATTTTTGTTTTAAATTCAGATGTATTTTAATATATATTAATATTCTATAGTTTTCTATGATTTCTTTATAACTATATATATATATATAGATTGAACTATCATTCTTATTAGTATTTCTAAAAAAAATTATTTACTATTATAATAATTTACAAGAAAAAGCATGTTCTCTTTTCTCATAATATTAAAAATGTTATTTAAAATTTGAATGAATGATTTTTTTTTAAATAATAATTTTGATTACTCTCTTCTCGTAATGTTCTTTTACAATTGAATGCCCATAAGATCTAAATAAAAGACTACCTAAATAAAACAAGTACCACCTAGTGGCATTTACTTACTCAGAATGATTGTATATAATATATAGTTCGAAAAGATTATTAAATTTATTTTGAAATCTTAAACTAAACCAATTAATCAAATTCTAAAAATAAACATTTAAGAAAACTAATTAAACCATGATATTTTAGAATTGAATGCCCATAAGATCTAAATATAAGATGACCTAAATAAAATAAGTAACACCTAATGTCATTTACTTACTCATAAAATGAATGTGTATGATATGTAGTTGGAAAAGATTATTAAATTTATAAATCTTAAACTCAATCAATTAATCAAATTCTAAAAATAAATATTTAAGAAAACTAATTAAACCATGATAAATAATTATGTAACATTTTATTGTTAATAATAGGCAAGAGCCTACAACACAACAGTAACTTGTGAGCCTCTCATGTGGTTGGGCCTTGGATTTGAATTCACTTAACACATAAATTTTTTTAATTAAAACGAATAACAATAATTAATATAAATTATAAAAACTATTCCAATATTTAAAAAAGACATAATTTTTCTAAATTTTTTATTTAATAATTAGGTAATACTAATATATTTAATATTCCTTATTTTAATTAATTCAAATTAATAAGGAAAATTTTATATCTTTTTAAAAATGGATTGTCTTAAATTACTTACTAGATTCTAGATAAAACCCCTTCTTTTAAAATTAAAAATGAAAGATGTAGGTTGATAATTGATCTCATTCTATTAATTAATCTACTAGAAATTATCTCACAACAAAATCTTATATAAAAAATAAAATATTATATTAGGTCCAACTTTTTTTGGTTATAATAGCAATTATAAACTAGTTATAACTAGAAGTACATGAAAAATAATATTAGTTTAAAAACTAAGAGTTAGGTTAAGATTTCTTCAAATTTACCAAGTACATGTCTTAAGTAAAGTGCATTAAAATCAGCTTTGTCAATGTATTGTGTCCAAATTTAAACAAATTTGCCAAGCATTTTGTTGTAGTGAATTCTTTGCATTTAGGGATTCCATGGAATTTGACTTTAAGCTCACGTTATGACCAACAACGCTCAAAGCTTTCCCCTAATTAGGATTTAGGAAATCCTCAAAATTCCCAAACTATTTAGTTTAGTGTTTCATGATAGCCTACTATATGTGAAAAAGTTAAGGGTATAATGTAATGTCTTCTATTAGAAAGTTTGTTCTTCTAATCTAATTATGGTACATGATTCATTGATTCTTTCTTAGCTTCCTAAAAATAATTGCCAATTCATTTAGCATAATATTAGGTATTTTAGAAGAATATATTATAGAAGAATCATTTTTACAATGAATTATTTGCAATGGCTATTGTAGATAATTTTATTTCTTTGTATTGTTGAATTATTTTTTGTCATTTTTTGGGTACATTTCTATTAAAATATATATTTGAGAACCTCTTTGGCACTCTATTGTAGTGAATTATTTGCATTTAGGGATTCCATGGAATTGGACTTTAAGCTCACTCTATGACCAACAACACTCAAAGCTTTCCCCTTTATTAGGATGTAGGGAATCCTCAAAATTCCCAAACATTTTAGTTTGGTGTTTCATGATAGCCTACTATATGTGAAAAAGTTAAGGGCACAATGTAATGTCTCCTATTAGAAGGTTTGTTCTTCTACTCTAATTATGGTACATGATTCATGGTGTGATTCCCCTCTTATCCTAACAACTATCAATAGGGTGTTAGAGACAATATAAGTACATTTGGGTCATTTTGGGAGATAAGAGTCAACTTAACAAATATGTACATAGGATTGAACAAATGAAGAAACTGTAAGGGCATATTTAATTATATTTTTAGTGTTAAGGACTTTTGACATCTATATACTTGACAACCTCCTATAAGATTGTACAGGGTCTTGATTTAATTGATGAATTAACTAGATTTTTAGTAGTTTAGAAGTATCTCTATTCTTAAAAAATTATTTGGAGTAAGTTCTTACGATGTTTAGAAATTTTTTGTATTAGACATTGATCATATTATATTATTTAAATGTATCATTAAAATTGTGCCTTGAACCATGCTTATATGCTTATAATTCAAATACAATATCATGCCTGGACATATTGTTTATGGACTCTTTAATTTATGAGTATGGTTTGGTGTTAAACTAAATCGACTAATCCATTTTGTTCTCTCTCTCTCTCTCTCTCTCTCTCTCTCTATAATATATATATATATATATATATATATATATATTTGAATCACCATTGCTATTACACCAAAAGCTCAAGTTATCAATGAAGGTCACAACAACTAGAGACAAGGATCCATGGGAGGTGGTTAAGCACATGTCACAAATCCATAGGTCTATGTTGAACAATACCTGCACCTAGAGGGGATGGACACACCAACCTCCCCAAAATCTCCCCCTTAGCTTGAACCGAGGGATTTGGACCCATAACCCAATGGTCTGGTACCACTTTTCAGAATCACCATTATTGTTACACCAAAAGATCAAGCTATCAATAAATGTCACAATAGCTAAAGACAAGGATCCACAGGAGGTGGTTAAACACATGTCACAAATCGACTGGTCTATGCTAAATAATATCTTCACCTAGAGGGTATGGAGGTAGTAACCTCCCAACTATACACACACACACACACACACACACACACATGCACATTTTCTCTATTTAGCATGTCTTTTGGATGAGGGGAGGCAATCGTAGTCACTTCAAGAGAGATCTACAGAATGTCACAGTCTTTCCTTCCTTTCTTGTTAGAGTTTGTGTATGTATACATATATGCATATGTAAATACAGACACACACATACACATAGACATACAAAAATACATACACAGACACATAGATATATGTATTATTTCTTGTTAGTCAATAATGTAGGTGTGTGTTGGTACTAGACATTGACTCCATTAGCTACAAAGGTCTGAGTGTGCATCAAAATATTTAACCACACTTTTTTTATAAGGGAAGTGATACCATGATCAATATAGACACCCTAAGCCTAAGATTTCTAATTAGGGAGTCAACTACCCGATTTGGGGGACTTTTGAGTTATTATATTGAGTTTGATATTTTGATTAATTAAAAAATTTCATTTATGATTTATCAATATTTTTGATATTTATTTCATGATATATGTACTAGTTAATTAGGTATATTTATTTAAGTATATTTGGGTACGAACATGTATGCTCAAATAAGCATGCATTTATGATTTGTGTAGTGACAATTGTTTAGATACAATGACATATAAGTCTCAGTTTAATTAAAAAATCTTTGTGAATAAATAAAGTAAAATAAAAATAGACAAAAAGAATGATAATTGAGACAAATGATATAAATAGAAAAGAACTAAATAATTACACTAAAACATTCTTTGAGATACAAACACTTGACCTCCCACCTATTAAACCCAATATCCACCATCTCACAACTCACACTATTTGAGAAACTTGGTAAGAGAAATGAGTAATAAGTTGGAAAATAAGAGTTAAGATGACAAATGAGAAGTATTAAAAGGCCATGGTGGTTGAGCCCTTGACATTTCATGAAGGAAGGGAGTGACTTGATCATTGGATCATGTGACCTTTTTGGATGAAAGCCTTATGACATAGAAAATAACCCAAGAATTAGTTGTCCATTTAAGAAAAAAAATTAAATTAAATTTCAAAGGCTCAATTTATTTAATCAAACCTTAAGTGAGGTAGGTTGTAATGATTGCAACTATTGCAATGGAATCCCAACTCCTATAAATCCAAGGTTCTCCCTGTAGACACCTAAATCTGATTACATCACTAGGTAATCGTATTTAGTCATCTCCTATGGCATTATTGATTAAATATTAATTAATTAATTAATTAATCATCATCCCCTAGTAAATTAATTAATTAAATTAACTATAGTCCAATTGATAAAATCAAATGATAACCCAAAATGAAATTATCAATTAAATCCCTATTCCTCTATTAAATTAAATAGATTCCCAAATCTATTTAATTTAATCCCATATCCCCATTTTATTAAATAAATCATTTAATAAAACATCTAAACCCCTAAAACATCCCTAAACCCAACCTTTACCCCTAATCCAAACCATTCACCCATACTAACCTCACTTAGCCTCCTAATTTTGACTTTTGGTGGTTATGTAGGATAGGGGTAATTATAAGCATTTTTATGTCTATAAAAATAGACAAAAAAAGTTAAATTTTTTTCCCCATAGTTAAGCTTTGATTTTGGGGATTTTTGGGTGGCTACTGAAATTGATTTTTTGTAGCATTACAGGTTGGAGCATCTTAAAAACCTAACCATATTTTCTATAGGTTTTTCTTAGAATGAACTTGCATGCTTAAACATATCTCTCATTGAATGAATGTTGCTCAAATCAATCTTGAATGCCATGGACTAAAATCAAGTTTTTCATTGGAATGCATGCTTAAAACAAAAAATACAATCTTGAATGTCAAGGATCAAATTATCATTTCTATACCTCACACTTCAAATTTGGGCATAAAACACTTTAACTCAATCTTGAATGCCTAAAAATCAATGAACATTGCATGATTTTGACACACTTCAACGTTCCTCAAATTTCTCATGTTGATGAACTTTCAATTCTCATTATGCTAACAACATTGTAAAGTTGGAAATAATATTGTATGTGATAAACATGAGTGTCTTCAATCATAGCTTACAAAATCTAAATCATAAATTGGAAAAGAATGAGTATTTTTTAAACCCAAGATCACTTATGTGGTCTTGTTTTACAATTTTTAGGAGGCCTACTTGAGGATTTCATCACCCCTTAGGATGACCTCAACTCTAGCATTCTAGTAGAATATAAATATCGAGAGGTGAATCAACAGACAACTCTCTTGGAAGCATAATCTTGTCACTCTTAGCTAAGCCCCAAAGAAATTTATACCTCTGGGAAGTGGAGGTGGAGATTTGGGTTATCATCACCTCTTGGTTGTGTGGTATTATTTTCTTTCATATACAGATTTGGGCCTCACATACCTTGTGTATATCAAGGATGCCTCTAGTTAATATTGTATATCCTAGAAAACATCTTATAGGGCTATTGGTGTGTTTTAGGTGCTTGAGTGTTCAAAACCTTCCCCACATTTTAGAAAATATCAAATCTTTTTACTAAAGAGATCACTAGTCTATCCTTTGAAACATTTGTTAACAAGTCCATTCACAATAACCCAACCATTGGTCAATCATTCAACCCAAATGAAAGGCATACTTAGCATAGTCACTGCCTTGTCCGAGATTCATCCAAGCTTCCAAGCTTTCCTCTAGTACCATCATTCCTAAGGTCTTCCATAAAATCTTCCTTTTCTCTCCATGTCTTAACTAGTAACGTTCCATCCCTACCCAACTCATCATCAAAACATGATGTCACAATCCTATTACAATGAGTTTGGTCATCCCACCTTTTCTCCCACTCCATCCTATTCCAATGACGATGAAGATCTTGTCGACTATGATGGGTATATTGAAAGCCTTAGAGATATTACTCCCAATATCCTCCAAAATCCAAACATTCCTCCATACTACTCCATCATTCCTCTATACATACCCACTAGTACTCCTTACCATGCCTTTGACAAGGGAAATCCATTATTATTGTCATCCTTACCTTCTTCCTATATTGTGCCCACATATCCCTCTTATAAATTAGTTATATCTCCATCTTCCTCCACCTTCATATCCCAATCTCCACCATTCTAGAACAACTCTAGTAGCTACATCCCTAGTCCAAATGCACCATCCCAATATCCTCCAAACCAATTTCCAAATCCTCCAACCAATCTTATTTATACAATGCATCACCCTACTCCCCTTACTCTTCCTAGTCTAACACGCTCATCTCCCAAGAATTCTATAAGGAAACCCAAAGAAAATCTATCTCCCACACCTATCACTCCTCTTAAATCATCCAATCACTATCATCCCTATGTCATCCACCCAACTTATCAAACACCTTCCATCTCCTACCTCCCATCCATCGAATCCCTCCAAATACCATCTACATCTCATCCTCCTAGCATTACCCAAATCCCATGTAATAAACTTAATGAGTCCCTCCCTCATCAGCTCATCCCCATTGAAGAAACTTCCACCCATCCATCTACCTCACTAAAAGAAACCATCCATGCTTCTCCTATCATGCCATCCACTCCCATTCATTCCTATCAAGATCTTGTCCAAAAGCATGTTGTAATATCCCCAAATAGAAAAGCTGATCCCACCATCTCACTTATTCCCCTACATGATCCACTTCTACGATCCCCTCCATATCCCAATCCTACCATCATACTTACTCCATCTCAAGATACATTCCCATCAACCATGCCAAATCAAGATTCTATCCTGTCATCCCATGATGATAGATCCATAAAAGAAAAAATAACTATCCTATCCAAAGCCTTGAATCCTTAAGCTAGTAATGGACTCACATCTTGTGTTCCAAATAATGAACATCATATGGAAAAAAGAAATAAAAGTGTACCTCTAGATGTTGGTCTCCCTTCTATCCTAGCATGATCACAAGTCCTTCCATCTCCACCCTAAAGGTCCCATCCATCTTATTCTACACCTATTTTAGGCCCTTATCCTACCACTTCTTTTCAACCCTCCATTTTGGGTCCGTATATCCCTTATCTAAATCCCCCATCGTTTCTGTCCAGTTTGGGTCTTGTATACCTAATATAAATCCTTTATCTCCTCCATCTATTTTGGGACCTACTCCTTCCTCATTTCTATCTATTTTAGGCCCATATCCTTCATTCCCTCCATCCATTTTGGGAAATTATATGCATCCATATCCTATATTCCAATCCATCATTCCATCTCCTCAAATCCACAAGCTAGATCATCAAAGACACTCATTCTTGAATCCTTTCCAACCTTCAAACTATATATCTCCATTTGTAATCCCTCCATATCCCCCATGCTCTTGTTCCCATACCATGACTAATAAAAGCATATTGGATGAAAACATTAAAAAAAACAAATCCAAAAATCCACAAAAATCCAAGTATCAACATTTCCCTTGTAAAATACATGTTCTTGAAGAGAAGCATTTGATCCAAATCAAAGAAAAAGTCAAGAGGCCACAAAGGCCCAAGATAAAAAAATCAAACATCATGTGGATACCCAGGATAATGCTCATAAAAGGAATGCATCTCAAAGAAAAATATCAATTGGCCTCCATTCATGCTACTCAAAAGGCCTCATCCATTCATACTCCATCCAAATATCCATATATACATCCTTCATCCCCCCAACCTGCTCTTAGTCCATATGCTTCTTATCCTAAAATTCCCATCCTCTATCTTCCAACTTTACTGTTAGTCCTTACATTTCTCTTCCTTCATTTTCTCCTTAACCTCATTCAATACCATCTTTCCCACTACTTCATCACCTTTTAGGGTGTGTACCAATGATGATCTTTCCATTTTCCTCATTCATTTACCCACAAGCCTCATGTCTTTTCCAACCCTTACCTACTAACTCTTACCCATTGTTCTGCTTATATAATCCAATCCTTTTCAACTCCCTCCCTTCCTATCAGCATATATGAGTCAAAATGCATAAAAAAAGTCAAAAAAAAGAAAAGAAAAAAAGCCAAATAAAGCACATCCAATGATGAAAACTTGGCAATTCAAGCACCTTGGACAAGTACCATGATGAAAACTTGGCAAACAAGTGTCATACATAATCCCTCCATCCAAATGCTCTATATAATTGGGGGAAAGTTTCATCACCCACCATACCCATGTCATCCCATATTACCCAACACATTTTATCCATTTCACCTTCCATCCTCCTTCAGATCTTGATACAAATAAAGTCCATCACTAGATACATGCTTTTGTTCATCCTTTTGATATCCATTTCCCATCACAATTTGTATCCACCTATCCTTTATCCACCCACCCTTCCATCCATATAAGCCCCCCATCATCCTCATCTATCAAATATTAGTATCCCCTATCTTCCCTACTCATTCACCTTTCCCTATCCTAGCTTCCCTCTACCTCATTATCCTCTTATCCTCCAACCCTCTATCCTATCACACTCCTCATAAAAAAATCCTCCTAGCTTCCATCTATCTCCCTTATCCTCTTGTTGACTAAATCTTCCATCCTATCCCACCCCTTATAAAACCTCCTCTTGAATAAAATATAATTGGGGGCACTATATTCCTTGAAGACTGTGTTGTGTCCATCTTTCCATCCCCCCATTCTAGCCCTATTTTCATCTTTTCATCCCCAAAACCAGTCATACCCTTTTCTTCTATCCTTGCACTTCCCACCATCTCTCCATCTTTCCATCACCTAGTCCATCCCTTGTCATTGATATCTAGCTCTAGGATATCCCCATATACCTCAATGTCAATCAATCATATCCTCATGCTCCTAGAAATCTACCATCAATTGCACCCTTCCATTGCACATCCAATCACATTCTTAATCTTCTACCCAACCTTGTTGCAAGCCTTGATCACACCCCAATCATTATCATTGGATCCATCCTTCCCACTCCCTATATTTAGGTATCTATCATCCTCCTAAGCTTTCATCCACTATCTCCTCCTTCTGATCTTTCATCCACTATCTCTCCATCCCAAGCTTTTCATCCCCTTTATCTTCTCATCCTAAACTTTCCCTCTATCTTGTCATCCCAATATTTTTATCCACTGTCTTCCCATCCCAAGATTTTCATCCCCTTTATCTTCTCACTCTACACTTTCCCTCTATCTCTTTGTACTGCCCCACTTGGAGATCCTTGGAAGAAGGATTCAATTCAAGCCAAGATTTTTTTTTGCAAGTATGAATGCACATGACAACATCATACAGGGATCACAAAGATCACAACAGAAGACTTCACCACAATCGCAACAAGCAAAGAATCTGTGAACACCACTACCAAACTCACACAAGCAAACATAAGCCAACAAGGACCATGCACATGATGAGGGCTCCAAGAAATGACCGCTCATCAACAAAACACCAAGCTGGGGTAAAATGCAAAGTCCTAAAATTTGGCTAAGTTTGAAATCTTGAAGCCCAAAAATTTGGCTAAGTCTAAATTTTTGAAGCCCTAAAATTTCCTAGAATCTTTATCATATCTCAGAGAGGTCCAAAACCTATCTCAAAAGATCCATTGCATATATTAAAATATATCTTAAGTATAAGGAATTAAATATATGTCAAATTATACATAAATGATATATTTTAAACCCCTTAGAAAGACTATTTTGAATTGGAAAGATGAGAAATCTAATCACTAATACATTAGGGGTCAACTTGCGACATCAATTTATGATGGAAAGAAAATGTAATGTGTTTTTGGCTTTTTTTTTTCAATTTTAGCCTGATGCTGTTGCAATTGCGATGCTATCTCCAATACATGTGGAGTGGAATTGCAATGGCAAAAAATGTTATGTGATATTTTTGGCCCTTCTTTTTCAACTATAACTTGAAAATGTTGCAATTGCAATGCTGACAGGATATGAGAGAGAAAAAACCAAAAAATGTTGCTCATTTGAAAGAAATCGACACAGGGTTCTTCGAAAAGGAAAGGCGAGAGACTTCAGCAGCACTGAGAGGGGTAGAGACCTGCATCTGGTGCTAACTTGAGGCATTGAGAGGGGCAGAGACCCGCATCTATTAACTGCTTGCTTGACCTACTATATTCTATGGGGATCTCTACAGCGAAAGGGCCAAGGGCAATATTCAGAGGAGGATGATGGCAAGGTGCAAAACAAACAAACCCATTACTCTTAGAATCCTTTTTTCTCCAATCATTATTATTATATCACAATGGATTCTAGTCATCATAAAAAGGAGTACAATAGTCAGTCACAAGTTGTTACAACAAATTTTACCCTAATACACAGTATCGATAAGTTTAAAGTCCCCTCTCATAAGAACCTACACATCACAATGCATCTTTATAGTCTCTCCATACCAATTACACTCTCAACAGTAATGAAATAAGTGGAGTCTTCTAGAGAAAGTGAAGCAAGACTCACTCATTGTCATGAACATAATAGCCATTAACTGAAACATTCCCAAAACTTGAAAAATTCAACATTGATAACAAATGATCTGGCATTACAGGAACAACATAATGCTTGACGAACACTAGTAACTGTCACCCTAACTTTTAGGGCATGTGATTACTTCTAGAAATACCCAATTTTTATTCAGAAATAAATAAAAAATCATTTCCATTTAAAAAAATAAAAAATAGAAAAGATTTAATTTATTTGGCACCTTTAGAGTTGTAATACTGGTTTTCAATGGCGACATCTTCTTCATCCGGATCCTCATCAGAATACTCGAATCCATAATCCATTTCGTCTATGTCTAAAACAATCCCCGTAAAAAAAGACACTTATTGAATTAGGGCTTTACTCATTAAAAATCAATTGCAGAATTTTTGCACAGAGGGTTTCAACGACTTTCTCATTCGCACTAGCCACAATAATTGAATTATAAGACGGAAAGAATAGAAAAATGTCGAGATTTTCAACAGTACCTAACATTCTAAATAGTTGAGCAACAAAAGAACTAAACAATAGAGAATAAACAAGTAGAGGATATTTTGATAAGAAATCGTTCTCTGTTACAGTTACTGTTGATGCTGCTTAGAAAACCTGCAATTTATAACGGTTAATGAAACCTCAAGGAGCCAAACTTCAGTGAGCCCAAGCTAATTTATAACCATCACATAACAAAATTAATTTATTTAATCCATATATATATAAAGAAGACATATTTGTTCAACCAAACCTAGCAAATACGATTATATCAAGGGCAAGATTAATATGAAGATTGAATAAAAAGTTAAAGTTGATTGCATATTGAGATATGCTTTCAAAAAACAATGCCATTTCAATACAAAAGGTGCCTCATTATGAATCCATATGCAATAGTGATAGCCACCAAAAGAACAATATTAAATGATCAACATAAGTGGCTAACCTACATTTACCTCATAGAAAATTTGCATTCACCATAGGTTATTTGCAACTGGTAAAGTGGGAAAGATATAACTAAGCAGTCAAAGAGTTAGAAACTGGATTACCAACCAATTTTCTTCCTTTTTCTTGGAAATTAATCTTTTGTCTTCTAACATTGTGAATCAAGGAGCTATTATAAACTTCTCCATCCTTGTGAGATTGTTAGATAATACTAAAACCTGATGCTTGGGCATTGGTCCCTTGGCATTATTTGGCACAAAAGAATCCAAGATAGAAACTATTGTTGGTATTAATTTGATACAGTCAATATCTAGGATAAAGTGATGATTTTGAGAATGATATATGGGACATGACTTATCATGGTAATATATATATATATATATATATATATATATATATGTATATATATATATAATCTATGGATGGAAAGTATCTTCAGTCACCATGATATTATTGCATCAACAGTGTATCTACAATAATAATCCAGATTTATTGAAGGAACAATTTAGGGTATCATTAAATCACAACAGTGAGGAAGTATGTACAAATATATCTGCACAATAGAAGAGTTTAGAAAAGTGACAATAATTCGTAGAGTAAATACATACACAAAATTTAAAAGGTATTATATCTGATCTATATTTCTTAATATGTAGTAGTGGAGAAGCCCAAGGTTGGTCATGTCAAAAGATTGGCATAAATTCTATTTGATTCCATGAATTAAGATGCCAAACTACCAATGATTATTAAATCATCGACATATATAACTAGAAGGATGATATCATTACTAGTAGCCTTGACATAAAAATTTGAGTTAGAAGTCCTTTGAAAACCCTGATCTATGATGTATTTATCAATTTTCATGTACCATGCTTAAAGCAAACACATACATTGTTTGCCATTTGAGTCTATATCTAAATTATGGGAGGAAAAATATTAGTATCTGAATGGGGAGATTAGAAAGTTGACTAAAATTCATCAATCTATTTGTAATTTATCTTAATTTTTCGACTGTGTTCAAGAATTATTTTGTTTTCTTGCAATTTTAGGTATGAATTTTACAATGAATTTCTGAGAAAATATGGAAATGCAAATGTATGAAAGTATTTTACAGATCTCTTTGATTACTTGCCACTGACAACCCTTATTGAAAGCTGGGTAAAGAAAAAGATATTATACACTATTTTGTTGGTACCCTATGCAGCACAACAAACTTATTCTTACTATAAGAAAAATTTCTTTTCTTTTGTTTCATTGTAGATCTTCTGCTTGCACAGAGGTCTCTCCCCATTATTGGAAACACTTGATAACATACGAGCTTTGGATTGCATACAGGAAGTGTGTCTATACACATAAGTATAATGTTCTGTGCTGCATAGATTTGAAAAGAAGATCACAACTATAACATTCAGTTCTATGCATGATAGTGTCTTAGATCTGGTTCTAAGTAGTGTTCTCTATTAGAAGAATTTTCTATCTTGATTACTAAATAGTTTCTATTTGAAAGTATTTTGGTTGTACTGGCTATGTAGTGCCCCACCAAGGAACCCTTGGAACTAAGCATAAAACATGCAGGGGATTTTGTTAAAGCAATTGCATCATTACACACTTAAATTAGGACAACAATGCTAACAACATGAACAAAAATGAACAAAAAATCACTATCACTTTGTGCTTGTGCACAAGTAGAAGTCTTGACACACTTCCAAGGATCATCTGACACTCTACTAAACAATTGTAATGAAATTCTCACATTCCATTAATTTTCCTAACACAAATGGCCTGTTATCAGAATAGTAGGGATGAAGGTGCCAATTACCAATTAGAGGCATTGATTAATGTATGTGTTGAAATATTGGTGGAGACATTAATCCAGCAAACTTGTCCACAAGCTGAGTTAATATTCACCCAAGACTGTGCTAACTCCAACATATGGATGAATACATAACATCCTCTTTAGTTAGGTTCCAATAACATGATTGTCAAGGCCAAATCAATTGAGTATAACAACATACATATGCATCAATTTGCTACATTACAATATCCATGAATACATGCATGACTCTTACTAAAATTGGAAGAGATAGAGAGAGGTGAAAAAGGAACTCATGTAGGTGCCACTAAATTTGATTTAATACTTGTACACCTATCCCCAATAGTGCCTTGTCACACCACTCAATCATGTGGTACTCTCAGGTCCGCCTCACTATGCTTGTGGAGATAGTCACATAGCCCAAACCAGAACACAAGGCATACAAGGAGGTATAAGCATACTCACACCAATCAATATATATAGAGTACAAATAAATCATAGGCTTATTTAAGAGAAAACATGGAGCAACACAACATGAAGCAATGGTCACAATGTAATATCTAAACACACTCAATCAACCAATACCCAAGAGGTGCTATTCATACTACTAGGACTTCGGTGGTTGAGTACAGTGCATAAGTAATATCATCACATGCCCATACATGTGTCAACTATCCTCACAAGTCACCCATTACCTTGAGGAAGTGCTCATGGTATTATGCTCATGGATTTAATTGTGAAACTACCCTCACAAGTCACCCATTGCCTTGAGGTAGCACTCTTGGTATTCTTGGGGATTTAATTGTGAAACTACCCTCGCAATTCAGCCATAGCCTTGAGAAATCGCTTATGGTGTGCTTGGGGATTCTATTATGCATATTGCCCTCAGAAGTCACCCATAGCCTTGTAAAAGCATGTATGGTGTGCTTGGGGATTCTATTATGCGTACTATCCTCACAAGTCACCCACAGCCTAGAGAAACTGCCCACGGCATGCTCATAGATTCAATCATACAGCTACCCTCACAAGTCATCATAGCCTTGTGAAAGTGCTAATGTGCTCATGGATTCTATTATTTTATTTTCCATACCTAGTCAAAGCACCTAATCCTATGGCTTAAAATTTTTAGAGAAGGTAACAATATAAACTCAAAAAACTTGATTGATCTTCACCAAGAGTGCAGGTCCCAAGATGATCACACAATATAATAACCTGTGAAGTTAGTTGGAGTTGATGTCAAGTACCTACCATCACTACAACACACATTAAGTTAAGGAGCTTATTCCATTTGTAACCCATTATCCCTTCCAACAGTGGGCATTTGACCTTGTGGGTTAAATCTATCCCAACTTATCTAATAGACACAAATACATTAACCTAAGCATAAAGTACTTCATAAGTGGTCAAAGTAGTTCCACTACTCAAGGAAATTGGGAAATAGGTCTCTATGTTCATTCTCAACTATTTCATTTATGAATAGGGGACACCCTCCTTAATTGTAATAGAATGTGTAGTAAATTTTTATGAATAGATATGGATGAGTTGCATGCTAAATTCAAGATCTACCAACACCATTCCTCAATCTACTATTCCTACAATAATGGTACAAGACATTTGAATACAGAATTGAGAATCCTGGAATATGAATTCAGAAGTATATGATTCTATATTGGGTGTGGTCTAAGATGAATCTTTATTGGAAAGTATTTCCTTTGATAGATTCAAAGTGTCTAATCAAATATTATGATAATATCTACAATGAAAATCAGACAATCATTTTACATTTAAACCATAACCATATTAATGCAAACAACTGCAGTTCATATGTTTCAACATATTCAACCTGGTAAATAAGGGAAATAAATAACAATAGTTTCACCAAAATATAAATGCACCAAATATTGGAGATAAATAGACACAACTTTGAGTAGCCAAAAATGGACACTGAGTTGTTATGTTGTCAGATGGAGCAATGAGGTCCCAAGTTGAAGGTGGGCATGAAGGTGCTTCCATGAAAATTAGGCATCCATATGGCTTACCCCTACAAACTGAGCTTGCCACATTGTTCACATGTACAAATCCACTGATCACATGTATTTCTATTCTTATTATTTTTAAGCTTGGTCATGCTACCCTCTAGTAAACACAAACCTCCATACCTATTTTTGAGAAAATTTCTTTTACTAAGCATCTCTATTTTATTCATAAATAAATGAATGTTGTAATTTGGTATACTAGTTAATAAGAGGAAATAGTTAGTTCAATTCAATCCCCCATTAAATTTGAAACTAAAGGCATAATTATTTAAATCTAGATTGACTTTTACAAAATAAAACTAAAACTAAAATGAACAAGATTTAAACTATAATAATATACTAATTTGTGACATTCTAGAGTTACTCCCACACATGACATGTAAGCTTTGTGATGAACGACTATACTAGAGCTAAAAAAAACATGGGTCATCCACTGCTCTCTTCCAAATCCACTGGTACCATTGCACACTCCTGATTCACTCTCTAGAAGAAATTGATATTAAAAAAACTTTTTCCAAATAATTCCAATCCATAGCTTGCAAACAGATAGAATATAAATTCACATAATCATAATATAGCTTAATGGGTCAAGACTACTATCTCCAACATAAGCAACAACAACAAAATGCATGATTGAATCAAATGCATTATTTTTAAATATGTTATCAACTTGAATTTTCTATTAAAGGCTCTCATGCTGAATTGTAACAAATGGTGAGCTCAATAAACAATAATTTCTTAAATTCAAATGAATTAACATCATTTCTCAATTTAAATACAACCATTTTCTCACCCAAGTCAACATTTATGAAATGCAGCTGGTTAGAGTTCAAAAATCATTGTCGTAACACATGTACAACTCCTATATTTCCCAAGATAAATTGTCCCACAATTTAGTAAATATTAAATTAACTCCTCCACCATCCTTGACTTCATTGAAAGGTAGAAGAGGATTTGTTACATAAATTTCAAATTACGTAGGGGAACATAATTCAGTTTAGGAACTTCAAATTACCAAAAAAAATTGTTGCTTGGCTTGTTTGACGAGGGGCACAAACTATAGTATTTCTTCGTATCATCATGCTTAAATAAGACATGTACATTGTTTTCCATTTGAGGCTATATCTAAATTATGGGAGGCAAAATATTAGTATCTGAATGGGGAGATTAGAAAGCTAACCAAAACTTGTCAATCTATTTGTAATTTATCTTAATTTTTTGACTGTGCTAAATAAATTGGAGCAGCCTACAGAAAATTTAGAAGAAAGCCTCACATAAAGGAGATTTTAGCTAGTGCATTGAAGAAAATGAGTCGGCACTAGAATGGATTAAAGTCACTCCACATTGAACAAGAAGGATATTCAAGGCATGAAAATGGCAGGACAACCGTAGCTTGCAAAATAAGAAAATGCATAGCAAGACCATGTGAACAGAGGTAGCAAACAAGGTAAGAGGCCCACGCTGCTAATAATGGTAGGTGAAAAGACAAAGGCGCCTTATCAAAAAGCCTATGCAATAGAAAAAAGAGAAACCTAGCCCATGCATAAGCAAGGGAAGAGAAGGTTTGGAAGGAAGCTCACAAGCGATCAACGCCATTGAAGATGCCATGTCTGGAGGGTGAGTCATGAGTCAACTTTCAATGGAGAGGAATCCACACCATAAAAGGAATAGCAAGGAGTGTGGATGAGGGCGGCATGATAAAAGAGCTACAGCAAAAAAGGGAGGTCACAAAGCAGAACAAGGGATGAGATGCAAGGTAATATCCCACATGGGTTGTGGGCAATACTTTTAAGTGTTTAAATACACTCCCACACAAATTCGTAGTGTCTTAAGACACACTTCTTTGTGGATGTCGCTCAGTGCATGGAGGGGTCCACCAATCTAGCCAGTTGAAAGGAGACTGGGTCAAAAATTTTAGTGTTCAACACTAGGGAGAATGAGCCATATGGCCACATGGTAGCACACCGTAAGAGCGAGAGGTGGGATAAGAGGGCCTTACATTCTCACGAATTGTGTATGGTCGTAAGGTGAAATTTGGATGTCCCCAGTGGTATGCCAGCTTATGGGCATAAAAAAAAATATTAAAGTGCTATGGGTTCATGGGAGCATAAGCACGTAAAGAAAATTTCAAAGGGCTATGGGAGTATGTGAAATGAAGTAATGTGTGAAAGCATAAGGGAAGTTCTCATGCGTAAAGGCGTAAACAAAAATTTAAAGACTTTCAAATTTATGTGCTTGTCCATGAGAACATAAAGGGATTCAAAAATTCAAGTTGAGCATAAGAACGTAAGATGGAGAAATGAAAGCCTCCGGTGCGACAAGGAGAAGATGAAGAAATTAAGAAATATTAATTAATATTTCAAATGTCATGGCCAGTCAAATTTTGACACGTGGTAGCAGTGGAAAGGGGGTAGGGTTTAAAATGAATTTAAAGTGAAAATTCAAAAAATTTATTCAAACACATGATGAAAGATGTGAAATATTAAAAGTTTTTATATAGTTTTAACTATATAACTTTTTAAAATTTTCATTTTAAAAGTTTTGATTTAGTCTAGGAGCCTATTTTTTAAATGGCCATAACAGGGGCAATTTTTGTCTGAATTAGGCACTTCAATATACCGTTGGAACTGGGAGAACCTGAATTTTCTAGATTTGAGGTCAAATTATGCACATGTCTCCACTGGTTTATGCTATAGGTAGATTTGCAATTTCTGGGGCATTCTCAGTAAAAGGGGCAGAAATCATCATGGGATGTCAGAATCAATTGGGAAACATATAGTGATGTTTGGTTAAGCTTAAAATGAATTTTGGAAATGTTTTTACCCCTTTTTGATTTCATTTTAAACCAAATTTTGTTGTTCCAGATCAAGTATCAAATCAGTTACTTGCTCAATCATATATTTTAGATATTTTGTGCTTTTGGAGGCATAACTGATTGAAGATTTGATATGTAAGTTGAAAGAAAAGATTTGAAGGATGTTTTTAACTTGTTGAGAAGATTTTCCAACTAGATAGATGTCATATTTTGATCAGATCTGAAAATTAACTCTTCTCCTATATCTTCTTTTCTTTTCCTCATTGTAAGGTTTCTAGTTTTTGTCACTGAGAAACCAGTTGGTTCTAGTCTTTGGAGGAAAACCAATCACTACTGTGATACCATGTTTTGGATCTAGTTTTGATGTGTTCCCATACTGTGATACCACATACTTTTCAGTAATTTCTCTTGTGTGAACAACAGTAGAAATGAGAGAGAATACAGATAGTTCGGGTCTTTTAGGTGTTTCTATGTTTTGATTGCATGCATATAAATGTATTATTTCAAGGAAATGAATACAAAGGAGCAAGAATTTCATTAGTTTCTTTCTAATTCTCATCTCCAGTCTCAGTGAATTTTCAATGTTTTATGATCTTTGAACAAAGAGCTTAGGTCATAGTTGCAGTCCTTTAAGGCTGTATGTTGTTTTATTGTTTCTTGTGACTCAAGGAGTTATGTAAATGCTTTAGGAAATCAATAGGGTTGCAAGTTTATTGAGAAGGATATCATGTAAGAATGAGATTCAGATTGAACATGGATGTCTATTTACAAGGTGAATGGATAGATCGTATATCTAAAGATACAAATAAGTCTCAGACATTTATATGTATGTGATTAATTCATGGAATTGCCCAATAGATAAAGCACTAATCATTTACAAGATCACTTGTTCATGCTGCTACATATTAGGGTTTTTTTTTGAATTCAAAATATTTTATTCAAATAATTTTAGTTTTTCATGTCTTGTAGTGGGTTGAAAGGAATTAACCTGCACTCAAGTTATGAATTTCATAGATATGCATCTAGCTACTATAGATCTGTGTCATTTCATGAGTTATTAGGAGATATAAGGGGTTTTCATTTGCTATTAATATGTTCAAATATATGTTTTAAATGCATTGGTACCATATCTTAGAACCTCAAGGTTAACTTGCCTAGGTCTTGCAAAGCCTGAAGTGAAGAAGGAGTTATGCCTTATAGTTGGCCCAAGACTATAGTCAAGTGTATTCATCATAGGAAATTGCTAGCCTTAGATGCATTTGTCTAGTTTCTTGGTTATTTTCAAAACTATTAAATCAGGAGCCAACAAGTACCCAGTCCTACCGATCTCTTTGGCAAAAGGTTACTTTTTCATGGATTTACATTTCAATTCATTTTATTTTCTTTTCTAGATTTCAAGTTTGGTTCTTAAAGTATCTCTTCTAAGAAATTTGGGTTGTTCCCTCCTCAAGGTTGCCATGATATTTTATATCATGAGGTGCTATGGATGGGGCAATTTGAGAGCACAATTTTGATCAGGTCACTTTTGTCTCCTTTTCTGCTTGTGAGTCAGTCGGGTATGACCCTTGTATATTAAAAATATGTGATCCCTTGTGGTTACATGGTGCAATTGGGAAATATAATTTTCTTATGGATTACCTTGTATCATTTCCACTCTAATTCCTTTTAGAATTCATGTGTGATGCTAGGGAAATCCTTGCATGTTTGTTTCATGTCAGTCCTATGTAATATTGGTGCAAAGGCCTTGATGTTCATAGTAACCTTGTCATATACCCAATATTCCTATATCAAAATAAGTGCTCAAATATCTGGTGGTGTTCCCCTTTGGATACCCCCATGCTCAAGCTTCAATTGATTGCTTCACATCCCATCCTATCCAAGCATACCATTCTATCCAAACATACCATCCTATCCAAGAATCCCATCCTATCCAAGCATCCCATCCTATTCAAGAATCCCATCCTATCCAAGCATCCCATCCTCTCAAAACATCTCTTCCTATCCAAAACATCCTATCCTATAAAAACATCTCATCCTATCTAAAACATCCCATCCTATCCAAGCATCCCATCCTATCAAAACATGTGATCCTATCCAAGCATCACATCCAATTAGTCCTACAATCATGATCCACTAGTTTTATCCATATAATAATCATCACTCTTGCATCAATCATAATCATAGCTCCTACATCAATAACAATCATAGCTCCTGCATCAATCATAATCTTAGTCATCCCCAATCATAATCCTACAATAATAATCTCCCCAAACTTACCATCTTCCAAATCACTTTCTTGGGTTCAATTTAACAAAACCAATCATCCTCCCCCCTCCCCCTATAACTAGTGTTCTTAACCATCACTTATCCTTGTGCACATGGTTTTCCTTTATATTATTCTCCCATAGTGAGAGTATGAGCTTCCTTAAACCCCCTCTCTTAGCCACTCTTGTAGAGCTTCTTGTACTTTTCAAGAAGCTATCAAGCCTCACCTTTTCTCCCTACTACCTTCTTGAGGGGGCATCATGTAGTCCATTCTCTTCTCTTCTACTGAAAATTGGGGCAACCATGTTGCTTCAAAAGTCTTCTTCAGGTCATTTATCTTGGAACTTATTTGAAATAGTGTTGTTTCAACACTATGTCAAAGAGGGGCAAAATCCAAACACCTAAATCTGCTTACATCACTAGGTAATTGTATTTAGTCATCTCCTATGGCATTATTGATTAAATATTTATTATTTAATTAATTAATCATCACCCCCTAGTTAATTAATTAACTAAATTAACTATAGTCCAATTGATAAAATCAAATGATAACCCAAAATCAAATTATCAATTAATTAAATAAATTCCCAAATCTATTTAATTTAATCTCATATCCCCATTTTAAAAATAAATCATTTAATAAAATATCTAAACCCTTAAAACATCCCTAAACCCAACCTTTACCCCTAATCCAACCCATTCACCCATAATAACCTCACTTAGCCTCCTAACTAACCCATACCATCAAAGCTAAACCACTTTCCGCCTAACCCCCTTTCTAAGCTAATCCTGATACCCCTCCTAAAAATGTGCACAAATTTAAGAAAGGGTTAAAACTTGTTAACCCAAGCTAAAGTCAACAATCTCATCCTCACCCTCACCCTCACCTCAAACATTTATGGCTCTTACACAAGCATTAAAAGCTCTTACAAAACATTTATGAACATTTATGAAGCCCTTAGCTCTTGAGCCTCCTTTGTTGACTATTCATCTTGCCATTCCCTCCATCTAATCACCCTATGACATGTGTCACCTCCTAATTGGCTTCAAACTAGCACAATCCATGTGCTTCCCTTTGAATACATCTTAACCCTCCCTTACCATTTTTTGATCCTTGCATCTTGGCCATTCATCTCTCTACCTCTTAGCCTATAAATAAAACTGTCTCCCTTCACAAATATAATCCACTTTTTATGCAAACTTATAATGCCTCACTAATTAACACATCAAAGCCATTTTTACACCATCACCTTGCTAAAACCCTCACTCATCTACACACTTGATAAAACCCCCATCCATTGCAAGCTTTGAGCACATCGTCAGCGCACATCTCCATCCATGAGGGACACAACTAAGTCATCATAGGTTATACCATAAGGAGCCTACCGTTCTTGGTTTGCTTCCTTTTGTGGTGATAACCTCATCCTATGATAAGTGTGAACTACTTAGCTTTGTATATGCTTTCATTATTAGTTCATATTGCTTTATTACACTACTAGATTAGATGATACACTCTCAAGAATCCAGAAATATTAGAAATAATTGGAAAAATATGCATTAGTTAAAAAATATTATTATTGGCATTTCAACCAAGATTGAGGAAGACATATTGGGAGATCCTAGGAGAACAAGAGGGAAGAAAAAAAAAGGTAGGAAGACTTTAGGCATTTGAAACTCTATAGGGCTACAATCCAAGTAGGCCTCCTTGCATCCTCATCTCTCTCTCTCTCTCTCTCTCTCTCTCTCTCTCTCTCTCTCTCTCTCTCTCTCTCTCTCTCTCTCTCTCTCTCTCTCTCTACCTTAACAATGTCATGGATAATGAAGACCTTTATAAAAAAGAAACAAAACTAATACTTTGTACTTCATTGATGTAAATAGACAAGATTTGAATTGTTGAATTTCTACAAGTGGGTATATTGATCGTACATGATGTTTTGTTAAACATTTTCATGGCTTTTGAAATTGAGTTTTCTATGGGTTGGAATCCTAACCAAGGAATAGATGTGATTAAGAGTTTCCTTGACTAGGGAACCAGTTAAGGAATGAGATAAAATCTCTTCCATATCCAGATCTAACTTGGAAGTCCAATTCTTAACACCTGTTTATATTTTTTTGTGTTTTCTAGAACAAATGCATAAGAAGACTGCACATATGCACTGGAACACACTACATATGCACAACACTATACATCCCCAATTTTTCCATTCTTCCAATTTTTTAAATACAAATGGGCACCATTATGGAATAGATGGACATATATATTACACAAATGTGCATTTTTTCTAATTGCTCAACATCTTGGACAAAAGTGAGGGACTTCTTACTAAATGCACTATTTTAGAAAGTTGAACAAAAGCACAACAATATGACATAGATGTGCATCCAATCAACATATGGGTAGTTCTAATGAATGGATACATAATAGTAGTGTTATCTTTGTCAAATATGTGAAATTCAAAGTCTAGAGTATGATTTTAGCCATAGGGTAAAATATAAAATGAATATTTAAGTATACATTATACTTTAAATTAAATTTTATATTATACTTCCCACACCTTTTGAGATAAGTTTCAACCTCATCGGATTTAAAATAAAGATTATTGATTTTGGAAGTTTTAAGGAAATTTTAGTCTTAATCAAAATATGAATCAACAATTCAACATGACCTTGTATACAGTATGACTTTGTATTTGGAAAAGATACATTTTACTTTTTTGAGATGTGCTACATATTCCATTCTTTTTTAACAAAGTGCTTGAGATATATATATTTTTAACTTATTTCTTATGTAATGATTTAGGGTTTAGTGGATTGCTCCATGGGTATAAAAACCCTATAAATGTGCCCTATACTAGTTTTACATCCAGGCTAATTGATTTGGGTTCCAATTTTTTTTTTGGTCACTATAGGCTTATGGATTTTATAGCTCATTGGAAAAGAAAGTTTCTTATCCAGTTGTGATTTTCTGATGTCATTTCATGTGAACATGCTTTAATGGATGTATTAGGGTTTGAGACTATGGGTATGTGACCCTATGTCATTGTTCCCTAAATCACAATATAACTTTTGGTTTATTTTGGTTGGTTAGTTAGAGATTCTAGGTGAGTGGCTCACCATAGGTCACAGGGCCTAGAAGTCACCACTAGAATATCCTATGTGATATAAACTAGGGCCATGTCTAGGCTTAACTCTACATGTGAGTTTGTGTAATCAAGTGGAAACTGTTAGAATTCTTTAGAATAAATGAGAGGGCGGGGGGGGGGGGGGGGCGGGAGGGGGGGGGGCGGTGAATCAGTTATTCAAGGTCCAAACACCCTTATTAATACCTTTTTACTACTTTTAATGAATCCATATCCTTTTCATTTGATCAAACTTAAATCAATTATATAAGCAAGTTACAGTAAATCAACATGCAAAGATAAAACACTCAAGATCAACACATGACACAATGATTTACGTGGAAAACCAATTTGGGAAAAACCACTAGTAACATGCTACTTGATTCTCACTCTTCTGAAGTGATGCCCTGTTAAAAGCTTGCCCTATTAAAGGCTTACAACACACTGTTAAATGTGACCTTGTTAGAGGATTTCACCAAATTGTTAGAAATGGGCCTGGTTAAAGGTCTTTAGAACATTCACTTGGAATGTCACCCTGTTAAAGGATTTTTCTAATGGCTGTTAAACCAACCTAAGTCCATAGGATTTAGACTTATAGTTACAATTGCTAGAAAGTAACAATAATGGTCTTTCGATATGATATAACTTACAACATACTTTGCAAATTTTAGATCACACTTTTAGTTCAATCCTTATGCTTGGCTTTAATCTCTTTAGCTCTGACTGCTTGTCTTCCTCTCAAGCTTTGTCTTCTTGAGTCTTCTCACTCATTCTGCCAATGCAATCATCTTTGTGGTCGTCTATACAAATAGAATTTCTGCGCTATCTTCTCCTAGTCACATTCTTCAACATTTCATGCTTTTATGCTTGATCACTATCTTCTTTTCTTCTATCCCCTCTCACTCTCTCTCTTTTTATTTTATTAACTTATGTCTTCTTATATAGAAGTCTAATTTGCCTTTACTGCTCAATTTTCCCTCTTCAATTTTAGGTTTTCAAAATTAATTAGGTAGGATACAATGTATCTACCTCGTATCTTATTTTCTTCTTGAAACTTCACCAGTTGTATCTTAAAAATGTTCTACATGGTGTTCTGTGCCACCAACTCATCATTCTTATCTTTCTTCTAATTCACAGATTTCTAGATAACAACCTTGTCAGCTTAGATCTGACAAATCTTTGATTTCCTAAATAATGTAGCAACTTGGCATTATTGAGTTACTGGTGCTTGACACCTCTATGTTACTCGACACCTATACCAGCTCGACACTTGAACTTGCTCGGCACTTGAACTTGATCGATACTTGAACTTACTCGGCACTTGAACTTACTCGGCACTTGAACTTACTCGGCACTTGAACTTACTTGACACCACTCGGCATCTGAAGTTTACTCGGCATTAACTAGAACTTGCTCGGCTCTTACTAGCTTGCCTGGCTCCTTCTCTCTAATGAACTTAGTTTGAGCTTTATAAAAGACTTAGTTAAAACCTTAAATGTTTGATATGTTTTAGTGTGCCCATTCTTTGTAGTATGTCATCAAATACATTCTTTCATCAATGGCTTAGCTGGTCCTTGTACTTCATTCCAACATCATAACTTCAACCTTTCTCTAGGTATTTTAGTTACATCTTATTAATTGCCTCCACCTTGACAATCAACTAATTGATAGTATTTGGATCACTAAAGCAATTGTCATCTCTGCAAGTAGCAAGTTTGACATCAATGACAAAACAATGATTGAGGACATTCTTTACTAGTTCCATATTTTATTCCAACAATCTCCCTCAACTTTTCTTATAATTATTTCAATCATTTCCAACAATCTCCCTCTTTGGCATTGATGGAAAACCAAGCTGATCAAGTAATCAATTTAGTTACCACCAAGATTGTATACATTGTCTTGCTGTATTTCACTACTGATCTCATATATCTCCCTCTTTCATATATATATCTCCCTCTTTCTTTGCTTTGATCAGTTTCCCTACATATTTCTCCCTCTTTGACATAAATGCCAAAGATGTAGCATTTTTATCATGAAAAATATAAGCTTTGGATTCTTGTTGTTTTTCTCCCTCTATCACCATGCTTGTGACTGATTTGGAGTTTCTGTACCTGCTGTCATCCTTTGCATAAACCTATTAATATTTCAATGATTTATTCCTGTTGATGCAAGGCAGCTTCCTTGTTGCCTTAAACTACTTGGGTTAGGGGTATGACCCCTAATTTGCCTCTAAGGTATTCATAGGCATCCTTGGGCAATGGTTTGGTGAAGATATCTACAGTTTGTTCCTTTGTGTGAATGTATTCCAACTTCACTTGTTTGTCTTCTACCAATTCTCTGACATAATGATACTTGATTGCGATATGCTTGATTTTTGCATGCATCACTGAATTTTTGGATATGTTTATAGCACTTGTATTATCACAATACAATATCACCGATTTTGTTACTTCTTCTTTCATTCCATTCAATAGATGTGTGAGCCATACAATGTTTGTACAATTGACTACAGTAGCCACATATTTTGGTTCTGCAGTGGATTGAGATATATATGTTTGTTTCTTGCTAGTCCAGGTAACCAGCCTTTTGCCTCGAAATAATGCACCTCCACTTGTGCTTTTTCTATCATCAATGTTTCCTCCCCAGTCTACATCTACATATGCATTGAATTCAAATTTTCCATTCTTTTTGTAGTATAGACCAAAATCATTAGTCCCTTTGAGCTATCTCATTATTCTCTTTACTACTATGAGATGATTTTCTTTAGGATTAGCAAAAAACCTAGCCACTATTCCAACTGCTAATGCTATGTTTGGTCTACTATGCACAACATATTGTAGTTTTCCAATCATGGATCTGTACATTTTTTGATTGACTTCAGTTGACTCATCATTTTTGGATAGCTTATTTCCTATGGCCATTGGTGTGCTAACTAGTTTGGATTCCTCCAATCCAAATTTTTTAAGAATATCTTTGATGTATTTTGATTGTGTAATAAATATTCCATGTTTGAGTTGATGTACTTGCAATCCAACAAAAAATTTGATTTCTCCAAACATAGACATTTCAAATTCATTTTTCATTTTGTCAGCAAAACTTTTACAAAGTACTTCCTTACCACCAAATACTATGTCATCCACAAAAATTTTAGATACAATAATGTCTTTACCTTCTTCAGCTTTGATGTACATGTTGCTGTTATCATCAGTTCTTTCAAATCCAATTTGCACTAGATACTTGTGAAGTCTCTTATACCATGCTCTAGGTGCTTGTTTCAAACCATAGAGTGCTTTATGTAGCTTACACACCATATCCTTGTTGTTCTCATCAACAAATCCTTCTGGTTGTTCAATGTAGACTTCTTCTTCTAGTATACCATTTAAGAAGGCAGATTTTACATCCATCTAATAGACTTTGAAATCTTTGTAGGCAGCATATGCAAGTAAAATTCTTACTCCTTCCATTCTAGCAACAGGAGCGAATGTTTCTCCATAATCTATTCCTTCTTCTTGAGCATAACCCTTGCATACTAATCTAGCTTTATTTTTGGTAACCTCACCATTCTCATCTAGTTTGTTTCTGAATACCCATTTGGTACCAATCGCATTCTTGTCAGTTGGTCTGGGAACCAAACTCCAGGTTTTGTTTCTCCTTATTTGATCAATTTCTTCTTCCATAGCTTTATACCAGTCATCATCCTGTAATGCACCATATACTGTCTTGGGTTCAGATTTGCTGATCAGACATGATTCTTGTCTTAGTCTATTCCTTGTCATTGGTTTTGCATCTTTATCACCAATTATCTGTTCAGCAAGGTGATGCCTTTTTACATATTTGGATAATCTTGGCTCTGTCCTTGTTTCCATGTTTGATCTTTTAGATTTAGGATTATTATGTACTTCATTGTCAGGTTGTTCTTCATTATGTGTACTGTCTTTCGAATTAGATTGTGCATTTTCTTCATTTTGTAACTTAGCTTCTGAATGCAACTCGGCATTCACTGGTTGTGAATCAGCTGAAACTGACACTTGTTGTTGATTTTCAATTTGATTGTCATCATCCTCATCAACAGTCATTCCTTCATAAGAATATAAAAAGGTTCTGTATTCTTCCATTTTCTTTGGTTTTTCAGCTTGGACTTCTGTGTGCTCATCAAAATTTACATTTGCACTTTCCACAATTTTGTTAGTGTTGACATTCAAACACTTATAGGCCTTACTTCTAGTGGAGTAACCAATAATTATACCTTCATCACTTTTTGCATCAAATTTTCCATTTCTAGTATCCTTCAAGATAAAACATTTGCAACCAAACACTTTGAAATGTTTTACATTGGGTGAGTAACCATACCATAATTCAAAAGGTGTTATGTTTGTACCTTTCTTGACTTGTACTCGGTTCAGTGTATGAACAGCTACACTTATAGCTTCTCTCCAGTATTTTAGAGCAACATTCTTTTCCATCATTAATATTCTAGCATAGTCAATCACATATCTATTTCTTCTCTCAGCAATTTCATTCTGTGGGGGAGTTCTAGGAGGTGACGTTTGTCTTTTGATTCCATTGTCATTACAGAATATCTCAAATTCTTTTGATGTAAATTCACCACCTCTATCTGATCTTAGACATTTTAGGCTTTTTCCAATTTCCTTTTCAATTCTGGCCACATACCACTTAAACATTTGAAAAGCATCAGATTTTTGTTTTAAGAACATAACAGTCATCATCCTGGAATAGTCATCAACAAATAGCATTATGTATTTATCTCCTTTATAGCTTTGTATTTACATTGGGCCACATAAGTCAGTGTGAACTAACTCAAGTATCTCTTTAGATGTATAGTTCTTGCTCTTGAAACTTGATTTTGTCATCTTTCCTAACTGACATTGTTTGCACATGATATTATCAGGCTTTTTCCGTTTTGGTAGACCTCTGACTTTCTTCATTTTACTGATGTTGACTAGATTATCAAAATTGACATGACATAATCTTTTGTGCCATAACCATTCATCATCAAATTTTGCAAATAGACAAGAAGCATCATCCATATCAAGGTAAAACAAGTTACTCTTTGTTTGATCTCCTTTTCCTATTAGTTTTCCATCAGTATCATAGATTTTTACAGTTTTGTTTCCAAATTGCACTTTGCAACCTATATTGCCTAACTATGAGACACTCAATAAATTGTAGTTTAATCCTTCAACATAATATGCATTATCACATGAGATCTATTCTATGAGCTTAATGGAACCTTTCCCTTTGATTTGACATGGAGCATCATTACCAAATCTAACACTATTTCCATCATACTGAGTAAAGTTGAAAAACATACTTTTGTCTCCTGTCATGTGATGTGAGCATCCACTGTCTATGATCCATCTGTCATTCTTGTTTATACAAGTCACTAGTGCTGTGGGTTCTTCTTCATCAAATTGGTCCTTCATGGCTACATAAACAACTTCATCATCATTGTCATCAGAATTTTCTTCAACAATATAACACTTCTTACCTTTTTCTTTGTAATCTCTTTTGTCATCATCTCTTCTGTTCTTGTATTTATTGCTTTCCTTGGAATCCTTTTTCTGTGGACATCTTGCAGCAATATGACCTACTTCATTGCAATTGAAACAGATGATAGGCATCTTACCTTTGAATTTTCCTTTGCCCCTATGAAATATTATAGCGAGCAATGCTTCCAATTGTTCCACATCTTCCTCATCAGTGCTACTGTCACTAGATACATACTTCATTTTTCTTCCTTTCTTTGATTTTACTTGTTCGACATCTTTCAGTGATAACTTTTCCTTAAAATCAGATTCAACATTTTTAGGTTTGTAGTTGTCAAAGTTAGATAACTCAAATGTTGTGAGTCTACCTATTATACCTTCAAAGATTAGATTATTTCATGGTATACATCTTAGTTCTTGTATTGCTGATACTCTAATAGCATAGATAGGGAGCAAGGTTCTTAAGAACTTACTATTAATAGTATCCTCATCCAGTTGACCATTCAGGCATCTTATTGCACTTACCACTTCCTTTATTCTTGCACCATACTGAGCAGCATTCTCATTTTCCTCCATTTTCATGTCATCAAACTTTCCTCTGAGACTTTCTCTTTTTGCTCTTTGTACATTTTGATCTCCTCCATAGATGTCTAATAGTGATTTCCACATTTTGAATGCAGTGTCACATCCTTTGATATCATCAAATTCAGCATAGCTGAGTGCAGACACAATTTCCAGCATTGTTTGATTGTGTTCTTGTTTGTTTTTCATGTCTTTTGCAGTAGGAGCACCTGTTGGATCTATATGTTTAGTGACAATTGAATTTTGGGCATAATCTCCTATGGATCCAAGATGTAGCTTCATCAAACTTTTCCATGCAACAAAGTTGTCTTTGTTGAGCTTGGGAACTTCTCTTTTTGGCATTTTGATCTTTTCTACTAGTAGTCCCTTTAAATTGAATCAGCAGTTAGGCTCTGATACCAATTGTTAGAATTCTTTAGAATAACTGAGAAGGGGGGGTGAATCAGTTATTCAAGGTCCAAATGCCCTTATTAATACCTTTTTACTACTTTTAATGAATCCATATCCTTTTCATCTGATCAAACTTAAATCAATTATATAAGCAAGTTACAGTAAATCAACATGCAAAGACAAAACACTCAACATCAACACATGACACAATGATTTACGTGGAAACCCAATTTGAAAAAAACCACCAGTAACATGCTACTTGATTCTCACTCTTCTGAAGTGATGCCCTATTAAAAGCCCGCCCTATTAAAGGCTTACAACACACTGTTAAATGTGACCTTGTTAGAGGATTTCACCAAACTATTAGGAATGGGCTTGGTTAAAGGTCTTTAGAAAATTCACTTGGAATGTCACCCTGTTAAAGGATTTTTCTAATGGTTGTTAAACCAACCTAAGTCCATAGGATTTAGACTTATAGTTACAATTGCTAGAAAGTAACAATAATGGTCTTTCAATCTGATATAACTTACAACATACTTTGTAGATTTCAGATCACACTTTCAGTTCAATCCTTATGCTTGGCTTTAATCTCTTTAGCTCTGACTGCTTGTCTTCCTCTCAAGCTTTTTCTTCTTGAGTGTTCTCACTCATTCTGCCAATGCAATCATCTTTGTGGTCATCTATACAAAAACAATTTCGATGCTATCTTCTCCTAGTCACATTGTTCAGCATTTCATTCTTTTATGCTTGACCACTGTCTTCTTTTCTTCTATCCCCTCTCGCTCTCTCTCTTTTTATTTTATTAACTTATGTCTTCTTATATAGAAGTCTGATTTTCCTTTACCGCTCAATTTTCCCTCTTCAATTTTAGGGTTTCAAAATTAATTAGGTAGGATACAATGTATCTACCCCATATCTTGTTTTGTTCTTGAAACTTCGTCAGTTGTATCTTAAAAATGTTCTACATGGTGTTCTATGCCACCAACTCATCATTCTTATGTTTCTTCTAATTCATAGATTTCTAGATAACAACCTTGTCAGCTTAGATTTGGCGAATCTTCAATTTCCTAAATAATGCAGCAACTCGGTATTATTGATTTACTGGTGCTCGGCACCTCTGTGTTACTCAGCACCTATACCAGCTCAGCACTTGAACTTTCTCAGCACTTGAACTTTCTCGGTACTTGAACTTACTCGACACTTGAACTTACTCGGCACTTGAACTTACCTGGCACTTGAACTTACTTGACACCACTCGACATCTGAAGTTTACTCGGCATTAACTAGAACTTGCTTGGCTCTTACTAGCTTGCCCGACTCCTTCTCTCTAATGAACTTAGTTTGAGCTATATAAAAGACTTAGTTAAAACCTTAAATCTTTGATATGTTTCAGTGTGCCCATTCTTTGTAGTATGTCATCAAATACATTCTTTCATCAATGGCTTAGCTGATCCTTGTACTTAATTCAAACATCATAACTTCAACCTTTCTCTAGGTATTTTAGTTACATCTTATTAATTGCTTCCACCTTGACAATCAACTAATTGATAGTATTTGGATCACTAAAGCAATTGTCATCTCTGCAAGTAGCAAGTTTGACATCAATGACAAAACAATGATTGAGGACATTCTTTACTAGTTCCATATTTTATTCCAAAAATCTCCCTCAACTTTTCTTATAATTATTTCAATCATTTCCAACAGAAACATTAATAAAATTAATGGTTTATGGGGTTTTGAATTTACATTAGTCAAGATAATTTGATTTTGTGCATGTTGAACTACTCAGAGTAAGGACATTCTTTATAGAAGAGGGAGGAAAACATGGAATATTCTAGACCTTCTTGACATGTAATCTTTAGGATGCCTCTTAAGGCACAAAGGACAATAGGTAGTAGAGCTCTCATGAAGTTCACAACAAGAAAGTTCTCAAGGAGAGAAAGTAGAACAAATCAAAATCATAAAGCCCTAACTCTCAGAAATGATAAAAAACTAATGATAGGTGTGACATAAAACACTTAGGAGAAATACTTAACTTGGTGGTGATAGGAAGAGGAGAGTTTTCAAGGAACTTGAGAAAGGTTATAATTGTCTAGTATATAACATCAATATTGGGAAAAACCTATTAAACTAATATAGACTAACATCATATCTTTCACTGTTCAAGATAAAACTATATTTTTTAGAATTAATATCTAGAATCCTAAGACATACAAACCTAGCTAAGATTAATTCTTACATATTCTATCATTACAATAGTTTGAAAATATTTCTAAACTAACCCAAAATTTCTAAAAAATTTTCTTAAACTCATTTTGGATCATGAAATATTTTGGTACAAAACACATAGGATATTATACCTTTTTGGGTTATGACTATGAAACATGGATGCCTAGTATATGGAATTAAGAAAATACAATAATAACTTCTTGTCAGATAACTATAACTTATAGTTACATATAAGGCAAAGAGATGATAAGATTGTACATTTTAGAGGACCATATATTGTAAGACCATTAGTTGTTAAGTTTAGAAGATGATTACATTAATTGTCGATGAAATATATCTTAAGGAATGCATATGTTACTTTTTTCATAAATGGGGGGAGTATCATGAATGGGACAAAGTATCATTATAACAGATTGATGATCAATATTGTATGGTTGAGTAAGGAGATGAGGAAGAAATATATTTGGTATACTAGGTACTTTAATGTTTTTCATCATATGTTGCCATCAATGCCAAAGGGGGAGACTGTTGTCATGAATTCCTTAAGAATATAGTGAGGAGTGTTTTGGATATGATTGAGCTCTTATGTGTTGTATTCATGACTTGGTTTGTCATTGATGTCAACATATCAACTTTTAATATAGTACAAGCATATTAGCAGAGACAGTTGTGTTTGGTACAATTTTTGGTTGCAAAGTTGGATTTAGTGGCATTAAAGATATGTTCCTAGATGTGTATAGACATTATGTTTATGTGCATGGAAAGAGTTACAAATTTTGTGTAAGTTACATAATTTTTTTGAAGGACTGGTTATAGGCTACTATAAATAAATTTTACATTGTTGTTTGTGTTGTATCTTTTTAGCGAGGTAAAATATTGTTCACTGGGCTTGGATTTTGGTTAGAGACATGTCCATGATGCTATGTTTGAGATAGAAGAAACCATTTTTCATTTTATGAAGACTTGTGAAGAATAACATTTGGTTTACTCTTTGAGGCTGACTATGCTATGTAATTGATGTAATATGTATTGTAGCCTAGAAACTAATTGTGATATCTTATTATGGTCCTATATTATTCATTTTACACTAGGAAAGCCTCAATGATGATTCAATTAATTTTTATAGGATTTGGTATAAAGAAAAAATATTTTCCTTTGTTGTAAAGCATCATATGTGGTCATATGTATGTATGTATTGTAATGCAAGTTTCAATGCAAACTTGTAATGATTTGAGCAAAGGATTATTTTGAGAAAGTGTTAAGGACTTCAAAGGAACTATTAACAAGATAAGTTGTTATTGTAGTTAGCTCATTTCTTGAATAAGTTGTTCTAAATTATTTAGGGAGAGTAATTCTCAAGAAATTTGGATAGTGGTTTCAATTGACTTCTGATCATCTCCTAATAGGGTTGTATTCTCCTAACATAAATTCAAAGTCTCCTAACAAGGACTCATATGTATTGATTGTATTAATTTGGCCCTTAATAGGGTCATATCCTTTCACAAGGAATGTTCTATATTAGTACATCATCTTGTGGGCACCATTTCCATTAGGGTTTTCTCTTTGATCAATGATTTTCATTGTAAACATAGCTTGTGTCACTTTGCAAGGTTATCATCTTGTGGTTTTTGTATCTCTTGGTTATATATTTTAGATTTGTTAAAGTTGATAAATTTTTTTAAAAGTATATAATTGATTCACCTTCTAGTTATATTGGTGGAGTTTACTTTCTAACACTTAAACTCCACCATTTAAAGTAAAAACAATCATTTAGAAACTAGATTAAGAGGAATATGACTTTTGTTTTTGTCATAGCTTGAAACTTTGAGAGTATCTATCTTAAAATTCTTGTTGAAGTTTAGAAATTGTTCATTTAAAAAAAGGTGGCATCTTATACCCATTTTTTTACCACAACTTTATGGACTTACCCTGTGGCCTCACATTAAAGAGGACTTCTATTATATGTATATTTAATCGATTGAAATTGTGTGTTAAAATGTTGACACACTTCTATGAGTCACTATATCCAAGATTTCTCAAGAATGAGGTCTCAAATGGTGACTGATAGCTTTATATTCATGAAGTTCAAGGGTTTATAATGAAGGCCCTCAGTTTGACCTAGTTTGTGTCAATGGAAGTACACCATAAAACAAGAGATTCAAAGAGAAAAAATAAGAGTGCTAGTCTCCATGATCATCAATTATGCATTCAAATTAAGATGCAAACTAATCTAAATGATAACAATACAAAGAAATGCAAGAAAGGAAATCTAATCTATGAAAGAAAATAACCATGAAATATTAATATATGAAAGGAAATATGACTCTAAACTAATATGAAAATGCAAGGATGAAACATGATGATGGAAGCCATGTATGCTTGAGAGAAGAAGACAAGAAGAGAGAAGTTGAAATGAAGCTTCAATGTCCAAACCCTAAGGCTTAAACATCAATGCTCAAACTCCTCTGAGATCTCTCTCCAAACCTACAACATAACAATACTATATCCACTAACCTTATTCTTATTAAATGAGGAGAGGGATCCTTATATAGTCAAGCATGGAGGTGGGAGGCTTCTCAAAAACAATATGGGATAATAGGGTTTGATCCATGTGAGACAAAATTCCACCAATGAGAAAATAGGAGCATTTGACAAGAAAGTGGAAAGAGGAAAAAAATAATTCCACTTAGAAATATGTGCATTTAAGTGTAGAGAAAAATAATTTTTATATATTTTATTTCATTTTTTCATCACAAAGAGATATTTAAGTGAGGATTTTATTTATTCAATACAAAGAGGGATTTTATTTTAATTAAATGAGATTATTTTATTTAATTAAAAGAGATGTTTTCTTTTAATTAATAAGACTTAGGATAAAATGATCAAACCTTAACAAATATTGAAATAATTGAATTAATTATGATTAGATCAAGGAAAATGATTTGAATTGATTTGATAAAATATTGCAAGGCATTGATTTAGGCAATTGATAAATTGATAAATGGGGGCCCATAGTTTAGGTGACCATTTTAGGGTGCATACATTTGCCCCTATTTGGCTAATGTGTGGTCAATTGGGGAATAGATATAGTCAAACAATGTAGTTGAAGTGTGAGGTCGAATTGGGATCACAAAACAACCTAGATGTGTGGTTGATTTGGGAACACATTAGGACAAAGGATACAATTTTGATTTTAGAAAAACAAGGTAAAAACCCCTATAAATAGGTAAGTAAAATTTCCAAGATAAGAATATTTATGTAGGAGCATCCTAGGTTGCACTACTATCCTGTAGTTTTCAGTTTTTATGTTGCTGTTGAAACTGTTTTCTACTGAAACTGTGTTTTCTAGTTTCTAGGTGCCTTCTATAAATAGTGTAACTAATCTTAAATAATGAATGATAGGCTAAAAAATTCATATATTGAAGAGGTCCTAGATTACTATTTATGATCCAAGGAAAAAGTTCTAATTCCTTATAAGTTGGGAGATATGGCAATTCTCTTGGAGTATCAATTTTTGACAATTCTACATGATAGTTTTCTATGCTTGACTTTTGGAATAGATGCACACTTATCCTTGGTGAATCAGACTTTGTGAACTTAATGGGTTCTAGAGGACCTAAATATCTGCCCAAAATTCAAAGCACAAGTTCTAATTCCATCAGATCTAGGAGATATCATGATTTGTCTTGGACATTAATTTCTAGACATTTAATTGTTGATGCAGGCTAACTTATGTATTTAATGTTAGGATTATTTTCATGATGGGTATTTAATATTTGGAAAGAGCCAACTTGTGGCTTCTCTATGTTTTGGAATGATCTCTAAGCCATTTTGGCTAGTATAAATAGAGTGTTTAGGCTTAGAGCTAGGGTAGTTATTTTGAGAGGATTGAAGAGCAAAACTAGAAAGTGCAAATTTGAAGCTAGATCTTGGATCATGAATGTATTTTTTATTTGGCTATAACTGAAAAGGCCTTGTATTTGGGCATGTATTTTTTTATTTTCATGAATCAATAAATAATATTTTTCTCCCTCTCTCTCTATGGTACTATTCTCTTTTGTGTTTTCTTCTGTTGTATTGACTCTCATATGGTGGTTTGGGTAGCTAAGTGTGCCTTTGGCCTTAGTTATAAAGAAGAATGAACAAAGAAAAAGAGGTAGAGGTGGTAGATTCTAAAGAGGTAGATCTTGATCTTAAGGTGAAGGTGGAAGATCTAATAGTTTTGTATAGGAAAAAGAAAAATTTGAATGGAAGAATGATGACAAAGATAAGACTAAGTGGAAAGGTAGTAGTTCATATAGAGGAGGTACTAGATCTTACTAAGAAAGAGGTAATTCTTATCCTAGAGGTGGTTTCTATGGTAATTATTTCAAATGTGGTATAGAAGGACATAGATCTTTTGAATGTAGATCTTCTTAAAGTAGGCAGAATAATAGAAATGTTGTGATTCAAGGAGACATTGAGAGTTCACCAAGTGGACTTGAGGCTGGAGAAAATTTGATTGTGAGAAGAACCTTATATAATAAGGGAAGTGATGAGGAACCTATCTTTAGAAGAAGCATTTTCAAGAACAGATGTAAGATGGCTGAAAAATGTTGTGAGGTGATCATTGATAGTGGAAGTTCAACAAATCTAGTATCAGAAGAGCTAGTTACAAAATTGTAGTTACAGAGGTTGAAACATCCCAAACCTTATAATGTTTCATGGATCAAAGATGAAAATAAGATATTGGTAAGTGAATAATGCCTTGTGAAGTTCAAAATTGGACATTACTTTGATGAAGTTTTGTGTGATATTATGCCAATGGATTTTTGTCATTTTTTTTGGGTAGACCTTGGAAATATGATAGATATGTTGTGCATGATGGAAGATTGAATCAATATACTCTTTTGGTAAACGGAAAGAAACAAATATTGCTGCCTTTGATTGAAAGTCTAGATGAGGTCAGTTGTACTACAATAAAAGTTTGCATGGTTAATGGAAACAAATTTAAAAAGGAAGTAAAGAAGAATCAAGTTTATTTAGCTATAGTTCCTAGAGGAATAAGTGTTGGTAGTAATGACCAAGAAACATAAGTTGGTAATGACCAAGTACCAAAATAAATTGTAGAATTACTGAATGAATATAAAGATATTGTCCCTGATGATATTCCTGATGGTTTACCTCCAATAAGAAGTATAATTCATTGTATGGATCTGATTCCTAGTGCTAGTTTGCCAAACAAGGTACCATATAGATTGACACCTATAGAGAATGAAGAATTTAATAGACAAGTACATGAGTTGTTGTAGAAAGGTTTGATCAGAGAAAGTTTGAGTCCATGTGTTGTACCTATTGTATTAGCACCTAAGAATAATGGAGAATGGAGAATGTGTATTGATTCCAGAGCTATTAACAAAATCAAAGTGAAATATAGGTTTCCTATGCCAAGGATGGATGAAATAATGGATTGTTTGAGTGGAGCAAAGTATTTTACCAACATTGATTTGAATATTGGCTATCATCATATCAAAATCAAAGAAGGTGATGAATGGAAGACCTATCTCAAGACAAAAGATGGTTTGTATGAATGGTTGGTTATGCCTTTTGGTTTGACTAATGCACCTAACACTTTCATGAGGTTGATGAATGAAGTTTTGAAAAGATTCTTGGGTAAGTTTGTGATTGTTTATTTGGATGATATTCTGCATATTAGACAAGTATTGCAGAAGTTGGAGGAAAGTTGTTGATTAATCTGAAAAAGTGTATTTTTATGCAAGAGGAGATTGTGTATTTGGGATTTTTGATTTTAGCTGATGGATTGAAGATGGATCCTAAGAAGGTTAAAACAATTTTGGAATGGCCTACATCTAAAAATGTGGGTGAGGTAAGATCATTTCATGGTTTGGCTAGTTTTTTATAGAAAGTTTATAAAGATTTTTAGTTCTATTTGTAATGCTATGAATGAGACAATGAGGAGAGATAAAAAGGAATTCAAGTGGACACATGGAGCTAATAAGAGTTTTGAGACTTTGAAACAAAAGGTTGTTGAATTACCTATATTGGTTTTACCTAATTTCAACAAAGTATTTCAAGTTGAATGTGATGCAAGTGGTAATGTAATAGGAGTTGTATTAAGTCAAGAAGGTAAACCTATTTCCTTCTTTAGTGAAATATTGAATGATTCTAAAATGAAGTATTCTGTGTATGATCAAGAATTTTATGCTATTGTCCAAGCATTGAAGAAGTGGATACATTATTTGATTCCTAAGGAGTTTGTGCTATATACTAATCATAAAGCTTTAAAATACTTGGGAAGTCAACATAAATTGAATTAGAGACATATGAAGTGGGTTGAGTACTTGGAAAATTTTACATTTGTCATTAAACACAAGAGTGGAGTTACTAATAGGGTTGCTGATGCATTGAGTAGAAGACGTTCTTTTTTGACTGAAATGAAGGTTTAAGTTTTTGGTTTTGATGAAATGAGAGAGTTGTATGATGCTGACCCTGAATTTTTCTAAAGCATGGAGAGAGTGTAGAGCACTAGATCTGACCAATCACATAAGTAAGTATGATGAGTTCTTGATTCAAGAAGGTATATTTTTCAAGGTTTTTATTTGTGTGTTCCTAGAAGTTCAATGAGGTTGAATCTAATTAAGGAAAAGCATAGTGGTGGATTGGCTATACATTTTGGAATTGATAAGACATTGAGTTTTCTGAAAAAGATGTATTATTGGCCACAAATATATAAGGATGTTCAAAAATTTGTAAAGAGTTGTGGAGTTTGTTAAGTTGCAAAAGAATTGAGTCAAAATACTAATTTGTATACACCTATTATTGTTCCTAAGAAACCTTGGAGTGACATTTGTATGGATTTTGTTCTTGGATTACCTAAGATAGTGAAGGGGTATGATTCCATATTTTTTTTAGTGGATAGATTTTCTAAGATGGCTCATTTCATACCAAGCAAGAAGACATCAGATGTTGAGCATGTGGCTGAACTTTTTTTTAAAGAGATTTTGAGATTGCATGGACTACCAAGAAGTATTATTTCTGACAAAGACAATAAGTTTGTTGGTTATTTTTGGAAGACTTTGTGGAAGAAGATGGGTACTAAATTTAAGTTTAGTTCTACATTCCATCTGCAGATAGATGGATAGAAAAAGGTTTTGAATAGAAGCTTGGGTAATATGCTGAGATGTTTAGTTGGGAATAAGCCAAGTAACTAGGAGATGGTGTTGGCACAAGCTAAATTTGCATACAATAATTCTATGAATAGGAACAAAGTAATAAGAAGTATAAGAAGAATACTGATCAGTCTAGAAGACATCACAATTTTCAAGTTGGTGATGAGGTGATGGTTCATCTAAAGAAAGGGAGGTTTCCCATTTGAACATATAGTAAGCCAAAGATGAAGAAGTTTGCACCTTGTAAGATCTTGAAGAAGTTTGATAGTGGAAATGCTTATGAAATTAAGTTACCTGATGACATGGATATATCTCCTATATTCAATGTTGCTTATTTATACAAGTATCATGAGTTATATGATGAAGTTATTGTATCAAAGAACTATCCTAAGAAGTAGATTGAAGAAGTTGGATAGATATTGGATCAGAGAATTGGTAAGATCACAAGGGGAAAAGATTATTATGAATATCCGGTGAAGTGGAAGAATAGACCTATGGAAGATGCTTCAAGGATTTCTCAATTTGAGTTGGATTCAACTTAGGTTGTCACATGATTTAAGAGAATCATTTCTTCCAACCCTAGTTTTTTGATGCAAGAGCATCTTGGGTTGCACTGCTATCCTATATGTTTTTCAGTTTTTACCTTACTACTAAAATTGTGTTATTTTGAAATTGTGTTTTCTAGTTTCTAGGTGCCTGTTCAAGATTGTGAAGCTAATTTGTCATAATGAATGAGAGGTTTTGAACTTTAAGGATTGAGGAAAGCCTAGATTAATATCTATGGTCCAAGTCACAAGTTCTAATTCCTTATGAGTTGGGAGATATGACAATTCTCCCAGAGTATCAATTTCTAGTAGTTCTATGTGACAATTTTCTATGCTTAACTTTTGGAATGGATGCACACCTTGATGAATCAAACTTTTAAAACTTAAGAGTCTATAGAGGACCTAGATATCTATCCACACTATTAAGTGCAAGTTCTAATTCAATTAGAGCTAGGATATATTGCAATTTTTCTTAGACATCAATTTTTGGACATTTAATTGTTGATGCAGGAGAACATGTGTTTTCAATGTTAAGATTATTTTCATGATGGGTATTTAATATTTGTTGAGAGCTAAGTTGTGGCTTCTCTATGTTCTAGAATTATTTGTAGGCCATTTTGGCTAGTACAAACAAAGTTTTTAGGCTTAGAGGAAGGGTAGTTTTTTTGAGAGGATTGAAGAGTGAAATTGGAAAGTGTGAATGTGAAGATAGATCTTGGATCATGAATGTATTTTGTATTTGGCTGCAACCCAAAAGGCCTTATAGAAGGACATGTATGTTGATATTTTCATGAATCAATAAAGAATATTTTTCCCTCTCTCTATGGTTTTGTTCTTTGTTTGGTTTGCTTCTGTTGTGTTAACTCTCAGATGATGGTTTGGGTAGCTGAGTGTTCCTTTGGCCTTAGTTACTCCTGAGCCTCCCTATATCAAATCTCAAGAAAGGTTGCCCCAAGAAAAGAAAAAAATTCTAAAGAAAAATCAAGGATTGAAGTTTGATAGGTACTACCCCCTCGTGATTGAAATTGAAATGAGATAAAGGAGAAACAAAAAATTGATAAATTTGTTCAAATCAAACTAAAGATAAGGTTCTTGATGTAAGATGAAAGATATAAGGATCAAAAAACCAAGGTAGATCATCAAGCATGAAAGATTATGTCTGAAAATTGAATTAGAAGAAAAGAACTAGGGTGAAAGCAAATGGAAGATAGACATTTTGAAGAGGTGGAAAGAAATGGCAAGAAGAAAGAGAATTTTCCTTAAGAAAGAGAATGCCCCAAAATCAATCAATAGTTTAATATATTTTTTTTTATTGAAATTACAAAAGAAGATAAGAAAATCAAGATCAAACATGATCACAATTGATTAAAATTCCACAAGAAAGATGAAGGAAAACCCTATCCAACTCCTAATGCAACCTAAAAATGTAAATTAGCATGAAGTCTAACAATGCAAGCTATATAAAAATGTAAAGATGTACTTGAAATAGAGAAATTATAATATAGGATTTTGTGTTTATCATGCATTACAGAATGTTAAGGAACTTATTTTCATCATTGGGTCATTACTAATGGACATTGAATAATCAAACAATCATCACTAGTCACAAGCACAACTATGAAGATATGAATATGATATATATCAGATTGGAATGTGGAAAGATTTTAACATAAGAATCAAAGACATAAAGGTCAAGATGAATTTGACGTTAGCTTACCTAATTTAATGTAGAAAAACCATGCTCACATCAAAGCATAGATGCCAGGATGACCATAAGAATGGTTGTGTAAAAATAGTCAAGGATGATGCCTCAAATATGCTAAGTGTTTTAAGGGGACAACTAGAGACACCCTAGAGTTTCAAGACCACACCCACAAGTAGAAAGAAAATAAAAACATGCCCCATGCCCCAAGTCCTCTAGCTATGCATACTAGAGAGACTTGTTAGACAAGGACACTCAATGAAAATAAACACACAAAGAAAAGATCATGATATAGCTTAAGTAGTAAGTATTGTGTTTAAAACTTTAAGTGTGTTAACTGATACTAAGTTTTGAGATAAGGATTGAATTCTTGCAAGTAGGTAAGATCACATGACAAAATTGGTTAAGGACAAACCAATAAGTGTTGAAAAATACTTGATGTCAAGGATTGTATTAAAAAATATAATTGGGGTGGTGTTGAAAAAAAACATCGTTTGTAAGGTGTCTTGAAGAATAACACATCCAAGAGACCAAAGATAACATAGTTATGCCCCTAGACAAATACAAAGACCAATTCCAAACCAAGACAACAAGGACAAGGTATGATGGAGAAAGGATAAGTGTCAAGGACATGAGATAAGAATTAGGGGTGCAAAGGCCTCAAGTAGCACCTATTTCTAGGCTTTTACCACTTGAATTTTATTGCAATTTTTTCATTTCTTCATTTTTTTCTTCCTTTCTTAGGGCTTTTTACAATTTTTTTTTGTATTTTTGCAACCAAGGCTCCTGTTTCAAAGTTTTCACTAAGGCACCTTTTCAATTTTTTTGATTTTTAAAATTTTTTTTGAGACACATCAAAGCTTGTATTGCTAGGTTTTCATTAAGGTGAACATTTTTTTAGGACATTTTCTAATTTTTAGAATTTTTGACAATATATCATTTTTTTCAAGATTAATAAGTATCTACAAAGGATTCCCTTAGATAAAACAAGCATCATGGATAGAACTTCTTTAGGTGTAAGACATTAATAAGATTAGGGAGTTGCTCTCTCTCTATTGTAGATAGTAAATAAGCACCTAAACTAAAAGTTGTTGTAATGATGTAAGGTCCAATACAATTAGGTTTAAACTTTCCCTTTTGATCTCTATGTTCTTGATTCTTAGTATTTTCATGTAGGACAAGATCTCCCACTTGGAATTCTCTAGGGCGAACCTTTTTGTTAAAGGATTTTGACATGCACTTTTAATAACCCTCATATGGTCAAATGATTCTTGACATTTCTCATCTAGATGTTCTAACTCTTGAAGTCTCATGGCAAGGTAGTCTTCATCTATAACTAGACCTTTGAGGGAAACTGTAAGTGAAGGAATCTCAACCTCTAAAGGTAACACTACTTCAACACCATATGTAAGGTCAAAAGGAGTATCCCTAATAGGAGTATGAATACTCATTCTATAGGCCTAAAAAGCCAAATTTATCTATAAGTGCTAATCTCTACCATTTTTGCAAACTATTCTATGTAGGATCTTAAGAATGGTTTTGTTTGATGCTTTTGCTTGACCAATTCCTTGCAAAAAGTAAATGGATGAACAATGTTGTTTAATCTTTAAGTTATTGGAATGTTTTTAAAGTCCTTATTTTTAAACTGGCCTTTGTTTTCAATGATAATTTTGGAAGACACTCCATATTGATAGATCATATGGTTCAAAATGAATAGAGAGATGAGGCAATAGAAATTGGGATAACTTCTACCCATTTAGTGAAGTAATCAATAGAACTAATAATAAAATTGTGTCCACTTGATGAGTTGGGATGAATTTTCCAAACAAGATCATTTGAAGGCCCAACACTGAAATGGCCAATGAAGTATAGAAGGAATGAGGTCCCTGCCTAGAGCATGTATTAGGTTACCATGTTTTTGACACTTTTCACATGACTTTACAAAAGATATTGCATCAATGTACATCATAGGTCAATAGTACCCCACCCTAAGAAACCTTTGAGACATGACAAGACCATTGTGATGCCCCCCACAGATGTCCTCATGGATGTCAACTAATGTTTGGTTGGATTCTTAATTTTCTAAGCATCTAAGAAGTGTTCCATCTAGACCCGTCCTATACAAATCACTAGAGATAAAGGAATGGTGAGAGGTATTTTGAATAAGGTTTTTGCATTTAGATTGGGTAAAGGTTTCAGGTAGAATTCCATCATGAAGGTATGACTATATGGCACCATAATAGGATGACTTATGCCCAATAAGGGTGCAAATGACATGAATTTCTTGGGAGTCATAGATAGGGTGATGAAGCTCTTCCACTAGGTATTCAAAAATGGAGTCATGTTGCCCTAACTGAAGGAGTGAAGAAAGTGCAGCCATAACATCAGCTACTTTGTTTTCCACCTGAGGGATTTTTTGAAATGTGACACATATGAAATATCATTCAAGGAATAAACCATCTACTTTTAAAGCACCTATTGGTGTTTTGAAATAAAAAGGTTCCAAATTACCCTGATGAGACCAAGATACATCTAGGGGTAGCTACTTCCCATCTTCAACATACCCTTTTAGACATCGGACCAAATATAAGACTAGACTCTTCTTCTACTTTAGGCTCTATAAAATCTAGGTGAGTGTACCTTATATTTACCTATATGGTACTAATGCTAAAACATATTCTTGAATCTCACAAAGTAGATAAAAACCCTTAATCTTCAAACACTTATGCCCAAATCTCAAACATGGAATAGCTAATAGCAAGGTCAAATAAATTGCTAAGCTAAGTGAGGGCATCCTTTTTAGTTCATTCAACATTAAAGGAAAAGATATTTGATTAATGATGTTGATTTTAGCATAACCCCAAATATGCAATAGTATGAATAAGTTGATCCTGTAGCTGATCAGTGCCTTACTTATTGGGAAATTCCATGAATTAAATGCATACATCTATGATATCAGTTACATGCTTCATACACCTAGATATCAAATCTATCTTATCACCTTGTGAATCAAACACCAATGTTCATAAAGACCTCATTCTCATGAAATATCCTTATCAAAATAACTAGTAACCCTATCAAACATATCAAACATTTACTTGGCCCTTTGTTCCAATAGCAAAATATATTAGACATACAACCTTAAGTGGATGCAAATGGGTCTTAGTTTTATATACTTAAACCACATAAGATTGTAGATTACTGAGATAAGAGATGAGAATCAAAATGAAACTAAGGAGATTTTTCTCATTTGTATTCATTTCATTAAAACTATACATTCAGATGCATGAAATTAAAACATATAAATTCCTAGCATATTAGAGCTAGATATATTATCTTAACTACAAATATTCATACAAGAGAAAATATGCTGAAGCATGTGGTGTCACAGTGATGAGAACACATCAAAACTAGAACCTTGGTTTCACAAATCCAAGAAAACTCAAGATTGAAACACACACGGTATCACAACAGTGAGTAATTTTTCTCCAAAACTGGAACCAACCCCTATAACAAATGAGAGAGAAGAATATATATACAAGGAATGAATTCCTAGATTTGATATAAAGATGACATGTGTCCACTTGCAATTCCATCCTCTATTGTTGTAAAATATCTCTACTCTTTCTACCCTTAAAATCTAATTTAGTTTTCATAATTATTCTGTAACAAACTTGGAAATATCTCTTAGGAATGATGAAAACCCTTGTGTCACCAAAATATCTGAAATACATCAAGAAATGCTAACAAAATCTTAATTTAATTGAATTGAAGGTGACCGAACTTGACCCTAACCACACTTTTATTTCCTTTTGTGCACATTTAGCTCATTACCTTACAAAAAAATAGTTTTGAACTTTGATATCTGAATGTGGTTACAAACTAGGAATTTGGGAGAAAACCTCAAATAACCTAAATAGACAACTTCTTGTGTAAAAATAAAATCCATAAATGGAAAGTTCATCTTCTTCCAATTTAGACGATATATAATATCACTATATTTTCTTATCAAAAATTTGCAAAATACTATTTTGAAAAATATACCTCTATTAGAGTCTCTAGTTTGCACTTTGTCATTTAAAAAATTTATGCAAAATTTTAAAAATCCTGAAGTTTAAACTTTAGGTTAAATCCATTTTTTCAGTTAAAAATCACTGTACGTGCCCTTTTAGAAAAATGTTTAAAAAATTATTATTCTTTTAAAATACTTTGATTTTCTACTCTATCCATGAATCTGAGTCAAACTTGTCTAAAATTTTTTGCCATGTGGTAACATGCCATTGGTTGGTTTCTACCATATCATCATCCACTAAGTACTGCATGGAACCCACTGATAGGCTGACACATCACTGGCATGTGTTAGCTCCTCATTGGCTCTTTGACTACTCTGTCATTGCCAGCTCATCGTGTTGACCAAACCACCATGCCTCTTTTGATTGAGGCCCACTATCATGTGGCACCTAGGCACTTCCCTATATTATAGTCAGTAGGGTGTTGACTGTGCATGCAGGGAAACACCTTCATGACACATGTCTCCCATGTCATGTTAGCACCTCATAATTTGCAATGCACTTGATGTCCTCTGCCATGTGTCACTACCTAGTTCGTCCAACATCTTCCACACTACTGCCACTTCTCACATGCTAATTGGTTATTCCTTTTCCATCTCATTTAATGATGTCATCAAATTTGGTTCACATATTTGTTCAAAATTTCTTTGAAGTCCTCTGGTTAAGTGGAACCCACATGAGAAATATCTTGGCTTACAAAAGCTGTCATCTTAAAGACAACATGAATGGTAAGTGTGGGAGCATTTAAATACATACAAAGCATAATAACAAGCAATGTGGGATTTTTTGGAGTTGATGAAAACCAACTCCAAAGATGCCCAAGATCACCTGCATGTGAAAACCTATCAAAGAGAAGCCAAGGAGAGGAAGAGCATAGAGCAAGGGAAAAACCCTAAATGGACATGAGTGACCACAAGATATTGAAACACAATGAAAATGTATTTACAATATGCAATGAAAAGTGATTATGAAATACAATGAGGGAGCTCAAATATAAAGAGTTCTAAGAATCTTCTAGAACAAGCTAGAAGGTGCTAGGAGATAAGTGTGACAACTAAGCATACATCCACATAAGGTGGAAAGTCCTCAAACAATGTGAGAGGATAAGTATCACTTAGGAGAGAACAAACTCCCATATTTTCAACAACTTATAACTAACTCCTAGAATACAACTAATAAATGAATGCATTTACCTAAGCAAGCTTAAGTAAATAGAATAAATAATTAGTAAATTAATTATTTACTCTAACACCCCCCCTTAAGTGCAACTTAGGGAAATGCCTTAAGCTCACAAAACTAAGATGAAATGCAGAATGGGTCCCAACAACAAGGCCATTTTAGGTACCCAAGTACAATGCAAAGAAAATGCAACCTCTGTAAATGGGGAAAGAGAGAAAACCACGTGGGAAAAACCCTACCCCAAAAAGAGGTAAGAACCTATTGAAGAACTGAAGAAGCCTCCAACTAGGAAAATGTTCCCTAAAACAAGAACATGGAGTGATCATGAAGAAGCCGCAAATCTATCAACAAGAAAGAAAATTGTTGATTTGAAGAACCTCCATGGAAGAAGAAGGCACAAACCGAACATGTCTATATGTTAGATGATCTATCTCACTGAAATGCATAGGTAGCTAGCCACTGCAATCACCTTGTACATAGGATCAACCACTGAATACATAGTTCACACTATCAAACCATCAAACCAAGGATGCATTAGAACAACAGCATAACCCCCCCTTAATGTACACGGGGTGTGATGACAGGCAATTGAGAAGGTGGTTCAAAGTCTCTTGCAGATGAACCAAGAACGATGAGAGAGGAAGAGAGGTACAGACACCTATAAAGACATGGTCAAACTGACTCTGCATGGGGCTAATGTCATGGAAGGGACACTCACTTGACAAAGGGAGAAGGCCTAAAAGAAAAAACAACTATCCCCCCCATGGTGCTTTATGAAAATACTGCATGTACAAATGACTCAAAACAGTGTTCATGATCTCCAAAATGCAAAAGTGGCACTTTATCTTAGTGCGATATAGAAAAGTGCTTCAAAATGATAGCTACAATGATCAAAATTGAAAACAAGCTACAACAAAATAAAGTTCAGCTCAAAACAAAGGAAACCATGCCAGGAAAATGATCCTCGGGCGTAAAACACTCAAGATATCCACCATATAGCAAAAATGTCAAAATTATGATAGAAAGAGCATGAACCAAAAACTAAGAAAAAGGACCACATTTTTGAAAAGGTGACAGTTTTAGCTTTCCAAAAATATAAAGTTTTCAAAAAATGAGCATGGGACGCAAAAGATATACTTGTCGGAGTAAAAAACACAACTTTGGACTTTAACTAAAAAAGGGCAACAAAAAAGCATCAAAACCTAAAAATACCTACACCAATGTTTCTATCTTAGAACCAGCTTTGTAGCGCTTCTTTTGGATCAGAAAAATACCTCTGTATGCTCAAGTTATGGCCCAAAAACCAACAGTAGGTCAAAAAATGACCCTAGAGATGTGCAAGCAAGGTTGATGTAGTGCTGACATCAACAAGTCACACAAAATTTTTTTATAGCTCATCAGCCATCACTGCAAAAAAATGTGCCACATGGCTACCACATGGTAGTGCCACGTGAATGCCATGTGGTAGTGCCACGTGGATGCCATGTGGCAAGTCTGGATGATGTGGCAAAAATTGCTAGCATAGTGTACCCGAGCTCTGTAGAAGACACATGTCATAGGCGAGTTGGTTGGAACTGCTGACTTAGTCTGTAGAGGTGGCATTGACTCAACAGAGTGGAGCAACACCACTGGCAGTGGAACTAGGCATGGAGCAGCTGAAAATGGAGGTGCCACTAGGTGACAGGTGGTGGGAAGGTTGAGCACTTGGTGGGCTACGTGATCGGGGAAGATTGAGTGCAGGCAGTTCTCTGGCTAAGTGCAGGCAACCCTGCATTGGCCGTTGGGTGGTGCCATGGTGGTGCAGCCCATAAACCTTTTTTTAAAAAAAATTAAATCGCAGATTGTCTGTAAGATCGTATGCCAACCCCTGATGTAAAAAAAATTTGCCTCCCGGAGATCTGTCTAGAAATTCAAAAAGCTTTATATAAATCCTAACTGCAAATGGCCTTTTGGATCCAATGGTGGTGTCTGTTTGGGCTGAAAGTGCTCTAAAAATTTGTTGATCGAATGATTTGAAAAAAAATGCACAAACAAACTAGGGTTTATGTCTTCAAATCATAGCTTCAAAAATCCTTCAACTAAGCTATAGTAGGAAGGCTTTGATACCATGTTGGAGTTGATGAAAGCCAACTTTGATGATGCCCAAGATCACCTACATGAGAAAACCTGTCAAAGAGAAGCCAAGGGGAGGAAGAGCATGGAGTAAGGGAAAAATCCTAAATGGACATGAGAGACCACAAGATATTAAAACACAATGAAAATGTATTTACAATATGCAATAAAAAGAAATTATGAAATACAATGAGGGAGCCCGAATATAAAGAGCTCTAGGAATCTTCTAGAAGAAGCTAGAAGATGGTAGGAGACAAGTGTGACAACTAAGCATACATCCACATAAGGTGAAAAGTCCTCGAACAATGTGAGAGGATAAGTATGACTTAGGAGAGAACAAACTCATGTATTGTTAACAACTTATAACTAACTCCTAGAATACAACTAATATATGAATGCATTTACCTAAGTAAGCTTAAGTAAATAGAATAAATAATTAGTATATTAATTATTTACTCTAATAGGATTAATCCCTCATGCCTTTTCCTTTAATAATGCTCTGTCCATCATTCTCTTGTCAATTGTGAGACTCAAGAACTCGTGCAACACTCCAAATACCCTTCTCTTAGATAAATCACTTAATGGATCTATATGATATGCATCCTCGTAGGGAAATATGTAAGGTAATCTTTGCCACTCTTCCTTGAACACCAGAAACCATACCCTTGCTACTGAAATTCTACTCTATTTTATCTTTCAATGCTGGCTCTATTCCTTGCCATGGACTACCTCTATGGTGGCTCCCTTTTGGCTTACAATTTGCTACTCTCCATAGAGCTCCTTTTCCCTACCATCCTTGCTCCTCTTTAGATATATTTTTAGTAGTGTAGTTGTACCAATAGTCACCAAAAACTAGAGGCTCAACATGTGAATTGTGGGTAAGTACACTAGGATTAAGACTTGTTGGGGGTTCGCCTAACTTAACAAAATCTCCAACATTCTGACAATCTCTATCTAGAGAGTGACCTATTGCATCATAGTTCAAAAATATTTTGATCGACTGGCTTTTATCACTATCCAATTGAGAATCTTGGTTGGAAGTGGTCAGTAAGCTTCTACCTTTCCTATGATGTTTTGGAAAAGAAAATCCATCTTGATTGTTTTGTAGTGTCATAGAATATTCTTTTCATCCCAAACGGAAGTGTTGTTCCAATATGTCATCGTGAATACATGAGCGTGACTTGGCAGTCTTAGTAATAGTTCTAGAAACTTGCCAGGAGGGTCTGACTCCTTTTGCTTTGTAGCCAATTGTTCCTATCAAGAGTAGTACCAATAATATCATCAACATATTGATAGGGTAATTGTACTCCACCATCTTGATCACATGCTAAATAACCACTCAAATGCAGATATCCTTTAATAGGTTCAATGGCCAAAGTTCTTTTGAACCAAGTCTTAGGAAGCCACTTCTTCTTGTGCTTGTTATAATTGCCAAATGGATCTAGCTAATCTCTTACATTATTAACTGATGGGTTTGGGGTTGGCTAACATGTAAATTTATCTTTTCCAATATTTTGGCCACATTCAACATCCCAATAATGCATCCCTTCCCTCTTATATAATTCTATGTCGAGGATGTGTGCCATGCTTATTTGATTAGAAATTGCTTGTGCCTAGGGCATTTCATAAACCATTCAAATGGGAAAAACTTTGAAGAAAACCTTTTAAAATATCTTTGGGATTAATTTAAAAAATACTAGTAAATTATTTTTCTTTGACAACTTGATTCACTATAAACCTCTTGTTTTTCCCATTTAAAACAATTTGACTCCCAAAATCTTATCAATCTGACAGAATTAGTCAGGCCCCAAAGTGGGTTTGGCTAATTTTTTTCCATTTTTGAACAACTAAACTATCCTACTAATCCATTAATCATCTGATAGAGATGAAAATAAAAATCCATCACTAAACTACCAATTAAAACTCATTTCCACCTTTTTTTGTAAACTGTGATTCTCTACTAATAGGGCCTATCGACTGGCTTATAAAACTGAGTAAGACATATAACTAGGCTCTAGGAATCGACACACTAATTCTTTATTTCACATTCTTGCACCATTTAAAATCTTGTCTCATGAAGAATTCTCAGTCAAAAGATATTGACTATCAAAGTTGCATTCTCAGAATTGCCCGCAAGAAAACATGTCAGAAAGCAATAAATCATGTTCGAATTTGGCTTTGAAATCTTGGCAAACTGACACTTGAGGAGATGAAAAATGGGGAATTGGTTCACTATCATGAGGAAAACATAAATCTAAGATTAGGGATCATGATAAATAACTAGACATGAATAGTGAGCAGTCAAAGTGGGCTACTCGAATTTGTAGGACTAGAAACACTGGCAGAAAAGCATTTTTTGTAAATGGAATTGACCTGGGAAAGTGTGCAGATGGATTTTTCAAGGTTTAAAAATCAGAATACTTAAAATATTTTTAGAGTACAAAACAATGATACAATCCATTCGATTTCAACTATCATGGATTTTGAGATATGACACCATGAATAAGGGTACTGACCAATCTACAATTATTGGCACCAGTAAAACTTTACAAGTTGCATTTGGAATCACATTTGAAAATTGATCAAAAAGATTCGTCATAAGCTCAAAATTGAAAAATCTCAAGTATCTGACCTCTAGAATATAATGAAAATGGATTTATCTCATTTTGGTCAACTAGGTCAAACTTATAACAAGTCAAATAGGGCCTCCTAGAATTCTAAACAATTTGCATCAACATGACAACATTAAATGACCAACTTTGAGGGATTCAAAACCTAGTCAAACAGATTCAAAATGACTCAAAATCTAAAACATAGGCTCTCTGGTATGGACACTAAACACTCCCAAAGTGATGACTCATGAAACATTGTTGGGTTCAGGATATTCAAATGCAAACACAACCTCTTGTCGTTGTTTGACTTTGGCAAAAATGTAGATTTGGAAGTTGCTCAAAATGAGACTTCACAAAATGACTTGGAATGAAAGTCTACCTTTATGAAAAAAAAATATATACTGAATGCATGGTGCTAGAAGCATTAAACACCTCATAGGCCTTAAAAGGATATTCATGTACACTTGCATTAAAGAGTGCTTGTAGGGCTTGATGTTTTAATGGTACTCAAAGTCAGGGCTTCAATTTTGAGTCCCAATAGTACCCATTTCTCATTTTTTGCTAGATATTCATCATTGACTTGGTTTATTATCAGCTATGAATCCTCATAGATGAGTTACTCTGTGATTCTCCATTCTATGGCCATCTTAAGACCATTTATTAAAGCTTCATACTCAACAATATTGTTTGTACATGGGAACAATAACTTGTAAGACTTAGGAATGGTGTACCCATGAGGAGAAACAAACAACACACTAGCTCTTGAACCATTTTTCATAAAGGATCCATCAAAGAACATCTTCCATGTTCTTTCATTCATAAAAGTAAGGTGCTCATTTGGGAAGTCAACTTGAATAGGTGCATTATCTTGTATTGGTAAATCAGCCAATTGATCTACTATGGCTTGTCCCTTGATTTCTTTACACTCAATGTACTAGATATGTCAAACTCTAAAAGGATCATCATCCATTTAGAAAGTCTACCTATGATGGTAGCCTTACCTAGTAAATACTTGAGTGGATCAAATTTTTCCATAAGGTGTATAGTCTATGCAAGCTTGTAATGTCACAACCTTTTGGAAACAAAAACAACTACAAGGCAAGCTTGCTCAATGCTGGTGTAGTTAACCCTGTAGGAAACAAGAGTATGACTAATGTAATATGTTTCTCTTTCTTTCCCATGTTCATCAAGTTGAGCTAGTAATGCCCCCAAGGAAGATTCTGTCACTAAAATGTATAGAATAAGTGGTTTCCCTGGGATAAGAGGCATTAAAATGGGAGGACTTGCTAGGTATTTCTTGACTTTCTATGCTCTTTTGACAATCCTCATTCCATACACATTTGACTCCTTTTTGTAATCTCTTGTTGAAAATTTGAGCTCTATTTGCCAACTATGAAATGAATCTCCTTATGTATTGAAGACATCCTTGAAGACTTCTCATTTGACTAATGTTTCCAGGAGGTGGTATATCTATGATTGCTTGGAATTTTTTAGGGTCTACCTCTATTCCTTTTTATGAAATGATGGATCCTAGTAGTTTTCTAGAGGTGACTCCAAATGCACATTTTTTGGGATTTAACCTTAGTTGAAATTGTTCCATGTGATCTAGAATGACTTCTAAATCATCTAAGTGCATGTCTCTTTTCTTAGACTTGGCCAAGGTGTCATCCACATAATCTTTGCACCATGTCATGAAAAATGGTTTTCATAGCTTGTTGATAGGTAGTTCCTCTATTTTTTAATCCAAAAGGTATAATGTTCCAATAATAGGTACTACATGCACAAGTGAATGCAATATTTTCTTGATCTTTAGTACCTATCTTAATATGATTGTATCTAGAAAAACCATTCATGAAGGAATAAATCTCATAACCCCCAATCATATCCACTATCATGTATGTATTGGCAAGTGGGAAGTCATCCTTTGGGCATGCTCTATTTACATCAAACAATTTTTTCATGTTTGGAAACTAATACAATGTTTAATATCCATTCAACATAGTCAATCGATCTTATGAATTTTGCACCAAGGAGTTTCTCTAATTTTTCTTTGACTAGAAAAGCTATGTGAGGATGCATCTTTCTCAATTTCTATTTAATTAGTTTGACACCCAATATGTGTAAGGAAACTTATAAAAAAAATTATAACCATTTCCACATAACCCATAATAGATTTGAAATAAATATGTAATTGAAATCCACATGCAAGAGAATATACAACATACCCACAAAATTGTGACAAAAGATATACCCTGGGAAACCCTCATTGAGAGAAAAAACCAACATCAAAAAGTATCCATTACCATGTATTATTCAGCAAAAACACTATTGCAATACAACCATGGAAGCCTTCAAAGTCAGAGCCACAACCAAGCAATCTATGTCAATGAGCATAAATCCACACATCCCATGCCATGCTTCCAACCTTCACAAACGCTCCCTTGACTAACCTATCATGCCGTGTCTTGGTCAACTCTTGACTTTTTACCTTTTGTCTTATTCCAACAACTACCCTTGTGGCTGGTTATATAGTAGCAAGTCCCACAAAACTAGCAAGTGGTATTACATAAACCACATTCTACCTAACCCATTGACTCCACATTTAATATTGAAAATTTAATTCTTTTCTCTAATATTAAATAATTACATGAAATATTGTCACAATATTACAATACAACTCATCAAGTATATCCCATGGAAATCTCTACATGTTGCACATCCATCTAGGTGCTCCTAGATACAACATTACATAATAAAATAAAATAATAAAATTTAAGCAATATTATGCAATGTGTGCAACACCCATTATCTCAACAATCTCCCACTTCTTGTATACATTGCATAGGGTCAATCGATATCCACACAAATGAACAAGGAAATAATACTTCCTAGCACATCCACCATCATGGATCAAAGTACACCAAGTGCTCCATCTTGGTACTTGTAACAAAATCAAAGTATCAAGCATCTCAAAATTGAATGAAGCCACCTCCTATTATGCCATTTCTATTGAACATACATAAAATCCATCCAAAGAGAGCCACCCAACATTCTACATTAGAAGATCATAAAATCTTGTACCAACTTGTCAAGCAAAAACATCTAATCCAAAGGTAAATACATGTAACCATAGTTTTCAAAATATCCATAGCTGAAATAGCACCCACAACAAGTGCCAACCCATCCACCTATCCATACCTCCAAAGGTATACCAAGTGAATCTCACATCATTAACATATCTAATCTATAACCTAAAATCACAAGCCTCGAGAGAAATTCCTACCACATATATAACAAGAAGCTCCCATAGGAAAAGATAATGTCAAATCTATAACCAATCTACTGAAAACATCTCAAAGAAGTGAATCCATGTAGTATCAAGGATATCCATAATACATTAACCAATAACATACAAGAATAACTCTCATAACCAATCTCCAATGCTCTCTTTAATGCCCCACATAGATATCCTTGGAACAAGGATTCAATTCAAGCTAAGATATATATATATATATGAATGCACATGATAACTTCATACAGGGATCACATAGATCACAACGAAAGAGTTCACCATAGTCCCAACAAAAAATGAATCTCCAAACACCATTACCAAATAAACACACACAAAAAGAGGCTAACAACAACCAAACACATGATGAGGGCTTGAAGAAACAACCACTCATCAAAAAAACACCAAGCTCAAGTATAAATGTAGAATCCTAAAATTTGGCTAAGTCTAAATTTTGAAAGTCTTGAAATTTCATAGAATCTTTATCTTATCTTGTAGAGGTTTGAAACTGATCTCAAAAGATTTGTCGCATATATTAGAATATATCTTAAGTATAAGGAATTAAATATATGTCAACTTATACTTAAACAATATATTTTAAACCCCTAAGAAAGATTATTTTGAACTAGAAAAGTGTGAAATGCAATAAGGTGTCCAAAAATAACTTTCAAAATTTCCTCAGCCAAGCCTAACTGCTCCCTATTTCTCATGTGAGAAAGTGCACTGGTCTCAAGTCTCATGCAAGATCTTGTAGCACTATGTGTGAGAAAGTGCATTTCTCTATGTAAGGATGTGCATGACTTTGCATGAGGATTCATACCAAATTGCACAAGGATTCACATCCCTGTAAGAGGAAGTACATTCTCAATTGAGGAAGTACATTCTCATGCGAGGAACTACCTTTCCAAGAAAGAAAACACATTATTGCGACAACAGAGCAAGAATAAAAAGCATAAAAATATGAAAACCTCCACACTATGAAGTACCAAATCCACATAATCAAGGAATCAACACTCGAGTGCATAAACAATAAAGAAGAGAAACATCTATCCATCTAAACCATAGTAGTAAATAACATAGTGAAAGCAACATCATAGTGAATAGAAGTAACATTGCAATGTACATAAATAACATCACAATAACTAAACAACCAAACTAAGTACATAATTCCTCCCAACCATCAATGGCATCATAAGACCATCATGGATCCTAGACATTCCCTGTGCGTAACATCCCAAGCCACCAATCAGATTGTTAGTACTATCATAATAGGGATGTCACTACTAAAAAAATGCTACAATATAAGCATAAGGAAATCTAACATGCTAATAGAAAAGCATAAGATAATCCTATAGGTAGATAACATCACCTATCACACATTGATCATCATAATAAGGAAATCTAACATGCTAAACCAATTAGTAATAGATAATCCAATTTAGCAATTCACATCATCTAGTCATATGCTAAACATCATAATATGGGAATGCATCAAATAAACTAGCATCATCTAAATATGATATCCAAGAATTTCAATGAAAGCATAAATCACAAGAAAGCATACTCTAGAAATCGAAGCATCAAGTTAAAACATTCAACAATGATCGCACTAGGATAAAAGACCATCTTTGTACATTGGACCCTAGCAATGGTATGGGTAGCTACACCTCGTAACCTCTTGGTAACCATGAGTCCACACCTACCATGCTGATGGAGATAATGATCTAAAAAAAACACACAAAACATCCATGGATAACACTAATTCCAAACAATATGATGGGTATAACCAAGAACCTAAGACAAGGCAAGGAGTATAGGTCCTAGTCAAACACTCATAAGGCTACTAAGTAGGGGCTATCATCATGAAGAGCCACTTGGCATCAACAAGCCCAAGCTAGTATTGGTAGTTGAACTCCCCAATGGAGAAATGCACACTCTGGGTAGTAGCTCTTCCCAATGAAAGTTGTACAATCCCAACATTTTAATTATCTTTTTAATTACCATTCATAAATTTTTAATTTAGTTATCACTTATATAAAACTTCCTTCCCAAACTAGGAAATAGTCACCAAGCTATGAGATAGAAGCCCCTCCATGTGCTACCCTATCCTACCCATGCTCATCCTACAACAAGTTTCCATGGGCATGCATATTCCCAACCCAACCCCAATGATCATAACTTCTAGAAGTACTACGAAAGATTAGGCCTCGTGAGACACTCGATAAATTTACACAGATGTATTCATATGTGGTGCACCACCATCATGAAGATCATAACACAAGAACTAGATGAGGACATAATGCAAAACAACACTCAACCAAAAAAAACTCGAGAGGATGGATTCTACATGAATCCCAAGAAATAATAAAATCATACATCATGAAATCACTCATCCGACCTCAATTTGGGAGTATGGATTCTACATGAATCCCAATGATGCAAAAAGACTAAACATCATGAACTCACTCAACTGGGCTCAATCCGAGAGTACAGATTCTACACAAATCCTAGCATCCATGAAACAATAACAAGGGTTTAAAAGAAACCATAACAAGAGGTATAAAATCACTCAACTGAACACAATGTCGGGAGTGTGGATGTGACATGCATCCCAATGCAAACATAAAGGTGCAACAAAGGTCTGATTGATATCCAAATAGATAATCTAGGTCCATGACCCAACTTGTGCCAAGAAAACTTGAGAAAATAGGACGGTACATAAAATGAGGTAAAAACCTCAAATTTTGGAAAAACTTCAAAATTAAAACCCATTTGGCCCTTAGGTATAAAAACTCCAAAAATCAAAAAATAATTAAATTCAGACATCATATGAAAAAATGGCTAGAATAACCGAAACCCTCATCCTGAAAAATAGGGAAATGCTCATACCCAACCAATTGGACAGAACTAGCAAACAAAAATGGAGGGGAACACTGGTTCTTAGCCTCCTAAAAAATGACTACCAAAAATAGAAGCATAAATAGAGCAGAAACAATAGAATGAGAGAGCCCTACCTCATAATAAAAGGGGAAAAATGGGAATTTGAACTAGAAAATAAAAAGCTCATAGAAGTGGTTGAAAATTATGGCAATCCAAGGTCTCCCCAAGCTGGATCCAACAAGCTCAACCTTGTGATGATCCCATGCCTATAGCTCTACAAAAAACAAAATAGTAAATCCTCATGAAGAGGATTTTGGGTTTTACTCTCAAACTTTCTAATTCAAAAGTGAGAAGTGAGGAATTAAATTCCTTTTTGGATACTTATTCACTTTTCAAGTGAATAATTGATTAGGGCAATTAACTAGCCAACCTAGTTAAACCCCAAATTAACCCAAGAAAAAATAATCTATTCCTAAAAATAGGAATTCATCTATGGAAAAGCTGCCAAAAATTAAAATAAATCAATTAAAAGCCCAACAACTCAAAAACATAGAAATTTCTTTAACAACTTTCATGATAATGCAAACCTCTAAATGCATAGACATGCTCACTAGTCTAATCACATAATGAAAATGAGTTTGGATTTAATAATGACCAAAAGGATTATTTAAATAATTAAAATAAGGATATGTCGACCACACATGGATGACATTAGTAAAATATGAATAGCTAAATCATTAACTCTATGTGCCACTACCAGGGATATAAATCCTGCACACTATATAACATGATCAAGTGCAATTTCATATAATAACATAGACGAAGTAATAAATGCATTAAATCACCTAATTTAACCATTTATTTAATTATACTAAAATAATCTATTTACATCACTCATGTTTGCATAAAGCATAACAATGTAGGAATGAAGTAAATAACCATAGCATTAAATCTATTACATAACATAATCACAGATATGTCCAAATACCAAATAACCAGATATCATCATAAAACACACTATCATATCAAAATAGCATCATCATGCAATATGATCAACTAAAAAACATAGTAGTCTAACATCTATGATACTGAAATCAAAGTATGACATCTGACCCTCAGGTCATCTCAAATGTAAAACACATGAGTAGATATTCACAACACATAACTAATGAATCCAACATGGAAAATCCATTTCTAATTATTTAAGCATTTAATAATGGTTGTTTAAACAACATAAATAGGCACTTAAAGCACAAAAGAGAACATAGTCATAAACATGACTAACCACTACTATATGAACCTAGTCTAGTATAGCATAGTAATAGTACATAGTGTAATCTTTACACACATCTCAAGGTAATCATGAAAAAATTTCATGATAGCACATCAATCCTAGTAACCACTGGCACAAACCTTAGTCAACCATAAATCACATCATAATCTCATAAATCAGTCATAAACATAATCAAATCAACTGATACAAAAACATAAACCAAATCATCTCAATAGTGTAGACCACTCATGGTCACAAACATGATCCATCACAACAAAAGATCAACAAGTTTGCATCCATTAAGATGACTTACAAAATTACAAACTCCAAAAGGGATACTCACCACCACTAACCACCAAGTGTAGGAGCACAATACCCCTCCAAAGGACAAAAGCTGAACTGCCATTGGGAACTAGGGTTATGCAACTTGACTAGACAAGATATCACCTATCCACAAGATTGAAAAGACTTCTGTTAGTGGACATAATTATGTAATATATCTATACCAACACATAAGATGGTAACATGTGTCCAACAATACCATGTCCCTCCAGCACCATGCTAGGAATACCATACCCAACCTACTGTTAAACTCAATCTTTGACCTCAAGTCAATGATCAATGAGAAAACTTGACTAAGACAATCATCTTGAAGAAACAAGCTTAGGGAGAAAGAAACTATAGAGTACTAGGACTAAGAGGGAGTGTCTCTCTCAACCTCTGCACTAAATCAGCTCAAGATGCATTAGGAAACTCACAATTCCACCAACCATCAACATACTCAACTGAAAATACTAACTAAGCTAGTGTCATAACCACACTAGCTTACTCTCATAAGAGAGAAAAAGGATACAAAGATATGCCCAATTTGACATCCAAAAAGGAGAATCTAGACTCATCAAAGAATTGAGTCACTCCTAAATGACAAGGAAACATCAACCTTGAGCAAGGTACACTTATAGACTACACTTCACCTCACAAAGGTGGATCAGTGCAATAGGAAATTAACAAATCCAAGCATGAACCCCAAAAAGTACCTTAGATTATGAAGACTAGATAACTCTTCCATTAAAAATAAGTTGAAGAGTTAAACTTTTCCAATGGCCATAAATGTGATATATCATGATTGAATTGGCCTCTACTCGATCAAAAGGTACTTGGGGCATTTATCAACGACTCCAAAAGTGCAAAATAGTTACTTCATGTTCCCTAGGTGAAAGCTTGCATTAGCACAATCTTGCACAAAATTTCTCCCTAAACTAGGTGAGAAAGTATATGATCACCAATTTCTTGCATGAAATTTCAAATCAACTCAAGAATTGCCTTCACTCTAGAGCCCATAACTTTCATGTCTAAACTCATATTGAATCCATTCGAAAAGCATAAAAAATATATCGATAAGGCCTACAACAAGATGAAGCTTAGAGAGTCCTAAGACCTAAGAGTTTGATTCACCACTCAAAAAAAAACAACATAGGCCAAAAATAATAGTCTCAATTACCAAGACAAGCAATGGACAAAATGTCCAAAACCATTCAAGAACACACATGCCCAAAAAAACATAAGACATGGAATGAAAGGTAGTTCACACACTAAAAACCATCATTACTAATCTTTCATAATTTCATTACTTAAAAATAACATGAGGACTAATGCACAATGAAAATGAAAGGTTTTCAAAGCAAGGGTTCAAGAGTCACCATAAGAAAAGTACACATCTTTCAATTTCTTTCAAGAATAACATTAGGTTTACTCATCTTTTAATCCATCCAATTACATTAAAAAATTTAAATCTATCAAGGACACACTAGCATTTTTTCCATGATATTATCCCTTATACGTACTACCAAAGGTTTGAGATGAACATGGTGGAGTCATAACACACAACTGGGCAGTAGTTAAAACACATTCATAATAGTCATCAAGAACTAAGACAAAAAGCCCAAATGGGGAATTGTCAATTCCAATAGTAAATATCAAAAAGTTCACATTTCAACAATAAGTCAAATGTGACGATTGTCACAAGGAGAGCGATGGATAAAATTTTATGACTATTCCAAGAGAGGAAAATACTAAAAACCAAAGCTAGCCCAAAAATATGAGGAAAGTACCTCTAGTCAAATAAAATAAGGCATCAATGAAATCACATTACATGTGATGAATGAGGATAGTCACACAAGAGGGATAAATCAACACGCAATGCTAAGGAATACATCATCCTAGCAATGTTAGAGAACACACTCACACACATCAAGCAATATACCATTAGTAATTTCATGCATATGTAGACAAGAATAATTTCCTTAATTATTTTTCCATGCAATAAAATATTTAAAATTTTGTCAATTTAACACAATTTTCCATAAGCTTATGAAGCAATCAAATTGGGGACTTAAGTCATTAACCCAAGGGATCTAATGCAAGACCTACTCCTTTGCAATGATTCACAATAAACACTCATTTCTCAATGAAAGGAACCATTTGATTACTATAATGATATAACATAGATTGACAAATAAGATTCATTTATTTACTTACAAATAAGAGAAGACATGGAAATAATGCACCTCAGTCTACAAGCATAAAAAAATTAGCCGCTCAAAGCCAATACATGGAGACCAATCAATGGTTCTATCCAAGAGGATGGCAATCACAACAACCCAAACAAAGGTAGATTAATTCCATCAACAAAACTAGGAAGACTCACTTCCTTCTCCTCACACTAATCTAGTTGCATCTATTGGAAAGAAATTCCATCACAAGTAGATACCAAAGCAACAAAGATCACGAGCTCTCACCAAGACACTCACACTCACACACGACGCATCAACCAAAAGGGCAACATAAATGCATAGATCCCAATGTTTGAACATGGGCTCTGATACTAGATGTAATTCACCACCCAAAGATCCTTGGAACAAGGATTCAATTCAAACCAATATTTTTTTTATAGGTATGAATGCACATGAAAACATCATATGGGGATCACATAGATCACAACATAATATTTTCACCACAGTCCCAACAACCAATGAATCTCAAAACAAAACTACCAAATAGACACATGAAAACAAAGGAAAACAACAACCACACACATGATGAGGGCTCAAAGAAATGACCACTCATCAAAAAAACACCAAGTTGGGGTATAAATGTAGAATCCTAAAATTTGCCTAAGTTTGAATTTCAGAAGCCCTAAAATTTTCTAGAATCTTTATCTTATCTTGGAGAGGTCTGAAACCTATCTCAAAAGATTCATCACATGTATTAAAATATATCTTAAGTATAAGGAAAATTATATATTTTGAACCCCTAAGAAAGACTATTTTGAACTAGAAAGGTGTGAAATGCAATAAGTTTTCCGAAACCAACTCTCAAAATTTCCTCAGCCAAGCCTAACTACTCCCTATTTCTCACGTGAGAAAGCACACTAGATTTTAAACCCCTAAGAAAGACTATTTTGAACTAGAAAGGTGTGAAATGAAATAAGGTTTCCAAAACCAACTTAAAAAATTTCCTTAGCCAAGCCTAATTGCTCCCTATTTCTTGCATGAGAAAATGCACTGGTCTCAAGTCTCATACGAGATCTTGTAGCACTATGGGTGAGAAAGCGCATTTCTCCATACAAGGATGTACATGACTCCATGTGAGGATTCACAATGAATCATGTGAGAATTCACAACATAGCATGCAAGGATTCAAATCCCTATGCGAGGAAATACATTCTTGCATTAGGAAGTACATTCTCACGTGAAGAAGTACATTCTCATGTGAGGAACTACCTTTCCACATGAGAAAAAAAATTAGCATGACAACATAGCAAGAATGAAAAGCATAAAAACATGAAAAAATCCACATCGAGGAGTACCAGATCTATGTAAATTGAGGAATGAACACTCTGGTGCATAAACAACAAGAAAGAGGAACATCTATCCATCTAAACCATAGTAGCAATGAACATACTGAAAGCAACATTGTAGTAAACAGAAGTAACATTGCAATGTACAAAAATGACATCACAATAACTAAAAAACCAAAATAAGTATGTGATTCCTCCCAACTATCAATAGCATCATAAGACCATCATGGATCCTAGACATCCCCCACATGTAACATCCCAAGCCACTGATCAAATTGTCAGTACTATTGTAATAGGGATGTCACTACTAAAACATGCTATAGGATAAGCATAAGGAAATCTAACTTGGTAGTAGAAAAGCATAAGATAATCCTACAAGTAGATAACATCACCTATCACATGATGATTATCATAATAAGTAAATTTAACATGCTAAACCAATAAGCAATAGATAATCCAATTCAAAAATTCACATAATCTAGTCATATGCTAATATCAAAATATGGGAATGCATCAAATAAACTAACACCATCTAAATATGATATCCAAGTATTCCAATGAAAGCATAAATCACAAGAAAGCATACTCTAGAACCCAAAGCATTAAGTGAAAACATCCAACAACTTTCGCACTAGGATAAAAGACCATCCTTGTACATCAAACCCTAGCAGTGGTATGGGTCACTACACCTCCCAACCACATGGTACTTGCAGGTCCACACCCACTGTGCTGATGAAGATAATGATCCAACCACAAACACACAAAAAAAACATCCATGGTTAACACTCACGCCAGATAGTATGATGGTTGTAACCAAGAACCTAAGACAATGCAAGGAGTATAGATCCTGGTCAGACACTCATAAAGCTACTAAGCAGGGGTTGAAATCATGGAGAGTTGCTTGGCATTGACAAGACCAAGCTAGTATTGGTAGTTGAAATCACCAACAAGGAAACACACACTTCGGGCAACAACTCTTCCCAATGGATTGTGCACAATCCCAACATTTTAATTGTCTTTAGTTTTATTACCATTCACACATTTTTGATTTAGTTATCACTTATATAAAAATTCCTCCACCAACTGGGAAATAGTCACTAGGCTATGAGATAGAATCCCTTCCATGCACTACCCTACCCTACCCATGCTTATCCTACAAGTGCCCATGGGCATGCATATTCCCAACCCAACCCTAATGACCATAACTTTCAAAAGTACCATGGAGGATTGAGCCTCACAAGTCACTTAGTAAATGTACACACACATACTCGTGCGGTGCACCACCATCATGAAGATCATAACACAAGGACTAGATGAGAAAATAATGCAAAACAACCCTCAACCGAAAATAACTCAAGAGGATGGATTCTACATGAATCCCAAGAACCAATAAAACCATACATCATAAAATCACTCAACTGGCCTTAATCTAAAAGTATGGATTTTACATGAATCCTAGTGATGCAGCAAGAACAAACATCATGAACTCACTCAACCAGCATCAATCCAGGAGTATGGATTCTACACGAATCCTTGCATCCATAAAACATTAACAAGGGTCCAAAAGAAACCATAACAACAGGTATAAAATCACTCAACCAAACACAAAGTTAGGAGTAAATATGACACATGCATCCCAATGAAAACATAAAGGTGCAACAATGGTCTGATTGATATCCAAACAAATAATCCAGGTCCATGATCCAACTCATGCCAAGAGAACTTGAGAAAATAGGGTGGCATGCAAAATGAGTTGAAAAACCCAAATTTTGTAAAATCTTAAAAATTAAAATGCATTTGGCCCTTGGATTAAAAAAATCCTAAGAATCCAAAAATAACTAAGTTCAAAAATTGTATGCAAAAATGACTAGCATAATGGTGCAAAACCCCAAACCCTGATCTAGAAAAAAAAGGAAATGATCATACTCGACCAACTAGGTAGAACTAGCAAATAGAAATAGAGGGGAACACTAGTTCTTAGCCTCCTAAAAAATAGCTACCAAAAATAGAAGCAAAAATAGAGCAGAAACAATGAAATGGGAGAGCCCGACCTCATAGCCAAAAGGGAAAAATGGGAATCTAAACTAGAAAATAAAAAGCTTGTAGAAGTGGCCAAAAATTGTTGCAATCCAAGGTCTCCCTGAGCTGGATCCAACAAGCTCAAACTCATGATGATCCCACACCCATAGCTCCCACAATGAACAAAACAATAAATCCTCGTGAAGAGGATTTTGGGTTTTACTCTCTAGCTTTCTAATTCAAAAGTGAGAAGTGAGGAATTAAATTCCTTTTTGGATACTTATTCACTTTTTGAGTGAATAATCGATTAGGGAAATTGACTAGCCAACCTAGTTAAATCCTAAATCGACCCAAATAAAACAAGTTATGCCTAGAAATAGGAATTCATCTATGGTAAAGTTGCTAGAAGTTAAAATAAATCAATTAAAAGCTCAAAAACTGAAAAGCATAGAAATTTCCTTAACAACTTTTGTGACAATGCCAGCCTCTAAATGCACAAACACATTCACTGGTCTAATCACATAATGAAAATGAGTTATGATTTAATAATCACTAAAATGATTAATTAAATAATTAAAACAAGGATATATCGACCACACAAGGATGAGATTGGTAAAATATGAATAGTTGAATCATTAACTTCATGTGCCACTACCAAGGATATAAATCCTGCACACTAAACAACATGATCAAATGCAATTGCATATAATAACATAGCCAAAGCAATAACTACATTAAATCACCTAATTTAACCATTTATTTAATTATACTAGAATAATCTATTTAAATCACTCATGTTCACAAAAAAGCATAACAATGTAGGAATGAAGTAAATAACCATAGCATTAAATCCATCACATAAGGTAATCAGAGATATGTCCAAATACCAAATTTCTAGATATCATCATAAAATACACTGGTATCTCAAAATGGCATCATCATGCGATATGATCAACTGAACAACATAGTAGTCTAACATCTATGATACTAAAATCAAAGTATCACATTTGACCCTTAGGTCATGTCAAATGTAAAACACAACATGAGTAGATATCTGTAGCACATAACCAATGAATCCAACATGGACAATCCATTTCTAATTACTTAAGCATTTAATAATGGTTTTTTAAACAACATAAACAGGCACTTAAAGAACAAAAGAGAACATAGTCATAAACATGACTAACCATTACTACATGAACCTAGTCTAGTGTAGCATGGTAATAGTACATACTGCAATTTTTGCACACATCTCAAGGTAATCACAAAACAACCTCATGATACCACATCAATCCTAGTAACCACTAGCACAAATCTTAGTGAATCATAAATCACATCATAATCTCATAAATCAATCATAAGCATAATAAAATCAACTGATATAGAAGCATAAATCAAATCACCTCAAAAATAGATCAACAAGGTTGCATCCATTAGGATGAATTATAGAAGTCAAATGGGAGAGGCACTACACTCTCCCAAGTTCTCCACAACCAATATAGGAAAGATATAAAGAAATAACCATGTCATCTCTCAGATGACATACATGAGCACAAACTAGTGATCACAATCTCCAACCAATCTCAAATCCAAGGTAAGTGAAATGAAACATCTAGGTAGATAACCAAGAGCAAAGAGAAACCATGCAAAGTATAACCTATGTCATGTCCTTCTACACATATCTCTAGATGTAAACTATGCAAGTATAATCTCCTCCATATGACCCCAACAAGAAGCCACAACAACACTTAAATCATACCATATAACTAATCATGGATGTAAGCCTCTCACAAGAAGATCAAAATCATAAACCATTTCTAATCCAAGGAATATGCCCAATATAAAACCATCTCCCAATCTCAACCAACATAACAACAACATATGCACATGGAGATAACCAATGCTAACCATCTCTCAAATGAACTATCTAGAACTAGCTCATGTACCATAGCTCAAGATCCATATCCATGGAAGACAAGCATAAACATAATGCACCTGAGAGAAACAATGGGCTATACTTTTCAACTACTAAACTATTGAGTAGACCAAGAGTTGAGAATGAGAATGATCATCAAGATATCCAAGTCTCCAACCAAGACTCGTCTAAGAAAAATCTCCTCTCAAGTCCATATTAGATGAATTCCCCTCAGACTCTCCTACTGAAACCATCAAGGATCCCAACAAATATATCTCTAATCACAAGAGAAATTAGTATCATCACTATCTTTAAGTATCCATGAGCACCTATAACCAATCAATTCATGCCAACTCCAAACATAACATAACAATATCATGAAGTACCCAACAAATGATCAATGTACTCAATACCAAGAAACTAAACTAAGATCAATGTAAAAGTTCCAACCATGGCCTCATAAACATAAACATGACAACATGATCTAAACCATTTCAACCAAAGAGATAACATGCTCCATATGAACACACCATAACATTCCAGAACTTTAAATGTCTATCAAGACTATTCCATGACATAATAATGAAACCATCCTCACACCAAGGATAACATGCCAAATAAAAGTATAAACCATACCCTTACCAAGATCACCATGAGTCCTCAAGATGAAACTATCCCCACACACCATCAAGAAAATCATCTCCACATACCATGAAGAACCATCTTCACACACCATGAAGATAACAAGTGTACCATGCCAATGCTAAAGATGCTTCTACAACAACATGATCTAAGACAAACCTTCAACATTTTCTAACACTCAAAAAATATATCAGTTCCAAAAACTCGCACTCAATCATGGTACTAAGTCACCCATGGCATCATAAAATCCATCTCCTACATGAAGATCCCCTAGGTCTACACTCACACAACTAAAGTGTCAGTACTAAGTGAAACCAAGATCTCCAAACTAAGAAGATACAAACCAAACCAAGAATTAATCCTATACTACCATCTCATCACTATCATAAGCTCCCACTAAACCATATATTAAAGCTATCCATAAAATCATGATGAAAAAACCATCCTCTAACCATGAGAATCAACCAAGGCATCAAACCATCAAAGAACTCAAAGTGCACATCATGAGCTCCTCAAAAGAAACTAGATAACCATGATCCTCAACAAGAAGATATACCACCATAACCAAATCAGGAATCTGAACCAATTAGCACCAAATATGTACTTGCATATCCAATCATGTCATGCCAAAATTAATGGCTCTATGATCACATCCATGAATTGAGCATTTAACTCTCAAAGTGTCCAACCTATTAGCATAAAATAGTCAGCCACAATCCTCGACCATGATTGTACCTGGTAACAAGATCTCATCCATTCTACATGAAAAAAATTAACAAATCATGTAACTAAAGGCATAACCAACCCAAATTCAAGCCACCAATTTGAATATGCATCAATAGTGAAAGATAAATGGGCAAAGACAACCCATAACTAAGACATAAATTCAACTTGTAAGTATAGACCGCTTACAATATTGCACAACTTGTAGACCTAATAAGCCATCATACATAACCAAACCAAACACTGACAATCATACCATCAGAAGACCAATCTAAAATATGAATTGAGTATACAATGACATCAAATCCAACTATCAGAAATATACAATACCATAAACTCATAGTGTTACCATAGTCAATACATATATCATAAATTGTTAAGATCAATATATCACCAAATAAACCATGCCAAACTTGCACCAAATATGAACCAATGTGTAGAGATCTCCAAGATCTTTTAGCTGACTACTTGAAGTCCAAAATCTAATTCCATATGCGTAAGTTATGCCCTAATTTATGCTCAAAATACACAACATATGAATTTTGGGCTCTTAAAACCTAACAAAATTTCAAAATCATAGAATCAAACTGACACCAAGTTATAGTGCTCTAAATTATCTTTCCAACACCTATAAGAAGTCTAAAATCTAATATACTAAGAGAAAGTCATGACCGTTTTACCAAGACAACCATTTTACCATTTTCACTACAATTTTTTTTTTTGTGATAAAAATTTTGATGAGAATAAATTCGATAGCCGTCACGGGCTGAAACTAAAAAACTTTGCATTTTCTCTTCACATGGCCAAACTAGGGCATCTTATAAATCAAAACCTATGGAAACATCAACCCAAATCCAATGTGAGGTCTATTTTTATGTAGGAGGTCATTTTTTCAAGGTCCCCCCTAAAATTCTCATTTAAATAAAACATTCAAAAAACTCTTTTGTCCAATAATTTCACATGCCCAAAATCTATCAACATCCCATTATAACAAAAAATCCAAAACCCTCAGATCTACAATAAAATACTCATATATCTTGCCCCTTCTTTTATCCTCTCATGCATTCCCATGGATTCAATCTAGGGTTACAATAATAAAACCATACCCCTGATACCACTTGTAAGGAAACTTGTAACAAAAATTATAACTGTTTCCATATAACCCATAATAGATCTGAAATAAATATGTAATTGAAATCCACATGCAAGAGAATAGACAACATACCCACAAAAATATGACACAAGATATACCTTAGTGTAGGACCAAAAAATAGGTTAATATCCAACATACTATGAGAAAATCACAAACTCAATAAACATATATTGATACCCTCTAGTCTACCATGAAAGCCAAATAAACAAAAGGAAGCAACATAAAGTTAAAAAACCCCTCTTTCACTTGTAGCTCCCATGTCCTTCTTTCTTCTCCATGTGATATAGCTCCAATTACCTAATGCACACAATAAGGAAGAAAAAGTCTATGATAATGATAATGCTATGAGAATACTAGAAGAAGTGATTTAAGATTGAGAGAGAAAAAGACCAAGGACTTGAAGACTTAAGGCTTAGGACCAAAATGAGAGGAAGAATGCTCAATTTATAATCAACATGAAAGATGAGAGCATTGGACTTGTCACCTTGGATATGAAACATGGCAAGAGATTCCTTTGAGAATCCTTGATGCATATGACACAAGATGCCAAATGTAGGATTGTGTGAAGTTTGGAAGTCAAACATGGCTATAAATGGAAGAGGATCTATGATGCATCATGTGACACCTCAAACCCACTTAAAGCAAAGAATCTATGAAAATGGAAGCCAAATATGGGTATGCATAAGGAATAAGAATATATGGATTATGAAATATCTTAGCCAAGTGTAAATGGAGAATCCATGATTTTTCATGCCCATGTGTTACGATGATTTCAATATCATGTGGAATATTTGAATTAAAAATTTGTTATTCCACACAAATAGAAATTAGCAAGAACATAATTAACGATGGAAAATATGACTTAGGAAATTGAAATTTTTTTATGGTTTGTGAATGATGAATCAATTAATTAATAAAATTAATTAATTGATGATGTTAGTTAGGAAGACTAATTAGCAATACGAGATGAAAATGATTGGGATGACATAAGATTAAATTATGGGTTATTTAATCCTATAGAGAAAATTAATAGATGATTGGCTAATTTGATTAAATAAGTGTGACAATATCCTTTGATGAAAATGCAAGGATTATGTAGATTGACTAGGATGATGATAGGTAGACCAAAGCCATTGTCAAATTAATTGATTGATTGGAATTGCTAATATGCCAAGGATACATGACATGAATTAAGGACATGTTACATTTAATTGACATTGTAAAATTCTACAAGATCGAGATTGGTTGATAAGGTTGATCATAATACATCGATAGACACTATCAATGTTATCAAGCATTTGATAATGCCATTATCTGACACTGAGAGACTCACAATATCAAAGATTAGATGATGTGAATGATAGTTTGACCTAGCACTAAGAGCTATGACAATACTAAGGTCATAATGATAAGATTTGATATATTGATAGGTTTCCAAGGCATTAAAAGCCACAAAAATGCCTAGGATTGGATAGATGATGATTGATTTGTGATGTTTGATACTTTTTTGGTTGATTAAGATTGATTCTAGGTAGATTTGGGGTGATTTTGGGTGATTTGATATGATTTTGAGTTGATTTGATATGATTTTTGATGATGTACAATTGATGTGAAAGAAGATATGAATAATGAAAGACACCATTGAGATATAATCATATTGGCTAGAAAATCAGAATTAGTGGAATGAGAAAATAGGATGAGTTAGTATGAAAATGTGATGAAACCATAGATGTGAACCATTTTTGAGCATCTACACTTGGGAAACCCTCATTGAGGGAAAAATCCAGCCTCCAAAAATATCCATCAGCATGTATTATTCAACTAAAACACCATTTCATTACAACCATAGAAGCCTTCAAAGCGATAGCCACAACCAAGAAATTCATGTGAACAAGCATGAATCTACACATCCCATGTCATGCTTCCAACCTTTAGAAATGCTCCCTTGGCTAATCTATCAAGGCTTTTCTTGCTCAACTCTTACATTTTTACCTTCTTTCTAATTTCAACAACTACCCTTATGGCTTCTTATATAGTAGCAAGTCCACTAAACCACTAAGTGGTATTACATAAACCATGTGCTACCTAACCCATTGACTCCACATTTAATATTACAAATTTAATTCTTTTCCCCAATATGAAATAATTACATGAAATATTATCACAATGTTACAATACAACTCATCAAGTATATCCCATGGGAATCTTTACATGTTGCATGCCCATTTAGGTGTTGTCGGAAATATTCAAGACTATGCTTAGTTACTGGGAGGGGAGGGGTGAATTAGTAACTTCTAAAATTTCAAAAAAATTTAATTCTTAATCCAATTAACAAATTAGTATTTAATTCATCACATATAATCTAATTGCATGCATGAGAAATTTAAACCATGAAAGCATCCACAACACTCAAACAAAAAGATTTGTGACCCAAAAAGCTTCTGAAAAGAAAGTAAAACTCGGGTGGGGATGATACCCACAAACTTTAGTATTGCAACATAAAGTTGGCCTATTAAGCGTTACATTGATCACTTCTAATGATCTACCCTATTAGGAGCAAATAGGATTGCTTGGTCCACCTTGTGAAAGGATTTACAAACATATAATGAAGTATGCACTCGATAAAGTGATTTAGAAAGGACTGTTAGGTCCACCTTGTTAGAGGACTTTGACTAGTTCACTTGTCAGGATAAAGTAGTAGATCATCGATTTGTAACTAAGTTTTCTAATAGAGATTCCTTAGTGTACTGATCACCTTTATGTGATAGATTTGTTACTGCTACTCCGTGTACTAATATGGCCTTTATAATTCTTTATTTGTTGCATTCATAATACATATGCTTACACATTTGCATTCTTGCACTTTCTTGATCTTATTTTTTTCTCATTCATTGGATATGATACAATACATCACATATATATACCAATCCAATTTACAAAATTATAAAGTCAGCCATGACACAAGTTAACACAAATATTACAAAGTTGGCTCACATAGAGATACATAGGTTCTAAAGACTGATTCAGTGAGGTTCTGATACATGCCATCCACTGTCACTACTCGATATCGTCATGGTCTTGGTAGAAGTAGAAGCTCAGTCCATACTGATCACTTTCAAGTAGTCTTAAACTTAGTTTGCATTGGTGACTTGGTAGATATTGTGCAACTCAATACACATCAAATCACTTGGTTACCATGAAGTAGCTTGGTTAACACTCACTTCACATTACCTAAACTACTAGCTTAGTAGATATTGTAATGCTTAGTAAACATAGGCTTTGTATCACATGAACTATGAACTCGATAACCACTAAAAAACTTGTTATACACTAAAATACATGGTTTGAACTGTTGAACTTCACAATGACTAAATCTACTTTGTAACTACTAAGATTAGTCCAAAAGACTTGGTAGCAACTGTAGAACTCAGTGGCTATTGAATTACATGTAAAACACTATAAATTTTTCAATAAGCTTAGTAGCTATACAAAATCTAAATAAGTGTGTGTCACTAATAACAAACTTGACTGATATGTCAACAATCTCCCCCTTTGGCATTAGTGATAAAAACACTTATTAGCCCAAAACTAAATACCTTGTATTCATCACCATGTGATACTAGCTTGGTCTATTTTTGAAGTTTTTCAAAATTGATCTTTGTAAGTATATAAATTGTATTTCTTCAGGATAGCATATTTCTCCCCCATACTATGTGTTCCACTATGTACATATAACTTTTCTCTCATATAATAACATATCTCCCCTTGTAACCTTTCTCCCATATCTTATCTCTTGCTTTTTGACAGTAATGCCAAATATTTATTGTAACATATTTACATGGAGACATCAAAATGAGATAAGAATTTAGAGTGTACCTTGAGGGTGATTTCCAAGGTTTTATCCTAGTTTTCTTGCAATACCTTGCATGTATCAATGACAATTTTCACTTCTGCTGATAATTCAATCATGTGATCAGCAATAGAGAAGTTTTTATCATGGATCAGGGTCTTTGAATATACAATGTGTTTCTGCATAGAATCCATGATTGGAAGGATCATATTTTTTATATCAACCAATGTTGAATGGATCCGTGCTTCTTCTCTTAACAATTAAGCTTGCAAGTCTGACAAAAATCTAATCTTGTTGAAATGTGCAGAGCTTGAACTAGGGTCAAGTTGCAGTTGTTGAGTGCTTGCCTTAAGATCTATATCAATTTTGGACAATTTGTCCTTTACTTCCTTTGTATGCTCAATGAAATCACATAGTTTTGCAAAAATTGATGACACGTTTGAACAAGACACCTTAAGATTGACCAAAACTGTTGAAAGCTCAACTTGATGAATGGTTATTTGCTGAGCAATGTGCTCAAGAACTTTATTATTGAATTTCTTTTCAACCTTTTCAACCATTTTTCCTTGACCTTCGGTGTCCTCATTGAACTTTTGGACTACCTCTCCAAGCTAAAACAAAATAGGTTGAGAAGAATCAACCTCAATTCCAATTTCCTCAATCAAGATATTCTTGGTATCATCTAATATCTTATATTCTTTGTCTATTTCCTCTCTCAATCTTTTTTTTTTGGCATTTTTCTGCAGGAGTTCACCAAATATGTGCATTTGGTTTGCAGAAAGATTGTAGATATCCCATGTGGTAATTTCTTTTTCCTCATCCAAATCTATATCTTCCTTTATCTCCTTTCCTTTCAAAAATTTTGTACTCCGTTAAACCTTAGGTTCAACTATCCTTGTACTTATTGCCTTTGTACCAAGAATGGAAACAATAGTGGACATACTCAGACTTGTAGTAAAAACTAATATAGTACTAACTGATGGATACTTATAGAAATACTTGAAGAATCCAAAATTGATGAAGTCAAAATTCTAGAATCCAAAACTGAAGTAGACAAAATTAGAGTTCTTACCATAGATGTACTCAAAATTAAATAAGTCAAAATTAGAGAGGTGATGACTAAAGAACTTAACTTGGTAGATAAAGAAGGACTCTATAACTTGGTTGATGTAGTGGAAGTCACTTTTATCAATGATATGTTGAGCTGAGTTGGGGCAAAGAGTGATTGGACATTTGATGTATCAGTAGTAGTCACAACCAAACTTGTTGAATTTGTCTCCATACTGGATGTAGACAATGGTTTTCTTGAGGAGTGAGGAAGTGAGGCAATGACTATAGTAGCTACCTTGACTAGGTAAGTCTCCTCATCATCTTCCTTTTCTTCCTCTACAACTTCTTGCTCCTTGTACTCTTCATAATCAACTGTAACATAATGAGTTGATCTTCATCCTTAACTTCCACCAGGAAATCACTTGGTTTGGGTAATAAATAGATATTCTTCCAAGCATTAGTAGCATTCCTAACAACATGTTCTATGTCCTTGATCAAAATCAAACAAGTATTAAATCTTAAGGTCAATTTTTCTTCATTTTTCTTTAAAGACTCTTTAACCTCAACATCTGATATGCTTGGTAGTAACTACCTTAGGGTTTGTGCATATATGTCTTTCACTATTTACATAGCAGAGTCCCATTTTGGCTTAAACTTCTCTAGCAATTCACTAGAAACTTGAGAGGTGGTTTGGTCTAGTGAGTACTTCCATTTACCCATTTTGGTTAGCACTAGTTCTTCAACTTGTTTTTGTTCTACCTCTATCCTAGCTTTATATTTTAAAGATTTAATTTTTTTAATTCCAGATCCTTCTTCCATTTGATTCATTTTTTCTTGGAAGGCAAGTGGAGGTTTGATGAAAACAATGTCACTTCCTTTCTTCCATGACTTCCTTGTCAAGACTACAGTGGATGATTTTGCAGGGTTGGTGATGATCACCTTGCCCTTTTTCTTCAAAGGTTCTTCTTCTTTCTTAGATTCTTCCTCATCATTTTCTTGTTCCCCATCCTCACCTTTACCCTCAATTAACATGAGAAGTGCGCTAGATTTCAATTAGGCTATCCTTCTCTTCCCTTTGTTAACTACCTATGGGAGCTTTATCTCCAGCTCAATTCTGACCTTAGCTTCATCATAAGTACCAAAGTAAGGGGCCTTGGGATTAATAGGTTCATTTACAAGGGCTTCAATGATATCCTTGATCTCATCAATGTTTACCTTAGAGCCAAGAGGCTTGAGCCACATAATGCTAGGCTTGACTGCCTAGATATATACCTTATCACAGTCCACCATGAAGCACACATCATCCTTTTAGTCCTCAACTAACTTATTAGGTATCCTAAACCTATTGTTCATTTTATCTTTGAACACATCAAATTAGTTGTCCATGATTCTTCCATAGTTCTAACCCATTTCTGTAATATACTCATTTATTTGGTACAATAATGACACATCCTTTCTCTAGACTATAGTGCCTTTCAAAAGGAAGAACTTGGGAGGGATTTGAGATTGAGCTTTGCTTGGGTCTAGGGTTTTAGAAACTATGGGTACAAGCTTGAAATCTAGTGCTTTCCACTCAACACCTCAAACCAACATGTTTGAACCTTTCTTGACCTTGCTACTATTGGATGACATTTTCACTCAGTAGCTTGAGAGAACTTCAAAAACTTTTGCAGGAAATTTGCTCAAGTTGCTTGATCGCACAAAAAATAGTTCTTCACAATAGCACTCAAAAATTCACGATGAGAAATGAATTTGATTCCATGCCTTTTGTTAAAAATTTTCCATTAACGCTTGGTATGATGGTAGATGAGTTAACATTATTCTTGATAGACAATCATCCACTATTCTATATTGATCACTTAGTGATGTCTCCATGATTCAGTAACCATAAGTTCCTTTATTACTCTTGACCTTGCTTGGTGGAGTCTATGACCCAACCTTACTTGGTAGAGAAGCTAACTCGGTAATAACTGATATCAATCTTGTTCATTGATCCCTTTGTATCTTGTAGATGGAGTTGGATATTTGTCACTTTTCTGCTAGAACTGATTTAGATGTCTTCTTCATAGACTGGTTCTAGTTCTTCCTTGAGAACTTAATTAGAAATGGTAGAGTCACCCAATTCTTGAGTGACTTGACTTGTTGGTGTTTTGAAATGCTATAGGTTTCAAATTACCCCAATGAGAATAAGGTATATCTAGGGGCAACTAAATCCCATCTTCAACATACTATTTTCCCATCTTCAACATACTATTTCAGACACTAGGCCAACTATAAGGCTAGAACCACCTTCTACTTCAAGCTCTGCAAAACCTAGGCAAGTGGGACTCAGATTCAATTATATGGTATTAGTGCTAAAACATATCCTTGAATCTATTAAAGTAGATAAAACCCTTAATCTCCTATTGACTCATGCAATAACATAGATCTACGATAGCTAAAATCAAATCTATGAAATTCACAAGCTAAGTGAGGGCATCCTTTTTAGCTCTTCAACATGAAAGGGGAAAAATATTTGATTAATGATGTTGATTTTAGAAAAAACCCCAAATATGGAGCAATATGAACAAGTGATCCTGTAACTAATTAGTGCCTTATCTATTGGGTAATTTCATGAATTCAATACATATATCTGTTATATCCTAGACATATTTCATACACCTAGACATTAGACCTATCCTATCACTTTGTGAATCAGACATCGATGTTCATAAAAACCTCATTCTTATGAAGTATCCTTCTCAAAATATCTACCAATCCTGTCAAACACATCAAGCATTTACTTGGCCCTTTGTTCCAATAGCAAAACATATTAGACATACAACCTTAAAGGGATGAAAATGAGTCTCAGTTCTTTGTTCCTAGACCACATAAGGCTACAAATTATTGAGAAGGAGATGAGAATTAGAATGAAACTAAGGAAATTCTTTCTCATTCGTATTCATTTCTTTGAAACAATACATTCAAATGCATGAAATCAAAACATAAAAAGCACCTAATAGATCTGAAATTTCTCTATATCTTCACTACTATTTTCATACAAGAGAAAATATGCCGAAGAATAATGGTGGAATCCCAGTTCTGGATCCAAAAAAGTGGTCTCACAGAAAGACTGAAATTTTTTGACCAATAATGGTCTCAAAGTGAAAAACTAGAATCTCTACAATGAGAAAGAAAAAGAAAGATATAGATCCAGAATGGAATCCCAGATCTGATTCGAAGATGACACGTGTCCACTTGAATCTCCATCCTTTGTAGTTGTAAAACATTTCTCATCTTTTTACCCATGAGATCCAATTTTGTTTTCATCATTTTTTGAAACAAACTTGAAAAAATCTCTTGTTCAATAATGAAAACCATTTTGTTTTCCAAAATATTTGAAAACATCATGAAATGCTAATAATGCTTTGATTTAACTAATATGGAGATGACAAAAATTTCCCATAACTACATTTATGTTGCCTTTTATGTTCATTCAGTTCATTATTTAAATGGAAATCAAATTTGAACAGCCTCAACTAAATAAAACAGCAAATTGGGTACCTAAGAAAAATCCATGCATAACTTGAACCAATGAACATATGTGCAAAAAAAAAACTCCATAATTGGAAATTTCATGTTCTCTCAATTTTGACGACATATAATAAACCTATATTCGCTTACCAGAAACCCCCTAAATCTCAGTTTGAAAAATATGCCCCTCTACTATGGTTGTCGTTTGCAACTTTTAAATTTAAAAAAAAATTAAAATATCCCAAAGTTTAGACTTTAATATAAAGCCCTTTTAGATTTAAAAATTTGGGTACAAGATCCTTTTGAAAAAATATTTAAAAACTTTTTTTATTACTTTCAAATTTTGGGCCCTACCCATGCACTTCATGTCAACCCATGGTTTGACTTTTTGCTACATTTTGACCTCTGATTGGTGGACCTCTGCATAGTCATCATCCACTGGGCATCACATGGCATCATTCTATTGGTTTCCTGCTTCACCACATCATCACCAGTTGTTTGGTCACCATGTTGCTATGTTAACAATCAAAAAACTTCATCTTGGTGACATGGTGACCAATGTCAGATTGGCCATGTGTCACAATCTGGTGACCTTTAATCTCTATCTACCACATAAGCATTTTATTCACAGTCTACTCACCACATGCTACCACTTGTCTGATTATAATTTTTCCTCATCACTACTATTGGGTCCCACACTTCCTTCTTACTGAATTTCAAGTTTTTTGATAGGTTGCTATGTTGCTATGAGAAAATGAAATGTCCCTTTTCTGATTTTTCATGATATTTCCAACCTCTAATCAGATCTTTAAAATCAAACAACTGCTATCACAAAGATCCACCAAATTCCTTAAGAAACCCCAAATCGGGTATGTTGAAAATAGTGCTAAAAGCTTCACAACTTCACAAATTATTAATGAATCTGAAAATGGAAATTTTTACAGAACTTTCAGCAGCATAACAGCCTACAAATTGATATTTCCAGATCCGTATAGCCTTTACACAATAGCTCGAAAATGTAGGACCAAAACTATGCTCATCGGCTCCCGAAATAGCACAAAATATGCTCGGAAACACCACAAGAACACTAATAATCTATCTCAGAAGTTTAATCACGTCCCAATATATATATTCAGCTCTATTTTAACAGCTTAAAGTATAAAATACAGCAGCAACCAAAACTGATATGAAATACTCAACCGGAAACACCAAACTCTTACAAAAATACACCCGGAAACTCACAAATCTGCACTGTTCAGCACAAAGGCAAACTCTGTATGAGCATGCACATGGAATGGCTTCAAACTCCCGTCCTTAGCCTTCCTGGAAACCTGCAAACTCCCATTCTTGGGTCTCCCTGGAAACCTGCAAACTCCCGTTCTTGGGTCTCCTTCTCCACAGGTTTGGCAGCCTCTGAAGAATAACAAAGAATGAGTGAAAATCAAGTCTGGAATCCCCCCAAAATGCCTCCAAACCTCTTTAAAAAGGGCATAACTGTAACTCACGTCCAAGAGAGGTTAATGAAACATATTTTAATAATAATTATCATTTATTAGTCCAACGGTTTCCAAAGATTAACTCCCTTTTTCCGAAACTTCACTTTCTTGGGCCTGCCTGTCTTAGCAAAGATTATTATTTTTTAATTATTTGAAAAGGGGACATGACAAGTCCTCCCCTCCCAAACATTGCTTGTCCTCAAGCAATGGCTGAACAATAAACCAATCAATCCTCCTGGATCCCAAATGTAGTCATGAACTATACTACTACCAATTAACACAGACTCCTGCAAGATCCTCTGCAATATGACCAAGAGGAATCCATAATCAAACTGGCAATTATAGCTCAACCAAACTCCAAAATCACCATTACCACAGTCAAAAACCCATGAGACACAAACTCTTAGAATATCAAAACCCAAGTAAAGTGGACTACCAACATAGTAAATACCATCAATGCATTCCACTGGCCTATATGGAATGTACAATCCAACTCTGCAACAATGGTGAATGCTCTCAAATGAAACTATACCAAGTATGGAGAATCCACACACTATACAACTCCTGCAGTCAACACAACTCTGTAGATCATTGGCCACTGTCTCATAACCATAACTCCCATGCACCCCTGATGGTGAAAAGCCATCACAAGATAAACAACAAGAAATGGAACCCAAACCAAATTTTCCTGCCATCAACTCCTCAGCATAAGGATCAATTGTTAACTGATGTACATACCTTGCAATATAATGTTGATTAAAAAAACCAACCTCAGTCAACAAATCACCATGAACAAGTGATACAACCCACTGTGACTGATCACTAGCTAAGTCAGGAGATGTCATAGCCAAAGGAGTAGAATCAATAACAACACTTGCTGAAGCATCACTCCAAAACTCCTGCTCTAAGTCATGTATTATCAAGCTATCTACTACAAAACCTGTCGCCATGTCGTGCCCATCACAACTCTCATCTCGAGGCATCAAACTATTCCATAATTGATGATAAGCACTAGGAACCAAAGTACATCTCTGTATCATAATCTCATCAACATGGTCATCAAAGGTAAATTGATGAGCGTACCTCACAGTGTAATGCCGATAGAATGCGCCAATCTCAGTCAGTGGCTCAGACTGTAATCCAGATGAAACTAACTGCAATTGATCATCAACCATGTTGGAACTGACTACTACCTCCAAAGATATCACCAAGGGAGTAGTATTACTATCAGGAACCATGCCAACTGTCGACTCACCAACATCACACATGACCTTTGATACATCTCTAGTCTCTGTGCCTTCAGTACTAGAGGCCACCACCCTGTCAGGCATACAATAATCTGCTACAATACCCAACTCAACTAAACCTGACTCTAGTGGGAATGAACCTGATATGCCAATGTTAGTATCAAGGATGGATGCATCCCCATCTCCATTGTCTCTAACAATCTCAGTCATGGACATCCTCGAATCACCAAACACCATAGCTTGTGACTGTATAGAATCAGATAAAGACTGTAGTCACTCTAACTCCATGGTCACCTTAGCCAAATGAAACTGTGACTCCTTGAAAGCCAACTGTGTACTCTCAAGAATCTCAAAAGTCACCTCAAGCTGCTCAGTAAGCTCACTCACCTCATCTTCCTTGGCCAACAATGCATCATATGTTGTACTACCCCACTCCATAAGATAATCTCTATCAGCTACCAACTGCATATAATTCTGTCTCAAAATCTGAATAGCCTCCCATAAAGAATGGATCTCTGTCAAGGAAAGATAACTTCCTTCCTGCTCACCACTAGTAGGAGAACCCCATCCATAAACTGCTAATAATTGACGAGTAGCATCAAAATGTTGGCAAGTGATAGCAATGTCTCGGTCACTAACTCTCAACTGATTAGACACATGATGGCATTGGCTTGACTGTCTCCTACAAACCTCCTTTGATGCACTGTCTAAAGGAGTATCCTCAAAGTTACTAGTCTCTAGAGTATTACCATCCATGTCCTGTGAATCAACTCTAAAGCTCATATCAACATACAGAGTATCAAAATTTGTAGCACTGCTGTCCAACTCCTCTGTACCCAAAGAAACTAAGTCTTCAAAATTGCCCACTACATCCTCCTGGATGTCATCGATGCCAATATGATCCTGGGACTCATCTGTACACACTGCCAAATATGAAAGATCATCAACACATTCCAGCAAGTATGGTCGACTGGATATATGAACAAAGCCCAACACCGGTGTATAAAAACTAATACCAACATCAGACAAGATACTGGTACAAGAAAAGACAACACCGTGTAATCTGCTAATCAAATCCATGATAGCACCCAAACAAACACTGCGACCAAAAAGTGTTAAAGATCTCCAGTCAACTGAATCCCAAACACCAATATAACAATCTCGTGTCCATATCCATAAACTAGAATCAACTGGTAACTCAAGCAAACTCCTCACCTGAGTAATATGACCAATACCAACTAACTCCACATACCTGTCATGATAAGGTAATGAAGTCACAATACTATCTTCACTCACCTTCAGCTGGCGGGATAAATCATGTGAAGTACTACCTGCCTCAACCTCATGTGATGAAGCATCTAACTGCGCCTGGTACTCTTTCTCAGCAAATTCATGAATGCTCAATGTCTGCTCATCTCTACTAGGTATCTCACCATCCTGCACAACAACATCCTCATAATCATCATCTGAACCCACTACACTGTAGTCACTGCCTGTTGTAACTATACCATCCTGAATACCTGTGGCATCACCCTTTGACAACCTGTAAACAATTGTCTCCATTTGAGTATCAAGTTGACTGTTACTATCAATCTGTGTAATATCCTTTCCCACCACCTCCTGTGGCAAAGTAGAATCTGAGACCACTACCTGGCTATCAGCTAGTTTCTCAAACTCCTCATGCAAGTTCTTGGGAATTGTGTCATCTGTCCTGTGAGAAAATCTGCCAAATAGAAATCTAGTCAACTTATCCACCTTAGCTGGGTCAGATAACATGTCATTTATACGATGGTGCTCAACCAACTGTTTAGACATGTCATGGCTTATTTTCATAAGTTTATCTCGAATGTCTAAATAACCATCCTTTCTACTATTTTGACTCTGGCTATCAATTGTCCAAGATCGTTCCCTCTGAGACTCTGTACTATACCTGTCCATTCTGGATAAAGTAGAGTGTAACCCCAATAGGATATAACTTCTTCAAGCACCAAGAACTAACATGCAAATGATTAGAAGTAGCATGCAACCATAGATTTGGACATGCAACTGATTAGAAGCAACATGCAACCACCAAATTATGACATGCAAGATCTGGGTAGTTGTCAAAACTGACATGCAAACTTCTACAACCGCCAAATTCACCAAGAACTAATAGGAAAATGATTAGAAGTAGCATGAAACCATAGATTTGGACATGCAACTGATTAGAAGCAACATGCAACCACCAAATTATGACATGCAAGATCTGGGTAGTTGTCAAAACTGACATGGAAGATCTGGGTACTTGTCAAAACTGAAATGCAAACTTCTACAACCACCAAATTCACCAAGAACTAACATGAAAATGATTAGAAGTAGCATGCAACCATAAATTTTTACATGCAGCTGATTAGAAGCAACATGCAATCATAAATTATGACATGCAAGATTTGGGTAGTTCTCAAAACTGAAATGCAATATCTGGGTAGTTGTCAAAACTGACCTGCAACTTCTACAAACCCTCAGGCTGGCAAGATCATGGCTCTGATACCACTGAAATGTCCCTTTTCTGATTTTTCATGATATTTCCAACCTCTAATCAGATCTTTAAAATCAAACAACTGCTATCACAAAGATCCACCAAATTCCTTAAGAAACCCCAAATCGGGTATGTTGAAAATAGTGCTAAAAGCTTCACAACTTCACAAATTATTAATGAATCTGAAAATGGAAATTTTTACAGAACTTTCAGCAGCATAACAGCCTACAAATTGATATTTCCAGATCCGTATAGCCTTTACACAACAGCTCGAAAATGTAGGACCAAAACTATGCTCATCGGCTCCCGAAATAGCACAAAATATGCTCGGAAACACCACAAGAACACTAATAATCTATCTCAGAAGTTTAATCACGTCCCAATATATATATTCAGCTCTATTTTAACAGCTTAAAGTATAAAATACAGCAGCAACCAAAACTGATATGAAATACTCAACCGGAAACACCAAACTCTTACAAAAATACACCCGGAAACTCACAAATCTGCACTGTTCAGCACAAAGGCAAACTCTGTATGAGCATGCACATGGAATGGCTTCAAACTCCCATCCTTAGCCTTCCTGGAAACCTGCAAACTCCCGTTCTTGGGTCTCCCTGGAAACCTGCAAACTCCCGTTCTTGGGTCTCCTTCTCCACAGGTTTGGCAGCCTCTGAAGAATAACAAAGAATGAGTGAAAATCAAGTCTGGAATCCCCCCAAAATGCCTCCAAACCTCTTTAAAAAGGGCATAACTGTAACTCACGTCCAAGAGAGGTTAATGAAACATATTTTAATAATAATTATCATTTATTAGTCCAACGGTTTCCAAAGATTAACTCCCTTTTTCCGAAACTTCACTTTCTTGGGCCTGCCTGTCTTAGCAAAGATTATTATTTTTTAATTATTTGAAAAGGGGACATGACAGAAAACCTCACCATTGTTTGCTGGTGACATGGCACCTTCCTAAATTCTTCAAATTTTCTAGCACCACTTGATCATGCTAACATCATCAATTGTGTATTACATGTTCCTTCAAAATTTTGGACTTTGTTGAGTCAGGCACGGGCCCCACGAGCTCCACCATATGAGCTTGTAGCCTTTCAAAAAGGCCATGTCTTTTAGACATTTAGTATTGTGTGTACAATAGAATTTAAAGGTTTAAAATGCTCTTCCTCTAGTGAATTTGGGATAACTAACTCACACTACCCCTTGTCACTTTGCGTGACCCATTCCCTATGTTTTGCTGTTGGTCTTCTTTCAAATTCTTCAAGTCCCCTTGCTGCTCACGCCCTCTTTGTCCTTTGTCTGGGATTCAATTTTATTTTTGTTTTCCACTTTCTCTTGGTGTAGGGTCCTTTGCAAAATATAGCCATTTCCTACAACTTTCCTACCTTCATGCTATAGGTTGTTCTCCTTGGCATGGATTACTACCTCCCTTCAACCTATGGTTGCCATTGTTGGCATCTCCCCTTCATAAGGGGGCACCCTACTTCCCAGCTACCACCTTGGACTCTCTATGACTTATAGGTTCCTATCATGTCATGGCCTCACATTGTGAGCATCCTTTCTGCCACTCACTTCAGATCAACTTCTCTTTCCTTTCCTCTACATTTTTTACCAGTCCTCCTCTTCATGCATGAGTGACTTGCCTTTGACTGGCATCCTTCTTCTATGTCATGCTCTTCCTCTTATGAACATGGATGCCTCTGCTCCTTTATAATGTGGGCTGCCCTTTCATCTCGATGCCGCAAAATGGCTCCTTTCTTTACAAGTCAACCAAACTTGCAAACAACCTCTAACCCACTCCACTTCAGAATTGCACATTCATGCTCGGGCTTAGCATTATTTTTGAACTCCAAAGTTGAAATGGTGCACTGACATCATTTATCTCCATTTTCTTCTTAAAAGGTATTTCATGGTTTCTTCTTTTCTACCTACAATTTCTTCATCTTATGTGGACTATCGCTGCCTTCCTTTCATGTTACTTGGTGTTTCTATGCTTTAGAAATATGGATCTTAGATTGTTATAGATGCTAAATATTCAATATCTCTCAAGTCAGCTTAGAGGTGGAGAGGTGAGCTACAAAAATTTCAAGCACATGATAACATCTCTGCAACATTCTTTGCATTTGATCTATCGTTGCCTCCATCACCTCTGATTGGAATTAGATACCCCTTTTAAGAAAAAAGCTTGACAATTTTTTGCAATGGTAGAAGTATGAAAACACCCCAACTAAATCCATCACTCAGAAAGATCCTTATTAACACCATAGACCATCCCATGTGGCCTTCTTGTTGCTATTTCAATGAACCTATAATTATTTATGATCTCACAAATTGTAGGCTAGTTGTTTTTTTAAAGTTTTACACATCCAAAACTAAAATCAAATGCTCAAACTTGAGGTCCATATACCTAGCAAATAATTCAATCAATCATGAGTGAAAAGAAGATGACATGAATGCTTGAGTTTATCCATAGATATTTTTTTATCTAATATCATGGCATGGGCTTTCTAATGAAAGAAATCATAGAGACCCCATATATGAACCAATTGCAATTTGAACAACTTCAATTCATGCACAATTTCATCGATCTGACAGGAATCAGGCCCCAAATTGGGTTTGACTAAAAAATTTGGTGTCAGGAAGTCCTTTTACTTGCTTTAAAAACTCATAAAAACATCTAACTCGGCTCTAAGATTTCACATATTTACTCTTTGTTTGGCATACTCCTACCCTATCAAATCTTGTCTCATAAAAAATTTCCAGTAAAAAGATATTGATTGACAAAGTTGCTATTTCAAAACTTCCTGCAAGAAAACATATTAGAAAATAATAAATTGTGTTTGGATTTGTCTTTGAAAACTGGGCAAACTGACACTTGGGGTTATGAAAAATGGGACATTTATTCATTGTGATGAGGACAACATGAATCTATGATTAAGGCTCATGATAAATAATAGGACACATTTGGTGAGTGGTCAAAGTGGGCTACTTAGAATTTGTAGACTAGAAACACTGACAAAAAAGAATTTTTTGCAAATGGAATTGACCTAGAAAAGTGTGTAAACAGATTCATCATGATTTGAAAATTGGCACACTTGAAGTATTTTTAGAGGAGAACATAGTGGTACTATCCATTCAATCTCATCTATTGTAGATTTGAAGATATGACATCATGAATAGGGGTACTGACTAATCTTCCTTTCTTGACACCAGTAAAAAGTTATAAATTGCATTTGAAAATTGATCAAACAGATTCATCATAAACTCAAAATTTAAAGATAACATGTCTCTAATCTCTAGGATGTAATGCAAGAGAAATTTTATCATTATGGTTAGTTGGGTCAAAGTTACAACAAGTCAAACAAGGCCTTCCATAATTATGAATAATTTCACATTAGCATAACAATAAATGACCAACTTTGAGGGATTCAAAACCTAGTCAAAGTGATTTGAAATGACTTGAAATTTGGAACATAGGTTCTCAAGTATGGACACCAAACACTCCCAAAGTAGTCAGTCATGAAATATAATTGGGTCTGAAATATTCAATTGCAAACATAACATCCTATTGTTGTATAACACTTAGGAAAAAATGTAGAATTAGACATCGCTCAAAACAAGACTTCAAGATATTGAATGCATGGTGTTAGAAACATTAAACACCTCATGGGCCTCAAATGAATGTTTGGGTACATATGCATCAAAAAATTTTAAGGGCTTGTTTTTGTTAATGGTACTCAAAATTAGTGATTTGATTTTGAGTCCCAATAGTAGCTCTGTCTGGGGATGCATATCCCTTGCAGGCATGGCAAGGATTCAGATCTCTGGAAGAGGTAGACCATTCCTAAAATAGCAAAAAATAATCTTGAACAACTTTATTGAAAACCAAAAACTACTCCTATTATGTACAAATGATGGCCCTGGGCCACCAAACTTCAACAAAATTTCTTACCTCTATCAAATACTTGATTCTCATTTACATCTTCATGAGGTAAATTGAAATTTTCAGTCTCCTTTGTTTCACCCAACACATTAGCACTTTCAATCACCTTGTTAGGAAAAACAAAATTATTATCATCACTTTAAAAGTGTAAGTACAAGTAAGCATCAACTTCTACATCATGCTCATTATGAAAATATGAATTGACATGATCATAACTACTAATATCATACTGAAACTGATCATCACTAACTGACTCATGGATACCTTCAACTAGAAACACAAAAGTTTGCTATTCTACTTCATTCAACAAGTTACATGAATCAAATTGTAACTCACCTTGTGTATCTGGATATGAAGAAAATGTAAAATCTGATTTCTCCTCATTTGTAATAGCAATACTCCATAAATTAGACTAAACATTCATTGCAACCTCTTCACACTCAAACAATTTATTAGATACCAAATCATAAGAATCATCATGAAATTGCATGTTCACAATATGTCGATCTGTATCAAATAAGTCATTAGAATGAACCACTTCATTACTATTACTTTCCTCATCATATGAGCAATCAAAATGTATCTTAGCCTCATGAAGACAAGAAGAAAATAAACTAGCAATAGACCTTATCTCTACATCTTTCTTCTCAACATAGAAGTCGTCATGTGTATTTATGTATGAGCTACCATCAGATACACCTCCAAAACTTGACATAGCATATTTTGAAACTATATCTTCTTCAACATCAAATCTAGGAGAAATGACTTCATCATATGAAAAGGAAAAGCATGGCAAAGTACAAACATCCTTGGATAGATTTGCATACTTTTCAAAATCATAAGTCAACAAATCTGAAATCTCATTAACACTTAACAAGACTTCATTGCTAGTTTCTTTTCCTTGGTTGTGATTATTATTCAAATATCTTGACATAATTACAACAAAAGACTTATTAGTAATATAATCTAAAAAATCAGTACTCTAATCATCCCATAGATCTTCTTCTTTAGACAATACCTCAACAACTAGTATCATAGCACATTTACATTCATCACTAGAAGAAAGAATATTACTACTGTTACACTTTTCTTTTACTTCACAATCATCATCATAACAAGATGAATCCACATTATGCTTGTCATCAAATTGCTGATTACTGTCCTATGATTCATAAAACCAAAACTCTTCATTTTCAACATCATTTTTAATGGATTAATTGCATTCATTATCACTAGATTCATTAGCATTCAAAGAACTTTCAATTTCCATGATAAAATCTTGGAACTCAATAATCTTTTCTAACCTTGGGTGACCAATCAACTAAATGTGGCATAAAACTTCTAATAATATCATTGGCCATGAAGACTCCTCAAGTCTGTAATACTCATCAAGATTTATAACTATTGATTTAAACTCCATGTAAATTTGAAATCCACTAAGACCCTTAGTATTACCAATTGTATTTGTTATCATGATGATGGTCTTATTATGAATCTTTCTTTTCAGCCAAGTAATATTTGCATGAATAATTTCAAGAGTTGACACATCACTTTCAGACCTAGACTTTGAATCTATTTTTTTCATTCAACTATCAATCAAGAAACTTATAATTTCTCTTTCCCAACAAACTAGATCTGCCCACAAATACTGAAAGCCTTTGATATTAAAATAAACCATGCATTGGTATAGAGATTTAGACTAGAGTCGCCACTCACACTTAGTGAGAAAAAATTTGAAACAATTTACCACTTGTAACTTTTAAACCAGACTTTCAATATGAAAAACATGCAGATCATTAACACCTTGAAAAGAGAATACACTTCATAAATCAATTCTTGACTCTAAAACTTCCTCAATAGCACTTGCAAAGACTAAAGTGATTGAAGATATAATTATAATAGTTATAGAACATAATTTACATCCAATTCTCACAACATACTATTATCCATTAACAAAGCTTAACCAGGGAACACAAAAAATCAGAAAGGATATGAAAAGAACACCAAAATAACCTCATTTCCATAGCAAATTCATAAGACTAAAATATTCAATTAACACTAAAGATTCTTGTCCTTTTAGCAAAATGTATTGCCATTGTATTTTCCTAGTAGAGTCACCAATTTTTTTGGTGTTTTGAAATGCTACAAGTTTCAAATTATCCTGATGAGAATAAGGTACATCTAGGGGCAGCTAATTTCCATCTTCAACATACTATTTTAGACATTGTGCCAACTATAAGGCTAGATCCTTCTTCTACTTAAGGCTCTACAAAACCTAGGTGAGTGGACCTCAGATTCATTTATATGGTACCAGTGCTAAAACATATTCCTGAATCTATTAAAGCATAAACCCTTAATCTCCTATTGACTCATACAATAACATAGATCTACAATAGCTAAATGAAAATCTATGAAATTCACAAGCTGAGTTAGGGCATCCTTTTCATCTCTTAAACATGAAAGTGGAAAAACATTTAATTAATGATGTTGATTTCAGAAAAAACTCCAAATATGTAGTAGTATGAAAAAGTGATCCTGTAACTAATCAGTGCCTTATCTATTGAGCGATTTCATGAATTTAATACATATATCTATGTTATCTAGGATATATTTCATACACCTAGACATTAGATTTATCCTATCACTTTGTGAATCAGACATCAGTGTTCAAAAAAACCTCATCCATATGAAGTATCCTTCTCAAAATAACTAGCAATCTTGTCAAAAATATCAAGCATTTACTTGGCCCTTTGTTCCAACAACAAAACATATCAGACATACAACATTAAAGGGATGCAAATGATTCTTAGTTCTTTGTTCTAGACTAGATAAGACTACAAATTACTAAGAAGGAGATGAGAATAAGAATGAAACTAAGGAAATTCTTTCTCATTCATATTCATTTCTTTGAAACAATACATTCAAATGCATGAAATTAAAACATAAATATCACCTAATAGATCTGAACTTTCTCTATATCTTCACTACTATTGTCACACAAGAGAAAATATGGTGAAGAATAATGGTGGAATCCCAGTTCTAGATCCAACAAAGTGGTCTCGCAGAAAGACTGGAAATTTCCAACCAACAATGGTCTCACAGTGAAAAACCGGATCCCCTACAATGAGAAAGAAAAAGAAAGATATAGATCAAGAATTGAATCCTAGATCTGATATGAAGATGACATCTGTCCACTTGAATCCCCATCCTTTCTAGTTGTAAAACCTTTCTCATCTTTTTACCCATGAGATTTGATTTTGTTTTCATCATTTTTTGTAACAAACTTGAAAAAAACTCTTGTTCAATGATGAAAACCATTTTGTTTTCCAAAATATCTAAAAAAATCATGAAATTTTGACAATGCTTTGATTTAACTAGTTTGGAGATGACAATACTTGTCTATGACCACATTCATGTTGGTTTTTATGTTCATTCTATTCATTATTTAAATGGAAATCAAATTTGAACTCCCTCAACTAAGTAAAACTACAAATTGGGTACCTGAGACAAATCCATGCATAACTTGAACCAGTTAACATCTGTACAAAAACAAACAAAATAATCAAAATTTTTGCCTTCTCCTGATTCCGATGATATATAATAAGCCTATATTCACTTACCAGAAACCCCCAAATCTCAGTTTGAAAAATATGCCCCTCTATTAGGGCTCTAGTCTGCAACTTTTAAATTTTTCAAAATTTTAAAATATCCCAAAGTTCAAACTTCAATATAAAACCATTTTAGATTTAAAAATTTGGGTATGGGACCCTTTTGAAAAAATATTTAAAATCATTTTTTATTACTTTCAATTTTTGGCTCTATCGATGCACTTCAAGTCAACCCATGGTTTGACTTTTTGCCACATGTCAACCTTTGATTGGTGGACCTCTACATAGTCTTCATCCACTAGATTCCACATGGTATCATTCTATTGGTTGCTTTCTTTGCCACATCATCACCAACTATTTGGTGACCATGTTGCTATGTTAATGATCGAGCAACTTCGTTGTTGCGACATGGCAACCACCATCGAATCTATCACATGTCACAATCTAGTGACCTCTAATCTTGATCCACCATGTCAACATTTTATTCATAATTTTCTTGCCACATGCTGCCACTTGTTAGATTATAACTTTTCCTCATCATTGTTGCTAGGTCCCATGCTTCCTTCATGCCAGATTTCAAGGTTTTCTAGCAGGTCGCTATGTCGCTACCGAAAAACCTTGCCATTTTCTAGTGGCTACATGGTGTCTTCCTGGATTCTTTAACCTTTTTGGCACCACCTAATCATGCTAACATCATCAATTTTGTATTGCGTGTTCCTTCAAAAAATTTGTCTTTGTTGAGCCAAGCACGGGCTCCACCACATGAGCCTGTGGACTTTGAAAAAGGCCATGTCTTTTAGACATTTAGCATTGTGTGTACAATATTATTTAAAGGTTTAAAATGATCTTCCTCTGGAAAATATGGGATAACTAACTCACACTACCCCTTTTCACTTTGCGTGACCCATTCCCTACATTTAGCTATTGGCCTTCTTTCAAATTCTTCAAGTTCCCTTGCTACTCATGCCCTCTCTATCTTTTTCATGGGATTCGCTTTTATTGCTATTTTCCCCTTTCACTTGGCATGGGGTACTCTACAAAACATAGCCATTTCCTATGGCTTTCCTGCCTTCATGTGACAGGTTTCTCTCCTTGGTATGGATTACTACCATGAGATGCCTCCCTTCAACCTGTGGCTACCATTCTTGACATCTCCTCTTCATAACTGGGGACCTTTCTTCCCAGTTGCCACCTTAGAATCTCTTTGACTTATAGATTCCTATCATGCCATGGCTTCAAACCATGGGCATCCTTCCTACCACTCACTTTAGATCAACTTCTCTTTTCTTGAGCTCCTAAATCCATGAGCACTTCCTCGTGTTGATTAGTTGCAGGCTTCTAGCTTTCCTCTACATTTTTTGTTAGTCCTCCTCTTCATGCATGAGCAACTTGCCTTTGAATGGAAGCCTTCTTCTATGTCGTGCCCTTCCTCTTATGAATATGGACACCTCTATTCCTTTATAATGTGGGCTTCCCTTTCATGTCAATGCTACAAAATGGCTCCTTGCTTCACAAGCATCCAAGCTCACAAACAACCTCTAACCCACTTCACTTCAAAATTGTGCATTCATGCCCATGCTTGGCATTATTTGTGAACTTCAGAGTTGAAATGTTGCACTAACATCATTTATCTCCATTTTCTTTCTAAAAGGTATCCCATGGATTCTTCTTTTTTGCCTATGGTTTCTTCATCTTATGTGGACTGCTAGTGTCTTCCTTTCATGTTGCTTGGTGCACCTATCCCTAAAAAATGTGGATCTTAGATGTTACAGATGCTAAATATTCAATATCACTCAAGTCAGGTTAGAGGTGGAGAGGTGAGTTACAAAAATTTCAAGCACATGATGACATCTGTGCAATATTCTTTTGTATTTGATCTATCATTGGCTCCATCACCTCTGATTGGAATTAGATACCCCTTTTAATAGAAAAGCTTGACAATTTTTTGCAATTGTAAAAGTATGAAAGCACCCCAACTAAATCCATCACTTAGAAAGATCCTTATTAATGCCATAGACCATCCCATGTGGCCTTCTTGTTGCTGGTTCAATGAACCTCTAATGATTTATGATCTCACAAATTTTAGGCTAGTTGTTTTTTTTTACTTTTACACACCCAAAACTAAAATCAAATGCTCAAACTTGAGGTTCATATACCTAGAAAATAATTTAATCAATCATGAGTGAAAAGAGGGAGACATGAATGCTTGAGTTGATCCTTAGATATTTCCTTCTCTAATATCATGGCATGGGCTTTCTAATGAAAGAAATCATGGAGACCCCATATATGAACCGATTGCAATTTGAACAACTTCAATTCATGCACAATTTCATCGATTTGACGAGAGTCAGTTGGGCCCCAGAGTGGGTTTCACTAAAATTTTATTATTTCTAATCAATTGAGATGCCAAACTAATCCACAAATTTCCTGATACTAATTTAAAACAAATTCAACTACTGGTCTATCATTAAAAACTCATTTTATCACTTTATTGCAACTTGTCAATTTGGTGTCAGGAAGTCCTTTGACTAGCTTTAAAAACTAACAAAAACATCTAATCGAGCTCTAAGATTTGACACACTGGCTCTTTGTTCCACATACTCCTACCCTATCGAATCTTGCCTCATGAAAAATTTTTAGTCAAAATATATTGACTGATGAAGTTGCCCTTTTAGAATTGCCTACAAGAAAACATGTCAAAAAATAATAAATCACATTCGGATTTGGCTTTGAAAACTAGGGAAACTGATACTTAGGAGTACAAAAATTGGGACATTGGTTCACTGTCATGAGGACAACATGAATCTATTATTATGGCTCATTAGGAATAACATGATGCATTTGGCAAGTGGTCAAAGTGGGCTACTTAGAATTTGCAGATTGTAAACACTGCTAGAAAACATTTTTTTCAAATGGAATTGACCTAAGAAAGTGTGTAAATGGATTCGTTATGACTCAAAAGTTGGCACACTTGAAGTATTTTTAGAGGATAACATATTGGTACTAAAAATTTGATCTCACCTATCATGGATTTGAAGATATGACATCACGAATAGGGGTACTAACCAATCTTCTTTTCTTGACACCAGTAAAAATTTATAAATTGCATTTGGAATCGCATTTGAAAATTGATCAAATGGATTCATCATAAACTCAAAATTGAAAAATAACATGTCTCTAACATATAGGATGTAATTCAAAAGGAATTTTATCATTATGGTCAACCAGGTTAAAGCTATGACAAGTCAAACAAGGCCTTCCATAATTTTGAACAATTCACATCAGCATGACAACAATAAATCATAAACTTTTAGGGATTAAAAACCTAGTCAAATAGATTTGAAACAACATGAAATCTGAAGCATAGGTTCTCAAGTATGGATGCTAAACACTCCCAAAGCAGTGATTCATGATTTATAACTAGGTGTGAAATATTGAATTACAAACACAACCTCATGTCAATGTTTGACACTTAGGCAAAAATGCAGAATTAGACATTACTCAAAAGAGGACTTCAAGAAATGGCTCGGAGTGACAATTTATCTTCATGAAACATATAGATGTATTGAATGCATGGTATTAGAAACATCAAACACCTCATGGGCCTCAAATGAACAGTCAAGTACATATGCATCAAAAGCATTTAAGGGCTTGATTTTTTCAATGGTACTCAAAATTAGGGATTTGATTTTGATTCCTAACATGACCATAATTACTTGGACCAGTATCCTTAGTGGACTTAGGAATCCATTTTTGTCTCATCTACTTTCAAATATTATCAACCTTTGCCTTATTTTCATCTTCAATTTTACTAGTATTCATACAATTCTTGGCAAGATGACCAAGTTTTGTACAAATAAAAAATCTTTTAGTGGTATCACTTTTCCTGATATAATGTTTAACACAATTCATACCAAAGTGTCCAAATTCTGTACAGCAATGACATCTACACCAAATATTGCTTTCATAATTTGTTCTACAGGATTCAATGTCTTTATTTTGCATTTTGATGCCTTGTGTCCATGTTTCTCACATTTATGGTTGTTGCCTTCAAATTTTGGTTTATCTTTGCAATCATTAGCGTTGTGACTATTCTAATTGTAATTGTAGCATTTTCCATTGAATTTTGCTTTTCCATTACTCCAAAATTTGTTTGATGTATGAACTATCTTACCACAATGATTGCAAGTAGGTCTTTGATTCTTTTGAGCACCTTGTTTAGAGGATTCACCTTCTTCTTTGTATCCAATTCTTTCTTTTCCTTTTTCCATATAGAGGTTTTGCTCATTCAATTGATCCATGTCTACTTGAGATTTCATCATTCTTTCATTGATTTTCTTCTTAGTGTTTAGCTCATTTCTCAATCTTTCACTAATTTTTTTTTTAGATCTCAACTCATTCCTATTTCTTTCATTGATTTTTCTTTCAAAATTTAGATCATTCCTTATTCTTTCATTTTCAAGTCTTAGGCTCATGATTTCCTCATTTGCATTGGAGAGCTGATCAATAAGGTCTACTTGCTAAAGGGATTGGTTTTGGATCTTATTGTTCATTCCATCCATATCTTTTTTTAACTTATTTCTCTATTCCAAGATTTCACATAACCTTATTGACTGAATTTATTGTTCTCTTTTCAACTTTCTTACTTCTTCTTGCAACAAACCATTCTTCTCTAGGAGTTCTTTGATTGCATCATTTGCTTCATCTAAACTGCTTGAAGGGTGAAAGTCTTCAATTCTTTCTTCAATGTAGAGATGATCATTCATTTGATTTGAAACTTCTTTTCTTCTTTTTAGAGATTGGGAAAGTTTCTCATTAGCTTTCTTGAGTTAGGCACTGGCCATTTCCAGATCCAACTTTTCATTGTCAATAGCTTTGTCAAGTTTGAATATCTCCATATCCTTGATCTTTGCTCAACCTATTAAACTTCCTCCTGAGAACCACAAAGCTTTGATACCAATTGTTGTAAATATTCAAGACTATGATAAGTTACTAAGAGGGGAGGGTTGAATCAGTAACTTTTAAAGTTTCAACAATTTTCAATTCTTAATCCAATTAACCAATTAATATTTAATTCATCACATCTGATCTAATTGCATGCATGAGAAACTGGAAACATGAAAGCATCCACAACACTTGAATACAAAGATTTTGTGACCCAAAAACCTTCCAAATAGAAAGTAAAATTGGGGTGGGGATGACATCCACAAACTTTAGTACTACAACACAAAGTTGGCCTATTAAGGCTTACATTGATCACTTATGATGATCTACCCTATTAGGAGAAAATAGGACTACTAGGACCACCTTGTGAGAGTATTTACAAACATATAATGAAATATGCACTCGATAAAGAGATTTATAAAAGACTGTTAGGTCTAACTTGTTAGAGGATTTTGACTAGTTCACCTATTAGGATGAACCAGTAGATCTTGGATTTGCAACTGAGTTTGTTGATAGAGATTCCTTAGTGTACTAGTGACCTTTCTATGATAGATTTTTCACTGTTGCTCCTTTTACTAATATGGCCTTTATAATTCTTTATCTACTACATTCACAATACATATGCTTACACATTTGCATTCTTGCACTTTCTTGCTCTTACTTTTATTTTCATTCATTGGATATTATATAATACATCACATATATATACTAATCCAATTTGCAAAATTACAAAGTCAGCCATGACACAAGCTAACAAAAATATTACAAAGTTGGCTCACATGAAGATACACAGGTTCTAAAGACTAACTTAATGAGGTTCTAATACATGACATCCACTATCACTGCTCTACATCATCATGCTCTTGGTAGACGTAGAAGCTTGGTCCATACTGATCACTTTGAAGTAGTCTTAAATTCAGTCCACAGTGGTGACTCAATAGATATTGTGCAACTTGATAAACACTAAATCACTTGGTTACATAAAGTAGCTGAGTTAACACTGGCTTTGCATCTCCTAAATTGCTAGCTTAGTAGATACTTCAATGCTCACTAAACATAGGCTTCGTATCACATGAACTACGAACTCGATAACCACTAATAAACTTGGTATACACTGAAATACATGGTTTAAACTTTTGAATTTCATACTAACTAAATCTACTTAGTAAACACTAAGATTAGTCCAAAAGACTCAGTATCAACTGTAGAACTCGGTGGCTACTAAATTACATGGTAACCACTATAAACTATTCAATGAGCTGAGTAGCTATACAAAATTTGAATAAGTGTGTGTCACTAATAACAAACTTGACTAATATATCAATAGATACTCCTAGATACAACATTACATAATAAAATAAAATAATAAAATTTCTTAAGCATCTTTCTCAATATCTGTTTAACTAGTTTGACACCCAAAGCTATGGACAAGTGATGCATGATAAAATTAGTGTCCAACCCTGGCATATCTAAATAAGTCAATGCAAATTTGTTCTTATTTTTTTGTAAGAACTTAGTGTAAGATTCTTTTTCTTTTGGTGATAAGGATTGAGCTAAGTTTACCATTTGTGGAGCCTCATCTATACCCAAATTGACTGCTTGTGTTGGTTCAATAAGCACTAAAGATCTATCCTGAAAGTAGCTAGGGAGACAATCAAGTACCTCATCCTTAGGCACCCTAGAGAGGTTTTCACCCTTGGATACATCCTTTCTTTTTACTTTTTTTTTTTTGGTTCTAACATTAACATACAATAGTTTTTTCCATTAGAACTCCTATTCTTTCTATTTTTATTTTCTTTTTATTTTATGACTAAGGTACTTGATGTCTTGCTTTTTCATGCTAGTAGTTGGTTCACTAGTGGAAGAGACTATGGGTTCAATGGTATTTAAGTAACAAGATATCTTATAATCATTTTGAAATGTTAAGAGCCCAGGTTCTTGTTAGCATTGAGACTAATCAATGAGATTAGGATGGACAAGAGGTAAGTCAATGACTAGTTCAAGGTTGTAAATGTGAATGATATCATCTTTGGTGATCGACGAGTCAAAGCCCATCAAGTATCTTTCTAAGCTACCCAAAATTTGATTTGTACTAATAAATGAAGCATCATCTACTAATGCAAGATATGAGATTAAATTATCTATTCCTACAAGTGTGGATGACATCAACATCCATATCAATTGTGGAAGGCTCCAGAAGGGGTCCCATTCATACTCATGTGAACTTGTTTCTAAACTTTGACTGGGGTGTTTACACCATAAAGGTTTGGGATGTTTTGATGTGGAATATTGAATGTAATCAAGGGCAACACCTTCTATTTCCATCAAACTATCAAGACTCTTTTGTTGACTTTCCCTGATAGGATCTTCTACATCTAATTCATCTTGTTCCATAGTTGCAACTGTCTCATGAGTGACAGTTAATTAGGTTCCTTTATAAATAAAGGTATAATTAAGTGCATACCAAAAGGAAAATAATAAGATAGTTAATGGATGGAGGCATATCACCCTTGGTAATACTTCTAAGAAGATAATAGCCAAAACCTTGGTATTGACAATCAAAAGCATTACACAAGATCATGTCAAACTTCTACAAAGTAGGATCCTTCAAGGTGGGTTAATTTTAAATTGACCTTCTCCTAATTTGGGAGACTGCAAAATGTGAACATAAAATGGCTCAAGATTCTCTAATCATAAAATTAGATTTTAATAAGGCCTATGATCATATTCATTAGCCTTTCATTCATAATATTCTCAAGTAGGATTTGGTTCAATGATTTGCAAATCTATCATAGTTCTCTTGACATATGGTAATGCCAAAGTTGTGGTCAATGGTCATTTCCCCTTAATTTATTATTAAAAATTATATTATCCAAGGCTTCTTGTTGGCTCCTCTCCTTAATTATCTTGCTTCATATGTTTTAGGATAACTTTTATAACATTCCCTTTCCACCAATCTCATAAAAGGTATCCATTTCAATAGAAGTTTCATTTCCTTTTAAGTCACATTTTGTTAATGACAGTATGTTGTATATACAAAATTTAGCTTAAAAATTTATGAATACTTTGGATGTTTTATATCTATATTGTATTTTTTTAAGGTCAAAGTTGGCTATGCACAAGATTTAATTCCTTGTTACTTAGCCTAATGCTTCCACTCCTTAGACTCACAAGGATTGGAGACAAGTTAAATATGGTTGTTTGAAATTTAATGACAAACATGTGACTAAGATGGGGTGGGGGGGCGGGGGGGGGGGGGGGGGGGTGGTGAATCAAGAACCACTTGAAGTTTTCACTTAGAATACTTTTTATTTACTTCATTAGATAATCTATTCTTCTATCACGCATGAACATAAAGCATTAAAGCAGTCAAAACCATAATACTTTGACATAATATTTGGTAACCTAGAAGCCCTCCAAGGAGAAGGTAAAACTGGGGTGGGGATGACACCCATAATTCTTCAATACTGCACTAATAAAGTTGGCTTGTTAGGGCTTACAATTGATCACTTCTGGTGATCTACTCTATTAGGAGTATGAAGGACTGTTAGGTCCATCTTGCGAAAAGATTTTACAATACAATGAAGTATGTATTCTGTTAGGAGATCCAACAAAGGACTTTTAGGTCCACTTGGTTAGAGGATTTGACTGATGCAACTATTATGATGAATCAATAGGCTAATATTTTCTTTGTAATTCTATTTTTTGAAATAGATCCTTTTAAATAATATGATTAGCTTATTGTGATGGATGATTCTCTACTTTTTCCTTTATACTACTTGGTAGCCTACTAATCAAATTGGTCTTTCATCTTCCTTATTCATTTGTGTCTTCTTCAATGATTTATGTGTTTCCATGTTTAGAAAAAATAATTTGCCTTCCTTATATATCCATCAAACTATATTTTCATTCCAAGTCTAGGGAAAGTGCAAGAAGTTGGGTCACACTTTTTGGAAAAAAGTGGAAGTGTTTTTCTTGATTTTGAAATTTCTTGTCAATTGACATCAAAATTTGAGGAATTCAGAGATTGAATATAAGAAGACTTTAGAAATAAAAATTGTAGTGCTTAGAATCTAATTTTTGAATATGTAATTATTTATGTACCCATATGATAGATTCTTTCTTGATATGGATGTTTAAAAACCACTTTTTCAAAATGCTTGTTTTAGGACCATGCCACACTTATGTACAAACACCATAATTTGACACAAAAAAATGAAATTTTGTAAATCCTTTTAAAGGAAGTTACCTAACACCCCAAAGATTGATGAAAATATTTTTCCTTAATTTTTTATTAATATAATTTTTATTTTTTATTTTTAATTGGCTATAAAGGTAAATTTTAAAACCTCTCATGTATGGACACCATATTTTGATCAAAATTTCACTTTTCTCAAAAAATATTTTTAAAAAAAACTTCACAAGAATTGTATGTAGATTGATGAAATATAAATTAATTTAAGAGAAACTATAAAATAAAGAAGTTATTAAAGTTTTAGTGAACCTTGCTATTTTACATTTAGGTTCCACCTTTGATTAAAAATAATGCGAAAATAGTAAATAATATCATAACACTATAAAATTTATATTTCAAAAATTAGGATAGTGAGGACTCTAATGGATTTTTGTTTCATAAAAAAATATGATTGAGAAGACCTTCTAAAAATTATGGCAATGCCTAATTTGTCAGTTCAATGCCTTAACCAAGTCTTGAGAGGTCAAAGCATAGTCTTGGTCTCACCAAGCCTATCCTAGATTGAAATCCAAGGTGGGAGAAAAAAAATCTTTCCCCTTGTGTAAGAAACAAGCACCCGTTATTTGAAATTCAAAAAATGGGTGCTCATTTTGAAAAGTAAAACTGACATTTAAAATGCATTTTTAAATACCAAAAAAAATTAAAAATTTGATTTTTTTAAAAATGAGCACCTGATTTTTTTAAAAATGGGTGTCCAATTTTTAAAATTTATATCAGGTATCTGAGCCTAATACAAGTGCCCATTTTTTAAAAACAGGTTCTTGTCTCTAAAAGAGCATGATCTTAATCTATCGACTTCTATAGTTTTGAGACCCAACTTCTTGCTTCTACCCTCAACTCAAACAAGAGATGTCTTTACAATAACAAAATTATACCTTCAAGTCGGCCAAATGCTGATATTTGGGCCACATTATGTACTTGGGTGTTTTGCTAATGCTCAAGAAATATAGTGAGCTTGAGTGATACTTTGGCACTCAGGTAACACTAGATGCTCAGGTAACACTTTGGCACTCGGGTGACACTAAAGCATGCTGACTTGAACTTGATGCTTAGTTCATACCAAGAGCTCAGTGAATATTGTAAGCTTGGTTCACACTACAAACTTGGTTTATACTATAAACTTGTTTCATGTGGTAAAATTTAACACAAGATATGCTCAATATGCTTAGGCTACATTGAAACTTGTTGACTAAAGGAAAGCTCAGTTGCACTATTAACCGACCTTCATCAAGACTTAAGTGTTTTGACACGAATTGACAATATGTCTTTCCATAGGGTGAACAATCTTCCCCTTTGGCATTAATGACAAAAACACTTATCATGTGTAGATTTTTTAGAACTCCAAAATATCTTAATTAAATTTTTCTATCAAAACTCCCCCTTTCCATATACTTGGATCTGCAACTTAGTCTGAATTGAAAACTGTGGCTTTGTCACAACTGAATGGATTTTGATTTTTTAAATTTGTTTTTTTACTTGTTTTACACATTTTCTCTTGTCAAATCTCCTCTACTCTATACAATTCTCCTTTATACATGTTCCCCCCTATACACAAATTTCCCCCTTGCTTTTGTTAAAAATGCCATATTTTACATGGTTATACCAAAATGAGTGAGGAAATCATGATGCACCTTCAAAATTAAAGACAGTGTTTTATCCCAACTTTCTTGCAATACCTTCAAAATGTGCAAATCAATATGAAGTTCAACTGATAATTCCATCATGAGATATACAACCAAAAAATTTGTATCATGAACTAATGTCTTTGCATGTGTAAGGTGCTTCTACATCACATCTATGTGAGGCAGTCATACTTTGAATATTTGATACTATTTCCCCAATTTTCACTTCCTACCTCCATGATTCAACTTGTAAATTTGTCAAAATTCTCACCTTCACAAAGTGATTTGAGCTGGAACTTAGGTCAAGTGCTAACTGAATAGCATTGTTCTTTAAGTCTTCATCAATCTTAGTCAATTTATCCTTTATTTCCTTGGTGAAAGTTGATGTATCACATAATTTTATAAACAAAGAGAAAACAATATTTATAACTCCATCTAATGTACCAATGAGAGTGGACAATTCCACTTGATCAATGAAAATCTTCTTTTCTACATTCTCCAAAACTTTATTTTGATTTTTTTTTTCTACCATTTGTATAATTTTCTCTTGACCATTCAAATCTTTATTGAATTTATGTAAAATATCAGTTATATTGTAAATAATAGGGGCCTTATCATTTACCTCAACTTGCATTATGTCTAAAAATATGTCCTTGATGTCAACAAGAACCTTTCTTGTGTCTATTTCTACTTTTAATTTCTTTTATTGAGCCCCTTTTCTCCATAATTCACTCAAGATCTCCATCTATTCAATAGAGAGTTTGGATTGATCCCAATTCAAAATCAAAATCTATATATCAAGGTCAATCTCTTCAAAAATATTTTCCTTTTCTTTTCCCTTGGAACTTGGAGAAATTATGATTTCTTTTACTAAATATCTTCATCCTTTGTCTCTTCTCCACTCGGTTGACTCTTGGTTTCTTTGTTGCTTTCTTTTTCAAGTGTGTCCTGATCCTTTTCTAATTTTTGATTGGTTAAGCCTAGCCCATAGGTAGTCAAAGTCTATTTCTCAATTGCTACTTGTGTGGATGAAGACTTTCTTTCTCCTTTGTCTTCTCTACACTTGCTGAAGCAATGACTTGGCTCGGAGTGGTGGGTAGAGAGGCAATCACTATAGCTACCATCATTTTTGTATCTAATTCTTCTATAGTTTGTACATTTGGTTCTTCATCTTTATCTACCTTATTCTCTTCCTCAAAATGATTTTCCACAACTTTTTTGTGGACTGAACAACCTCTTCTATATTGTTGGACAAAATATGAAATGCTTTGAATCTAGGAATATTTGCTTATTTTCATGCTTTGTCATGGCCTCCTTGATTTCTTCTTTGGTGAAGTGTAGCATGAAACTCTTCAATTTTTTTTCTCTTATGTACCTCTCTATTTTAACGACATTCATCCATCTTTGTGTTACTTTCTTGATTAGTACTTAAGAAGATTGACTTTTTATTCATTGGGATCATATTTCCATCTATCCATCTTTTCAACGAAAGAATCCTCTATTTACTGTTGCTCCTCACTTTTGGATTCATATTTTATATATTTAAAACCAGACATAGCACTTCCTTCCTTCAATATTTTTAACTGTTTCTCAAATGATACTGGGGGCTTCTTCACTTGGATAATAGGAGCATTGTCTTCTTCCACTTCATCATCATCCTGAAGCTTCAATTTTCTACTTTACTTTCTTGCACTAACAATCATAGGTGTAGTTATCTTCTTATGTGTAGACTTTATTCCTTTCCCTTTTTTCTTTGGAAGTTCTTTTTCCTCCTCTTCTTCTTCTTTATCATCTTCTCCTTTCCCTATATGAGCATAAGAGGGTCATCATTCTTGTTTGATTTCTTCTTGATGCTTTCCATTCTCTTATTTCCCATCTTCAAAATTTGAGGAATCTCAATTTATAGAGATATCCTAGTTTTTTCCTCCTCATAGGTGCCAAAATATGTTTCTTTTTGGTTAGTTGGTTCATTGAGTAGAGCCTTAATGATATCCTTAGTATCATCAATGTTTACTTTATATCCCAAGGGTTTTACCCATGCTATCCTAAGTATGATTGCTTGAATATGAGTCTTATTATAGTCAATTAGGAGGAAAATGTCTTGTTCATGCTTCTCAACTAATTTTTGAGGAACCCTAAACTTATTCTACATATTTTCCTTAAAATTTTCAAAGTATGCACCCATAATGCTATCAAACTTTTCTCTTAGGTCATTGATAAATCATTGATTTGGTATATAACTAGTCTATCCTTACTCTAGACCTCATTTCCCTTATAGGGAAATAACATTTTCACATACAAAAGCAAACCTACTAGGAGGGAGCCAAACTCACACACATTTTTCTTTGATACCCAAATGCTTTACATGTTCTTTCCTAGTTGTCTTAGCTACAACTAGCTAAGGTCAAAAGAAAATAAATTTCTTGACCACTTTAAATGTCAAGTCAACTACCTCACAAGGTATAATATTTTTCCTAATTGAACTATAGATCTTGTGGGATATCACATGAATTCCAAATTTGATCTCCATGTTTTTGAGATTGTTTAATTTCGTGCCCCTACCATCCCACTCTACTAGGGTTTTCTTGGCAAGCGATCATGTAACTCAGTCAATCATCTTATTAGTGATCATTACATGTTGCTCAAGACAAAAAGAAATATCATTAACCCTACATAGAATGTATCTAATCCACTTCACCTAAAAATTCTATGACATTTGCATGGCATGAGTCAAACCCTTGACTTCCAAATTTTTGTGCTCAGGTTTCAACACTCCATTCTCACATTATGCATTGTAAGCTTCATTCAGGTTGAAACAAAATAATTCCTAAATATTGAAATGATAAAATGATCTAATATCATTGATTAAAAGTACCTTAGGAAGAATAGTTGAGTGGGCTCCCATTGGGTGTTTTTGCTAAGCAATCATAGGATAATGCTTCAATGTTGGTGCTTTGCATACTGTGTTCTTCAACAATATCTCAGAATCCTTCTTTTCCTTCACACTAGATATGGATGCCATTTTTCTTAGTGAATGAAGAATCCTCAACAATAAATAACCTTTCCTACAACTTTAATTCTAACAAATATTCGCTCTTGATCACTAAGGGGGCTCAAAAGTGCTCTACACAATTTGAACTCTAAATGCAAGGTGAAAGCATAAACCCTAAATTTTTTCTTTTAATAATACATTTCAAATTGTAGGGCCTCCTAAATGCATAGTACATTGGTAGGTGAGATGGATTAGTTAGATCCTTGAACTTAAAAAATAAATGTCTATCATGAAGCCAATTAGAACTAATTTCTAAATTAATGTTTCTTAGAGATGATTGATATCTCAATTACAACTAAGATTTGTCTTGGTTAAAATGTAGTTCCCTTGCTTGACCTTGTGCATCTAAAGATACAAGTTTGGACTACTCTTTCTTGCATACCTATAACTAATGTAGAATTTTCCTTGAATTCTTAGTTCCAACCATCTCCTTGACTACTTAGTTGGATGTAGATACATCACCCCAACTCCTTGGTTTGGATGATCAAAACTTCATTGTCTTCCCTTGTATTTTCCACTAATTTCTTTACCCATTTAAGAGTCACTTGAGTTCTAATCTCTTCAATCTTTTATTTTCCTTTTTTTTCTTTACAAAAAATTTTTGTGGCTCTATTTATAAAATTTATTTCCAAATGACCTATCTTTTTGAATACATAACATCTCACAATAGTATGCCTTTTCTTGAAGTGATTTCTTATACAATTTACTGCAATGTGGCCATATTTTCCACATAGATGGCATATTTCCCATGTGTTGTAGTCCTAACCAATAAATGATCTTTTTCTAGTTATATTGTGTTTATTATTGAATTCCATTGATTTGATCTTCATTATGAGGATTTGCAACCATGCTTGTGACATTTGAAACAATTCCCTTCAAGGTTTGATCTAGATATGCATTCATTTATTGCAATTATAGCAATGATCTTTGAACTTGGGTTGTATAGTATTGTTAAAAGAAATATTTGATGTATGACCTATTTTTAGATATTCTTTACATGCAGGTCTTTTTTTGTTCTATTATCCTTGCTATGATTATTCTCCTTGATTAGTATACCTTGAGCCAATAGTGCCTTTAGTTCTATTCATTTTTTTCATACAATTGATTCACACTTTCTTGTGACCTCAATATATTTTCATTGAGTACCTTTTTAGCTATTAGCTCATTTTAGACTCTTTCATTCTCTACTCTTAGATTGAAAAGTTCATGATTTGTATCATTTTGTTGATTTTCCATGTTTGCCTGATGTTATGATAGCTACTAGTTTTCATTGGTATTTTCTTCTGGTCTAATTGTAGGTAATATTTTGTCTTCATCTTCCATTTCTTTGTCATTTATTTCTTTTTTATTTTGTTCCATGACTTCACATAGCCTGATCGAGTGACTTTCCTATTCTCTTTTCAAATTTCTTACTTCTTCTTGTAGAGAAGGATTCCTTACTACTAGATATTATATGGCTGCATTTGTTTCTTCTAAACTTCTTTCTTTTCAAAGGTCTTCTATTCTTTGTTCTATGTATATATTTTCATTCATATGTATATCCAATTATTTTCTCCTTTTTAGAGAGTGGGTGAGTTTCTCCTTAGGTTTCTTGACTTGCTTCATAGAGATATATAGATCAAGTTTGTCATTCTCAATAACTTTATCTAACTTATACACTTCAATTTCTTCATATCTTTACTCTCAAGATGTTAAGCCTCTAATAGGAGAACCTTACTCTGATACCAATTGTTGGAAATGTAATGACAAATAGGTGACTTGGGGGGGGGGGGTGTGGGGGTGAATAAGGAACCACTATAACTTTTCACTTAGAATAATTTTACTTTACTTCATTATATTATCTAATCTACTATCATGCATGAATATAAATGATTGAACAAATCAACACCATAACACTTTAACACAATATTTGGTAACCTATCAACCCTCAAAGGGAGAAGGTAAAACTAGGGTGGGGATGACACCCACAATACTTCACCACTATAGTAATAAAGTTGGCTTGTTAGGGGTTACAATTGATCACTTTAGTGATCTTCTTTGTTATGAGTATGAAGGACTCTTAGGTCAACCTTGTGAAAGGATTTTGTAATACAGTGAAGTATGTACTCTGTTAGGAGATTCAACAAAGGACTATTAGGTAAACTTGGTTAGAGAATTTGACTGATGCACTTGTTAGGATGAATCAATAAGTTGATCTTTTCTTTGAAACTCTATTTTCTAAAATAGATCCTTTGAATAATATGATCACCTAACTTTGATGGATGAGTCTCTACATTTCCATTTATACTGCTTGGTGATCTTCTAAACAAAATGTTATTTCATCTTCCTTATTCACTCATGTCTTCTTCAATGATTCTTGTGTTTCCATGTTTAAACAAAATAATTTTCCTTCCTTATATCCATCAAATTATATTTTCATTCCAAGTTAGCTCAAAAAATTGATCTCTTTACAATAACCAAATTATACCTTCAAGTCAGCCATATGCTAATTCTTGGGCCACACTGTGCACTTAGGTGTTATGCTGATGCTCAAGAAATACAATGAGCTTAGGTGATACTCTGGTACTCAAGTAACATTGGATGCTCGAGTAACACTTTGGTACTTGGGTTACACTAAAGCATGCCTACTTGGACTAGATACTTAGTTCATACCAATAACTCGACAAATATTGTGAACTCGGGTCACACTACAAACTTGTTTTATACTATAAACTTGTTTCATGTGGTAGAGCTCGGTTAACACAAGATATTCTCAATCTTCTTGAGCTACGTTGAAACTTTCTTAATGAAGGAAGGTTCAGTTATAGTATTAACCTAACTTCTTGGATGACTTAAGTGTTTTGTCACTAATTGACAATATGTCTATCCATAGAGTCAACAATTGTATCACTAGATATTTAGGCATCCCATTTGGAATTGGTGTATCTCTTAAGGACATGTATAGTTTATTTATAAAAAAAAAAGGTTTCTTTATTAGTCCAACTTCTTTCTCTCAATAAAAAGATGTATTCAAGTGGCCAAAAAGATCCTTCTAGCTAGGACCATGTCTATATTTTTTCTTATTGGCTTCCTTTCAAATATTTTTGAATCATATCAATAAGCTAATAAAAAAGTTTATTTGGGAAAATTGAGGCAACAAGAAAGGCTACCCTACTATATCTTTGTTTCATTGTGTTCAACTAAAAGATAAAGGAGGTTTGGGAATTATAGACCCCTTTACACAAGGGTTTTTCCTTACTACCAAATGGATGATTAGAGACATAGAAGGAAATTATTGTTTTGAGGCATTTAGTTAGACACAATATCCACACTATTATAGGAAGAGGCCCTTGGAAATCAATTGGTTGCAGGGATAAAATCATTAAGGCCCCTTACTTTATTAAACATGGATAAAGTCCATTCAACTCTATCTGGGGAACCTAATATATTATTTCTAAGAATCTCATCTGAATTGACCAATCTTTTATTCATGGACTATTTTTTTTTTTTAATTCATCCATTGGGTGGAATATAGTAGTCCAAGTTGGAGGTAAGCCTTTTGGCCTCATCCATCATTTAAAGGATAATTTTTTTTTCAAAAGAGGAATTTTAACCTTTAGAGACCTTTGAGACCTTACTAACTTGAGTTGTAAAATTCTTATAGTTTATTACAACTTGTCACTTCTGACAAATATATTATTGAAGGTATTCAACAACTCACTACCCATCAATTTTTATTTCTTCTCTCTATTCCTATTTATGATAGATTATTTTACAATTGGAGATGAAGGTTTATATATAACCTCTATTCTTTCCCTTTCAAAACCATCCATAGGAAACTTCTTCCCCCTCTTGCCACCTCTTCCCATTTAAACACATATTGGAAATTTAGGCTTCACCACAATAAATGGAATAAACTTAGCTAGAAATTTTGGGATCAAAAGCTGATTCCTCAGCTCAATAGTTGACCTAGAGGACCCCTCATGCAAATCTCCCATTGGAAGTCATCCCACATTCACTTGCCATCATCTATATTGTTCATTTTGCACCCACCCTTAAATTCATTCAGCATATTTTTTGCATTTTCTATCATTATAAAGAATTCTAACATTCTCCTTTCTCAACCTTCCTTTCTCTTTAAAAAATAAATTAAATTGTCCTGGAAAATACCTCTCTTGTGGTCCTCTAAAGTGCATAATTTGGTCATGCAAACATTTAAGAAAGTGATAATTAAGCATATTTTGAATTTTAGATGTTTGGCATTCTTCTCCAATAGTCACTGCCTCAGCTCCATTGAGCTCCACATGATATTATCCAATTCAAGTCTCCATATTTTCTTATGTTTTTCCTTTATAGATTCTAAGTTTGATATTGCTAGCACTCTCCATTATCTCTAGGTTAAATTCCACAAATTTGAAAACTTTATTCTAATTTCTAAGAACCCTTGAAAGGACATGTTGGCAATGCTTCCTCCATGATCCTTTTCGATTATTCAAGTATTATATTTGTATTTTGTAAGATTATATTATGAACCAAAATTCAGTAATTATTTTTAAATAGTTTCTTCATATTCAAATTTATCGATATGTGGAAACAAGTTTTTTCAGCTATGAGTCATCTTTGCAGCTTTACTTGGTTCTAGTTTACTTCTCTATCAAGCTTCTTCTTTTCTCCTTTGTTCTTTTGTTCTCGTCTCCCTTGTTTATTTGTAATTTTCTTCTCCCCCTTGAAGAATAATTCTAAAGGCATTCATATTTCAATATAATTTCTCCTCCTATAGACATGTCTACATTGTTCATCAATCCAAACTTGTGATTAGTCATTTGTGGATCATGGACTAATGTTTGCCCCTATTTCTTTACTTTAGGCTTGATAGGGGTAATACCCCTAACTTTTCTCCTAGATAATTAAAGGTATACTTATGAATAGGTTTTGTGAATATATTATTTATTTTCTCTTTGGGTGGTACATATTCCAACCTTTCCTATTTCTCTTGCACTTTCTCTCTTAGAAAATGGTATTTTATTGATATATTCTTGGATTTTGAGTGCACAACCAAGTTATTTGACATGTTAATTAAAATTATGTTACCAACATCAATAACTACTAGTTCCTATGCTTTCTCTTGGAACCCTTCATGCAATTGTTTGAACCAAACAACTTGTATGTACTCAAAAACTACTACAACATACTCTACTTCTACTTTGGAATGAGAAATACAGTTTTGCATCTTGCTGGTCCATACCACTAGTATTCCCCCAAGAAATAATGTAACACTAGTTGTGTTCTTTTTGTCATCTATGTTTGTTGGTCATTCAACATTAGTTAAGACATTGTCTTCAAATTTTCCTTTGTGAGGATACCATAAATCATTTTTTGTTTAGTACCCTTTAGATATTTAAAGATCCTTTTCATATTGATCATATGATATTCTTTTAGACTGGTTGAGATTATAGCCATTATCTTGACAACCTATATGTAATGTTTGGTCTACTGTACACCACATAATACAACTTACCAATCATTAATCAGTGGAGATTCTCATTTACTTATTGACTCTCATCTTCCTTTTATAATTTGCAACCAGTCACCATTGGGGTGCTCATTAGTATGGCCTCTTCTAGACCAAATATTTTAAGAATTTATTTAACATACTCGGTCTATCCAATGAAAAGTCCTCCCTTCAACTAGGATACTTGCAAGCCAATAAAAAATTTGATCTCTTTGATCATCGATATGTAAAAATATTTCTGCATTTCTTCCATAAATACTATGCTCATCTTATCATCTCCTCCAAACATAATCTATCATCTATGGATATTTCAGCAATAAAAAACCCCACTTCTATTTCCTTTTTCAGGTAAATATTGTTGTTTTTAGTTGTTCTTATAAATCCTATCTTGATTAGATATGAGTATAACCTCTCACACTAAGATCTTGGTGCCTATTTTAACCCACACAAGGATTTATGTAGTCTACATACTTGATTGTATCCTCCTATTTCAAAGCCTTTAGGTTGTTCAATGCACACTTTCTCCTCCAATACACAATTTAGGAATGTGGCAACTCACATCTATTCGGTACACTTTGAAGTTCTCACATATTACAAATCCTATATGTTTTCTAAATCCTAGTCTTTCCACCAGTGCAAAGCTCTTACCATATTCTATTCCTTCTTCCCGTGTATACCCTTCGCATACCATCTAGCCTTATTTATAACCACTTATCCATCCTTGATTATTTTTTTTGAAAACACCTTTTTTTTTTCCATTAAATTTTTTTTCCTTGGATGGGTTACTAGGGTCCATGTGTCATTCTTTATTATCTGGTTAATTTCTTCCTCCATTCCCCTTCTCTAGTCATCATGCTTAAGTGCTTCACTTTTATATTTGGGCTCTATGTGTAAGAGAAGCCACACTATATCTATTTCCTTTCTCCTTTTCATCAATCTAACATATTTCTCTCCAATCATTTGATCAATCTAACATATTTCTCTCTAATCAAACTTTTCTTTTAACTAGATAATCCACAGAAATCTAGAGAAATTGTCAATGAGAAACATAAAATATCTATCACTAGATATACTCTTAGTCCTCATGGGACCATACAGTTTAGTGTACTAACTCTAATGTATGTTCATAAGTAAATATTTTCTATATAAGATAGAATGTGCCAACATATCTAGTTGACAATTTTTACATATTACATTGTCGGGTATAGTAATAGGACGAAAACCTCTTACACATTGCTTCTTTCCTACTTTAACAATGCTTTCAAAATTTACACGACACAACCTTTTGTGCCATAACCAACTATTATCATTCTCAAATACTAAGAATTTATTCTCATAAATATTAAGGTAGAAGAAATTACCCTTTTTTTTTGTCCCTTAGCTAGTAGTTTACCTATCTTGTCAAATATTTTACAAGACCCTTTGTTAAATGTGAACTTATAATTTTTATCCATTAATTTGGCTACACTCACCAAGTTCCATCTACTAGATATACATCTTCTCAATTGGTGGATACATTTAGGGCTACAATACCATCACCTATTATGATACATGGTGAGTTATTTCCAAACTTCACCATTCTTTCATCGTAGGCCTTGACCTTGTGGAATATTCTCTAGTCAATGGACTTGTAGTGAGAAATTATTGTTGATTATCCAATTCTTTTTTCTACCTATGTTTGTTATTAGATCTCTCTCCACCCTTTCTTCTTTTATAGAAATAAAGGATATTTAATTTGTTGAATACGATTGTTCAATTGTATGTTGTCTTTGATGTTACACAAATGCCATATCAATTATCAGACAAAGTCTACCAAGCTTATTTGGTTAGCAAAGTGAATTACAGAGGCTACCAAGCTTAGTTGGTTAGCAAAGCAAATTCCAGAGTCTATTGAGCATTCCTAAAAGTTACTCTATGGAAACATCTTTTACCGAGCTCACTCAGGCGATGAAGGTTTCTATGGTAGAAGTTGGTTTCTACCAAGCTCACAAGGTCAACAAAGGAAAGTTAGTGATTATTGAGTTCACTCGGTCTCCAAAGCATTTTGCAAAGTTTGTAGTGTTCACTAAGCTTCAGTTGGTTAACACTAGAAATCATTTCTAGAGTAGTTTGCACTGAGCAGGGTTGGCCAATGAAGGATTTCATTGTTCTAGGAAATAAAGCTTAATTATTTTATGTAATGATTGTAGCTGACTGATGTAATGATTATTGATAATTATAACTTGTAAATGAGCTAACTTGACAATTTGTAAAGTATAAATAAAAGGTCAAGTTGGGAATTCAAAATTATGGATAAATGAATGAGTGAGCATGCAAGTGTAATGATTGTGTGAAGAGGAAAGTGTGAGAAAATTTGGAAGAAGGATCAGATATCCTAGAGGAGTAGGAAAAGTTGTGTTCAGGTCAACTCATTGTTACTTTCTCACAATTATAGCAGTGATTTTCAAATCTCTTAATAGAGTTGGTCTAACCACCATTTTGTAAATCCTATAACAAGGTGGATAGTTCTATTGAATTGTTCTAAAGTCCTCTAGCAAGGCCACTCCTAGCAGGGTGATTAAATCCTCTAACAAGGTCACACCTAACAGTGTGTTTTGTAACCTTTAACAGGATTGGCTCCTAACAGGCCTCACTTTAGAAGATTGAAAATCAGTAGTTAGTTACTTGGTGGTTTTTCCCTTATTGGGTTTCCACATTAAATCTTGCATCTCTTGTATTCTTATTTCTTTTATGCTTGCATGTTAATCACTATGAATGCTTAAAGATTAGTAATAAGTTAAGATACAATACATCTATTGAGTTACAATATTTTTCTGTGTAGCTATCGAGTGATAGTAGTTACTAGTTTTAAGACATCTAAAGGATCTGTGGATTTGTTTTTGTGGTAAATAATTCACCCCCCCTCTTAGTTACTCCATCTATATTTCCAACAATTGGTATAAGAGCTTTTGGTGCTGGCAAGAAGGATTTCAAGGATCTAAGATAAAGATTGAGATGTCTTATAAGAGAGAAATTTGAAGGCTTAATAGAGATAACTTTTTAGCATGGCAAGGTCTCATGAAACTCCACCTAGCTTCTATTGGAGATATAGGATTGAAATATTTTGATGAAGAATATATGAATCCTTTTGGTACACTATCTATCAATGACATTGCTGAGAAGAAGACTAATAATACCATGATGATAGACATTGCATCAGCCCTAAGCTATGAAGATTTTGATGATATCAAGGACTAGAAAATTGCCTTTAAAATGTGCAACAAGCTTAAAGATATCTATGGAGGTGATGATAATTTGTGGAGAGCCAAAGTAGAAAGTCTAAGAGGACAATTTGATTAGATGAGGATGAGAGAGGATGAGAACATTACAAAATATGTTGAAAGAGTCAAAGCAAGCATCAGTGCAATCAAGGTTTCTAGACGAGATATCAAAGAGGAAATAGTTATAAGTAAAGTTATTAGAACATTGCTTCCCATTTATGAAATTAGAGTTTCTAAAATTCAAGAAAGAGGATGTGAAGAAAATCATAAGATAAATTTAGAAGCCATAGTAGGGAGATTAATTGCATTTGAGCTAGATAACTATGACAACTATGTTCTAACTTCCAAGAACATTGAATTAGCATTTGAAGCCAAGCTTTCACTCAAAGAAAAGGGCAAGAAGATAAAGGATTCTTAGTTAGAAAGTGAAGAAGAACTAGAATAGAGTTCTAAAAGTGATCTTGAGGTGGTTGAAGCTCTTCTTGCATGGAAATATTCTAGAGGCAAAGAGAAATACAAAGGTGAAATTCCTCTAATCTATTTTTCATGTGAGGAAATTGGTCATAGATGGGAAGAAAGGTCACAAGTGTAATGGAAAGAAAGACTTCAAATCATTCAAGGACAAAGGTAAGAAAATATGTTTCATGGCTAAAGATTCTAAGGATTCTGATAATAGTGAAGATGACATTGTTTACATTATTGTGAACAATGAATCTAATAATGGTGAGGAAGATAAGATGGCACTTATCTCTCATGTGAGTGAAAATGATGCATGGATCATAAACAGTGGTTGTTCACATCATATGACTGGTGACAAAACAAAGTTTTAACATTTTGAAGACTATGATAGTGTTAGAGTGAGGTTTGGTAATAATGAACCTTGTTGCATAAAAGGAAGAAAAAGAATCTCTCTAACCAAATAGCTTGTATGTGATAATGCCTATTTGGTTGAAGGTCTAAAATACAATTTTTTAAGTGTGGCACAACTACTCAATAATGGATTCAAGGTGGAATTTTTGCATGGAAAAGCAAGACTATTGGATGACAAAGGAAAGCTGATTGGATCAAGCATATATACAAAACATAACTTGTTCTATCTTGAACTTGGTGAATGCTCATGTTTTATTGCTCAAGTTGAAGAAAGTTGGTTATGGCATAAAAGGTTATGTCATGTGAACTTTGATAACCTAGTGAAAATAAAAAAATTTAGGAAAGTAAGAGGCATTCCTAGTATAAAGAAACCTGATGTTGGTCTATACAAGAATTATCAAATTGGTAAGATGGGAAAGAATAAGTAAAAACTATCAGTCTGAAGAAGTTTTGGAGATTATACATACTGATTTGTGTGGACCTAGTGTAATTGAAAGCTATATTAGAGAAAAGGTCTTCATTCTTTTTGTTGATGATTACTCTAGAATGATGACTGTCATATATCTAAGAGAGAAGTCAGAAGCATTTGAGAAGTTCAAATGGTATTTGTCCAGAGTAGAAAAAGAAAGAGGGAAAAGACTAAAATTCTTGAGGTTAGATAGAGGTGGTGAATTCATCTCCCATGAATTCAATAACTTTTGCACTGAAAGAGGATTCAAAAGATAGGTATCAACAACTGGTACTCCCAAGTGAAATGGAATAGCAGAAAGGAGGAATAGATATATCATGGACTATGCAAAAACTCTAATGATTGAAAAGAACATTCCTATCAAATACTGGAAGGAAGCTATCAGCATTGCAGATTATACCTTGAACCAAGTATAGTTGAAGGATTCATTCAAAATCCCCTATGAGTTATGGTATGGCTATAAACTTGATGTAAGTTACTTTAAAGTATTTGGAAGTAAATGTTATATTTTGAAAGAATCTAGAAAAGGAAAATTTGATGTGAAGGGTGATGAAGGCATACTTTTGGGATATTCTTGCAAAAGTGAGGCATATAGATGTTTAAATTTGTCTACTCACAAAGTCATAGAAAGTGCACATGTGAAAGTTGATGAGTTTATAGAAAGGACTGAAGAAGAAAGCAAAAAGGAACTAGAAGATTATAGGAGATTTGTTATTATTGAACCTAATACAGTGCCAGATACATCTATCAATCAAGAAACTTCTTCTCCTGAGTCTTCAATAACTGAGTTGCAAGAAGTTCAAATTGAGCTATAGGAACCTGATTCACATTCAGATGCTACCAAGCCAATGCCTACCAAGTTTGAAGGACCTGAGCAATAATTAGATCAACTAGAGCCAAAAATTGAAATTCAAAATGAAGATAGTAGAACTCAATCAAAAGGCAAGGAACCTATATTAGTCAAGTATGTCAGGAGACATCATACACTAGATTAGATTATTGGAGACAAATCTAAAGGTATGATGACAAGAAGCAAGCTAAAAAGTACTTGTTTACTTGCTAATTTTGAACCTAGAAATGTCAAATATGCATTAGAAAATGAAAGTTGGATTGAGGCGATGAATGAAGAGATAGAGCAAATAGAGAAGAAAAAAACATGGACTCTTGTACCTAGGCCTAAAGATAAAAATGTGATTGGAACTAAGTGGGTGTTTAGAAATAAGTTGAATGAAGATGGTAAGGTATCAAGAAAAAAAGTTAGATTGGTATGTAATGGCTACTCTCAAGAAGAAGGAACAGACTATGGAAAGACTTTTTCTCTTGTTGCAAGACTAGAAGGTGTCAGGACCTTACTGCCATGTGCTACATACAAAGGATTTAAGGTATATCAGATGGATCTCAAATTAGCTTTTCTTAATGGTATGCTAGATAAAGTAGTCTACACTAAACAACCTAAAGGTTTTTCTGATCCAGATAAGAAGGACATGGTCTACAAATTACACAAAGCATTATATTGTCTGAAACAAGCCGCTAGAGCATGGTATGAAAGATTGCATAACTATCTTATTCAGATTGGTTTTCAAAGAACTAATGATAATAGTAGCTTGTATATTAGGGAAGGACCAGATAAAAAGATTATTTTGCCATAAATATTTGTGTATGATACTTTGTCTATAGGAAATGATGATCCTGAAAAGAATTTTTAGGGAAAATGAACAAGGAATTTGAGATGTCAATGTTTGGTGAGATTAAATTCTTTGTTGGTCTTCAAATTTAACAAAGCAAGAATGGTATCTACATCACTTAGTCTAAATACATCAAGGAGATACTCAAAAATTTTGGCATGAAAGATTGTAAACTAGTTGGGACTCCCATGTTTACAAGACTAAAACTTACCAAGGATGATGAATCAAAAGAGGTAGATCAAACCTTATATAGATCAATGATTGGAAAGTTGCAGTATGTAGTTCATACAAGGCTGGATATTGCTCTTGAAATTGGAATTGTAGCAATATTTTCAGCAAAATCAAGAGAAAATCACATGATGACAAACAAAAGGATCATGAGATACTTGAAAGGCACTAAAGATTATGGATTGTGGTAAAAATTTGGAGGTAATCTAGATTTGAAAGTGTTTACTGATGCAGATTGGGCAGGAAACATTGATGATAGAAAGAGTACAAGTGGAGGAGCATTCTTTCTTGGAAAGAGGTTGGTTTCTTGGACAAGTAAAAAGAAAAATTGTTCATCCCATTCTATAGCAAAAGAAGAGTATGTTTCTATAGTAGTAAACTGTTTTAATATTGATTGGTTCAAGCAGTTATTAGAAAGCATGAAGGTGGAAATTAAAGAACTTGTTGTTATGTTTTGTGACAATACAAGTGTAATCAACATATCTAAAAATCCAGTGATGCATTCAAAAGCCAAGCACATTGCAATAAAGTATCACTTTGTCAGAGAATTGGTGTAGGATAAGGAGATTAGATTGGAATTTTTCCATACAAAGGAATAGATTGCTAACATATTCACCAAGCCATTACCTAAGGATGCATTCTTTTATCTAAGAGGTAAGTTAGGGGTCATTCACCTATCTAAAGCTCACTAAAATGAAGTTTTAGTGATGCATCAATAGGTACCAAGTTTAAGATCTATCAGTGAATGTAGCATAGTCATGGGAACATTGCATATGAATCAGTACTCAAGGTACATTGTTACTCATTTGGCTTGTGTTGTCTTTAGCATGTGTTGTTAAAGAGGGAGAGTGTACTATCATATCTTTCTAAAATTTGAATTTGATTGTGGAAAGTTTGTTGTTTAGAAGCTATGTAGTTCCTTCATAGAGGGATATTACTGTATTTGAGAAGTTTGTGGCATATAATCTAAGAGGGAGAAATGTTCTATAAGGAAAAGACTTATTTTCAAATTTCGTATGCTATGACATGTTGTGTTGCCATGAATGCCAAAGAGGGAGATTGTTGGATATAATTTTTCAATTGTGTGTTGTTTTTGATGTTACAGAAATGTCATATCACTTATTATATAGAGTATACCAAACTCAGTTGGTCAGCAAAGTAAATTATAGAGTCTACTGAGCTTAGTTGGTCAGCAAAGAAAATTCTAGAGTCTACTGAGTGTTCCTAAAAGTTACTTTGTGGAAACAACTTTTACCGAGTTCACTTGGGCAATGAAGGTTTCTGTGGCAGAAGTGAGTTTCTACTAAGCTCACAAGGTTAGCAAAAGAAAGCTAGTGATTACTGATTTCACTTGGTCTTGAAAGGATTTTTTAAAGTTTGCAGTGTTCACCAAGCTTCTATTGGTTAACATTGGAAATCATTTCTGGAGTAGTGTCTACCGAGCAGGGTCAGCCAATGAAGGATTTCATTGTTTTGAGAAATAAAGCTTAATTGTTTTATTTAATGATTGTAGCTAATTAATGTAATGATTATTGATAATTGTAATTTATAAATAAGTTGACTTGAAAATTTGTAAGGTATAAATAAAAGGTCAAGTTGTGAATTATAAAACATGGACAAATAAATGAATGAGCATGAAAGTATACGGATTGTGTGAAGATAAAAATGTGAGGGAATTTTGAAGAAGGATCAGATATGCTTGAGGAGCAAAAAAATTTGTATTCAATCATAGAGGATCTAGTGAAGTAGAACAAAGATCTGTATCAGCAATTTAGTTGCATCTCATTCAGGTCAACTCATTGTTACTTTCTCACAATTGTAGTAGTGATTTTCAAATCTTTTAATAGATTTGGTCTAACAACCATTTTGTAAATCCTCTAACAAAGTGGAAAATCCTATTGAATTTTTCTAAAGTCCTCTAGCAAGGCCACTCTAAGAAAGGTAATTAAATCCTCTAATAAGGTCACACCTAACAGTGTGTTTTGTAACCATTAATAGGGTTGGCTCCTAATAGGGCTCACTTTAGAAGAGTGAAAATTAGTAGCTAGTTACTTGATGGTTTTTCACATATTGAGTTTCCACGTTAAATCTGGTGTCTCTTGTGCTCTTGTTATTTATTTTATGCATGCATGTTGATCACTGTGAATGCTTAAAGTTCAGTAATAAGTTAATATACAATACATCAACTAAGTTACAACATTTTTCTATTTGGCTATCGAGTGACGGGAGTATCTAGTTTTAAGCCATCTAAAGGATCTGTGGATTTATTTTTGTGGTAAATGACTCACCCCCCTCTTAGTTACTCCATCTATATTTCCAACATCAATCCTCATCTTCATTGTCTAAATTGGTTGAGTCTTCATTACGCACCCCCTCCTCATCAATAGAAGCACTTGTTCTCCTTTCATTTGAAGCTTGTTCATCTTTTTTTGTTTTCCTTCTTAATTAGCTCTAGAAACCTCACAACATAATTTCCTACCTTTTTATAGTCAAATTAATTTAAAGGAATATTGACTTTGTACTTGTATTTTCCTCTTATCATTTTCTTTGCAAATATAGCCTCTAACAGTTCTTGTTCAACTTCTTCAACCTAGAGACTCTCTAGGTCTCTTTTGTATTTTTAGGTTCTTTCTTCCTCCCTTCCTCTCTAAGGTGCAATAGGTACAACAAAATCTTTGAATGAAACTACACCCTTTGGTTGAATATAGTCTAATTTTCTCATCTTAAACATAGTGAACTTTCCTATTAGGGCATAAAGATATATCTCCATTTTCTCTATCAACCTCAATTCATGAATGGGTAAGACCCTTATGGCATACTTGGGTAGTAAGGTTATCATTATCTCTCTCACCACATCATCTTCATGTAGTGTGCCTCCAAAAAATATGATGGCTAGCATCACATCCTTTACCCTTTTCCACATGTTCCAATATATTCTCCTTGTTGCATTCTCATCTTGTCATACTTCCCTCTTAGGCTACCAACCTTATCCTTTTGAACATTGTAATCACTACCAAAAATGATATTAATATTTTCCCATGTCTTAAATGCTATCTCAAGATCACCTACATCCTTATATTCTACATAGGATAAAGTGCTAACTAGGTCATCCATTGTACAACCATATTAGTCTCTTTTTCATTTAACTAGTCTACACTAAGTGGAGAAACAAGTGCCACTTATTTGTTCTCATGTGACTCTAGTATACATCCCTAAGATTTCTTAGATTCATCATCATTTTTCTACATAACAAGTTTTAGTTTTCTTTTGAGAACTTGAGAGCTTCTCTCTTTATCATCTTGATCTTTCTCCTCAGGATATTAAACTCATTTCTTTAGAAAATAATGCCCTGATACACATTGTTCATCCAAACACATTGGAAGATACCTGGGGGTGGTGGAGGGGGGCAGGGAGGTGATATGGAGATTATCTTAAAATTTCCACTTTAATTACTAGCACATCAATCTTCTTATTACTTTAAAGACATGGAACTTAATTGATTAGGATTAAGAAAAATAATAGAGATAAAACAACACTACAAAAATCAAAATTTATCTCATGGAATCCCAATTAAGGTAAAAAACATAGTGTGTTGGATGATCCTCACAAATTTTACACTCTCTTTAAGTGTGCCCAATCAATAGATTGTCTCTATTATAAGTTTACAAGGATATTGTGAGGTGTCACTCAGTTAGGGGATTTGGTATAGACATGCATTCTTTCCTGGTTAAGAGTAGCATGGCTAAAACACATATTAACACAAACTAATGTACATAAAACTTATTAAATTTCTCTTTTAATGGGACTTGTTGTTTTGGTGATTATAAAACAATAAGAATATTGATCCAAATAATAAAAATACTACACTTAGCTTAATATAGATCACCTTGATGTTCTCTTGACCTTTACTGTGTCTTTATCTTCCATCTCTCTTAACTCTATAACTCAGACAAAAATTCTTGGTACTCAACTCTATTAGCTTTAGTAGAGAAAGCATAATTTTCCTATAGTATATTTTGATTAAAAAAATCATGTGGTCAAATTGACAAATAAATAGGTAAAAAAAAAAAACTTAACGTACTAAAATAATCTTAAAGTTTTTCTAATTTTTTATAGATCAAATCTAGGTATCCGTTTCTCTTACCAATTTTTTTTAATATAATCTCAATCAAGCATCAAATTGAAATTTTAGAATATATCCCTATATTTGTAAAAGTGGAATTATGTACTTACATAAATAAGAAGACAAGAACACAAAGAAAATTTTGTTTGGATGTACCTTATCGTATGGAAAAATATAAATGAAAAGCTAAACCTAATTAGATATTAAATTGATTCAAAAAAAATAATGAAGTCATGAAATATTTATCAACTAAATATATTAAAATTTTAGTAAGTTTAACTTTATGTTTTTGTTAAATTGCTATTATAAGAAATAACTAGTTGAAAAGTGGGTTGCTTAATGACTTTTTGATTCATCTCAATACAACTATAAAATACAATGAGACTAGGACTTGTACATTTTTTTATGTACCACATAAGCTAATAGTAGTGAAATATTTTGTATTGCAAGGATAATTTTTAATAAATAATGAAATAAATTTGTGTATCAATGAGAAAACAAGTAGAAATAAGTAGACACAGTCATTGACACGTTGACCACACATCAGCTTGTACAAATTAGCTACCTAGTTAGCACACACCAACTACCACATCAGTACCAGCTGTACTGTGCCACATTTTCCATTTTTGTATAGTTTTGTATGGTCAGTATGATCATACCCTATGCCACATCAGGAGTCTATATTTCCATGTTATCCAGGTAGCCTTATTTTTTCTGAGGTCAACATTTCATGGGAAAAAAATTGACAGTCATTTGAGCATCATTCCCAGGTAATTTTGAACTATTGTGATGGTCATTTGACCACCAAATTTAACATAGAAATTTCCTTCTAGACCCCTCTCCAAATTGCTTTTTTCTTTGGTAGTTTGACTTTGCTAGCCCATGATTTGGTCATCCAAACTCTAATTCAGGTGCAATTTTTTTTCAAATTGGGTAGAATTTCTTGAACTTTCTAGTGGTGGTGTTCTTTTCTAGTTTTGGTGCAAAGATTTTTCAGAAATTGTGTTTTTTATCAACTATACCTACTTAATCCTACATTTTACAACTTCAAACGCTCCATACAGGCTCATCTCGACACAAAAATAGGTTCCATTTTTTTTGAAAGTGCATTATTTTTTTGTCTACTTTCTAGATTTATAGTAAGATTCTAGGGTTGTGTGGACAAAAATTTCACTTTTAGAACTAGGGCTTTTTTTTGCATTATAAAGATTTGATTACTTGTCAGAATTGTTGTGCATCTAAGTTATATTTCTTAGTGATAGATTTGGGGCTTAAAAGGAACTTGTAAAAGAAAAATAAAAAGGTCCACTTTGTTCATTTTGACAAGTGGCCCATTGCACACGCACTACTTATAAAGTACCAAAAGCATCTTTTTTGGTGGGGTCTTTTGATTGAGTGAAAAGGGGGGTGTACAATGTTTTTGTGCCTCTCTTTTATGCTTTTTTCATTTTCTACATCATGGGTTCATTTAAATGTCCACCTCTAACTTCACACAACTATTCTACATGGAAAGATATTGCATGGAGTAGATTAATGGAAAAAGGTTATAGTCTTAATGTTGATGGTACAATTACCAAACTTGTTGATGCTAAAGAACTCATTGAATGGAAAAACAAGACCGATAGGCTTTAGGAATTATTAGGAGTTGTGTACATAGAGATCTCTTCTTTCACATTGCCAGTTGTATAAAATTCAAACTAGCTTGGAACAAACTTGAATCATTGTATGGTAAGGTGGACGAAGAAAAGGGATTTCAGATTGAGGATGATCTACTTCTCTTGGATCTAAAGAACTTTGACACAATTTAGGATTACATCAACAAAGCCAATAAGTATAGGGCACTTCTTAAAGATTGTGTAAATCCCATGAAGGATGAAAAGTTGATTCATCACATCCTAAAGAGGCTACCTTTAGAGTATGCTTCCTTTGTTTTGAGTTTTAATACTCATAGGTTGACCATGGGAATTTCTTACTAGAAGCCTACATTTGATGCATTCATAGAGATGTTGATTGTTGAACAATCTCACTTGATGGATTTAACAATTCTCACGATATCAAAGACCAAAGCCTTGGTGGTTAGTGATGAGCACCAATCAAGTCAAGGAGGGAAAAGTTCTAGCAACAACAAGAAAAAGTAGTGGAAGTAGAAATCACAATTTGAGACACAAAAATCCTCCTCATAGCAAGGCAATTCTTCTTCAAAAAAGAAGGGAAGTAATGAAAAGAAGGAAAAACTTTTTTGTGCATATTGCAAAAAGCAAATCATGATGAGCATCATTGCAGAACTAAAAGAATCGATGAGTTGGAAAACCTACTCATGAAGAACAAAATTCAAGTGCCAAGTACTTCCAAGGATTCAACTCCAACCTCTTCAAAGGGTAACTTGGACAAGCACTTATGGAAAACACAAGTTCTTCTTGGAATGGACACTTGACTCAGGTGCCTCCTACCATGTTGGTTCTTCAAGGGGAGACTTTTCTTCATTGAAGTAGCCAAAGGTACCACACATCTTCATGGAAGATGATACTAAAATTAAAGTTGAAGGAAAAGGACATGTGGAAATTGACAATGGGGAATTCAAAGATGTTCTCTACATTCCAAACCTTATCTCTAATCTGCTATCATTTTACCAAATCACTCACCTTGGAGATGGTCATAAAGTTGAGTTCCTTGCAGATTCAGTGATGGTGCATATTCTTAGAGATGATTCATTTGTTGTAGTGGGGAAAGTCAATGATGACAAGAGGCTTTATTCCTTCTCCCACATTGTGCCTATATCTCCTTCTCAAGCCTTGTTAACTCACTCAACTTCACACATCAACTTATGGCATGAGCAGTTTGTTCATCTTGCCTTTTGCCATCTTTAGCAACTTTGTTCAAAACACATGGTCAAAGGTCTAACTAACATAAAATTTTCTAAGGGTGAGTGCTCATCATGTTCAGTGGATATGCATCTTGAGGAGAAGTATGATAAAGGGAACTCTTCTAGAGTACTAGTTGTTCTCTAGTTGGTTCACATGGTATTGGCAAGACCTTTTGCAGTGACATCAGTCAACCAAGGCCACTACATCCTTACTTTTGTTGATAACTTTTCATGCTTCACATGGGTCTACTTCTTTCATCACAAGAATAAAGTGGTTCATAAGCTTCAAGCCTTTAAGACTCATGTTGAACAAAAATCAAGGAAATCCATCAAGGTACTATAGGTGGACAATGAGAATAGATATGTGGATAGAAGACTTAGGGACTTTTGCAAGATTGAGGGAATTGATCTTCAGAATCCACTGGCATTCAGTCTTCATAAGATAGATGTTGCAGCTATGAGGATTAGGACTCTCAAATCCATGTTAAGTTGCATGATAAAGGCCGAGTCTCTTGATCCTAAACTTGAAGTTGAAGCCATTAGCAATGCTACTCACATACTTAATAGGTCTCCTCATAATTCCTTAGATGGGAAGACTCCTTTTGAGGCATGGTGTAGCAGAAAACTAGTTGTGATTCACTTCAAAGTCTTTGGTTGTCCAGCATGGGCAAACCTATCTTCTAGGGGATGCAAGGCACTAGCACCTAGGCCTTGTACTTTCATGGGCATGAAGATAGAATGAAGGCATACAGACTCTTGGATCTAGGGACACACAAGATCTTTATGGAGAAGGATGTTCACTTTGAGGAAAGTTCACCCAGCTTATCCTCTAGTCCTCTCTGCACTTCATATACTATGGAAACTGATAGTGACACCAATGATAGTGCTTCAACAGATTCAAACACATGTGGTTCTATTGATAGTTGTAGCAAGAGGTCACATCATTAGTCTAGTCCACATGATTATATTACCATAGTGAAAGGTCCAACATAGTAGGGTACATGTTGTCTTCTAGCTCTAGCTTTAGTTGATGACTACATAGCATACATTGAAGGTTTGTTCATGGAGTCGCACACCACAGACTTGGGAGACAACCTTGATGATTTGCATCTTCTCATTGATGAAGATGATCCTTCTATAGTTGTTGTGAGGGCTCACTCTAACCCTCATGTCCATTCTCTACATGATCAATCTTTATAGGTTGGCATGATTGTGGATCCTTATCAACAACAATTTTTGGAGGTCTCTTTATCAGTTCAGGAGACATGTGGTTCCTTGGGATAGGTTCAACAAACATCCTTGCTAGATCTACATTTGTTCTTTTCAACATAGTTGGAAGGGGCAACCATCAACATCAACACATGGATACTTGAGTAGGTTTCAAGACCAACATGCATCTTCAAGATTGCACCTTTGCCATTGTTTCTTCCAAAAGGGAGGAACATCATTCTACACTCATGGAGTAGCTTCTTCCTTGGAGCAGTAGTCACTAGTCAACATTCTTCATTAGGGAGGGACTACCTTGTCTCTCTTCCTCTTATTTCTTATGGGGGTTACTTTTTCCTCTTATGAGGTCTAGTTCTTCTCATTCTTCACTTTTTTATATACTAGATGTATGCCGTAATGGGAGGGTCTTGATTGCTCCATCCATCCATGCATTCCTATTCATCTCTCTTTTTAGGGGAGATTTTTTCTCATGAGGTTTTCCCTCTTTCTCCACTTTATGAGAGATTGCATTTCATTATGTACATGGGCACCTAACATGGCCTAGTACCTGGAACCCATCTTGCATTTCATCCTAGTTTTTGTAAGCTTAAGGGCATTCCCCTAAGTTGCACTTAAGGGGGGATGTTGGTGTAAATACATATTTACTATTTACACTTACTTAATTTTACTTAGGTTAATGCATTATTTTATTATTCTACATTATTTTATTATTTTATTTTTTGAGACACTTAGGAGTTTGCTCACATTTTTGAGTTGTCATGTTGACAACATAGAAGTACACAACTCTATTTCAGCACATGGTGTCTACAACATTGGAGTTTTCAACATTCACTGAGTTGTCATGTTGACAACATAGTTATTCACACTTTTTTTTTAGCACATGTTGTCTACAACACTGATCTGTGTGTTACACCCTTGTAGGCTTATCCTCTCATCATTGCACTTAATTTTGTGCTTAATGGAGGATAACCCATATCTAGTGGACATGTAGCTAATTATGAGGCATTTATATATAAATACTCCTAGTCTACTCTTATGGCATATTCAATGAATATATCATCATTCTGATCATACTCTCTCTTTGTGGTCTATAGTTGTGCTTGTGTTTGAGTTCTTAATTCTTGGATGAATTCTGCCCTAAGGCAAATTCTTACAAACATTATTTCTAACATTCTCACATAAGTTATCTAGATTTGAAGATGGGTTATGACTCACCACTTAGAACTAGTTGTTGTCATAATATATAGTACTTTCCTCATCAGATTTAGCCTGAGCAATATATTTTCTTCTAGGTCTTTTTTTTTATTCACCTTCCTACTCTATAGGATTGGCTTTCTATTTAGCCTTTTGTACAATGACATGTGTATTGCCCCTTGTGGTAGGTGTTGTAGGTTTGGGATGACTTGGTTTATCAACCATTTTAGGTCTTGTCACTATTTGTGCTTTGTTCTTTCTCTTCTTTTGATTAGTAAGAATATTTGCTTCCTTGGCTTCTTCTTTATTAGCACCATCTTCAATCTCTATTTCTTCATCTTTCTAATCCTCACCCTATCCTTATGTCAATGCAAGTGGTACTTGAATCTAAGTGTCTTCTTCTTCTTCATCTTCCTCTTCTTCTTCCTCCTTGACACATTCTCCAAATTTCTCTTTTAGTTTCTTCACTGATTTATCCTTCTTTTTAATCATAAAATTAGTCTTCAACTATGAAGTAATCTTTGATTTGGCCAACTCATAGTTACCAAAATATTTTGCATCTTTGTCCACTTCTTCTGCAAGAAATGGTATGATTGTTTTAGAGGCCTCATCAACATTAATCTCATAACCTAATGGCCTTAGCCATCTCACTCTAGGAATTTCTACTTGAAAAAATGTGTGATCAACATCAACTAGGAAAAAAACATCATCATAATATATTTCCACTAATGATACTAGAATTCTTAATCTCTTCTTTAGGGATTGTTTGAAATCCTCAAAATAACTAGTCATTATTGACTCAAAATTTTCACCTAACTATTCGATGAACTCTCCTATTTGAACTACAATAGAACTATTTGTCTTCCTTGCAATAGTACCAAATGTAGGAAATGTGTTCAGTACATAAAAGAAGATACATACAAAAAATAGATCTGAATTTACACTAGGAACTCTTTGTTTTCCTTATTGCTCTTAGGATTTCAATTAGTTGTTGCAGCTGTAGCTTGGCAAGATCATATGTATGATCCTTCTTCACAATCGTGTAGTGCATATCCACTACAATGTAGGATACACTATTTAATCTAATTGATTGATAAAACTTATGTGCACTTACCCTTACTACAAAAGCTATCAGAGGATTTTTTATTGTGTCTATGGTCATTCCTCTCTTGTTGTGCATAGCTCCCATGTTCTTTTTAATAACTTCTTTGGACTAGCTTCTCATCATCTTTGGCCAATCTAGGATTGGATACCTTGTCACCCTATGAATTATCCTCTTTTTGATTTTGATTGTTCCATTGTCTAACCACACTATGCTATCATGAATTCTACTCAAAACAATCTTGATCCACTCAGTTTTGAGAATGTTAGGGGAATCTAGGGCATGAGTTAACCCTTTCTTTTATACAATCTTGAATTCTTCCCTTAACACACCATTTTCACATAGTTTTCCATATGATTCTTTTATTTCCATGTCACTAATACTACCAATCTTACAATTATAATAGTTTCTAACATCTTGAATCATTAAAAGTTTTGGTGGTATCATACATAATGCACCAGAGGGATCTTGGTTGTACGATATGTCTAGAATGGCTTTGAAAATAGGTTTTTCTATCTCATTTCTAACCAAATGAACATTTAAAATCTCCTTTCCCTCTACACCTTTTTCTTTCAAAGAACTAGATGCCATTATATAAATATAGGGTTTATGAAATTCAAAATAGTGTAGCTCAACACTCAATAAGTACCTTGTGAATCTTGATGAAATAATGTTGAACAACTACTCAAATCTATTACAAACACCTTAAATGAAATTTCCAAGTCTCCTTTATCTCTTCTTTCTCTCTCTCAAATTTGAATGATGTTAAATGAGTATAAATCAATCAAATACTCCTTTAAAACACTACAATTAATGCTAAGTGCTTACACAACTGTATGCTCAACATCAACTAATTTTTGGCTCACTCGACATCTACTTTTCATTCCATTTTATTAGCAACCACAAGAAACTTTTCATGCTCAACAGTAACATGAGAGATTGACAAAACCTAAAGATTTTTCCTTGATTCCTAATAATATCTTGCATCTTTATTCATGCTTATGTAATCTTTTCAGAACTAAATCCTTTGGAACTGATGTATGGTATAACTTTTAGATATTAGTCCCACATAGCTTTTGATTGCTTAGCTTGATGAGGTGTGACCACCTAACATATTGGGTAAAGTGATCCCTTCTCCATTTGATGTGTTGCAATACTCCTTTCTCTTCCATATCTTGTTCATTTCATTTCTAAAATTTTCAGTATTTGCCTTGCCTTTTTCTTTATTGAACTCACAACTTGGTTTCTTTGACCTTGTTGGACAATATTAACTAATGTGACCAATATTCAAACAACTAAAATATGTGGTTTGATCAACCACCTTTTGTAGTCACTCCTAAAGTGTGCTCTAATATAGTTCTCAGAAATATGTCCATACTCTTGGCAGTAGTGACAACTATAACTTTTATTATAGTCCCTATTATAAAATTTTCCATTATTCTTTACCTTTTTTTTTTTTTGATGACCATATTGGGTTGGATCTGCACTCAAAATATCTATGTCCATACTTTTGACAATTATAACAATATCCTTCAAATCTTTGAGTGTGTATGGTCTTAGTTCTACATTCACGTTCTTGATAACCTTGTTTTTGTCTTAGTTCTCCTTATCATTCTAATTTACAACCTTGCTTTTGCACACATTGGCAGTATGTCCTTTCTTACCACAATTATGAAAATTAGGTTTGGAATTCTTACCTTTGTTACTCCTTTCTTCAACACTTTTAGATGATTCTCCTTCTTCAGTACTTGTGTATCCTAGTCTAGATGTATCATTGTTATATGTAGGGGATCTCATCAATTGTTCAAAGTACTTGATGGCTTCACTAAGTTTATTGAAACTTTTAGCAAATTCCTTTTCCTTTTTTAGATCATTGCTCAACTATTTATTTTGCAACTTCAGTCTTGTTATCTCAATTTCCTTGGCATTTAGTTCATGGTTGGAATTCATCAATTGACCCAAAGTTTCTAAGTGTATGTTAGCAATCCTGGTGAACTTTGATGATCTCTCTTCCAATATATTGGTCAAAACTTTGTTTCCATATTCAATCATGGATTTGTCTTCCACTACTTTCTTTTTTGTTTGGTCACCTCACATTATAATATGGCTTGTGATTGTTGTTCTATCTTGAGATTTCAATTTTCTTCAGCTTGGGTTCTATTCTTTTCCATTAGATATACAATTGTTGCATCAAATTCATTAGAATCTCCATTTGCAAATAGCTTAGTAGTGTCCATCTCTTTGTATTATTTTTCATTCTCCTCAATGGAAATTTCATTCCTTCTCTTCTTTGATTTCTTTAAATAATCTCTTGCTTCATTCAACTAGTGTAGAATGAGTTATATTTCAATTCCCTAATTCTCAATGATCTTTCCCAACTTGTAGATTTCCATTTCCAAGATCCTTCCTCAAAGCTGCAAAGCTTCTCATTTAAAGAACTAGGCTTTGATACCAATTGTTGGAATTACAATGGGAAGGTAACTTTTGAGGGGGGGAGATGAATGCTTCAAAAATTTAACCCATAAACTATTCACTATAGATCCATCTCTCATATTAAAAAAAAAAAACTAAAATACCATGTAAAGCATTTACATCTAAAGCATGTAAACAAGTAACCATTCACACACATGCCATAAGATATGATTACACATAATCCATCCAATGAGAAGGTAAAACTAGGGTGGGGATGACACCCACAATTCTTCATTGTTGCAGTAATAAAGTGTATCCAATGAAGGTTACAATGTTTGATCATGAAACATGATCTACTCTGTGAAAGGTCTACCTTGTTAAAGGCTTACAAATATATTTTTTGATTAGATAAATAGGTTTTACAGGGATCATAAAACCCAATAGTTAAAACATATAAAGCTAATAATAAGTGTGAAAGCCTAGCCAAAAAAGTATAAGTTCAGAGGCTGATAATAAGCATAAAGCCCAGCCACAAAGTAAAGTTCTGAGAAAAGACCAGGATAAAAGACAAGTAATACCATAGCCTAAAGCTAGAACAAAAGCCTTGAAAGACATAGAAAAAAAAAAAGAACATGTGAGAGTTATTCATCATTCTTTCACTAAAACTCTTGCATAACTTAAGCAGCCTCAAAGGCCAGTTGATTCTCCTCTGCTTCTAGCTATTGCACCCTTTGGTCCCCCTAGTCCTAATCAGGCATGGTGTTGTCCTTTGCAGAGTCATCCTCCATTCTAACTTCTTCCATGTCTTTTCCTTCCTCATCATCCTGCATTTCTCTATCTTTGATCCAACCCATAAGAGAGATGATGTTGTTGTTAATGGAGCTTAACAAAGAGAACATCTAATTTGCAAGGTTGTGATTGTAGTTCTTCAAGTTGTGTATCCTCCCATTAGCATCCATCCCATTCCTTGTTCCCTCAGTATGTATCACCTATTCTTTGACCTCCTATAGCTCATGGAAAAGTCATTTGATTGATCTAAAATTGTTAATCATACTATTATGAGAATTATTCAAGAGGTTCATCCTTGTCTCCCTGGCTCTATTCGAAATAGCCACTATCGTCGAGTCAATTAGTTCTTCCAGTTGTGGTTCATCTTGATTTCCCATGAGGATTTGGGGATTCATAGCCTCCCTAAAGATGCCTATCTTTGAAGTCATGACATTAAATTTTTTCCAAGCTTTACTCCTATCATTGACCTACACTTCCACTTCTATATTCCCTACATTCTCCTCTTTTTGCTCCTTAGGTTGGGCTTGGAGGTAGACAGGAGATAGGGCCAGCAATGATGCCTCCTCAAACTGAGAGTGCACTTTCTCCAAATTCTCCCTCTTGTGTTTCTTCCTTCCACTTTCATCCTTAATTTCCTCCTACGTCTCCTTAACCACCTCCTTAGACTCCAACTCCTCATCCTTCTCAAGAGGCTTCTAGCCATGATCCCTAAGGCTTTTTGTGCTAGGGATTATGGGAGAGAGCAATTTTTTGGCTTGGTGGGTCACTAATTTCCCCGAAGAAGAGATCCCTCCTTCCTCAGAGTTGAGGCTTTGTGTATCTTCTAAATTAGAGGAGTAACTAGAACTACCAGACTCCACATTCTCTACCTTAGGGGGAGCAATGTTTATAGTCTGAGCCTTGAAGTGCACGTGGATAAGCAGCAGTAGCCCCTTGTGTAGAGCCAAATTTGTAGTGGGCTTCTTTTTGAAGCTTTCCACTGCCTTTCTCAAAGAGGTTAACAGATAATATGGAAAGGAAATATTAACATTATGCTGAAAATGATTCAATATAACAAAGTGGTGGGTACGAGCTCTATCAAATCTAGGGTCCAATGTGATGTACACGATAATAGCTCTCAGAACATACCTCCATCGCTTCTTCATGGAGTCAGGGACATAGTAGGTGTCAATCTTTCTTAGCACCTTTAGTTACTTCTCACTCTCCACAAAGTCCCTAACCGCATTGGCTGAGAGCTTCTTATCCTTGAAGAATTTAAAACCCTCGATAGGGATTTCAGTGACAGTCGCAATCACCTCCTCTGTTATCCAAAAGTAGACCCCATTCACCTTCACCCTGCCATCCTTCTAGGACCCCACCATACTTTTGGTCACCTCTTGATCGAATCCATGTAGCTTCATGATATAATTGGTAACCCCACCCTCTTCTAGCTTTTCCCACACTTTCTCCCTACTTCTGCATTTCTCAGAATCTCCCACTGGCTCCTTTTTGCACCTTTTGCCTACCATTTTTGTAGACTACACACCCTCTTTACTCATGTGCTACTCACTTTGTGACTAAAAGGGACCTCTGAGAGTAAGTAATAAATAGCCCTGTTATTGCTCTAGAAGTGAGTGCAAAAAATAACCCACAAAGCATGTCGATTAATCAATAATGAATCACTGCAATTACAATTTCCCATGCTTCCATTTGAAAAACACCCTTATTTCTTAAAACCTTCATAATCATAATTATAGCTTGATTTTATTCATACTTCCTTGGATCTTGTCCAAGTCGATCAAACTTTTAACATCTTCCAGGAAGCAAATTATAGGATGCCAAGTCATTTTTTGGTCTGCGTCGACCCCAATGTTTGCAAACCTATCAAAAATTGGGTTTGCTTCCTAGAAGATATGAGTGACGTGGATTCTATTAAATTTGGCGAGGGTCTCACATGTCTCATCAATCAGATTTGCAATCATCCATGATGGATGTGAGTTTCCTATGAAGCACTTTATAATGTTATTTGAGTCCCCTTCAAGCCATAAATTGGTAACACCAATTTCAAAAGCCAGTTTTACAACATTGCATATGGCATTCACTTTTGCAAAATGATTAGTTTGGAATCCCAATGGGAGAGAAAAAGCTGCAATACTATCTCCATTTTCATTCCTTATCACACCTCCTGTAATGCCCCACCAAGGGATCCAAAGAATTAACCTATAGTTTTACTAAGTTTGGTAGCATTTTTTTTAAAATCATGAAAGTAAAACCATTTACAACTTATCCATAGCAAAAATCTAAATGAAGTAAACATGAACATACATAATAGGTTTCATTCTTTATGGATCCCTCAACATTGAATTACATCTAAATTAACTATTCATCTAACATCACATCCTCATGAAATAATAATGATACATCCAATGTACTTAAAGAATATACAAGTGTCCTTTTAGAATTACATTTCAGATTGCTCAATCATCCACTGTACATGTCACAGGGTATGAAAGACATAAAAGAATATACATCTGTGTAAATAAAGTACATCATCATCCTAATCCTAATCCATGATGCAATAACATAAATGAAACCATACATCATACATGATACCTCCTCACAAAAGATATCCATAAATCATCAAACATAATCAACTAAGTGCATGGTTCCTCCCAACTATAAATAACATCATTAGACCATCGTGGGTCCTAGCCATCCCTCCATGCGAAACATTCCAAATCACCAAAGACATCATCGGTATTAACATAGTAGGAATGTCACACCTAAATCATACTACATCATATGCAAAAAGTAATCTAACATACAAAGTAAAGCATAAGATAAGTAAACAACATCATCTATATATACTAATCATCAATACAAGGATACGTGTCCACCATCATAAAGAATGCATCAGCCACGGTGTCTCGAATAGATCTCAAATGATAAGAGTGGAAAAACACTACCACCCGACCGTGTGGAACCTAAATGGTCCACTCCCACCATGCTAAGGAGATAATCTCAAGTCCCAAACAGGTTATCAAAATCACAAAACATAAATACTCTCTAAGTCAAGGAATCCTAAAAGTATACTAACTCAAAGGTTCCAATCACAAACCGACATCTAATCCCAGAGGCACACAAAGACATGTAGGAAACCTACTATGCAAGTAGGAAAGTGTCATCGCATGGATCACACTAGAGTTACCCTGGCAGTCCGTCAATAGACCCCGGCCCCCTAGTGATCCCTATGCGGCCACTAGTATCCTCTCATACAGATGAGGCATACTACGAAATGTAAGGTCACAACCAAGCATTCTCTCTACTCCTATCCTAGTCTGTACTAGCACTCGAGGCATGGGGGAGAAAAAAATAATTATCTTTTTAGGGTCATTAAGTTAGTATTAGGTGTGAATGTTTTCACTTATTAAGACAACTTACAATGAGTTACCCTGGTAGCCTCTGAGGGCCTCAGCCCCCATTGCAAGCCACTTCCTATCACTACAAGTAGATAACCTACCCTAAGCTCATGGAATCATAAATCACAAAATCAACAGAGTCCTATACAAGTGACTGGAAAAATACCAAAAGAATAATCCATAATAAGAACATAAAATCTCCATGAGCAATTGAAAAGCATCCATAAATAATCATGACCACAACAGTTCTCTATTGGCAACTGAAGGCATCAATGATAGTCAGAAAATGATTGGTTCTCAATAAGAAACCAAAAAGTATCTCAAAGTAATATTGATTGAAGACTCCAAAATGGTTGAGTCAAAACATGTCACAACATGACATCATCAAGAATTACATCAAACACTTCAGTCCCATCAAGGTGACTAGAAAGTAATCCAAGGATAACTGATCAATGACTCAAAAATGATTAGTTTAAGTGTCTCATACACATACATCTCAGCTTCACACATGAAGACTAAAAAGAAATAACAATTAGTAAATACAAACATCTCATAGAGGGTTTATAAAGAATCAAGATCAAATAACATCAACATGCCATCACACTCATAACCCCCAAGCCTCTGGTAGACATCCTATAACTGATCAACAGTAGTCAACCCAAAACTCAAAACAAGAAGCATAGAGAAAACATAATGCAAGAACATGTTTTGGTTTGCTAAAATCTTATAATTGAATTAAGTGTGAAGGTTTCAGTTTCTATTTGCAAGTATACTTCAAGTGTATAAGGTTGTTCATTTAAGTACAAGTCAACCCATCTATCCCCTTGATTAAAATATAGAACAATTCCCTAAATAGTCAAAAGATAATTATTTACTTTTTAAATCATTTACTTTGTTTTACTTAAATCAATGTTATTAATGATTAAATAAAACTTCCTCAAAATCAATGTCACCAATCATTTCTCAAAAGCACCTCTCAATATTTAAATTTTTAAGATTAAGACTCATCACCTTCAATTAAGTGTCCCACAAATTCCCTGAATTTGTTATTATCGACTAACAATTAAAACTCTATTATCAATTAAATTTAATTAATTCTACAATTAAATTAACTAGTAGCTATGTCAATAACTACATGATTATCACCTGATGATAATTTCATACATTAAGAGTCAACTATGTTTCATTCCATCAATGTTCAAATTAATACTTTACTAATAACAAGTTATAATAAATCCCCAATATTAATATCTCAAATAAATTCCTCCTATGTACGTTGGTTGATAAATTGATTAATTATTCCCCTCCAATTATTAACCAATTCGAATTGATTAATATCTTTCACAAAACTTTAGTCATTAATTAATATTAACTTTAATTGGATTAATTATTAACTATTTAAACCATTTATTCTTTTATTTACTTAATAATTTTCTAGACCTATCAAACAATACTAATCTCAACTTCTTCTCTTGAAAATCCCCAAAATAACAACTTAGATATTTCATTTATAACATTCTTATTAACTATGATTAAACTAAATTCTAATTAAAAAATGATTAAATTAAAAATAAATTATTTATTTAAAAATCTAATTAACTTAAATATAAAAATTTCATTGATATCTTATATATATATGTATACACATGTATATATATACATACATACATACATACATACATATATATATATATAAAATAATAAATACATAACAATTATATATATATATATATATATATATATATATCTAACATATAATTTTTTTAATATCACAATTGAAATCAAATTACAACTCAAATCATATCATAACCTTTAACTGGCACCGATATATCAAATGGCGTATTTCACAAACCATGGTCTATTTTTTTGAAGTCGTTGATGCAGTGACAGTGTCGTGCACTGACAGTCGCTGCCGTAGTCGACCCTACGACCGCAATCATAGGTACGACTACATCAGCAAGCCACAGGCCAGCACAAGTATTATATATATATGAAGGATGGGGTGGGGTGAAACCCCCACCACCCATTACATTTTAATTTTATAAAAATGTTTAGAAATGTTTACAAATATCAACTTCAAAATGTTTTTCAGTACGATTTTGACTGCAAATTCAAATTTTAATATATATTTCCCCACTACGATTTAATATTCAAATTTTCAATATATATATATGTATATATATGTATATATATATGTATATATGTATATATGTATATATGTATGTATATATGTATATATGTATGTATATATGTATCTATATGTATATATGTATATATGTATATATATATGTATATATATATAGATATATATATATATACATATATATATACATATATACATATATATACATATAGATACATATATACATACATACATACATATATACATATATATATATATATGTATATATATGTATATATGTATATATATATATATATATGTATATATATATATATATATGTATATGTATATATATATATATGTATATATATATATATATATATATATATATATATATGCATAATTGAAAATATAAGCATGTATATTTCTACAGAGAACATATACACAATTTCTTTTTTTAAAAGGGCTTCTAATTTTAAGAATTTCCCTATAACATATTTGTTCTCTAAATTTACCCATTAATTCTTCTAATAGATTTGACTATAAATTTTAACGCTAGCCCCATAATTTCATTGGATCTACGCATGAAGGGTTTTCTCTCTGAAGAATTAAATATCCATGACAAGATTAAAATAATTGGAACATTCACACATGGAATCCTCAGAAAGTATTCAGAAGACACAAAGAAGACAGGAAGTACAAGAAGCAAAAATAACATAGGCAAAATCACAAGTGTCTACCTAGACACTGATGCTAATTTGCTTCTCCTTATAATTCTTCAAAGCAAACTCCTTCCTTCTCCAAAGTTCTCGAGTCCTCCAAACATGCTACAAACACTCTCCCTAAGCTTCTAAGAGTGCCTAAATATAAAGAACTCTTAGGAAGCACCTAGAATGTCTCTAGAAACAACCAAAAGGTGTTAACAAGTAAGCATGAGTCTTTTCCAACCTTCTAGATGAGTCACAAGGTTGTAGACACCATGTGCTTAATTTGTGTTCCAACTCCCTTGTTGTAGACATATGTGCAATCAAGAGGTACATTTACTCCTAGGCAAGCTTATAGCTTTTATTTTAATTCTCTTATAAATTTTATTATTATTATTTATTTATTAATTTATTATTATTATTATTATTAATTTTTATTTTCTAATTTCTTTTTATTTAATACTTTTCTCAATTAATTTCCATTTAATTAATTAAAATCAAAATATCTAAAGATCATGATATTATATTAATTTTTCCCAAATAATTAGTTTATTAATTAAATCTATTTATTAAGACTTAATTAATAGAAAATTCACCATAGACCTCCAAGGTAAAATATAAAAACCCATCATAGAACAATTCATACAAAATTAGTCTAAAGGGTTAAAAATCACAAATTATGTCATCCGACACATTTAGAAGGTAAAATATCTAGATACTTGTCCTACCTTACTAGGAAAAATGGTTTAAGGGTTTGGAATTTGGACTTGAGAATTTATCTCCCCTCTCTTACCATTGAGATAGTGTGATAGGGTACACTCATCCTGGCAATTCAGGGAAGTCGATACCTAGTACCTGCAACTTGCATAAAAACCATGCATGTACATAATATATATGTAATGCTAAGCTAAATAGACAATGGTAGGAAGTGGTGCATCGTGTAGATCTTGACTAGTAGGTGACTACGACTCCCTTCCTTAACCACATTAGAAACACCATACATAAGAACAAACACACACACCATACACATGCAAGTATGGGGTAAGTATCCATAAGAAAACACATGTGATAATAAACCATCTAACTAATCATCATTAATAACTAGAAATAATGTAATAATCATCATGCATATATGAAATGTAGAGTCTAAATAATCTCATCACATATTAACTGAATCCATAACATAATATCTGATAGTCTCAAAACAATCCTACTAACTATCATCATAAAACTAGTCTAACATAGTCCCACTATAATAGCAACAATGTATCCAGAAAAAGGTAAATGAGGGCTGGCACTACACCTCCACTACTCAAGGAGCCAGGGTTGCCCTTGGAGGCTTCCTCGAAGTTGTCTTTGTGCCAACCTTCAGGGGGGAGAAGCCACTTGGCTTCTTGTCTTTTCCTTGATCTATCTTTTACCTTCTCCTTTTTCCTACCTCCTATCTAAAATTCTCCCCCCTTCCTTATAGAAAAGTTTTCCTTTATGTTACTAAAAATCTTCCTCCCAACAATTAAATCTGATTCCTCCCTATCTCTAAAAATTTGATTGTTTCTCTCCTTCCATATGCTCCAACAAAAATGGGGCAGGATCTAGGAGCTAATTTCCTGCAAGACAGTCTCATTGAACAAGCCATGCCTTTGATAGAAAAAGTTCATAAGGTTAGAAGGAAGGCACTAGTTGTGGCCTAAGTCCTAGGTGAGGATGCCCCAAATTGTCCTAGAGAAAGAATAGTGGATGAACATATGGTTGCCTATCTCTGACTCTTCTTTACAAAAAACACATATGCTGGGTAAGATATGACCTCTTTTGATAAGATTTTCCTGGGTTAGAGTTTTGTCCTAAAGAGCCAAGCAGAAAAACATGTTGACTTTTGGTGTGAGGCCAAGGGTCCAAGCCCTTGACCAAAGGTGAATCTCTTTTAAGCTCCATAAAGTAGAGTACCCAGACGTAACTGAATAGATTCCATTGGCATTATCCCTCCAAACTAGTTCATCCTTATTGTTGCTAAGGGACAAGGAATTAAGCATGATCATGATTGGTTTGAGGTCATCTGAGATAATAGAAAGGTCCCTCCAACCCTATTATGTCTTATAATTGCTGAATTTGTGCCCATAAAGGTAGATGCAATCATTAGCCCAAAACCCATAGCTAGGGATGTTCATAAGGGGGCTCTGAGAAAGCCAACTATCAGACCAGAACAGAATGTCCTTCCCATTACCTAGCTTCCAGGAGACTTTTGAGTTAGCCAAGTCCCTAGCTTTTAAGAAACCATTCCAAATAGTAGAATCTCTTGGGATATCCTCACTGAAGAGGGTGAACTGAATAGAGGGCCTCTTTATATACTTATTTACTACAGTGTCTCTCCATTCCCCTGTGCTACTAAAGATGTGCCAGATTTGCTTTGCTAGGAGGGCCTTATTGAGGTGAATGATCTTCCTGATTCCCAAACCTCCATTCTTCTTGGGGAGGTAAAATTTGTCCCATGCAACAAGGTGGTACCTTTTATTCCTTTCAGCTCCCATCCATAAAAAATCTCTCTAGATTTTCTCCATCCTCTTGGCATATTTCATCAGTATGGTAAAAAGGCTCAAAGCATATATCAACAAGTTTTGGAGGATGGATTTAACTAGTTGACATTTTCCAGCTTTGCTATGAATGGCTCCTTTCCAGCCTACCAATTTCTTACTAAACCTTTCCATGATGCCATTCTAGAAGGAATCTGAAAGGGTCATTCCCAAGGGGAGACCTAGGTAGGTAGAAGGAAGCTTCCCCACCTAACATCCTAGGATTCTAGAGATTCTCTTCTGTCTATCCTCTGGAGTATTGATAAAGAATATAGAACTTTTGTCCCAATTGATGAGCTGCCCCAACCCTCTAGAATAGGTGTCCAAGGTGTCTTTCATAGCCTTTTCCTCCTTGACCAAGGCCTCTCCACCCATAATAGTGTCATCAAAAAATTTCTGATGTGTAAAGGGGATGCATTTGGAAGAAGGTTTAAAACCTTTGATCCTCCCTTATTTCTTTTTCTTCTCCATGAGTCTGCCAATGCATTTCTCTAGGATAATAAAGAGAATAGGTGATAAAGGATCCCCCTAATGTAGGCCTCTAGTAGGTTTGAAGAAATTAGAGGGGGATCCATTAACTAAAATAGCTGGAGAGGGAGTGGTGACCAGCTGGGAGATTAGCTTACATGATTTGACATCAAAGCCAAAATCCTTCAACACCAAATCCAAAAAAGACCAATCTACCCAATCGTAAGCTTTAGACATGTCTAGCATGAGTAACATCCCTTCTCTCTTTCTAGATTCCATAGAGTGAATCACTTCATGCACCATAATAATCGAATCTAAAATCTGTCTACCCAGAATAAAACCAAATTGTTGCTGAGAAATAAATAGGGGTAGAAGCTTGAGCAACCTTGAAGTGAGAACCTTCGAGATGATTTTATAAAAGGAGTTGCATAAAATAATGTGTTTGAACTTATCCAAAGTGTCAGCTCTTGGCACTTTGGGAATAAGAACTAAGAATGTAGAGTTTATCTCCTTCATAATGCTTCTGGCTCCAAAGAATTCCTAAACCACCTTCACAACATCCTTCATAATGATAGGCCAGTACATTTGGAAAAAGAAGGTGGGAAAACCATTAGGGCCAGGAAATTTATCCATTGGAAGAGAAAAAAGAGCTTCTCTTACTTCAGAATCAGAAGGAATGGCCCAGAGTAGATTATTATGGTGCGGTTGGAGGATTTGAGGAATACAAGAAACAATATCATCCTAATCCACTTTAGAGAGCAAAGGATCCCAAGATAGCATGGAGGAGAAAAAAGAAACAACTTCATTTTATATATCTTCTTCCTTTGTCAGCACACTCTGGTCTTTCTTCAAGCTTGAAATCCTGTTATTAGCTCTATGCTTAAGAGTAGTTAAATGGAAAAACTTTGTGTTCTAGTCTCCTTCCTTGAGCCAGTTGATCCTAGATCTTTGTCTCTAGAACTTTTCCTCTTTGCTAATTGTAGGTCTCACCCTATTAAAGGATTTTAACACCCTATTAGAAGTGTTCCTTATTAGAGGAATTCAACTCATAATTAAGTAAGCACCTTATTAGAGGATTTCAATATAGCCTATTAGGACTACTCTATTAAGAGATTTAATTGATTCACCTATTAGAATGTCTCAGCAAACTATGGTTGTCACTCTTATGCTTGATGATAGATCACCTCTATCTTTTTGTGTACTTGATCCTTCTTGATCATATGTTTCTTTGTTGTTCACTATTTCCTTCATCTATTCTCCTTTAACTAATTTTGCAATGCAATTTAGATCATAATACCTTGGTCACCATGAATGTCCTAATTTTTGCATGCAAAAATCTCCTTGATCATTCATACATTCCCTTTCACACTCATAGAAAGTTTAGGGTTTGTCCTCAAGAAGATCTAGGTAACTTAGGGTTAGGTATGAATCAACGGTTGTGATTCACCCATATTGCTTCTCAAACCTTCCCTCTACCTAATTGGGTGCATATAATGCATAGGGATTCCAACTTCAGATTCATCCTTATCACCAAAATATTGTAATTCAATCTGTAAGTGAGCTCGAAAATAGTTTACATAGTAGTTTGTGCCAATACAAATAACTATGACAAAATTGTGTTACTTGGCATATGAAGTCCCTAATGCTCGGCACATTCTAATTTCAATACTATCACTCGAAACATAAATGAATTGACATATATTGTTTTCTTAGTACTTGAGTGAGTCATCACATGAGTGACTCAACACTCACTAGTGCCTTGGCATGCTCTAACTGATACATGTTGAGCTCAACATATGCTACTTGTTCGACATGAACTAAGTAAATGACTTACATGTATAGACACTCACTTGTCAAAACCAATCTAAGATCAACACTTTATTAGTCTAACACTTATTATTTTTAGTCCCTTCATCTAATAGGAAATAGAAGATCTATGTAAATCAACTCTATATCCTTAGAATTGATATTCTAAGTCCTATTAGATGAAACAATTACAATTAATATACAGTTGTTTTGAAAATCAAATGACATAAAATGTATAATTTATATTGATTTTAAAAATTTTATGCTTTTATTTATCAAAGAAAAAGAATTTTGTAAACTTTAATTCATAATCCAATGATTTTACATGCTCAGCAATATGTGCACATACCTACAAATTAGTAACAATTACCTGAAAATGAATAAATATTTTAGGTTATCCTTTGCATTTTTTCTTTTTGAGTCTATGAAACATCTTCCCTCTATTCTCAACTCATAGATATATGAACAATTTATTATTATGTCAATATTAAATAGAAAAAAGTCAATATACTAGTGTATTTCTATTACAATCAACAAATTGACTTTATAAAGCTATTAGTTTTATGTAAATCTAACTTATGCTAAATAACTTCCCAACTAATATACTAGTTAATTTCCATGAAAGTCAACAAACTGAATTTATAAAGTTATTAGTTCCTATGTAAAACTAGCTTAAGAGGGAGAACTTGCCAACTAACTTAACTAATTAGTTTGTCACATGTAAACTTGTTTACCTAACAATAGTATGCATCCACAAGATTAAACAACACTCCAATAGTTATTCAAAAAGATCCTATAGGATAAAACTAACCACTTAACTATATTAATAGTTACATTATTCAAAATCAAGAGGTAGCGAGGACTTTTACAAAGTAACATTGGCCAAAAAATCCATGAAATAGTAATTAGAGAAATATAAGAAAGAACATACATTTGACATTTGTGATTTGTTTTCTTAAACGCCTTCAACCCCGTTCACAACTTTCATTATGACACAATGAAGGTAATAAGTTTAAAACAAGTTGTTTGGTTCTTATTATATTTTTCAATAGCCTTTGCAAGGTAAACCCCATTCTCAACATTGTTTATGATGCAGTCAAGGTAATAAGTTTAGCACAAATTTTTATAGTCATTATATTTTCCAATAGCCTTGTTGAGGTAGCATATAAATTGGGCCTCCCACATTCTTCTATGATCCACATACCTTTCCATGTCTCTTGTATCAAGAAAATAACTGGAAATTTGATTTGAATTTCAATAAAGTTATCTACAATAGATGAGGAGGAAAGCTCACTCTTAAAACTTAGGCTTATATTGGGAAAATTTACCAAAAACCTTCACACAAATTCTATTAAGTATTTAATCATGAAATGAAAGGGTTTGTAACCTAACTATGGAACATTAGAGGATTTTTTGTGAGCAACAATAACAAAAAAGTGACTTTATTGAGATACATGCCTTGCTTATTTCAAGATAAAATAACATGACTATAAAATCTTAGGATGAGGAAAACATTATACATCAACAAATACTAAATTAGAAAAGAGATGAATCCCCTAATATTCATCAATCAAGGTCCTATTTTTAGCCAACTTATTATTACAATCTAGAAAGAAAAATAACATGAAAAAACTTAAAGGTGGGAGACAATGTTATGAACTCAATCTATTATATACTCTTTTTTTTTTAAAGGTTAGAAATAATCTTTTTTTAAAATTAAAAGCAGCCAAAAAATAGGGGGTTGGACCATTAAATAGTCAAATTGGTGGACCTCCAGTAGATTACCACCAACCAAAATTATCCCTTACCAATTATAACACAAAAACATTGTTTAGAAACATAACTAAAAGAGTATCAACAAGAATAACATAACTATTACCTATACTAGAACTAAATAAGCTAAGGAAACATTAAAAACAAAAGGCACTACCACCTTAAAACTAGAAAAGTTCGAAAACCAAAAGAAAGAAAACATAAAAACTAAAAGGAAAGATCCCTAAGACTTCTTGGCATCCTTTCTCCCTAGGAGGATTAGCCCAGTGTTTTGTAAGGAAGTTAAACAATGTCTTTGAGTCCTCCTTAGGAAAATCACTCTCTTGGTCTTTAAGTAGGTGAAGCTTGGTAGCAGCAACATGTGTTAACTTGATAGTAAATTTATTCAAGAGGTACATTCTTTCCTCTAGTACATGGATTATTTCCCACATATCATTGTCATCAATCTTCTTGACCTCCATGGTAACCTCCTTCTTGTCATAATGGTAGCTATCCACTTGCTCCTTAGTAACATTCTACACAATTGGGGAGTTAGCAATATCTTTAGAAGAAACCCTAATAGGATAAGATATTGTAATAGGGGAGGGCACCCTATCCATAGTTTCAGGGAATTGGTCTTGAGTTAAGTTCACACATCCCAACCCAATGGTGTCCAAAACATGTGTCATTTCTTTCTTCTATTTAATCCTAGCTCCTAAGCCAGACCATGAGGAATTAGAAACCTCCACTTCCTCCTCCTCCATATTGCCCTCACCAAAATTTGAAGCCTTCTCTTTGATTCTTTATTTAGGATGACCCTCCTATGAATCCAACTCCTCCTCCTACAAGGCCCTAGATCTCAGTTTCTTTTTAGCATTTGATTTTGTAATCCTCCCTAACCTCCTCTTTCCAGCTCTCCCCTTATCCTTTGAATCATCTAGTTCCTTCTCTTTCCCTTTTTCCAACTTCCTTGTTTTACCCCAGGGGGTGGGCTTCAACTCAATAGGGGACCCACTAGGTGATGGCTATAGGGTAGGGGCTCTAGGGCCCATGATTCTAAGGGGCACCTATTGGGGCTAGGGGTTGGGTGGGCAAGAATATCAATCTCAACAATCCTAGGGGGACCAAAGGAAGGTGAAGTTAATACAGCCAAAACATTAACCCTTGATGCAAAATGTTATAATAAACACCCTTCCTCATTTTTTCTTTTACATCAATAACCATATCCTCTAAATCATGTAACATAAGAAAGGAATTGAAATAAAGTCACAATGGTCAAAATGGTTTAGGAGAGGGAAATGATAGTAATAATAGACACCATACCTCCCTTCTAGAGATAGGTACTTCATCAACATCAAAGAGACCTCATTCCATGGCTCAGGGAGCTTCTCCTACATAAATCCTCCTCTATATCAAATAGGTTCCTCCCCTTCCAAGAAGAAGCATTGTAGACTCGCTTCATCAGCCACCCTTGTCACTTTTTTCCATTTCCTTTTCTTGATAGCAAGACCCATCACCAAAGAGATGACTTCCTTAGATATATGAAATGAGATGCCATTAATCATGACTCTTCTATCCCCCCAAGAATTGACAAATTGTAGGGAAAAATTTTCATCATACACAATTAATGCCCCCATAAATAGGATCAAACCACCTTCCTTTAGCATGTACCACACTAGTGGCTTCCTCACATTCTCCTCTATCATGGAATGCTCAATTCTTAAAAGATCTCCACCCATCTCTACAATTTTCCCTTAAAATCTCTTCTTCTCCTAGACCTAGAAGCAATTACTAAGAATGAAGTCACACTTAGGCATAAAAATAATAGCCCTTAAGAAGATATTAAGGCCTTTCTTATTAATAATAGCAGCTTCCCATGTAGACATAAATGTCATGTGTTGACCGCCTCTAACTCTTCTCCAATCTTTTCCATAATTCCCACTACTCACAAACCATTTAAAATTTGAAATTTTACTCATCCCAACATATGAGGACCCACACAGAAAAATAATTAAAATTCCTTTCATCTCAAACTTCAAAATTCTTTCTTTTTCAGGCCATGGAAATTTATTACCACAAGTACCTTTTTTGCTACTCCTTGCCATTTGTCCATAATTACTCTATCCTATCCGCTTACTTAGAAACAACTTGCAAAAATTTAAAATGATCCTCCAACTATATTTCATCATGCTTGATTTATTTTTTCACTAAATCTCTTACCAAATTTGGCAAGGCATTAAATTCCCTCCAACATCTTAGTCCCTTCACATTTAGGCCTAAAGCTACCATTCCATCTGCCACCCCATTTTCCTCCTGAAAAATATGATTCAATTCAAATAATTTTAAAATAACTAGTAAGTGTATGATATCTTCTACAAAAAAAATAATAGCCCACCATTTCTTCATGATAACTTCAATAGGCTCTATAATGATTTTTGAGCCTCCTTCAATCACCACATTTTCCCAACCCACACTGATCACTAATTTTAGACCCTAATAAAGAGCCATCACTTCCACAATATTGTTGGAAAAATTCCCTAGTTGTCCAGTATAAGCTAACCACATCCTCCCCTCACTATCTCTAACTATACCTCCTTCTATCGATCCCTCCTTTCTGGCACCACCATAAAATGGAGCTTAACCAAATTCTCTATCAGGCTTTTCCAACATGTCCTTCTCCTTGCCAAAAAATTGGAATTATCAACCTCCATTATCCCCTACTCCACACTCCAACACTTGGAAATTCTTATATCCAACTGATCAGGGGGGAACACTAGCTTTCTCCACCTACTGTACTTCATGTTCTCAACTAGAAGTTTGCAAATTTTATCCACAACCACCTCCTCACTTATGTCTTCATTCATGAACACCCTATTATTTCTCTCCTTCCAAATAACCCAACACACATGGGGGGAATTACCTTCCACATACTAAAAAGGAGGGAGTGGGAAAAAGGTCCATGCCAACTCTCAACAAATTGGTCAAATCCCTTATTAAACACCCAAGCCACCTCTAGCTTCTGTAATATCCTCCCCAAAATATTAGAAGCATAATTACAATGAAGGAAAAAATGGGTAATATTCTCCTGTACTTTCTTACACAAATAGCATCTATTGGATAATTGAAAACCCCCTTCCATATGGTTATCAATAGTGAGTATTTTCCCATGAATGGTTGTCCACCAGAAAACATTGATCTTTGGGATTAAATCATTACAACATTTATTCCCCCAGTGATTAAGTTCTAAGGCTTTATCAAATATTAATTTGTAAAATGATCTAAAAAAGAACTTGCCCATCGATGTAGCCTTCCAAATGAACACATCATTCTAGTCCATTCTTGGGATTCTGTACCCTTCAAGCAGACCATTTAACTCTTCAATTAGCTCCCCACCATATAAAGCATTTAGTTGAAATTCAACCTTTTTCCACTTCCTCCCTAGGCCAATAAAATCAACAACCTTATTCCCCATCTACTCCTGAAGGTGATCCTAAAGGGACCCATACTTCATTCTTCTTAAAGGTTTATCAATAAGCCACAGATCCTTCCAGAAATTAATCCAATTACCATTACCCACTAGCCACTTCAAACCTTCTTTCAAGACATTTTTTTTCCTCACAATATTTTCCCAAATCTTAGATCCCATACAAAGACCATTTCTCCAAGTGTAGTGAGAGAATTTCAAATTTCCCAAATACTTGGCTTTCAAAATTTTACACCAATTTTCTTGCTCCTTCATCAAGTTCAACCCCAGCTTAGTGAGAAGCACATTATTCTAATTATATATCCTTATAAGACCAAAGCCTCCTCTACTCTTAGGTTTACATACTATTTCCTAGCTTACAAAGCTTAACCTATTCTTCTCACTTCCTCTCCACCAAAAGAAGTTATGTTTTATTTTCTCCAACTTGTTTTCCATACATTGAGTAATTTTGAATAGTGACAAGAAATACATAGGCAATCCTTGGGGGGATGAAATCAGAAGCTAAAGCTCACCCACACTACTTAGAGTTTTACCTTTCCACCCAATCAACTTCTTTTCCATTTTATCCAAGATAATATTCAAAATTTGTTACTTACATCTTTCACCATCAAAGAAAGGCCTAGATATGTGTTAGGTAACACAATAGTATTACACCCCAAAATATTTAAGATCCTCCACTGAATATCATGAGGAGTGTTGAAGAATGGCATCTTACTTTTATCCAAATTAATTTTTTGTCCTACATTGACTGCATAAACCTCCAAGACAAATTTACATGCTCTAGCTTTGTCCATAGAGGATTCCCCACTTAGGAAGGTGTCATTCACAAACTTCTGAATCACCTCTGGTGAAAGTGTGGAGGCAGGCTTAATACCTTTGATCACCCCCCTTCCATCTTTCTTAGGAACACTCTTCCCATCACTTTAGCTACCATGATAAACAAATAGGGAGAGATAAGGTCACGCTATCTTAGACGCCCCACCAAACTTCCCTTAAAGAAAACCATTTACTAGCACCGACTAATTAATAATTTCAACCTTAGATTTTACCATCCTTATAACCTTTTGACTAAAGCCTATTTTCACCATAACTTCATACAAGAAGGTCCAATTGATCCTACCATAAGCTTTAGAGATGTCAAAGTTCAAAGCCATACCCAAATTACCATTCTTCTCCATAAATTGAAGCACCTCATGAGTGATTATGGCTACTTCAAGGATTTTATATCCTAGAACAAACTCATTCTAGGTTTTCCCTATGAATTTATGCAACACCAGTTTTAACTTATTTACCATAATTTTAGAAAAATATCTTATAGGTAGTTTAACAAAGGCTAATCGGCCTAAAATTAGAGAGGGCCCTTGGGTCTTTGACCTTTAGGATCAGGGCAATAAATTTTTTATTGAGTTGCTTGAGAAGCTTCCACATTCTAAAAAAGTCACAAGAAACCTAGAGTAGATCCAATTTAACCACATCCCAAAAGTGTTGGAAGAAAGCTGACGAGAAACCATCAAGGCCTTAGGATTTGTATGTTTTCATAGAGAAGACAACACTGTGGACTTCCTCCTTAGTGACCAACTATATTAGTTCCTCATTCTCCTATGTCGAGATCATAGTAGGAATGGAATTAATTAGCCATCGTATGTCCTCCTCCTTGATATTTCTCTACTCCTCCATATAAGAGTTCTTAAAGTAAGTAGTAGCCCAGATACCTATTTCTTCAGTTTTAGTGAGCTTCACATTATTATCATCTTTGATAGTGTCAATTGTGTTTCTCCTTTTATGGATTGATGCTAATCTATGAAAAAAATAGTATTCTTATCCCCCACCTTGAGCCATAACACCCTAGATCTCTACTTCTAGAAGGTCTCCTCTCTGATCATCGTATCCTTCCAAACCTTTCTACAGTTATCCTCTTCAAGAATCATATCTTCCAAGGCTAAGCCTTCCCACATTTCTTTTGGGAGCTCCTCTAACTTCTCTTCCACATCCACCTTGGACTTAAAGATATCCCTAAAAGATCTTCTCTACCAAGGTTGCACATTCCTTCTATCATTCTCCAATTTAGTAGAAAGTCTGCACATAGTAGTTCCTTCCACACTAACCCCCCACCACTCTACTACCCTAGTAGTAAACTTAGGATGAGATTTCCACATTATTTCATATATAAAGGGTCTTGGGCCCCCATAGGAAACTTCTTTCCAATTAAAAAATATGGGAGCATGATCTGAGACTGTCTTGGGTAATCCTATGAGAGAGGAGGAAGTCTAACCCTCCCAGCTAGCTTGGAAATAAAAGTCTATCTAGGTTGACTTGGATAAGATCAACTCCCTTCCTATTATTTGACTAGGTGAACTTAACTCCATGCATCTCCATATCCACGATGTCATTTTTATTAATAAATACAACCAAATACTTCATACTATCATTAAAATCCACCATTGCTCCAAACTTCTTCAAGAGGTACAGAGGTGAGTTAAAATATCCTAGACAAAAATTTTTTTTTTTGCAAGAGAGAAAGATAGATAGCTCCTCCCATTGATGACTCCCCCTTGTCTAGAATTAGGAGCATACACATTAACAATATTCCATATGTTATCATCTTTCTTATGTTCAGTAATTAGATAGTTTCTAGAAAAATGTATTAAACTACCTTTACCAGCACTTGGGTTCTAGAAAGTAGCCACACCTCTTGACACACCCTCCACTTTACTATGACAAAAATTAGCGCCTAGCCAAATATAACTAGCAATACATTCCAAGTTAGACATAGTCATTTTAACTTCCTAGATCAGAAAGATATCAATTTTTAGGTTAGACAACTACTTCTTGAGGAAAAACTATTTTTGTAGGCTATTCAACCCCCTCATATTCAAAGATAGAATGATCATTTTCTACCTTTTCTTAAGGACACCAAGGTAGGTAGCCTTCCACTAGCCACCTCCCTTGTAATCTACTTTGTTCTTCTACTATGTTTCCCAAATTTCCCCACATCCATCTTTAACTCTATCTCCACCTCAGATTTCTTTAATACTCTTGTTTGTCTTCTCTGGATTTTCCATTTCCCTTCCACATCCTCCAATGTGGCTAGTGGTTTGACCTTCTTAGAAATTGGGGGAACATCTTCACTCCAAGAAAGTACTCTAGCCATATTAATCTCCCCCTGAAGGACCATCTGGTTCATAGGCCTTCTCTGAAGGATTTTCCATATTAATCTCCCCCTCTCTTTGGTGGGTCACCTTCTCTTCTCTTTTCTTGCTTTCCACCTCTCCTTGGTGGGTGACTACCTTCTCTTCTAGCTCCTTCCTAGGTGAAATAACTTTTTTTGCCTTCCCTTCTAGCTCTCCTTCCCCTTTATCTAGGGACACAACTCCATTTTCTCCCATTTTCAAAGAAATAAGAACAATTTCTTTCTCCCCTACTGACTCCCTTTCAGCTGATTTATTATTCTTATTGCAATCTATAACCAAGTTTCAAAATGATGAGCATTTCTAGCAAAAAAATCCCTGCATTTTCATAGATAATGGTTTGCACTTTCTTACCCCACTTTGAGCTCAAAATAATGGACTCATGTAAGGAAGTACCTAGTGCAACATTCACACTAAAAATTGCAAACACTAGCCTAGACTTCTATAGGGTGACCATGTCTACCACAACAAAATGTCCAAAGGAGTTCTCAATAGATTTTAGGATCCTCTCATCCCAAAACTCTAGGGGGATTGTTGGGAGTCTAACCGAAACTAAAGCCATCTTGTTCAACTCTTTTACTAAGTCTAGTGTGTTAGAAATACAAGAGGAGTAACTAAGAGGGGAGGGGTGAATCAATTACTTAAAAAATAAATCCAAGATCCCTTAGATGTCAGTAAAAAATGCAAATAGATAACCAAATACTACTAAAGCTCGGTAAACACATATAATACTTTAACTTAGTAATAATTGGATTAGCTCGATAAATGATTAACATATAAACCTTTAGATGTTATCTATGATTTATTTTACTTTAACTTAGTTGCAAACACATAAAAGAAAATAACATGAACATATTTGACACCAAGATTTAATGTGGAAACCCAATTTGGAAAAAACCACCAATTGCAACTAGTTACTAATTTTCACTCTTCTAAAGTGAGCCCTATTAGGATCCAACCTTGTTAAAGGTTACAAAACACACTGTTAGGTGTGACCCTATTAGAGGATTTAATCACCTTGTTAGGAATGGCCTTGTTAGAGGTCTTGAGAATGATTCAATGGAATTTCCACCTTGTTAGAGGAGTTGCAAATAGCTATTAAGAAAACTCTATTAGGAGATTTAGATTACTATTGCAATGGTTAGAGAGTACAATGAGATGACCTAATTTGAAGGATATTATAAAAAATTATAAAAAATATGGCTTTGCTACTCGATAAGTATATTATACTTATCCTTCAAATTCATTTCCTCTTCTCATCATCAAAATTTCAATAACATCTTCATGACTTTCTTCCATTGAAATCACAACTTGAACTTATACTTATATCTTCCATTTTGTTAAGTCAGCTCAAATACAACTTAGAATAATCAATATTCATCACCTTAGTTGGCAAGAATCAATAGATAAATTAATTAAGCTTAGTACAAAAAAATAAGAAAATCCTTCATTAGCTAACCCAACTCGATAAAAACTAACTTAGAAATGATTTCCTTTGTGAACCAAAACAAGCTCAGTTTACATTGGAAACTTGCAAAAATTCTTTGGCAATCGAGTGAGCTCAGTTAGCACTAGTTCTATCCAACTTTCCTTTGTTACCCAAGTGAGCTCGGTTAACACTCATTTTCTGCAACTTTTCCTTTGACACCTAAGTGAACTCAATAGACACTACCTTCTAAACTAGAAAACACAAGAACACTTGGTAGACACTAAGAAATGTCTTCACAACCCAAGTAAGCTTGGCATATATTGACTGATAATGATATGACATTTGTGTAACATCAAAGACAACACACAATTAACTAATTGTATCCAACAATCTCCCTCTTTGGCATTGATGGCAACACAACATGTGATAGCACAATGAAATTTTTTTATTTTAGACTTAATAACTCCCTTTATTAGTATGTGCTCTTCCTTTTACTGGATTCTATCTACAACAACTGCTACCAAGTTCATTCAAAACTTTCTCCCTCTTTCAACAAACTTCTTCTTTGGAAAATTTCCCCCTCTCTAGTTCCTTATTTTATTTTGGTTCAAAAAATTTCTTAGAGATATGACAATAAACTTCTCCCTCTTTGACAACACATGCCAAAGATAATAATTCTATAAATACAAATGTACCTTAAGTATGAATTCATCTACAATATGCCCTTTCCAATTTAGCACCAACTTATTGATCTTCAACAAGTTCTGGTTAATGCATTCACTAAATTTCATTTAGTGAATTTCAAATAGGGGAATGACCCCATAACTTACCTCTTAGATATAGAAATGCATCCTTAGGTAATGGCTTGGTGAATATGTCTACAATCTATTCCTTTGTATTCACATATTCTAATCTGACTTCTTTATCTTGCACTAACTCTCTTAAAAAGTGATATTTTATGGCAATATGCTTTGTTTTGGAGTGCATTATTGGATTCTTTGATATATTTATTGCATTGGTGTTTTCACAATATATGACAGCTAGATCTTTGATCTCTAGCTTCATTCCTTCCAATAGTTGTTTGAACCAAACAATGTTAGAACAATTGATTGTTGCTGCTACATATTCTACCTTTGTTGTGGATTGAGATGTACAATTTTTCTTCTTGCTTGTCCAAGATACTAGTCATTTACCAAGAAAGAATCCTCTGCCACTAGTGTTTTTTCTACCATCAAGACTTCTTGCCCAATCAACATCAATAAATACTTTCAAGTCCAAATTGACTCCAAGTTTGTACCATAAACCATAGTCTTTAGTACCTTTTAGATATCTCATGATTCTCTTGATTGACATAACGTTATTTTCTTTAGGATTTGTTGAGAATCTTGCCACTATTCCAACTACTAAAGTAATATCAGGCCTTTTGTGTACTATAGACTACAATTTTCTAATCATTGATCCATAAGTGGTCTTATCTACTTCTTTGGAATCATCATTTTTAGAAAGCTTATGTATAGTAGAGATAGGTGTTCCAACTAGTCTTGAGTCTTCCATTCTAAATTTCTTTAGTATCTCCTTGATATACTTGGATTGAGTGATGTAGATACCATTCTTGTTCTGCTATATTTGCAATCCAACAAAACAAATTATTCCACCAAACATGGACATCTCAAATTCTATACTCATTTCTTCTAAAAATTCTTTCCATATGTCATCATTTCCTATAAATAGAGTATAATTAACAAATATTTCAACCAACACAATCTTCTTATCTAGTCCTTCCTTGATATATAGACTACTATTGTCATTAGTCCTTTGAAAACCAATCTGTAACAAGTAATTATGGAGTTTTTCATACCAAGCTTTGGGAGCTTGCTTAAGAACATATAATGCTTTGTGTAACTTGAAAACCATGCCTCTTCTACTAGGATATAAAAAACCTTCTAGTTGTTTAATGAAAACTTCTTCATCAATAATTCCATTCAAGAATGTAGATTTAACATCTATTTGGTCTACTTTAAATCCTTTATGTACTGCATATGCTAGTAAAGTTCTAACACCTTCTAGTCTTTCTATAGGGGAAAAGTCTCACCATAGTCAATACCTTCTTCTTGAGAATAACCTTTTTACACTAATCTTGCTTTATTTCTTGACACTTTTCCATCTTTATTCAGCTTATTTCTAAATACCCACTTTGTACCAATTACATTTTTATCCTTGGGTGTAGGAACAAGAGTCCAAGTTTTGTTCTTTTCTATTTGTTCTATTTCTTCATTCATTGCTTCAATCCAACTTTCATTTTCTAGAACATCCTTAACACTTCTAGGTTCAAATTCTATAAGTAAGCATGTACCTTTTAATTTGCCTCTTGTCATTGTTCCATCAGATTTCTCTCCAATGATCTAATTAGGTGCATGATGCCTTCTGACATATCTTACTAACATAGGCTCCTTGGTCTTTGAACGAGTTCCACCATCTTCTTGAATTTTATTTTCAAGCTTGGGTCCTTCTATTTGTGAGTTGGGTCCATTAGGCTCAATTTAAACTAGCTCAATAGCCTTTTATTGTGACTTGAGTCCTTGTAGCTCAGGTTGCACTATTTGCAACTCACTAACTATTGGAGTTTCTAGGGACTCAAGATATGAAGCTTCTTTTCTCTTAGATAGATTTGGTAGAGTATCAAGTTCATAGTAAACGAATCTTCTATAATCTTTAGGTTCCTTGTTACTTTCATCTTCACTTTTTTCGACAAATTTATCAATTCTGACATGTCCACCTTCTATACTTTTATGAGTAGAAAAATTCAAATATTTGTATGCTTTACTTCTGTAGGAGTATCCTAGAAACATGCCTTCATCAACTTTTACCTCAAATTTTCCTTTTCCAGATTATTTCAATATATAAAATTTTTTACCAAATAATTTCAAGTAACTTATGTTAGGTTTGTAGCCATACCATAACTGATAAGGTGTTTTGTTTGAATCTTTCTTCAACTGAACTCTATTCAAGGTATGAAATACAGTGTTGATAGCTTCCTTCCAGTATTTGAGAGAAATATTCTTTTCAATCATCATTGTTCTTACATAGTCCATGATAGATCTATTTCTTCTTTCTACTATATCATTCTATTATGTTGTACCAGGGGTTGATACTTGTCTTTTGATTCATCTTTCAATGCATAAATTATTGAGCTCATGGGAGATGAATTTACCACCTCTATTAGATCTTAAGCATTTCAACTTATTTCTAGTTTCTTTTTCTACCCTTTTCAGATACCACTTGAATTTTTGAAAGGCTTTTGATTTTTCTTTAAGGTACATTGCTCTCATCATTCTAGAGTAGTCATCAACAAAAGGAATGAAAATCTTTTCTCCACTATAGCTTTCTATTCTAATAGGTCCACATAAATCTATATGAACAATTTCAAAGATTTCTTCTGACTGATAGTCTTTTCTTTTGAAGCTAGTCTTTCCCATCTTACCAATCTGGTAATTCTTACATAGATCCATGTCAGGCTTCTTCAAACTAGGAATACCTCTTACTCTTCTATGCTTTCTTATCTTAACTAGATTATCAAAATTCATATGACATACCCTTTTGTGCCATAGCTAGTTTTCCTCTATTTGACCAATAAAACATGAACAGTCACTAAGATCAAGATAAAATTAATTACCTTTTGTTTGCTTGATTATAAGTTCTTTAGTCAACAAGGTACATCCTTTTCCTTTTATGTTACAAGGTTCATTGTTTCCAAATCTTACACTACCTCCATCATAATATTCCATATGCTCAAATTTTATTTTGTCACCAGTCATATAACTTGAGCAGCCACTATCAATAATCCATATATTATTTTTTCTAACATGAAAGATAAGTTCCATCTTATCTCCTTCTTCATCAAATTCATCTCTCACAACAATATATACCATTTCATCTTCACTATTATCAAAATCTTTAGCTATAAAACAAGATTTCTTGCCTTTTTCCTTGTAGCTCTTGTAGTTCTTGGAGTCCTTCTTGCCTTTATGCTTGTTACTTCTCTTCTCATCCTTGATTTCTTTTTTTGGACACCTAGCAGAAATATGAAAAATTTCTTCACAAGAAAAGCAGATCAAAGGAAATTTACATTTGTACTTTCCTCTGCCTTTAGAATACTTCCTTGCAAGCAGGGCTTCAACAACTTTAGGATCACTATCCAAAATTTCTACTGATGATCCATCTTCTTCACTTCCTAAATAATTGGACTTTAATTTCTTAATCTTTTCTTTGAGTGAGAGTTTTTCTTTGAATGCAGATTCAATATTGTTTGAAGTAGAAACATAGTTATCATAATTGTCTAATTCAAAAGTTGTTAATCTTCCAACTAGAGCATCCAAGCCTATTTTATTATTTAGATCACATCTCATTTCTTGAATAATAGATACTCTAATTGCATAAATAGGAAGAAGAGTTATGAGCACTTTACTTACAATAGTTTCCTCCTTAATGTCTCCTCTAGACACTTTCATCGCACTTACATTGGCCTTGATCCTTTCCACATGTTTTTCAATGTTTTCATCTTCTCTCATTCTCATTTGATCAAATTGTCATCTAAGGCTTTCTACTTTGTCTCTTCTTACATTATCATCTCCTCCATAGATATCTTTTAATTTGTTCCACATTTCAAAAGTAGTTTTGCAATCTTTTGTGTCATCAAATTCAGCATAACTGAGAGAAAATGCAATATATATCATCATGATATTATGATTCTTCTATTCAGCAATATCTTCAACCGATAATGTTCTAGTGAGAGTCTTATATTCAACATCAAGATACTTGCAACTTGAATCACTAATGATAGCCAAATGTAGCCTCATAAGTCCTTGCCATGCTACAAAATTG